>BSBN01000407.1:4122589-5496786 GCA_027924645.1 Cunninghamia lanceolata
TAGATAGGCTCTTAGCTTTGGATCCTAATAGATTCTTTATTTTGGTTTCTAAGCAAGGAGCTAAGTTGCCTAATAATTTTGATACATCCAAAATCAAAGAGCAAGACCCCATTAATGATGATATTGCTTCTATGGGAAGATCACACCTTACTCCTATTTAAACCATGTCTACCATAGCACCCACAATTCCAAATACACCTACACATAATGTTCCTCTATCCCCATTCATCAATCAATTTTTTAATCCACTATACCAACCTCCCACATCACTTGGACCACTTCTTTTTAGTATGCCAACATCTATGTTGCAAGTATGGGCCTAACTGGTGTTGTCATTGATGTCAACATACTCCTATTGCATTGATGCCAAGGATTGGATGAGTTGGATGCTGAGGATATTGAGAAAATTAGTCCTATAAAAAATAGAGAAGATCAGTGAAGACAATGAAGCTCTATGAAGTGAAGATCCTAGCTAGATGAAGATTAGAGAATGCACATCAAAGGGTTTGTAGATATGTGTCTAAAGATTATTCAGTCAAGTTTTGAGAGGTCTGCATGAAAATATGGAGGAGTTATATCCATGAGAGTAAAAGCGGTTCTAGCAGTCATTCAGAGGTGATAGAGTGACACAAATAGGTCTGGTGAGATATGGAAATACAACATCATATTCTGTGGATCTTGTGGCATGTTTGGGAGACTAATGTGAATTGACAAATCAATTGGTTTGTGGTGTGGAGGTCCACAAGCAATCCTTCTAATGTGACAGTATTGACTGACTGTGTTCTTGAGGTTCCGGATGAAGATGCAAATGATTATAGTAAGTAGAAGTTGTGCGGATGTTCTTGGTGATTCAAGCAAGCTTGTGGGGGTCTCTAGATTGTGTCCAGTTCGTATTGGCGGTCCACATTGAAGATTTATCTTGTAATTGAAGATTTACCTTTGGGTGATGGTGTTCTTCCTAGTCTTAGCTGACCGGATAATTTGCACATGTTGTAGGTGATCTTGAAGATATTTTACAAAGCATGGTGTGTTCCTCAAAGAAGATTGAAGTCCTAGTTATGTATGGCTGACTGTGTAGTAATGTGCATGAAGTGTTTGTAATAAGTCAAGTTGTATTTTTGTAATTTCTCTATAATAAAATATGTGTATATTGTACCGACTTTGATGATCATTCCAAATTCGATGTCATGTATAAATATGAGTTACGAAGTCATTCAAAAAGTGTGTGTCAGGATGATGAGAACATAGTAGTGAAGAGAAGCGAAAAGTAGACCAAAGGTGTTGAGCTTAAATGGAACTGACTCAAGCATAGTAAAGATGGTAATCTTCAGTTCAAGTATGTAATACTTATATTCTTCTATAGACAATGTGTCTCCTGTAGGCAGTGGGCCTCTTGTGAACAGTGTGCTCAGACAGTGAGCCCTAACTAGAAAGTACCATTTTATTCATATTATTCTTTTAACAGAGAATACCATCTTGGGTTAATCACCCCGTGGTTTTTCCCTTAACCGGGTTTTCCATGTTAAATTCTTGGTGTTATATGTGTTGAATTTGTTTCTGCTCTTGAAATTTGCATTATGTTTCCATGATTGAATCATTGATATGCTATTAAAATATAAGAAGGTTTAAAGTGAATAAGGAACATGATTTTGTTAACAACTGATTCACCCCCCTCTTAGTTGTCTATCCTAAATCCAACAATTGGTATCAGAGCCATTTCCTCTAGACGAAACTTAATCGCTTGAGGAGATACAAGATGTCGACCTACAAGAAGGACAGTCCAAGGTTTGATGGAACAAACTTCACTACCTGGAAGAGCTACATGGAATATCACTTACAATGCATGGGAGATCAGTAGTGGAACATAACCTCAACTAAATATGTTCCTCCAAAGAATTGTCCATCAACTATAGATGAAGTCAGAGATGCAGACAACAATCTTTGAGCTAAAGAAGCCCTACTGAGTGCCTTGTCTGATTCAGAGCTGACAAATGTTATGGGATTGAAGACTGCTTATGAGATTTGGACAAAGCTGGAAAATCTTTATGAAGGAGACAAATATGTTTAGTGTGCCAAGCTGTAAAGTTTGAAAGGAAAGTTTGAAAACTTCAATGTGAGTGAAGATGAGAATATCACCTTATATATGTCAAAAGTAAATGAGCTTGTATGTGGCATTAGATGTGCTGGTGGAATATTGGATGAAGATGAGATTGTTGCCAAAGTTCCTAGATCTTTACCTTCTACTTACAAACACAAAGTTGCTGCCATTGAGGAAATTAGATCTTTAACAACTATTACAAGGGATCAATTGGTTGGTAAGATATCTACATTTGAGTTGGTTGAGTTTGGTGATGCACTTCCTAAGAATAAATCTGCATTCAAAGCTAGTGCCTCTACAAAGGGAAACCAGAGAGATGATCTAGGAGAAAGTTCCTCAAGGAAATCAACTTGGTATGATAAAGCAAGGAAAGATCTGGAAGAGGATGAATTAGAGATAAACAACTTGAAGCCCTCATTGCAAAGAGACTACCAAGACGATCTGGTAAGTATGAAGGAAAATTACCTTTTAAATGCTTTTCCTGCAATAAGATTGGTCATTTTCCTCAAGATGTCTGGAAAGGTTTTCAAGGCCAAACCCTAATAGATCAAGGTTTTAGAAGAAGTGTTACTATGTTCAAGAAGATGATGATGAAGGAGTGACAGATGATGAATCTTAGATAGGAAACAAACCCAGAAGTGATTGGGTGTTTATTGCCATCAAAGAAGAAGATCCAATGCCTATTGAATTTGTCAATCATAAAATGATAGAAAGTTCTTTGGTTGCTCAAGTTGAAGAAAAATATGAATGGATTATTAACAGTGGATGCTCTCAACATATGACTAGCGAGAAGAGTAAGTTCTTAAGATTGAAAAGATATGAAGGTGGAGTTGTAAAGTTTGGAGATAATTCTATTGGAAGAATTAGAAGCAAAGGAACCATTTCTTTTGATGGAAAGAACAAAACCAGTGATGTTCTGTATGTTGAAGGTTTGAAGAATAAACTTCTTAGTGTTGGATAGTTGGTGGAAAAAGGCTATGATCTCTGCTTCAAAAATAGAAAATGCAAGATCTTTGAAAGCTCTAGAACTGAGATTACATTCGGTACATAGACAAAAGGTAACATCTTCCAATTGGTTGGTACTAGCAAAATTTGCTATTTGTTCAAATTGATTAGAGTTGGTTGTGGCATAGGAGAATGTGTCATGTGAATTTTGATAATATCATCAAGATAAGCAACACTCAGGCTGTAAGAGATCTTCCAAGACTAGTGAAACCTGCTAATAGTTTGTGCAAAGAATGTCAATTGGGTAAGTAGAGCAAAGTCACATTCAAAAGTAAGGAACAATCTTAAACCAAAGTGTTAGACTTGGTGCACACTGATCTTTGTGGTCTGACAAGAATCAGGAGTCTGCAAGGAGATGGGTATTTCATGTTGCTGATTGATGACCACTCCTGGATGATGTGGGTAACTTTCTTAAAGGAGAAATCTGAAGCACTTGAGAAGTTCAAAATATTCAAGGCTATGGTAGATAATGAAATTGGCATAAACATAAAGTGCCTCAGGTCTGATAGAGGTGGAGAATTCACATTTGGTGAGTTCATTTCATTCTGTGAGAAACATGGGATAAAGAGATAGTTATCTGCTCCAAGGACTCCACGGTAGAATGGAGTAGTAGAAAGAAAGAACCGGACCATCCAGGAAGCATCTAGGACCATGATGATGGAAGCAAATTTTCCTCAGATCTATTGGAGAGAAGTTGTAAGCACTATTGTCTATACTCTTAATCAGGTTCAAATCAGAGGCAATACTAGTAAGACTTCTTATGAACTTTGGTTTGGCATCACTCCTACTGTGAAGTATTTCAGAGTCTTTGGTAGTAAATGCTATATCAAAAGAGATGAATACCTTGGCAAGTTTGATGCTAGAAGTGATGAAGGAATATTCTTGGGATGTTCTACTCAAAGCAAAGCATACCAGTGTTATAACAAGAGATTGAGAAAGATTGTAGAAAGTACAAATGTGAAGGTTGATGAAGGCATGGAAAGACCCTCAAGGTATTATGAGTATGAAGTAGATGATCAGAATGATTTCTTAGACCAAGAAGAACAAGTCCAAACTCCAATTCAGATTTAGACTGATCCGAAGAATCCTGAAATACAAGAAGAGACAATTTTGGATGAACCTGTCTAAGAATTAGAAGTGCAAGAGAATCCCAAAACTCCCAGGTATCTAAGACTGAATCATTCTAAAGATTAGATCATAGGGGATAGAAGAAAAGGTGTTCAAACAAGAAGAAAAATTGCTCAAGATTCAGTGAAGTATTGTTTGATTTCAAAAATTGAACCAAAATTAGTAAGTGAAGCATGCAATGATGAAAGATGGGTTAAAACAATGGAGGAAGAATTGATGTAGATTGAAAAGAATCACACTTGGGATCTTGTTCCCAGACCTAAGGACAAAATTGTGATTGGGATTAAGTGGGTCTTGCGGAATAAACTGAATGAAGAAGGTGAAGTAGGAAGAAACAAAGCTAGATTGGTCTGTAAGGGTTATTCTCAAGTAGAAGGAATTAACTTTGAAGAAACTTTTGCTTTGGTGGCAAGAATTGAAGCAATTAGATTATTTCTTGCCTTTGCTGCCTTCAAAGATTTCAAGGTATATCAGATGGATGTCAAGTCTGCCTTCCTAAATGGTGATTTGGAAGAAGAGGTATACATTGAGCAACCGGATGGATTTCAATTGTTTGATCATGGATATATGGTCTGCAAGTTGAAGAAGGCATTGTATGGAATCAAACAAGCCCCAAGAGCCTGGTATGAAAGATTGATCAAACATATTTTGAAGATTTGTTTCAAGAAATGTACTACTGACAATAATCTGTATTTTAAGGTTGGTCATGAAAATATCTTGATTGTTGAAGTATTTGTTCATGATATCATTTTTAGAGGAAAAGATAGTATATGCAAGACTTTTGCAAATCAAAATGCAAAGTGAATTTGAGATGTCTATGTTTGGGGAAATAAATTTCTTCTTGGGTTTGCAAATCACTCAAACAAAGAAAGGAATCTTCATATCACAAACCAAATATGTGAAATAATTGTTAAAAAAAATTTGGGATGGAAGATTCAAAGGCAATGAATACTCTCATGGCAACTAGATGTAAGCTGAGTAAAGATGATGAATCCCTTCAGGATGATCAGGAAAAAGATAGGTCAATGATTGGAGGACTTCTCTACCTTACTCAAACTAGACTTGATATTATGAATGTTGTTGGTATTGTTGCCAGATTCCAAGCTGATCCTAGAGAGTCTCATGTCATGGTAATTAAGAGAATTCTCAGATATCTGAAGGGAACGGTTGAATATGGATTATCATATCCTAAGGATCATGGTTTCTCTCTTCATGCATATACAGATGTTGATTGGGCAGGAGATGTGGATGACCGGAAGAGTACCAGTGGTGGTGCATTCTTTTTGGGAAAAAGATTGGTTTCTTGGCTAAGCAAGAAACAAGAGGCAATATCTCTGTCCACTATAGAAGTAGAGTATATTGCAGCAGCATGCAGTTGCACTCAAGTATTGTGGATGAAGAAAATGCTAAGAGATATCAGAGTGGAGTATGAAGAACCTATCACAATCTTCTGTGATAATTCAAGTGCAATAAATATATTAAAAAATCTAGTGTTGCATTCAAAGAGAAAACATATATCCATCAAGTTCCACTTTTTGAGAGAGCAGGTGAATAAGAATGAAGTCATATTGGAGTTTATGTCCTCAAAGGATCATATTGCAGACATTTTTACTAAACCTCTACCTAAGGACTCTTTTGAGTATCTCAAGGAGAAGTTAGGGGTTATTACCCCTCTGGTTCTGAATTAAGGTACACTAATGTGCATCAATCTGGTGGATCCCACAGTCATATCTTGTGATCCAGATTGATGTTAGGAGGTTGCTACTCAGGGGGAGCAATCTGTATGTTTCTAAAGTATGAGAAGTGGTTGCAAGTATGTGCCCTTTGCCATTGATGTCAAAGGGGGAGAGAAGACATGTGAAAAACAAAGTGGTTACTGATCAAAGGGGGAGAAGTAAAGGAAGAGAAGACATGTGAATGGTTGTTGTTGATTGGGGGAACTATGTCAGTCAGTGAGGAGAAGTTCTTGTCTTGATGGCTAAAATAGTTTTTCACATTATATGTTGCCATCAATGACAAAGGGGGAGATTGTTGCAAGTATGGGCCTAACTAGTGTTGTCATTGATGTCAACATACTCCTATTGCATTAATTTCAAGGATTGGATGAGTTGTATGCTAAGGATATTGAGAAAATTAGTCTTATCAGAAATAGAGAAGATCAATGAAGATAGTGAAGCTCTATGAAGTGAAGATCCCAGCTAGATGAAGATCAGAGAATGTGCACCAAAGGGTTTGTAGATATGTGCCTAACGATGATTTAGTCAAGTTTTGAAAGATCTAAATGAAAATGTGGAGGAGTTATGGCCATGAGAGTAAAACCGGTTCTAGTAGTCGTTCAGAGGTGATAGAGTGACACAAATAGGTCTAGTGAGATCTAGAAATACAACATCATATTATATGGATCTTGTGGCATGTTTGGGAGGCTAATGTGAATTGAAAAATCAATTGGTTCGTGGTCTAGAAGTCCACAAGCAATCCTTCTAATGTGATAGTATTGACTGATTGTGTTCTTGAGGTTCTGGATGAAGATACAAATGATTACAGTAAGTAGAAGTTGTGCGGATGTTCTTAGCGATTCAAGAAATCTTATGGGGGTCTCTAGATTGTGTCCAGTTTGTATTGGTGGTCCACATTGAAGATTGAGCTTGTAATTGAAGATTTACCTTTGGGTGATGGTGATCTTCCTAGTCTTGGCCGACCGGATGATTTGCGCATGTTGTGGATGATCTTGAAGATGTTTTGTGAAGCATGGTGTGTTCCTCAAAGAAGATTGAAGTCCCAGTTATGTATGGCCAATTGTGTAGTAATGTACATGAAGTGTTTGTAATAAGTCAAGTTGTATTTTTGTAATTACTCTATAATAAAATATGTGTATATTGTGCCGACTTTGATGATCATTCCAAAGTTGATGTCATGTATAAATATGAGTTATGAAGTTATTCAAAAAGTGTGTGTCGGGATGATGAGAACATAGTAGTTGTTGGGTCTTTATCTTTGAATCGGTAAAGGGTTTACCACTTCCAATGCACAGGCAGATTCGGCCAACAAATACAGGAGGTTACGTGAGCTGCCTCTCCTTCACTTATGGTTCTGCCACACCAAGGGGGGTATCCCTATAGCTAAATATTTGTCTTTGACTCACTCCCAATGGAAAGATTTAGCTTTACAATTAAATGCAAAATACTCTCATGTTTGGACCAAGATTTGCATGATAAGTCACTAGGCTGGCAATGTTCTTGGACATATCTAACTGGTTGTGGATGAAAGTATGCAAGGTCCCACTTCTACAAACTAACAAGTTGTAGATTTGAAATGATTTATTTTGATATTTTGGATGCAAGACAGGGGTTTTGGATTGTAACATCTTACAAGGGCAGACCAATGTCTTATCTAAGGGCAAGGAGTCAACTAGATGTATACAAATGAATGATTTGCACTGGCATTCAAATTTCAAGGGGTTAGGACTAGTATTTGCTGGTGCAGGTGCACCTAACCCATAGTGGCCTCCTTAGGGCATTTAGTTGTTTTATGTTTATGTTTATGTTTCAATAAGGTCTCAAATGATCATTAAATGTAATAAGGTCAGTTTGACCAATGCATTCTATTTTTAGGTTGTTAGTTAAGAGTTAGTTGGAGTCTGTTGGATAGCTGTATCTCCCAGCCGCTTGGAAGTGTTTCCCAGCCGATGGGAATCCAAGTCAGTACTACTCTTTGTGAGTAGATAAATACCCCCCAGATGATCGAATGAAGGGATAGTATGTGTTGTAATCAGTTGTAGTTCAGTTCAGTTGTGAAAGAGTAAATAGAACATCTGTAAACATTTCTAAAGCATAAATAAAATCCCGTTTTGAGTTTATACATCTCTCTGCCATCGAGTTCTTCTAAATAAATCATTTTGCTAAGGCCAGATGGATTTATTTACCCATTCCACCAATTGATTCTTTGAAACGGTGGAATGGTTGTATATATTAGTTTAGGGTTTTTGTTTATTTTCTATTTTTTCTGTGTTAAAGCTTGTAGGTTCAGGCAAGAGATATGTTAACAGGTTCTAGCACGGCTGTATGCTAGACCATTAAAGTGCAGAAGGCTGCATAAGTTAAGGTGAAATAGATCAGTTAATTGCAATGAAAACAGATTAGAAACACTGAAAATCCATGTGGTTTGGAAAACATACAATGTGTGTGTATATCGCTTTTGCATGAAGGGTATACAATCTATGAATATATCATTTTTGCATGTTCTGTGTATCTTGCATTTATCTATTGCAGATATGCAGGGGAGAGAAAGTTAAGATTTTTAGTCAGCATACAAAGAAGTCAAGGTTTGGTCAAATGTACATTTGAAAATGCATATTATGAATATACAATGTTGAATATACAATTCTTGTATATACTGCAAATGTATGTTGGATATAGTTCCTATGTATCCCGCAGATGAATGTTCTGAGTATTCCACAGATGCACATCGGGGTTTGTATGTTGCAAAAGTGAATCAGGTTATACAACTTGTGAGTATACGTCTTTTGTATGTCAAAGACAATTTTGTGTGTATACATCAACTGTATGGGTGAGACAGTTTGTGAGTATCTGTCAATTGCATATCGTAGGTTGTATGTTTAGTTTGTATGTTGAAATATACATCAGTTCATATACAACAAAGTCAATGGTCAATTGTATGTATGTCACTGGAGTAAATAGTGTTCATCTGTATATTGCGAATGTATGTTAGAAGATACTTTGCCAATTGATGCAAATGGCAACCGATAGAACAGGTGGAGGTAACTAGCACCGACAGGTCATGAATTGTATGTTCGGTGTAGAAGAAGTGGCAGATGCTATGGATCGCAGGTGCAGTAGATAGAAGTTTGTGTGTCAGGAAGAATGTATCTCACGAAAGATACAAGTGCTACAGTGACCAGAGAGAAGTTAGCACATCAGAGTGAGAAAAGAGATCGGCAGGGAATTCAAGGTGTTTGCCGATAGCGGAGGTCCCACCGATAGGTGAAAAGTCTAGTCTCCATCGACAAGAGGAAGGGTATTGGTGTTGAAGAGTTTTAGTTGGCTGATAGTGTTATGTTTTGTTGATGGAAAATAAAGAGAAGAATTTATAAATTAAAGTTTGTATGCATAAATAAATAAACCTACATTCAAAATTGTATGTTAGGGTTTTAGTGGTGGATGCTCTGCATCAAATTGGTATTAGAGCTCAGCAAAAGGTCTGGGCAGTTGTGTGTTGATTCTGTCACTGAGAAGGCAGAAGTAAAGGATTGAGAGGTTGCCAAGATGCCTCCGAAAGGCAATGGTATTGCTAGAGAATTGCAGGAAGATGAAAGAGCTTGCAGAAGCACTTCAAGCCAGGCTTGCAGCCTTGGAGAAGAATAAGAAGAGGGAAGTGGAAGATAGTGAATCAGAAGAAGATGATGATGATGAAGAGTATGAAGAGGTAGCTAAAGATTTGAATCCTGAAGATCAGAGATTTGCAAAACTGTTAAAGGCAGTTCAGAGTGATAAACCTAAGGTAAAGATTGATGTTCCAAGGTATATTGGAAGTTTAAATGAAGAAGAGTTGCTTGATTGGATTGCTGCATTAGACAATCACTTTGAATGTGAGGATGTTGCTGAGGAGCAGAAAGTAAAGATTGCAAAGACCAAATTGGGAGGTCATGCTTTGTTATGGTGGGATTATGTGCAATCACAGAGGAGAAAGCAAGGTAAGTCAAAGATTTCTTCATGTGATAAGATGGTAGCAAGGATCAAAGGTAAATTTTTACCCAAAGACTATGAAATTCAAATGTTTAAGAAGCTTCAATTTTTGAGGCAAAAGGAAATGGATGTGAAGGCATATACTGAGGAGTTTTATAAATTGAGTATGAGATCTGGTCATCATGAGAATGAGGTTGAAAAGGTTGCTAGATACTTGGCTAGTTTGAGATTGAACATACAGAATGAATTAGTTTTGGCTAACCCTAGGAGTGTAGAAGATTGTTATCAAATGGCAATCAGGATTGAAGAAAAGATGAAAAGGAGATAGGATAAGTCCATGAGAGGAAGAGGCAGCAATATAAGGGGAAGAGGATCGGCCCCTACAAAAGGCAAACCTATGAGGATCAAGAAGAAACTAGTAAAGGACAGGAACAATCTGATTTCAGAGGTGGATGGAAAGGTACAAGAGGTAGATTTGGAGGTGGAAGAGGTTCTAATACATTTTTAGGAAAGTGCTATACCTATGGTGAGTTTGGTCATCCATCCTTCAAATGTCCAGAAAGGCAAGGTTCATCATCCAGAGATGATAGGAAGAATGACAAGAGGGTTCAACTTATGCAAGAAGAGAAGGTAGAGGAAAGTGTGCAAAGTTCAAACACTTATCAAAGTGTAAGAGCTCGTGACGGTTATGGCTATCCTGAGGAGGGAGAAGCATTGATGCTGAGGAGAACTATTTTGAAGACAGCCAAGGAGATGGTACAAAGGAGAGCTCTTTTCAGGACCAATTGTAAAAGCAAAGGCAAAGTATGCAAGGTAGTAATAGATTCTGGTTCTACAGATATAATGGTATCTCAGGAAATGGTGGATAAACTAAAACTGGAAAGGATTCCACATCAAAATCCCTACAAAGCATCTTGGGTAAGTGATAGTCAATCACTTTTGGTATCTGAATAGACATATGTTGATTTTCAGATTGGAGAATATCAAGATAGAGTTTTGTGTGACATATTGCCCATGGAATGTTGTCACCTACTGTTGGGTATGCCATGGCAATTTGATCGGAGAGCATTGTATGATGGGTATGTTAATACCTACACCATCACAAAGGATGGGAGAACTATTGTGTTGATACCATTACAAGAGGATGCTGCAACACAGAAGGTAGCCAAAATCATTTTAGTGGAAAAGAAAGAGTTTGTGGAGATGCCTACAGCAGAAGGTATACGTGCAGTTGAGGGTACTTCAAGGAAAGGAGTTGATAACGATAATAGTTTGAAGAAGATTTCAGTTCTAACTGACAGAGGTCAGTAGCAGGTTCAGAAGCAGGTTGGGGCACAGCCACAAGCTAAATGGAAAGACAAGGATGCAATCCTAGTAGGGACTATTGTTTATCCCCTAAGAGTTGAAAAGTAAACCTATTCGGCCATAATAGTAAATGAGGTTTCCACTCTCCATGTTCAGACAGAGATGATGGTCCAAAAGAATGATTAGCCAGGTGTGAGAAGAGCCTACAGTGCTAGGCATGAGTACTTGATTCCATGGCAACAGGTTGTAGTACAGAGATCATGGGGTAGGTATGAGACAGCAACAGCTATAGGTGGTTTCAGTCAAAGACTTAACTCATGGGACATGAGTTCTTTTCAAATTGGGGAGTATGGTGCAAGTGCACCTAACCCACAGTGGCCTCCTTAGGGCATTTAGTTGTTTTATGTTTATGTTTATGTTTCAGTAAGGTCTCAAATGATCATTAAATGTAATAAGGTTAGTTTGACCAATGCATTCTATTTTTAGGTTGTTAGTTAAGAGTTAGTTGGAATCTATTGGATAGCTGTATCTCCCAGCCACCTGGAAGTGTTTCCCAGCCGCTAGAAATCCAAGTCAGTACTACTCTTTGTGAGTAGATAAATACCCCCCAGATGATCGAATGAAGGGATAGTATGTGTTGTAATTAGTTGTAGTTCAGTTCAGTTGTGAAAGAGTAAACAGAACATCTGTAAACATTTCTAAAGCATAAATAAAATCTTGTTTTGAGTTTATACATCTCTCTGCCATTGGGTTCTTCTAAATAAATCATTTTGCTGAGGCTGGATGGATTCATTTACCCATTCCACCGGTTGATTCTTTGAATCGGTGGAATGGTTGTATATATTAGTTTAGGGTTTTTGTTTATTTTCTATTTTGTCTGTGTTAAAGCTTGCAAGTTTGGGCAAGAGATATGTTAACAGGTTCTAGCACAGCTGTATGCTAGATCATTGAAGTGTAGAAGGCTGCATAAGTTAAGGTGAAATAGATCGGTTAATCGCTAAGTGAAAACGGATCAGAAACATTGAAAATCCACGTGGTTTGGAAAACATACAATGTGTGTGTATATCGCTTTTACATGAAGGGTATACAATCTGTGAATATATCGCTTTTGCTTGTTTTGTGTATCTTGCATTTGTCTATCGCAGATATGCAAGGGAGAGAAAGTTAAGATTTTCAGTTGGCATACAAAGAAGTCAAGGTTCGGTCAAATGTATATTTGAAAATGCATATTATGAATATACAATTCTTGTATATACTACAAATGTATGTTGGATACAGTTCCTGTGTATCCCACAAATGAATGTTTTGAGTATTCCGCAGATGCACATCGGGGTTTGTATGTTGCAAAAGTGAATCGAGTTATGCAACTTGTGAGTATACGTCTTTTGTATGTCAAAGATAGTTTTGTGTGTATACATCAGCTATATGGGTGAGACAGTCTGTGAGTATCCATCAATTGCATATCGTGGGTTGTATGTTTAGTTTGTATGTTGAAATATACATCAGTTCATATACAACAAAGTCAACGGTTAATTGTATGTATGTTGCTAGAGTAAACAGTGTTCGTCTGTATATTGCGAATGTATGTTAGAAGATACTTTGCCAATTGATGCAAATGGCGACCGATAGAATGGGTGGAGGTAACCGGCACCGACAGGTCATGAATTGTATGTTCGATGTAGAAGAAGTGGTAGATGCTATGGATCGCAGGCGCAATAGATAGAAGTTTGTATGTGTCAGGAAGAATGTATCTAACGAAAGATACAAGTGCTACAGTGACTAGAGAGAAGTTAGCGCATCGGAGTGACAAAAGAGATTGGTAGGGAATTCAAGGTGTTTGCCAATAGTAGAGGTCCCACTGATAGGCAAAAAGTCTAGTCTCCATCGACAAGATGAAGGGTATCAGTGTTGAAGAGTTTTAGTTGGCCGATAGTGTAATGTTTTGCCGATGGCAAATAAAGACAAGAATTTATAAATTAAAGTTTGTATGCATAAATACATAAACCCACATTCAAAATTGTATGTTAGGGTTTTAGTGGTGGATGCTCTGCATCATTTGCCTTACAAACACCACCCAAGAATGAGTATTTAGCTATCTCTACTTACAAACATCCCTACTGCCATACAATCTTCTTCATACTTAACATAAAATAGTTTAATCCAATCCTTGAATGGAAGTTAGAGATCAAGTATGCAATACAGAAATCTATATCCTAGAATCTTAGTAACCCTTAGCAACTAGATTAAAAAGAAGGGATGCATATAGCCATGGAGACAAATAGCTAAACACATGCCATGAAGCATTTTTCATATAAAAATGACATGAAACTAAACATATGCGCAACGTGCACTCAAATGCAACTCATAAACTCACAAGAGAGATAGAACAACTAAGGAAATGCTTTGTTTCGTTATTTCTCCAAAAATTTTGCCCAAGTCTTCAACAACCTTTAAAATGAGTGACACAGTTCACTTATATAACAAGAATGTGTACTCAGCAATTAATTACATGGTCTATCAAAAATCCACCAGATACATTGCACCATGAGAATGGTGCCCAAAACATTCGATGCAGTAGGCAGAAGAAGAAGGAAGAGCAGGTGAGATTGGGAGTCGTGCAGCCACCTGGAGATTTTCTTCTTAAAAAATAGTAGTTGACCTTCCATCAAGATCCAAACCTCTGCAATTTTGCCATTAAAGCCAACCTACCTATTTTCTGGAAGTGCAGCGAATGTGTGCTATGAAGTTTCTTTCCATTTGAAATGCAACTATGAACACATACGAATCTCCTCTTGTTCTTGAAAGTTTGAATGATGGCCATCGATTGCCCTTCACCTGCCGAGATCTGCGGCTTCAGTTTGATCGGGCAATCCAGTCACCAGCTTTGAAAAGTCATCGGCCAATGAAAACGTGCCACGCAAGTGTCTTTTTGCTTTGACTTTCCACAGAGCAGGCATACATACAATGCAAGATACAAAGGAAACTACCTTTGACTTTTCAACTTTGCCTTTGTATGCATGCCCACCAGGCCCAATTTAATAAAATTTGAAATTTGGGATTGTATGTTCTGCCTTGTATCTCACCCGTTGTATATCAAATATACAACAAAATATACATGCAATCTTTTTGATACAGCAGTGGAATATACCAGGAATCTGCCATATACAACCACATTTCTGCACCCAGAAATGTATCTAAATGCCACATACAAACCTGATATGGACACAATGATTCATTCAACCATTTTTTCACTCTTCTGAAGCTGATTTAACTCTATTTTGGGTCCGCCAATGTACATCTGCACTTGTACATACAAAGACAAATACAAGTGGCCATATACAAAGATACATGCATAAAAATACGAAGGCCGACAGACTTAGAATTTTGAGGGTTTAAATAAAAAGACCAATAGATTTTCAAGCTTGAAACCCTAACCCTAGGTAGCCACCAATAGTAGTGAAGAGAAGTGAAAAGCAAAGTAGAGGTGTTGAGCTTAAATGCAGCTGACTGAAGCATAGTAAAGATGCTAATCTTCAATTCAAGTATGTAATACTTATATTCTTCTATAGATAGTGTGTCTCCTGTAGGCAGTGGGCCTCTTGTGAGAAGTGTGTTCGAGCAATGAGCCCTAACTGGCAAGTGCCATTTTATTCATATTATTCTTTTAATAGAGAATACCATCTTGGGTTAGTCACCCCTTGGTTTTTCCCTTAACCAAGTTTTCCACATTAAATTCTTGGTGTTATATGTGTTGAATTTGTTTATGCTCTTGAAATTTGCATTATGCTTCCATGATTGAATCATTGATATGCTGTTAAAATATAAGAAGGTTTAAAGTGAATAAGGAATAGGATTTTGTTAACAACTGATTCACCCCCCCTCTCAGTTGTCTTTCCTAAATCCAACAATCTATTCCTCTAATCACCCCATCCATGTTAGTGTGAAAATTTGCATTATCTATCTAATTATCTTTTAGCATGTCTAGGAGATTTATATTCACACTAGCTTAAGTCCAACTTTGGGCTTATTACATTTTTGTCTCACCTCATGTGGTGAAGACATGTGTACTAACCTTTGTGAGACACCTACTTCATGCAAACTTGTTAGTTGCTCAAACATGTGTCATTTGAGTAGACAAGTGTTGCACCTTTGGAGGGTTACTCATTCGTTGTGTATGACCTTCTCACCTCCACTTGCTTGCCTATTTAAGCAAGGCTCTATGTACATAATCTTCATCCTTTGGCAATGTAATTTGGCATATTGTGTGGAAAATAGCTTTGTGGTTTTATTCTTGCTTGTTGATCCTTGCTTTTCCCAACATGGTATGAGAACCAATGGTCTCAAGTTAAAAACTCCTAAAGTAACACTAGGGGGAGATTGTTGACATGTGCATCCAATGCTCCCTGTAATGTTTCATGACATGGAATAACCACCTCTCATGGATCGTAACTCTAGCAATTGTAGTGGAGATTAATGCCTATGGGTTTTTGTCTAACAACAATCATGATCCAACATCTACTGGCATCTCGGCCACTACATCTTCTGGTTTGTGGGAGTTTTTCATCACCTCGTTCAAAGGTTTTTTGGTGTCTTTTTCATTGTTCCTAGTTCGATTTGGGGTTTTACCTTTGTCATAGTTTTATTAATGTTGTTTATGTGAGTCATGGCTTCTATTGGATCTCCTCACTGCTCAGCTCTCATATTGGTACTACCAGCTTACTTTGCCTTAGTGATGGCATTACTTCTCTACCTTCACAATCACCTCCAGAGACTCAAGAGACCTAGAGAAGTTGTCGGCCTTATTAAAGGTTGTGTTTGGTTGGGCATTTTTCGGTGAGAAGTTGCACCACCTGGTCGCTAGTTTTTTGGATACCCTTGTTACAAAGTTTGCAACTTAATGTTTAATCTAAACATTGCCCACACCATTTCTTGAGTCAACCATTTCAATAGATCCAAATGGTCATGGTTTTTGACCTTCTCCAAATGCTGCTTGTGGTTGAATTTTTTGATCTATAGTTCACTGATTAAAGTCACCAAAAATTATTGGTTTGTTGTTTGTGAAAGGCTTTTAAGCTTCTCTCTATTTCTGATCCAAACCAGAGCTGTTGCATTTTTTAGTTAAAATTTTAATGCATGTGGCATCCGCTATTACTAGTTTGACATCTCTGATACCAAGGTTCTGTTGAATCATTGTTTGTTTTTGTAGGAGGCTCCTCCATATATCTATTTTCTTAGATAGTCCCTCTCATTCAAACCATTGAGGATCTTGATCCTTCTGTCCTTTCATTTTGGGTTGTGTTGGCTTGTGGATCCAGTCCTGACAACTCTCCAAATCTTCTCTAGCTTTGTGTTTTTTCTTTTGCAAAGGATTCCTTGACTGGGTGCCTTCAAAGAATTTCTCTACAAACTAGACTAAGACCGAAGGCAATCACAAATCGCTTGGAGTTCCTCTCTGTCTCTTTCTTTGCACATTGTGCCATCAAAAACTAGCCATCACCAGTTGTCCATGCCCTCTCAATAGTTTTAGGTGGCTCTCTACCATCTGCATGCCCTATTTGGGAACTGTTTGTGCTAGGACAACATAGATTTCTATAGTTTTTAGCCACATTTTTGCAAAGTCTCTCTACATAAGCAATGACCTCTTTAACCCACTCACCCAGCTCATGGTTTGATGTTACCCAATGACTTTTTTATGTGACATTTGTTAATCACATTTATCATTTGTCATTGTGCACTTTATTTCCAACAACTAGCACTTTATTTCCAACAACTAGCACACCTTTATGTTAAAAGGATTAAACTAGTTGTTAATTTTTATAGACAAACCAACAAAAGCTTGTAGGTGGGCATATTTTAATTTGGAGAAAATTTGTTGGGGTCAACAAAGCTTTGTAAAGGGGGTAATTGCTTTCAATTTTTGGGCAAAGTTATATTTGAGGTTTGTAAGTGACTTTTCAAAGTCACTATGTCATGTTAACATATAAAGTTGAGCATTTACTTGCAAACATATAAAGTCAATGTATAAAGTTAACATATCAATCACCCATCAAAGACGAAAGGTGAGGCCTAGGTTGGTAGGAGGCCAATTCCCCCTCACAATCAAACCCTTTCTATTCTTCATTTCACCCTAATTCCAATGAGTGGTTGTAAGGCTAGGTCTGATCTCCACAATAGCATATTTTTTGCTTTTCTAGTGCTGATTATTAAATTTGACCATATTTACGGGAACTTGTTTATGCAATAACTTATTATCGGTAGCTCAAAATTGAGCACTATTTTTTTAAAAAGTTTATGTTTTTCCATTTCCCACACATTGGTCAAATTTATTTTGTAAAATTCACTAAGTTATAAAGTGCCAAAATTCGGGGGGGTATAAAAATATTTAGTCACAGGGGGTATCTAGAGTCGTGTCTTGTGTGCACTTCCATTTCTCCCTCAATATTTGTTTCCACATCTCAAAACAAATCTGCAAATAATCTAAGTAAAACATGGATCCAAATTGTCGTATCAAACCTCTAACACCCTTTAATTATCATGATTGGAAACTCAATATTTAACTTATGCTAAAGGATAAAGGGTTATATAAAGTGACTATGGGCATAGAAAAAGAGCCAAATGCTATCAAATATAAAGAAAAATGGTTCAATAAGTGTGATCAGGCCTTTGGTTTCTTATGTCTAAATCTAGCTTCTAAACTTTGTTCCATGTTGAAACCTTGAAAACACCCAATGAGGTATTGCAAACCTTAGAAAAACTCTTTGGGAAGGTTGATGAATTAAAAAGTCATGAGTTAGAAAATGAGCTCCTCAGTTTGAGCCCTAAAGATTTTATACCTTAGAAGATTATTTCACAAAATTTAGATCATTGAAACTGCAGTTAAAAGAATGAGGGATAGATAAAAAAGAAGATCAAATCATACTTTCTATGCTTTCCAAACTAGGTCCTAAATATTTTGTCTTTGTATCCTCTTTTTATACCACCAAAAGGGCTTTTGGTGCTACATGGAAAATGCCTACTTTGGATGAATTCATTGTTGACTTAATAAGGGAACAAGATAAATTGATACAAATGGGCACCATGAAGAATTACAAACCACATGCTCTTGTTGTTGGAAATTGGAAAAATAGCAAAGGAGAAAAATGAAAGGACAAAGAAATAAAGAAAGATAAGAAAGCTAAATTCTCAAAATCAAAAACTCAAAGCTTTTCAGATCAAGGAAAAGAAAAAGATAAGTGTACATATTGTAATAAAACTAGGCACACTAAGCAGAAATGTTTGAAGAAGATCAATCATCTTACCAATCTTCTTGAAAAGCATAATATAAAGGATCCCAAATCTAATCAAGAGTCATCATCAACACCAAATACAGCCCAAGAAACATTTAAGGGCCATGCTCTTTTTGCATTTGTAGTCTCTAAGTTTAGATCATGGATTCCTAATTCTAGAATCTGACATCATTGCCATCATCACATGTTGCTACATCAGAGTTTAGAGTTGCTTCATAGAAGGCTTCCAAAGATTATTCACAGTAGGATTATCACCTTTGGGTATTTTGTATAGTGTCTAGTACACTTTCTTGTTTTCTCTTTTTTGGAGGAAAGTTTTTTTTCCCACGAGGTTTTCTTGCTTTATTCGCTTTATGAGAGATGCATTTGTTCATGGGTACTTGATCAAGCCTAGTTGCCGAGACCCATCATTGTTTCACTACTCCCTAAGTTGAACTTAATGGGGGTGTTAGTGTGAAAAGTTGCATTATCTATCTAGTTAGCTTTTAGCATGTCTAGGAGATTTATATTACACTAGCTTAAGTCAAACTTTGGGATTCTTACCTTTTTGTCTCACATCATGTGGTGAAGACATGTGCACTCACCTTTGTGAGACATCTACTTCATGCAAACTTGCCACTTGCTCAAACATGTGTCATTTGAGTAGACAAGTGTTACACCTTTTGAGGGTTGCTCAGTCGTTGTGTATGACCTTCTCACCTCCACTTTCTTACTTATTTAAGTAAAGCTCCATGTACATAATTTTCATCTTTTGGAAATATAATTTGGCATATTGTGTGGAGAATAGATTTGTGGTTTTATTCTTGCTTATTGATCCTCACTTTTACCAACAATCCATACCTCAATCTAACCCTTATTTCACATCATATGCACCTCAAACCTCCCATGCACCAACATAAATGTCATCATAAACCCAATCATCTATTCCTCTTATATCATTCACCAATACACCGCAAGTGTCACAATCCCAATCATCTATTCCTAACGTCTCATGTCACTTCACCACAAAACTCACAACCTCAACACTCTTACATGAATCCACCACAAAACTTGCAACTCCAAAACTCTTACACCATACCTAACAATCCATACAATGTCCACTCATACTTATCCAACACCAATCCCCATCACGTGGCACAACAATCACAATTATCTTCTATTCAACAAGGTCTTGCTCAACAATAACAACCCACATCTAAAATTGATCTTAAGTTTTCCAAGTTTTCCAATCTTCGAAAACAAATTTCAGATCTTACACTAGGACACACCAAGAAAAATTATCTTTGCAGGAAGTTTGTCCTTATCCCTTTGATAGGTCACTCCTTATGATCCCTTTTCCTCCAAACCTTGAAATGCCGAAATTTGACAAATACAAAGGAAAAGGTGTGTTGGGTCCCAAAATGACTGTAGGACAAAACTCTAAAACATTTCTAAATCACCTAGGCTAGGGATTCTAGGTGATAGAAAGAGGTTTATCAACAAGTTAGGGGTAATTTTGGCCAACTAACAGGAGTGGGTAGACTCCTTTGCTCTTTGATCTCATCTTAAACTCTGGATGGATATCCCGAGGGGTATACCTAAACAGGCATTAACATAAAAACCAAATGGACAACTAAAAATAAATAAACAACCAAACCTAAATCACTTTCTTAGTCTCAAATTTGTCACTAAACTAAGAACAACCGGTTGTTACAAGACCCCTATATAGCTAATAAAGGAAATCTTATATAATAAGGATGCATAAACTTACTACTGCATCTAAAGATAGATGTATTATTTTGTTTTGAAGATTAAATGACCTAGGGTTGCTTAGAATGGTGCCTATCCACTGGGTTGTAAAGTCTACTATTCAATAGAAGCAAAAAAACTACAAAGAAATGTATAGTTGCCTATGTGATAAATCAAATACATGACAATCAATACCAAATCACTGAGAATGCTTAATAATCCAACACCATACCATATTCTTCCTTATGTAATACTGAAATGACCATTTACAAGAACTTGAAAATGGACTAAGAACTGTCTTTAGAAAATTTCCTCTGCCATGGTCCCTTTGTTGTCGGCGAAGTGGCTGTCGATGAAACCCTCAATTGGTGAACTTTGGAGTTTGTGAACTACTACTTTTGTCGATACACTTGCACTTCTCTTTCTTTGCCTTAGAAACTTTATGCATCTCCTACCTTGTCATTCTCTTCAGTCAATGATCTCTTTGATCAATGAACCTGTTGGTCAAGGAACCAACAGGTTCACGAACTTCATAACTTGCTGATAAAAGAACCAACTTTCACTTCCTTTTCTTACCTTCTTGTCGCCTTCATGTCGCCTTATTGGCAAATCAGAGAATTAGGAAAAAGGTGAACTTCTGAACTAGTTCACACTTTTTCTGATTTACCGACAAAGGCCTTGAACGTTCATTTTTTCAAAGGGAAACACAAAGACATTATACTTAGAAGAATTTTGATATAGAAAACCCCTAATAAAGATCTCTCCGATCGGGTATATATGAGGGATTTTGACTGCAAAGGCAAAAATGGGAACTTTAATGGATTTCTTGGGGAAAAATAGTGCATGTTTGGGAGTTGAAAATTATAGGTGCCAACACTATAAGGAAAATCTAATAAGGAAAATATGTTGGGTCCCAAAATGACTGTAGCACAAAACTCTAAAACATTTCTAAATCACCTAGGCTAGGGATTGTCATCTAGGTGATAGAAAGAGGTTTATCAAATAGTTAGGGGCAATTTTGGCCAACTAACAGGAGTGGGTAGACTCCTTTGCTCTTTGAGCTCAACTTAAACTCTAGAGGGATATTCTGAGGGGTATACCTAAATAGGTATTAACATCAAAAAGGAATGAAAAACTAAAAATAAATGAACAAGCAAACTCAAATCACTTTCTTAGTCCCAAATTTGTCACTAAACTAAGAACAGTTGGTTGTTACAAGACCCCTATATAGCTGATAAAGGCAATCATATATAATGAGGATGCATAAACTTATTACTGCATCTAAAAGATAGATGTATTGTTTTTTTTTTAAAGATTGGATGTGTTATGTCATAAAATGTCCCCCTAGGACCTTTACCTCCTAAGTTTAGCTCCTGGGTCCCTTGTTTTGCATCTTGCACGTTAAATTTAACTCCCAAGATAAAATGGCCTAAAACCCATGTCAAATGGGGCTTGAGGGACATTGTTAAGTTTGACCCTAACTTAAAATAGGTACCAAGGGCTTGGGCTCTCGCACCCGAGTCCTACCCTATTTTAGGTTGGTCCCAAATTTGAATGTCAATTTTGTGACTGTTAAAAGGTTCCGTTGCTGACATCTTAAGTTTGAATTACAAAATTTGTAGCAGGAATGCATATGTAAGCATTTTTAGGGTTTCATTTGTAAACTAGAAGATGATTATGATACTTTGGCAAACTTATGATTTTAGAGCATTCAAAGCATTCATTGTGGCAAAGTAGACTTGTCTTGTTATTGTGTTTGTTATGCAGATTTGGCTTCATCTTCTCATGTGTTGAAAGATCTTCATCTATATGCGAGCTACACCTCCGAGGTGACATCTATTTGTGTTGAATCAATCATTTATCAATTTGTTTTTGCCTCTATCTCACAGTGATACTCAATCTTTATCAAACAACGGTGTTGGAAGGCTTGAATGCCATTTCGGGGCTTGACTGAGGCAAGCTCCTAAACACCACAACCCCCAACCCCTCTCCTTGTCATTACAGGTGATAGGTATCGAATCATGAAGAGTGGAGTTGCAGAGAAGTGTTGTAGAGGATAAGGATTCCCGATCTGAAAGAAAGAAGCAGAAAAGAGCATTGTTAGGGTTTGGGAACTAGTCCCTTTGCCCTCCAAAGTTGCAAGCCTGAAAATCATCTAAACAGGGATCATCAGTGCCGGAAGGAGTCTGAAAGCCTCCAAAGGAATTGTCACCTTGTGCTTGGGTGCTAGTCCTTTTGCCCCCGATTTTTTAGTATCCTAAACTTTTAAAAATGGTCAATAACTAATCTCTGACTATTGTCTTTGTGTGCGAGAATTTGTCAGAATTTGTCTATTTGTTTGCGATTTTGCATGATTAGGGTTTAAATCATAATTGGGCATTAAATTAACACATTAATCATCAATTTCAAAATCCCCTATCATTACAAGTGAGAACCAACCTATAGGTGAATCCTCTTGCAAAAGTTGTGATTCAACTCGGTTAAATGTCCTTGAATGTGTGTAGTGAAAGGAGGATCTAACTAATCATCTATCAATCCCATCTTCCCCCTTTTCATACATAACATTTTGGTGAACCCATGTTTTTATTAAATTTTACACCTTGCTGAGTATTGTACTTCAGATTTGCATTCATACATATCATTTACATCATTTTACATTCATAAATCTTGCAAAATTTTGAAAACATTTGCATCTTAGGCTTGCATTAGGGCATAGTTTGCATCAATTTCATTGCATTTCATATAAACTCTAATTTTTACATCAGATCTGATATAAATTATAGAAATAAATCATCCTACAATAATTCAAATTACATTTTCATGTTAAAATTGCTAGGGTTTTGCTTGAAATTGTGGATTTTTCTCGTAACCTAGTGATTTCAAAATCCTAGGGTTAGTAGTTAAAATCTTGTTTCAGATTTTACTGCTCATCTTTGAAACTCATTCAAATATGATTTTTCTTGTAGTGTTGCATCCTTGTGTGTTTTTGCATTTACATTTCAAATCTCGCATTTACACATAGTCAATTTCAACAAAAACTAGCATACTCACTCATCCTTTCTTAAAATTGCACTTGAATTGAGCATTGTAGGATTTTGACATCATTTTCAGATCTGATCTAGGATATTTCACATCATAAATCTGATTACAATTCATTCATACATCAATTTTCATAGCTTCATGCCTTAATTTCACTATTAGGGTTTAAAATCCTTGCATTTTCGTGAGATTTTGACTCATCCTTCATCTAGATTTGCATGATAGGTGTGTTGTAAAAGATATTTCTGCATTCTTGGACTGATAATAAGGTTCTAATTTTCTTTCCCTCATCAATTTCATCACTACACTACATATTTTATACAAATGCATTTGAAAAAGTGAAAAAAGTCAACATTGTAGATGCATAAACAAGCATAAATTGGTATTGTTTTATTGTATTCACTCTAAATACATTAAATCATCAATTGAACCTTGTTGTATTGTACTCTTTCCTCCTCTCCATTGTGTTTTTTGTGGACTTTGTGTGTCTTTTTATCCCTTTCCCTCAAACAAGTGCTTAGGAGTGAAATAGTCACACATCTAGGGTGTACTACTAGATATTATTGGACATTGATGTTTCAAGACATTTCATTATGACACCTTCATGTCATTTATCATTGGTATCTTTGCATGTATTTATCAAAGATCTTGATTTTCATAGATTCTTAACTCTCATGAGTGAACATCCTACAATATTAGAAAGCTTAACTGAGTTCATCTCCATGATTAGTAATGAAAAAGATAATTGTGATGGCACTTCTCCTATGCATCTAGTCTCTATTACATAAGATGATGACTTGTCCTATGATCATTCTCCCAAAAATGATTCCTCCTATGAGGACATATTAACACAAGAAGATGAAATCATAAACACATTCCTTAACACTACTCTATCCTCCCTTCATTCCAATGCTCTCTCTTTGGAAAATAAACATTAGTGGATAAAGGGATCCCTCTCAAGAAAGATCCTCCAGGGGTAGAGAATGAATATACAACTAATGATCACATGGTACATGAGTTCCCTAAGAATAATCTATTAGATCTTCCACCTTTGATTGAATGTTTGAGTACCTTGGAAATCTCTAAGGAAGTGAAGACTATGGATAAATTTACTTTCTTTACAAATTAAAATGACACGATCATCAACAACCTCTTTAACAACATTGTACCTTCATTTCATTCCAATTCTCTCCCTAGCCAAGATGAAGCATTAGTAGATGAGAAAAGGTCTCTTACATTAAATCCTTTAGGGATAGATGTTGAGCATAATCGAGAAAAATAATGTTAATTCAATTTTCACTAATAGACTTATTTCACCCACTAAGGGGTTACTAGATAAGTATAGAAATGTTCCTAAGATGATTGTGAATGGGGTCCCTATCACCTTCTTGCTTAAAACCAATGATTATAGTTCAAGGTGATCAAAAACCACCTAGACCCCTGGATTACTTTCTAAATTATGTAAGACAAATCACTCAAAGAAATCAAGGTGTTCAAAATGTGTTGCAACAACCATATCATAATGTGATTTCTCACACATACAATGTACCCATAATAATAAGCAAAGTAAGAAAGAACCACATGTGCCTGTCTCTCTTCCATGTTCTCAACCTATGCTCCCTCCACCACCCCGTCTTACTCATAAAAGTGGTCATTAATACGATCTTGTTGAGTAGCTTCGTGCTACTCTAACCAAGATCTCTCTTTGGAATTCAATACAAGCATCATCTACATACCATGGAATGCTCCAAGAAGCTTTACAAAAGATGATTGTACCACCTGTTGTTAAGTCAAATGATGTAGCATCTCTATTAGATTGTATGCATGCAACAAAAATGGATATTTTGTTTCAACAACATGAGTTGCCTTCTACTGAAGTTCAAAATTAGATTGATCCTTTGATTATCTTCATTACAATAGACAACAAATTAGTCAAGTGAGTTATGATTGATAATGGATTATCTCTTAATGTTTGTGGTATTAATTTGTTACATAAGATTAAGGTTGATACCTCTTTGATTAAGCCGAATAGAATAAGCATTCGTGGCTTTGATAATGTTGGAAGACAATCTATGGGTATGATAACTTTACCTATAAAGGTTGGACCCGTGACAGTATCTACTCTTTTTCATGTCATGCCTCGTTCGCTTTCATATAATATAATTCTTGGTAGACTGTGGATCCATGCCATGGGGGCAGTTCTGTCTACCCTTCATCAATCATTAAAATTCATTTATCAAAACAAGCTTTGCACAATAGAAGTTGATCTTGAACGAGATAGTTGCTTACATATTGGAATGCAAAAACAAGTTGACAATCATAAGAGTCTAAACAACTTATGAGTTGATTCGGCAATGCCTCTTGCCACAGATAATGTTGTGCAAGACTCTAAACCATCAAATGCACTTTTTTGATACAATTGGGGTTCATTAGATTTTACTCCTTCTAGACTGGGGGAATACAAACTTAATAACTCTGACACATCAAAAGTCACATTAATCTCATCAAAACAATCTTTAGAAACACCTGAGAAACCTAAAGTCTCCTTGGTAGAAAATAAAGACAACACCCTTACTTATACTACAAACTATGAGACCTATGAGGCTTCACCATCTTCTAAGGAAATGACATCCCTCTATGGTCGAGGATTTAAAATCCTTTATAACAACTGCGACTATGTAGGTAATGGTTGTGGTGTAAATCAACAAGGAATTAGAGTATCTTTACAAGTTGCTGGAATTAATTATACATTCGGTATTGGATAGCACTCTTTGAAGCCCACCAAAGCCTCTCGTCATCCTAAACTTAATGTTAATACAATAGAAAAAAGACCAAGATGATATGCGAGATATCTTGAGCTGATAGGCAAGAATGGTCTGCCAGGAAAGATCCCATTAAATCAAGTATTTCTCCCTCTTTAAACCACACTTATTGTAGCAAGTATTCTAGTTGCTCTCAAGGGTGGCCTCCTTCTAGATATATATGTTGTTAGACTCGTGCTATGTTCCCCCATGTTGTGCTATGTGTTATTTAGGTCTCTTTGGATGACCCTTAACACTCTTGTAAGGTTAAGGACACAAGGTGATTGCCTCTATTGTAACCATTCTTCTATTGTTTTTCTCCTCTATTTTATTGTTGTGTGTTGTACCTTAAAGGCATAGCGTTGCAGTTGATAACCTGGGGGGCATCCTCCTACATGACGAGCCTAAGACACTTGCTCTCCTCTCTCATTTTATCATTTACCTTCTTCTAGTGATTCTACCTAGTCAGCGGATGATGAATACAAACATATACTGATACAGACCGCATGTCCCTTCAACAAGCAAGCAAAAATGGACCTAGTTCATATATGAAGATAAGGTTGATATATATTATCCAATGCTTGGCTACTAGAATCATTCCATGTGATATTTGATGTTGTCTTATCCTTCTAACAAACCATTGCAATACATCTGCTCCGTGCACTTTGATTGTCTTGTAACTTGCCTTGTTGTTACACTCAATTCTAAGATATCTGCAATATAGCCCAATAGTTATACTCAATCTCGAACCTGTAGTATAGCCTTGGCTCTTGATGTGATTGTTTTCATGCATAGCTTTCATGTTTTGCTTAGATTAAGATGTGTTTGTGGGAACATTTGGCAATCATGAGCACATGTCACCTTTGGGGGCATGGGCTTTACGAAAGCTCTTATTCCCTTGTGTGTTTTCTCTCTACCTTGAAGTGCTTGATATTGGTACATGATATCAACCACTTTAAGGTGGGGGCATATAAGGTAAGTTGTCTAATGATTTTGATACTAACGAAGCATGTTTGTAAGCCCTCTACGGAGGCAAGATGTTGTATCTCTAGCACGAGTGCACATCTTTATTCTATATTACAATCAAGAAGCCCTCTATGGAGGCAGGATATCATGCATATCCTTTTATTCAAAGTCATCTACAGAGGCAGGGATGGTGTATCTCTTGAGCTAGTGCACATCCTTTTTATTTCAAAAGTTCTCCAAGTAGGCGGGCTTGGTGTATCCTCCCTTAAGCATGTCTTTGGCGATTGTTGTGGCATAATCCCAACTATCAGGTGTGCCTATAGCATGATTGAGATGGTTGGGTTTTAGCAATAAGTTCCTTCCATTGCCTTATTTGTCGTGTTTAAGATGTATAGTATGTCTTTGGCATGCTATACGATGCTCATGTATTATGTGTGTCTTCTATGTGTTTTCCCCTTTGTGTAGTCTAAAGTTGTGTGGCAATGAGTCCCTCCCTACACTTGGGTTTTGTATGGCATGTTTTCCCTAGTGTAGTCTAAAGTTTTGTGGTGATGAGTCCCTCCCTACACCTTGGGATTTGTATGGTGTGCTTTTTCTCAAGTGTAGTCTCAAGAGCATGGCGAATTGCCCCTCCTACACTCTGAGATTTGTATTGTGTGTCTTCTCCCCCATATGTAGTCTCAAGAGTGTGATGAAATGCCCCTCCTACATTTTGGGGTTGTGTGTTGCATTTTTACTTTCCATGTATCTGCATTCATTTATACATATGAAAAGGAAAAAAGAAATAATCACTACATTCACTATATTCATCATGTTTTGCGTGCTATCTTCTCTGTGTCTTGTGTGTCTGCTACTATCTTCTCTTTGTTTTGTGTGCATTTTATTGTCTTCACTATGTTTGGTGTGTCTACAATGTGTTTTCTTTAATGTCTACCTGAGATTGGGGGCTATAGATAGTTCCTCAATCTTTGTGTATGCATTAGCTTGAAGTGTCTAGCATGTTTGTTGTGTTTTGACTGTACTTTAATGTATGTATGGGTCATAAGATCATACATACATTAAAGTAGGGACTAAATATTATGTCATAAAATGTCCCCCTAGGACTTTTACCTCCTAAGTTTATCTCTCGAGCCCCTTGTTTTGCATCTTGCATGTTAAATTTAACTCCCAAGACAAAATGGCCTGAAACCCATGTCAAATGGGGTTTGAGGGACATTATTGAGTTTGACCCTACCTTAAAATAGGTACCAAGGGCTTGGGTGCTCATGCCCTAGTCCTACCCTATTTTAGGTGGATCCCAAATTTGAATGTCAGTTTTGCGACTGTTAAAAGGTTCTGTTGCTGACATCTCAAGTTTGAATTATGAAATTTGTAGCACAAATGCATATATAAGCATGTTTAGGGTTTCATTTGTAAACTAGAAGATGATTATGATACTTTGGAAAACTTATGATTTTAGAGCATTCAAAGCATTCATTGTGGCAGAGCAGACTTGTCTTGTTATTGTATTTGTTATGCAGATTTGGCTTCATCTATATGCGAGCTACACCTCCGAGGTGATATATATTTGTGTTGAATCAATCATTTATCAATTTGTTTTTGCCTCTATCCCACAAGGATATGCACTTTTTATCAAACAATGGTGTTGGAAGGCTTGAATGCCATTCTTGGGCTTGATTGAGGCAAGCTCCTAAACACCACAACCCCCAACCCCTCTCCTTGTGATTACAGGTGACAGGCATCGAATTGTGAAGAGTGGAGTTGCAGAGAAGTGTTGCAGAGGATAAGGATTCTAAATCTGAAAGAAAGAAGCAGAAAAGAGCACTGTCAGGGCTTGGGCACTAGTCCCTTTGCCCTTAGGAATTGAAGGCCTGAAAATCATTTGAAAAAGGATCATCCATGCTGGAAGGTGTCCAGAAGCCCCTGAAGAAATTGTCACCTTGGGTTTGGGTGCTAGTCCCTTTGCCCCCGACTATTCAGTATCCTGAACTTCAAAAAATGGTCAGTAACTAATCTCTATCTAATGTCTTTGTGTGTGAGCATTTGTCAAAATTTGTCTGTTTGTTTATAATTTTCCATAATTAGTGTTTAGAGCATAATTGGGCATTAAATTAACACATTAATCATCAATTTCTAAATTTCCCTATCATTACAAGTGACAACCAACCTGTAGGTGAATCCTCTTACAAAAGTTGTGATTCAACTTGATTAAATGTCCTTGATTGTGTGTAGTGAAAGGAGGATCTAACTAATTATCTATCAATCCCATCTTCCCCCTTTTCATACATAATAGGATGACCTAGGGTTTCTCAGACTAGTGCCCATCCATTAGGCTACAAATTCTAATGTTCAACAAAGGAGAACAACTACAAAGAAATGTATAGTTGCCTATGTGATAAATCAAATGCATGAAAATCAATACCAAATCACTGAGAATGCTTAATAATCCAACACCATACCATATTCTTCCTTATACAATACTGAAATGACCATTTACAAAATCTTGAAAATGGATTAGGAATTGTCACATTCATTCAAATTAGAGCTTACATTCATACCACTAAATGTGGCAAGAGCAAACTATAATTACGATTAAGTTTGCTAGAAAGAACATATACAACAATGGAGAAAAATAGTGGTCTAATACAAAGATTTTCTAAATATATTTCATACATTTCATAACTATTTCATGCTAAACAAAGACTATAAAATACAATTTTCTTATCTGTCTTATGGAGCTCAAAACTTGCTGAGAAAATTGCCCAACTAACCAACCAGCCTTTAATGCATCAAAGACTTATGCATATAAAGCAATTCAAACTCATTCAATGATTCCAAGAATTACACTTAGTCAATGAGTACGCCCATGCCACATTAAATTTAGCACCACTACGATGATAGGAAGTATGCATGTTTGGAAGCTTACCCATTTCCTGACAACACTGAACATGTCAGAAGAAGATTGCCTTCACTCATACTATACCTGGAATAATAAAGAGGGATGGTTTGACCCCTTTTTCCTGAAACCTACAACCTCTAACATATCCAATTTGTCTTCCAAATCTACCTATACATTGAAGAATTTTACTATGTCAACCACTTGCATCACATTGTTCTGCAGAATCATAAATTTATGGGTACAAATCAGCCTGTAGAAATCCTGCAATCATGGCAGGCCTTTAGGAAATTACGCCTTTTAAATCTTTACAACACTTTAAATGTTTTGTCCAATTTTTAATTTTGGGCCATCTAATTTTTGATTGTACCTTTTTTCGAGTTGGGCATCCTTGTTTTCTTTATCAGCCTTTTTCCTTTATCACAAACCTCCTTCATTTCCTTCTTCTATTAACTTTTTTGGCAAACTCTTCATTCCACGAACTTCACATCTGCCACTTCATTCTTCCTTATATTCTCTTTGTTAGTGAATTGTCATTTTCATGAACTTTGGACTTGTCTCCACCTTATCTTCTCACTTTTTCCTTTAGTCGGTGAATTTCTCTTTTCTTGAACTTCATATTTGTCATGTCTCTCTTCCATTTCCTGCTTTATCTACAAAATATTCATTTTGTGAACTTTCCTCTTTTGCACACTTGGGCCCTCTATTGACAAGTCACCCTATCGACAAGCTTGAGAAACCACAAACCATTTATGTCTCCCTTGTTGGTGAAATTTCCCTTTCATGAACCACTTTCTCTTTGCTCCTTTTTTGCCTTATCGGTAAATCTAACTTTTCATGAACTTGTCTTGTCTTCTCACTTTCTCCTTTAGTCAGCAAATTTTAACTTTCGCAAACTATCCTTGTTTTACCCTTTGTCAACAATTTCTTCCCTTTGTAAACTCTTTCTTTCTTTCTTCTTCTTTGGTCAGTGAAATATCACTTTCACGAACCACTTTGCCTTGGCTATCGTCTCTTTCCATCTTTGCCTTATCGGTGAACTTAGGAAACTTCAAACTATTTGGTGAATTTTATTTTCCCCTATTTTGCTGATAAAGCCTTCTTTTTCCTTTTTGCCTTAGCCATTTTCCTTCTTTTCTATTTGCCTTATTAGCAAAAATGCTTCGCAGTGAACTATTTTAACTTACCTTTTGCCTTTCTTTCTGCCTTTGTTTCCTTGCCTTCAATCAGTGAATCTACCATCGGTAAAACCTCTTGTCAGTGAACTTTGGAGTTCATGAACCTAAGCTTTTCCTAACAAAGCTTGCCTTTCATCTTCTTTCTGTGCCTTAGAAAATTTCCTTTGCTACAGTCCCTTTATTGTTGATGAACTGGTTGTCGGAAAAACCCTCAATCAGCAAACTTTGGAGTTGGTGAACTACTACTTTTGCCGATACACTTGCACTTCTCTTTCTTTTCCTTAGAAACTTTCTACGTCTCCTACCTTGTCTTTCTCTTCAGTCGGCGATCCCTTTAATCGACCGACCTACTAGTCAGTGAACTCACAGGTTCATGAGCTTCATAACTTGCCAATAAAAGAACTTTCACTTTCTTTTCTTACCTTCATGTCACCTTCCCGTTGCCTTATCGGCAGATAGGTGAATCAGGAAAAAGGTGAACTTCTAAACTAGTTCGTCAGTTCACACTTTTTATGATTTGCTAACAAAGGCCTTGAACATTCATTTTTTCAAACGGAAACATAAAGACATTATACTTAGAAGAAATTTGAACTAAAAAACCTATAAAAAATCTCTTCGATCAGGTATATATGAAGGATTTTGACTGCAAAGGTAAAAATGGGAACTTTAATGGATTTTTTAGGGCAAAATAGTGCATGTTTGGGAGCTAAGAATTATAGGTGCCAACACTAGCTCTGGTTGGGGATGTGTGACAAAATATGTCACAACAATGATCCAGATCTCCAGGTAGACCAAAAAACACACAAAAAGGAAAAACACAGACGTATTTATAGCTAAGGCTTATATACAAGACAAAATACAGTCATGAGCATGAGATCACAAAAGATAGTTGATTGTATTCAAATTTTCAAGGGCACCATTTACTTACGAAAAGTAATGATTTAGATGTTGTACATGAATATAGGCAGCTCAAGAAGTTCTCCCTCCATGTTTCTGATGTAATATGTGTCCTAGCTAGCGTTTCCATGAATTTGATCTGGGCCCAACCATAATGGCTCAAATTTTCCATGCTTACCCTTATCCTCTAATTTTGCATTCCATAGGAGAACCATATCACCAATCTGAAGGCTCCTTTTGATTGTTCTCTTATTGGACAAATGCTAGACCTTTTGTTGTTGCAATAAACTTTTATCATGTGTCATCCTTCTGGCCTCATCCAACTAAGTCAACTCATGCATCCTCAACATCAAAGCATCATCCCCATCCTCTCATGTTTGTTGCAATAGCTGATATACTAAAAATTCTAATGCCATTGGCATCTTACCCTCTAATCCATATAATAGTTCAAAAGGTCTCTTACTTGTAGCACGTTTGTATGTGACCTAATCTGCCCAAGCTGCATATTTCAACTTGTAATCCCATCTCTTCTTGTTTATATCTAGGGTCCTCTTCAAGATCTTCATGAGGCTCTTAGTGCTAGACTCATCTTGTCCATTACTCTATGGATGATATGGTGATGAGTGAATTAGCTTGATTCCATACTTGGAACACATATCCATTATATTCTAAGACCTGAAGCACATGGCATTGTCTGCAATAATTCTGGATGGCACTCCAAATCTCGTTATCACATTGTTCACAAGGAACTCAATCACTACCTTGGATGTGGAATTACAAGTGGGAATGTCTCAACCCACTTGGTGAAATAATCAATGGCCACAAGGATCCACTTAAATCCATTACTGGGCCTCTCTTGAATTTTCCCTATAAAATCGATGCCCTTTTGCTGAAATGGTGCCTCGACTGCAATTGGCAAAAGGGATAATGCTCTAGCAAATTTCATCTTGCTAGAGAAACGTTGGCAAGCATCACATTTTTTGACTCATCTTACAACATCTTTGAAAAGACTTGGTAACCAAAAGCATGCTCTGATAATTTTATGCATTGTAGTTTTTACATGGAAGTGTCTGCCACATATTGCTTGATGATACTCTTCAATGGTTGCCTCATTCTATTTCTGATTCAGACACTTCAACAACAGTCCCTCATGATTTCTGCACATTAATACACCTTGAATCAAAACATACTTTTGAGACTAAAGCTTAAGTGTCCTCTGATGAGTGACATTCATGCCTAGGGGACAAGTCATGTTGACAAGATAAAAGATAATATTGTTGCAAGTATGTACAGTCGGTGTTGTCATTAATGTCAACAAGCTTGTGTTGTCATTGGTGTCAACTATGTCTCCTAGTTGAGTAGAGATGAGCTTGTTGTAAGTGTATGAGGTGTTTGGTTGAGTTTCTTTGTTGAATATGATTTGGTTTCTTTGAGGAGGTGTTGAAGATGTGAGGAATATGTTTCTGATGGTTGGTTTCAAGGTGTTGTGGAGAAAATTTGATTAATAAATGAAATAGTGTGGTGAAGTGGCATTTTGACTTACAAAGTAGTGTTCTAGTTTTGCTCCGCATTTTCTCTATGTTGAAGATCTACATTTGTAGTTTGGATATGTTGTTAAGAGATGTTAAGAGGTGTTATATTCCAAATTTGGTGTTTTGGTTCATTGTGCAAAGGAAGTTGTGTTCACCAGTGTGAGGACTGTGTTTCTGAGTTGTATAGAGGTGACTGGGAGAAATTGTTTTGCTCCTCATTTCTCCGCAGATTTGTTTCTGGCCTTGCGATTCTGGATTTGTGCTTATAATGCTTATATCTTGCTTTAGTTCAAAGTGTTCATGGTTTTGTGCTTTAGAAGTTGGTTTCTTGAGTTGTAGTGTATGACAGAGTCATTTGAGTGCTTTGGTGTTAACTGTAGTCAGGTGATAGTTGTTGTGAAGGAATTTTTTGGATTTAAGGATATTTCAGGAATGTGTTGAAGCCTTGCATGTGGTTCATGAGTTATTTTTGGGTTTGAGGATGCATGTACTTAAGAGTTCATTCTGTTAACATAGGTTTGGCTAACCTTGGATGTTTGCACTAATTACGGAGGTGCTTTGGTGATTGTAAAAGTGTGGAGTAGCATGTTTGAATGATTTTAGGTTTGAGCTAAGATGTGTTGTGGTTTACCTTTATTCTTTTCCACCACAGGAATGTTCAGGTCTTGACCTAATTTGAATCTTCTAGGTTAAGGTGACTTGCCGACCTTGGAGAATGTTCTCAAGGTTGAAGATAGTATAAATAAGTGTCAAGGGATTGTGATCGAGTGTCTGCACAATGGATATGATGTGAATAACAGTGTGGTTGAATGTGTGGGGTAGTACAATCTTTCATGTGCTAGATTGTTGGTTACAGTGAGCAAAAGGTGTCTACTATTCTTTAGTGATGCTATGAAGGTGATGGTGTTGTGGAATTCCCTATTGCATTGAGATGGTTTTCTCCTTGTAGCAAACTTCTCTATCTTCTTCTCTATTCTGGTAGTGAGCCTTTCTTTTGGGTAGTGAGCCCTTTGGCAGTGAGCCTTCTGGTAGTGACCCTATTGTTTTTCAGTGTTGTTACTACTTTATATTGTGAGCTAATCCTCACCGTGGTTTTTCCCTTCTTAGGTTTTCCACATAAAATTTGGTGTTGTCTTGTGTATGGTGTTGTTATGATTCAATTTTTGTTATATTTTTTCATGCTTAATCATCATAACAATTTTAAGGGTTAATTAGATTAATCTAGATCTGAATGTGTATGAAGGTTTTGAAATTTAAAGTTACAACTGATTCACCCCCCTCAGTTTTCTTGTGCTTTCAACAAATATCTCTAAACCATGCATCATTTGTCAATGTACATGCATCAACAAATGGAACAACATCTACTTCATTTACCTCAGCAGACTCTAAGTTAGAGTTAGCCATCAACTTAGCTAAACCCTAGCCTCTAAACAATTTGGTGACTTGTACCTCAATGTCTTGGATCCTGTTGATCCACCTGCATCTTCTTCCAGAAACCTCCTACTGTGTGAAAATATCTTTCACAACTGAATGGGGCACATATGCAATTGTCCTTGCACCCATAAGATATGGCCTAAATTTTTTTACTACCATAACGAAAGCATATTCATGCTTTTCCATAATTGAATAGTTTAACTTAGAAGCTAGCAAAGACTTGCTAAAGAATCCTATTGGCTGCTCAAATCCATCAATATTATTTTGCAAAAATACAGTAGCAATAGTATAAAATGAAGCAAAAGAGAAGAGTTGGAAGGGCTTGGAATAATATAGGCTTCCCTACGCTAGTGCATTCCTTAGGGCCTATTTTATATCAACAAAGGCCTCGGTTGGCTCTTTTTCCCATGTGATGGACTGTCCCTTCTTGAGCATCTTAGAAATCACTTTGGTCTTCTCAGCAAAGTTAAGGACAAACCATCTCAAAAAGTTGATTTGTCCAAAGAAGGACTAGACACCCTTGACCTTTTTGGGTTGAGGGATAAGGTCAATGGCCTTAATCCTTTCTAGATCAATTCTAACCCCATCCCTAGACATAATATGTCCTAGCAATTTTCCCTCCTCTACTCCAAATTGGCATTTCTTGGGATTCAAAGAGATCCCATACTCCAAACATTTATCAAAAATCATTTGAAATGCTTGCAATGATCTTTCCTTCCTTAGAAAATGTAGTAAGATCATCTTGGTACACAACCATGATATCATCAATGAGGCCAACAAAGGCCACATCCATTTCCCTTTGAAATTTTAATCCTGCATTCTTCAACCAAAATGACATTCTCAAGTAAACATATGTCCCCCAAGGAGTAGTGAATGTTGTCTTGTACTGTTCTGACTCCTTGACTAGCACTTGATTGTATCCTGAGAACCCATCCATCATAGGCATCATCTCTGAACCAACATCCCTCTATCGAAGATGATCCATGCTCAGAAGAGGATAATTATCCTTAAGGGATTTGATGTTTAGATTTCTGAAATCTACACACAATCTAATCTCCCCATTCTTCTTCCTTATTGGGACAAGATTAAGCACCCACTCAGAATGTCTGATTGGTTTAATAATACATCCCTCTTTCATCTTTAACAACTCCTTTTGCATCTTGGGAGCTATAGTAGGGTTTATAGGCCTTTGTTTTTTCCTAAAAGGTTTTGCATTAGATTGGAGGGGAATAGTATGCTGAAATAAGTCCTCCCTATAAGATTTCAGCTCATCATAAGACCATGCAAAACATTTTCTAAATTTTATTAACAAAGCAATCAACATTTTCTTTTCATGAGGCTTCAACTTCTTGCCTATATAAACCATTTTAGGTGCCTCCTAAGTTCCAAGGTTAACACCTTCAATACTATCCTCTTCAATAGGTTTGCCTTTACTCTTCCAATAGTTTGCATTATCAAACATTCTCTCCATCGCCACTAATCCTTTGGGAATAGTATTAGTCTTGAATTGCACTACCTCACTGCCAAACAATGTTTCCTTGCCAATTTCCATTTCTATCATAGGCTGCCAGCCAATAACTTGACTATCAAACTCATCCATGTAATTGAGGAAACTAAAAATATGATTATTATCATTGAAAACTTGCCAACTGTATATGTTATCAGTGATTGTTGGCCTTGTAAGCACTTCTACAGCATGATGGCCATGAGAAAAATCCAATTGAGGATCAAATTTTGATGTAGCTATGGCTAGGGAATCTGCCTTCTCATTTCTAGTTCTATCAATTCATTCGATGCCAATGGCACCAAATAGCTCCATGGTGTCCCATTTAGCATTCATGTATGCCTTTAACCTACTATCCTTGGTAGCAAACTTATTTCTAATCTGCTACACAACTAATTCTGAGTCACCATAAATATTCAAGAACTTCACTATGCTTGTGAGAAACATTTAAACCTAACAACAATGCTTCATACTCAGTTATGTTTTTAGTGCACTGAAAATCAAGTCTAAAAGACATACCAAAATTTTCACCATCTGCGGATATCAGAACAATTCTAGTGCCTGAGCCTTCTCTTGAACACACACCATCAAAATACAACATCCATAAATCAGATGTATTACAAATAGAATTGATAGGATTAAAAGGTAAAACATTCAGGCAAGGGTTATCATCACTGCAATATCCCATTAAATGGTCTATATCAGTGTCGAAGAAATTGGCATGATCCTCCTCTGTTTTTTATCTGTCCTCTATATTTTGGTCTTTCACCTTCTTCTCCCTATATAGCTTCACCTCCATGCCCTGGACTAGAATAGTGGCATAAGAAAGATCCATTTGAATGCTTCTACCCATAGAGGCTACCCACTTTCTTGATAACATCATACCCCACTTGGCAGTGCAGTGCACAACGATTATATCTATCCAAGAATGACTTGTATGGATAAGCAATAAGTTTGACCTCAACATCTTAACCAGACCTATCATATTAAGCTCCCTGGAATCCATGGCAAAGCATTTCCCAAAAGAGTCAGACACCTTCAACCCAAAATCATTCATGATTTCAAGTGGCATGACATTGCTAGATGCTCCTAAATCAAGCATACAATTGTGTAGCAACCATATGTTTATGATTAAAGTGATGTAAAAAGGGTCTACTCCCATCCTATTGTTAACCATAGATGACCCTAAATAGACCTCAACTATTTCATTATGACCTACACCCTCATCATTACCACTAGGAACAACAACAGGTTGTTTTTGTGCATCTACAACAGTGATAAATGACTCTGCCCTATCTCTATGTTCAGGGATTCTAAGGAGTTCCACTATTGGTACAAAATTTTTGATTTGGCTAGACTTGAGCCATATCAATAGGGTTATAATTGGGCAAATGAGTATCACATGAAATAGTTACATCATTTTCATAAGGAATGTAAGGTATTATTTGATTCGATGAAATATCCTTACCCTTTTCCTTTGTCTTCTCCTTTTCTAGTTCCTTTTGTGCCTGAGGTTGATCATGCTTCTCACTACCTTTTGGATAATGAACCCCTAGAATGGGTTGCACTATCTTCTGGATCATGCTTATATGGCTTGGACTGCTGATATTTCTTCTGCATAAGGTCCCTCAAGTGCCCAAAATCATGAGTTGGCAATTGATATCTCTTTGGACCTTCTTAATAATCATATTGGAAAATATGATCATCTTCTTCATAGTTGTCACAATCAGCATCTTGACCCATTTTATCATAATCTTCTACATCAAACTAATTTATTTCTTCTTCATAATACTCATCTACACCCTCTTCATTTTGAAATTCTTCTTCTTTTCTCAATGAGTGACCACCACATAGTTTGTTGGATCATGGGGGAGGAAGCAAGCCTGGCACCACAATGACTCATCTTGAAAATTAACTTGATTCTTTCTCAAAGGATCAGGGGTGTCCCTTTTAGGTTGTTTGAAACTTACATGTCTAGGGGTAGCCTGTCTATCATTTTGTTGTGGTCTCTTAGACCAATTAGTATTATAAGGCCTATTATGCAATATCTAACCTTCATTAAAATGTGTTTCAGCACCCTGAGGTGGCAACCCTTTGTCATTTCTAGAAACTTTATAAGATAAATCTTTCACAACCCCCATGAATTTTTCCAATTTGTCATCAGTAGTGAGAGGTTTTTGAGAGCTGGCTTATCTGGATAGAACAATTTGATATCAAACCTTTTGATATGCTTCCCTAATGCTCTCATATTACTTTCTATGTTTATGGTTGTAGCATAGGCCTCTCTTAATGTTTGTGGACTCTTGTACCTCAAACAATAACCTATTTTTGAATCAAAGGTACCACAGTATAAAACTAAGCACATAGATTCATTATGTCTCATATGAGGAGGTACCTTTCTCATTGTCGTGATGAAGTGGTTGTTGAAGTTAGCTACTGTTTTATTTATTGATTTCTTGTTGGCTATAAGTTCATGGATAGAAAACTTGGGATCAATCATGTCCCCATATTACAATTTGAATACTCTCATGAACTCCTCCCAAGAATCAATACTATTATCAAGTAGGGCTTTATACCATTCTTTAGCACTCTCTTCCAATGAATGTACAAATAATTTCATCATAACATTTTTATCCTCAATTTCATATTCATCAATGACATTAATGAAATGCCTAAGATGTTCCTCACCTGTAACATCATTATTACCTTGAAACCTAGAAATCTTCCCCCTAATCTTGGGTGGACTTGGATTGGGAAAGTCAAGTATGCCAAAAAAATCAATCTATTTATACCTTTTAGCTCCCAGCTGTTACCTCTTTGGAAGAAACCTCTTTACTTCTCTTTGCTATGCATGTCCAAAGTTTTGAACATTGCCATGCTACTAATTAGATTGGTTCTACTATGGTGGAATGTTAATGTTTTGAGCATGGGCCTAATTTATGCCATGTTGTCCCATTTGATGTTGTTGTTGTTGTCTTTGATTATTTTTTTTATTGTAGTAATGTGGAGGTGCACGTTGCTGATTTGCATTTTGATTTAGGCCCTGCTACTGTGCATTCTAGTTTTGTTGGGCCTGCTGGGCAAGTTGAGCTTCTTGTTGATCAAGCAAGGCCTACACTTTCCTTTGTCTATTTATAAAATGATCAAGCAATTCCAGCTCATCTTGGATTCTCCTTTCTCTCTCCTCATCATCAGGTTGTTGCTGTTGATCACCCTCATTAGGGATATTGTCATGTTGACCTCCAAATGATCTAGTGGGGGAATTAGGATGCCTTGTACCCTGATACATCTCTTCATTCTCACTAGCATTCCCAAACATCCTCAAATATGGATCATGAGATCTATCTCTACTTCCTCTACCAGTAATATTCTCATTTCGATTTGTTCTTATGTTTGTTCTAAGCATGTTATCTGCAAAGTCCTTATAAGTATAATTTTATTGACTCCTAAGATCAACATATGTGTTGTCTTGGGTATTCCTTGGAGGTACCATATTGGGTCTTCTTACCCTATATCTACCCCTCATATTTCCTGCATTTCTAGAGGGCTAACTAATGCATTGTAGACTTGACACAATTTAGGGGTAAACCTATCTGAACAGTCCACTTGACATTATACACCTACATTAAATTATCAACCAAGGAGCGTAAGCTTATGATGGCACTACACTATATGTACCTTTAGGGGCTCATATTCTCCTAAACTATCCTATTCAAACCTACTCAACTTATTCTACTTTGTTGGAATTCATAAAAATATAAGAACAGTCAAAATAGTTACAGAACCTAGTGGCTACAGGTACCTACACCATAAGTTGTAGCTAACTGCTAACAACAAAAAAGTATAGAACTAATCCAAAACCATTCAAAATGATGAGAAAGATAATGCTAACCTCCGAAGGACTAAGATGGATCAATTATACATTTGTTCATGAACCACAACTATTGTAATTAACAAGAGTATTCTACTTAACTCACGGTGCATTTATAAAATAATGGAAACAACTTTAACAAGAATGCATCAATGAATAAGAAAATAAATGAAGTGAAGATCAGTACCTTGAGTGGCTGGCTCAGGGGACTGACTCACTTAGCTAGAAATCAAATCTAACTCAGATACTCACGCATCCACATAACACATAGTTTCATTCATTCCATATCACAAAATACTTCAAACAGAATCCTCTTTGCAAATTTTATTCAATAATTGCATTTGAACAATTCATGTCTAGAGAAATAACTAATTGATGTATCTTCTAATAGTGAATAAAACAACTAACAAATGAGTAACTCACTTGACTCCGAGCTCATCCCCTAACTTATACAAATCGGGAGAGTCTTATTCAACTACCAACTAACTACAATCATTAATCCATTCCTAGATATTAGGATACAGAGTTAAGATTGATTTATTAATTCTAATTGAACAGAGGAAGGAGTATCCCATTCAAATAAGAATTCCTATGCAATGGATCATATGAGAAACACATAAGCTATGTTTAGAATCTTGGAACAAGTCTACCTCTTCCACATTTATTTCTTCCCATAATGATTCACATTCAGCTTCCAGCTGCCTGCACTTTTGGCGGCTTGATTTCAACTTCCTTCAATTCCCCTATTATGTGACTTGCTACAAATTCTCCTCTCCTTGATGCCACGTGCTTTTTGTTGCACAAGGGTTAATCCATAAAACATATGTGCACAAATAACCTTCATAATTAAACCATAGAATCTCATCTATATTGCATACATACTCATGTTCAAATCATTCAATTGATAAATATCATCACCATATTTCATATTAACAAAATAGGTTCAAGGTTTTGCAAAATATATAAAAAGACAATATATCATTATGGTAATGTTTGAAAAGTATCTAGAAGATTATGTGCAAAAGGTCTAAAAGCATATAAAAAACAACACAAAAGAGGCCAATATTTAAACCCAGCATTCCCCCCAACTATCCTTTTGCTTGTCCTCAAGCAAAACATTTAATTAAACATCTAGGGGAAAAGATTGTAATGTAAGGTGATCTGCCTAAGGTCCATCACTTCTCTGACCCCCACCCCCTGCTTAAGATAGAAACCATTATAACATGCAAGCCTATCCATCTTAACTGATTCTACACTTCTACATTCATCATTCTTTTCTCCTGTCCAGTGTGGTACTGGATAGAGGAGAATAGGAGGATGATAAGTAAGTGGCAGCCATCCCACTCCTTTTTTCTCTAAAACCTTGGATGTACTTGCGCAATATTTCAAACATATTTATAAAATTATGGAAAGAGTGAGGCTCTTTCCTGTGCAACTCTATAGTCAGATTATTCCATCTTCTTTGTACATACCTTAGGCAATTTTGAAGGATAGGCACTGCCAGCTGTTGTATCCTTCTGTAATCTTAGAATCTCAAATCCATGATTATCTTTCCTAGACCCCTATGAGAAAGGAGTGTCAACCATTGAGTAATGATTACATTGGGATTCAATGCTTCTTTTATGATATGTAGTGCCACTATTTTCTCTTGTTCTTCATATCTGTCCATTAATTCACCTCTGAGCTACTCATTCTTGAAATAGGATGACAGTGCTCTAACTTGTAAATCCCCAACATAAATTAAGGGGTTCCATTCTATATCCTCTGATATCAGATAGTTGTGTAAATAATACTCACATAGCTGATATTTCTCCTCTCGGATGATTTCTTTGAAATCACTGAGAAAATTATGCCTCGAGTGTAAAGAAACAAGCTAATCATTAATGAACATATTTAACTAAAAATTGAGAAATTTTTATTTTAGAAACATGCATATACCCTAGGTGGAGGTCTACACTCAATAATTTGAATGGATTTGTTTATTACCTCTGTCAATATACCTTCCAACCTTTTCAACTCCAAATTATTACCTTCCAATGATGCATTGAGAGTTTGTTTTTGTTCCTCCTAGCTTTCTTTTTCTTGTTTGAATTTGTTAGTAAGTTTCATCAATTCAAAGCCCAAAGACAAAGTGGTGAGATATGTTGGAGACCTTGCTACATGAGGTTGTGCATTTAGTTCTTTGTTCTCTTCAATTTTTGTTTTATTCTTGGCCATCTGTGCTAACAGATCCAAGTTGGTTCCACAGCTGTAGGTTTGGATTTTCTCCTCCAATTCCTATATTCTTATCTCCTTCTCTTTGTCCTTTTCCTCATATTGCTTGAAGCTCTTTTCTTCTATTCATATCCTCTAATAGTTCTTTTTCCTCTTCAAAATTTAAACCTTCATCATCATCCCCAGTGATTTCAAAATTTTCCCTAGCAGAGCTACTGGGAACTAACTTCCCCATCTTCTTTGAAATAAAAATATCTTTTCAATAGAGTCAGAAGATGAAGAAACATACCTTCTCCTCTTAGCAGGCACGTTGATATTTTCATGAACATCAGCAGGGACATTCTTAGGGGCGTCCCCTTCTTTGTTTGAGTCTGTGTCTGGCAGTGTTGAATCATGGTGCTGCTATCCTTCACCTTTTTCTTCCTGCCCCTATTCCTCAACAATTCTTTCTTCAACATTCTGCCTTTTCAACCTTCTTGAGCATCTATGAGTAACAGTTTCCTGTTTAACTTCACTTTTCCTCTTCTTTTTACTCTCCTTCTTCTTCTCCCCTACATCCTCTTCTTTTACAATGCTCTTATGTTTCTGAACACCTTTCTTATTCTTCTTTTTCTTAGAATATGTTGAAGCAGTGCCTATCATAGCTTTAGGGTTTGTAGAAGATGAGGGTTTCTTTGTTGCCACCAGCCTATTTTCTAGAGTATTTTCCTCCTGTGGCTATTCTTGCTCTAGTTCAATTTCAAGTGTAATCTTAGGTTCTAGTTCATGTTGAGGTTCATCCTCTACTTCAGGTACTTCCAGTAGTTTTGTGATATCTGTACATTTTTTAAAGGCATTCCAATCAACCTGTGGATGTTGAATTCTCAAGATTCTCTTAACCAATAAGCCTATTAAGTAGTGATGGGACAATGTGGTGTCTATTTTCTTTCCCTAATAGTCAGATGCCATCCTCTTCAACATGTTATAGAGGAAATTGGGAACATTGACTAACTTATCATGGCATAAGTGATTTAGCAACTTAAAGTGCACAATATATAACAAATTGTGCTGACCATCACATGTAAAGTATTTAATGATATAAGAAGCACATTTTCCCCAAAAGAATGGAAGGGACAGTCTCTTTGTACCTTGTGATGATGAGTCCAGGTTTCCTCCATGCTCACAGAATTCTTCTCTTGTTGTAGCTACATCAACACGAGCTAGATATTCAGACCATGTACGCGACAATTCTGTAACTTCGGCAATGGCCATTTTAGAAGCATCTACAACCAATCCCCTAATTGTTGCATCATCATACCACAATGTAGCTATAAATTCTTTCGCCATTTCATTGTCATATTCTGTTAGCTTCAAGAAGTAATCTAGCCATCCCACTCTGGTGAAGAGTGGTAGAACCATCATATCCTCTAATATTTCCTTGTGTGCAGATGGTTCTCATCTTATAACATCAGCTCCCATTGTCTCTATACTCTGCAACCTCAAAAGGTTTCAATTTCTGCTCAACTTCGATTCCACCACCTTTAGAAGAACCTATAATTTGCTGCCTTTTCTTGTACCCTCTTCTATTCCTCCTAACTGTAACTTTTGGAGCTCTCTTGTATGCAAAATTTTGTATCTCGGCTCACTCATAGGGTAATAAGATCACAATTTGGATGAAACAGGGTAGGTCTACTATCTTTGGAAAAATGACATAAAATTCTATTTGATAACTCTAAAGACTTGGGTGGTGAAAATTGAAAATTAACTAACCATTATACCCCTCCCCCCAACTAATGGGTGAAGTGGCTTCACTTCACATGTGAACTGATAGGGTTGAAAGAGTAATTATGAAATTTGATGGTGATATATATTTTTGCATGCATGAATTAAATGAAGAGTAATAATGAATATAAAATGATATCTAAGTTAATAATGTAAGGTTACCTTTTGTACATATGTTATGGAGGTAAGTGATCAACACACCTTGGAATTGGAGAACACTTACTTGGTGTTTATTTGATGTGAGCAGAATGAAATGTATGAGAGTGAATGGTAAGGTGGCGGGTACTTGCAGCATAAGTTGTAGATAACTGCTAACAATAGAAAAGTACAGAACTAATCCAAAACCATTCAAAATGATGAGAAAGCTAATGCTAACCTCTAGAGGACTAAGATGGATCAATTATAATTTTGTTCATGAACCACAACTATTGTAATTAACAACAAGAGTATTCTACTTAACTGAGAATGCATTCATAAAATAATGGAAAATAGCTTTAACAAGAATGCATAAATGAATAAGAAAATAAATGAAGTGAAGATTAGTACCTTGAGTGGCCGGCTCAGGGGACCGACTCACTTAGCTGGAAATCAAATCTAACTCAGATACTCATGCATCCACATAACACATAGTTTCATTCATTCCATATCACAAAAATACTTCAAACAAAATTCTCTTTGCAGATTTTATTCAATAATTGCATTTCAACAATTCATGTCTGGTGAAATAACTAAATGTTGTATCTTCTAATAGTGAATAAAACAACTAATAACTGAGTAACTCACTTGACTCTGAGATCATCCCCTAACTTATACAAACCGGGAGAGTCTTATTCAACTACCAACTAACTACAATCATTAATCCATTCCTAGATATTAGGATACAAAGTTAAGATTGATTTATTAATTCTAACTGAACAGAGGAAGCAAAATCCCATTCAAATAAGAATTCCTATGCAACGGATCATATGAGAAACACATAAGTTGTGTTTAGAATCTTGGCACAAGTCTACTTCTTCCGCATTTATTACTTCCCATAATGACTCATGTTCAACTTCCAGCTGCCTACACTTTTAGCAGCTTGATTTCAACTTCCTTCAATTCCCCTGTTCTATGACTTGCTACAAATTCTCCTCTCCTTGATGCCACGTGCTTGTTGTTGCACAAGGGTTAATCCACAAAACATATGCGTGTAAATAACCTTCATAATTAAACCATAAAATCTCATCTATATTGCATACATACTCATGTTCAAATCATTCAATTGATAAATATCATCACCATATTTAATATTAACAAAATAGGTTCAAGGTTATGCAAAATATATAAAAAGACAGTATATCATGATGGTAATATTTGAAAAGTATCTGGAAGATTATGTGCAAAAGGTATGAAAGCATATAAAAACAACACAAAAGACACCAATATTTAAACCCATCATAAGCTGCTCCTAGTTTCTTCCTCTATTCATTATGAAACTCTTTCCTCTTCAAACTTTAATTGTTTTTTGGGTTATTAAAATAGAGTCGCCACTTCCCCTACTGGGAAGAAAATTGAACATACACTATATTTCAATATCATAGCAACCAAAAATAAAATCTAGGGTCCCTGGTAACTACACCAATTTGTTGGGTCCCAAAATGATTGCAACACAAAACTCTATAACATTTCTAAATCACCTAGGCCAGGGATTGTCATCTGGGTGATAGAAAGAAGTTTATCAAGTTAGGGGCAATTTTGGCCAACTAACAAGAGTGGGAGACTCCTCTTCTCTTTGAGCTCAACTTAAACTCTGGAGGGATATTCTGAGGGGTATACCTAAATAGGTATTAACATCAAGACCAAATGAACAACTAAAAATAAATGAACAACCAAACCAAAATCAGTTTCTTAGTACCAAATTTGTTACTAAACTAAGAATGGTTGATTGCTACAAGACCCCTATATAGCTGATAAAGGAAATCCTATATAATGAGGATCCATAAACTTACTATTGTGTCTAAAAGACATATGCATTGTTTTGTTTTGAAGTTTGGATGACCTAGGGCTACTTAGGCTGGTGCCTATCCATTGGGCTACAGAGTCTAATGTTCAACAGAGGAAAAACAACTACAAAGAAATGTACATTTACCTGTGTGATAAATCAAATACATGAAAAACAATACCAAATCAATGAGAATGCTTAATAATCCAACACCATACCATATTATTCCTTATGCAATACTGAAATGACCATTTACAAAAACATGAAAATGAATTAGGAAATGTCACTTTCATTCAAATCAGAGCTTGCATTCATACCACTAAATGTGGCAAGAGCAAACTATAACTACGATTAAGTTTGTTAGAAAGAACATCTACATTAGCGGAGAAAAATAGTGGTCTGATACAAAGATTTGCTAAATATATTACATACATTTCATAATTGTTTCATGCTAAACAAAGACTATAAAATAACCTTTTCTTATCTATCTTTTGGAGCTCAAAACCTATTGAGAAAATTTCCCAACTAACCAACCAACCTTTAATGCATCAAAGACTTATGCATATGTAGAAATTCAAACTCATTCCATCATTCAAAGTACTACATTCAATCAATGAGTACACCCATGCCACATTAAATTCAACCCCACTGCAATGACAGGAAGTATTCACATTTGGAAGCTTGCCCATTCCTTGACAACACTGAACATGTCAGAAGAAGATTGCCTGCACTCATATTGTACCTAGAACAATAAAGAGGGAAGGTTTGACCCCTTTTTCCTGACACCTGTAAACTCTAGGACATATCCAATTTATCTTCCAAATGTACCCGTGCATTGAAGAATTTTACTATGTCAACCACCTGCATGGCACTATTTTGCAGAATCATAAATTTCTGGGTACAAATCAGCCTGTACAAATCCTGCAATCATGGCATGCCTTTAGGAAATAGCCCATTTTAAATCCTTTACAACACTTTAAATGTGTTGTCCAATTTTCCTTTTTGGGCCATCTGATTTCTAACTGTACCTTTCTGCATGTTGGGCATTCTTGTTTTTTTATCGGTATTTTTCCTTTATCTCAATCCTCCTTCATTTCATTCTTCTATTCACTTTATCGACAAACTCTTCATTCCATGAACTTCACATTTGCTACTTCATTCTTCCTTCTTATATTCGCTTTATCAGTGAATTGTCATTTTCATGAACTTTGGACTTGTCTCTGTCTTATGTTCTCACTTTTTCCTTTACTTGAAGAATTTCTCTTTTCTCTAACTTCAACTTTGCCACGTCTGTTCATTTTCCAACTTTATCACCAAAATATTCATTTTGCAAACTTTCCTCTTGTGCACACTTGGGCCCTCTATTGGCAAGCTTGAAAATCCACAAACCATTTATGTCTCCCTTGTCGATGAAATTTCCCTTTCATGAATCACTTTCTCTTTGCTCCTTTTCGCATTATTGACAAATCTAACTTTTCATAAACTTGTCTTGTCTTCTCACTTTCTCCTTTAGTCAAAAAATTTTAAATTTCATGAACTATCCTTGTTTTACCCTTTGTCGGTAATTTCTTGCTTTTGTGAACTCTTTCTTTCTTTCTTCTTCTTTGGTCGGTGAAATATCATTTTTGTGAACCACTTTGCCTTGGACTTCTTCTCTTTCCATATTTACCTTATCAACCAATCACCTTATTAACAAACTTAGGAAATTTCAAACTATTTGGTGAGTTCAAGTTTCCCCCAATTTGCTGATACAGCCTTTTTTTTTCTTTTTGCCTTAGCCATTTTCTTTATTTTCTATTTGCCTTATCGGCAAAAATGCTCCGCAGTGAACTATTTGACTTACATTTTTCCTTTCTTTCTGGCTTTGTTTCCTCGCCTTCAATCAGTGAATCTACCATTAGTAGAACCTCCTTTCAGCAAACTTTGGAGTTCATGAACCTAAGCTTTTGCTGACAAAGCTTGCCTTTCATCTTCTTTTTGTGCCTTAGAAAATTTCCTCTACCATAGTCCTTTGCTGTCAACAAAGTGGTTGTTGGCAAAATCCTCAATCGAATAACTTTGGAGTTCATGAACTACTACTTTTGCTGATACACTTGCACTTCTCTTTCCTTCCCTTAGAAACTTTTTGTGTCTCCAATCTTGTCTTTCTCTTCAGTCAGCGATCTCTTTAATCAGTGAACCTAACGGTTGGTGAACCAGCAAGTTCAAGAACTTCATAACTTACTGATAAAAGAACCAAATTTCACTTTCTTTTCTTACCTTCCTATTGCCATCCCATCGACTTATTGGTGAATCAAGAAAAATGTGAACTTCTGAACTAGTTTGCCAGTTCGCATTTTTTCTGATTTGTTGACAAATGCCTTTAACGTTCATTTTTTCAAAGGGAAACACAAAGACATTATACTTAGAATAATTTTGAATTAAAAAACCCCTATAAAAGATCTCTCTGATTAGGTATATATGATGGATTTTAACTGCAAAGGCAAAAATGGGAACTTTAATGTATTTTTTGGGGCAAAATAGTGCATGTTTGGGAGCTAAAAATTACATGTGCCAACAAGGTGATCCCAAAGAACATCTTAGGGAATTTTATATTTCTTTCTTAGAGGTTGTCCATAATGACACTTATCTCTTATGCATCTTCCCTCATAGTCTTGAAGGGCAAGCAATATAATGGTTTTCTCATCTACCCATGGGTATTAAGACATTTAATGAATTGGCTGAAAAGTTTGTTACACACTTTTCCTTCAATATCAAACATGAGATCTCCATGATGAACCTATGTAATAACAAACAACGCAATGGGGAAACCTTTATCTCATTCCTACAAAGATGGTGAAACATGGCTAGCAAATTTCCTTGGCCTATCCCTAAAAAGCAACTAGTTAACATATTAGTCCAAAACCTCAATCCTGAACTTGGATTTCATATACAAATCCAATGTGCTAACTCATTTGATGAAACTATTTCTAAAGGGACAAACATTGAAAAAGCCCTCATTGCAAAAGAACTAGTCAAGATATTCAAAGAAACAAAAGACAACCCCCAAGCATCTAACGAAAAACCCTGCTTTTGGTCTGTAAAGGATGAAAAGAGGGTTGATTGATTTATGGGTAGTTTAATTAGATCCTCCTTTCACTCAATACATTCAAAGACATTTAACCCAGTTGAATCACAACTTATACAAGAGGACTCAACTATCAAGTTGGCTGTCACTTGGAATGATAAAGAAATGTGGATCTGGTTGATTAATGTGTTGATTTTAGTCTAATTAAGCTTAAAACCCTAATTATACAAAATCGTAAACAAATGGATGGAACCTGATAAATGTTTGCATAGAGATAGAATAAATATAGATTAGATACATACTAGATTTTGAGTTTCAAAATACAGAAAATTCAGGGGCTAAAGAGTGGGCGCCCAAGCCCAAGGTGGCACGTTTTCTAAGGGCTTCGAGATCTTTTCTGCTACTGACTGCAACCACTTCAGAGATTCTCTGCACTGCAAAACTAAGGGGCAAAAGAGTGGGTACCCTTTCCCTTTTTGAGTTGTTTCTTGCCTTTTTCTTCAGATCCTGATTCCTTATGCTCTATAACAGTCCTCTACAACTCCACTCCGCAAGATCCGACACTTATCACCTGCAATCACAAGAGAGGGGTTGGGGGTTGTGGTGTTTAGGAGCTTGCCTTAGTCAATCCCTAGAATGGCATTCAAGCCTTCCAACACCATTGTTAGATATGTTGCAAATATGTGCCTAAGCGGTGTTGTCATTGATGTCAACATATCCTTGTTGCCATTGGTGTCAACTGTATCCTATTTTGCTGCCTGTGTAGAATACTGGATTGTTGAGGATATTGAGAAAATTAATGAGAATCAATGTATACAGACCATATGGCTGAGTAGAGGATTGTCTGGAGAAGCTCCAATTAAGCTTTGAAGGGTTCGTATGAAGATTTGAAGAAGCTATGGCCATCTAAGTAGAACCAATTTTACAGTGTTCAGAAGAGACAAAGTGACAGGAAAGAGGTCTGGATTGTTCTAGATATGGCAAATGATGATCTGTAGATCTAGAGGCATGTTTGGAAAGTCAATGTGTATCATCCATTCAAGTGGTTCATGGTTTGGAGGTCCGCAAGCAATCTTTCTAAAGTGACAGTCATGGCAGACAGTGTTCTTGAGGTTCCAGAGGAAGATGCAAGTGATTCTGATGATTTGGAGGAGTGCAGATGTTTTTTGTTGAATTCAATGTGCTTGTGGAAGTCTCTAGATTGTATGACTGCTATGGTGGAGCTCCGTATTGAAGTTTGATCTTGTCAATAAAGATTTCCTTCTTGGTGTTGTTGTTCTTCGTAGTCTTGGCCGATCGGATGATTCAAGCGTGTTGTGGATGATCTAACAACAATTCTATGAAACGTGATATGTTGATCAAGGAAGCTTTGAGTCCTAGTTATGTTTGGCTGACATCTTAGTGATTCGCATTAAGTCAAATGTTTGTAGTGCTGACCTTGATGTTCATTCCAAGGTAGATGAAGCGTATAAATACTTGTTGATGAGTCATGGAAAATCATCCTTGTGCGATAATAATATAATCTAAAGAAAGGATCGAAGTCAGAGCAGAGCAGAGGAGAAGCAAAAGAATAAGAGTTGTTTTGATAAAGAGTTAGAGAAGAAGTATTTGGGGTAGAGTAGAAGTTTTGTAAGCATCCAATGAAACTGAACCAGGCATGAAGTAGATGTTTTTTCTCAGTTAATTCCTTCTATACTAAAAATAATTTCTGTAAGCAGTGAACCTCTCTTTTGAGTAGTGAGCTCTGGATAGTGCACCCGAAGGCATGTGCCTTCTATTTCTTTAAAGTACTTTTAACAGGGTACAAATCTTTGTGGGTTAACCCCCATTGTAGTTTTTCCCTTAACCGGGTTTCAACGTCAAAATCTTGGTGTCAAGTCTGTTTCTTATGTTTCTGCTCATATGTTGTTGATCCATACTTTAATGTTTACATCATTAATCTGATAGTGAGTTAATAAAGAAGGTTAAAAGTAGAAAAAGTTTATTTTGTGTGACAACTAATTCACCCCCCCTCTCTCAGTTGTCCGTTCTAATTCCAACAATTGGTATCAGAGCCAGATCCTCTAAAAGAAGCTTGACTGCTTGAGGAGATCTAGGATGTTGACTTACAAGAAGGATAGTCTAAGATTTGATGGAACAAATTATTTTGTTTGGAAGAGTCGCATGGAGTACCATTTGTAATGCATGGGTGATGCTTATTGGGTGATAACCAATGATGAGTATAAACCTCCAAAGAAAGGTCCTTCAACTCTAGATCAACTCGAAGATGTTGAAAATAACCTTTGAGCTAAAGAAGCCTTGTTGAATGCCCTAACTGATTCAGAAATGACAAATGTATTTGGACTAAAAACTGCTCATGAAATTTGGAAGAAGTTGGAGAATCTGTATGAAGGTGTTGAATTTGTCAAATGTGCCAAGCTATAAAGTCTAAGAGGAAAATTTGAAAATCTGAGGATGAGTGAAGATGAAAACATCACAATCTACATGCAAAAGATAAATTAACTTGTGTGTGGTATCAGGTGTGCTGGTGGAACTTTGGAAGAATCAGAGATTGTAGCAAAAGTGCTCAGATCTTTACCTAATTCATACAAACATAAGGTTGCTTCTATAGAGGAGATAAGGACTATCTCAAAAGTTACAAGAGATCAGTTGGTTGGCAAAATTTCAGCTTTTGAATTAAGTGAGTTTGGTGATTCTCTTCCTAAGTCTGAATCTACATTTAAGGCTAGTGTATATAGAAAACAAAAATATGATCTGGGTGAAAGCTCTTCAACAAGATCAAATAGATTTGTGAAGGCAAGGAAGGATCTTGAAGATGATGAAATTGAGACTACAGATCTTGAAGTTCTTATTGCCAAAAGAATGCCAAGAGGATCTGGTAAGTATGAAGGAAATTTGCCACTTAAATGTTTTGCTTGTAATAAGATTGGTCATTTTGCCTCAAGATGTCCAGAGAGGTTTTCAAAACCAAACCCTAACAAATATAAAGGTCAGAAGAAATGTTACTATGTCTAAGAAGCTGGAGAAGAAGGAGTCACAGATGATGAATCTAATCATGGAGGTTCCACTGAAAATGATTGGGTGTTCATTGCTATCAAAGAAGAAGATCCAGTCTCTACTGAATCTGCTAGATATGAAAATGTGGAAGGTGCCTTGGCTGCTCAGGTTGTTGAAAAGGATGAATGGGTGATTGATTGTGGATGTTCTCATCATATGACTAGTGATAAAAGTAAGTTTGTAAGCCTTGAAAAATATAAAGGTGGGCTTCTAAAATTTGGAGATAACTCAACTAGTAGAATCCGTGGTAGAGGATCCATCTCTTTTGATGGTAAGAATAACAACAATGATGTTCTATATGTGGAAGGGCTGAAGCATAATCTTCTCAGTGTTGGATAGTTGGTTGACAAGGGTTATGATCTCTAATTCAAGGATGGCAAATGTAGAATATTGGAAATCTCTAGAACTAAAATTGCATCTGGTACACAAACTAAAGGTAACATATTTCAATTAAGTAGCTCTGGTAAAAGTTGTTTGATTGCTCATACAGATCAAAGTTGGTTATGGCATAGGAGAATGTGTCATGTGAATTTTGATAACATTGTCAAGATAAGTTCTACTCAGGTTGTGAGAGATCTTCCAAGACTTGTGAAACCTGATAGCATATGTAGAGAATATCAATTGGGTAAACAGAATAAAATATCATTCAAAAGTAAACAACAATTTTCAAGTGGGTGATTGGAACTTGTGCATACTGATGTATGTGGTCCTACTAGAATTAGGAGTGTGCAAGGAGATAGATATTTTATGTTGCTGATTGATGATTACTCTCGGATGATGTGGGTAAATTTCTTAAAAGAAAAATTAAAAGCTCTTGACAAATTCAAAATGTTCAAAGTTATGGTGGAAAATGAGATTGGTGTGAAGATAAAATGTCTGAGATCCGACAGAGGTGGAGAGTTTATCTCCAGTGAGTTTGATACATTCTGTGAAAGGCATGGAATAAAAAGACAATTATCTACTCCTAGGACTCCTCAGCAAAATGGAGTTGTAGAAAGAAAGAACCAAACCATTCAAGAAGCTACCAGGACCATGATGATGGAAATAAATGTTCCACAAGTTTATTGGAGAGAAGTTGTGAGTACTGCTATCTACACTCTTAACCGAGTGTAGATCAAAGGCATTTCTGGTAAGACTCCTTATGAACTCTGGTTAGGTCATCCTCCTACTGTGAGATATTTTAGATTTTTTGGTAGTAAATGCTATATCAAAAGAGATGAGGATCTAGGCAAGTTTGAAGCAAGAAGTGATGAAGGAATTTTACTGGGTTACATTACTCAAAGCAAAGCATACTGATGCTTCAACAAGAGGTTGAAAAAGATTGTTGAAAGTGCTAATGTCAAAGTTGATGAGAGCAAGGAAGGACATTCCAGGTCTTGTGGACATGATTCTGATGATCAAGATGAAAATCCAAGTCAAGAAAGGCAAGTGCAAACTCAAACTCAGATCTAGATTGATCCAGAAAATCCAGTAATTCAAGAGGTTAGTGCAGAAGTTGAGGAACAAGCTCAAGAATCAAAAGTTCAAGCAAATCCCAAAACTCCTAGGTATGTAAGGATGAATCATCTTGAAGATCAAATCATAGGGGATAGAAATAAAGGTGTTTGAACTAGGAGAAGAATTTCTAAAGATCAAGAAGAGATTTGTCTAACTTCAAAGATTGAACCAAAAACTATAAGTGAAGCCTGCGAAGATGAAAACTGGGTAAAGGCAATGGAAGAAGAATTAATACAAATTGAAAAGAATCACACTTGGGATCTTGTTTCTAGACCTAAGGACAAAAATGTGATTGGAATTAAATGGGTCTTCTAGAACAAACTAAATGAAGATGGTGAAGTTGTAAGAAACAAAGCAAGGTCGGTATGCAAAGGATATCTCAAGTAGAAGGAATTGATTTTGAAGAAACTTTTGCTCCAGTGGCAAGAATAGAAGTAGTCAGGTTTTTTCTTGCATTTGTTGCTTATAAAGATTTCAAGGTCTATCAGATGGATGTCAAATCAGCATTCCTAAACAAAGAGTTAGAAGAAGAAGTCTACATTGAGCAACCGGAAGGATTTTAGTTGTCTGATCAAAAAGACATGGTCTGCAAATTGAGGAAAGCATTATATGGACTCTAGAAATCCCCAAGAGCCTGGTATGCAAGATTAGATAAGTATCTGCTAAAGCTAGGATATAACAAAGGCACTGCTGATAGTAATCTTTACATTCTCCTCCTTTCCTCCTGATGATGGATCATGGAGTGTGATCTGAAACATTGAGACAAAAAAGAAAACACAATTTTTCCAGAAATCACTTGCACTAGTAATCTTTACTTCAAGATTGATCATGAGAATATTCTAATTGTTGAGGTATTTGTTGATGATATCATTTTTAGTGGAAATGAGAGCATGTGCAAAACATTTGTTGATTAGATGCAAAGTGAATTTGAGATGTCCATGTTTGGTGAGATGAATTTCTTCTTAGGTCTGCAAATCACTTAGTCAGATAAAGGTATCTTTATATCTCAGTCTAAGTATGTGAATGAATTGTTGAAGAAGTTTGGAATGGAAGATTCAAATCTAGTAGGTATGCCTATGGTAACTGGATGTAAGTTGAGTAAAGATGATGACTCCCCTAAGGCAAATCAGAAAAGGTATAGATTAATGATTGGAGGACTGCTCTATCTGACTTAGACCAGACCTGATATCATGAATGCAATAGGGCTTGTTGCTAGATTCCAAGCTGATCCTAAAGAATCCCATGTTGTAGCAGTCAAAAGAATCTTCAAATATCTCAAAGGAACACTTGATTATGGCTTGTGGTATCCAAAAGACAATGACTTCACTCTTCATGCATATACAGATGTTGATTGGGCAGGAGATGTGGATGACAAGAAAAGTACGAGTGGTGGTGCATTCTTCTTGGGAAGTAGATTGGTTTCTTGGCTGAGCAAAATGCAGGAGGCAATATCCCTATCTACAACAGAGTATATAGCAGTAGCAAACAATTACACTCTGTGGATAAAGCAGATGTTGAAGGACATTAGAATTGTGTTTGAGGAGCCGGTCATAATCTTCTATTATAATTCAAGTGCAATAAGCATCTCAAAGAATCCAGTGTTGAATTCAAAGACAAAGCACATATCCATTAAGTTTCATTTCTTGAGAGAGAATGTAAATGAGAATGAAGTCAAGTTGGAGTTTGTATCTTCAAAGGATCAAATTGCAGATATTTTCACTAAGCCTCTTCCCAAGGATACTTTTGAGTATCTCAGAGAGAAGTTGGGGGTTATTACCCCTCCTGATCAGAATTAAGATGCACTAGAGTGCATCAGTTCGGTAGAATTCACAGTCACATCTTGTGATCTGGATTGATGTCAAGGAGGCACTACTCAGGGGGAGTATTCTGCTTGTAATTTTTGAGTTTGGTCTGAATCAAAAGTAAGGAGGAAAGATTGCAAATATGTGCCCTTTTCCATTGATGTCAAAGGGAAAGAGAAGTTCATGTGAAAAACTAGTTGCTGATGAAAGGGGGAGCAATGAAGAAAGTGATTGCAGAAGTGATAAAAGAAAGGGGGAGAAGGTCTTGTCTTGATGGTCAAATTAATTTTTCACGTCATATGTTGCCATCAATGACAAAGGGGGAGATTGTTGCAAATATGTGCCTAAGCGGTGTTGTCATTGATGTCAACATATCCTTGTTTCCATTGGTGTCAACTGTATCCTATTTTGTTGCATGTGTAGAAGACTGGATTGTTGAGGATATTGAGAAAATTAATGAGGATCAATGTATGCAGACCATATGGATGAGTAGAGGATTGTGTGAAGAAGCTCCAATTAAGCTTTGAAGGGTTCACATGAAGATTTGAAGAATCTATGGCCATCTAATTAGAACTAGTTTTGCAGTGTTCAGAAGAGACAGAGTAACAGGAAAGAGGTCCAGATTGTTCTAGATATTGCAAATGATGATCTATGAATCTGGAGGCATGTTTGGAAAATCAGTGTGTATCATCCATTCAAGTGGTTCATGGTTTGGAGGTCCGCAAGCAATTTTCTAAAGTGACAGTCATGGCAGACAGTGTTCTTGAGGTTCCAAAGGAAGATGCAAGTGATTCTGATGATTTGGAGGAGTATGGATGTTTTTGTTGAATTCAATGTGCTTGTGGAGTCTCTGGATTGTATGACTACTATGTTGGAGGTCCGCATTGAATTTTGATCTTGTCAATAAAGATTTACTTCTTGGTGTTGTTACTCTTCCTAGTCTTGGCCGATCGGATGATTCAAGCGTGTTGTGGATGATCTAAGAGAAATTCTATGAAGCGTGGCATGTTGATCAAGGAAGATTTGAGTCCCAGTTCTATTTGGCTGACAACTTAGTGATTCACATTAAGTCAGATGTTTGTAGTGCCGACCTTGATGTTCATTCCAAGGTTGATGAAGTGTATAAATACTTGTTAATGAGTCATGGAAAATCATCCTTGTGCGACAATAATATAATCTAAAGAAAGGATCGAAGGTAGAGCAAAGGAGCAGCAGAAGAATAAGAGTTGTTTTGTTAAAGAGTTAGAGAAGAAGTATTTGGGGCAGAGCAAAAGTTTGTAAGCATCCAATGAAATTAAACCAGACATGAAGTAGATGTTATTTCTTAGTTAATTCCTTTTGTACTAAAAATAATTTTTGTAGGCAGTGAGCCTCTCTTTTGAGCAGTGAGCTCTGGGTAGTGATCCCGAAGGCATGTGCCTTCTATTTTTAAAAGTACTTTTAAGAGGGTACAAATATTTATGGGTTAACCCCTACCGTGGTTTTTCCCTTAATCGGGTTTCCACGTCAAAATCTTGGTGTCAACTATGTTGCTTATGTTTCTGCTCATATGTTGTTGATCCATACTTTAATGTTTATATCATTTATCTGATAGTGAGTTAATAAAGAAGGTTAAAAGTAGAAAAAGTTTATTTTGTGTGACAACTGATTCACCCTCCCTCTCAGTTGTCCGATCTAATTCCAACAAGATAGAGAGTGCATGTCCTTGCAGGACAGAGGAAAAAAGAATGATGAAATAGATAGATTGAATCACAAATAGATATCACCTTGAAGGTGTAGCTCTAAAGTAGATGAAGATCTTTCACAACATGAGAAGATGAAGCCAAATCTACAATAACAAACACAACAACAACACAATTCTTCTTTACAACACAATGAATGCCTTAAATGCTCTATGATCATAAGTTTGCCTTGAAATCAAAATCATCTTCTAGTTTCCAAATGAATTCCTTAACATGATTATATATGCATTCCCACTAATATTTCGTAATTCAAACTTAGGATGCTAACAAGGAATACCTTTTAATGGTCATAAGCTGACATAGAAGTTTGGGACCCTGACAAAATAGGGCAGGACAAGGGCACGGGTACCCTTGTCTAGGGACCTATTTTGGGTTTGCATTAAGCTCAGAGATGTCCCCTAAGTCCCATTTGTCATGGGTTTTAGGGGATTTTGTTTCGGGATTCATTTATAACATGCATGATCAAAATTAAGGGACTCAAGAGCTAAACTTAGGTGGTAAAAGTCCCAAGGGGACATTTTACAACATAACATTTATCGCCCACTTTAATACATGTATGATCTTATGACCCATACATGCATTAAAGTACGGTTGAAAACACCACAAACATGCCAAGCACTTGAAGCTAAGACATACACCAAGATTGAGGAACTATTTCTAGTCCCCAGTCTCAGGTAAGCATTAGAAAACACATCATAGACAAGAAAGACACAATGAAGACAATAGGAAGCATGCAAGACATAGAGAAGACAATATTGAAGATACGTAAAACATGATGAAGACATGAGAGAAGTCACACAAAACACGATGAATACAGTGATATAACATTTTTATTTTCATATATATAAATGCATGGAAACAAAAATTGTAACACAAACCCAAGAATGTAGGGGAGACTCATCGCCACACCCTTTACACTACACCAAGGAGAGAAAACACACCATACAAAACCCAAGCATAGTGGAGACTCATCACCACACCCTTTACACTATGCGAGGGGGAAAACACACCATACAAAACCCAAGCGTAGGGGAGACTCATTGCCACACCCTTTACACTACGTGAGGGGGAAAACACGCCATACAAAACCCAAGCGTAGGGGAGACTCATCTCCACACCCTTTACACTACGCAGGGGGGAAAACACATGAAAGACACGAGTGCCATATAGTATGCCATAGACATACTATACATATTAAACATGACAAACAAAGTGATGGAAGGAGCTTATTTCTAAGTCCCACCATCTCAAACATGTTGTAGACACACCTGATGGTTGGGCTTATGCCACAACAACTGCCAAAGACATGCTTAAGGGAGGATAGTCTCAAGATCCAACCCCACCTCCGCAGAGGATTTTTGAAATAAAAAGATGTGCACTAGCTCAAGAGATACATCATTCTGCCTCTGCAGAGGGCTTTTGAATAAAAAGATACACACTAGCTCAAGAGATGTGTTATCCCACCTCCGCAGAGAGCTTATTTGATTGTAATATAGATAAATATGTGCACTTACGCCAGAGATACAACATCCTGCCTCATGAGGAGGGCTTACAAACAAGCTTCATTAGTACCAAAATCATCAAATAGATAACCTTATATATGCCCCCAACTTAAGGTGGTTGATGTCATGTACTAATATCAAGCATGTTAAGGTAGAGAGAAAATACACAAGGGAATAACAGCTTTCGCAAAGCTCATGCCCCCAAAGCTGACATGTGCTCATGATTGCCGAATGTTCCCACAAACACATTGATAAGATGTGCCAAGATAAGATAACAAGAGAGGTTACAATTCTTATTCTAAGATAATATCCAATTCAATTCATTAAAGCTATGCATGAAAATAGTCACATCAAGGACCAAGACTATACTACGGGTTCAGAACTAAGTATAACCGTTGGGCGATACTACAGATACCTCAGAACTAAGTGTAGATACAAGATGAGATACCAATCAAAGTACATGGAGTAGATGCATTGTTATGGTTTATTATACAAGATTAGACAACATCAAATATCACATGGAGTGATTCTACTAGCCAAGCATTAGATATATAAATCAGCCCCATCTTCATGCATGGACTAGGTCCATTTTTTCTTACTTGTTGAAGGGACACACGATCCATATCAGTATTTGTTTATTTTCATCATCCACTGACTAGATAGAATCACTAGAAGAAGGTAAAAAATAAAATGAGAGAGGAGAACAAGAACCTTAGGAACACCACATAGGAGGATTCCCCTAGTTCATCAACCGCAACGCTATGCTCCTAAGGCATGACACACAACAATAAAACTAGAGGACAGGCAAGATAGAAGAATGATGATACAAATAGAAGAATGATCACAATAGAGGTAGTCTACCGGTATCTTTGACCTTACAAAAGTATCAAGGGTCATCCTAGGAGGCCTAAACAACACATAACACATCACGGGGGAACACAACACAAAAGGGGAGGCTGTATAAATGAGAAAACTATGCTACAACAAAGGTGGCTACCAAGGTTAGAAATACTTACCTGTTGCTAAGAAGTGCTCGAATTTGTGAGCATCTTAGAGAGGTGCTCCATCAAGTTCTATAAAAAGTGTGAGTAGTTTGGATTTGTTCAATTCATATTTCTAGGATGATCAAGCGGTGTTTGTTTCTCAAATCCTTGTATATTCAAAAACTTTTGTTGCCTGTGAGGAGGGGAATCATTACTATTTCCCACTGATGATAACCTTCTTGTTCTTTTTTGATCCATTGATCTCTTGTTAATCTTTTTGGGGAGGAATGGGGTATTTTCCATCATGGAATCCTTTTCTTGTATCAGAATATCTTATCTTGGTTGTTCGATTTGTAAATCTTGTGCATCTTAGTTGACTACTGATCCTTGAAGGGATAACAACAAAGGAACCTTAGGATAAATACATTTTCCTCATGGATGAGGTGAGTTTTTAATCTTCTCCTTATCCACTTCTATCATACCAACTATTTCATCATAATCAAGATAGTCCTCTTCTTGTTCTATTGTATTTTGTTCTACCATATTATTGTCGCTATGCTTAGGAAATGAATTAGTAAAGATCTATTAATTTTGATTCGGAGGGGCAACCAACTTATTTCCATTGTCATTCACACCAATTACTTGTATCACATTCAAGTCGATGAGGTCTTGAATTCCATGTTTAAGACACATACATCTTTCAGTATCATGCCCTTTTTGCCAATGATAATGACAAAAAGTATTAGCATCAAAGTGAGGTCCTTGCATTCGATTACTATCCAATGGTTTGATCAAAGGGAGCTTTAAGGGATTAATACTCACTACTTGATTTGTGATACAATGTAGAAGTCAGATATTAGAGTAAATTATCTTTGTTGTTGTCGATATTGAAATGGTGCCTTCTTTGGATTAGTGATAGTAGACACTTGTGAAAAGTTATTTTAATTCTAGACCTTAACCTTGATGAAACTCTTATTATTTCTCTTAAAGTTGTTCTGTGAAGGTCCAGCCATGGATTGACCAACTCAAGCCAATGCGTTTTGGTTTTCATATTGACTAGACGAAAGTTGGTAATCACAAAGGGTTGTGCATAAATGATGAAAAGAGTTATACTTCATCAAGAGGATCTTATCATGGATGTTAGGTTGTAGATTTGTAATAAATACCTTTTGAACATCCTCATCATTCATCTGGTATTGAATTTGTGCATAAAGAGCTTGATACCAACTAATAAACTCAATTAACTTCTCTTTCAGATCTTATTTTCAATGAACTAAATCAATCAATGAGACTTGAGGTCCAATGTTTGCTTGAAAATGTTATAAAAATTGATCAACTAGTTGAGAGAAAGAGTGTATTGAATTCAGAGATAAAGAGCAAAACCATTCTAAAGCAGTATCTTTAAGAGATCACGACAAGATTTTTGCTAACAAGTCCTCTTCAAAGAAGAAATCACTACACATAGCCGTGAATGCTGCCACATGAGTATTATGATCACCTTTTCCACCATATTTTTCAAAGTGAGGGGTTTCAAACTTGTTAGGCATAAAATTTCTTAAGATTACAAAAGATAGAGGATTTCAAGGATGATATCTTGGTAAATTAGGTTGAGAGTAATTTGTCAATCTTGTCACCTTTTGTTGTAAAGAAGTCATGCTTTGCAAAAGTTAGTTTAGGAGGGCATCATTAGGAGATGCAGTTTGAGAATTAGAGGCTGTGGTGATGAAATTTTTGGGAGATTGATTGTGAGTGGTTACAATCGGTGGTTGAGAACAATTGTAAGTGAAAGCTGGTTGAGATTAGGTGGAAGTGAAAGGTGATTGAGAATGAGTGGAATGGAGAGGTGGTTGAGAGTGATTATTCATAAAAGAAGTCACCCTAGGTGGTTGGTTTTGATAGTTGAATCCCACATCTATGAATTAATGTCATTAGATACTCCAATACTAGTGGTAGCATTACTACAAGCATGTGCATTAGTAGTGAGAATTGATGATGTAAAAGTAGACATCCTTGTAGTTGGTATAGGTGTCGATACTTATGTGTGAGCCAGTGATGACATATTATTAATAACATTTGCACATTTAGTCACAAGCATAACATTATGATTCACTATATGCACTAAGCATCAAATCATGTTAACACCATCTTGTCCTTCTTTTAATAACTCTCTTACAGTATGAATAATAGGTACAACTTCTTCAGTTATCCTTTCTTTTTCTACAAATGCTAGAAAATCAGCTAGTCCCTTATCAAGTTTGTTTATTTGCTCATCAGGTACATGTGTTATCACATCTATAGGATCCTCAACATCATGAAATATTTGTTCTTCCATTGTAGTTATAGGAGGCATGATATCTTGCAAAGTTTGTGTTTCTCCTTTTGTAAAGTAGGTGTTAAATGGATTTTTCGATGTAGGAACACCATTGCTATCGGGAGCATAGAACTCATTAATCTAATACTTCTTATTAAAGGGATATTTCTATTTAAAACACTACAATCTGAAATAAGATTTAAATAAGTGTTTAAAAATGAGTAGTAAAATCTGAATCAATATTTTAGCTACAAACCCTAGCTTTTGCAAAGACTAGGTTATATGAAAAATGCACTATTTTAAGCAAATCCTAGCAAATAAAGCATGAAAATGGAAGGTAAATGTTTATGTAATGATGTATTTCTGTAATTTATGTTATATCTGATGTAAATATCATATTTATATGCAATGAAAATGAAAATAGTGTAAATTATGTCAAAATGCAAGCCTAGGATGCTTGATTTTTTCAAAATTTTCAATTTTTTTGTAAATTTTCAAATGTATAATGATGACAATGAAATGAATGAATGAAAATATAAATTAAAACACTTAGCAAGGTGAAAAATGTAATAAAACACGGGTTCACAAAAATGTAAAGGATGAAAAGAGGGTTGATGGGATTGATGGGTATTTTAGTTAGATCCTCCTTTCACTCAATATATTCAAGGACATTTAATAGAGTTGAACCACAAATTATACAAGAGGACTTGACTATTAGGTTGGCCATCACTTGGAATGAGAAGGAAATTTGGATGTGGTTGATTAATGTATTTATTTTAGTTTGATTAAGCTTAAAACCCTAATTATGCAAAATCATAAACAAACAGATGAAACCTGATAAATACTTGCACAGAGATAGACTAAATACAAATTAGATACATACCAAATTTTGAGTTTCAAAATACATAAAAGTAGGGGGCTAAAGAGAGGGCACCCAAGCCCAAGGTGGCACTTTTTCTGAGGGCTTCAAGATCTTTTCTGCTAACCACTTCAGAGATTCTTCGCACTGCAAAACTGAGGGGCAAAAGAGTGGGTACCCTTACCCTTTTTGAGCTATTTCCTACCTTTTTATTTATATCATAATTCCTTATGCTCTACAACTACACTCCGCAAGATATGACACCTGTCACCTATAATCACAAGAGAGGGGTTGGGGTTGTGGTGTTTAGGAGCTTGCCTTAGTCAAGCCCCGGAATGGCATTCAAGCCTTCCAACACTGTTGTTAGATAGAGAGTGTGTGTCCTTGTAGGACAGAGGAAAAAATAATGATGAAATAGGTAGATTAAATCATAAATAGATGTCACCTTGAAGGTGTAGCTCTCAAGTAGATGAAGATCTTTCACAACATGAGAAGATGAAGCCAAATCTACAATAACAAACACAACACAATTCTGCTCTGCAACACAATGAATGCCTTGAATTATCTATGATCATAAGTTCACCTTGAAATCAAAATCATCTTATAGTTTACAAATGAAGTCCTAAACATGATTATATATGCATTCTCGCTAATATTTTGTAATTTGAACTTAAGATGTCGACAAGGAATACCTTTTAACAATCATAAGCCAACATAGAAGTTTGGGACCCTGACAAAATAGGGCAGGGCAAGGGTAGGGGAACCCTTGTCAAGGGACCTATTTTAGGTCTAAATTAAGCTTAGATATGTCCCCTAAGTCCCATTTGACATGGGTTTCAGGGCATTTTATTCCAGGATTCATTTCTAACATGCATGATCAAAATTAAGGGACCTAAGAGCTAAACTTAGGAGGTAAAAGTCCTAGGGGGACATTTTATGACATAACATGGTCTAAGAATAAGAATGTTATCAATGATGGTTTTGTGGACACTAAACATGTTTAAACTCTCCAAACACTAGTTAATCTTCAAGCACCCGCAAAAACTATTCCATCTACTCTTAGGGAGCAACCCAAACAAGACTTTACACCTAGATGCAAATTCATTCCAAGCATGAATGCATGGACAAGGAAACTTAGAACCCATCATTCTGACTAAGAAAAAAACAAGCATTTTTTAGGATACAAAAAGGAGGTACCATGATCCTCAGACATTGAGTTTATTCTCGATGAAGTAGAGAAGGCTTTTCCCATAGTTACAATTTCTAATGAGGATACTATTGATAACTCCTACTTACACCTCACTAACATATTTCAAGAGACTTCCATATTCATGATATCCTTCATCTACCTTACATCCAACACTAAAACCCAAAACCATCCACTCATATACCTTGAACTTATTAATTGGGATTAACAAGAGGCCCTTGTTCTTAATATCTTTCAAAATGATGAGGCTATTGCAAAATTCATGGGACTTTGAGATGGTATTCCACTTGGTGACCATAAAGCTAGATTTTTCATGGACTTAGATCAAGCAACATACTTTGGTGAGAATGCCAAATCCTCCAGTTGAAAAAATGAAAACAAAAAAAAGATCCCCAGGTGAAAACCACATTGTGGCACCTTCTAATCATAAAAAAATAAAAACAAAGGATGTATCCAATGGTGAAAACCTCTCTGAGGTGCCCAAGGATGGAGGGTTTGACATTCCCTTACCTTTAAAGTATCAAGAGAAGTCTTCAATTTTGATTGAAAAATCATAGGAGATGAATCTAGGAACAACATAGAACCCTAAGATTTCATTTCTAGCAGGTTCTCTTTCAGAACAAGAGAGGAAGGATTTCACAAATTTCTTCATGAAAAGAATAGTCAACTTCTCTTGGTCATATGCAGACATGCCTGGGTTGGACCCTTCATTAATGGTTCATCATTTAGCAATATTTCTAAATGCTAATTCAGTTAAACAAAATATCTAAAAAATGCATCCCCAAATAGCATTACTGGTAAAAGTAGAACTTCAAAAATTGCTAGATGTAAAGTTTGTACACCCTATTGACTATCCATAGTGGATTTAAAACTTCCAAATTCACTGGGGGCATCTTTATATGCACAAACTTCAGAGATCTTAACAAAGCATGTCCTAAAGATCTTTTTCCTTTGTCAAATATAGACATCATTTTAGATTTGACAAGTCATGAAATGTTTTCCTTAATAGATGGTTTTTTGGGGTATAATCAAATTATAATAGCACTTGAGGATCAACATAAGACAACGTTTGCATGTCCTTGGGGCATCTATTGTTGGAAAGTCATGCCTTTTGGTCTAAAGAATGCAAGAGCCACATATAAGAGAGAAATGACAGTTATATTTCATGACCTTTTTCATACCATTATGGAAGACTATGTTGATGACCTATTGGGTAAATCAACTACTAGAGTAGGTCACTTATAGGTTCTTGAGCAGATATTTGATAGATTAGAGAAATATCAAGTTAGACTCAACCCTAAGAAATGTGTCTTTGGTGTTACTTTAGGGAAATTGTTGGCATACATTATGTCTCACAGAGGAATTGAAGTAGATCCCACCAAAGTCAAAGCTATAGTTGAGATGGCTCCTCCTTCTAATCTAAAACAACTCTTAGAAGCCTTCAAGGGAAATTGTAATCCATTAGACAATTCATATCACAACTACCCGATAAATGTCAACCTTTTTTACACTTGCTCCATAAGGATATATCATTCAGATGGGTTAATAAATGTTAGCATGCCTTTGATCAATTGAAATAATACCTAGCTACAACTCCATTCTTGGTGCCACCAGTTTCAGGGTGACCTTTGTTGTTATACATCTCTACCACATCAGCTGCACTTGGTGCTCTCCTAGCACAACATGATGCTTTTGGTAAAGAACAAGCTATTTATTACATTAGTCACACCTTGGTAAGATATGAGCTTAATTATACTCCCATGGAGTGGGCATGTCTAGAAATAGTGTTTGCTTCCCAAAAGTTGCGACACTATATGTTAAAAAGAACAAACCAAGCTCATTTCCAAGATAGATCCTTTGAAATGTCTTCTATCCAAGGCAGCTCTCACAGGAAGATTAGAAAAGGGGGTCATGATTCTGAGCAGGTTTGATATAGAATATGTTGATAGAAAGGCTATCAAAGGACAAGTAATTGATGATCAATTAGCAGAGGCTCCTATGATAGATACAAATCTTATGCTTTCTAATTTTTTGGATGAAGGGATATTCCATCTCTCTACCTTAATTGAATGGAAGCTATACGTTGACGGTTCATATACCCAGCATGGATCAAGAGTTGGAATCCTCTTTGTCACACCATAAGGTGACTACATTCCTAAGTCATATCGGCTAGCTTTTCCTTGCACAAACAACATTGTCAAATATAAAGCTTTACTTATAGGCCCCTGCATAGTAGTTCAATGGAATATCAAATAGTTATAGGTCTATGGAGATTCTTAACTAGTCATTTGACAGGTCATAAATGAGTACCAAACCAAATCTAACAAATTGATGCCTTACAAAAGGATGGTCGATGACTATAAGCAACAATTTTTTACTATATCTTTTGAATATATTCCTAGGTTGAATAATAAGGCCACTGATGTTGTGGCTACAATTGGATCCCTCCTAGATATGCCTACCAATACTCAGAATTGTGAATTCTTGGTCAAACAAATGTTGATACCAAATGTTGATGTTCCACATAGTGAAGTTATTTGTGAACTTGTTGGTCCCAATTCTACCTAGTTCTAAGATATCTATGAATACCTCCATGATAACACCATCCCACTAAACCTTACCACTACCCAAAAGAAAACCTTCATCCACCGAGCCTCTCAATTTACTATCCTTGGTGACACATTACACCAAAGGAGTCTTGATGGTATCCTACTTAGATGCCATAACTCAGAAGAGGCTAACATTGCTTTACAAGACATACATGAAGGTGTTTGTGGATCACATTCCACTGGTCCTAACCTAGCTAAGAAGTTGCTTCGCACGTGATACTACTAGCCTACCATGGAACAAGATGCACATCAGTTTGCCAAGAAATGTCTTCAATGCCAGTAGCACGAAGATTTGATTCATGCACCAGCACATCAGTTGCAACTTGTTACTAATCCATGGCTGTTTTCATAGTAAGGACTTAGCCTCGTAGGTAAAATCCATCCATCATCCTCCAATGGCCATAAGTTTGTCATTACTGCCACTGAGTATTCACAAAGTGGGTAGAATCTATTCCTATGACCTATATTATTGGCAAACAAATAGATAAGTTTATCTTGCACTATATCATTTGTCAATATGGTATTCCCCTTGCTATAGTAATTGATAATGGTAAACCCTTTAAAAACCAAGATGTTTGTGCATTATGCACCTAATACCATATTCAGCATCACTTCTCCACCCTGTACTATCCACAAAGTAACGACCAAGCCAAGGCTTCAAACAAAACCATATTAAAGATCTTAAAGAAAATAGTCAATGAAGTTAGTCATGATTGGCATTTGTAGCTCAATCTCACCTTATGAGCATACCACACTAGTATCAGAACTCCAACTAGTGCTACCCCATATGCTTTAGTCTATGGCACCAAAGCCATTTTACCTATCGAGGTTGAGACCCCATCTCTTAGAGTTTCCATGTAGCATCTTATTGATGGAGAAGAGTACAAAATTTCCAGATTACATGACCTAGAGTTACTGGATGAGAGGTGTCTCATAGCACTAAATCATCTTCAAGTCTATCAAAACCACCTTCATCATAACTATAACAAGAAAATCAAAGAAATATGGTTTAAAGTAGGTGATATTGTTCTTAAGGAAAATCAGAGAAACCAACAGGATCGAGACAATAAGGGCATGTTTGAGCCTAATTGGTCGGGACCCTTTATTGTTAAAAAAATTTATGGATCAAGATCTTATACAGTAGCAACACCTGAAGGCATTCCTCTAGATGAACCAATCAACAGTGTTCACCTTAAAAAGTTCTATGTCTAATCCTCAGGGTATCCCCAGCAGAAAAATATAAAAAATAAAAAAATACAAAAAAATCAAAAACTTAAAAAAATCAAAAACTAGAAAAAAATCAAAATCAAAATCAAAAAATAAAATAATCCATCCTCTAGTGAAAACTTGGTAAACAGGTGCCTTGGATAATTACCATAATAAAAACCTGGCAAATAAGCATTATGTGTAAGAGTTAGCATCTGCCATCTACTAAGTCTTCCATCCATTCCATCCATCTCATTCCATAATAAAACCCCATCCATCCATAATAAAATTATTGACCTTTGCATTTCCACATTCCCATCTATCATGGCTTGGAAATTGTCAATGTCAATTGTCATCCATTGGTATTATCTGTGGTCAATTCGTCTATCATTCTCCATAATAAAACCTCTACTTGAATGGGAGCACATTTCCTTAACCTAGGTCAAGGAATGGATCCTTGTTAGAGGCATGATAACACTTTCACTCACTTTGTATAAACACATTTCATCCATCCCAATCCATAATAAATCCCAACTCTCACTTCATCCATCTATCATAATCCATCCTATTCACCTATCACCTAGACTTGACTAACTCAAGCAAAAAATGAACTATGCATCCTTTGAAAGCTTAAGTATTTATCAAACCAAAAGAAAAAAGACTACTCCTAAAGCAATGCACTTGCCTGCATATCGCTTGCCACATTTGCTAATTCCATCTATCCAAAACCAAAGCCTTTAATGGATATATATTTCCTACAATAAGGCCCAATCTACCGTGAGCACCCTCTTTAGCAAGAGAATATGATGGTTGTGTATTTAGTTTATTAGTTGGTCAATTTCTTTTTGGTTTATATTTTGTTCCTTTCTAATACCTACTCAAGACTACCTTGATCTTTCTATATCTTGGTATGTTGTGATACCGTATTGATTGGGGCATGGTCATTGCTTTCATATGTTGTGATTGTGAGATGATCTTATTATCCTACTACGGCTAATATTTATCTTGTTTGTGTTGGAATTAGCATCATGCATATCAATATCTTTTGCATCTAAGGTTCTGTAAATGCCTTATGTGTATTAAGAACATTCTACACTAAGACTATTTTCCATTCACATATCTAATGAGGTTCTATTATGTCTAGTAGATATAAGTTCAAACCCATTTGTTTGTAGAGTCAACATCCTATGCTTTAGATACATCATCACCTTGCTCTTATATACCTTGGTGCATAATATCCATATGCTATATCAAAATAAGTATTGATCTTTACATTTTTAACATAACCAATGCAACACCTATCCATTCATCCATCCATACATCCTAATAAAATCATAGCTTTCATAAAGAACGATCTCTATTCTAAACTCATCATTTCTTCTATCCATGCTAACATCATCTTCGTCTTCTCAGAAGCCTACAACACCATGCATGTTAGACACCATAATCATAAGCATCGATACATCTATAAGCATCTCATCATATAAATCTATAATCATAGTACATGTCAACTCATTCATACATCTATAACCATATCACCATCTAAATCCATAATCATAGTATATGTCATCATATCCATAACATCATCATAGCACATCATTACATAAGCATATAAACATCCATAGCATATATAAGAAAATCATCATATAGATTAAATAAGCCTATAACCATCCATAGCATATATCATGTCATCATGAAACATCAATAGAACATCACACATCTCATGATAGGTCATCAAAATAATCATGTCTCATCATATATATAAAAAATGAATCAATGTCATACAATAGTTTCCCAAGAGCTATCAAAATATACATATTGGCCCTCAAGCATCTTAGTCTCCAAAATACATAATGATACATCATAAATAATAATAGTGTCTACTGGTGGCTATGAGTGGAGCTCCCTGCTGATGCCTCTCCCTGGGCTCCTGATATACCTAGTGGTGGTCCTCCTGGGGGTGGTCTAGGTGGTGGTGGCCCCATAACTAATGTTCCTAATCTCCTAGAAGAAGAAGCCCCTGATCTTCTCCTCTCTCACAAACTAGGTTGGCTCTAGTCTCCAAGCACCGCACTATAGTATAGGACCCTATAGTACTTATCTTCTCAAATAGTCTAGTTTAGCTCCTACTAAACTCGGGTCAACTCTGCAAGCATAGATACTATCGGTTGTTCAGTCCCCACCATGGATCATGTTGTATCCCTCTCCAAAGTCACCCTCTATAAGGATGACTCTATCCTCAACCTCATAGCCACTACAACATCATGCTCTACCATGATGCATGCCAGCTCTGTCGAGTCAAAAATCTGTCCTTGACCTTGTATTTGACCTTGTCCCTAGGACCCTACTCTAGCCTATTAGAGTTCTACTCTGGCTATGTCCCTCTCCTATCTCACCCTCATGTATCACAACTCTAATCAAGTGTACCTAGCTATCTCTGCCTATAGTAATCTTTGTAGTCTTTGTACCTTAGCCTCTCCCTTAGGGGCATCCTATTGTGCTACCTCTCCCATATGTACATTACGCTGATCCGAGGCACCCTGTTGCCCTACATCCTATTGGGTTGCCTCTCTCCTCCAATCATTTCCCTACTAGCTCCCCCACTCATTTGTCCTAACCCCCGACTACCCCTAGTATAGTCATATGCGTCACTCTAATTATCAACCAGTAGGCATCATACTTGGGAGTGGTCCCTAGATCGGCTCCTCCTCTAACTAGATCCATGGTCACTGGTGCAAGTGCATCTACCTTGGCCAAAGCTATAGAAACAACTATCTCTAGACCCCAATTAGGAATATCTCTCTGTGTCCTAGCAAAAATGGCCTCCCCTACTGATACAGGTTGTGAACAACCAAACTACCTAAGTACCCTCTCTAGAAGATATTGCTCAATGACATAGATGTTGTGACCAAACAAGTAACAACCCTAGCGACAGTATGAAAGATGCTCTACATCATCCTCCCAAATCTTACAGTCCCTCTAGGGATGCCAGATGAAGGTGTCAAGCTCATCAAATGTCTATCTCCAATATGTGAGATCACCAAGTCTCCTCTGTGTCACCACACCATCATACAAGTGCACAAAATTTGTCATTGTCGAGGGGAGATCGGCCTAGTCACAATGATATGCTCCCAAGCCCATACTTGTAACAAAGTCACACCTGCAGCAAGGCTGGAGCCAAATATGTATGCTACCTGATGCAAATCATTATATATTTGACCAAGTACACATGGCCCTCATGTGTACCTAGTCCCACGAGTGAACATCCCCTCTAAAATGAGGCCCCATCTAATAGAAAATCCTCGCGAGCATTTGTCCAGTACTAGGACCCCACCAATCAATGCCAAAACAACAAGCTGAATTTGGTCACATAGTCGTCACATTTGGCTCACTCTAATCTCATGGTCCTCGGTCCTAAGGTTTGGTATCATAAATAATCTCCTCAAAGCAACCTCACCAAGGTCAGTATCATAATCAACTCTAGCTCCATGGATCAAAATCTTGAGAATCTACCAAATATCCTCCAACATGATAGTATCCTCTTCTTTAGTTAGATGGAACGAGCTATGCTCATTGTGCCATCTCTTTGCCAGTGCAGTCATCATTGTTAAGTATGCATGTACTAGGGTCATGTGTGCAACGTACCAAAGTCCCATAATCTCCAAGAATATCTCCTCATCCTTAACTAGGTCAGCTACTAGGTCCAAGGCTGACAGATGTCACTCCCTCAACATCAACAGAGAGAGAACAACCTGCATCCAAAGAGTTTAACTTGTCAAATTTTACAAAATCCTTAGCTTTCTGCATCTTAATCCAAAAGTGAATCAAACTATTGCAAACCCTAATTTTTGCCAAAATCGTAGCTTTTTCACCAAAAGTACAGTTGTGCCTACCATAAGCAAGCTATTTTCTCATAAGCGGATTATTTTTAACCATAAGTGTTGCACTAGCCCTAGAACCGCTTTTGGTCAAATCTAGCATCTACCCTTATAAATAGCCCTACATGACTTAGTTAGGGGTACTTACCACTCTTGGTGCTCCTGTCGGTCACCCATATGTCCTGACTCTCTTTTCACGGTGGTTGTGTCGTGGAATCCTAGCCATATTTTCTATCTAGTATGCTATAAGATCTGAAAACTCTACTACACTAGAGGACAAGATCTCTAAAACTCTAAGGATGCAAATGACTTGAAAGTGACCTCCTGGACCCTACTTATAGCCTCCCAACCCTAATTCTTCCCTTTGACCTAGTTTTCCTCGTGTTAGCCTTATTTCTCCACCGTGTCAACTTTCAACCTCCAATCTGGTCCTTCTAAGCCTTTTTCTATCATGTTGTCAACCTTTTCTTCTAGTCACAAGTCAACCCAGCCCTTCTTCCATTTCCCTAGTTTTCCTCTTGAGGGGGATTCCTACACCAGTTACACTGGGGCACAATTGTTAATCACACCATCATTAGTGTTTTCTTTGAAATAATGTTGTGAGATGCATTGTATCAAAGAGGGGCAAATCTAGACACCTAAAAATGACCATCACATCATTCACCTTGCATACATCAAATTCGTCTAACACACCTTCATCCAACATTAATTAACTAATTTAATGATTTAATTAATTTCATCAATTTCTTCTAAATCATCCAAATCGAACATTAATTGAATAAATCCTATTTATTTAATTAATTTCCTCAAATTCATCACTTTATTCTTCTATTTTCCCATTAATTAAATAAATGATTAATTCAACATCTTATATCCTCTTATCCACAACAATTAAATAATTTTAATTATTTAATTGACTAATTATTCTTCTAAAATTAAATAAATTATTCAAATTTATTTAATTTAACTTTTCAAATATCTTCTAAATAAATAAAATCAATATTTTTTTATTTTCCTTTATTCTTCCATCATGCACAACAAACTAAATAAATTTATTTATTTAATTTCTAATTATCCACTAAAATCTTCTAAAAATATATTTTTCCTCCATGTATACAAATGAAATAATTTAAATTATTTAATTTTATTCATAGCATGTCAAAAAGCAAAACAAAAGTTGAGTTAAATTGGCTTTAAATCATTGTTTTTATCAATCAACTCATAAAATAGAAAAAAACATTCTATTTTTATGAAAATCAATCCTCTCTTTAGTCAAGAAAGCAATTAACTCAATAAAACATCTTTTTGCATGCACACTTGTCATGTGCACGTTCCTTCATATCTTCTCAATTTATCTCAGTCATCGATTTCATTGAATTTCCTCCATCGTTGATCTATCTTCCCTAAAAGCTATAAATATGTCTATTCATCTCTTCACAAACCCTCTATGATCATTAATCTTTGGGCATTCATAGAGCACTTTGAGTTTTTATCGTTGAGCACATTACATCCTTTGAGCACACATCATCCATTCATGCTTGTTGCAACCATGGTTATGTAAAGTAAAAGAACAATCCACATTTAAACCAATGAATAAATACAATCTTAGGTGATAATGTTCTTTGATTATTTGCATTGAATTGTTGGTTATTGACTTTGATCTATTTCTTGAAGATTGTAGGATTGGGTTTGATTTATTTATGCTTGATCTTGTGAATCCAATTTTACCTATACATACTTCCAGGCCTCCTTTTGTTTTCCTCTTGAAAAAATTGTCATAAGATGGCTACTTGCTCTTGGGTTTGTTCTTCATTTGGTGTTTCTTGCACTAGTTGGGTCACTCTCATCTCACTTACAACTTCCTCTATCCAATTTTCCCTAACTCTATGACACATTGGGCATAAAATTCTAAGTGATATGAAGAAGAAATAATTCGTGAATGAGAGTAACTTTAATGAGTTTGACTTTGCTTGGTTGAATGATGGTTGATGTTTACTTTGTTTTATTTTTTTGAACTCCCTTGATTTGACCTAAGTTAAATTTTGATTTGTTTAAGAGTGTTGTTATGAATCTTTATGTTTGAAAGGTTTCCAAAACTTATTTATGAATGATCCTGTTCTTTTGTTTTTATTTTTGGTGATGTACAAATGCAATGTTGAGATATATGCAAGCAAATACTTAACTATCTTTTGTGTTTGTTTTCTAAAATAAATGCTTTCAAATGAAATAATTAGCTAATGAATGAAACAACTTCATTTTTTATATTTTCAATTAATGCAACTAAAAGAATTAAATTTACCTAGATGCAAGATCTCTAATTTGTTTTATGTTGATGAGAGAATCTTGTTTTGGTTTGATTGTTGAAGATGAATAGATTTCATTTTCAAATGGGGTAACCCATTTTGTAGATGTTTTGATTTGGAAGAATGATTTAAAGAAAAGGAGTAAAATCAAATAAAAGGAAGTAGCTAAATGTAATCTAAAGAAGCAACTAGATCTAATTTAATTCTAAAGAAAAAATTAAATCAATTTAAAACCAATAAATAGTAATGAAATATTATAGATCCTAGGCAAGAGGTGATCTAATTACTAATTTAAAAACTATTTTTTGAAAGAAAGTTTCTACAAATTCAAATAAAATAAAATAACTTGTGATATCTGTGAAGATTTAATGGAGCTTCTTTGAAGATGTATTAGCTTTTGTCCTTAGAGGATCCACATTGTTTTTTCTCTCCTCTCTAGCTCCAAGGAACTACTCTTGATGGAAGAAAGGAAGGGAAGATCAAATTCTATAAGAAGATTGGAGATTAGTCAAAAATTGGTAAGGAAGCTTCAAATGCTATAAGAGAGACCTTACAACTTGTAAAGATGTTGCATTGAATCTTAGGACTTGACCTAGAGGGGCTTGCAAATCTATGAAGGTGAGGCTTCTAATCCTACTCAAAGAGGAAGAAAGGCAAAGCTTATTTGACAAAATCTATGCAAATGTAAATGTTCAAGATCACCTAGATACATGAGGCATGAAGGTGTTTAAATAGGAAAGGAAACTATCAATCAAAGGGAGATGACAATGACTAAAGGGAGAAGATTAGTAGTTAGGGGAGTAATTTATATCATTAGAATTGAATAAGACTCTCAATCAAAGGGAAAATGAGAAGAAAAATGGTTGAAATTGAAATATTCACATGTCAATCAAACATGATAGGGTCACCCCTTTCAACAAAGTGGGTTTACCCTTTTACCAAGGTAGGTCACCTAGGTAACCCTATAACTTGGTGAAGGAAGGAAAGTTTAATTTTAGAGGATATAGGGGATGCACAAGCAAGGTTTCTAGCATGCAAGGGTGACAAACACATCAAGGAAGGTCCTAGAGACACAAGAGAACTTCCATCAAGGTGGAGAATCTGAGGAGATATTTTGCGTACCACATGGGTTGTGAGCTAGACTGTCAAATCATCATTAGACTACCATATAGACTTGTACAACTTTGGGCACTTATAGATTCAATCATGGCATTCTATAACAACACTTCCACAACTTAAGCTTTCAATTAGAAGTAAACTTATTTCCACTGTCTTAGCCAATGTTACATCCCCAATTTTTGTCTTGCTAATACTTTTTACTTTTACTTGGACATAAGAAATCTATTTGATGTTTAGATTAATATCAAGGAAAGACATAGATTCTATTGAATGTCATTTATGGAAATGAATACGTTATATCAATTTAATAATTGCATTATGTGAATTTGGTTTATTATTTGGATAATGATGCACTGATCGTAATCTAGTGATTTTAAGTTTTATACAGGATTACAGGTTTCAGATGACTCTCAGAGAAAAGAGAGAGAGAGAGAGAGTATCTTTCGAGGAGAGAAATATAGACCTTGAGTTACGAGTGATTATTTGCCAAAATGAGTATAAGTGTTTAACAAAAACGTGAACCAATATCGATAGAGCTAAGTCATGTTTTGTCAGTATACTTTTGGATCTAATCGACAAGCAGTTGATATCTTTTGATTCTTTTATGGGCTTGTCATGTGTGTCGACATTGTCATTTGTAAAAGAAAATGACGTCTTCAGAGTAGAATGATGTCCGTTTACAATTAACGTAATCTTACATCGACATTGTCGCAAAATTGTTGAGTTAGCATCTTTAAGTCTTAGAAGGTTAAATTTGTTGACATTAACGTCATATGACAATCTTATCAAGTCAAATTGACGTGATTTAACAAGAGTCTGTGAAGGGGAGACAAACTTGACCCTTTCACATTTTCCATAAGCCTTTCGACTTATTGTTATTATCATATTTTGATCAAAGATTAAATATGGTCAAGGACTATTATTGTTATTATTATGTTTATTATTTTGCTAGTAGGGGTTATTTGAGGTATAAATGAGTAACCACTTTTTCTAATAAGGTTGTTGTCATCTTTGTAATTATCTTCCTTAGTGTCGTTATTCTCTAAAGGAACCATTATGAGAGTTAGTGGTAATTATTATGCCAAGATATCTTTGGCTTATAATTAGGAGTGGCTATAGGCAGAGGTTATTGGAGTCCTCTCAATTCAGATGAATTGGTTCAGTTAACTTTTAGTTGATTTAATGACTAAGACTCAAATTTATTATAGCATCAGACTTTGTGGAGTGAGGATGGTATACATCCTCACGTAATTTCTCCACGATGGGTACGGCTTGAGCTTCATAAATTCTTTAAGTTGAGTTTCCATGTCTTAGTAATGATCTATTATAACTATCTTTTAGTGGGTGTTTATTCTTGTTTTGTTATGCATAGGCGACACATTAACAGAGTCATGGAAGACTGTGAAGTAGGAGCTTAAGTCGACACGTGTAGGGAATACCGTATGAGTCGACTTATCTATTATAATGAGTCTTTAAGATAGTTAGTCATGGCCAAAGATATAAAGACTCATAACTAAGTCATGGAAATTTTATGGGAGAAGGATGTTATCTCTTGGAGTTGGGAGGTAATAGAAAGGATGGACAGCTAGGTTGTATTATTGTCTGGGATTCTTCTCAAGAGGGGCGACGTTGTACTAATCTAAGGAATAGACTGCAACCCGTGTGCTACCTATGACAAGGAGAGAAACATAGCAGGGTCTTTTTCTCATTTGATAAACTTGCTTTGTGTATAAAACTTGTTTCTTTACTTCCTTGATCTCTTTCAGTCTGTGAGTCACTTTAGTGTACAATATGGTTGTGTGTTTTATACTATTAGTATCTCTGTTGACGTATATAAGACTCTATAATAACAAATAAGAACATGTCATACAATATGGTTGTGTGTTATGCGATTGAAAGACTCATTGCTTAAATGACTTCATACTTTCTAGTTTTATAATAGATTTGGGTGGTGCAAAAGGCATTCGACTTCAATTTTATGTTTGTGACTACTTTATGTGATAAACTTCGCATGTCATAGATATGAGATAATAGTTTCTTATCTTAGTCTGATTTCATTCTTTGATGTCAAACCATCTTAGTCAATATCTTACTCTTTTTGGAATCATAAGACTAATTCTAAATAAGTTTTTGTAAAGGAGATTAACCTTGTTGTTAAAGATCGAATGACCTCGTAATGTTAAGAACGTTTATGTCGAAGGCAGGTTTAGCATGTTTAGGATAGCTACAGTGATAGTTTTCCTTCTATTAAGAAGAACACTTTAAGTTCTAGGTAATAAGCTTAACCTTAAGAAGTATCCTTTGCTTCTAAAGGTGTTTCGAGGTGAGATGAATTCTCTATAACAGGTCAAGACTAGTACACTTGCATGTTTAGCTTTGTTACTACTCATTTGAAGTAAAAGAGAGAAACATAGATTTGATATTCCTTTGGATAGCAATGGAATTAGTCCATCATTATATGGAGTCAAACTATACTTTGGCAAAAGTTTAGATTTGTTTTGAGCCTTTGGTAGATAAATCTAAGGAAATACTTGTGTTAATGATCTAGTCATGGTTCGAAAGACATATACAACCACTTAGTTGAAAGAAGACTTGAGTATAATCATTCTTACGATATTCTTACTTTCAAGAATAAGTATGTTATCCCATTGAGTTGGATTAGGATAAATAAACCTTTGCTCATCGGAATTTAGTGCAAAAGACATTGTCTAAATGATTGTCAAGCATAAAGACTTATATTATAGTTTCCTTCAATTGCTCAAAACAAAATAGCAAGGTTCATTGACTACATAGAATATGGTTGAAAGAGTAAACCTTTTGACATTGATTAATAATGGATAGCAAACTTGAAATAGACCTATCCACTTTTTGGTATCAATCAATCATAGTTGATGTGTAAATCTAATTGGAACCTTTTGGTTGGTTCTAATAAGGTTTTCATGTAGATGAGAAATGGTCTTGTTTAGAAAGTTTGAAATGACTTTTGTTTTAGTCGAAAAAAGACTAGGGGAGAATCGATTACTTAAAAACCCCTTTCAAACTTGAAATAGAATATTTGTTATTCCTTTATTATGGAAAAAGGAAAGACTAAACCTGAGTCTAGACCCGTTTGGGTTAAATAATATTTAATATATCTTTATGAATTTATAGGTTGATATACACCCTTATGATTTTATAGGTTTGTTAATCCATTATGATGGAATAGGAAGGTCAAAAACCTTAACTTGATATATATATATATATATTAAATCTTTGTGATCATTATATAGATCGTGAATGAAGGGACAGGTATCCTAAATATGTTTATTTATTCTTACTTGTGTGAAAGGAAATAATTTCCTAGAATATGATGCTTAACCTAGGTAAGGTAACCTTCTTAGTTGTTTATAAATTGACTTAGGTTCTTAAGTATCGACAAGGTTAGGATCTCGGGTATCGCAAAGATGCAATGAGAATCCTAGTAATGAAAGGTAATCCATAAGGTCTATGAAATATTGATATTTTTTGCAAACTTGTCTTATGTCAGATAAACCAAAAGTATTGTAGTGGTCAAGACTATATAAATTGACCAAGTCATACTGTAGGAATATGATAGCATCCAAGTCGAGTTGGGGTGGGTGAACATTACAACTACGTTCATTGTGAACGTCTATTCATATTAAATCTTTGGCCAAAGTAATGCATTCATTTTCTGCATGCATTGTTGGTTCACTGTATCTAGATTGCATAACCTATTAGAAAATCATACTTAGATAGAGGGTATCTAGGGTTGTATGATTGATAGAGTTGTGTAGGATACAACACTATGTACTCAAAAGGAAAATTACCACTAGTCACCTTTGGTCTATATTCCTCATGAAGGGTAGGGCCACTTCCTATGTGGAAGATGTGTGGGAGACCGCCAGTCTGTGGATGGAGATAAATCACTGGGAAGATACTCTCTCTCTCTCTCCAATAGAAAACATGCCAAGGCTTGTGATAAAGATGTAAGATATTCAGAAGCAGTAATTATTCCAAATTTGTTTATGAAATTGATTTACTTTTACAGATATTGTAATTGAGAAAGACAATATGATATATTGTATTATGTAAGAGAATCTTGCAAATTGTTGTTACTTGATTATATGGTAATAAAAGAAAAAATTTCTCATTTTTACCTTGTTGAATTACTCTATGGTAAATTCTCGATTTTACTATGTTTTTAGAACATGGATGTTACAGCCAAAAGTTTACCTACATGTGAAGTTTTCCTCTAATCTCAAATAGAAATTAGATTAGAAGTGGAGGAGAATCAAGTAAACAAATATCAAATCTACATGTACAAACTACAATAAAGAACTTGGCCAATAACGGCGTGGTTCGATGGTCAAGTCGCACGGTTGTTGTGGCGACCACCAAGGTTCAAACCACTGCTAGGCTAAAGAGTTCGCAAACCTTGTGCCTTCACTAGGCTGACGTGGTCGTAGGATATGTGCCTACATTGGGCTTTTGTGCTCATAGGTTGTGAGCCTTCGCTGGGCCAACAAACTCGCAGATTTGAACTTGGCGATAATGCCTTGGGGATTGAGACCCCCCAGTAGTGGTCTCAATGATAAAACCATGGGAAAAGATCCCCCATAAGGGTCTCTCTGGGCTTGGACTAGGCTAAAAACTTGACTTACTCCAACAAAAAAAAATAAAGAATCTATCTCATAAAGAACCATACATACTTATTGATGTTTTTTATTTTGCTTATTTTTTAGTGCCTTCAACACATTAGGAGGAATTCAAACCTTCTATTATTTTCTCATGTTTTAATTGAATAGTTTCATACCTTGTTCAACTTCATTTAAGCACAAATGTTTTCCTTTGTAACCTTATTTATACAAAAATTTAAAGATTTTACCATAATGTTTATATTTAATGCAAAAATGATAACATAAATCATAATTAAAATCAATCTCATATCCAAAATTGCAAGCACATACATCCTTAGGAATATCTTCTCTAATACCGTCATGTGAGGATGAAGATCATCAACCATATGTAGAAGGATCCATATATAGATCCCTGGGGAATATTAAAACTATTGACATTTACTTTATGTTCCCTAATGTAATAAGGTATAAAATCAAGAAAGGCTCAGTCATGATAATGATAAACATTAAGTTTAGATTAAGAAGGGCACAATTTATGTGGCAATGGTTGTATAATCAATCTTTTTGGAGGAACAAGTTGATTCTATGTCTCAATTAGCTTGCTAGCAATACTTTTGAAGGGTTATCATTTGGATGTACCACACACATCTTATTCTTATGAATAAACTTTAATAATAGATATCTAGTGTAGAAGGCACTATTATTGTGAGGCCTGCCCTTATTACACCTCTTGATTCAACCTATGAGACTTTTTATCTATGGATTTTATTTTGACACTGGACATTATTGGGGTACTGTTGATCCCATCCATTAGAATTTCGATGGCATTATTTTGTGATTTGAGTACATAGATGTGTTGTTATATTATTGATGAGGTATCTATACATGCTTAGGTTATATTGTGATTTCTATGATGATGAATGACTTGAATTACATGATGCAATTTAATTTATTTAATGAGCTAATTTGAGTTGATGGATTAGTATATTGATTTATGATTTCATAATCAAGATTGTGTTGTTTGAAATTAAATTGATTTGGAAATATAGTGAATTTTACCATGTATTATGGAATTGACCTAATTGAAATGTATGAACTCGTGCGACTTCGTGTGTGTGTGTAATGTGAATTTCTTCAGCTATGATATACATTGGACTTTTGATGTGTGTGTAAGTTAGCAGGTTAATTCCATGGCCAATAGAAATCGAAGGTCTCACAAGTAGCCCTAGTAATTATCCTCGTGATGCCAACCTAGTCCCTAAGGTGGACAAAGTTTATATGTTGTTTGAGCATGAATGTATTATGTTATTAATTTATTTTAGTTTTATTTGAGTCTCCTAAGGTTGACTTAGGATGAGGTGGATGATGAGTGTCATCCATGCATCCTTTTTATTAATGGGTTTTAGGGGCTATTTCAATGTTAATTTTTGAGTTTTTTTATGTTTATTTCATGTGTTTAAGGGTCATAGGTCAAGTACCTATGGGTTAGGTACCTTATAGACCTCAAATCATGAGTTTTAACTCATATTTGACCACTCTATTTGACCATGGGAGTTAGGCGGCGAGATTAGGGTTTTTGGATGAGGGTTGGGTGACTTGTCACATCCCAATCCCACAACCCTAGGTTCATGTAAGGGTTTGGGGAATCTCAAAGGTCTCACATATGTGAGCACACATTGTAAGAGCCTTTGTGAAGAGAACCCAAAGTACTTCCCTTTTCCCCATGTGTCACACATGTGTAAGGAGAAGTGTGGGGAGATGTGCTCTTAAGGAGGAATGAGAGGATGACAAGTGTCACCTCCCTACTCCTCAATATCTCACACATGTGTGAGAGCACATGTGGGAGTTGTGCTTGAGAGAGTGAATGAGAAGGTGACAATTGTCACCTCCTCATTCATGGGATGGTTTTTGGAGACCTATTTATCTCCCTCTTGTTGAGGTGAGAAGGGTTCTTTCTTTTAGTTTTTGGAGTTGGATTTTGGAAGGATCTTTGGCTTGGAAGGGAGATTGAGCTAAGGAGATTTTTATTTCACTCTTGGAATTCTTCTTCAACTATCTTCTTTCTCTTGAAACTTGAGAGGTAGACTCTCAAGGCTTCAAGACTTCTTGCTTTTGCATTTTTTTAAAAGGTGCATAGCACCTAAACATATATTAATATAATAAAAGGCCCTGAAGGGTATTACAAAAAATCCCATGAAGGGAGTAGAAGGGGCATGAAGAAACATGAGAAACAGTCCTAGAATAGCCAAAATCAAAACCTCATTACAACCAAAGCTATATTTTTCTACCAACCCAGTATAAAAAAAGAAGCATATAACCATTGTCCCTTAAATATAACATAACCAGTCCCATATATCGACACTATTTCCTTCACTATATAACTATTAATAGAAAAAAGATAAGCCTCATGTCACAATACTAAATCCCAACATTAAGGTCTTCTATGAGAAATCCCTACTGGTCAAGATCTGGAGGAGAAAAAACAACATCATCTAGTGGTAGTGGTGGTTGAAAGTGGATGAGGAAGTGCAGAGACTGAAAAACATCCCAAACAAACTCCTCCAACTCCTCTCCCAATTCAGCTACATGACAATAGAGAGAGTTATGAACCATAGTTACACAATTATTTTGTAAGCCATGGAGAAGGACACTATAAACATAGTGAAGGACTGGCTAGCGATTGATATCCTTTTGGTAAAACAAACCCCCAATCAGTAAAGACCCCAAATGCAAGTCATAGTTTTCCATTCCTTCCTTGAATCTCTTAGCAAAGTAAATAAAATCTTGAACAAACTTAACTACAATACTTTTAACCACCTCTAAATTTTGCATAAGATCCATTGAATTGGAGAGGAAATGGGTAACCACTTGTGATAGGTAGATTGTCCTTGGGAATTGAAGAATATCTCGACCGCACACATGAACAATTGCATTCTTGACCTCATCATTGTAAATTTTGAAAATGTCTACCAATAGGTTTGAGTGGAGAACACCCTAACTTGGCCCTTCCCACTTTTGCACTGGAAAAAATAATCTCTTATTATGTTGTACAGAACCCATCTGAAACCAATAGCCACAGATCTAAAGGAAGAGAAGCTACTTAACTAGAGCTAGACAAATGCTGAGACTTGAAAGCAGGGAATAGAGAACAACTTAGCTATCAAATGTTGATACATTGAAGCAAGACCATCATTTAATGGAGATGACATGTGTGAGGTAGCTTAGGCTGAAGATCGATCTCAATTCAAAGATCAAAATAGTGGCATATGATGTCACTCCTCATAAATGAAATAAGAACTAATGGTACTTATCATTCCAGATCGTACACTTTGACTGCTAGAGGAGAAATGACACATGTAAAAAAAGTTTTAGATAAAATATCTCTTGGAATAGCACCTACCAAAAAATAAAGGTTAGTTAAAAAAATTGCCTCTCTAAATTAGAGACAGTTTGAAAAATGGTATGCTCCGATCACTTCCCGCCACCCTGTTCAAATCTTTCTGCCTATAGAATATCAAACACCTACTCATTATTTTGCAGTGATGCATCATTCCATTCCACCCTATCCTCCCCTTGATCGCATGCTAGATTAGAGAGGCAGCCTGCTAGTCTACTACCCTCCCTGTAGGTATGATGGATTTCAAAAGATTCAAAACAATTTAATAAATTCCACACTTCCTGTAGAATATACATGATTTTCCAACTAGGGGTAATCTTTTTCTTTACAACATTAACAATATTTAAGGAATCCCCTTCAATACTGATATTGGTTACCCTTAGATTCAGGGAACAATTAAGGCTTGCTATTAAAGCCAACAATTTTGCTTCATTATTAGAACAAATCCCTAGTTTCACAGAAAGGGCAGCTTTCACATAACCTTTAAAATCCCTTAAAACACACTCTGCACCTGAGAGACTAGGGTTCCCTTTGCAAGCTCCAAAATTGAGCTTGACAATAGAATCTGAAGGAGGTATCCATGCTATCTAACTCCTATCAATTTTCCTCTTAGCTTGGAAACAATCTAAATTAGGGAGCTTTAACAAATTCCATCTCAGAAGCACTTCAACATCCCAAGAAGTAAAAATTAAAGAGGCTGAATTCATTGGTAATAAATGAGACATAATGACCTCTGAAATAGACTTCTCTATTTTTCTAATGATCTGCACCAAGGAACAACTTTCTTTTCTAAAGATTCTATTATTCCTCTCTAACTAGATATTCCAAATCACTATGGAGGGGGATATCAACCATAAAGTAGAAAATGTAGAGCCTTTATGCAACAAAGGCCATCCTTGGAAGAGTTCTATGACTGAATTTGGCAGTGGACCTTGCCAACCCAACCAATTGAAAAGCCAAGTCCATATCTGATAATCAAAAGTATAATTTAGAAGCAAATTATTTACATCTTCATCTTTTATTTGACATAGTGGAAAATTAAAAGGTTGAGAAATGCCCAGCTTAACAAGTTTGTCACTTGTAAAAATCTTATTTTTCAGTGCAAGCTAGGTAAAAGCACTTGCTTTTGGAAGACATAATCTACTCCAACACAACTGATAAGGCCATTTATGAAATTTTCTATTTGCATTAAACATAATGCTTTGATACCCTTGCTTAACTGTATATTGTCCTGATTTAGAAGGAATCCAAATTAATTCATCTTGCTTGTGAGAAAAAAAAAACACCTTCCTACATTAACTAAGAGATTAGAAAGTAGATCTTTCTATTCTTGAGGGAATGGTAAATTTGAAAATTCCTTCCACTACACCTTTACCGAAGAAGAATCTGAATGAATACTAAAGTAATCCTTTACTTTAGAACCCCAAGCTTGAATTAACACCACTCTTGCATCTTGAAGACCATCAATCTGTGATAAGGGAGGATAGTTGTTCCAAGAGTCATCCCAAAAAGAGGATGTTTGTCCATCATGAATGATCCAAGAAAGATGAGGAAATATAATTTATCTGCACACCAAAATGAAATTCCATATCCTGGATCCCTCCATAGGATTTGCAATTGTGAAAATTTTATCTGGGGGAGCTGAATCTAAATACTTATACTACATGATCTTACACCATTTTAAATTTGGTTTTACATACATCTTCCATGCAAGTTTGGCCCCAAGAGCTCTATTTTGAGCTTCAATATTATGAATACTTGCCCCACTCTCATTTTTAGGAACACAATTCTTTTCCTAAGAAACCAAAGTAACCTTTTTCCCTACATCATTAGAACCATTCCATAAAAATTTCTTGAAAAATGCTATCCAAATCATGATTGATGCCTTTTGGAATCTTCAACACTGATAACATATAGATAGGAACAACTGATAAGAGTGCCTTAATCATCATTAACGTACCTACAAAAGTGAGTCACCTTCCTTTCCAAGAAAAGATTTTTAATTAGATAGCAGAAACTATCTTCTTCCAAAAACTAATTCTTTGAGGCCCATAAAAGAGAGGTATATCTAGACATTGACAAGGGAGAGAATCCACCTTATACCCCAGAATGTTAGAGATTCTACCTTGAATATTAGGGCTCGTATTAAAGAAGAATAGTTTGGATTTATTGGGATTGACTTGCTGACCTGAAATTGAACAGTACAAGTTGATCACCCTCTTAATTGTCTTAGCCTCCATTGTTAAAGGATGACCAAATAGCAATGTGTCATCAGCAAAAAAAGCATGTGTTATTGCAAATGGAACTCTAGGAATGTTAATATCCCTCCACTTATTTTGAAAATTCTGATTTTGGATAGCTCTACTCAAACCTTCTTCCAAAATGATAAAAAGAAAAGAGGAAAGAGAATCTCCTTGTCTGATTCCTTGTGAAGATCTAAATAATCGTCAAACAACAATTAATAATTATTGAAAAGATTTCTCCTGAAAGGCATGAATATACCCACTTACACCATTTATAGGAAAAACCAAAACACTTAATAACTTGAAGCAGAAAATCCCAAGATACTTTATCATAAGATTTCATCATATCTAATTTGATAAGAATTGTAACAATTTTATGAGTCTGAATAGAATATAACACTTCATGTGCCACTAGTTCTCCTTCAGTAGTCTCCTTATTCGATACAAATCCCCTTGTTATTCAGAGATAATTTTAGGAATTAAGACTATCAATCTTAACCAAATGGCCTTAGTGATGATCTTGCACAATGTATTACACAAAGAAATAGGTCTGAAATCAGTGAAGGATTTAGGAGCCCCTACCTTAGGAATCAAGGAAATATAAGTGGAATTGATTTCTTTCTGAACTGTTCTATTTCTACAAGATTCTTTCACTACCAACCATATTTCCCTTCCAACAAAATCCCAACACTTTTGAAAAAACAATAGCCATCAAGACCCAGAGCTTTATCTAGATCTAGAGAAAAAATAACTGATTTTATTTCATCTAAAGAAAACTCCTTCAATAATTCCTTATTGTCTTCCTCTAAAATCAGTTTGGGTATGTTTTGGATCACTTCTTGGACATCATGATCATTAATTAACACATTTGGTATTGATAGCAATTTACTAAAAAAATTAACCCCTTCTTTTTGAATATGTGATTGTTCCAACAAAACTTGTCTAGTTGAATCTTTAATTGCTTGAATAGTATTCCTTTGTTTCCTTATCATAGAATAAGAATAAAAAATTTAGTATTCATGTCCCCTTCCCTTAACCAAGTCTCTCTTGATTTTTGTCGCCAATAAATTTCTTCCCTTGCAAGAACCTCTTCAAGAGCATACTGAAGAGAATTAACAAGATCAAAAGAAATTTGATTCATACCAAATTTGATGATGTGGTCATTAATTTGACTTAATTGCTCCTGTAACTGAAATTCGTGCTTAAAGATATTCCCAAATATGTCTCTATTCTAGGCTTGAATCTTCATTTTAATAAATGTTAACTTTTCATCCAATTGAAACATCCTAGATCCATAAACAAAGGGGGCATTCTTCCACCATGATTCTAGAAGGTGAATAAAATTACTATCTCTAAACCACATGGCTTCAAATTTGAATGAAGCCTTGTGCTTTTAGATCTCCCCCTTAATGGAGAAATTGATAGCAATAGGAAAATGATTAGAACCTGTGAAGGGAAGAATGTCTATGTGAAAGGTCTCCTTATCTAAAAGCCATTCAGGAGAAAAAAATAAATATGTCAAGCCTTTAAGCAATAAGTAGGAAATCTCTTCTTCTATTATTCCATGTAAAACTATCATTTATGGGAGGACTATCCAACAGAGCATTATCAAAAATAAATTTATTGAAATCATCTATAGTTTTTTTGTGGAGGTATAATACCCCCTAATTTTTCTTCCAAACATGTAATAGCATTGAAATCTCCCCAAATATTACTTTCTCCTCTTTTAAATTATGTATTACTAAAATTAACATGTCCCACAAAGCTTTCTTTCCCAAAGTAGAATTAGGCCCATAGATATTAAATAACCAGAAATTCAAATTTGCTGAAGACACCTTGACAAGCATCCAATTCGATGTAGCATAAATGAGCTCAACACTAAAAATATTCTTATCCTAGAGAATAGCCAACCCTCCCAAGGCCCCTATTGTAGAAGAGTGAAAGAACTATCATTTTTTCCATTTTGAAAAGATGAAATTAGCCTACTGATTAGAAAGTTTAGTCTCTTGAAGAAGAATCATACCCATCCCTAAGGAATCAATCTAGCACTTTATTAAGTTCCTTTTGTTATGGGCATTAATGCCCCTAACATTCTAGGATAAGACCTTCATTGTCCCTAGGGAGAGCTACAAACTCTCCCCAATCTCAAGCATCTTTCAATTGTTGTCTGGATTCCTACTTTTATCTCTTCTTGAGTCTTTTGTGGATTCAATTTTCTATTGTTCTTAACCGAGGGATTAGAGCATTCTATTTCCATTCTAGGGGTTTAGGAAATAGAAAAACTTTGAGAGAATTCAAAATCCCTATCTTCCTTTCCAACCTCATCAGTATTTGCATCAATGAAACTTGTGTCCACTTTATCCATGATGTCTTTAACTAGATTATTAATCTCACCCTCTCTTAATCTCATCTATTCATTTGACTCCCCTTGCATATAACCACCTTCCAATAAGGTAGAAGAATCATTCAATATATTTTCCAAAGAGGTAGACTAAGAAACAACTTCATTAAAGTTTGAATTAGCAGATAGATCCTCCATCAAAACCTCCTATGCAATTTTATCAATCAAATCCCCTCCCACCTTTTTCAAGGCTTCATTTATCATATTTTTTGCTACATCTAAAGGAAAATAATTACCAACCCCTCTTTTCTCCAAAGTATCCACTTGAGACCCTATTCTTGTTTCTTTAATAATTATTTCTTGAGAGCTATGTTGGGGACTGTGATCAAAAAAATGTTGATAACTGAGAGGGGGGGTGAATCAGTTATCCTAATTATTTCTTCTTTCTGAACTTTCTTAATGACAATGCAGCATTAATTCAAATAAGCAAACATAACCATGAAAAGGAAAATACACATAACACAATATTTTTGACGTGGAAACCCTGTTAAGGGAGAAAACCATGGGGTGATTAACCCAAGATTGTATTCTCTATTAGAAGAATAGAAACACAAAAATGGCACTTGCCAATTAGGGCTCACTGCCCGAGCACACTGCTCACAAGGAGGTACACTGCCTACAAGAGACACACTGTCTACAAAAAGAGTGTTATACAATACTTGAACTAATTGGGAGCATCTACATATGCTGAGGTTCAATTCTGATTAGGCTCAGTATATTGATCTGTTGCACTTCATCTTTCCTCTTCTCTTATGCTGCTTTCCTTTCACATACCAGACCTTCCTTACTACTTCTGCTCTATTCTTCTACTTTTATTCACACATAACCAATGACAACAACACACCTCACAACTAAATCCATCTTGTATATATATCCGCACAAGTGATTTCATCACCTTTCTAGTCGGCACCTGAAATAGTCAAACTTTTCAAAAACTCTGATCTGTCGGCTGAATCCTTGCACATCAAGTAATGCGGATTAAGAATATACTTGTAGAAGTCATCAATCATGTCAGCCAAACATAACTTATGCCTTAAGAACCTTTTCCATCATCAGCAACACATCCGGAATGATGTCTGATGTTTTGCCAGTCAGTTCTTCCTCTGTCACACTGCCAATCAAGAACCCGATACTCAAGTGATCATATCTTTTTCTTCATCTATCACCGGAGGCTAAATCCTTGGAATCTATCACTCAAGGTAGTCCTCTTGACTTCCCCAAATCTGCACTTCACCAAGATACTTCCTCTGAGAGATCCAGACCTGTCTATCGGACCTTGCCACATGCTCTGTTCTTGTTTACTGGACCACAACATTCTTCACTCTGACTTCTGGTAGAGACATATCATGTCCTGCGGATGTGTGGGATGAACTTTGTTGCCATCAATGACAACATTCATGAATCCATATAGTGTCTCTTGCCAACAATCTCCCCCTTTGGCATTGATGGCAACACTTAGTGAAAAATAACTAAGTGTAGCACTATACTCCCCCTTGGCTGATGCTCTGTCTCTATGTACATTTTCTGGAACTCCCCCTTAGTTGGATACCTCATTTTTCACTACTCCTCACTCCCCCTTTGACATCAATGGCAAAGGGTAGGGTCCGCATACCAAAATTTTCAAAAACACTTCTATACTTAGCCACATAAGTATTTGTACATGCTATACTTTATATAAACTGAAGAATATCTACAAAAGTTGTCTTCAATTAAATGAATTCAGTAGCCCAACTTTGCTTCATTTTGTCCAAAATTGATATATGGCTGCTCAACAAGAATGCAAACGCATCTGCCCTTTTGAGATCTGTTGGATCATTGGTCTGGGCAGTGATTTGAGCTTCTTTGATGGCCTCATGCATGGCCTCTAACTTAGGGACAATTATCCCTCTGAGCTCACTCAACCTATTTATTCTATTTTTCTTTTCCTTCTCAAGTTTCTTGATCTCATTCAAGACTGCAATAGTTTGACATTCTTGATTTATTAAAGAGGAAGAGAGAGGATCAAAATTCTTTGATAGGTTTGACAGTTTATCCTCCTGTTCTTTTATTTTCTTCTCAATGTCCAGTGTTACTTTGGACCATGATAAACAAAATTTATACACTTCACCTCCATCTTTAAGAGCATTTTCTAAGCTCTTTATTCCCGTATTCATATTTCTCCTATCACTTGTTATCAGCCCTTGAACCTCTAAAAATCTCTTATCAGAGAACTCTTTCCAAATCTTATCTTTTGCTGAGTTCTCTAGTGAATCAAAATGTGTGCTAACACTATTGACTAGAGTTTTGAGATTAACAGATGAGGAGGCTGTAGGATCCTTCTGAAACGATGGCATAATCTTTTCTAGCAATCCGAAAGCAGCTTCTATCAACTCACAGTCTTCCATGTGAGACTTTAGGAGTTTTTCTTTAGCCTTTGCATTAGCAAATGAAGCTATCTTCATTGTCTATACCAGAGAAAGATAGTCAAAATTGAATGGTCCTTGTAGAAGCTTCGGTTCATCAATCTCCATTGTTTCTTTGTTCAGAATTCTTGGACAGTTTTTGCAATGTCTCTTGTCAGAGACAGATTTTTCTTTTCTTCTGCATTCTTTGAGCTGTCTCTTGGAGTTTTCTCTCCTACATTCTTATCACTGGCATCTTCTTTTCCCTTCACCTCTATTTCTTTTTCTTGTATTCTTTCTTCTCCTTTAGATCCAGAGACTGTAGGGGAAGCCGGAGGAGAAATGTTAGTCTGTTCAAGGCCCACCTCTTCTATCATTTTCTCAGTAGATTCTTCTCCAACATTTGTAGTCGAGGTGTCAGCACCCAAGTCCTCTATGATAGGAAGATTAAATCTTTTGAAGGTTTTTCAGAGTATCTCTTATGTATCCTTGGCTACCTTGTCAGTTTCACCAAGCATGAGCTGATTCATCCTTACTTTGCTCCTGAACTCATCCTTGCAATCTTTGAATATCATATTCATTGTCTTGGGATCGATTGAAGGATATAGCTAAATAGCTATCTATTCCCAGATCTCAAGGTCTTTTGCCATGGCATTAGACTTTCTCATTTCTAACTCCTTTTCTAGGCTCTTGGGAATAAGAGATATAATTTCAATAAAGGCCTTATTATATATGTTCAGATACTTAACTGTAGCTTCCTGCAAGATCTTTTGGTCAGCCTCGTTATAATCATCATAGAATTCAGTTAAGGGTTGTAGGTTCCCATCCACAGTGACTGCTTTCACTACAACATCTAAGGAGAGAGTGGGTTTTTCAACAAATTCCTCTTCCTTCTCTTCTTCTCCTTGACCGGTAGAGTGTTCACCAGATGATTTCTTCTTCTTCTTCAGTTTCCTTATCTCCTCATCTATTTCAGTTTCCTCATCATCCTTTAGGCTAGCATAGGACCTTGTTGCCTTTTTCTTTGTTCTCTTTTCTCCTTTTCTAGATGCCTGGACTTCTGATTTTGAGCTTTTAGCAGTAACAGGTGCTGATCTCTTTGAAGATCTGGTCCGGGTGGAAGATTCTACCAGAGCACTTTCTTACTTCTTTTTTCTGTCTCTTTCATCTCTTTCTCTGCCCTTTGCCTCTTTTCCCTATTGGCATCAAGAGCCTCCTTTGAGATGCCAAAGCCTTTGGCAACATCTTCAACTTCTTTTCTCACCTTTCTCTTGATTTCTAGCTGTCTGAGTTCCACATGAATCTTTACACTCAGCTCCTCAAAGGTGCCAAACCTTTCTGCCTTGGGATCTTTTGGTTGTTTCAGCATGTGTTCAATATGCAACTCAACAATTTTCTCATCGACTTCATACCCCATGGGCATGATCCAGACTGTCCTTGGCTCTACTGCCTCCATTAGACATTGATCAGTGTCTACCATGAAGCACACTGTATCCTTGTATTTCTCAACAAGAGACTGGGGAATTCTTTCTCTTGCTTGCATCATGTTCTGAAAGTTCTTGAAATATCCCCACAGAGCTGTATTTTGTGCTTTGTCATCACCGAGTCCATGCAAATAATCTCTGATTTGGATAGCTACTGGTCTATCATTCTCCCACACCCAGCCACTAGATCCGAGAAGCTCATTCATAAAGTAGAAGAATAAGCATAATATTAATCCACCATACTTGAATGAATTTTTTTTATCTTTCTTTATTTTTTGTAGATTCTCCAAGAGTTAGTTCAAGAGAAGCTGACAAAGATCATAATCTGCATCTTTTCTTAGCATTTCATAAGCGGTGTAGATGGCAATTCCAAGTACAGAATTTTCCCTGCTAGAATGATATATTTTATATCCAATGATCATGGAGGCAAACTTGACATCCAGATCAAAGATGTCATCTACTGTCATTGCTCTTTTGTCAAACTTGGATCCGACAGCCTCACTCACAGTTTGATTCTTCACAGATTTAAGAACAGGAATCCCACCGGATGAGTGTAATCTGGTAACTGCCCTAATGGCATCTTTTGTGATTTTGAATGGTCCATTTGACCACATGAAGTTGTCATGTATTCTGCTCAAAATGTACCTGACCCATTCATCCTCAGTAAAACAGGGGAAATGTATGTATTGTGCAAAGTGCTTATTCCGGAGGCCCTTGTATTGGGGTTTGAGCTTAAATGAAACATCCAACAATTGTTTGTGATAGATATCTCTTAGTTTGAATTCCCCAAACTCTTCAACATTTGCGTGAATGTAAACCCTAATATCTTCAGTGTGCAAAATGCCATGCGGAACACTGGAAAATGCTCCTAGGGGATCTACCTCCAAGGATTTTTATGGATGCTTCTTAAATGTGGGGTGAGGTCTATCAAAAATCTTTACTATATTTGGAGTAGCCATCATCAAACAATATTACTGAAGGATATCAAGAATGAAAAATACCTTTTATGCAGTTTAGGGCACACGATGAAATCCGGATTGAGCTGTATGAAGAATCATCTTGATCTTTGGGAGAAGTTGTTGCAAAGCTCCTTTTCATTTCTTCTTGAATGCAAAAGTGTAAATGACAAACGAATGAACTCTTTTATTTCCAGAAAGCCCTAAGTTTCACCCTGCAATAAATGCGCAACCTAATTCATTCCGGTTTGCCCTGTTTTCCTTGCTCAAGGAGGAAGAAACTCATCCAGATCATTATGATGTCCTTGTGACTGATGTTAGTGATGAATCATAATGTTCACTTCTCCTTGTGATCATCTCATGTATCCGCAGATCAAGCTATTTCAATTTGGATTCATACTGGGCCAATCTTGTGAGAAACCTGTTTTACCGGAAGACTTGTTCAACCGGACCAATTCTGAAGGAATTAAACTTTTTAAATTTTCTTGCGGATCTCTCAAATATTTACCTAACCTTCTTTAGATGTTTTTCTAGAAACCCTTTTGATCCGTAGCTTCTCATGTGCTAATTTCAGGCACCAATTGACTGGCTGGGGGAATTAGCTTATCTTTTGTTGCTCCCCTTGAGCCAGAGCTTACTTTTAAATTTCCAGAAGGAATATCAGCACCAGAGTCTGGTGCGGATTCATCCTCTACATTCTCTATACTTTTCTTCACCCAAATCATGTTCATCTCTCTTTTGACTTTATCTACATTCACCTTTTGTTTACCCTTATCTTGATTCTGATTATGATATATTAGACCTTTTTTGTCCTAATTCTTGCTTCTACAGAATTTTGCACTATGACCGGATCTATTGCAGATTTGGCAAACAACATTTCTTTACATATTTGACTGATATCCTCTTGATTTGCATTGATTAGCCATATGACCTATTCTATTGCATGCAAAGCATCTACCATTGAATGATTTATTCATTTGCATATTTCTGCATTCATGAGATTTGTGACCATACCTTTTGCAGTTAAAACACTGTCCAGAGAAGGATGAATTAGTCTAATTCATTCTCTTTCTGCACTGATTAGCTTTATGACCAAAGTTATTGTAGTTGTGGTAGTATCCATTGAAGGATGGATATCTTTGAGCATTAGGCTGTCTTACCGGAGGTCTTCTAGGCCTGTTCCTTGGATTTTCTAATCCAAAATTCTTCTGGCCGAATCCAAAACTTTCTCCTTTCTCATATCCCAAACCACACTTGTCATCAACCTTCTTTTGACTTCCAAGAACAACTTCAAGTTGAGCAGAACTTATCTTGAATTTCTCTTTATATTTATTTGCTGTTTGAAGATCCCTTTTGAGAGAAACAATTTGATCCTCAAGTTTTTCTTCATTATCTTTAGCATCTTCAAGGTTAGATTCAAGATGTCTGATAATTCTATCCATCTAGTGGCAATCTTCTGATTTTTCCTTGAGAGATTGTCTTAGATTAGCTTCAATTTTTCTTTTCTCTTCAATTTCTTGGGTAAACTTCATAACTCCTGATTCCATTTCATGTCTTACCATAATGATTTCTTTTGATAACTTTTCACATAACTTGGTTTTCTCATTCAGCTCTTCATTTTCATCATTTGCTTCACCTTGTCTTGCCAATTGCTGAAGTAACTCCTTTCTCTTTTTCATAGAGAGACTTAATTTGTCTTTTAGTTCTCTCATGAAATCATCAGCCTGCTTGAGTCTTTCCTTTAATTCATTGACTTCAGAGTTTGACTGTTCAAGATCATCAAGGGTAGTCTTGAGTTGCTCCCTTAAACCATATGCATCCATTTGGATTCCCAGATCTTCCTCAAGCTGTTAAACTCTGTTAGGAGGAACTTAGCTCTGATACCAATTGTTGATAACTGAGAGGGGGGTGAATCAGTTATCCTAATTATTTCTTCCTTCTAAACTTTCTTAATGACAATGCAGCATTAATTCAAATAAGCAAACATAACCATGAAAAGGAAAATACACATAACACAATATTTTTGACGTGGAAACCCTGTTAAGGGAGAAAACCACAGGGTGATTAACCCAAGATTGTATTCTCTATTAGAAGAATAGAAACACAAAAATGGCACTTGCCAATTAGGGCTCACTGCCCGAGCACACTACTCACAAGGAGGCACACTGCCTACAAGAGACACATTGTCTACAAAAAGAGTTTTATACAATACTTGAACTGATTGGGAGCATCTACATATGCTAAGGTTCAGTTCCGGTTAGGCTCAGTATACTGATCTGCTGCACTTCATCTTTCCTCTTCTCTTATGTTGCTTTCCTTTCACATATCGGACCTTCCTTACTACTTCTACTTTTATTCGCACATAACCAATGACAACAACACACCTCACAACTAAATCTATCTTGTATATATATCCACACAAGTGATTTCATCACCTTTCTAGTCGGCACCCAGAATAGTCAAACTTTTCACAAACTCTAATCTGTCGGCTAAATCCTTGCACATCAAGTAATGCGGATCAAGCATATACTTGTAGAAGTCATCAATCATGTTGGCCAAACATAACTTATGCCTTAAGAACCATTTCCATCATCAGCAACACATCTGGAATGATGTCTAATGTTTTGCCAGTCAATTCTTCCTCTGTCACACTACCAATCAGAAACCTGATACTCAAGTGATCATATCTTTTTCTTCATCTATCACCGGAGGCTAAATCCTTGGAATCTATCACTCAAGGTAGTCCTCTTGACTACCCCAAATCCGCACTTCACCAAGATACTTCCTCTGAGAGATCCGGACCTGTCTGTCAGACCTTGCCACATGCTCTATTCTTGTTTACCAAACCACAACATTCTTCACTCTGACTTTCGGTAGAGACATATCATGTCCTGCGGATATGTGGGATGAACTTTGTTGCCATCAATGACAACATTCATGAATCCATATAGTGTCTCTTGCCAACAAAAAATTCTTGTCAATTTGTCTCCGACCTCACCCTATCCTCCTGTGAACATATTCTTTGCTACCCTATGAGTCTATTTTATCCTTTTTCCCCCTCAATAATAGTTTCCTCCCTTTGTTATGATAGAATAACAAATTGATCTAAGATATTCTTTTGAAACTCAAAAAATTCCCTTTCTAAATCCATATAATCTAATTGGTTATTATCTGAAACCCCTAAAAAATACAACTGGACATCATTAGAATTTGGAATTGGTGGGTTCACTAAGTATAGAAAAGAAGGTCACCCCTTAGAAGCTACATCAGAAGTGATTACAAGATTTTTACCCTTTTCTAGATCCTCACAAGATGACTCCAAATCTTCCTTTTCTCTTTGACTGACAGTATGAGATCTTCAAAATGATTGTTTGCTTCCATGATCATTTAGATCATTTTAAGATTAGGAAATTAGGAATTGGAAAAGAGGTGTTTATTACCAAACATTTTACGTCATATATGTTTATAGGCATGGTTATGTGTTTTGGTTTATGTGTTTATTTTGTGTGTTGTGAATGATTTAAGGGTTATTAGTATGATCGCTCCATGTGAGAGAGATCTCACCTTGTGTGGGGTGAGAGAGGAGTGAACCTCCAAAGCCACTCCTTGATAAGGAGATTCGGTAGGCTTTGGCCTTGTTTTTGGAGATCTTGGTATGAGTTTGGATGGCATGAGTGCCTTGGTTTTTGGAGATATAAGTTTGTTTATTTGATAGCAAGAGGCTATGAGGTTTTGAGAAATGAGTTTTGGGTTACTATGATTCTTGATGGTCTTTCCCCTTGAGTGAGTGATGTCCACTCTCTCTCCCTTGAAACCCATATTCATGGATTTAGTTTTTTAAGATCCCTTAGGTTGGGTGTTAATGTGTTTGTTGTGAGTGTGCTTTGAATCCCTTGTGTGTGATTATGAGACCGGGTTACTTGTAGGCCTCCTAGCTTGGGGGCAGCTTGCAAGCAAGCCTAAGGTTGGGAGGTGAGCTTCCCTTGGTCATGGGAAGGGTTTATTTGTCTTGCAGGTTTTCTTGGCTCTATGGAGAAGAACTATGAGAGAGGTCTTCTTGAGGTGGCTTAGTGGTTTTAATCAAGTTGTAAATGTATGGCAATGTAAATGCCTTGACTCATTGAGTTTGTAAATGGTTGGGTGTATGAGAGAGCAAATCTCTCTCTTGGGAAAATTCCTTGTATCATATTAAGTTCCCTTGTGTAATGTATTTGGTTCAAAATGAAAATGAATATTTAGATGCATTATTTTCTAAACCTTGTTTGTATATTTAAGAAATGAATATTTGGTTTAAATTCTCTGTCTCTCTCTCCTTACTTCATACTTTCTATCTAGTATTTTTATCTACAATGAAAGAAAAATAAAATCTCTATCTTCCTTGCAAGCTGAATAAATGGTTATTTAAAATTAAAATTCAGTTGTGTTTATAAAGTTTAGAAAAAAATTATATAGTTTACCCTTACCTCTCCTTCTTAAGAAGATATTCATATGTATTACAATGTTAAAGAGGTTTAAAGTTTCAAAAAAAGATTTGAGCACAATTTAGGTATAGGTTTTATTAAAAAATTTTGTTAAAACTTTAGAGGGGATAGTAGGGTCGAGCCCTGTCCGCGCCCACCTTTCCTTCGAAGCAGTTTTGGGGCCTACAAGGCTGAGGGCCCGGGGACCCCATCTTGGCCAGTTGACCACAACCTACACAAGCAGTGGGCCACAACCTGTGGGTTGTGTAGTCCGTGGCCAGCTCAACCCATTTGTCTTTTTTTAACCTATAACTGTTGATTTAAAACCCTCTGTCATTAAAATATGTTTGTCACCTCTTTTCATTTCTTTAAACTTGTATGATATGCATATATATGTTTATGTGTGTGTCTATATATATATATATCATCTTAACTTCTATACATACATAGTACACAGGACTGTGTATATATAGAGTTCTATGTATATACAGAGTTCTATGTATATACACAGGGATCTCTTCTATTGTATTATTTTGTTTAGTTATATATATAATATAAAGCTCCTTCTTGGATTGTCATCTTTTAACATATATATAGTATTTATAATGAAAATAGATACTCATATATATGTTATTAAAACTATACAAAACTATAGAGACTATATAAATATTTTTATTTTCAAAATAAGTTTGAAGGTAGACTAATTCAAATGTCTTGTATACTAAATCATTGGAAGATTTATGACTTGAAACCTAGCAAACTTAAACATTTAAAACTATAAAAAAAAATAGAAATAGAAAACATTAGAAAACTATAATCTTGTGAGAAATAGTCTTCCCATGAGGGAAGAGATTTCTCTCTCCTTATTTCTCCTCCAATCCAACCTGCAAACAAAAACATTAACTTGTGAGTGAAATAAGGAATAGTAGTGTTTTTATAAACCTGTTTTAGGGTTGAGCGTGTTGCCCTAATGATTAGGGTATGTTAAAATAGTTTTTAAACCCCTCTTTTCTTTTCAAGACTCACTTAAGTGAAAATTAGAATTATTGTATAGTTCTATAGTTAAGATTTTAATTTATTGCACTTTGATTTAAATTGCTCCCTAGTTCCTTTTGTAAAGTTATGTTGTTGAGAAATTTGGAAAATTGATCACCTGAGTCATATTATGCTGCCAAAATTTTTAGAGACCTGATAGTTGGACTAGGGTTTTAAATGGGCATTTGAGTTAGTATTTTTATGGCAAATTATTATTGGGATGATTAAGGTTATTGTTTTATAGTTTGATTAAAAAAATTTCCCATTTAATTTATTATAGTTAGATTTTTTAAAGGATTTTAATTTAATTTATATCAATGTGTTAGGTTAGTGATATTGAATGAGTTTATATTATAGTTTTATTTCTTACTTCTGCATTATAGTTTAATTAATTGATTTAATTAGTTTTAGGGTTAGGGTTGAAACTAGCTTTCTCATTCTTATCTAGGAAACCCTAGGGTTAGTTTCTTGATGGAGACCATCCTTCTTGGCGATGCAAGGTGCGACACCCATCCTCTTAGTTTACTTCCATCATTGATGGAGTGTGAAAGGAGTTTCATATTTCCCACATCTTGATTGACTTCCCTGTTGTGTGGCATGCCTAATGTGTGTTGCACATACAACAACATTACGTGAGTATGTTATTAAGTGCACATTTGATATGCGAGTGAGTTTTGTGTCTTGTGTTATTAAAAAAATTTATATTTAGGTTTTCATGTCCATGTGTAAAATGTGGGCATAAAATTTGGTATCAGAGCCCAAGTTTGAACACTGAGCATTTAAGGCACATTTGTTTTTCCATGCTTTGAATTTAATCATGGCACCTTGTTCATGTAGGATTCCGCCTAGAGCTAAGAGAGGATGCTCATGTGTCAATGCTTCTAGTGAGGCTCATTCTTGAGCCACTCATTCCACTTCACCATTGGAAGCCCAAAATTAGGATTACTTCCTGATATAGGCCCTCATATTCTACAGGTGCTTCAAGTCATATTAGATAGACTACCACCCACTGCAGGAGGACTACGAGTGGAGGTACCCCTAACATCTACTGAGGAGCATGCATTAGATCAGAGGGAACGAAGTAGGAGTCCCCTACCATATCAAGAGGAGCATGATGAGGACCTAATATTGTAGACTCAGTCCACTTCTATCCTTTGTACTTGGAACGACAACAGGAGGCAGGAGGTCTAGTTCAGGGCTCTTGCGACCTAAGAGATCAAATCAGAGACCTACTTCGTCTATAGCCTCCTACCTTTTCTGGAGCTACTAAGGGGGTTGAGGCTGAGGCTTGGCTCCTTAGTTTGGATCGATGCTTTAATGTGTGTCCTTATGGGAGCAACACAAAGGATTGAGTCACCATTCATCTCTTACACAATTCCACATCCACATGGTGGCGCATTGAGGAGCGCAAGCACCATCTTTCACTAGATACTCTATCATGGAATGCATTTCTTGAGTGCTTTAGAGCATGGTATCTATCTGAGCACTATAATCAACACTGCATGGACGAGTTTCATGATCTGCAACAGCGAGGTTCCATAGTGGCACAGTATGAGAGACAATTCTTAGAGTTGATGCAATATGTCGAGTACCTATAGGATGAGAAGCTTCTCGTTAATAGGTTCATTAGAGGCTTAAATGTTGGGATAGTAGGACCAATACATATGTCTAATCACTAGACTATGTGTGAGGCCACCGAGAAGGTGTATATTATTGAGGAGATTCATGGGAAGACCCATGAGTCATGTGCCCAGTTTCAAAATTTTACCCAACAACAGTAGGATCATGGATTTCGTAGACCCCCACTCCCTCACAAGGGAGGTTTCAGAGCTACATCATTGCCTCCTATGCCCATAGCACAATAATAGCATCGGGGGCATATGTTTAGACTATAGTAGAGAGAACAGGGTGGCCACACTAGAGTGTGGCAGGCTCAAGGTCCCTGTAGAGATTAGAGACATTAGACACAAGGTGCGGGACTAGTGTGATCACATAAGTCTTTTAGAGGCGATCAGAGTAGTTTAGGTAGGCCAAGAGCTCAGAAGTCCAATAGGACATATTGAGTACATGTTCATATGAGAGGATCTTGTTACATTTGTGGTGGTGTTGGACACAAAGCTAGAGAGTTTCCCGAGGGGTTCATTATAGGAGGAGGACAACACATTCTCAGAGCAGACTATAGGTGATGTGGGTAGATCCCACCATGTTTTTACAGTGGTTGATAACTGCCAGGCTGACTATCAGGCCACAGTCATTGAGACCCCAAGTATGATTGGAGGTATTCCTATTACTATCTTATTTGATTACGGAGCTTCAAACTCCTTTATATCTCCATTGTTAGTAGAGTGTTGTAGGTTGTTGGCCTCTAGGCAGGATGATAGGTGGGAGGTTGAGTTAGCCAAAGGGGCCAAGATGGTCGTAGAATCAGTAGTTTGAGATTATGAGTTGGCACTTGGAGCCTTCACCATGATTATAGACCTCAGGGTTATACCCTTAGGATTCTATGGTGTGGTTTTAGGTATGGATTGGCTTGCAGCTCATAGAGCAAAGCTTGATTTCCATCACAAGGTGATAGATTGTCTTGACGACCATGGCACCACAGTAGAGATTGTGAGAATTTTGAGGCCTATAGCTTTGCGTATGATTTTCACTATGTAACTTAAACATTGCATGTGGAAAGGATGTCAGATGTTTGCAATTACCGTGAGTGATAGATCAAAGGATGAGCTAGGGATTGCACTTGATGACCATCCTATCCTTAGAGAGTTCGCAGATGTGTTCCCGCCAGAGCTTCTAGGGATGCCACCTCATCAAGAGGTGGATTTTCATATTGATCTTGTACTAGGTACCGATTCGATGTCTTGTGCACCATACAGGATAACTACACATGAGCTTACAAAGCTCAAGCTTCAGCTAGAGGAGTTGCTAGGGAAGGGTCACATTCAGCCTAGTGTCTCACCTTGGGGTACGCCAGTCATCTTCGTTAAGAAGGATGGGTCCCTTCACCTATGCATGGATTACAAATAGTCAAATAAAGTGACTATGAAGAAACATTATCATTTGCCTAGGGTCGATGACATATTTGATCATATGTAGGGAGCCAAAGTGTTTTCTAAGATTGACCTAAAGTCCGGGTACCATCAACTACATATTGCAAAGGAAAATAATCATAAGACAACCTTTAGGACTTGTTATGGTCACTATGAGTTCACTGTGGTATCCTTCGGTTTGACGAACGCCCCCATAGTATTCATGAATCTCATGAATGGGGTGTGCTACACTTACCTAGATCTATTTATGTTGGTATTCCTTGATGATATCTTGATATATTCACAGATTGAGGAGGAGCATGAGGAGAACTTGTGTCAGGTATTACAATGTTTATGAGATCAACAACTATATGGAAACTTGGTGAAGTGTACCTTCTTCTACTTAGAGGTTTAGTATTTAGGGCACATTCTATTTGGAAATGGTATCTTAGTAGATCCATCAAAGATTAGAGAAATTATGGATTGGCCAACACCTACCAACGTAATAGAGGTTAGGAGCTTCATGGAGTTAGTAGGTTATTGTTGTCAATTTGTTGAGGGCTTCTCTAGGATATCTCACCCTATCACTTCTCTCTAGCAGAAAGGGAAGTTCTTATGGATTGATCAGTATCTCACTAGTGCTCCTATTCTAGTAGTACCAGACCTTTTAGTAGATTTTATGGTATGCACAAATGAATCTTTAGAAGAATTAGGTGCACTCCTTATGCAAGATGGTCAAGCGATCACATGAGTCACGAAAGCTTAAGACCCATGACCTAAACTATCCAACTCATGATTTGGAGCTCGCAATGGTAGTTCACGCTCTAGTTAGATGGAGACATTTTCTTTTGGGGCACCATTTTGAGTTGCATTCAGATCATCATAACCTTTAGTACATCTTCACGAAGCCAAATATAAATGCCTGCCAATGGCATTGGATGAAGTTCTTGTGCGAGTATGACTTTGATGTACATTACATCAAGGATAAGGAGAATGTGGTTGCTGATGCTTTGAGTAGGAGGTGCCACAAGATCCTGACTATGACCTTGAGCATAGATTTGAGAAGGCGTATCTTGCAACATTTACCAAAGGATGAGTGGTTCCTAGAGGTTTAGCGAGAGATACAATCACAGAGGGACCTGAAGAGCAAGTATACAGGTTATTCCATTAAGGTAGATGGGATTTTGTGACATCAAGACCATATATATGTGCCTCTTGTAGGAGGTCTTCGTGTAGTGGTTTTGAAAAAGGCTCATAGAGTACCTTATGCAACACATCCTGGGGTGAAGAAGATGCACACAGACCTTAGATAGTTATATCATTGGACAAGGATGAGACATGACATAGCAGAGTTTGTAGCTTATTACCTTGAGTGTCAGAGGGTCAAGGTTAAGCATCAGCATCCAACATGACTTCTTTATCCCCATAGATATCTAAGTGGAAATTGGAAACCATTTCCATAGACTTTATTGTTGGTCTACTTTTGTCATCACGCCTTCATGATGCCATCATGGTGATGATTGACAAGTTCACCAAGGTGGCACATTTCTCACCAGTTCATACTATGTATAATGCACCAGCATTGACGAGGATCTTCTTGAATGAGATAGTGAGGCTTCGTGGGGTTCATCGTCACATCATTTCAAATAGAGATTCAGTTTTCACATCAACATTTTGGACAACATTATAGTAGGCATTAGGTACTCAGCTCAACTTCAGTTTAGCATATCACCCTGAGATAGATGGGTAGACTGAGAGGGTGAATTAGGTTTAAAGGGCATGATTCACATGTATGTTATGGATCACCAGTCGAGATGGGAGGACTACCTTTGTCTTGTTGAGTCTTCCTATAATAATGGGCATCACAACTCATTAGGTATGCCTCCTTATCAAGCCTTGTATGGCAGGCCTTGTAGGACTCTTTTGATTTGTGAAGGATAGAGTTGCGATTGGGCCAGATTTAGTACAGGACATGGAGTAGTAGGTTACTATGATTAAACAATGTTTTCAGGAGGCATATGATCATTAGAAGAAGTAAGTCGATGCCAAGAGATTAGATCAAAGATTATCTATTGGTGATAAGGTGTTCTGGAGAGTGTGGTTGCATAAGAGTTCAATCTATTATGGAAAGGGCTCTAAGCTTGCACAGAGACTTGTTGGACCCTTTAAGATTTTAGAGTGGATAGTACCTGTAACTTATTGTTTAGCCTTTCCACCTAACCTGTCACATATCCATGATGTGTTTCATATTTTTGTGTTGAGGCATTATGTATTTGATGTGGCTCATGTATTGGATTGGGGTGCATTACAGGTAGAGTTAGATGGACAACTAGCTTAGGAGCCCATTCACATCTTGTCTTATCAAATGTTGGCCCTTCAAGGGTGAGAGCTGGACCAGGTTAGAGTGTAGTGGGACAACTATGATGATGTTGCAGTCACTTGGGAGGATGCTACATGTTTGAGGGCACTCTACCGTCACCTCTTTGCTGACTTCCAAGAGGAAGCTTAGTCTTAGGGGTAAGGATGTGAGGTCCACCCTTATTACACCTCTTGAGTTGACCTATGAGACTTGTTACCTATGGATTATATTTTGATACTAGACATTATTGGGGGAATGTTGATCCCATCCATTAGACTGTCGATGGTATTGTTTTGTGATTTGAGTAGATAGGCGTGTTGTTATATTATTGATGAGGTATCTATACATGTTTAGGTTATATTTTGCTTTCTATGATAATGAATTTCTTGAATTACATGATGTAATTGAATATATATAATGAGCTAATTTGATTTGATGGATTAGTATATTGATTTACAATTTCATGATCAAGATTGTGTTGTTTGAAAGTAAATTGATTTGGAAATATAGTGAATTTACCATGTATTATGGAATTGACCTAATTGAAATGTATGAACTCATGCGACTTTATGTGTGTGTAATTTGAATTGGTTTGGCTATGATATACATTGGACTATTGATGTGTGTGTGTAAGTGTGCAGGTTAAATCCATGGCCAATGGAAACCAAAGGTCTCATAAGTAACCCTAGTAATTATCCCCATGATGCCAACCTAGTCCCTAAGGTGGACAAAGGTTATATGTTGTTTGAGAATGACTGTATTGTGTTATTAATTTATTTTGGTTTTATTTGAGTCTCCTAAGGTTAACATAGGATGAGGTGGATGATGAGTGTCATCCATGTGTCCTTTTTCATTCATGGGTTTTAGGGGCTATTTAAATATTGATTTTTGAACTTTTTATGTTTATTTCATGTGTTTAAAGGTCCTAGTTCAAGTACCTATGGGTTAGGTGCCTTATAGACCTCAAATCATTAGTTTTAACTCATATTTGACCACTCTATTTGACCATGGGAATTAGGTGGCGAGATTAGGGTTTTGTAATCAAGGTTGGGTGACTTGTCACATCCCAATCCCATAACCCTAGGTTCATGTAATGGCTTGGGGGAATCCCAAATATTCACATGTGTGAGCACACATTGTAAGAGCCTTTGGGAAGAGAACCCCAAGTACTTCCCTTTTCCCCATGTCTCATACATATGTGAAGAGAAGTGTGGGGAGGTGTGCTCTTGAGGAGGAATGAGAGGATGACAAGTGTCACCTCCCTACTCCTCAATATCTCACACATGTTTGAGAGCACATGTGGGGAGTTGTGCTTGAGAGAGTGATGAGAAGGTGACAAGTGTCACCTCCTCATTCATGGGATGGTTTTTGGAGACCTATTTATCTCCCTCTTGTTGAGGTGAGAAGGGTTCTTTCTTTTGGTTTTTGGAGTTGGATTTTGGAAGGATCTTTGGCTTGGAAGGGAGATTGAGCTAAGGAGATTTGAAATTGGCTCTTGGAAGGCTTCTTCAACTATCTTCTTTCACTTGAAACTTGAGAGGTAGGCTCTTAAGGCTTCAATACTTTCTTGCTTTTGCATTTTACTTCATATATGTTTATAGGCATGGTTATGTGTTTGTTTTGTGCGTTGTGAAGGGTTTAAGGGTTGTTGGTATGAGATCTCCATGTGAGAGAGCTCACCTTGTGTAGGGTGAGAGAGGAGTGAACCTCCTCGGGGAAAGCCACTCCTTGATAAGGAGGTTTGGTAGGCTTTGGCCTTGTTTTGGGAGATCTTGGTATGAGTTTGGATAGCATGATTGCCTTAGGTTTTTGGAGTCATAAGTTTCTTTATTTGATAGCAAGAGGCTATGAGGTTTTGAGAAATGAGTTTTGGGTTACTATGATTCTTAATGGTCGTTCCCCTTGAGTGAGTGATGTCTGTGGTCAGGTAAAAACTCTACTATAGTCCTAGAATCAGCAAATTAAAACCCTAACTATGCAATAGAGCTCTTAAACAACCTATAATCTAAACATGCAAGCATGAAAACAAGAAACCCTAGGATATCTAATGTATTTCCTCCATTGTTGCTATCTAACCTAGCTATGATGATGCACTCAGACTTGCAGGTCTGCAAATTGGATGAGGGCTCAAGTGTTAACAATGGTAGAAGTCAAATTCACAAGTGGGAGAGGAAAATGAGAGGGTAAGAGTGGTTTTATAGAAGGTGAAATGTGGATGGAGGGCTGAGATGAAGAGTTGACTTAGGGCTAAGATCAAGGGATGAGAATGTTTTAGGGTTTCCAACCACAAGAAGACAAAAGGTAATTTTAAATTAGAGGAAATGGTGAGGTGGGAGATGTTTTAAAATTAAATAAATTGGGGGAATTTATTTAATTTTTTGTGAGGAATGGGTAATGTAGAGGGATTTTAATTAAATAAGTGGGGGGGACTTATTTAATTAGGGTAAGGTCTATAATTTAAAGAAATGGGTATTTATGTGAAAGGGGTTGTGCTTAAATGGCAAGGCCATAAGGTTCTCACGATGGAGATCCAAGTTCGAATCCCCTGAGTAACATGTGGTTTCTATGTGGCTTCTAAGACGAATATGTGAATAAGTGGATCTGTTATGGGGTCCCCCTTGTGACCTCCAACAATTATGGATCAAAAAAATAAAATAAATGGGTATTTATTTAAATTAGAAGGGGAATACGAGTGTTTGATTAATGAATAATTAAATAATAATTAAATTATTTAATAATAGAGGAATTTAGAAGAAGATAGCTTAAATAATCAAATAAATAAAATTTATTTAATTAAAAGCGTAAGAGGGGATGAATTAATTAAATAATTTAGAATTATTTAATTAATGGCAGAATATGAAACTTGGATGAATAATGTGTGAAAACGTCGTTTGCATGCCTAGGACATTTTTACGTGTCTACAATGTCCACTTTCTTTCTCCCTTGAAACCCATATTCATGGATTTAGTTTGTTAGGATCCCTTGGGTTGGGTGTTAATGTGTTTGTTGTGAGTGTGCTTTGAATCCCTTGTGTGTGAGTATGAGACCAAGTTATTTGTAGGCCTCCTAGCTTGTGGGTGGCTTGCAAGCAAGCCTAAGGTTGGGAGGTGAGCTTCCCTTGGTAATGGGAAGGGTTTATTTGTCTTGCAAATTTTCTTGGCTCTATGGAGAAGAACTATGAGAGAGGTGTTTTTGAGGTGGCTTAGTGGTTTTGATCAAGTTGTAAATGTATGGCAATGTAAATGCCTTGGCTCATTGAGCTTGTAAATGGTTGGGTGTATGAGAGAGCAAATCTCTCTCTTGGGAAAATCTCTTGTGTAATATATTTGGCTCAAAATAAAAATGAATATTTAGATGCATTATTTTCTATACCTTGTTTGTATATTTAAGCAATGAAATATTTGGTTTAAATGTTCTATCTCTCTCCTTACTTCATACTTGCTATCTAGTATTTTTGTCTACAATGAAAGAAAAAGAAAATCTCTATCTTCCTTGCAAGCTAAAAAATGCATATTTAAATTTAAATTTGGTTGTGTTTATAAAGTTTAGAAAAAAAATATGCTTTACCCTTACCTCTCCTTCTCAAGAAGAAAAATATTTAAGTATTTATTTTGTGGTGGATTAAAGTGATATATATAGTATTTTTTTAAAATATCTGTATTATTAAAAAAAATAGTGAGTAGAAAAGAAGATATATATATAAATATGCATATGCATTATAATGTTAAAGAGTTTAGTTTTTTTAAAGTTTCAAAAAAAATTGAGCACAATTTAGGTTTAGGTTTTAATAAAGTTTTTTGTTAAAACTTTGGAGGGGATGGTAGGGCCAAGCTCTGTTTGCCCCCACCCTTTGTTTCGTAGCAGTTTTGGGGCCTGTAGGGCCAAGGGCTCGAGGACCCCATCCCCACCCCTGGTTGTTTGGCCATGACCTACACAGGTCGCGGGCCATGGCCTACGAATTGTGTAGTCCACGGTTGGCTTGGCCCATCTGTATTTTTTTTAACTTGCAACATTTGATTTAAAACCCTCTGTCATTAAAATATGTATGTCACCTCTTTTCATTTCTTTAAACCTATATGATATATATATATATATCATCTCAACTTCTGTATATACATAGGACTGTGTATATATAGAGTTTTGTGTATATATACACGGATCCCTTCTATTGTATTATTTTGTTCAATTATATATATCATCTCAACTTCTGTATATACACAGGGATCCCTTCTATTGTATTATTTTGTTTTTTTATATATTTTTATATAGCTCCTTCTTGGATTGTCATCTTTTAACAAAATTATATATATAGTATTTATAATGGAAATAGATACTCATATATAATATTAAAACTATATAAAACTATTGAGACTATATAAATAGTTTTATTTTCAAAATAAGTTTGGAGGGAGACTAGCTCAAATTTCTTGTATACTAAATCATTTGAAGATTTAAGACTTGAAACCTAGCAAACTTAAATATTTAAAACTTTAAACAAATAGAAATAGAAATCATTAGAAAACTATAACCTTGTGAGAAATAATCTTCCCATGAGGGAAGAGATTTCTCTCTCCTTGTTTCTCCTCCAATCCAACCTGCAAACAAAAACATTAACTTGTGAGTGAATTGAGGAATGGTAGTGTTTTTATAAACCTGTTTTAGGGTTGATTGTGTTGCCTAATGATTAGGGTATGTTAAATAGTTTTTAAACCTTGCTTTGCTTTTCAAAACTCACTTAAGTGAAAATTAGAATTATTGTATAGTTCTATAGTTAAGATTTTAATTTATTGCACTTTGATTTAAATTGCTCCCTAGTTCACTTTTGTAAAGTTATGCTATCGAAAAATTTAGAAAATTAGTCACCCAATTAATGTTATGTTGTTGAAAATAGTTGGATTAGGGTTTTAAATGGGCATTTGAGTTAGTATTTTTATGGCAAATTATTATTGGGATCATTAATGTTATTGTTGTATAGTTTGATTAAAAAGTTTCCAATTTAATTTATTATAGTTAGATTTTTGAAAGGCTTTTAATTTAATTTTTATCAATGTGTTAGGTTAGTGATGTTGAATGAGTTTAGATTATAGTTTTATTTTTACTTCCGCATGTTATAGTTTAATTAATTAATTTATTTAATTTTAGGGTTAGGGTTTTGACTTAGGTCAAAACAAGTTTTCTCATTCTCATCTAGGAAACCCTAGGGTCAGTTTCTCGATGGAGACCATCCCTCTTGGCGACACAAGATGCGACACGCACCTTCTTAGTTTACTTCCATCATCGATGGGGTGTGAAAGGAGTGTCGCATTTCTCACATCTTGATTGACTTCTCGTCATAGTGTGGTATGCCTAATGTGTGTTGCGCATACAACAACGTTATGTGCATATGTTATTAAGTGTGCATTTGATGCACGAGTGAGTTTTGTGTCTTGTGTTATTAATTTTTTTGATATTTCAGTTTTAATGTCCACATGTAAAATGTGGGCATGACAGTTATCTTGGCATGGATCTAAGGATGCCCCAAAACAATATTATACAATAAGTAGTTGAGCATCACCAAATTGAAAAGAAATAGAAGATTCATTTTTCTAATTATCTAGGTTAATTAATTAATCAAAGTAATTAGTAACACATAACTAACTTAGGTAAAGTAGCCAAGTTTAGAAACTATCTTTATATATACTACAAATTTGACAAAGATGGATAGGGGTACTTAGCTCTAGATGCAAGAAGAGAGTTTTGTTGTAGCTCATGCTCTATGATCCAATTTTGATTTTTGTTATTAGAAATGTGATTCTGAAGCTTCGAGAAACTAAGAAATGACCTACTCTTTATTCCAATTTAGTCTTGCACCTACTATTCTCATCTCCACACCTATGACATTGATCATCTTTTTTAAGTTCCAAACTTGATCTATGGCCTTGAGCTTCATAGATTTGGTCCTTAGAATCTTGTTCACCTCTAGTATTTGAAAATGATGGTACTTAGTTCAGCATCATTAAAACTTGTTAAATGTCAAGGAAGCATGACGACTAGCTTCCCACTTTGTACCTTTGTTAAGTCCTTAGATTGATTCAACGATTTGGAATAAGTTAGAAGATGAGCCAAGTAGAAATATAAATGTCTATGTGTGTCCTTATGGTGTTTGATGTTAATGCAATGCTCTCTAAAGTGACAATGTGATTTTGAACTAGGTTCAAGGTTGTACATGTGGTTTTTGAATCAAAATTGGAAACATCAAATTTGAGGGTTAGATTTGACCCACCAAAGAATTAAAATTTATAAGTAAACAAGGTATATGTTGAATATCAACTCTTATATAAAAATATACTATTTAAACACTAAATGATTACATTAAATTATAGTCTAAAATAAACCTAAAATTAATTTTTTTAAATAGCTAAAGATGCACTTTTCACCCTTCCATTATATCATTATGTATAAAACCCTAACATTGTATTACCCATTCTAGTAAGTTTAAAGCTAATTACAAATGTTATGATCATGAAAGGAAAGCTATTTAGAGTGGATATTCATTTTTTAAATATAAAGATATAAATTTTTTAAAATATATAATAGTATGAAATTATTAAAAAGTAACATGTAAGTATATAATATTTATTACACTTTTCAAAATAAAAACAAAACAAATGATAACTTTTTAAAAAATAAAATTAAAAATTACATATAAAAATTAAACAAATATTACCAAAAAATAAAACAATGTAAATAAAAAAATTAATTTTTAAATTAAAATTTATATGTTCATATATAATTAGCCCATAGGCTTTTATATGTGAACATTATAGTACTCAGAGTTGTCTCATGCCGTAAAAAAAAATTTCAGCCAGCAAATTTTCTAGATGCAAATGCCAAGTAAATAAAATAAAATAACTATGAACTGATATCTCAAACTGCTTTTGTATTTAAGATCTATACTAATAATAATAATAAGAGCAGCCCTATTCCTAGTCCTAGTCACCTGGGATTTTCAAACCCTAAAGTCAAATGATTGAGCAAATTGGCGCAGGCTTTTGAAGGAAGTAAAAAAAAAACAATAGAAAAGAAGAGAATGATTCGATAGCGGCGCAGACACCCCACACGCTTAATCATCCATGTTTCTCTAAAGCATTGGGAACCACTTACTTATTAATCTAACGCACATGTCACCCAGTAAACTTTAATTATTCCAAATCATTTCTCCTCCTCCACATCATTTCTGACACATAAATCATTAAATTTGAAGGTCAACCTTGCCTGCAAATTTTATGAAGCGGATTTAACAATGCCCCTTCAAATATATAAAAGATTGCCTATTGTAATGATGAAAATTGTATTACCCCGCACCCTTTTCATTCATTTTAGGTCTATTGTGATTTGGTTTATTCTTTCTCTAATAATTAGTATAAGTGATATATATTTTTATATAAAAATTTATTGATTTTTTATATTTTTAGAGTCTAAATTTGACATGTAAATTATATATTTTCTATTTTATATTGAGTTTGCAATATAAAATTGAATTTGATTTGATTCCACGGTGTAAAATTGAACCTAGTTCGACTTCACAATACAATATCGAACCTAGTTCAACTTCACAACACAAAATCGAACCTAGTTCAATTTTACAAGGCAAAATCAAACCCCATATTTCTAAATTTAGATGTTTTGATTGGGCTTATGTTGTCTGCTTCCAACAAGTCATTATCCACCAACTTGAGCATATAATATCTCAAATGTAATCTAAGTTGTTGTATAAAAGGACAAACTTTAATTTATTTTAAAACATCGGTTGGACATCCAAGAGCTCTCACTCACTACTTGTTACATCATTTAAGGAGCACATCTAACCATTTACTATTATATCAACATCTACATATTTAGTAGCACATGGGCATATTGCATGGTTGCTTACTGTCTTTGATTTTTGTTCAAAAGCTATTAAAAATTGGCCTACGTAAGGGTTTGACCAAGGGAGAATACACCCTGTCTAACAAGCTCCTCAAGGCGTCCATCAATATTGCTAGTCACTTATTGTAGGTCTAGATACCTTGTCGAACCAATTCCGGATCACATAACTCAAAAGACCAATTCCATATGCAAAAGGTCTATTTCGCAAAACCTAGATTGATTTCATGACACACATTTGATGTAAATCAATTCTATGGCACAAATTGACCTAGAGTTTTAAATGGTCACTTTTCTACTTTAGAAGTCATAATTTGACAAATTTCAAGGCCCTAGTTAAACCATCGTAGTTAAACCATCATAGTTAAACCAACATTAATCTAGAGCTAAGTACCATTCTTTCATTTCTTGAAGCTCCATGCATTTACTATCATATTTATCTATCAATATCAATCTCAACTTTGTATCCTAAGGTAGATTCATTTAGCATTGTAATTTAATTGATTTACCCTAGGATATTTTGTAAAGCACCTGCATTTTATTTCTTTGCACCTATTGTAATGGTGAAAATCACACCCTCATGTCCTTTTCCCTTATGTTTTGGGCCTAGTTTGATTAGATTATTCTCGATGTAGTAACATGTCTACTAGTGGCATATTATTGTATTAAATTCAATGCACAACCTCATCCTAGCATGTCCCCACCATCACTCATCCCCAAGAACTAGTTTGAATCCCTAGATCTCCCAATTGCCACCCTAGTTTAGATTCACATGCAAAATTGACCCAAGTCACTTCCATGCAAGCAAATTTGAACCTTGATCTTTTAAACTTAAATTTCAAATTAAACCTTGCCAACATTTTTCTACTAGTGAGCTAACCTAGAGCACATTTATGTGTTATATTGTTCTATTTAAGGACTTTCCATATCCATGTGAAACCATGAAGGAATAAATACAAGAAACCCTAGAAATGAGAGCATTATAGAGAGCATAAATAGAGTATCAAAACTACATCATCTACTTACATCATTATTAGACATATTACATGCTTGCATGTTGTCTATGATATTTCCTTATCGACATTAAATCAATCTACCTAGGCGCTTGACCAAAGGAGAACAAATCCTTGCATAACGAGTTCAAGCACAAGTACAACAAGCCAAGACACATCTACAACAATCATTAAATTTCTTCTAGTTAAATCTCACATGTTAGGTTCAATTAAATACATAAGTGAACTTATGCAAGAGTGGAGATCAATTCTACATGCATTGATCTAAATCGAAGTAAGATATAATTAGTTTATAGATTCTGAGGCATTATTCTTGACAAGGCCCTATTTTTCTACAATTGGCAAATCAATTCCTAACATCAGCAATAGTATATTCCTCCATCTATATTTGAGCTAACTATCACATTATATTTCATAAATTTAGTTATGCATTTATTGTTTCAATCCTATCTCTAAAATCTTAGCATGGTTAATGTTAGTTATTTATTCTAGGTAAATTTATAGTGAGAGTTATTTATTCCTCTACATTTACGGTGGCCTTGACATTTCTACATGACCTAGACTTTATTCCTTCTTTATTAGGGTTTCAAATTTGTCTTTTTTGATTGTATATGTTATTTATTTAGATCACATTAGGGTTTGGATTACCCTTTTCTTGTGCTTCATTGGTATACATTCTTTAGGGTTTTTTTCCTTGCTTATGTGATCTTATTTTCATCTCACCCTACTCAACCTTATTTTAGCCTCTAAGGTTTAATTTTCTAATTTTATATAAAATCTTCATTCCTTTTTATATCATTCATCTTTCAAGGTTTTGTGATTTGTTTGCATGCCAAGGTCACATCTACATCCTCATTTTCCCTTAAGAAGCCCTTGTTTAAATCCTCAATTGGCCTATTTTTTGAGGAATGTAGTGTTAACATGAGTACTGTTATTGTTATTACTACTATCGAACCTAAGTTTGAGAACTTTGATCATGAAGAACATTTGGAACAACAAAATTTTGTGTATGAACTTTGTAGTTTGGCCAATGTTGATAGTCTAACATGTTTGGTTGAGTCCATGATTTTTTGATTAATAAGCCACTTGGTTTAGAGGTTCGAGGCATTGGTGCTAAGGTCTTGCCCTCCCCATCCTACCCAAATCACTTCCTCTTTTCAACCTCCTATTTTTATTTCTTAGTTTGGTATGCCTCTTTCTACACCTCCCACTTCTATGTTGAATGCTATTGTTATGTCCACTTCTCATCTTGATCTTATACCTCCACTCCCATTCCTTCTTCCTTTCATCCCACTATATTTTCACCTACTTTCCATGATATCCCTACTAATCTCATGACTACCCTTGTTCCTCACATTCCCTCTACCACTTCCACTCCCACCACTAGTGTTGTGTCTTCTTCCCCCATTGATATTCCTATCTCTACCTATTATGTCCCCTTCACAGGCATAAGTCTAATGAAGACCCTTAGCTTATTATTTAATTTTGCATAGGCTAATTGGGTGGTGCAAGGGAAATAATTTAATAATTTAACTTAAGTCGTCCAAAAAATAACTTTATGTTATAATTATAAAAGGCAACTTATATATTTTTTTTTTGAAAAGAGAGACAAAAAGTGTCACTAGGAATGAGGTCCAAAAGGAATGTTATTTTAAAAAGGACACTTTGTAAAATAAGTTTTGGAGGGAAATGGAGAAAAAAAGAAAATAATATTATTTTCCCTCAAAAGCCTATATAAGGAGTTGTGTATAGAAGAAAGCATTCCAGATCATTATCAAACCTTCTCAAGATTAAACATTTGTTCCTATTTTCTTCCCTAGGATCAATACTCTTTGACAAAGAAGGATTCAAAGATTAAAACCATCCTATTCATTTGAGTAATTCCACTTAGGGATTACCAATGAGATAAAAATTTGTAGGAAAGTTTCCAATTTTAGTTGTAAGTGTGCTGTGTGAAGAATTATAGATTTTGTTGTGAATTTTGGTGTGAAATGTTTGTGTTTTAGTTTTGAAGAAATATCTCTTCCACATTTTCTTTAGTAAATCAAATCACCCCTATTTTGTGTGAAGATTTTGGTTGTACCAATGTGAAGAAGGGTCATACCTTTGGTTGGTCATACCATCTCTTTAATATAGGTTATACCCCATATGTACCTAGTCATACTTCTTATGTAGCTTTGATTAGTATGTATAATGTCTAGAGGGGTGTTTGACTTCATTTAAGGGAGTTGCAACTTGTTTGTATGTAATATTACCAATTGTATTGCTCCTAGCAATAGTTGTACCAATTTAGGAAAGGTTCACCATTTTGAAGGCTTCTTTATGAGTTGTACTTGTCTAAATTTGAGTTGCATAGATTCTTGGGATTTGTTTGCAAGGTTTTAGGTGTGTCATATAGTTTTTGGGTCGTTATTTGTAGTGTTTGAGGGGTTGTATGACTTAACTATTTATTTCTAGTTGATATTTACTCCTCTAGTTTGTTGTATTGTTTGGTACTATTATTTATTTGCTAATACAAATAATTTGAGGAAGATTGTTGTTGTTATATTCAAAGATATTTTGTGAAATTTTAGTTTCTTTCATAATTGCTTATTTATATTGAACTAGAAGGTGCTCTGCCAATTTAGAATATATTTATTTGTAAATCTAGAAGGCTATGCCACCAAGACATAGTTAATCTATTTTATTTCCGTAATTGCATTCATTTAGATTATGTGGCTTGCTTCCAAATAGTGTCCCAAACAATATTCTCTCATCCCACACTGGGATCTTGGTGATCATAAAGTGTGTAGGTTTGTGCATCTTCATCATAAATTTGTAATTTTTTTTTTTTAAAATGGTTTGACATTATAGTGGTATTAGAGCTAGTGATCTTGCCAGCCTATCGAAGAAGCTAACATTTTATGCAAAATATACCACATGCATGGTAGTGACATAGAGTTCAGCTATTATCATAGGGGGAAAAAAAGGGCACAATCTCCAAAGCATCAGAATGCAAGGCTAGAACAATAGAATCTGAGATAGTGATAGAAGAGTTGAATATGGAAGGAAGAGAGAAGAGAACTATGCTAGATGAAGATTCAGTTGAAGCATGGTATAATTATCTGATTCAAGGGTAGTAGAATTTGAAAAATATGATGTCTCAATTGATTCAAACTATGCATAACATGAATGCCACTAGATTGGCCCAAAATTAGAATGGTGAGGGAAGCTCTTTAGGGGTTAATAATAACAATAATAATAACAACCCTAGAACCATTATTAGTTTTGTTGCTATAACCTTCCAACCTACTTTTCTTCATAGGGAGGAATAAGCACCAAAGGTAGAAGTTTAAAATATAGTGTTGGATGATATTACAACTTGTTGTGTTGAATATAGAGCTCTTCTAGTGGAGATTCAAGTAGAAACATCTCTTAAAAACTTTATTAATTTGAAGAAAACAAGGACTAGACCAAGACTTGAACCTAGACCTCAAACCAATCAAAGAGACATTTGACATAAGTTAGGAAAGTTAACCCTTTCTACTTTTGATGGGTTCAACAAGTGTATTGATCATGCTTGGATTTAGATGCTAGATACATACTTATCTCTCAAACTAATGTTAAAAGATGAAGCCATCAAGTTTGCCACTCTTGACCTTGAAGGCATGGTACATGAATGGTGGTATCATGGGTTGATTACTCAAGGGAATAACTTCATTGATTCTTATGATGAGTTCAGTAGGAGGTTGATTGAGAAGTTTGTTAGAAAAGACCTTGAGGTCCATTTCAGGGAGGTGGCTTAGCTTAGATAGTACAATACTATAGAGAGCTATGTGACTAAATTTTAGAAGTTGTCCATAATGGTTCCTGATGTCTCAAAAAGGAGGCTAACTATGTTGTTCATAGAAGTCTTATTTGAACCCCTCAAGGGTTTGCTCAAGGCTTTAAAAATTCATCATTGTAGAAGGTAATCAAGAGGTCTATCGCATTAGAGACTTCTACCCCTAAGAGAAAATTATAGGAAAAGACTTTCCCTTTAAAGAAACCTTTCCAAAAAGGCTTTAATCAACCTAAGAATATCCCATCAAGAAAGGAGGAAGAGGCCAAAAATGAATTGAGGAGGAAGAAACTTTGTTTCTCTTGCAAAGAACCATGGGTACTAGGACATAGTGTGTCTTGGTAAAGGACAAGTGCATTACATTGAAGTGGTTTCAAATGATGAATTTGGAGCTAAGGAACCTGAGTTAGAATAGGAGGAAGATAAGCCTAAACCTGAGAGGTAAGATGAGGTAGTTTCTATAGGTACCTTTTCTACTCTATCTAGTACTTTAAAATATAATCCCTTCAAAATTTGAGGACTTTTGCATAGACAAAGAGTCATAGTGTTGATAGATAGTAGGGCAACCCACAATTTCATTGATGAAGGATTGGTGGCCAAAAGAGGTCTTGAGATAGAAGACTTTGAAGGATTTAATGTAATAAGTGTTGATAGATTCACCATGCACTGTACAAAGAAATTTTCTCAATTGAGCATATCCTTGGAGAAGCACAAAGTGATAGATGAATTCTATGTTGGCATAGGAGATACTGATATAGTATTGGAAGTTTAGTGGCTACATTCCATTGGAAAATACTCTCAAAAATTTTAGACCATGGAACTAAAGTACATATGGAATACTCTCAAATGGAGCCCCTAGAACTGTTTCTATGAAAAGAATGGAGAGAGATTTTCACCATGTGGTCAAGTTTATTGGGCAATCTAATGTTTGATAAGTCCTACCACTTCTTCAAATGGCAAGAAGTCTTATCATTTTGATGTCTACTCTCTTCTAGATAAACATAGTAAAGTTTTCAATGACATACCTTCAGGAAGGGCACGTGATAGAGGTATTGAACATGTCATTGAACTAGAGGAATGTGTCAAACCTGTCATTACCATTATTTATCACCATCCCATAAGGCATAAGGAATAAATTAAGAATGCCATTAAGGAACTTATTGATATGGGTCACATTAGACCTAGTTTGAGCTCTTTTTGCTTCATTTGTAGTCTTGGTTAAGAAAAAATATGGAACCATGAGGATGTGTATAGACTATAGAGATCTAAATAAAAAGACCATCAAGAATAGATACCTGATTCATTTTTAAAATAATGGAGAAAAAAAGAAAATGGTGCAGTCTATTTCTCAAAGATAGACCTCAGATTAGGTTATCTTCAAATCAAGGTTTGAGAGGAGGATATTCATAGGTGTCATTATGGACACTATGAGTTTCTAGTCACGTCATTTGGCTTGGTTGATGCACCATCCATATTTTCGTCTTGCACATGAGCCAAGTGTTCAACAAACAATTGAGGAAGTTTGTTATGGTTTTCTTAGATGACATCCTCATTTACAACAAGACTTGGGAAGAACATTTGAGACATTTGGATGAGGTGTTGGGAATTTTAGAAGCACAAGCATTATTTTCCAAAGAGTCAAAGTGTGAATTTGGAATTATAGAAATTTTGTACTTGGGTCATGTTATCAGTGTGTTGGGTCCTAAAACCACTACTCCACTTCCTAGAACATAGATCCACTTTCATTATTTATCCATACATTGATACAACATGGAAGGAATTGCTTTACATTGTTTTATCCATGGTCACTCAAGTAATACACCAAAACTCTTAGATGATGGTATGGCATGACATAAGACTAGTAGATCTTTTGGATCCACTCTCAAATGTAGAATAATGCATCCCAATGTATTGAGTAGCATTCCATTGTTCATCTTCAAAGAAATCTTAGAATGTGCATATTATTGATGAATATGACTAGTAAATAAAAGCTTTTCAATACATATATTATATTGGCATGTTAGATCAATAAGAAATTGAGTAGGTGATGAACATTTGAGACTACCAAGTATATATAATAGACCATACTAATTATCTTGTGGATCTCCTCATCAAAAAATGTGATTAATGGAGTCGGAGGAGACAAACAAGATGTATCCTTAGTATCGGTTATACCCACAAATATGTAAATGTAATGTATCTTAAGATTCAACTTGATAATAATCTATATCTTTATCCTTGTGTGTATCATTCATAATAATGGTGTCTTGAGCCTTGATATTATCGGTGTAATTAGGAGAGGGGTTGGTATAAATTCCCAACAATATATTTCTAGGTGCACTTGAAGGGTTCCCTTTATCTACAACACCTTCAACATGGATCATGTTTTTATCAATAAGATCTAGCACTTTATGTTTTAGATCCATGCATGATTATGTGGTATGCCCTTTGATCTATGAACGTAACAAAATACTTGCTCATTATAGCTCTTTGAAGGTGGTTTATTGGGATACAATGGATGATTTTTATAGTGCAAATATCAATTGATGTTCCTTTGTGTGTTTAAATCCACAAATGAATGTCTTTAAATAGAAAGACATAATGAAAGTCACACAAATGTGTATTAAGTCCGCTCTCAATGGTTAGTGGAATAGGGTGAGAGTGGATACTTTAAATTTTAAAAATTTGGATTTGAGGTCAATCTGGTGCACTATAAAATTGATTGGGACAGATAAACACAAATCATAAGGCAAAGAATGAATATAAATAATGATGCAAAATAAGATGTAATAAACAAACTAATAATGGTGATTGAACACAAATCATAAGGCAAAGAATGAATATATAGATAATGATGCAAAAAAAGATGTAATAAACAAACTAATAATAATGATGATTGTACAAAAGTATATATAATTAAAAAAAATGGAAAGTCAAACATAAAATATATGAAAAGTCAAACATAACATAAAATATGCACGTGTCGCTTGTTAATTATATTAAGACAATATCAAGGGGGCCCAAAATTAAACAGGGGTTTGCATGGGGATACAAATTTTATGATTACACTATTATAAAAGGGTCGTAGCTCAATTTGTTGAGTACAATTGGTGAGGATGATTGTATGTGTTGATAATGCCATCCACCAAGGTTCAAACTCCAAGAGACAGGGTCAAGCTTGGTTCCTACTTGTGACTACTTAGCTGAAGAACAATTTCCCGTGTAGATGTACACTTACTCATCATATTGTAATCCCCTTATTCATAAAAAGACAAAAATACTGATTGTTTCAAAAAATTAAAAAAATACAATTTTAAACCCTGAAAATTTCAGTTACATATGATAGCAAGCTATTCCCCATACAAAACGTACCTATGCATGTGATGGAGAATAGCTTTTGCCGCATGTGATAGGGTCTGAAAATTATTTTCAACGGTATACGGTCGTAGAATGTATTCTTGTGGGCCCACTCCCCACAAATATTTTATTGCTTTCACACACTAAATTATCATCGCTTTAAGTCTTATAGATTGACAAATGGGATTGGAAACTGAATGAAAAGCGGGATTGGAAACTGAATGAAAAGCACCCGCATTTATGAATATTTAACTCCCCGCATGACAAGTGTAGTTGAAAATTAAAAAAAACAAATTATAAGAAATGATGGACGAGTCAGAGTGGGAGTGGGTCGGCGCCACTCCACTTGCTATCGCTTGGATTTACTATAATAATAATAATAATAATAATGATTAATAAAAGACATCTCTCTATCATTAATTATGATGCGAATATGCTTAAAACGAGTGATGGCTATTATCAGCTGCCGATGCGTATGCGTACGGCCTAAATTTGACGCTTCACGCTTTCTATCAAGTTAGTATTTTGTTACAGTATTTATTGACAGTTGTTTTTTAAATGTGAAAATATATTTTATTTTTAAAGGTGTATTATATATCATATATATATTTTAGTACTATCTTATATATATTTTTTTTGGATGTTTTGTTTAAAATTTTTCTTTTTATGTGATATAGTCTTCTCAAAATTTTAATTGTATTTTATGACAAAAATTATTAAATATAGGCATACAACCAATAAATTTAGGTAGGCATATGGGTTATTATTAGTGATGTTTAAATTTAATTTTTTTTCAAAACCAATTTTAATATATCTCTTTAGGAAAAAAAACACCCTTTATAGGCTAATTAAAGTATAAAATGTTAAAAAAAAAATCCCTCTAGGTTAATCCAACAACATGCATACACATAAGCACAATTAACTTAGACTAATTAATTACTAATATTTGAGGGTTAATGTCTTTTTTGAATATTGTAATAATTAAATGTAATAAGTAAATAGAAAATATATAATGACATTGAAATTTGAATGTCTTGGGATCCAGGAAGGATCATGATGGTTTGTTATTCAACCTATGATCAAAATATTACATCTACTTTGTGTAGGGTTGAGCTTAGGAGTCAAGGTTGAATCTGAGATTGCAGAAATGTCCCGAACTTGTGGAAATGATTTTGTAACCCACACAATTCTATTTTTAGTTTCACTTGATTCACCTCTACTTCTTCTACATTTTCTGATATCAAAGAGTTGGTGATATGTAAACATACCTTTAGAGGATTGCTGATAGTCTCTCAAAGGGACACCTTCTCCTAGGTCAATCCCCAGAAAATTTGAGTAAATGATCAAAGATAAACACTCTTCAATCATACATGTGCTCATAGGATGCCCATACAGATCTAGATTCTATTATTACACTAATTAAAGTGTTTCCATTCCCTAAATGCAAATGATTGCCTTACAATGCTCAAAGAAGAAATGATGAGATATAATGTATAAATGAATGCATCGAATGTCTTTAAATACAATGACATTGTACACTCAAAATCACGACTTGGTGGCCTGGGGCAGTCGAGCTGGCTTTGGCATGCACATAGCCCCTCTCTCCTTGCCACGAGGCGAACCTCCACATCACTTTCGCTCTCGTGGAAGTAGCCAATCGAGAGGAGGCGAGACAAGGGGGTGATCTAGCTCGTTTGAGAGATGGACTTTGCGGAGAGTAGTTGGCCAGTCTTGGGGCCTTTGTTGTTGTGTGTTTGTTTGAATGTGGTGTTTTGTGACCCTTGTTGTAAAGATAACTATATGACCCGAAGGGTCACTAGTCACTGTTCTCCTGTTGGGGTTTCTAATATTTCAGTGTTGTGTGGGTGGACTGTTGTTCTCGTTGATGTTTTGTTCAAGTTGATGTTGTCATGCGTGTTGTTGGATGATTGCTTGTATTTGAAGTTCTCTAAATCTTTCTCGTTATTGAATTACCAGTTGCTCTTATTGTTGTCTAGGGTGGATCTCCTCTATCTCGTCGAGGATTACCTTCACCACTCACCTCTAACTCCAGGGCACATTCATGAGCCTAAACAAGTGAGATGGTTTAGGCTAACCTTGATTTGACCTAAGGTTTTGACTTAGGGTTTGTGTGATCTAAGGTTTGACTTTGACGACTTTGCTTTGACCTTGTGATGAAACTAAGGGTTTTGACTAACATTGACTAAACTTGACCTTGTGTTCGGACCAAGGGTTTGTAATCCTTCTACACTGCTAATGTTTTTGTTCTTTTCTATTTTTGAATACATGCAAGCCTATATGAGTACAAAATGTTTTTTTGTGCTTTGTTATGTTTATGGAAATGAAAGTGCTTTTTTCTATTCTAGGAATTAGAAAATGGATGCAAACTAGTATGAGATTACCTAATGCAATTGAAGCTATGTTTTTGGTTTGATAATCCCAATAAGTGGATCAATTTAATCTATAAAGGGAAATTGCTTTTAATCTATAAACTTTCGAAAGGGAAACTACTTTAATCAATGCAAATCTACTTAGCTTATCAAGGAAAAAGCAACATGTATTTACTATTCCCAAGAGCAAAGTTTTGATTATCCAATTACTATGAAATGAAAAAAAACATGAAGGAACCTGGAATAAAAGAGACGCGTGAGCCTCCACTACCCTCAGAGATCCTTGTATAGCAACCTCTAATCCTCTTGTAGCAGGGGGTGATCCTCTTGGCAACAATAATAAGAGAGAAGAAAAAGAAGCTTTGAAGCTTTGAAATGAGCTCAATGAGAGCTTGATGAGCACTGTGGCTTGTGACGTGAGCAGTGTATCGATGCTAGATGAGCTTTTAGGAAAGATAAATGAGATAAAAAATAAAAGCAAAAGGCTTTAATGTCCCATGTGAGCATATGGATGCTTGATTTGGAGAGTAATAGCCTGCAAGAAATGTGTGCACAAATGAAATTGCCTCCCTTTGTGCTTGAGGGAGGGAGGTATTTATAGGTTTGAAGAAGGGATGAGAGGTGAGGAAGAAGAAGACTTAACTCAATTTGATTGAAGAGTTAACTTAGAAGACACAAGAGTGATCTAGGCTAAAATTGGAGTGATCTAACCAATTATAACTTATCACTCAAGTAGAAGTGAAGAAAAAGAATGCATGGGTTGATAATTAAATATGAAAAGAGATAAATATGCATGTGTGGGTGCATGAAATAGTTAACTCTGTCTTTGGCACAAAATTCCATGCAAATAGGAAGAAAAATAGGTGAAAATAGAGTTATTTTTGGCCAAAAACTCAAGTTATTTTGCAGTTGGGAGAAATGGCAGGGTCGCCCATGGGTTGCCCCTTTCATCAGTCAGGGTGGCCTGGGGGTGACCCATGGGTGACCCTCAAAGGAGGACACCTGGGTTAAAGTGCATGATGGGAGATGGAAGAGGAGAAGAAAAGGAGATCTTCCTCCAAAGATAGGTCAATCAAGGGTCAAAATCCAAATCTCTACTTGCAAAAGTAGGATCTTTCGGGGGAGATCTGGAACTAATAGGGGGAGATTTGGATTGGTTGAGTGAAACTGAAAACCAAAATTTGGAGATGGCTTGGGAGGACCTCCAGAAGGCCTCTATGGGTGCGAATGGATGAAAAATGCTAGGGAAAGGTGAAAACACACCTACAAGATGCATACAAGGCTTAGGGATGAAGTCGCAAGTGCAAGAAATGCAAATCAACAAGTGTCGCAAGTGAAGAGAGAGAGAGAAAATGACAAAGGGGAAACAACACAAGGAGGAAGAAAATACACATCACCAAGAGAATTTCTATTAAGAGGATGTTATTTCATGCTTACATGTACGTGACAAGGATTGTGAGTCATCATCGGGGTCTTCGTGGTGGCTGTGCGTGATTTTGGTACTTACATATTTGCCCCTTGGGGACGGTAGTCTACATGAAAGGTAGGTACCATTCCCGAACTAGGCCTTACTTGTTGATTTTATCACAATTGTACCTACAATAACTAGTATTAGTCTGACATCTAAATATATCAAAAATGAATAATGAAAATTGAAATGACGAACATACTATAGATCGTGTGAGTTTGACTAGTTGTTTGCCTTTGTCGGTGAGACCTGTAGGAATGAAAACATGCAAAATGAACACACGAGAGTTGCATAAAAGAAAACACTAATCCAAAATGCATAATGTAAACTAAGCTAAGAGAGACAAAGAGTGAAGAAATTAGTGAAATTCAAGTGAAACGACAACGAAATCAATCATGTAAGTAGTCATCGAGCAGATATCGCCGAGTAGACCATAAAGATGGTCGCCTCTTCTTCTACCGCTGAGAGTCAAGTACACAAATAGTAAAAAAACCTTCTCTAAACCCTAGGCTACATTTTGTGAAAAATCTCTTAAAATTGTCTATTTTTTGTGATTCTTTCTATTGCATTGTGTTTGTCTCACTATTTAGAGTAATTCTATTTTTTTGTTTGTCAAAATCAACTGAGTTTTGAGGTTTTTAGAGAATTTTTGAGTTCGAGGGGTAGGCAAACAAGGTCACCCCTTTTTCCAGTCAAGTCACCCGGGGGAGATCTGGCTGAGCAACAAGGTCACCCGGTGGAGATCTGCCTATACAACAGGGTCACTCAGGGGAGATCCTACTGAACATCTGGGTCGCCCAAGGGAGATCCAGTCTAATGAAAGGGGCAACCTAACATATCAATTTTGACTAAAATTTGATGGTTTCTGACATTTACTTCACTTTGGTTTGATTTGACTTGAACATTGCATTTGTCTACTTATTGTAATTTTGAAAGTTTATACACTTTTTTGTGAAATTTTTGCAAGTTTTTATAATTGTTTAGGGATTTTCTAAGTTGACGAGATCTAATCTAAAGTTCTTTTTTGATTTGCAGGATATGAGGATCTATTGGAATGCTAATCATGAGCAATTGTGGCTTTTGGAGATGTACACTTCGTTGTCTACCGATGATCTTGTTGCCCTGAAGAGGGCAAGCTTGGCTAGGATTTGCCATGTACCAGTTGTACATCCAGTTGCACGCATCTATTGTGATATCTTGACTTACTGGGATGCTAATAGGAACACATTAAGATTTTCATAGGTTTCAGGAGAGTGGACTATAACTCTTTATGATGTGTATCGCATTCTCGGGGTTCCTGTGAGAGGACACCTAGTGAGTCCTTTGAGGACAAGGCATCCTGGGCACAAATCATGGGGGTGAGTCATCCTAAGGATCAAACTGGTGTTCATCTTACTTCAGTACCACAACTCCGCATTCCTCTCTTGAGAAAGTTCTTGATCAGCTTAATCATTTTGAGGCTATCTAGAGACAAGGCCTCAGCTCGTTTGAGATGGTGTTGTGTACCCATTATTCAGGGTATTAAGCAGGGTACATTTTTCACTTGGGGGCTAGACATCCTTGCTATGGTCTACAGAGACTTCTATCGCATTGCACAACGCAAGGCTCTTGCTTTCAACCACTCTTCTTTGATTATGACTTGGATATTTGAGCATATTAGGCCGTACCAGAAGGAGATTCCTTTTCCAGACCATCGATTACCTAGAGCCACCAAATGGGCTCATGTGTGCCACTTTGATACTTATTTACATGTTGTGGCAACTCTCACAGATGCAAATATGATCATTGAGCCTTATACATATATGGAGGGTGCATGGTCCCATGATAGACAGATCAGAGAGTACTACCTTAGCATATCAGAGCTTTCAGATTGTAATGGTCTTGTTGAGGCTCATTGCATTGAGCGCATCTTATAGCAGTTTAGCGAGGACTTTCCTGAGGATTTTCCCCTAGTTCCCACTTGATATAGATCTATCCAGGAGATGGGTGAGATTGGACAAAGGACTATCATTTGCACCCTTTGGCTCTTGGGCTTTTGATCACCAAATCTTCTAGGACCCTGAGAGGTGGACAAAGGGGAGGGAGAGGAGCTCCTTCCCATGGACTTGTTGTAAACGACTTTGACTCTACTAATGAGGACTATATCTAGATGGAGATGACTTATCAAACAAGGAAGAAGCAGGAGACACACAGGATATAGACTCAGATGAGGAGGAATACCCAAGGGTTCCTCTACAATGCCTAGACCTCCTCATTATGATGAGGCGATGCGGCAACTTGATCCTTCTTAGAAGCCTGGCATCCCTCATAAGTCTACTTTTGTTTTCTTGATTTCACACTTGTCCTTTCCTTACTTTATGCTATGAATCGCCACACTTTTTATCTTTTCTTTACAAGTAGCATTGAGGAGTGGAGGTATTTCGTTCATGAGGACAAAATTGGCTTAACGAGTCCCTTCACTAGCTTGACATGAGAAAGGCTTTTAGTCAATCTTGGTGTACCTCCTAGAGTTGGGTGACATACTAATGTCTTCGTTCTTGCCTACCATGGGTGTCAAGAGAGTGTTGAATTGAGAGTCGAGGTTCTTCTCCTTAGGGGTGAGAACGTTGTTCTTTGTGAGATGGCCCACCTTGGGATTCGATGTCTAGAGTCTAGTACTGCAGGTCCTTCATGTTCTCACACTCAAAGCAGGGTTCCTTATTCCCACAGATCTCATGGAGACACTAGTGCCACACAGAGGTAGAGGAGCAGGAGTCCTGATGGTTCAGTTGGAGGGAATTGTTGTCACTTGGATTTGCACCCTTTGTTGAGGGGGTTTAGGGCCTCAAAAATCTAGTGAAACATTGAGATGATCTCCAGGTGTGGGACCTTGCAAGGAGATCAAATCTCCAAAGAGAGGCTAGTTCCTTCGTTGAATGGGAGATTTAGATGTTGCTAAGACTAAACCTAATCTATGCACCATTGAGGAAAAGGGGAAGGAGGGTGAATTGTAAATGAAAAGGAGGTGATACACCAAGTTTGAATGTAGGTAGACCCTCAAAAAAATCATGTATGCACATAATAACAATAAACAATAGACCAACATACATAAATCATGAGAAAACTACAGAGGTAATGTAAACTAAATGAAATCCAAGAGGAAAGAAACATTCACGGATGGAAATCAGCATAAAGATTACATAGAGTAAGCATAATTCATGAAAAGGTAAAATCTTATCAATTATTGCCAAAGAGGCATAGTTACAATTGAAAAGAGATGTGATTTTTTACAATCAACGACCGACCATAATACATTACACTTCATGCCTTATATAAAATTTACAATGAAACACCATTACCCACTGTAATGAATGCACCCATGGGCCTGTCAAAGATATTTTATAAAAGGGGTATCAGAAGCAAAACTAATTGTCTTGACATAAATGTAGAAAATATCTCAAAGAAGTGGTTGAACAAATATCTCATTGAAAATCTACGCTTGAACCACCTTTTGCAACCATAAATGCTCAACTGCAATTTTCCAGCTAGAGCTAGATATTTGACTTTCATCTAAACTGGATTCCTTCCTTGGAAGCAATATTTCATCATGTGTGATCATGGAGGTCCCTTGATTCCGCTTCTTTGCCTTTGATTCAAAAGATCACAAAAATGGTCAGAGATCAGGCCTCGGGCCCTTGGCATTCTGCCTTTCAAGAGAGAAGGAAAAAGAAGAAAAGTTTGCCTCTCGAGCTCTGCTTTACACTTAGAAGCATTTTGATATTGGCGAACTTCAGGCCTTGGGCCTTCATCCTTACACCTTCCCAATGAAGGAAGAAGAAAGAAGATCCGAGCCCCGAAAGTGAAGATCCGAGCCCCGAAAGTCAAAGACTTAGCTGAGCTTTTGAAAGTTTCAGTGGAGTTCAGAGCTCGAGCCTTCCGTCTTTCGATTTTAGTGAGAAAGAGGAAGAAGGAAGGTCCAATCCCTGAAGTCTAAAACACAACATTATTTCCACAAGTTTTCAGTGGAAGTTGGCCTTTGGGCCTTCCGCCTTTTGCTTTCCCTTTGTCCACGTGGTAGCTTTCCGCGGTTCCGCCAACTTGCCAAGGCCCACCCAAAAGGACTTCGTGGAATGGCGGAATGCCTTAGAACATATAACACCCATCAGAGGTCAGGCCTTAGGCCTTTGGTCTTCCACCTTCTAATGAGGAAAGGAAGAGGGAAGAGGAAAAGTCTGAAGTCTGAAACTCCAAAAAGTTTAAAACACTTAGTCATTTTTCAAAACAAAGGGGCAGAGTTTGGAGCGGTGTAGGATGACATGATGAAGGGAGGAACTTCGAACTCTGAAACTCTAAAAAGTGAGAAAACACAAGGAAAACTCAAGATTTTTAGGACTTAGTCAACTTTGGGGGTTATTTCCTTACATTTCTAAAAGGGAAAACACTTAGAGATTTTATGGATTTGGGCTATTTAGCTGGGGAGAAAAATAGGACAACATTTTGGTGACTTCTCAAGGGTGTTTATTTGCTAAACAAAAGGGAACCAATGGCCTTAACCATTCATTGGGCATAGAGTCAAAAGGGACTGCAGTAGGTCAAAACAAGGCCTAGATTCTCCTAATGAGAATGCATTCTGTGCAACAACACTTAGGGAAAAGAAAACCTAAAGCAGAAACAAAACCTACTCTAAAATCTAAACTAACAACAAGGAAATGCCTGAACAAACAAAGCCATTAACAAGTTCTTGAAAGTAATTGCCCCTTCTTAACAATTTACAATGTTTCTCATGTATGTTGGCAGTTAAAAAGAGGTGGGGAATGGATGGACATATAACAAGGTAATGGAAAACTTCCCCAAGGACAAAGAAAAACTCACCTATCCACTTACATTGATCAGAAATGTAGCTACCTAGAAGTGGATAAATTGGCTGATCTAGACCTTCTTGATGCTCAACCTCATGCTTTGAAGAAAGCATGACAAGTAGGGACTCCTTCTGATATGTCTCTAGCTAGGCCAGATGCCTAATAGGGCATCCCTTTGAAATGGTATGTAGGCCATCACTACTGCATTCAAGTTCATTCTTTAATTCTTTCTCCTCTTGTTGGTCCAAAAGCTCTGGCTCTTGTAAAATAATTTGAGGAATGACTACCTCCTCAAATTGCTTAAACTCCTCATGATCTACCTCATTAAGAGGAGTTGATCCACTATCCAGATTTGAGAAAACAACATCAAGCTCATCCCAAAAAAGAGCCTCCTCCAAGTGCTCTCCACTCTTTAGTATAGAGCTGCACATATGCTCTTCCCTATGAGATGAGATCTCATTGTCATACTTGGCCTCAACCTACAACAACTTGCCACAACTCTCAAAATCTTCATGTTGTTCTAGAATTGCAGCTAATGTTGGCATTTGCATGCCATCTTTATCTTCAATATAACTAGACAGTTCATGAAACAAAGGGGCATCATTAATGTTTTCGTGAGCAATCTTTGTAACAACTTCATCCCTAATGCCCTCATCATTTGGCTACAACTCCACATGATTCTATTGTTTGGGTTATCTTTACAACTGGGCCTTTTAACCATTCTCCCTTTGCATTTTGCTTTCATTCTTCTTGTTCAAAGCATGGGAAAACTCCTTAAATGAGACAAAATCTAAAGGACTCAACTCTACCTCTGGATCAGTACCAACCCTAATGTGCTCAAATTACTTCTACTCTATCAGACTAGGCTTAACTTCATCTTGCAATAGATCTAAAGTTTTAGTTTTAATGGTGTATAACGGTTCATTATTTGTAGGTGGTTCTTCCCTAATTGCAGGTATCTCCCTCCTTAGCTCATCCTTCCAATTATCCTGGTAGACGACAAGTCCACCTTTGAAAATTGAAATAGTATCAAGGAAAGAGGCCTAAATATTCTCTTGAATTTCTTGGAGGGGAGAGGGTTCTGGGAAAAATGTTCTCGGGGAGTGATAGACTGAGTTTGCACAAGAACAAGGTCTTGTGGAGGGAGAGAGCCTCTGAAACTTTGGGATTTATGAAGTTGAGGTTGCTCTGCTATAGGTTGAAATTGTGCAGAAAAGAGGAGTTTCTTGAAGCTAGGAGAGGATGGAACCAATTGGGCTACTTGCCTCATCTATTGCTCTTGAGCCGCAATCCTCATAGCAAGGTTTTCCTAAGAGGCCCTTTCTTGTGTCTCATGCTGCCAGGTATGCTCTATCATTTCTTGAAACTCATCCCACTCCCTCTGTAGGTCCATCATCACCTCCTTCAAATCACTAATATTTTTGATGTTGAGACCATAATCTCGCCGAGGCTGATTATACCCTCTTTTTCTTTTTTTATCATCCAAAAGTCTATTAATCTCTAGGAACATGCCTGTGAGATCCTTGAATGCATCAGTGTTCACATAGTCAACATTTGGGAACTGATTAGAAGAGTAGCTGCACTGGATATGATCAGAAAAGTATCCTTGGGTTTGATAATAAGCATTATTAGGCTGCCAAGAAGACAGAGCAGGGGCAAGTGGGAGGTAAGCGATGTAAAGATGTTGATATTCTGCCGAAGAAGAACCATACGACGCAAAACTAGAGGTACCTTGGGCCTGAAATTGTTGGTATGGAGGCATATAATTTGCATTTTGGTTGGATGGAGGGGAGTAGCCATAACTCCCATAAAAGCTTGACATTTTAAAACATCAAAATACCAGATAATCATAGAAAATGTCTGAAAAAAGCAAAACAGGTATGCATCTAGAGAAAATTGGATACATACCAAGAAGAGTCGCCAAGTGATTTGAGATGCTTCTGAAAGTAGGATAGACCAGGAGAACCATCAAAATCCTGATCCTTGGATTTCTTTAAGTGCTTGAACTGGCTGCACCAGCAGATTTGATCAGTAGAGTCACCATGGTGTTGGAGAGGCTGCCCTAAAAGATAAGATACACAAAAGAGCACACCAAAATTCTTTAATGGATGATGAGGATCATAAAACGTCCCATCAGGTGTGCCAGAAATTATTGTCACTTAGATTTGCACCCTTTGTTGAGGGGGTTTAGGGTCTCAACAATCCAGTGAAACATTGAGATGATCTCTAGGTGTGGGACCCTGCAAGGAGATCAAATCTCTAGAGAGAGGCTAGTTCCTTCGCTGAATGGGAGATTCAATTATTGCTAAGACTAAACCTAATCTATGCACCATTGAGGAAAAGGGGAAGGAGGATGAACTATAAATGAAAAGGAGGTGATACACTAGGTTTGAATGTAGGTAAGCCCTCAAAACAACCATGTATGCACAAAATAACAATAAACAACAAACCAACATACACAAATCATGAGCAAACTGCAGAGGTAAAGTAAACTAGATAAAATCCAAGAGAAAAGAAACATTCACATATGGAAATCAGTAAAAGATTACACAGAGCAAGTAAAATTCATGAAAAGGTAAAATCTTATCTCTTATTGTCAAAGAGGCATGGTTACAATTGAAAAGAGATGTGATATTTTACAATCAACGACTGACCAGAATACATTACACTTCATGCCTTATATAGCATTTACAATGAAACACCATTACCTATTGTAATGAATGTACCCATGGGCCTATCAGAGATATTTTATAAAAGGAATATCAGAAGGAAAACTAATTGTCTTGACATAAATGCAGAAAATATATCAAAGTGGTTGAACAAATATCTCATTGCAAATTTGTGCCTGAACTACCTTTTGCAACCATAAATGCTCAATTGCAATTTTCCAAATAAAGCTAGATATTTGACTTTCATCTGAACTAGATTCCTACCTTGGAAGCAAGATTTCATCATGTGTGATCATGGTGGACCCTTGATTCCACTTCTTTGCCTTTGATTCTGAAGATTGCGAAAATGGTTGGAGATCGAGCCTCGGGCCCTCAGCATTCCGCCTTCCAAGAGAGAAGGAGAAAGGAGAAAAGTCTACCTCTTGAGATTTGCTTTACACTTAGAAGATTTTTGATATTGGCAAATTTCAAGCCTCAGGCCTTCATCCTTATGCCTTCCCAGTGAAGGAAGAAGAAAGAAGATCTGATCCTGGAAAGTCAAAGACTTAGCCAATCTTTTGAAAGTTTTGGCAAAGTTCAGAGCTCGGGCCTTTCGTCTTCTAATTTTAGTGAGAAAGAGGAAGAAATAAGGTGCAATTACCGAAGTCCAAAACACTTAGCATTATTTCCACAAGTTTTTGGCAGAAGTCGGCCTTTGGGCCTTCCACCTTTTGCTTTCCCTTTGTCCACATTGCAGCTTTTCGAGGTTCTGCAAGCTTGTCGGGGCCCACCCAAAAGGACTTTACAGAATGTTAGAATGTATTAGAACATATAACACTCATTAGAAGTTGAGCTTCGGGCCTGTTAGTATTTAAATATGTATATGCAGGCCCCTTCCCAAAAATCCAAAAAGTTCTAACTCTTTTGGCCTCTGCAGTGCTAAAAAATGCAAAAAATTAGTTATATGCATGTGTCTTTGTATATACAAGGCTGCTTATATATACATGCAGGTCAAAAATATGCATTGGCGGGTCAGAAAACTCTATCGCCCTTTGAAAAAATGAGTTAGATGCATTTCTGAATGCATATCAGGTTTTGAATGTGCATATACAAAGGGGGAATCTTTCACAGATTCCTGGGAATATTCCTTCTTTGTATATCGGGTTGCATGTAGAGATATGGTGCAGGAGCACATTCTCTGTAGTGCAGGGTCATCTTTTCTTTTGTTTTCTCATAAGGCTCTTAAGCCATTTCATTTTGTAATAAGGGTCAATTTGGTCCCATGAATGTAATTGTGCAAGGCACACATGTAGTTTTGCTTGTATGAAGGGTAAACCAACGGCTAACTAATTTGAAAATCAGTTTGCACGGTTGGAGGGGATAACTGCTGTCTCTACATCTTCTTTAGAGGCAGGTTGTATGTCACACAGAGCGGAGAGAGAAGTGTGTATTACAACAAGTTCTTTTTGATAACTGAATAAAGAGAGTTCTGGGTATGATCTGTGTTGATTTTCTTGGTTGTTCTTAGTGATTTGATATCTTTATCCTGATTTTGTAAATGGAACCCTAACCGGATGCTATCTGTCAATCCATAGTGACTCTGTAGTGTGCAGACGGTGTAAAACCCATGGTTCCACAGTGGCTGGTTTGTAACCTAGGAGTAGGGTTTTGATTCATACATGGAGACCCTTTCCTCTATCCGCTGAAGCCCTGTGTAGTATCAGTGTGATGGGGGAAAGACTTTTCACGTTTGTTGTTGTTAAATTCTTGCCCAGGAAGCTAGAGAACTCAGTCAGGTTCAACTAGACATCTCCATGTGGCTAGTCAGGAAATTGATGTAAGGCGAATGGTGTCATTTGGGGATCAGATTGATACAAGTGATCGAGGGTTGATATATGAATCGGCCAAATTCCATTGTTCTGTCGAAAGGAATCCGAGTTCGGCGTCACATAACAGTTGGGAGTCTATCGGCATGAGATCAAGTGTCGGAATAGCTTTTTGAAGGACCACCGATAGACTATGTCTAACCGATGAAATTGACATCGGCGTGAAATACTCTCCGTCTTGTCGAAGATCGGTATAGTGTCGGAGACACATACCATTGTTATTCGCATCGGTGAGAGTAATGATATCGGGCTAAGGAAAATACATTCAGCCGATGGTAGATAGTTTCACCGATCGGTGAGACATCCTCAGAGTATCGCCGATAAAGAGTATCGGTGTGAGGAACCTTGTCAGGGGAAGCCGAAGAAGTCACGGCGACCGTTAGAGTCCCGCCGATAGAAGCTCATCGGAAGGAGTTCAAGAAGTCTCAGCGACAAAGGACTCGTCGGAATGAGATGAACCATCGGGGCCACGAACCGGAGTCTTACCGAAGCGGAGGGTCTGGCCGATGTACCTGACAGTATCGGTGAGAAACAAGGTATCGGTGTATGTGAAGGAAGCTTCGCCGAAGGAGGAAGTCTGGCCGACGAAGATTGGTCATCGGAGTGACGGAGTATATCGGCCTAAGAAATTTCTCGTGGTCCGATAGTATGAGGTGTTGCCGATAGGCAACGAACCACTACGGAGATATCGGTGAGAACTTGGCCGTCGGGATAAACGAATGAGGAACGACCGATAGCTCATGTCTTCCAGATAGAGAAGTCATTCTTGGCTTCGGTGAAACATTGGGAGACCTCTTGCCGATAGGGAAGATATAGGCAAATTTCAATCGCTTCTGCTGGCTCTCTGCATCAAATTGGTATCAGAGCCAATATTCTGAATCACAGCCATGTATGTCAGATGAAGAATTGGAGATAGAAACAGAGGCTAGCACAATGCCTCCCAAGACGATGAGTAAAGCAGCCATCCAGAAGATGGTGGAAGAAATGCTCGAAGAGAGACTGAAGGAAGAAAGATCCAAAGAGAAGGATGGAAGCACTTCTGAGTCAGAGGAGGATGAAGAAGGAGAAACTGGGGAGAATCCTCAAGGAGAAGGTATGACTGCTGATCAAAAGGCATTTCTGAACGCACTCAAGGGTCATGGAGATAGTGGTGATCCGAAAATGGATGTTCCCACGTTCAATGGGAAACTGGATGGAGATACTCTTGTGGACTGGATTGAAGCCATAAGTAATTACTTTGACTTCAAAGAGTATAGTGACAGTAAGAAAGTAAAGTTTGCAAAGACCAGACTGAGAGGTTTTGCATTGGTTTGGTGGAACTACACTCAATGTGAAAGGGAGAAGGTTGGAAAGAGTCCAATCACCAAGTGGAGCAGAATGGTGGCCATGCTGAGAGCCAAATTTCTACCATGTGATTATGATCTGCAGACTATCAGAAAGTTTAATCATCTTAGGCAGAAATATATGGACGTGGCTACATACACTGAAGAATTCCACAGATTGAGCATGAGAGCCAATCACAGAGAAGAAGAAAAAGAGATGGTGGCCAGATACCTGGATGGACTGAGGTACAATATACAGGATGAGTTCAGTATGGTGGTTCCCAAGACTGTGGATGAATGTTTTCAGTTAGCCTCTAGGGCAGAGGATAAACTGAAAAGGAAAGGTGATCAAAATAACAGAGGAAGAGGTGGCAGGAACAATAGAGGAAGAGGTAATTTTGGCAGAGGACAGCCAAACAAAGGGGAAAGTTCAAGTCAACAAGAATCACGTTCTGACACAGAATAGAAAGGTGGTGGTTTCGGAGGTTGGAGAAGACCTAATGGCAGAGGTAGAGGTGGTGGTGCAGGTAGAGGACGTGGAGTCTTCACTGGAAGATGTTACAACTGCAATCAAGTAGGCCACACTGCAAGTAAGTGCCCTGAGAAGGCATCTAGCTCTCATGATGGTGGGAGAAGGAACCAACTATTGCAGGAGGATGATTGTCAAAGTGTAAACTCACCAATTGGTAGTGCTGCACCAGTGCTTGAAGGAGAGAATATGATGATTAAGAGGACCCTCGTGAAGATGCCATTGAAGCAGGAGCCCCCACAAAGGAAGAATCTCTTCAGAACCCAAGGAATAGCATATGGTAAGCTCTGTAAAATCATTGTTGATTCAGGTTCTACTGAAAATGTAGTGTCTACTGAAATGGTAGAAAAGTGTAGACTGAAAAGATTACCCCATCTTAATCCTCACAAAATATCTTGGTTGAATAAGAATCAAAACTATTTGGTGGAAGAACAAACTTGGGTAGAGTTTGAACTAGGTGATTATAGGGATAAGGTGCTATGTGAAATTATTCCTATGGATGCTTGTCACCTTCTTCTTGGACGACCTTGGCAGTATGATGTGAAGGCACAGCATGATGGTGAAAATAATACATATATGATCACCAAGAATGGTAAGAAGTTTCAGATGGATCCCTTACCAGAGCAGGTTGGAGAGAAGAGCAATGACAACAGTGTCATGTTAGTGAGTGGCAAAGAGTTCCTACAACTCATGAAGGAGAAGGATACCCAAGGGTATGCACTGATGGTGAAGCCTGTATCCAATCAGCAAAGCAAACAGCAGAAGGAGATTCCATTGGAAGTGCAACAATTACTGGATAAGTACCAAGATCTTGTGGTAGAGGATACTCCTAACTCCTTACCACCTATGAGGGACATAAGTCATCAGATTGACTTGATTCCTGGAGCCACATTACCCAATAAAGCTGCCTATAAGTTGACACCACAGCAGAATGAAGAAGTAGGTAGACAGATTCAATAACTTTTGGAGAAAGGTTTGATTAGGAAAAGTTTTAGTCCATGTGCAGTCCCTAGTGTACTTGCTCCTAAGAAAGATGGCAAATGGAGATTATGCACAGATTCAAGGGCTATCAATAAGATCACCATAAGGTATAGATTTCCTATGCCAAGAATTGAGGATCTGTTGGACTATCTTGGTGGTTCATGTTACTATTCCAAGATTGATTTGAAATCTGGTTATCACCAGATCAGAATAAGGCAGGGAGATGAATGGAAGACTGCCTTCAAAACAAATGAAGGTCTCTATGAGTGGCTTGTCATGCCATTTGGACTCAGTAATGCTCCAAGCACCTTCATGCGGTTGATGAATGAGGTACTTGTAGAATTTATTGGAAAATTTGTTATTGTTTATCTTGATGACATATTGATTTTCAGCAGAACCAAAGAAGCGCATGTGAAGCATCTTGGACAGGTGTTAAAGAAACTGCATGAGAGTAAGTTGATGATCAACTTGGATAAATGTGATTTTATGAAAACTGAACTAGTGTATCTTGGCTTTGTGATTTCTAATGGCTGTTTGAAAATGGATCCTACAAAAGTTGAGGCTATTCTCAATTGGCCTACTCCTAAGACAGTAGGAGATGTAAGAAGTTTTCATGGTTTGGCAACTTTTTACAAGAAGTTCATTAAAGGGTTCAGTCACATAAGTGCTCCTATTCTCAATACCATCAAGGGAGGAGTGAAGTGTAAATTTCAATGGACAAAACAAGCAGATGATAGTTTTGAACTGTTGAAACAGAAAGTGGCCGAGTTACCTACGTTGGTACTCCCTGATTTTGACAAAGTTTTTGTTGTGGAATGTGATGCAAGCCAACAAGCTATAGGTGCTATTCTTAGTCAGGAAGGACATCCAGTAGCATTCTTTTCAGAGAAGCTGAATGAGGCCAAACAGAGGTATTCTACCTATGACCTAGAGTTGTATGCAATGGTGCAAGCTCTGAAAAAATGGAGACATTATTTACTGCCAAAAGAGTTCATTGTTTTTACTGACAACCATGCTCTTAGCTTCCTAAATAGTCAAGAAAAGTTGAATCATAGGCACGTCAAGTGGATGGAACAATTGCAGGCCTATACCTTCACTATTAAGCATAAGAAAGGTGTTGCCAACAAAGTGGCAGATGCTTTGAGTAGAAGGATACTGGTCATACAGGAAGTACAAATGGAACATATGGGTCTAGAATGTCTGAAGGAGTTGTACAAGGATGATGCAGATTTCAAGGCTGCCTATGAAGTGTGTGCAAGTTTGGCTAACACTTTTCATGGTGAGTATTCTGATTTTGTGCTGCAAGAAGGGCTCCTATTTAAAGGTAGTTTGTTGTGTGTTCCTAAATGTTCAATGAGGGACAATATCATCAAGGAGAAGCACAACGGAGCCTTAGGAGGACATTTTGGGTTAGACAAGACTTGGGAACAAGTCACCAGGTTCTATTATTGGCCCAAGGTACAGACAGATGTGAGGAGATATGTTGCAAGCTGTACCATATGTCAAAAGGCCAAGGGTATGTCTTCTAATGCTGGTTTGTACCAACCACTGCCCATTCCCACCAGACCTTGGGAAAGCATTAGTATGGACTTTGTGCTTGGTCTTCCTAGGACCGCAAGGGGTGTAGACAGTGTTTTTGTCATTGTGGATAGATTCAGTAAGATGGCTCATTTTGTGCCATGCAAATGCACAAATGATGCATCTCATATTGCTGGTCTCTTTTTCAGAGAGGTGGTCAGAATTCATGGTTTACCCCTATCAATTGTTACTGATAGAGACTCCAAATTTGTTGGTCATTTTTGGAGGACCCTATGGAGAAAATTGGGCACTTAGTTATCTTTTTCATCAGCCTACCATCCCCAGACTGATGGTCAAACTGAGGTTGTTAATAGGTCCTTGGGAAACCTTTTGAGATGCCTTACCAAACAGCATGGATTGGCATGGGATTTAGTGATCAGTCAAGCTGAATATGCTTATAATGATTCAAGAAACAGAAGTACTGGGAAAAGCCCTTTTGAAATAGTTTATGGTTTCCACCCAAGAGGACCACTTGAACTTAAAGACCTCCAAGGATGGGATAAAAGGAGTGCTCTAGGAGAAGACTTTGCTGCTACCATGAAAACAGTACATGATCAGGTCAAGCTTCAGTTGGAGAAAACTGTCTCCAAGTACAAGGATAGGGTAGATCTGAAGTGAAGGGAGGTACAGTTCAAGGTAGGAGATTTGGTGATGGCCTACCTCAGAAAGGAAAGATTGCCTAAGGGGCAACCAACCAAATTGTTGATGAAGAAGATAGGACCTTGTAAGGTAGTGCATAAATTTGGTCCAAATGCATATGAGATAGAATTACCATCTGGCCTTGGTATCTCTCCCATTTTCAATGTTGCAGACCTGTTCCCTTTTAGACCTCCATTACATGCTGAAGATGGCTTAGATGCTGTGATTGAAGATGAAGACTGGATCAGAGATTTACCTCCAAGTAAGCCTTTGCAATTGGAATGCATTTTGGATTCCAAAATTGTCAAGAAGACAAGAAAAGAGGTATACAAAGACTACTTGGTCAAGTGGCAGGATCTTCCTGATTCAGAGGCAACCTGGATGAGTGCAGCAGATATTCTAAAGCATGGGAAGACACTTCAGCAGTTAGCAACTCAAGGGACTTGAGTTTTTCCTGCAGGGGGAGTATGGTGCAGGAGCACATTCTCTGTAGTGCAGGGTCATCTTTTCTTTTGTTTTCTCATAAGGCTCTTAAGCCATTTCATTTTGTAATAAGGGTCAATTTGGTCCCATGAATGTAATTGTGCAAGGCACACATGTAGTTTTGCTTGTATGAAGGGTAAACCAACGGCTAACTGATTTGAAAATCAGTTTGCACGGTTGGAGGGGATAACTGCTGTCTCTACATCTTCTTTAGAGGCAGGTTGTATGTCACATAGAGTGGAGAGAGAAGTGTGTATTACAACAAGTTCTTTTTGATAACTGAATAAAGAGAGTTCTGGGTATGATCTGTGTTGATTTTCTTGGTTGTTCTTAGTGATTTGATATCTTTATCCTGATTTTGTAAATGGAACCCTAACCGGATGCTATCTGTCAATCCATAGTGACTCTGTAGTGTGCAGACGGTGTAAAACCCACGGTTCCACAGTGGCTGGTTTGTAACCTAGGAGTAGGGTTTTGATTCATACATGGAGACCCTTTCCTCTGTCCGCTGAAGCCCTGTGTAGTATCAGTGTGATGGGGGAAAGACTTTTCACATTTGTTGTTGTTAAATTCTTGCCCAGGAAGCCAGAGAACTCAGTCAGGTTCAACTAGACATCTCCATGTGGCTAGTCAGGAAATTGATGTAAGGTGAATGGTGTCATTTGGGGATCAGATTGATACAAGTGATCGAGGGTTGATATATGAATCGGCCAAATTCCATTGTTCTGTCGAAAGGAATCCGAGTTTGGCGTCACATAACAGTTGGGAGTCTATCGGCGTGAGATCAAGTGTCGGAATAGCTTTTTGAAGGACCACCGATAGACTATGTCTAACCGATGAAACTGACATCGGCGTGAAATACTCTCCGTCTTGTCGAAGATTGGTATAGTGTCGGAGACACATACCATTGTTATTCGCATCGGTGAGAGTAATGATATCGGGCTAAGGAAAATACATTCAGCCGACGGTAGATAGTTTTGCCGATCGGTGAGACATCCTCGGAGTATCGCCGATAAAGAGTATCAGTGTGAGGAACCTTGTCGGGGGAAGCCGAAGAAGTCATGGCGACTGTTAGAGTCCCGCCGATAGAAGCTCATCAGAAGGAGTTCAAGAAGTCTCAGCGACAAAGGACTCGTCGGAATGAGATGAACCATCAGTGCCATGAATCGGAGTCTTACTGAAGCGGAGGGTCTGGCCGATGTACCTGACAGTATTGGTGAGAAACAAGGTATCGGTGTATGTGAAGGAAGTTTCGCCGAAGGAGGAAGTCTGGCCGACGAAGATTGGTCATCGGAGTGACGGAGTATATCGGCCTAAGAAATTTCTCGTGGTCCGATAGTATGAGGTGTTGCCGATAGGCAACGAACCACTACGGAGATATCAGTGAGAACTTGGCCGTCGGGATAAACGAATGAGGAACGACCGATAGCTCATGTCTTCCCGATAGAGAAGTCATTCTTGGCTTCGGTGAAACATTGGGAGACCTCTTGCCGATAGGGAAGATATAGGCAAATTTCAATTGCTTCTGCTGGCTCTCTGCATCAAGATACAAAGGAAAAATGTACAAGGGTCGCGGACATGTTTCTGCTACAGTGCGATGTACAAGTGGTCTTGTATATCGAGCTACATACAAAGCCGCTAGCATGCATTTCTAACATACAAAGAAAAGATACATTGTGGGCATATCCCAAGAAAGATTCCTTGTTTGTATATGAGGAGCGAGTGTATGTTTGCGTTTAGATGCATTCCTAAAATATTCCATCACAGATTCCACAGTTGTATGTTAAGGGTTTGTATATTTGTGTTTGTATATTGGCACATAGAGGGGTGCAAATATACATTTGCTACAGTGCCGTAGGGGAGATACAAGGTTTGGGGCCCACCAGTTGTATGTGCATTCATTTGTATGTTTGCACATACAAGCCAATATACAATGAAGAAATATACATTCCAGACCCGACTGAAAATCAAATGCAGTGAATAATGTTTCAGGTCCGCAGCATGTATATTGGGCGCTTGTATGTGCCAATGTACATTTGAAAGATACAAGGGCTAAGATGCAAGCCGGATTTCAAAGCAACTTCAGCATGCCTCATTAAAATTTGAAATCCACCTTGTATGTATGAGGCGAATGTACATGCACGTATACAAGGAAATATGCAGGAAAAGAGGATACAAGCCAGACCCGAATTGAATTTCAACTTGTTCTAAACAGGTTTGGGGTCCGCCTTGTATATCAAATAGATGTATATGCATTTTGCATATACAAGGGATTTTTGAAGGGTGAACAGTAGCGATTGTATATGCATTCAAACATGCATATACAAAGGGTGAAAATGGCAAAATAGTGAATGGAAAAGTTAGCGATAGAGGAAAAATCTGCCTACGTGGTGTGATATCATTGGCTCTTGGCTTTTCTGTAGGTTTTTGGGTCGTTAGATCTCAACGATTGGGAGACAGATCGACAACCAAGTTTTAATGTTGCAGCGTGGGTTTTCTTTGCATCCACAGGCATTGTTTTGAGTGGGAAAACTCCATGGACACACTGCTGTTGTGTCTTCAGAGGCTGCGGGTAGCTAAAGCTTTGATGGCAGATTGTGCAGGGAAGTATGGGTCGTGTTGACAGGTCAACCACCCGAATTGATGAAGAAAATCTTGGAGCGGCGGCTCAAATCCTAAACATACCTACTCCTTCCTCTTTGTCCCTCTGCCACATTCAATTTTGAGCGCCATTTCTCATGCATTGTATCTGGCAGATTTTTGATGTGCCATGTAATTAATGTAGAGTACACTTTCTTACTGTATTAAGTAGACTGTGTTACTCAATTTATTGTTGTTGAAGACTTGGGCAATTTTGGGGGGAAGAATAACAAAAAATAGAGCATTTCCTTGCTGTTCTATCTCATTTTGGAGTTTATGTATTACATCTGTGATGTATCTTGCACATATGTTCAGTTTCAGTGTCAATTTTAGATGAAAAATGCTTCTTGCATGTGTTTTGCTGTCTGTCTCTACTTGTTGTATGCATTTCTTCTTCTAAATTTGATTGCTAAGGGTTTCTCAAATTCTAGAATACAGATTTATGTATTGCATACTTGATCTCTAACTTCCATTCAAGGAGTGGATTAAACTATTTTAGGTTAAGGTATGGAGAAGAGTGTATGTTAGCTGGGATATCTGTATGTATGGACAGTCAAATACTTATCCTTGGGTGATGTTTGTAAGGCAAGCATCAGTCCTAACCCCTCAAAATTTGAATGCCAGTTGCAAGCCATTCTTATGTATATGTCTATTTGACTCCTTGCCCTAAGATAGGCACCGGTCTGCCCTTGTGAAGTAGTTATGATCCAAAACCCCTGTCTTGCATCCAAACCATCAATTCAAACCATTCCACATTTCCAACCTGTTAGTTGTAGGAGTAGGATTAGGAACCCCTGCATACTCTCATACCTAACTAGTCATATATGTCCAAGAAAGTTGCCAAACTTGTGATCTATCATTTAGATCTTGGTCCATGCATGAGAGTATTCTGCCTATTATTGTAAAGCTAAATCATTTTGTCATTGGGTGAGTCAAAGTCATATATTTAGCAAATAGGGACACCCCCCTTGGTGCGGCAGAACCAGAAGTGAAGGGGAGGCAACTCACGCAACCTCCTGTACTTTGTTGGCCGAATCTACCCATGCATTAGAACTGGCAAACCCTCTGTCGATTTGGAGAAAATTACCAATAGGGCCTTTGGTCTTCTGCCTTCCAATGAGGAAAGGAAGAGGGAAGAGGAAAAGTCTGAAGTACGAAACTCTGAAAAGTTTGAAATAATTAGTCATTTTTGCAAAACAAAGGGGTGGAATTCAGAGCGATGTAGGATGACATGACGAAGGGAGGAACTTCAAACTCTGAAACTCCAAAAAGTGAGAAAACATAAGGAAAACTCAAAATTTTTATGACTTAGTCAACTTTGGGGGGACTTTCCTTGCATTTATAAAAGGGAAAACACTTAGAGATTTTATGGATTTGGGCTATTTGGCTAGGGAGCAAAATAGGATAACATGAATCATCCTTGAGATTATTTTCTACTTGTCTTTGAAACCGTGCCCCCTCATATGTGGAGTCTTACTTTCCTTCGAGAGCATTTTGTCCTAGCTCTTGCACTCTTGTAAACTCAAACTTCTGATATATTATGAAAAGTTGTCTCTTTATGGTTGTTTTGTTATCGTACGAGTACTCATCTCTTGTGCACTTTAGAAGTTTAAGAACTCTTTTATTATGTTTAGATCTTCAACTCTAAGAATGCAAGCATGATAACAATGACATGCTTTTTTTAGCTTTTTTAGAACATATATATGAGATGTAGATGACGATATGCAAATGCAAGAACACAAGCGATGCTGAAATGAAAATTTTACTTCTATGGAATGCCATGAGTTATGGCATTGACTTTATTGCTTTGGAACTCCTTTTTTGATTTTGGTATGAATGCATTATGGAATAAACAATATGACTGCTCTTTAATATGATTTTCAATCTAGGGGATTGCGGGTTATCCTAGTATAAGAGACTTATTCAAGTCTATGGGATTAGGATTTTAGAACTCAAGTGGGGAGCGGGAAGGAGATGGAGTTTTTCTAAATTTGGGCTTTGCTAAAGGAAAAACATTGATCCTTATCTAGATAAGACAATATGACAAGCTTTCAACTTAGACAAGCAACAAATTTTATTGATGTTTACTAGACTTAGATCAAAGATGGCAAGCAAGATAGACCTGGGGTAAAGGATAAATGGGAAAGAACTAGAGTCCGTAGATAGAAAATGATCCTAAAGACTACTAGACTCTTGTCTTTGATCAACTAATGTGTGTGTGTACTTTGTACCTTTCTCTTTTTATTTCCTCTGATAGAATGTCACCCTTAAAGATTTGAGCTTAGACTGATCCCCACCCAAGGGTATAGACATTCAACAATCTTCTCTCTTTCACTCTTTTTTTGTAACTCTTTTTTTTTCTTTTTCTCATTTTTTTTGTATTTTGTAGAATGCCTCACTTGATTTTCTCATTTTTTTGGATTTTTGACTTTTATGAAATGAATGCTTTTGGAACTTTCCGCAATAATTTGATCTCTCAATTCTCACCTTTTCTCAACACTCTTGTTTTGATCACTCATTTTTTTATTCACTCATATTTTAGATTGCTTCCTTCAGAGATTTGATCCTCTTGACATTTTTGGCTAGGAAAGATAAGGGGCTAAGTGCCACCAAAAGTTTTCATAGTCCAGTTAGACTTCTCTTCTACTAGGGAAGAATTGGGAAGGTCTACTTGCAAGCTTCCTTTGAACACTGTAGGTTTGAATACTAACCTTGTTTATACCTAAAATCATGGCTCATTAAGACTAGGATCAGTGTAAAGATAAGAACTAGGCTTTGATTAGAATCACTAGGAATGAAGGGGGAGAATGGCAATTGTGAAAGTGGGAAATCTCAGGACCTAAAAGGATCACATATACCTAGGCAACCTTAGACTCCTTACTGAAATGAAAATAATATAAGAGCAAGTCATTCACTATAATGCAAGATGAACATAATGATACTAAAATTCAAGAAACAAAATTCTTTTTGACATTTTTTATTTTTGTATTTTTTTGTATTTTTAGAATATTTGATTTTTTGTATTTATTTTTTATGATTTTCAGACATAGTATTTCTTGAGGTGAAAGGCGTTGAGTGTTTTGCCAAATTCCTCTCCCTCCATTGTGCACAAGAGATAGGTACTATTTTTGACATTTTCTTTGACCATATAGGGACCTATCCAGTCCTCTGTGAATGTTCTCTTTTGTTTTCTCTTTTTGTTTTTCATGCTACCTCTTCATAGGACGAGCCTATCCTATAGGGTTTCATGACATCATTTGACTCTATCCTTTCTAATTCAGTGGTTTCTCTTGGTAATGTGAGATAGAGTAAATCTTGGAAAGCTTGTTGTTGGGAGGGAGTCCAATACAAGACTCCATCGCACCTTACCAATTCCATTAGCATATCAAATTGATCTTGCATGTAAATCTTTACATCTTGCCTACCTTGAATGTTATGTAAAAATTAGAATAATTCAAAGGGATTTTGAGGTTCCCTTTGCTCAATTGGAGGAACAAAGCTTATACTTGTCCTTCCATTGGGCTCATGTCTCAAATCCATAGAATATTTGATGTAGCTTCCTAGAAACTCAAAGATGACAGGATCATCAACTCCAACTGACACTCGCATTTTCCATTCTTTATGAAAAGTTCCTTCTCTTTCTTCTCTGGAAGTCTCTCAACTATTTCAGTTTGTACTAAAGGTGCTTCCCATTCACCAATCTCATTTGACTACACTAAATCAAAAGTGGTAGGTTGCACTTGTGGTTGAGATACCATGAACATCCTTGGAGAATTCCTATCACATTGGTTGATTTGTTGTCCATAGAATTTACGTCTTCCATTGGTGTCATTGGTCTATAGGTCTCTTCCGATGGTGTGAGTGGTTCATATGACTCACTTTCTTCTGGTGTCTCAGGGACATGTGACTCACTTAGTAGTGACAAAGGAGTGTAACTTTCTGTCATGTCTTCTTTAGGATCTAAGAAAGCATGAGGGTTTGCATTTCTCAAATCTAACGTAGCCATTTCAAACATTGATCCTTTAGTTCTATGAGGCTTTTCTCCTATGCAAGGAAAGAGTTTATAGGTCGGTTTCACATTGATCATAAGTATTTCCAAGGGGAATTGGAGAGATCCATCCTTCTCTATCTATTCCATGATTTTTATCATCTTTTCTTTGGAGATAACCTCCTTTTGTTTTGGTGGTGTCTCATTTTTCAAGGCCTTCATCTTTGCATTGTTTATAGTCTTTTCTAGAATTTCTATCCTTTTGATACATATCGATTGTGGAGTAGGACTAGGAATAGAAAGCATGTTCATGGGAAGTTTGTAGTCTACGGGGATACCTATCTTTTTGTTTGTTGTATTAGATTTTATCATACTAAAAGGCTCTGGATCCTCTTTTGCAACATACACCTTAATCCCAAGATGTAAGAATCAATCCTCTTGGAATAAAGTAGATGGCACGACTTTCATTATGTGTATCCAGGGTCTTCCAAGAAGAAAATTATATCCTGTGTCCCTATCAATGACATAAAACATGGTTGGGACAGTCTTTGGTCCTAAAGTCACAGGTTGCGTGATCTTTCCTATCATAGTAGCCTTCAAGTTGTCATATCCACTTAGCGTGTCTCTAGAAGTGGTGATGTTGGTGTGGCCATAACCCATTCTAAGAGAGAAAATGGAACTATGTTCACTACTGCCCCATCATCAATTAGTGTTCTCTTGATGCAAGTGTCATAAATCCACACTTGCAAGTATAGTGCAAGATCTCCTTTCTTTGTTAACTCTTCCTCATATGGCATTTTCTTTAAATCAAAGAAGAATCCTGAGTCTTTATGTTCAAAGTTTGGTGGGTTTACATCAAAATCCACATGATTGATTTGTTCACTAGGTGGAGGCGTGATTTGATCGAAGTACTTTAAAATCCTATCACTTTCAATAATGTTGAGCGATGTGGGAGAGTTCCTAAGGAGGTCAATGAATGAAATATGTGTGTAAGTTTTCTTTAAATCTTTAATGAGTTCATAATCTTTAAATCTTCAATGAGTTCATAAGGTCCAATCAAGGCTGGTATCAGCTCAACCATCAAGGTTGTACTTTCATGTATTTCTTCTTGTTCCTTTTTTAAACTCTCCTTCTTCATCCTATAATATTTTGACCAATCCCAACATCCTAGCTTCTCCTTTTTGCCCTAATTGTGGCGGGATGTTTGCATTGTTACCTTGAGTTGCGTTGTTTTAATTAATCATTTTTGTGTCTTTGTGTGTAGGAAATGGGTTTTGATAGGTTCTCATGTCCGTGTTTTGGGGAGCTATTGGGGCTTGAGTCTACCTTGCCCCCTTGTTATCTGGCATGACCTCTTGCAAAATTAAGAACATCTCTATGAACAACTACTGTTGGTCTTTCAATAATCTTGCTATGAATCTGTTATACTCTCTACAATATTTCGTGCTATGCCCCCTCATCCTATGAAAAGAACAAAATCAATTATATTCATAGGGGGTCTTTCATATCTTCCATCATTGCCATTTATGTTCCGATTCCAAGATTGATAATATGCCATGGGTAATATGTGTTATTTCTAGGATGATCAATTGCATTAACATTAGGTGGGTAGTAATATCTTCCGTTATAGTCATCCCCCACTTTCCTAACTGGGGGTTGATCTACTACCCCATCTGTTGTCACATTTCTATTATTTTTGAGAATCTTGATAACGGGCACATTGTTTCCCATATCCCCATTCGTTACTTTTCCATTTGACCCATAAGTTCTTCTACTACTACCAATGGTTGATTGGTCAATCCTTAAAATTCTTTCCAAGGCTTCTTCGTAGGACTTGTAAGGTAACTTTTGAACTTCTTCTCTCATATCCCTATTTAAGGCATTCAATAAAAGATCGTATAATTCACGATGATCCATGTTTGGAGTGCTTGTCAAAGAATAGAGAACATGTCTCCACCGAGTGAAGAAATAGGCTACTGATTCGTTTGGTTCTTGTTTCATAGTTAAGAATTCTTGGATCCTTATCTTCATGAGTTTATTCATGTCAAACGCCATGACAAACTCTCTGATTAGATGCCTTAATCAATGTATTGAGGCCTCTGGTAGGTGATAATACCAATCTAGGGCTATTCCTTCTAATGTCTTTGGGAAGATTTTGTCTACAACCCCATCCCAAGGGAGTTCTCTTATTGTGGTTGTGTAAGCTTTAATGTGCGAGTTGGGATCTCCTTCTCCTTTGAACTTTGGGAGATCAGGTAATGGTCGAGGTAATGGAACACTTCTTATGATCAGGTCAATTGGCTCCTTTAAGTACTCCAAGTATGTGCCTAAAAAGGCACTCTATGATTGTGGACTTGAGAGCATGATAGGTGGGTTTTGATAACCCAATGCTATTGTTTGATTCACTTGGTTTCCTAACATCACTTGATTGTTTTGAATAGGAGGGTTGCCATTTGGGAATGTGTCATTACTCCCATTTCTTGAATAGTAGTTGAGGTAAGGGGGATTCTGAGATGCCCCCTGGTCCTGTTCAATTTTGATGTTTTCGTACGATTTATGTCTTCTTTTCAGAACAGGTTGTTCTGCCTCCAGAGTTTTAATTCTTTGCACTAGAGTTGCGACGAGGTCTGCAAGCGTGGGACCTCTAGGCACTTCCTCATTTCTAGGTTTTTCCTTGTAAATGTTGTCATGATTATGTGTTTCTTCTCGTATAGCATTTTCTCGTTGATCTTCTCATAGAGAAACTCTTTGGGCTTCTTGAGCATCTTTTACTTCTTGTAAATTTTGTTCTAGCCTTCTTACTTCATCATCAAGATGAGTACTTGAGGTGCTCATGGATGGTTGATCCATGCGGTGGATTTCCAACCTCATTTGTATTCTTTTCGATTTGTGAGGTGTGTTTGGTATGGAAGGGTTATGCTCCCATGCAAGATTGTTGAAAGACAAAGAACACCTAGGTTCCCTTTGGTCTTATTCATCTTCAGATTCTTCATAGTCATAGTAGTTTGAGATCGGTGCATTTGGGTCAAGTGGCACATACCTGTCAAAAGAGGGAGTTTCCAATTCCCTAGAGGGAATATTCCCTAAGTTTAAGTTTGATTTTGTCATATTCAGAGGTGCCATAGACGCCATAGAATAAATGGAACAAGCCAAGGTGAAGAGGCAAAAAATGGAAGTGACAAAGATAGTTGCGAAGAAGAAAGTGACAATGTTTGAAACCTTTGAAGTTGAAATGTCAAATGCGAATATTTAAATGGAATCTGAGCATTTTTAGGAATGTAGAAAGCATAAACAAAAGTTTTTTCTCTTCACATCAGGTTCACCAAAATATGTACACTCAAAATCATGACTTGGTGGCCTGTGGCAGTTGAGTCGACTTTGCGGCGCACATGGACCCTCTCTCCTTTCCACGGGGTGAACCTCCACATCACTCTCGCTCTCATGGAAGTAGCTAGTTGAGACACGGGGGTGGTCTGGCTCATTTGAGAGCTGGACTTCACATAGAGTGGTTGTCCAGTCCTAGGGCCTTTGTTGTTGTGCATTTGTTTGAATGCGGTGTTCTGTGACCATTATTGTAAAGATAACTATATGACCCAAAGGGTCACTAGTCACCATTCTCCTGTTGGGGTTTCTAATATTCCAGCATTGTGCTGGTTGACTATTGTTCTTGTTGATGTTTTGTTCAAGTTGATGTTGTCGTTCATGTTGTTGGATGATTGCTTATGTTTGAAGTTCTCTGAATCTTTCCTATTGTTGTTGAATTACCAGTTAGTGTTGTTGTTGTCTATGGTGGATCTCCTCTATCTCGTCGAGGATTGCATTCACCCACTCACCTCTAAGTCCAGGGCACATTCATGATCCTAAACAAGAGAGATATGGTTTAGGCTAACCTTGACTTGACCTAGGGTTTCAACTTAGGGTTTGTGTGACCTAAGGTTTGACTTTGTTGACTTTTCTTTGACCTTGTGATGAAACTAAGGGTTTTGACTAATGTTGACTAAACTTGACCTTGTGTTGGGACCAAGGGTTTGTAATCCTTCTACGCTGCTAATGTTTTTGTTATTTTTTGTTTTTGTATGCATGCAAGCCTATATGAGTGCAAAACATTTTTTTGTGCTTTTTTATGTTTATGGAAATGAAAGTGCTTTTTTCTATTCTAGGAATTACAAAATGGATGCAATTAAGGAAAAAGCAACATGTATTTACTATTCCCAAGAGCAAAGTTTTGATTATCTAATTACTATGAAATTAAAAAAGGCATGAAGGAACCTAGAATAAAGGAGACGTGTGAGCCTCCACTACCCTCATAAATCCTTGTATGGAAACCTCTAATTCTCTTGCAGCAACGGGGTAATCCTCTTGGCAAAAATAAAAAGAGAGAAGCAAAAGAAGATTTGAAGCTTTGAAATGAGCTCAATGAGAGCTTGATGAGTAGTGTTGTGATGTGAGCAGTGTATCGATGCTAGACGAGCTTTTAGGAAAGCTAAATGAGATAAAAAATAAAAGTAAAAGGCTCTAATGTCTTGTGTGAGCATATGGATGCTTGATTTGGAGAGCAATAACCTACAAGAACTGTGTGCAGAAATGAAATTGCCTCCCTTTGTGCTTGAGGGAGTGGGTATTTATAGGTTTGAAGAAGGGATGAGAGGTCAAGAAGAATAAGAGTTAACTTAGAAGACACAAGAGTGATCTCAACTAAAATTGGAGTGATCTAACCAATTATAACTTATCACTCAAGTAAAAGTGAAGAAAAAGAATGCATGAGAATGCACAGGAATGCATGGGTTGATAACTAAAGATGAAAAAAAGATAAATATGCATGTGTGGGTGCATGAAATAGTTAACTCTATCTTTGGCATGAAATTCCATCCAAATAGGAAGAAAAACGAGTGAAAACGAAGCTATTTTTGGCCAAAAACTCGAGTTATTTCATGGCTAGGAAAAATGGCAGGGTCACCCATGGGTTGCCCCTTTCACCAGTCAGGGTTGCCCAGGGGCGACCCATGGGCGAACCTCAAAGGAGGACACTTGGGTTGAAGTGCATGATGGGAGATGGAAGAGGATGAGAAAAAAAGGGGATCTACCTTCGAAAATAGGTCAATCAAGGGTGAAAATCCAAATCTCCACTTGCAAAAGTAGGATCTCCCGAGGGAGATTTGGAAATAATAGGGGGAGATTTGGATTGGTTGAGTGAAATTGAAAACTGAAAGTTGGAGATGGCTTGGGAGGACCTCCAAAATGCCTCTAGAGGCGGGAATGGATGAAAAACATTGGGGAAAGGTGAAAACATGCCTACAAGATGCATACAAGGCTTAGGGATGAAGTCGCAAGCATAAGAAATGCAAATCGACAAGTGTTGAAAAGTGTCGAAAGTGAAGAAAGAGAGAAAACAACAAAGATAAACAACACAAGGAGGAATAAAACACACCTCACCAAGAGAACTACTACTAAGAGGATTTTATTTATGCTTACATGTATGTGACAAGGATTGTGAGTCATCATCAGGGTCCTTGTGGAGGTTGTTTATGATTTTGGTGCTTACAGACATAACAATAAATTAGTATTGAAAATGATTTAAAATAGCAATATTCCCATTAAAATTAGAATTTTACAAGGTGGAACATGAAAGGCCATTATTAGAATTTGTTCCATTTTACAAGAATTCAACTCTAAATTTGAGGACAAGGTGAGATGTATTAAAATTTGCAAGATTTTTCCACCTAGAAGTTGTAAAATCATCTCAAATTTTTACCTTGTGTGATTGAAATTTACCATTGAAACATAAAACTAAACTAATTTAACACGCATATGAAAAAAGACAAAAAGGAGAAGGGAGAAGGACAGGGTTAAAGGGAAAAAGAAAAACAAATATGAACCTATCTTCAATCCTCCCACACATCATTCTACGAATGGACAAAATCAACCTTAAAACTGATCTCTATCGAACCCATTACTTGCAATCCAAACATGAGATGGTGTGATCTTCAAAGTAACTACGAATCACATGCTTGAATGTTATATTTTAGTGCATAAAAATGTGTTCATGTGACCATACTAAATACCTTACCATCAACGAGGCATCGGTGGTTTAAACACATGTTGAGTCCATAGACATTCAATGAATTAAATAAATAGAATAATGTGGAAAGAAAATAAATTCAAAGTTTGAAAACATCAAAACATGAAAACCCAGAAAGAATGGAGTAAAAATTGGTATCTTGTATTCATATTTGAGTTTTCATGAGTTTCCACCGAAAAGAACCAAAAAAGAAACCCCTTGTACAATGAGTTTCAAGTGGGTATAAATAGGCACATTTGATGTGGAAGACTAATAGCCATTCCCTCCAAAATCACAAAAGATAAAATATATTAGAATGTGAAAAGTCATTTTGACTAATCTTTCACATTCTATTTTTTAATTACATTATAGTGAAAATTTGATGTGTAGAGACATGCCACAAAACTAATGTACATCTCTAACTTTCTTGAGCACTTGTTTGAGACCGCTTTTGTTTATACAAAAAAAATTTATCCACTACGACCTTTACTACATTGGGATCTAGTCCATAAATTGATTCTATGGTATTGCAGGAAGATTTGGGACATTACAAGATTTTGTGTAGGTTGATGTTTTCCAAATTTGGGGTTTTGGGTGTTGCAGGTTTGTTAGGTTTATTGCAAATCTAGGTGATGAAAAATCTTGGCAAAAATGGATTTCTTAGAGGTGTTTAATATGAGAGTTTTGAGAAGGAATTTCTGTAGATGACCTCCTGGGACAAAATAGACCTCGTCATTGAGTCCAGGAGGCTCGAGAGATGAAGACAAACATATAATTTGAGCTATTTTGGCCACTAGGGCCCGAAGCAATTTTTTTTGCCCCTCTTGCCCTATTTGGTTGTATGACCATACGGTCATTAGGTATGCAGATAATAATAATAAAAAAAATCATGTGCAAATTTTTATTTTCTATAGTTGAAAATTTTTTGATTGAAAATATTTTTGAAAAAAAAAAACTACAGAAAGATTGAATTTGGTTTTAAAAGAATTAAAAAATTTTTGCAAGGATCGTAAACAGTTCGTAGACCCTGTACATCCCGCAGAGCCTACCACATGGTGTGACAACATTGGTACGAGGTTGTCAGCCATCACCGACAATGGCTTAGCCCCTCAGCGCTTGGCCCCCAGTCAGGCGACACTTAGTCCTCAACCCCCCTATGGGGTTTCAAACCTTATTAAAAAAATTTGCAAACCTCAAAAATGTTTAAAAGCAGTTTGAAAATCTAGTTCGGGTTCACAGAAATGGAGATTGGAGTTTTTAAACCTTATTTAAGTATTTTTGGATTCCGTTGATTGTATGCTTACGCCAACCCAATGACACACTTGTGCCACCTCAGCCCATGTTAGTGCCATGTCATCTACTGATACTGTGATGATGTTAGCGACCGTATAGTCGTACGGACAAGGTCCCACCAAGGGGCCCCTTCTAGCCCTCAGAGTGCCTTTTCTTCCAGGAGGCATAACTTTAACCCATGGTGTCATATTTTCAACTTTTTATAAGTGTCAAAAAGGTCTCTCTGAGAAATATGTAGTGGTATAGGTTTAGTTATTAAATTTTGTTGTTTGTGTCAGAATTTTATACCTGAATCTAGGCATGGTTTTGTGATAGTTTTATTCTCATAACTTTTGCATACGGAATCAGATTTTTAATTTTGGATAGGTGTTGGAGAGCTATTGTCATGTACTACAATTTGGATCATGTTGATTTTCCATTTGATGTGTAGAGAGAGACTTGTACTTGTTTGAGCTCTTGTGGGAGCCTGAGATTTAGGGTGTTATTGTGAGAACCTTTAGATGGACTTTTGGGCACAAACTTGTGGGAGTGCATGTTATGAGACCATCATCATGGTATAAAAGGTTTTCATATTTGGTACTTCTAGTTATAGGTTTATAGGTGTTTTTAGAGTTTGGACTTTAATGGAGACATGTACATAGGTTATCTTTTATTTTGAGGACATGGTTGATACTTGTGCGAGACTAGGAGTCTCATTTCAGTGGTATTTGAGTACAGGTACATCGATGCCAATGATTATGGTGTCATGGATATGTACAAGTACATTTTGAGCATTAGCACAACATGATCATGTATGCGATTGATAGGTATGGGTTATGATGTTTGATTCATGTTTACAAGTGGTGTTGTGTAGTTTAAGGAGGTTGTTCTTATCTCTTGGATGCTTGATTAGTTCCTTGACTATGGTTACTCATTTTTGGACTTGTCTTGAGTCTATAAGTTGTCTTCTTTGATATCTGGTGTTGATTTAGTGTTGGAGTCTTGAGTCTATAGGTTGTCTTCTTTGATATCTCATCTTGCAGGTTATGAATGTGATGATGAGTTTTCATGTTTCATTATTTGTGATCTTTGAGTTATGTAGTTAGTGGGTAGGTACCACCCATTAGTTGCAGTGGGATGGCTCGGATGTGGACTGTTTATATCCATGAGATTGATTCAATGTTGATGTAGACTTAATTAGTTGGCCTTATCTGTGGTCATTTGTGCATTGATATGTTGCATTAGGATGAGAGGATGGATGATTAGAGCACATGGATAGTTAGTTATTGGGACTTGTATAATGTTTATCACAATGTCATGGATAGCTTGGTTACACAGTTTTGTGTTATTTGATGATGGTTTTATCTTCTTGGTTTGGAGATCTTGGTTCTACTTTGGTTTCATTGGTATTACAAGTGTGTGTGTGGACCATGGTCATCTTCATTTGGGAGATGTTATCATGATTCCATGTGTTGCTCGTATCATGGTTCAGTGGCAGCTTTGGTAGTGATGTAGATTCATCACTTAGTGATGGATGATATTCTACATTGGTTAGGTGTCATGGACTAACTCTTGGATTATGATACTTATGCAGTATGAGTGCTTTGACATCTTGGATTCCATTTTCAGGAGGTGTTCATCTTCATGCTATTGGAGATGTTTATCCTTGGTTTAGAGGTGTTGTTATTGTGCCATGGTGGACTCTTGATCACACGTTAGAGTGTTGGCATGATACATGTTCTTTTGAGACCAGGATGTATGCATTGGTGCATGCGATCTCTTAGGAGGAGATGTTAGATGTTAGATCATGATGTCATTATAGGTTCCTTGATTATTGAGTACATTGGTTATTTTCTTGAGAGAGTCATGATAGCGTGGTGTTACATTTGGTGTTAGCATGGATTGATTGATTGGAGGTGTTGTATACTTGGAGACTTGGGTGAGGTTAGAGTTCTCTTTAGATTAGAGACATTTGTTGAGATGGTTACTCATTGGATGTTTCACCTGGAAGATCAAGGAGCCTACACCTAGATATGGGCATGAGTTCATTATGGACCTAAAGGAGATTGTTCTTGGAGAGAGTCATTATGACTTGGTGTATCCTAGAGGAGCATTCTGATTCCCCACTCTTGGTCTACTTGGTGGATTATCATCTCTGAGATATTGCCCATCCTTTTAGATGTATTTTAGCTTATGCTTTATCTTCTCATGGGTATGGATCTTGAGCTTTGGTCATTAGTTCTGGAGGGTTCATTTGAGAGATGTTAGCATGTCTATCTCCTTGTGCATATGGTTTATGCTTTATCTTCTCATTCTTATGGATCTTGAACTATGGTTATTGGTTTTGGAGGGTTCATTTGAGGGATATTGGCATGGTTATCTCCTTGTGCATTTGAGTTTTGGTTTATGATATTTTTTATGAGAATTTAGGAGATGTGATTGGGCTTATTCCTAGTTTGATGGGAATGAATATTTTAGTTTGATCTTCCTTGATTAGAGAGGCTTACATCCATGTTGTTATCACACATGATACATATGTTTTCATTTGATCTATGAGATTGAGTGGTTGGGTGTTGTTGAGGCTTTTCATTTGGGGTTGTGAAGGAGATCATACTTGACACAACTTAGCACTTTGAGGTGTTGGTAGAAGGATCTGATATGGTTTACAAGTTTTCTCTCTTTGTATTATGGCTACTTCTTGGAGGTTCATGTTCATATGATTTGGGAGAGACATGGCAACATGTTGTGAGGGAGTATGTAGCATTTTATGTTGCATGTGTGGATCATTGTGATTGTTCTTGGTACTACATAGTTCTGATCATTTACCACACCTTAGTATGAGTGTTGATGTGTAGACCTGATATGCCTTGATTTACTTTCAGATTTGACATTACCCATGTAGTGGGAGTTCCTGGATATGTATTTTCTTCATTGGCAAGTTTAATATAGGGAGCTTGTCATTGTCGTATATGGGATGGATATGTTGTTGGCATGAGTTTAATGATGTTGATGATACCTAGGAGATATGGGTGGTTTGATGTATCAACATATGCTGTGGGTGCTACTTTTGATTATGTGGGTTTTTACCTTTGACAACAACTTGGAGCCTTTGTTATCACATTGGATTTGATGCTTGTGTTCATTGGATTGGTGCATCTTCACCTTGACATGTTCCTTTTCTTCCATAGGTGGCATGTTGGAGGATGAGAGGAGTTCTTGCTTGAAATGGTGGTCACTTTGGTTTTATTGTAGGTATCATGATGGAGCACAAGAGCATGTTGGAGATTCATGTGGTTTCATGTATGACTAGATGATGATGTATTTCATGTTGATAGACTCTTATGCAATGTATACAGCTAGTGGGAGAATGTTAGGAAAATGTGTTGTACATCTTGCATAATATTAATATATTTTATTTATGTAAAATAAATATTTATTTGTGGTGCATCTTAATTGATATGTTTATCCACATTAAATATTTATTTAGATGCCACTTGTAAGAGTCGTATGTAACATTGGGTTAGTTATTTTATGTGTGGGAGACATAGAATAATTGGGAAATTATTTAATATTGGCCATAATGTGAGAACTTAGTTGCAAATATTAAATTAGAGATCAATGGTTTTATGTATCCATGGTTTTGGAACACATGGTTTTCCCTATACTACATCTTGTAATTGTGTGAGCTTGATTCTATAAAAGCAAGCACATGGTTAGTAGTTGAGGTTGGTTGGTTGAGTTGGATTGTCATTGTATTGGGTTCCTCTTGTGAATGCATTTTGTGAAGCATGGCATGGGATGTGTAGTTACGTGCTTGGGCACATGGAGGATGCATTGGAAGAGCTTGATTTTTTAGAGGTGGTCATGGAGACTCATGTGAGTGGATTGTAATATCTTATTACTAAATAATGCATTTGAGTGTGGATGCTTTTAAAGGCTAGTTTTTTCACTCTTGAGGGTTTTCCTAGGGTATATCTTGTGTTATTGTTGATGAGCAGGATTACACCCATTATGCAAAGTCGTGAAGCTCAGCAATTTTGTGTAACATGGGATCAAACTCAGGCTGTGGGTGACCTATGGTAAGCTTGAACCTCCAGATTATGGGTTGGTTCCCTTGTAATTTTTAATAGATCTATAACTTTGATATGAAAAGGTTTGAAGGATCTACTAAAAGCACTAAAACTGTAATCTAAAGTGTGGTGATGCACCTAATTTTGATGGAGAACTGCAAATCTAACTCACAATAGATCTTAGAAAATCTATGCACATAATTCACTTTTGTCAATATGATCAAAAAAATGATTCGAAGGGAGGTTGGAAATAACTTTCTTTTTGAAGGAAAATAGGGTTCTCACAACATGAAAGAAAATTATTCTAATTGCACAACCTAAGACCTATGATTTCAATGCTTTCTAATACATGGAAGTACAAATGAGACAATGATTTTAAAGGTTTTGATGTTTAAACACAATAAAATCTCATCAAATCATTCACAAAAAAAACATTAATGAAAAGGTAGACACTTAATTTAGCTAAAAAATAAAGGAACAATTGCATAAAAAGACAAAGAATAGAACCTGTAACCTACTGTAATCTCTATAAATTTGCAAAATATGAGTTACAAAACATTCTTTCTCTCTCAAAGTGTAAAGAGCAAAAAGGCAAGAACTAAAAAAACCTAAGTTTTTTTTAAAATATATCATATGCTCTCTCCAAGAGACCTAGAAAGGTCAACTACAGTTAACTACCTCTAAAAATAAGCTCTCAAAACTGATCCACAAGCAAGCAAGAAAATCCCTAAAAATAAGGGCTATAACTATCCCAAATCGAGCTAAAATAGCTCCAAACTGCTCTCCTCTATAAGTTTGACCAAAAGGTGGACCAAGCTCTCCAATTTTGACCAAAAAACTATGCAAAGAGCTCCAAAAGACTTCAGTTAACTCTATCCTCCAAATTTGCATGATTTTGGGATATGTGAGCAAATAATGAAGTAATTTTGGGATGATTACTTTACTATGAGTTACAATTTGTCTTATCTTCTTGATTTTACAACTTGTGACAAAATAATAAAGTAATTTATAATTATATTACTTTATTATTTGTTTACATTATTTAGTTGCAAAATCATGCAAATTTGAATGTAATTGCCCTTTAGAGGATTAAAAAATAAATAAAAAATCCTTATCTCTCCCATGCAATATAGAGATGTATTACATAACACCTTATAACTCGCATACATACATACTCCATGCATCATGCATCAAATATTACTCATGCCTTGCATATTTTCCCTATTACACTCCATACATATCATACTTGTTGCATTTTTTAACATGTGCAATACCTTATCACCATGCAAAAATAAAAATAAACATCATACCTTAACACCACCTTATAGCTCCATGCATATGTAATTACCCATCATTTACCTTTTACACCACCTTTAAAAATATAGAACACCTTATCACTCCATATGCACCCACCTTCGAATCATTCTCCCTTGTCGACTTTCAATCTCCATGATTTGCAAATAATATAAGGCATAAAACCTTAACTTTACATCATTATTTACTTTGACTTTTAAAAAATCAAAAAGGTCTTAAGGAATCTAGCCCTCATGGGCCCCCGTGGCATTATTAAGCTGCTTCATTAGGTCTGCAAGACTTTTCAAGTCTTTACCACGGTGTAAAATGGATAATAATGATTCAAATTTAAAACATAAGTCAAAAGGAAAAGGCTCAGTCGACAATCGACCAAAAGGAGGCATGCAACCCTAAACTCATCATTTTTTCTTTTTTCTTTTCTTTGTGCTCCTCCTAAGCCACCGCCATGCTCGCTAGGGTTTGAAGGAACTCCTCAATGTTCTCTGTAATTTCAATGGTGTCTTGATGTATTTTCTTGATGACTTAGACAAGAAATGTAAAGGTAAGCTCGACCTGCACCAGTTTGCTCCATTTTTTCTTTATCTCTGAATGTTAAATGGGCCTACAGGTCACAACCAAGCTAGTTACTCTTCTCTCTCTAGCATATTTGACTTTGCTTCTCTTTCTTACTATGATGTTTGCTTCTATTTGAGGCCATCATGGCCGATTGGTTTTGAAATTTTGGGAGCTCGCTTGTGAGTACACCTATATCCTATGAGCAAATACTTCAATCAGAACACAATGAGGTAAGCCTTCTTTTCGGGCTCTACAACATTTCTTGTCTTCTTCATGTAGTTTGAAATTGAACTCAAGAAAATATGGAATAGACATGTATTTCTTTTCTTCATGCTGTTTGAAAAGACAAAAAAGCTTTGTATAGCCACAGGCTGCGGCCTATTCATTTTGGGTCTGCATAAAGAGATAAGAATTTACATTGTAATGGGTAACCATGACTGCTTAGGGTTTCATCACTTTGTTTTTCTTTGGCTTTGCTCAACAGATAAAGGCTTTGGTCTCTTTGTGTTGACACAAAACCCTCATGGCTTGAAACACTTAACCCCCTCTTCGTTGGTCTTGTAGCGACATCTAACAAAGCACTATATACATGTTTGTATTCTCCATCTAGGTTTGTCATAAAACTTCATAAAGCATTGTTTCTTTACAGGCTGTGAGCTTATTCATTTTGGGTCTGTAAAAGAAAAAAACAAGACTTCTTTATGTAAAGAGTAACCATGAATAACTTTTTGGGCTTTCTTTACTTCTTCCTTTACCTTCTGCAACAACACAATAAGCTTCTCTATAAATGGGTTTGACTGTTTTGGATGGAAAGTATCCATATACCCTCTTAGGGTTTGTAAAACTCCATCTCTTTTTTTTCTTTGTAGATGATCCTCCTTCTGTACCTTGAAACTCCACTATTCTTTTTGGTCTTCGAGACAGTCATGATGACTGCTGCTTCACCTGTACATTTTGCATTATATGATGTGGTCTTTTGGAAGATGAAACCATGTTAAGGCTTTCCTGGTATTTGTGATAGAGAACTATATGTAATCCTCTTTAGAACAATCTCACTATATTTTAACACTGTATATTGGCATTTTGTATTATCGTGTACCTGATATGTCATTGCATTTATGGAATATAAATGTTTGCAATATACAGAAGATATTAGTATGAATATGAGGTCTCTTTGCTTCTATTTGTTCATGCTTCATTGTCTCTAGATTATGCCAATGTTGTAGCAAGGTAGTTGCATCTACTCACTGATGAGATGTGATTTGCTCCATGTATAGAAGGCATGGCATCCTCATGATGCAATCTCAATGTTCTTTATGCCTGTAGAAAAACTGATCCTTCTTGATTCTCTTTTTCTCTCCATATGCAAATACATCTGCACTTGGTATTTTTATTCTTTATATTGTACCTTCTCTTGCATGATCTTGTACAATGTTTCCTGCTCCTTAAGGCTTCTATGATCTTGATGTTTGAGACTTGAATGTTATTGCTTCTTGAGGCTTGATCACTAAAACTGTCTCACTCTTTCTTATACTTCTTGCTCCTCTTTGAAGTATGACTGTATCTCTGTATGAGGCATCTCTCTTTGTTATTCTTCTCATATGAATATGGGCTCATGATGACATGATAATAGAATTGTTTGATGGTTCCTATAACTTGCTCATTCTACTCCATGGTATGGTTGTTCATGTTGTCACTCTATGACTGTACTTTTTATGATATAGGATTGTTCATCTATTCTTTATGTTGTTCCACTATGACTGATCATTTATTATGGCTAAAAATCATGTTTACAATTTGGATATTTCTACCTTAACAACAATACTTGAGCATGCTGGGCTCAGTCCTTATGGGATCCCATTTTCTCCACATGCTTTAATGTCTTCAAATCAGCAACATAACTTTTCCTATACCTGCATAGTGAACAAACAAGTTAGCATAAAAACATACCTTTGGAAGTTGAATGATCTTTCTCATGATGATTTGACTTTGAACTGATGATCTAATTTATTGCACATATTTGATATTGATCCAATTGTATTGATGCATAATGACTGCAAGTTTATATATTTGCTGATAAGGCATATGATGAATTTGTATATCCGGAGCTTCTAACAAAACCTTTCTCCAACCTTGTAGGCTTATCATCCTGATCAGGAGCAAGAGGCTAAAGACATGAAGATCAAGCTGCCAGATAGGAGAGTCAACCTTCATGATAAAGCAATGATGGATATCACTTTCCTCATGTGTTCTTTTCCTTTACTTTATCACCAGATGTATAGCTTGCATGCTTTATTGCATTGGCTCAGTTTAGTCATTCCCACGGCTTGTGTGGGACATATTTAAACATTCTCTTGAATATAATCCGTTATTTTATTTTATGCAATGATTTATGTATTTCTTGCTTTCTGAATCAAATGCATAACATAAAATAACTGAATCTGATTTAAAACACATGTTTAAAAAATGATGATGAAATGACAGTTTATAAATACCTTTCCTTTTGCACTATACTGTGGTACTTGAATAATTCAATAACATCATAACTGAAAGATAAAATCAGTTAGATACCTGTCATTCTTTGAATGCTTGTTTTCTTATCTTTAGACCAAATTTCACTTATCAAGATGGTTTGATAGCTCTAATTGATCTGTCACATTATCCTAATAAATGATCTCCATTTTTCTCTTCTCAAGATAGCAGGCATTTGATTGAGTGATCATGCACTTTAAAATTTTTCTTTTATCCCCTTTGTAACAACTGCAATCTAGGCCTTGCTAAATTAGGTGTGAACATAATTTAGTAACAATTATCTTATGGCTTGTCTATTTGATCTTTGCATTATGGAATTGGTGTAAGCTTGTATGCATCATATTCTCTCATAGGGTTATGTAGGAATTGGTTTGATCAACCTATGAATTCCTAACAAGAGAGAGTCCCTATGGAAATTATGACTCTTCAACTTCCCAAAGTGAAGTGTTATTTTAATTCCCATTTTAATGCTCTTACAACATCATCCCAAGTGTTCAAAGGAATCTCATGGTTCCTCAAAAGATCCATTATATGTACAAAATTAAAATATTACTATGTCTAATTAGTAGATCCCAACATTACAATAATATTCTACTATTGTTACCAAGACTTACAAGGTGCACAACACACCTATTCCTAACATCTATCAAAGCTATGGATGCTTGGTTGGTAGTAGAGCAACATCTAGATTGAGTCATGACAACTCTACCAGGGTAATAGGCATCCAACAAATAGTTGAACAATGCTGATGTGATGGTGGCACAATTGTTGGAGTGTAAAGCATATGATGAGAACATACAACAAACCTCTACCTTCTCAAGGACCACAATGACTTTCAAAGAATTTTCCTAATGAGGATGGATATCCAAAAGATTTAAATTATAATGAATTCAAAGGAAATAAAGAAAAAATATTCATATATCTCAGGTGAACAAAATCCATTGACTACTCATCCAAGAAAATAATGAGATGAATCACTATTCTTGTAAGAAAATTCCTCAATTTGTGGTAAGGAGTATAAACCAAAACTCTTGGGTTTTAAAATGGTTAAAAAATTTCTTATAGAATCATCATTTGTTGTGTCTATCTAACCCTAGTTTTCTTAAGAAACAAGGCAACCCCCTTTCTTTGATAAACTTTTTTCTTATATCCATGATATTTTTGCATTCAAATAGTGAAGCTTTGGTTATGTTGTGTAAGTTAGAGTGGGATACTTTATACCTTTATTTTTCCATTATGTCATAATTCTTAAACTCACATCTAATTTGTTTATGAATCAAGTTTATTTTTGGCATCGTATTCAAGTGTGCATTGAGACTATTCTTTGCCATTTTCACTTGTTTGGCCTCCAGTGGCCTTTCATATTTGATGTCAGTTCATGTTTTAGTGATTCCCCATTTGGAGTCTAGTCCTTGTTCTCATTACATGGTTTATCCCTTTGCTAACTTATCCTAGTTTTCTACATGAAAATTTGTTGTTATATCAAATCCATATTTATATGAGTTTTTAATTTTCTATCTTTGATGGCTTTTTGAGACCAATCTGGGTTTGTAATTTGGTCTTATTTTTTCCCAAAATCCATGGCTTAATTCCCCTTGGATGTTTTCTCCTAGATTTATTCAAAGTTTAGGGTATGTTTTTTTTTAAAACACATCAAATCCATTTCCCCATCAAACACATTACCTTTCATTTTGTTTACATTTCCCTTCGATTGAGTTTTGAACCTTGTCTCCAATTTAAATAGGGCTTATATTATGCTTGGGTCCATATATTTGAATGGTTGATTCTTATTATTTTTGGATGTCTTGAGGTATATTAGTTTTACAAAATTTTCAAACACCAAGACTCCCACATTGTATTTGTTGTCATACAATCCCCTATTGGATTTGATCACATTTTATCCAATTTAATATATCCCAAGGGATCAAATCTAGGAAAGAGGTTCTCTTAGTTTCAAGTTACAAATTCCTCATTAAAGGCCCAATTTAGTATGACATCAAATCTAGATGTATATCAAAACACTTTTAGTCTTTGTGCTTCATTTTCATCTCCTTGATGTATTTCCAAATGAAATGTGCTTTTATCATGTGATTTAATATGGGATCACATATAACCCCTTTTAGCCTTGGTCTTCTTTCTTCCCCTAGTTAACCCTAACTAAATTAAAGTTTCTTAGGTAAGTTAACTCTAGTTTTTTTTTTTAAAGTTAGATATTATCATGACATCGAATCTGAGCTTGCATCAAAGTTTTTTACTTAGGTTTAATGTGTTTTGTCTTTTTATATTTTTTGAACTGGATCTTGATCTTTAGCCTGATTTTATTTTCATTTGGAGTTTGTTACCTTTGGTTATTTTATTGTGTTTTCTTTGGGGACTAGGTTGTATTTGATCAATGTTGTCAAGTCCAAAAGTTCATCAAACCTCAACTAATTTATTTTGCACATTTTCCTCTTTTGATCATTTATCAAACTTGGTCTTAGCTCTAATCAAATGGATTACATTTGATTTTAGTAAAGACAAGTGGTAAATAGCAAATTTCATCTAATTTTATTCCCCATTTATTATGACATGAAATCTATAATTCATTGGGGGCACTTTGTGAAGTTTTAAAGTGTTTTGTCATCTAATATTTCTTAGACACAATATACTTTTCAAATGGGTTTAATTAGATATTGCACCTGGATTTAACTGAACCAAAGTAAATGTAACCAACTGGGTTTAATAGAACATCTCTAGGAGTTCATCAAAGCACTCCATATCTCCCTACAATTGATATTTTACGAATAGGGCTTTAATTTTGGGATCGTGTCCAGATTTAAAAATTATTTTTTCTCCTCTCCCCTGAGTTAATGTTAATCATGGTTGAAGCTAAAAGGCTCAAGTAAGTTAGCTCTATGTCTACTTAATCCCAATTTAATATTCAAAACACTTTTGGACTCATATCAGAAGGAATTTCATTGTTTCTACGTCTGATCACCTCTGATCCCTCTAACGCTCTGATCTAGACACGGCACACTAAGGATTAATGCCGCCAATAAAAAACACCTTTAAGAGATTTTTTGATAGGAAAGTAAGAAAATGTAAGAATTGATCTTTGCTTTGGAATTCAAAGTATGATTTATAATTTAAATATTTCAAAGGTTTTAGCGACGGATTGACTCTTCCTTTGCGTGCAAGAAGCTCAACAACATGTTGTTAAAGGAGGAGATGGTTACTAACTCTGCCTTCCATGATTCAACTATCATCAACAGTAGTCGATTAGGGGGAATTGGTTCATTTTCTACATCAATCAATCGTTTAAGATTTTATGTCTGTGATAGCATTGCGGCTTTTCAGTTCCAAGATTGGTATTGATTTTCTAGGGAAATTCTATAAGTGCCCTGATTTTGCTATTGTATCAGGTTTGAAAACTTTTGCATCTTTTGGCAAAAAGTTAATACCAATACTAGTTTATTTCTTTTTTTTTGTTTTCCAGTATTAGTTTTGTTAATCGAAGAATGATACCAGTGTAGCTTATATGAGTTTTTCCTCGTCAGCCAATGAATTATGGGTGTGGAAGTCAATATCTAAAATACTTGTGAGTGATGTATTCAAGTTGTTATATTTGTGCATTTGTATGGCAATCGTTTTTCTTTGGTTGCATCAAATTAATTTCCTCAAAACATTGCGCTGTTTTTGCATTCAAGTCGTGTTTAGACTGACTATTGCATGAATAGCTTGGAAGCTTACACAGAATGGAAGTCAATGACAATTGTTTTGATTAATAGGCTCATTTATCTTTTTTGTATACCCTCTCTTTTACTTTTATTTTAAGACATTAGATTAGGCTAGTGTAGGTAGAAGATTTCATTAAAATCAAGGTTCATTCTCTAAATGTTATGCTCTATTTTTTATAGCTTCAGTTGGATTTGATGTAAATGTTTAGAAAAGTATTAATCTAGAGATCAACCATTTTAAACTGACCTGTTGAATACATCAATTTGTCTATCTTATCCCGGGATTAGCCAAAATTCTCTTGTGGAGCAATCAATTAAGAGATTCTCATTCAAATCTGAGCCATTTAAGAATCACGAGCCTTGGGGGAGTAAAATCTCTTTCAAGTAAGCTATTTGTCTCTTCCCAAGCTGGTGTGTCAAAAGTCATGTCAACATGTGGATTAGAGGTAGTCCACTTCAATATACATATTTCATTTTGGGCTTTGATCCATCACTTAGGCTTGAAAGAAAAGAAGGCCTTTGTCATCTCCACCACTTTAGGTAGAATATAGAGGAGCAATGAATTCACTCATAGATTTCATGTTTAATGAAGTTCTTAACTGATCTTGAATTTCCAGAAGACCTCACAATATTTATACTATAATTAATGGGTGACGTGTATTGCTCATAAACTAGTGGAGAGATAGCAAACCTAACATATTGATGCCCATGCTTATTTTGTTGGGAAAAGGTGCGTTGTACACCTTGCGTAATAAAATAATAATACTAAAGTGTAAAAATAATATTTATTGTGTGGATATCACATGGGTTAGGCATTCTTGAGGTCATTTGTATGTTGTATGTGACATTGAAATAAATATTTAATGTAGGTGTCACATTAGGAAAATATTTATTATTGGTAAAAACTTAGTACCAAATATTTAATTTAGAGTCATGGTTTAGTGAACTCGTCATTTTGAGACACATGGTTATGTCATACCACTTAGTGGTTTTGTGCAAGCTTGTCCTTATAAAAGCAAGCACATGAGTAGTTGTTGAGGTTGGCTTGCATAACTTTTGGCTTGTTGGTTAAGGTTGGATTGAACATCTCTTGTAGGTTGCATAGCTTGCATATGTGGAAACATGGATTGGGATGTGTGACTACTTAGTTCTCATTTGCTTGTTCATATGAAGGAATGCAACTAGGGTGCTTGATACTTCAGAAGTTTTGTATGGAGACTCTGAAAGTGTATTGTAATCTTGTTCATGGAGATAATACATAGAGTATGTGGGTGCTTTTGAAAGCTCAGTTTTTCTCTTGAGAGGGTTTTCCTAGGGTGCATCTAGTGTTGATGATATGCTTTGTTACTTTTTCATATTATAGATTTTAAACATTTGTTTTGCATTTATTTCTCTCATAAGGGTTATGTGGAAATAGTGTATTATTGTTGATACATCTTTCTGGTTCTTAACCTTTAGTATGAGTAGATTTTGTGCATAGTTGAATCCATGGTCTTATAGGAAAAAGAACACATTTTTTAAAGTATTAAATATGTTGCAGATATGGGGTTTTGAGTTATTTTGGAAAATGAGGTTTTGATAGGGCTCATTTTATGAGGGTTTTGGGAGTAAAGTTCTACATATGATCTCCTAGACAAAAACAAACTTCACCATTGGATTTAGAAGACGTATGTTGGGTGAATATTTTGTCATCAACTAGCTGAAGACAAAATGGTTATATCAACCACAGTGTGATGAGATTAAATCTTTCCTCTCAAAAAAGGGAGGCTCCCTTCTTCTTGCTAACTGAAATCAAGCAGTAACTAACTAGATGTATTTACACTAAAACTAGCCATGGGGTGTTTCCATATCATCTATTTCTCTTTTTTCAGAAAAGATGTTTACAATTCACAGCACAAAGCTTATGTCATACAATCACTACAAATCACTATCTTAGAGCAATAATAGCCAATATGTATTTGAGTTACACAAAAGAATAACTAAAATAATACCAGTGTATTTGAATCACGAAGAAACCCATGAAAACACAAAGTTTTCTGTTGCTTCTTATGCTAAATGGAAGTAAGGATTCCCGAATAAAGTGTAGCCCAAAGTCTTCACTATATGCCCAGATATAATAAACTGATCACATAAATCAACTTACAGCTCAAAGTCTTCAAGTTATTTTGAATTCACAAACATAACACAATTTCCACAAATGATATTGTAGCTCAAAGTCCACAAAAACCAGATTTGAAATATCTCTTTAAACACTTGATATATACGTCACACTTCAACCACTTATCAAAGATAATGCAATAGAAAAAACGTAAGAACAATTCTATCACATAACAAATTTGATCCAAGACAAAGATTGGATGCTAACTTGCTTTTCTTGTATTGATAATTGCTTAAGAATTGATTTACAACAATAAGCACAAAGTCTCAAATTACTTTTCAAATTAGCAGTGCTTCACTTCAAAAGATTAAAAGATTCTATTTACAAAAGAGGCCCTCTTTATTTATAGTGAGAGGCCATGAGCAAAAATAGGAAAAGTAAAACTAACTATGACTTATTCAACAAAAAGAGTCCTTATTGATTTAGGACTTTCTCTGTTTCTACATGTAATTACACATTTGAAAAGTACACGTATATATGTCCAAAACTAAATACAAAAAGCATAAAAGAAATTCTTAGAAAGTAATCTAAGGCATGATCAACTGATCAACTCCCACCAATGTCCTTCTTCATGAATTCTTTGTACATTGTTAGTACCGCTTACATTTCAATGTTATTTGGCCTAAAAGTGTTCTTTGAAATAGCACAAACCCTGGTTATTGAGTCCTTCACGTTGGTAGCTGCCTTCTCATACCTTCCCAAATCCGTCTTAAGATTATCTACAGTCAACTGATAATCCAATAGCTTATCCATAGAAGTTACTGAAAATGTTTGTTCCTCAAATTCATTTTGAAACATGCTGTTGAATTCTTGCATCATTTCCTCTGCAAAAAGAAACTTATGATCATCATCTACTACATTGCATGGGAGTTCTTCAAGAATGTTGAGAAGACTAACACCGTTATCTTCACTAACTTCCCGGGTGCTTTGCAAGTCTTTGATTAAATCTTTTAGAACATTGATTTGGTGAATCAAAGTCTCTTTAGTTTCAACATATGATTCACGATTGGAAATGATCCCAATCCCTATCAAAGTTTTCAATTTCAACTTCTTCATTTGCATCCACTCTTCTCATGTCTTCGAGTTCTTGAGACAACATATCAACTAACTCATCCAATTCGGCCCTTACCTTTTCCATTTTATTTTTTCTTTCCACAGAAGTTGTCAGAAGTGGTGCAGTCACGGTAGGAGGGTTCAAAGAATGAACTGTCCAGACCGTGCAAAAAGAGTAAACACAACGGAAACAACTCAAAGATATAAAGCAAATGCAGATTCAGTCATTCAGTATATCATAGAATTCAAATAGAGATCGGCTGGCAACATGCGAGCTTACAATTAGGGCTCACAGGCCTGATTACATACATGAACAAGATAAAGCTTTGAAGCTCCTTCACACAAAGTCCAAACTATCAATCTTCTAAATCATGAGAAATTTTGATAACTAATTTCCTAAGGATCCATTACATCAATATATATCAACTCTGGAACAATAGATTCCTTCGCTTTGGCCAAGAAAGGTCACAAACGCCAATGAAGAGCTGTAACATGTGAACACAGATAGGTCGGACCTAAATGCATAGAACCCTTCTGGAAAATGAATGAAATGAAGTGCGGATCTTCAGGGAAGGTCAACCACGAACCAAAGATCATTGAATGACGTGTCATTAGGCTCCAAAGATTGGGAAATGCTTCCGCAAGTGTCTCCTTCAGTTGGTTGTCTATGATTATCAGGATTCTCTACTCTGAGAAACAATCAATCTTTTGATAGCGATATCTTTCCGGTAATGAAGTGCGAATCTCTAAATTCTAGATATGATGTAGATGCATGAATGTAGATGCTAAGTCTAGCTCTGCAAGATCTGAAATGTAATTGAGATAGAATGTCGGATCAAAATGTAGAAGCTACTTCTGACTGAACTGCCTGAACTAAACTAGAAAATGAAAAGAAACAAACTGAACTGTAAACAAACTGAAATGCAAATATTTTTGGTTGATGCAAGATTGCTCTTGAACTAGGGATGCTCCTGCATCAGACATCCGGGGTTATTGAAAAAGTGAGTCCCTCACTTTGTTGGGGCTAGGGGGGAAACTGAGACGGTCCACCTTAGCTTGAGAAATCCATGATGAATCTTCTTTCGGCCTACCTTTCCACTTCACAAGGTATTCTTTGTATTGTCTTCCTCTAGTGCTGCGTCTAATTCTACTATCCAAAATGTCTTCAATCTGCTTCAGTGCTTGTTGTGGTAACTACTTCTTCAAGTCTTCTTCCATGTTGTCACTAAACTCTGCTTCATGATACTGATATAGGTCTGCAATGTTGAAAATAGGTGATATACCCAATGTCTTTGATAGCTCCACTTCATATGCATTCCTTGAATCAAATTTCTAAAGTATCCTACAAGGTCCAAACTTCTTCATCTTCAACTTGTTATATGCCCAACTAGAAATCTTTCTTTTCTCAGATATACCATCACTTCATCTCCCACTTCAAATTCCTTATGTCTTCTCTTCTCATCAGCCTTCTCTTTGTACTTACTATTCATGTTCTCCAAATGCTTCTTAACCTGATCATGTGCTATCTTCATGTGATCTGCAAATTCTTCTGCTTCTACACTTCTCTTTTCTTCCATACTAACATCTCTCAATTCTACAACTCCTTTAGGGTTTACTCTAGTCACAATCTCAAAAGGTGTTCTTCCGGTACTCCTATTCACTGAATTATTGTATGAAAACTTTGCTTGTGAAAGAATCAAATCCCAACTTTCTGTCTTCTCTCCAACCAAACATCTCAACAAGTTTCCCAAACTCCTTTTCACTACCTCTGTCTGTCCATCAGTCCATGGTTGAAAAGTTGAACTAAACTTCAAATCTGTTTTCATCTTCTTCCAAAGTGTCCTCCAAAAGTATCCAACAAACTTTGTATCGCTATTTGAAACTATTCTCTTAGGTAATCCATGCAATCTCACAATCTCCTTGGAAAATAGGTCAGCTACATGCACTACATCAATTGTCTTCTTATAAGGTATGAAATGAGCCATCTTTGAAAATCTATCAACCACTACAAATATTGAATCATGTCCTCTCTGTGTCTTAGGCAATCCCATCACAAAATCTATGCTTATGTCTTCCCAAGGTCTCTCCGGTATTGTCAAAGGCTTATACAATCCAGTGTTTTGACTACTCCCTTTTGCGACTTGACAAACTCTACAACTCTACCCAAATATCCGAACATCCTTATGTATCTGAGGCCAAAAGTAGTTTTCACTCACCAAAGCCACTGTCTTATTAATGCCAAAATGTCCTGCCAATCCACCACTATGTTTCTCCTTGATCAAATTATCTCTCATTGAACTTCTAGGTATGCACAATTGATTTCCCTTGAACAACATATCTTCTTGAGTGAAATAATCCAACCACTTACTCCTATCTGTCACAATAGGTTCCTTACATGCTTTCGAAGGTTCTGCAAAACCCAACACTTCAACTCTCATCTCTATCAACAAGTTTCTTCTTCTACTTAATGCATCAACAACTTTATTTGATTTTCCACTCCTATGCTTCAACACAAATGTATAACTCTACATAAACTCTACCCATATTATATGTCTCTGATTCAACTTACCTTGACTATTCAAATATTGCAAAGCTTGATGATCTGTATACACCACAAACTCCTTAGGCAACAATTAATGTCTCCACTTCTTCAAGGCTTGAATTATGGCATAGAATTCCTGATCATAAACTGAATATCTCCTCCTTGCATCATTCAACTTCTCACTAAAATAAGCTATAGGTCTACCTTCTTGACTTAACACTGCTCCAATTGCACTTCCACTTGCATCACAATCAACTTGAAATACTTTATTGAAATCTGGTAATGCCAAAATAGGTTGCTCTGTCACTTTCTACTTCAACAACTCAAAACTTTTATCTGCTCCTGATATCCACTTGAAATCTTTTCTATCACCTCTCATTGTCTCTATCATAGGGTTACAAACTGAATTGAAATTTTTGATGAACTTTTGGTAGAAACTAGATAATCCATGAAATGATCTAACCTCTCCAATGCTCTCCGATGTAGGCCATTCAACAATTGCTTTCACTTTCTCAGGGTCCACATTCAATCCTTCTACAGAAATCACAAATCCCAGATATACTAACTCTTCATGAAACTACACTTTTTGATGTTTATCAACAATTTCTCTTCTCTCAGTCTCTGCAAAACTTGTCTAATATGCCACAAATGTTCCTCTTTTGTCTTACTAAAAATTATAATGTCATCTAAGTATACAATCACAAACTTACCCAAGAATTTCTTCAAGACTTCATTCATCAATCTCATGAAAGTACTCGGTGCATTTATCAATCCAAAAGGCATCACTAACCACTCATACAATCCTTTATGTGTCTTAAAAGTAGTCTTCCATTCATCACCTTCTTTGATTCTGATCTGATGGTATCCACTCTTCAAGTCTATCTTTTGTGAAATATCTTGCTCCACTCAAACAATCCATGATATCATCCATCCTAGGTAAAGGAAATCTATACTTAACTGTGATCTTGTTTATTGCTCTAGAGTCAGTACACATTCTCCATTCTCCATCCTTCTTAGGTGCTAACACTGCAGGTACTGCACAAGGACTCAAACTCTCTCTGATCAAACCTTTCCTCAATAACTCATGTATTTGTCTGTTCAATTCTTCATTCTCTGCCAGTGTCATTCTATGTGCTGCTTTGTTAGGCAAACTTGCTCCTGGTATAAGGTCCATGTGATGACTGATGCTCCTGATAGGTGGCAATCCTTCAAGTACATTATTTGATATGATGTCTTCATATTCTATCAGCAACTCTCTTATCTCCCCCGGTTATGTCTCTTCAGTCTACTTCTTCAATGTTTCAGGTTTCTTAAGAATCAAGGCATAACACATATTCTCATGTCTCAAACCATCCAGAAATTTCCTTCCATCTACCAAACAGATTCTAGCATTCCCACATACTTCACTCTTAGGATCATCCTCCAAAGGAATCAAAGTAATTCTCTTTCCATTTTCTATTATAGTATACGTATTCTTTCTCCCATCATGTATAGCTTTTCTATCATACTGCCAAGGTCTACCCAATAAGATATGACAAACATCCATAGGCATAATATCACACAAGACTTCATCATGATAAGATCCAATATGAAATTTCACCAAACATTGTTCACTCATCAGTACCTTATGATCATCCTGAATCCATGCCATCTGATAGGGCTTAGGGTGTTTCAATCTTTCCAACTTCAGCTTAGTCACCATCTCTTCTGAAACTAGGTTATCTGAACCACCACTATCAATCACAACTTTACAACACTTACCTCCTAATTTGTATCTAGTTCTGAATAGACTCTTCCTCTATGGTGGTTCTTCATTTGTCTCTTCTTGAAATAATGCTCTCCTCATCATAAGTGATTCTCCTTTCTCAGGTTTACCAACAAAACTCGGTGATCCAATAGGTTGTTCTTCAACATAGGCTACTCTTTCACTATTTTCTGTCCTCTTACTTGTACTACCCTGATTACATTCAAATGCTCTATGTCCTTCACCTCCACACTTGAAACAAGTACATCTAAATGTTCTCTTATCAAATCCTCTTTCTTCTCTTTTATATCCTTCATTCCGGTATGCACTAGGGTTTCCTCTCTGGTAAAAATGTATGTCATCTCTTCGGTAAGCATTGTTATCTCTGTCATCCTTCTTCAATGCGTTGTTAAACTTGTTCTACTCCAGATATGATCTGTCTCCTCTAAAAAATGTTCTACTTCTATGAAATTTACCTCCTCTACCTCTCTGTCTCTGATCATGCCTTTTATTCATCTTCTCTTCAAATTTTAGTGTAAATTGATATGCTTCCTCCAAAGATGTCATCCTTACCAAGCTTGCTCTTCTTGAATGTTTAATCTTAGTCCATTGATGTATCTAGCCACTTTCTCCTTGCTTGCTTCACTATGTCCTGTCCTTATGATCATCTTATGGAATTCTTCAATGTACTCCTTCACAAATTTATCCTTTGTCTTAGGTTTTGCAATCTTTTCAACAGCTCCAACTCATAGTCAGCAGGTATAAACTGATTCTTCAACTTTGTCACCATCCGGTCCCACTTTGTAATCTTTTCTTTTCCTTTTCTATTTCTTTCCAACTGAACTTCTTTCCACCATATAGCAACATGCCCTTTCAACATTGTCTTTACAAATTTCACCTTCTCTGGATCTTCAATTTCCTCATATTCAAAGTATTCTTCCATGTCAGTTATCCAATCAATCAATTCTTCAGGGTTCAAATTACCAGTATAGTTCGGCACATAAACTCTAGGTCTCTTTCCAATATTTGAAATAACTCACAACATCTTTACTTGATCTGATTCTTCTTCTTCATCACCTCCTAAGGTTTCACCAATTTATTCAACAGATTGGAATTCTTCTTCATCCTCACTTTCAACATTAGGTCTCAGTGCCAATCCTCTTCGCCTATCTTCTTCAACAACATCTAAATGAATTCGCATTGTTTTCATCATCTCCATCATCACATCCATTCTATCAGACATTGTTCCAACAACAACAACTCTCTGTGGTGGCATTCTTCCTAGGATCAAGTGCAAATTGCCTTAGGTTCGACGAGTGGGCTACAAGGTGACAACTACCTCACAATCGGTGATCGGTTACAACACAAGTAACCTGCCTCAATTCGGTGATCTATCCACAACAAGATCTTATGGAATTCCTTCACCAATTTCGCTCAATCCACTCCCAAAGATTTGAACTTTCACTCTGATACCACTTGGTGTAGTCACGGTAGGAGGGTTCACAGAATGAACTGTTCGGACCATGCAACAAGAGTAAACACAACATAAACAACTCAAAGATATAAAGTAAATGCATATTCAGTCATTCAATATATCATAGAAGGGCTCACTGGCTTGATTACATACATGCACAAGATAAAACTTTGAAGTTCCTTCGCACAAAATCCAAACTATCAATCTTCTAAATCATGAGAAATTTTGATAACTAATTTCCTAAGGATCCATTATATCAATATATATCAACTCTAGAATAATAGATTCCTCCACGTTGGCCAAGAAAGGTCACAAACTCCAATGAAGAGCTGTAACGTGTGAACACGGATAGGTCAGACCTAAATGCATAGAACCCTTATGGAAAATCAATGAAATGAAGTGCAGATCTTTAGGGAAGGTCAGCCACGAACCAAAGATCATTGAATGATGTGTCATTAGGCTCCAAAGATCAAGAAATGCTTCTGTAGGTTTCTTCTTCAGCTGGTTGTTTGTAATTATCAGGTTGCTCTGCTATGAGAAACAATCAATCTTCTGATAGTGATATCTTTCTAGTAATGAAGTGCAAATCTATGAATTCTGGTTGTGATGTAGATGCATAAATGTAGATGCTAAGTCTATCTCTGCAAGATCTGAAATGTAACTAAGATAGAATGTTAGATCAAAATGTAGAAGCTGCTTCTGACTAAACTGCTTGAACTGAACTGGAAAATGAAAAGAAACAAACTGAAATGCAAATGTTTTTGGTTGATGCAAGATTGCTCTTGAACCAAGGATGCTCTTGCATCAAGAAGTGTACCTTGTGTAATCATTCTTTCCAAAAATTTCCTAATCACTCTCCCCCTTACATGTATCTTCTCAACCTTTTGAATGACATGATCTTCAACAATGATAGCCACAGGTTCTACTGATTCAGAGGACAAAGTGATTTTCCATAGCACTGTAGTCAACTGTTTTGCTCCACCCTTGTACTGATCCTTCATCTTCTTCTCATGATCGAAATTTACAATTAGAGAATTCAGAGTTGATTGAACATAAGCTTTTGCACTCTCATGAGTGATCTTTCCCAGCTCAATTCTTGAGATTGAATAGTCATTCATATTAAACTCCTCAATAGTTACATCAAGTGAAGGTTGAGCTATCTCTACATATTTATGACCTTTGTCTTCAAGTAGCCTGGAGAGAGTCTTCAACTTCTTCTTGGTCTTGGTCTTTATAGGTGTCAATTTCTCGAAGTCAAAGTCATTTGGGGAGATGGTTTGCTTCCTTCTCTTTGGGGTATACAATGAAATCCATGGAGGAAGTACTGACATATTTGTATCCAAATTAGAATCCATAGTCGGTGTAGAAGGAGTTGCACCCACACAAGTTGAAGTTACAATTGGGGAAGTATTTGTAAAAATGGCACTAGGAACATCAACACTTAGATTTCTCTCAGAACCAATCATGAGCTGTTCAAAATTACTCTGAGTATCCATATCAAATGAAGGTGAAGATAGACTAGGTAAAGAAGATGAAGAACCAAAAACGGTTTCCAAATTCTGCTTGAGACCATCAAAAGTGACCTTGGATGGGGATGGATGCAAAGACAGAGGAGACTCATAAGACTGAATATTTATTAGAATGATTGGGGTGATTGAGGCAGTGGGCATAGAAGGAGACACTGAGAAAGTATTCAAAGGAGAAGAAACATGTGGCTCTTGTGGAATATCACCCTGAGGAGACACTGTGGGTCCTTCATGTTGTTCTTGTTCTTCTTCTTGTTCAACTTCTTGTTTGATCTCTTCTCTTTCCTCTGAAGATATCTCTTCAGTAGGTAGCTCCTCAATAGCCTGTTCTTCAACAACTATTTCTTCAGAAGACAACTCTTCTTCAGTTACCTTAGCTTTACCACCCTTAGACACAAATTTGATCTTAGGCTTGGTAGCCTTGCTAGAACTAGTTGGTGCATCACTTTTGTTTTTTGTCCTCAGCTCAATCTTCTTACCTATTTGCTCTTGGGTTTCTTCTTCGGGTCCAGTTGTAAAAACTTTCAACTGAATTCCTTTACCTTTCAGCCAGACATTTGTGTTTGCCAAGATGGGTTGAAATCTTTTCCTAATTGAAGTGACTTCTTTCTTTGACCATTGAATAATAGGCAAAGGAGAACCTTCAATATTCTTACTGACATAAGAAGGATCTAGAATGTCTCCATTATCCACCATATCCTCTGGAATGCTTGTTCAACTTCTTGTTCGATCTCTTCTCTTTTCTCTGAAGATATCTCTTCAGTAGCTAACTCCTTAATAGCCTGTTCTTCAACAGTTATCTCTTCAGTAGTTGACTCTTCTTCAATTACCTTAGCTTTACCACCCTTAGACACAAATTTGATCTTAGGCTTGGTAGCCTTGCTAGAACTAGCTGGTGCATCACTTTTGTTTTTTGTCCTCAGCTTAGCCTTCTTACTTGTTTGCTCTTAGGTTTCTTCTTTAGATCTAGTTGTAAAATCTTTCAACTGAATTCCTTTACCTTTCAGCCATACATTTGTGTTTGCCAAGATGGGTTGAAATCTTTTCCTAATTGAAGTGACTTCTTTCTTTGACCATTGAATAATAGGCAAAGGAGAACCTTCAATATTCTTACTGACATAAGAAGGATCTAGAATGTCACCATTATCCACCATATCCTCTAGAATGTCTACCAACTTCAAATATTCAACTTGACTTAAAGTTAATCGGCAGTAGTCCATCTTCCTAATGTCTTCTTATGTCCTTAGATCAACCTAGACATCCTCTACCATAGGCACATGAGACAAAGATTTCTTCTTCATTTTATCCTTAACCCTTTTGTAGTCAAAGTTAACCCTTCTCTTGAAATGCTTCATAGTAACAAGTTGCATTTCAGATTCAATGGCTTTAGCCTTAGTAGAGGTATGAATGGAATACCTACCAATATTGATCAAGAACCTGAAACCAATTTTCTTCAGCTCCATTTGTTTATTATGCACAACAATAATATGTCGACATAATTCCATTAACACAACCTTGTCACTTGGATACCTTGGTAACATATAGGGATAACCTTGGAAATACCCAACTCTTAGATAAGTGAAAGTAGGAAATTGTAGATACAAACAACCAAATATGTTCACTACTCCCAAGCTTCATCAGAAACTCTCTTCTGTTCTAATTGTGTATCAAACAAACACATGAAAACATCAAAGAAAGCATCATTCACCCTCCTGAAATGATGAATAGCTCCCTTAAGAGCCAATTGAGGATAATATTGATACACTGGCACCACCCTTCGATCTCCCTCTAATGATAGACCTGAAAAACTCCTCATGGAGGCAGCAACATAAACAAGATAAAATGTCATATAAAACTTGGAGGTAGTGCACACCTTAGTAAGCTTCTCATGGATGGCATTGATGATCCATTCACCCCAAAATATCTTTTGATTTCCCTTCAATATTACCCTGATGTAGAGGTACATCCACTCATGAAAAGTGGAAGATGTAGAAAGTCCCTTTACTCTGTTGAGAAGAGTAATCAAATCACTGATTTCTTCAACAAAATCACTCCTAGGAAAGATTTTAGGCCATCTCGAGAGATTTGGCCTTGCTGACTTTAGCCATTTGGTATTGATTACCTTCTTTGTTGCTTCAGGATCCTTATCATATTCTTTCTAAGAATAATCAGGATCAATCTCTACACAGGTGTTAAAACTAGGACACATGAAGACTTTATCCAAGAACTCTAGATCCAATCTTATAATCACATTCCCATTAGCATTAGTGACACTTCTGTCATCCTTATTGTATTGTGCTGCCACTTGAAGTACAAACTCAGGATTATGTGCGGCGACAGGGATAGCATCCACCAAGTGAATGTTGCTCTCTACAATCCATTTCATAAAGTGTGTAGACACCCAAAAATGACCAAGTCATCACATCACTTGCATTTCATCAATTCTTCCAAATCACCTACATTTCAACGTTAATTAAATAATCTAATTATTTAATTAATTTCATCAATTCTTCCAAAACTCCAAAATTCAACATTAATTAAATAAATCCTCTTTATTTAATTAATTTCATTAAATTCCTCTTTGTTCTTCCAAAATTAAATAATTTTTATTATTTAATTAAATCATTATCCTTTTCAAATTTCAAGCCTACATTAATTAAATAAATCCCATTATTTAATTAATTCATCAAATTTTATGTTATCTACAATTAAATAATTTGCATTATTTAATTGAATCACTTGTTCTTGTAAATTTAAATAAATCATGCAAATTTATTTAAATTATCTCAATCCTCTAAAAATAAATAAAATCAAGTATTTTATTTACAATCTTTATATTCCTCTATCATGCACAATTAAACAAATAAATTTATTTATTTAATTACAGTTATCTTCCAATTCCTCTTAAAATATCTTGTTAACTCATGTGCACAATCAGTCTTATTTTTAGAACTCTAAAAAAGGGCAAAATAACAAGTTGAGTTATCTATTCAATCAATCTTATTTTTATCATATCTTAATAAAAATATCCTTATGGATTGACACATGTTGTGTGCACATTCATCAAGGTTATTTGTTTTATCTCTTCTATTGATTCTTCTGAATTATCTGGACTGTTGATCGGTCTCTGTTGAAACCTATATAAACCCCCCTCATCTCCTTCACAAATCCTCTTCGATCACTTATTCTCAGGCATCCTTTACAGAGCATTGAGCATACATCGCATCGTCGAGCACCTTTTACAATCTTTTGACATTGATTTTTGAGCACCTATACTTGCTTGTTGCAAACATGGTTTCACAAAATATTTGAGCAATCCAATTCGACAAAAGAGAACAATACAATCTGGTAAAAGCTTTCTTGTTTTAGTTGATTTATTCATTGATCATGGCTTTTTCATTTAGATAGATCTCTTTATGTTATGGGTTATTGATTTGGTTATTTTTATAGTTTTGATTTTATCATTCGACTTATCAATTTTCCTCATACACATTCTGGCACGCCCGGTGGGACCCACTAATCGCTCTTTTTCTTTGAGAAATTGATTTTTTTTTAAGTACAGTACAAAACAACGCAAAAGACACAGAAAAGTGCTATTGGCAGTATAGTAAAACACTTTTGGTAGTACAGTATAGCGCCTCTGATAGCACAGTACCACACTATTGGTAGCATAATACAACACGATTGGTAGATTAGTAAGGCACTTTTGGCACATTAGGGTTTTTTGAGAGCTTGTTTTGTGATTTGTAGGATTTTAACTCACATACCTATCATTAATTGACTGACAATCTAATTTATTTGTCTTTCAATTATCTTTTATACTTCCTAAGCTGACGTATTTAGGAGTATTTTTAATTTTTGAGTTAACCTACCTATTTGCGGCATTATTTGAGTTGTTCTTGATCCTAGGTTACATATCTATCAGCTATTACATCTTAGATCTTCAAGTCAACCATGAAATCATATTTTGACCTAGCCTTTTTTGATAAAATATAACTTTTTTTAGATCTAAGGTAGCAAGGTGCATTTGGTAGCACTGTACCGCGCGTCTGATAGCACAGTACAACACTACCGGTAGCATAGTAAATCGCTTCAGGATCTACAACAACTTGCTTCTGGTAACATAGTGTAGTGCTTTCGACAACACTGTAGCTCGCCCCTGGTAAAACAATCAAGCGCTTTTGGTTAGATTGAATTATTTTTGCTAATTTTATGAGTTTGTGTGGAACTAATCGACTTGTTGCAGCTTCTTATCACTCAAATAGAAAAAATGGGTTTTCCTAACATGTTCATGCAGGATGAGTGTTGAAGAATCTCAATCTATAGCACTAAGTCTTAGAAACATATTGCCATATTAAGGGACAATTGAACAAATCACTTTTGCAAATCCAAATCTGAGGAACATATTGCTTTCTTAAGGGACAAAACATCTTTTTTGCAATCTAAGTCTTAGGAACATATTGCTTTCTTAAGGGACAATGGACATGAATGCAAAAACACTTCAATTTTCTAAGGGACAATGGACATGAATGCCAAACACTTCAATTTCATAAGGGACAATTGACAACTACAATCGTGTGTGTGCCTAATCTAGTTGTACCTTATTTTTCTTATAATAGGACAATTGAACCTTTGTTTGATGTGCTTGATTTTACATTTCAGTTATTCCTTTAGAAGGGCCTGCTTTTGGATTGTGCTTCATCCAAAAGGGATGACCCTAAGCAAAGTTTTCCTTTTAACCACTATATAAGAGGGATAAGGTGAAAGCCAATTCCTAACCGACGTCAACCTTACCTTATGTTGCTAAATTGAAAAGAGGTGTACTAGCTCTTTGTGGAAACGATTTTCACATTGAGCGAAGTGTTTGATACTCTTAGTAAGATTGGTTAAAGCTTTTAGTATCTTGTCACATTGCTCGTAAGGCGTTGGTCCCTAAAAGTTACTAAGAACCAATCTAGATAGTGACTACGGGTAAGTGCAAAAAGATGGAGGGGGCCAAAAAGTGGCCAAATTATTTAAAAATAATAATAATACAAAACGCGAGCGCGCTATAACGTGAGCGCGTTTTGACTTACTATAAATTAAAAAAAGGTTTCTATCTCATTTCATTTCTTTCTTCTCCTCTATGCCCACGACCTGCAAACCCTAGGAAGCGTGCTCGCATTTTACAAAACTTAATTCAACACAAAAACCTTATCGATTTGTTACCAAAATGCCGCCACGATGTCGAGCACACCAAAGGAGAGTTATATTTGTTTTTTTGTTTGAATTTGTTTCTAAATAGGTAGGTTTGAGTTGATTTTTGATGTATATTTTGTTAATTGTCAGGAAATGTTTAATGCACTTCCTCCTCCTCAAAATCCACAAAATCTTGAGGAGGAAATACTTGCAGAACAACAACCTCCTCCATCCATTCCTCGACATGCCCCTGGAACATGAGAAAATATAATGGGGCAAATTGAAAACAACAAAAAAGAAATTGAAGATATAATTGCAAGGTTGAAAGATCCTTCCACTTCAACCTTGCATAGGTCCACGCTTGCTGAATCTCTTGAATCTATGTTATCAAATGTAGATTCAATTAGCAAGCAAATAACTAGTTGGACAGATAAGAGGAGAGAGTTTGAAGACTATTATGCAGACAAGCTGTCATACCAAGATGTGAAAAAAATACAAATTACAAAATTAGACTTGTGTTTGATTTTCACAAACCCACAAACAAATCAACCTCCACCCATTACATGCAAGAGGTTCCCTATCCATTGGTGCAATAACCAAGTGATAAGGGACAATTTTGGGCAGAGGTGGTGGATGGTTTTTGACCATCCTCCATGTAATAATAATGAGGTTTCGCAATACTTTTTGAGGAAACTCTACTGCGAGTTTGTCTTCAATAAAGTGCCAAACTATTTTGATATGCGGGACTTCTAGGGTAGAGGTGGGGGGTCAGCACAAGATAGACTAGGGGCACATGTTGACCCACAGTGGGCAGTGAGACGAGTAATCAACAGACCAGCCCACGAGCATGTTTCTATCCCTTCCATTGTGAAGGAGAGTGTTGAGGTTGATACACTTCAGTCCATTAGTGCCTTGACCCAGAGCATCATAGTGCTTGCCAGTCCTGCAGCACAAAGTGGGTTGGGAGATAGTGTGAGGAGTAGGGTCCCACCCCATACTTGTCAAACTTGCAGGTCAGCCTGTGTTTATGAACCCATGGATAGTCACAACGTAGGTGCACAGGCTACATCTACAGCTAAGCATATGGTGATGACAGATACCCTCCTGAGTGAGACTTTCGGCCTTGATACTTAGGTAAATATTAGCAAGTTTATTGAATTTAATTTATTAAATTTCATTTTTGAAATGCAAGATTAACTAATTTAAATTGATGATTTTAATGAAATTTTAGGGTCATAGCGTCGATGCAATTTTTAGTGGTTCTCTACTTGCATTTTACACTAGATCATCTACTATCGGGGTATGTAACTAGTAAACAATTATAAACATTACAGGTGAATAACATCATTATATGAATGGTATTCTAATATCTGATTTTGGATGTTGAATAGGTTAATATTGTAGATTTCACGGTAACACCTGCCAGCGGTGGTGGACTTCAAAGCTTTACAGAGGTAATAAAATAAATAGTTTAATGAATGAATTGTACTTACTAGATTTTTGTATGTGACTTGTGTGCTTTATTGTGTGTACTTCCATGTTTAGATGAACGTGTGTGTATGTTAGGAGCCATGATTTGCATCACTATTATAGTTTTTGTAATTGAATAATGTTGTTTTATTTCTAGATGATGCAGGCTACGGAGACACCTCCCCATGTTTAGAGGGTAATGGAGCATGGTGTGGCCTCTGCAATTCATAGCTCCATGGCATTGACAGGGGTATGAGGCAGATTAGTAAATTTCAATTTACATTCATTGCTATAGTTGTCTATTTTTGAAAAATCAAAAGATTATTGATTTGAAGTTTAATTTCTATCTGGATGGTTTCTATAGGACATGACATCACCAGGGCCTATTCTTGCTACTGAGGCAAGTGAGGAGACAAATTATATGTTAGCGGTAAGTGATTATTTTGTTAAATGTTTCATTTTTTATAACATGTAATTTCTATATATTAATGTCTATACTTTTTATTGTAATAGCTAAAGATGTAGGAAGAACTAAATAGGAGGAGTAGCCCTCAGGTTTGTAGTAGACCACCCACATGCGCATCTCCATCCCTTAGAAGATCAAAGGCTGCCCGTGATCTATTCTCTTCACCAGCTAGAGGGGAATGACATTTTATTGTGTTCCTTTGTTGTATGCCTATATGGCATTTGTGGACATATATTTTGTATTGTATATAGTTGACATTATATGCCTATATGGCATTCTTGTAAGCCTATATGGCTATTTTGTATATATGTTATACTTATATCGACAGATATTGATGTATGCCTATATGGATATTTGGTTAATACACATCTTTTTATTGATGGCGTCCATACTTGCATTATAAATCTACGTTTGAATGGATATTTGTAGATGGCTACTTCAAATATTTAAAGTCCAACTGTATTACATAGGATTTTTGTTGATCCAATAAGCTAGCTATTGTTATTCAAGTATCACCTAAACCTCATTTTGGAACTAAAAGATAAAAGTTGTATTTAAAAAAAAATGAATCATCATGTTGAACAGAAAATATTAATATTCTTTATGAGTAGCATAGAATGTCAATTATATGCAATACAAAAAAATGAATCATCATGTTATTCTTTATGTTTGAGATCCTGAAAATGATTAAGTCTGGTAGCCTGATATCCTAAAACACTAGGATGAATATCCAAGTCATTAGGATGATTGCACCTTGAGACAAAGTCATTAAGATGAGTGCCTAAAGGAGACTTTCTTAAACATTCAAATATTAAGCAATAAGCATGGAGGGTTAAGGTGCAATTTGCAACTCATAAACCCTCAAAAGGGCACCCAACTTAGAGAGAGCATTCATTTAAGACAAGGCACCCATTGACACCTATTCCACCATAAAAGTGTGCCTAAGGTGGAAGGAGAACAAGCCTCTAGTAAGTGAAGCGCACCTATTGTCTAAACCACTTCATTATGGCACCCTAGCATGAGGAGGAGTATATAAGTCAATAGGAAATGGCGCTTAGAATGCAAATGAAGGACTAAGTGGCATTTTCAATAAGCATCAATTCACCTTGAGTTTTCAATAAATACATCAAATTAAGCCCCATAAGCCTAGGCACCCTTTGCCTTCAAAAGAACCTTGTATCGACGTCAAGAGTTGGTCGTATCAGCGTATCGACAAACCTTGGTTAGGCTTCATTGATAGCGGTCTGTCTTGCCGACGAGTGTGGTTCGAAGTTGAAGACATTGGTGTATCAGAAGATAATCCCATCGGCGCATCGAAAGAGCAGTTGAGAGCTTCGCCGATGAAGGGGGTCACACCGACAGTCAAAATCCATCAGTGTATCATCCCAATGAGATTAGAGTTCACTGATGTTTGGAGTCTCACTGACGGGTGTGGTCTGAAGGTTGTCATTGGTGAGATCGGTGTGTTGGCAGAAGAGTTTTTGAGTGTGCCGATGGTATTAAGTCCTATCGATAGGCGAGGAACTTAGAGTCTCGTATCAGAGTGACAAAGACATCAGTGTGAAAGGATATAAAGTCATCGATAGCGGTCTGTCTAACCGATAAGAGTCAATGATGGGATGTTTGTCAGAAGTGAAATCAAACAGAGTCATGGTGGCATTGGCCTATCGGCCGATGAAATTTTAAGTTCGCTGATGGTATGTTGTCTCGCCAATAGTGAGTTCGAAGGTTCAAAAGTTGATAATTCTATGCTTCCATTGTGTGCTCTGCATCAGAGACTCATCCCTACTACAATCTAGCATTCTCTAGTTGTGTTCTCCCCTTTATTTTTGTGAATGCCTCTGGAAGTAATGTTGAGTTACTTGTGATGTCCTTATTGACTAGTGTTGTTTTGGATTCATGTGTAGTCCTTGTTCCTTATAGTCTATTGTCTACCTGACTGTTTGTTGTAACTTATTAAACCACTATGATTTTGAATATTTAAATTTAGAGGGCATTAGACACCAAAACTTCTTGACCTTTAACAACCCAACCTAGAATCAATAGATTTTTGTCCATTCCAACTATTCTAGTCAAGACAAAGCATGTTGATTCTCATTCAATCCAAAGTTCATTAACAAGATTATCTTATCATAATATTTAGGGAAATGACCACCTAGATGGACAATGATGTGAGCTATCTATAAAGAAACTTGAAAGAAGTATAGGAGGCATGAGAATCCCTCCATGTTGTTTATCAAGTTGAATGATCTATGACACATCATGTATCATTAGAAAATATTCTCGAAGAGAAAGCAAGTGAAAATACTCAAAACAACCCATAACAAGGTGGAGAAGTTTAAAGGATGGAGGTTGCAACACTTTCCAACCTCATAGCCACACTAGTCCAATGGATCAGGATGCTAAAGGCTAGAGGTGTTGAGAAACCTCTAAAGGATAAAACTATAGAAAGACCAAAAGTTCAAATGAATCCATTCAACACTAGGGTTGAGAAAAACTAGGGGGCAACTCAATCTTCCCTATCTAAATTTTTTTTTTCAAAAAACTAGTAATGACACTTTCCCACATCTTCAAGACCTAGTGGAGCTTATGTGCCACAAAATCATGTGACTCCCATAGTGTATCATCCCATCACTATCCAACCAATGTATCTAGGATATCAAACAAATGTGTAAATGAAAAATCAACTTAGTACACAAGCCCCATCCATGGGTCTCATGTTCATAAGAACTCCAACTGCTGAAGATTCCTTTTCAGGAACCTACTTAGACTATTTAAAAGAACCTCTTGACTTAAAAATTTGTAATATGTTATTATTACATCCCCTCCCAGATGTACCAAAATTCAAAGGAGAAGGGAATCCAAATTCCCACATCAAGGCATATATGATGACTGTAAGAGAGATCTTCCCTTGGGACATAGTTATGGCTAGGATATTTCCCAAGACCCTTGAAGGAATCATGTTAAATTGGTACAATTACCTTCCAAGGTCTCTATACATTTCTTCGTACAGCCCATTGGTGATTTTGTGATACCTTTCAATATGAACAAATTGGTCAAGGCAAGAATTTGAGAGTTCCTAAGTATGAAATAAAATGTTTAGTTATTGGTACATTTTTAGAAGTCGGAGGCAAGTCCTTTATTTGTCAACTAGTGCCCTAAATATGGCCCATAGAGAAATCTATAACCTCTTTTTGCATTTTGTAAATAGGGATACAAGGGAGGAGGTTTAGAAGTTACCTTATAAGTCTTATGAGGAATCTTCAGAAAGTGCATTAAGAATTGATCAAGCCACAATTAGTAGTGGGTAAAGGGTTTATAGAATAAATGGATGGTTGATGACTTCCCAAGATAGAGATAATAGTGAGAACAATCCTTCCACAATCCTAGCAAGAGGAAGTCTTTTGGAGTCTCCAAAACACATCAAACACTTGACTAACAACAAGATAACTTTTTCCCAAGTTAGGCGCTTCAAGAGGGAAGTTAAAACATGAATAAGTGCCAACTTGTCTAGGCGCAAACTCAAGATTGTTGAGGATACACATGGCACCCAACATTCCTTGGTGATTTCATGAACTTCAAATGCTCAGAACTATTCAAGGAATGCCCAATGCCCCTTCTTGATGATAGGCACCAAAGTGAGGGTGGAATTGTGCCTTGATGGCATTAGGTGCTATCTAGAGTATGCTACTCCATGGAAATGCACCTTCTTGCTTAGACTAATTCAAACACTCCAAGGTCTTCAGTGATCAATTCCCCAACTTATGAAATGTCCTCCTTCATTTTAAAACACATTGTAATGCTCCAGAGAGATGACTATACCTAGGCACGAATCTGGGTTAGAAATGCCTCCAAAGTGCGCCTTCTCTTTTAGAATTCAAAACAAGGTCCAAAGGTGCTAATAAACTGAAGCTTTTCTTTGGAAAAGTCCCAGAGATTAAGATGCACCTTGTATTAATGAGGTGCAACTCTTGGGTAAGAAAGATTGTAAAGTGTGCCTAACTTAGTGAAGAGGTTGATAACTTCTAAACCCTTCCTGGAACTTAGATTGCTTCAACTGAAGATCATCTTGCACCAATACATCACCAAACTTTCAATCACAAGATCAATTCAAACTTAGGCTTTCATTAAGAGTCTTTCCAATGTTGGCGGATCTGAGAGGTTGAACTGGCAAGAGATGGTACCTAGCTTCCTAGACCTTGTTTCAATATGTTTGAGTTCCAAAGTTGACTCAATGGTATCAAGATGGCGCCATAGAGTCTTTGGACTAGTTCCTTAGAGTTTCAAAAACATTCTGGCTCCTTAAAAATTCCTCCTACATGCTTGGGCGCCATTTCAAGGTCCTGGAACCATGATGTAGCACCTTATTGCTCTAGGTGCCCATTCATGATTATGCAACTTGAGATTGGCACCTAGAGTGAATAGGCTTTCATCCTGACTTAATTCACTAAGGCAACCTCATCTTGAAGGCCAAACAACTTTTCCTGCCAAAGCACCTTGTTTGATGTGCTTCTTAACATGATACTTCTATGCTAGGTGCCACTTTGAGGCTGAAGGAGAGAGAAAGTGCGCCTAACCTATCTTGGGTGACTTCAGGACTTCAAATTCCTTTATTAGGTGTGGAGCATGCTTGAATGATGTTGCTCTTAACATCTTCCACTTCCAAACCCTGATTGAAGACTTCACATACTTGGGTGCTCATTTGGACAATTTGATGTGAAATTGGCGCCTAGACTTCAAGCGTCAACTTTCTGCTTTCTAGACTTAGCCAAATTTTGAGTTTCTGCCTTTGTTCCTGCAAAACAATGAGATTGAGTTAGTCAAAAATGAATTCATTCCCTCATCATTCTGAATTAGCCTCTGGGAATAAGCAATAGGCTAATCCATTCTTCACTTGATGATCAAGCCAGAAACGGGGACATGATAGGGTAAGTTGTATCTAATGACATCACCTAATTGAGCACCTAGGAGGTATAAAGCTTAACGTTGACATGAGGACAAACGCTTAGTAAAGGAGAGTTTCTCAAACATTTAAACATGTGAATGAAGTCATAGAAATGCACTAAATCATCTAGGCACCATTTTCACCTTGTGTACCCTTACATTTGTGCCTAAGAAGAAGTTGCAACTTTACACTGCCTCCTTCTGACGATTTTTGGGGCAGCAGAAAACCTTTCACCACGGGAAAATATCTCAGAGATATAAAAAACTGAGAGAGGTTATTGTAGAGGCACTCTACGTGATCGCGTTGCCTTAGACGAAATGTTTCTAAGTGACATGGTTTTCAAGTAACATCTCGTCAAAGATTGCTGCCTTTTTGCACTTTGGACTCTTCAGGGATATCGTCAGTACAATGTAGCTCGGACTGTTTCAACATGTTTGGGTGAAAAAAAAGACCATGCCTAGTGTAAATGTACCCATCCAGATGCATTGGAATAGTCAGTTTGGTCGCATCAGGAGTAGGACGAAAGTTACACCCCTTTGCAACTTTACACTGCCTCCTTCTGACAATTTTTGGGGCAGCAGAAAACCTTTCACCACAGGCAAATGCCTCAGAGATATAAAAAACTAAGAGAGGTTATTGTAGAGGCACTCTACGTGATCGCGTTGCCTTAAACAAAATGTTTCTAAGTGACACGGTTTTTGAGTAACATCTTGTCAAAGATTGCTGCCTTTTTGCACTTTGGACTCTTCAGAGATATCGTCGGTACAATGTAGCTCGAACTGTTTCGACATGTTTGGGTGAAAAATAGGACCATGCCTAGTGTAAATGTACCCATCTGGATGCGTTGGAATAGTCATTTTGGTCACATCAAGAGCAGGACAAAAGTTACACCCCTTTGCAACTTTACACTGCCTCCTAACGATTTTTGGGGCAAGAGAAAACCTTTCACCATGGGCAAATGCCTCAGAGATATAAAAAAATGAGAGAGGTTATTGTAGAGGCACTCTACATGATCACATTACCTTAGACAAAATGTTTCTAAGTGACACGGTTTTCAAGTAACATCTCGTCAAAGATTGCTACCTTTTTGCACTTTGGACTCTTTAGGGATATCGTCGGTACAATGTAGCTTGGACTGTTTCGACATGTTTGGGTGAAAAATAGGACCATGCCTAGCTTAAATGTACCCATCCAGATGCGTTGGAACAATCAGTTTGGTCACATCAGGAGCAGGATGAAAGTTACAACCCTTTGCAACTTTACACTGCCTCCTTCTGACGATTTTTGGGGTAGCAGAAAACCTTTCACCATGGGCAAATGTCTCAGAGATATAAAAACTGAGAGAGGTTATTGTAGAGGCACTCTACGTGATCGTGTTGCCCCAAATAGAATGTTTCTAAGTGACACATTTTTTGAGTAACATATCGTCAAAGATTGCTACCTTTTTGCACTTTAGACTCTTCAGGGATATCGTCGGTACAATGTAGCTCAGACTGTTTTGACATGTTTGGGTGAAAAAAAGGAGCATGCCTAGCGCAAATGTACCCATCTGGACGTGTTAGAATAGTCAGTTTGGTCACATCAGGAGCAGGACGTAAGTTACACCCCTTTGCAACTTTACACTGCCTCCTTCTGACGATTTTTGGGGCAGAAAAAAACCTTTCACCACAAGCAAATGCCTTAGAGATATAAAAAATTGAGAGAGGTTATTGTAGAGGCACTCTACGTGATCGCGTTGCCTCAGACAGAATGTTTCTAAGTGACAGTTTTTGAGTAACATCTCATCAAAGATTGCTGCCTTTTTGCATTTTGGACTCTTCAGGGATATCGTCAGTACAATGTAGCTCGGACTGTTTTGACATGTTTGGGTGAAAAATAGGACCATGCTTAGCATAAATGTACCCATCCAGAAGCGTTGGAATAGTCAGTTTGGTAGCATCAGGAGCAAGACACCAAAAATGCATAACATGATGATGTAAAAATGTGTATATGTGTAAATGCAGCAGGAAATTAAAAAAAAGACAAATTAATCCAATGAACCATCCAGGTCTACTCTACTCTTTATTGTGTCAAGTATTGCTTCACGGTCAGACTCACCCACCTTCCACAAGATTTTGTTCAAAGGTCTACCCCGATACTTTATCAAATGAACATTGGATGCCACAACAAGGTTCGAGTAATGAAGAATCTTCCAATGTGTGTCAAAGCCCTGAAACAACCAAACATTAACACTCTTATGTGGGTAGCTTCTAAGCCATGTTCCAGTAATAACCACTGAGCCTGTAGGGTATTCGATGTTTTCTCCATCTGTAACAGGGGCCTCCAATTTCTTTTTGGCCTCAACACAACGACATAAGTAATAATATGTTCCCTCTTCATTATCTTCATCTGCAATAATTACATATACGTTCCCTACATTGATATGTGTAGCAAATTAGATGAAATTAGTCAACATTACAAAAACACTACAAAGTAAGATGACATTACCTGGTTGAACTAGATGAAATTAGATGCATATACGTGCCCTATATTACATGGTTGAACTAAATCTGATATGTGGTCAAAGTCAACTGATGATTCCATCTGTGTTAGTTCCAGTGCCATTGGGGGTTGAGACGTGTCAAGTGGGCTAAGATAACTTAACTCCCATTCGTCAACCCACTCCTTTGACTCGCACTCATCCCAGACTTGAATTGTATAGGAAGAACAAAAGCATGACATATTTTGCGTATGGATACTCCATGAACCTGCAATTGAGCTTCTGAAAGAGTGCATCTCATTTGATCCTGTCAGTGTACAACAGTCCTCATATGGTGCAATGTTAGTATCATCTATCAACCAAAAAAATCTACTAACTGAAGACTTACCTTCATTACTTGGACCTGTTGACTTTTTCCCAGACTGGATGCTTATTCCCAGATTTCCCTACAAGGTAGCCATCAGTGATCAACAGGATCTCTGGGCCAGGGGGCCAACAGTGTAGGAGATAGACTCTATATTTTATCTCCTCTTCTTCTTTAGGCTCTGCAAGACCTAGGGGGGTATTCCCTACTCAACATCCATGAGGATATGCATACAAGGCTGGGATGCTGACAGAAAGCAGATAAGTCCTCCTGTAAGTAGACCAAAACTGAAAGATAAGAGCAAAGGGGCTAGCTTTGTGCCTATTTGCAGTTGTAGACAGAGGACTGAGGATCCTAAAACTAATTCTAATGTCCTAAAGATTGTTTTAGATTTAGATTTAGATTTTGAGTTTGGATGCAAAGCTAGACATGGTTGTAACTCAAACACAAAGCAAGATTGGTGCCTATCCAGGGCCTGGAGTCAGTAGACATACACCTGTGAATGATCAGCATGAACAACTAAAACTGGATTCCAGGGGGATATATGTGATACCTGCCTTACAGATATCTCCCAATACAGAGTGTTAAGTTATCTCTACTTATGGCATCCCTACTGCAGTATACCCTTCCCAATGTTCAACCTGAAAACAGTTTAATCTACCCCTTGAGCAGAAGTTAAAAGATCAGACATTCAACATAGGAATTCTATGCTCTAGAATCTAAACATTACCCAAATATCCAGATTCAGAAGAAGAATACATGCAATACTGGAGACAGAATTAACAAAACACATGCTAAGATAGCATTTCTCATATAAGATTAATCATGAAATCAGTGGGTTCATGCCAAAACATACAACAAGAGATACATAGACTCACAGGTCAAGCTGTACAGGGCAACCAGATCAGCTTGTTTTGAATTACAGAGCCAAAAATCTTCAACTTTCAACAACCAAAAATGAGTAACACTCCCTGCTTATAACAGCCAGGTAGTGTACCACAGCAATTAATTACATGGTTGACCAAAAATCCCGCCAGATACACAGTATTGTCAGATTGGCGCTCAAACATTCAATGCAGCAGGTGGGAGAGGAGACAGGAAGAAAACTCGAGCCCTGCGCCACTGTGCGTTGATGTACACCTTCAATCGGGTACCAGATCCGTCCATACCATCGCCCATACCTCTGCAACAATCGCCAATAATGGCGCACCAACCCGCGGCCTTGGGAAATGCAAAAAACAGTGCGTCGCAACCATCTCCCGCCAAGATTCATCGTCATGATATTTCAAATATGCAGGATATCAATTATCCCACATGCACCCCGCGGTGACCTCTTTAACACTTTATATACTAGGTCATGAGCATATATGATGTCGGTGCTTTTGCTCCTGACGACACTAGTATAAGACTTCATCATCATCCTCCAGCAGCATGATATCCTGTTGCTTGAAATATCACCCTGACGCCAGCATCATCTCGCAATATAACCTGCATGATAATTGCCTTCATCGGCACAACCTGATCCATCGGAGGAAGATCCTCCTGCTTAGCCGATACCAAATGTCTGGCCGATGAAAAATCCTGATGACGTCACCGTCATATCTGCCTACTGCGCACCTCCTCATATCCGGATGACGTCATCATCATATTCGCAACATTGGGGGATCTTCATAAGATGAGTAATGTTAGAAATATAACCCCCCGGACCTTGATGACGTCACCACCATATCGACATCAGGATGATATTCGGAAGATAACCGGATATTTGGAAATATCATCCTGATGCACAAATATCATGCTGCACTGTAGCTCCACTATAAGATCAGGGTGATAGATGAATATGCCAGATATTTGAAAGGATCACCCCCACTAGATAATGCACGAAGCCGACAGGCGGATATCTCCCTTCAGAAATATCATGATGCAGACAGGCAGAAAAGCGGATATCACCCTGACATAAGAATGACGTCAGCATCACCAGGACGATAAAACAACGAACATGAAGTGATAAAACAACATCAGGATGATATTGGCTAAGATCATCCTGACGTTCAAAATATGATGACCACGATGAAGATCGGGTCACACTTAGAACTTTACAGCAACATCATCAGGATGATCTTAACAAAGATCACCTGATGTTAAAATATCACCCCGCGAAAGATCATGCAGGCAGAAAATATGATGACCCTCGCAAGCAACATGGCGATAACTGGAAATATGATCATGATGATGACGACCCTTAAGAAAAAAACAAGTCGGGTCGAACAACTCAGAAAATAACCCCTTCAGAAGATCGGGGTGACATCATCATCATAAAAGGGCAAGGTGATATTTGGAAAATCACCAGATACTTGAAAAATCACCCCGCCAGCAAATCAGGGCACTGTAGCTCATCAGCAGGATCGGGATGATATCCAAACATCACCCGATATTGAAACATGATGATCCTGATGAAAAACCGGTTGAAAGAAAACATGATACTGCAGCTGAAAAATGCCGAGGAGGTCCAACACTTAGGAAAATGGGCAAGAAGATACAAGATTCAAATGAAGAAACCCCCTAAACATGAAAAATCAACCTCCAGGTCAAAAATGAGTGCTAACAGGACCCATGGAAGGATTACACCACTCGACAATCAATTTTGCATCTGTCAACTTTGCATTGTCTTTATACTTTAACTCTTCTCATGCTATGGCTCTTTTGATACATGCTCCTGCACCATCATGCTCCCCCTTTCCATGCCCAGCCTCACAAAAGTTCCACATATGCTGAATACTTGTAACATTATGCCTCCTACTCAACCAATAGAAATTCTACGTGTTCTTGAATTGTGATACACAGTTATCCGACCATATGATATGCTGACTGAATGATATGCCCCTTCTAGCCAAATCATTGTAGAACACATGAAAGCAACCTTGCACGAACTCCGTAGAATGCGTGCGATCATCACTAATATAGAAATTACACTGCCTTATGATCTTTCTGTCATCCTCTGTACTATCATTCGCATGAATGAATGCGATGTGCACAAATATAAAAACCTGTGTGGAGTTTTAATATTGTGATTGCACCTCACATTCTGGTTGTAGACTGTAGTTCTCTGCAAAGTCGACGACTAAAACAATGCTACCAACTGGAAATGTGTCCTTGCATAACTTGAATTACAAGTCCAACCATCGAGCTCTATGGGCATGTCTTGTATACTCATACACTATGCTGTCACGAAATATAGGTATAAACTAATACACTGGAATATTTTCAATAACCAATTCACACCTCTTTGCTTCTTTACCATCTTTTGTATTGTATGCCACTGTTTCATATTTGCCAAACTCTACTAGTTCATTTCCAACCGCATGTGTTCTTTCCATATGTTCACATATTGGCAAATGTTGCAAGCCACCACAACAATGACATGTGCCATCCAAGCATAATTTCTTGTAGAATATTTGACCTTCCTCTCTTTCACATAAAATTCTTGATATGAAGTCTCTTGAGGATGTTGGTGGGGCACATATGGCACAACCCTACAAAACATTTATAGTATTCTTATCTAAACATATAGACCTATAAGCATCAAAATGGTTAGAAAATTCAATATGTAATCTACAACAAGCAGTGCGTGTGTGATTTATCTTGACATAGAAAGGTTTTAGCATTTCAAAATATCTTTGACAAATTTTAATTTGAGGATACTTCTCTAGAACTTTACCATAAAACTGTGTTTGAGTCTCATCCAAAAAATGCTTTGGATGTGGCTCACGGTTCTGACTACCAATTCTCATTCTTACCACATCCTTTTGATTCAGAGATACCCTTATGTAATTCTTCCAAAAGTCTTCAATTAGTGATATCAATGCTTCAACAATTGGTTTATCTTTTCGTGGTAGTCTCCCCGAGAATGCCCATAATTCATTGGCATTAGTGTCCTCAATGCTTTGGCGTCTTCCAATGACTCTTGATAAAATTTTCCTATTAATTCTCAATTCTTGACTCGTCTTTCTAATGAGACAAGCTTTCCTCGTTTGACTACTTACTATAGTCGATGTAATCACACGCCATGTTGCATTACTATCTTTTGTGCATGAGGTGTTACCCACACTCTCATACGCACTTATTAGATTCTTAACAATAGATTTTTCACTTGAAGCCTCTGATGTTCTCAACCCAAGAATCTTTATGATGGACCTATACTTTATACTTCACATCATTTCAATGAATAATTGACATCTTGCAGTCTCATTTACCGTTTCAAAGAACAATCTCCAAATCTTATGAGCATATCTTCTACAAGTGCATTTTGGAATCTTACCTTCCATTGGCTGCAAAATATTCTCATCAATTTCAATCAAATACTTTGGCTTTCTATGCCAAATTCTAGGTGGTGTTAAGTTAGGTAAATTAATCTCAACATTAGGAATTTCATCAATATTTAAATGAGATGGGCTAGATGGCATACCTTCGATCGAAGATGGAATAGATGACATACCTTAAGGTTGAGGTGGGAACGATGGCGTACCTCCTTCATCACATGTGAGTGATGATGTACTCTCAACTTGAGATGTGGTAGATGGTGTCCCTACATGTTAACTTGCGGTAGAGGACGTCTCCAACTATGGTATTCAAATGTCTTGTAGCACGAAGTTTTTGCATTCGTTCTCTTTGTGCCGCCAATACCATATCTCTTTGTGATGGTTGTGGTTCCTCTTCAATTGGTATGTATTCATTTATCATGTCCAATTTCCTCTTCTCACGAAGTTCCCTCATAGCCACTGCTTTCTTTGCATTATTAGCTTCTATCTCTTCCTGTGTTGGTTTAATTCTTGATCGTTTCCTTGGCATGATGGAGAATTTGTCTGTAGCATGATAAAGAGACCAATATTACTTCCTAACAAATGAATACAAGATAATAGTGGGATTGTATTTTTATTATGTTGTAAGGATTTATTCTTGTATAGTTTGACATCATGGTATGTTAAGGTCTGTTCATTACACATAATTATTAAAGAGCCCAAGTGTAGAAAATATACATGGCATCATGTGAGATTGTAGGCTACTTTCTTGATTGGGAATGTGTCTATTTTAAACATGTATGATAAAGCATGATAAAGTAATTAAATCCGAATTAAGGAAAATGTAAAGAACATGCATGTAAAGACTTGACATACCTAAAAAATGAAGATTCAAATGGAGAGAGTAGCCAATTATGTAGTGTTTTTTCTTCTTGCATCAAACTCCTCAACAATTTGAGTTTTTCACCACTTGCTTCCTTTTCAATGTTAAATTGAATAACACTCAAATATAATTACTAACAACAATACTATTAACCAATCTATAATGTTAAATTCCTAAAATTGAATCACAATTAACATTGCAACACTACAAAAATTGAAACTTGAATATATATATATATATATCAAACTTGGTGTGAAAACTATGTTATTTCCTCCTTCTCAAGTTGGCAAAGAAAAAAAGGTGGTGGAAAGATCATGCAAAGGTGGTACAATGTGTCAAATGTGCATGTGAACTTCCCAATAGCATGAAAGCACTTCTTTTTTGTCAGAGCACACACATAATCAGTATGAAAATAAAGCATGTGGGCTTGGATCATGGGGGTCAACACTTTTTTACTGTTTCTATAGATAGACAAAACACGAGCGCGTTATAACGCGCTCATGTTTTGTCCTTCTATAGATTGATCACATCTTGTGCATTTCTCTTTCCAAACCTTCCCCTTCAGACTTGAATGACCACAAGGTTTTTGAGTTAGAAATTTTCTTGTTTCTTGCAAGAGCTTGCCAGATGCTCCACCATATGATAGGCATAACAATGAAGGGGCAAGCGCTCATAATCAAGTTCTTGATAGAAAATGCCCATCGAGGAAGAAACACAGATCTTCTTTGGAAGCAGAAGTTTTATTTTGTGACAAATCCTTATCCAAGCATAAATAATAGGGGTTCTATCAAGCGATTGCCAATCCACTTCCACAAAGTCTCCTGAAAACTTCCTGATTGATTCCAAAACATCCACACCCCAAAACTGGAGAGGCAATCAATATAATCAAACCCATAAATCTATATTTGACAACAGAAACCCTCAACACTATACCTTAAACCCTAATCCCTCAATCCTCAACCCTAAACCTTATCACTCAACCCTAATCCCTCAACCCTCAACCCTAATCCATCATCCCTCATCCCTAAACCCCAAATGCTATCCCTATTCCTAAACCCTCAATAGACTCGATACTATACCTTAAACCCTAATCCCTTATCCCTAAACCCTCCAACCCTATCCCTAAACCCTTGACCCTCAAACCTCAACCCTCAACGTCAAACCCTAATCCCTCAACCCTATCCCTAAACCCTAAACCCTCAACCCTCAACCCTCAACATCAAATCCTAATCCCTCGACCCTTCACTATAATCCGTCAACCCTAAACCCTATACCTAAACCCTCAACACTATACCTTAAACCCTAATCCCTCAACCCTCAACCCTAAACCTTATCCCTAAACCCTAATCCCTAAACCCTCAACCCTAATCCATCATCCTTCAACTCTAATCCCTCATCCCTAAACCCTAAATGCTATCCCTATTCCTAAACCCTCAACAGACTCAATACTATACCTTAAACCCTAATCCCTTATCCCTAAACCCTCCAACCCTATTCCTAATCCTTATACCCTCCACACTCTACTTTAACCCTAATCCCTCAACCCTCAACCCTATCCCTAAACCCTTGACCCTTGAACCTTAAACCTCAACCCTCAACGTCAAACCCTAATCCCTCAACCCTTAACTCTGATCCCTCGACCCTCAACCCTATCCCTAAACCCTAAACCCTAAAGCCTCAACCCTCAACCCTCAACATCAAATCCTAATCCCTCGACCCTTCACTGTAATTCCTCAACCCTAAACCCTATCCCTAAACCCTCAACACTATACCTTAAACCCTAATCCCTCAACCCTCAACCCTAAACCTTATCCCTAAACCCTAATCCCTCAACCCTCAACCCTAATCTGTCATCCCTCAACTCTAATCCCTCATCCCTAAACCCTAAATGATATCCCTATTCCTAATCCCTCAACAGACTTGATACTATACCTTAAACCCTCATCCGTTATCCCTAAACCCTCCAACCCTATCCCTAATCCTTATACCCTCCACACTCTACTTTAACCCTAATCCCTCAACCCTTAACCCTATCCCTGAACCCTTGACCCTCGAACCTCAACCCTCAACCCTCAACGTCAAACCCTAATCCCTCAACTCTTAACTCTGATCCCTCGACCCTCAACCCTATCCCTAAACCCTAAACCCTAAAACCTCAACCCTCAATGTCAAATCCTAATCCCTCAAACCTTCACTCTAATCCCTTAACCCTAAACCCTATCCCTAAACCCTCAACACTATACCTTAAACCCTAATCCCTCAACCCTCAACCCTAAACCTTATCCCTCAACCCTCAACCCTAATCCATCATCCCTCAACTCTAATCCCTCATCCCTAAACACTAAATGCTATCCCTATTCCCAAACCCTCAACCGACTCAATACTATACCTTAAACCCTAATCCCTTATCCCTAAACCCTCCAACCCTATCCCTAATCCTTATACCCTCCACACTCTACTTTAACCCTAATCCCTCGACCCTCAACCCTATCCCTAAACCCTTGATCCTCAAACCTCAACCCTCAACCCTCAACGTCAAACCCTAATCGCTCAACCCTTAACTATGATCCCTCAACCCTCAACCCTATCCCTAAACCCTAAACCCTAAATCCTCAAGCCTAAACCCTCAATGTCAAATCCTAATCCCTCAACCCTTCACTCTAATCCCTCAACCTAAACCCTATCCCTAAACCCTCAAAACTATACCTTAAACCCTAATTCCTCAACCCTCAACCCTAAACTTTATCCCTAAACCCTAATCCCTCAACCCTCAACCCTAATCCATCATCCCTCAACTCTAATCCCTCATCACTAAACCCTAAATGCTATCCCTATTCCTAAACCCTCAACAGACTCGATACTATACCTTAAACCCTCATCCCTTATCCCTAAACCCTCCAACCCTATCCCTAATCCTTATACCCTCCACACTCTACTTTAACCCTAATCCCTCAACCCTCAACCCTATCCCTAAACCCTTGACCCTCGAACCTCAACCCTCAACCCTCAACGTCAAACCCTAATCCCTCAACCCTATCCCTAAACCCTAAACCCTAAACCCTCAACCCTCAACGTCAAATCCTAATCCCTCGACCCTTCACTCTAATCCCTCAACCCTAAACCCTATCTCTAAACCCTCAACACTATACCTTAAACCCTAATCCCTCAACCCTCAACCCTTAACCCTAAACCTTATCCCTAAACCCTAATCCCTCAACCCTCAACCCTAATCCGTCATCCCTCAACTCTAATCCCTCATCCCTAAACACTAAATGCTATCCCTATTCCTAAACCCTATCTCTAAACCCTCAACACTATACCTTAAACCCTAATCCCTCAACCCTCAACCCTAATCCGTCATCCCTCAACTCTAATCCCTCATCCCTAAACACTAAATGCTATCCCTATTCCTAAACCCTCAATAGAGTCGATACTATACCTTAAACCCTAATCCCTTATCCCTAAACCCTCCAACCCTATTCCTAATCCTTATACCCTCCACACTCTACTTTAACCCTAATCCCTCAACCCTCAACCCTATCCCTAAACCCTTGACCCTTGAACCTCAACCCTCAACCCTTAACTCTGATCCCTCGACCCTCAACCCTATCCCTAAACCCTAAACCCTAAAGCCTCCAACCTCAACCCTCAATGTCAAATCCTAATCCCTCGACCCTTCACTGTAATTCCTTAACCCTAAACCCTATTCCTAAACCCTCAACACTATACCTTAAACCCTAATCCCTCAACCCTCAACCCTAAACCTTATCCCTAAACCCTAATCCCTCAACCCTCAACCCTAATCCATCATCCCTCAACTCTAATCCCTCATCCCTAAACCCTAAATGCTATCCCTATTCCTAAACCCTCAACAGACTCGATACTATACCTTAAACCCTCATCCCTTATCCCTAAACCCTCCAACCCTATCCCTAATCCTTATACCCTCCACACTCTACTTTAACCCTAATCCCTCGACCCTCAACCCTATCCCTAAACCCTTGACCCTTGAACCTCAACCCTCAACCCTCAACGTCAAACCCTAATCCCTCAACTCTTAACTCTAATCCCTCGACCCTCAACCCTATCCCTAAACCCTAAACCCTAAAGCCTCAACCCTCAACGTCAAATCCTAATCCCTCAACCCTTCACTCTAATCCCTCAACCCTAAACCCTCAACACTATACCTTAGACCCTAATCCCTCAACCCTCAACCCTAAACCTTATCCCTAAACCCTAATCCCTCAACCCTCAACCCTAATCCGTCATCCCTCAATTCTAATCCCTCATCCCTAAACCCTAAATGCTATCCCTATTCCCAAACCCTCAACTGACTCGATACTATACCTTAAACCCTAATCTCTTATCCCTAAACCCTCCAACCCTATCCTTAATCCTTATACCCTCTACACTCTACTTTAACCCTAATCCCTTGACCCTTAACCCTATCCCTAAACCCTTGATCCTTGAACCTCAACCCTCAACCCTCAACGTCAAACCCTAATCGCTCAACCCTTAACTATGATCCCTCGACCCTAAACCCTAAAGCCTCAAGCCTAAACCCTCAATGTCAAATCCTAATCCCTCAACCCTTCACTCTAATCCCTCAACCTAAACCCTATCCCTAAACCCTCAAAACTATACCTTAAACCCTAATTCCTCAACCCTCAACCCTAAACCTTATCCCTAAACCCTAATCCCTCAACCCTTAACCCTAATCCATCATCCCTCAACTCTAATCCCTCATCACTAAACCCTAAATGCTATCCCTATTCCTAAACCCTCAACAGACTCGATACTATACCTTAAACCCTCATCCCTTATCCCTAAACCCTCCAACCGTATCCCTAATCCTTATACCCTCCACACTCTACTTTAACCCTAATCCCTCGACCCTAAACCCTTGACCCTCGAACCTCAACCCCCAACCCTCAACATAAAACCCTAATCCGTCAACCCTTAACTCTGATCCCTCGACCCTCAACCCTATCCCTAAACCCTAAACCCTAAACCCTCAACCCTCAACGTCAAATCCTAATCCCTCAACCCTTCACTCTAATCCCTCAATCCTAAACCCTATCCCTAAACCCTCAACACTATACCTTAAACCCTAATCCCTCAACCCTCAACCCTAAACCTTATCCCTAAACCCTAATCCCTAAACCCTCAACCCTAATCCATCATCCCTTAACTCTAATCCCTCATCCCTAAACCCTAAATGCTAATCCTATTCCTAAACCCTCAACAGACTTGATACTATACCTTAAACCCTAATCCCTTATCCCTAAACCCTCCAACCCTATCCCTAATTCTTATACCCTCCACACTCTACTTTAACCCTAATCCCTCGACCCTCAACCCTATCCCTAAACACTTGACCCTCAAACCTCAACCCTCAACCCTCAACGTCAAACCCTCAACCCTTAACTCTGTTTCCTCAACCCTCAACCCTATCCCTAAACTCTAAACCCTAAAGCCTCAAGCCTCAACCCTCAACGTCAAATCCTAATCCCTCGACCCTTCACTCTAATCCCTCAACCCTAAACCCTATCCCTAAATCCTCAACACTATACCTTAAACCCTAATCCCTCAACCCTCAACCCTAAACCTTATCCCTAAACCCTAATCCCTCAACCCTCAACCCTAATCCATCATCCCTCAACTCTAATCCCTCATCCCTAAACCCTAAATGCTATCCCTATTCCTAAACCCTCAACAGAGTCGATACTATACCTTAAACCCTAATCCCTTATCCCTAAACCCTCCAACCCTATCCCTAATCCTTATACCCTTCACACTCTACTTTAACCCTAATCCCTCGACCCTCAACCCTATCCCTAAACCCTTGACCCTCGAACCTCAACCCTCAACCCTCAATGTCAAACCCTAAACCCTCAACCCTTAACTCTGATCCCTCGACCCTCAACCCTGTCCCTAAACCCTAAACCCTAAAGCCTCAACCCTCAATGTCAAATCCTAATCCCTCAACCCTAAACCCTATCCCTAAACCCCCAACACTATACCTTAAACCCTAATCCCTCAACCCTCAACCGTAAACCTTATCCCTAAACCCTAATTCCTCAACCTTCAACCCTAATCCGTCATCCCTCAACTCTAATCCCTCATCCCTAAACCCTAAATTCTATCCCTATTCCTAAACCCTAAACACTATCCCTATTCCTAGACCCTCAACGGGATCGATACTATACCTTAAACCCTAATCCCTTATCCCTAAACCCTCCAACCCTATCCCTTAACCCTAATCCCTCGCCCCTCAACCCTTTCCCGAAACCCTTAACCCTTGAACCTCAATGTACTCAACCCTCAACGTCAAACCCTGATCCCTCAACCCTTAACCCTTAAAACTTGAACCCTAAAACCTATTCCTACATGCTCAACACTCGACACTGTATCTTAAATCCTATTCCCTTAACCCTCACCCCTAAAGCCTCAACCCTAAATCATTGAACCTTCAACCCTAAACCCTATCCCTAATCCCTCTACCCTCGACACTCTTATTTAACCTAATCCCTTGACCATTAACCCTATCCCTCAACCTCAACCCTCAACTCTCAACATTAAACCCTAATTCATCAACCCTAAACCCTAATCCCTCAAACCTAAACCCTATCCCTAAACCATCAACCCTTAACACTATACCTTAAACTCTAATCCTTATCCCTCAACCCTTAACCCTTAAAACTTAAACCTTATCCCTACACCCTCAACACTTGACATTATATCTTAAGCCTTAAACCCTCATCCCTAAAGCCTCAACCCTCAATCCTTAAACCTTCAACCCTAAACCCTATACCTAATCCCTCTACCCTCGACACTCTAACCCTAACCTCGACATTAAATGCTAATCCATCAACCCTAATCCGTCAACCCTAAACCCTATCCCTAAACCCTCAACCCTCAACACTATACCTTAAACCCTAATCCATCAACCCTAAAACCTAATCCCTCAACCCTCAACCCTAAACACTATCTATAAACCCTCAACCCTCGAAACTATACCTTAAACCCTATGAGAAAAGCTTTGCGTATGGTACATCCACAGTGAGTAATTAACAGTTGAAATTAGAAGGATGATCATTATGAGAAAAGATTTGCATTGGGGTACATCTATGTTTATTGTTGTCCACCCCGCACTTAGGTAAGGTATATTGTTATGAAACAGGCAAATAATCTCCCATTGTTTACTGGCTCTATCCACAAGAACTACTAAACTGTACCTTAAACCCTAATCCCTCAACCCTAAACTTTCAACCCTAAACCCTATCCCTAATCCCTCTACCCTCAACACTCTACCTTAAACCTAATCCCTCAATCCTTAACCCTAAACACTATTCCTAAAGCCTCAACCCTATACCCTAATCCCTCAAGGTCCTAAACTCTAATTGCTTATCCCTAAACTCTAAATCCTATCCCTAAATGCTCAACCCTCAACCTTAAACCTTAATCACTCAATCCTTATCCACCCCTCTCCTCCCCTATCTGGCTCACTCCCATCTCTACCCTCCTCTGCCCTCGACACTATACATACATAAATATAGGCATACATAGATACATACATACATATAGGCATACATATAGGTATACATAGATACATACATACATACATACATATAGGCATACATACATACATACATGATTAATAGACTTGAACAAAAAAAATTTAAGGGGAACATAACGCAAGCGCGTTATAACACGCTCGCATTGTCTTGCTTTGGGAATCCCAAGCCTTGGGCTTGGGATTTGCTTTGGATTTCCAACCCAAAGGCTTGGAGTGCCTTTTGAATAGTCACATACGCGTTTTTCCATATTCTTCAAGATTTCACATAATTTTGTTCGTGCTAACCCTCAGATTTGCACGTGTTTCAAGGTCAAACAAATCAAACACCTAGGTAATGTTAGGCTTTCTCTTAGCTATTTGACGATGTGATTTTTTTTACATTTTAACAATGTTAAGCCTTTTATCTTTAATTTCTTTTGTTTGTGTGTCTGTTTTTGGGCAACAACCACTGTTTGGTCTTTTTTTCATTGTAAATTAACTATTCATTGAAATTTCAAAAAAATTACATATGTAGAAACTAGACTCCATTCTACAAATATTAAAAAAAGAAAAAAATGATTTTCAATTAGTTTTCAAAATTTATAGGGGTAGCACGGCCAAAATTCTATTTTTTAGGATGTGTCCACTTTGAAAACTAGTAAAAAATCAAATATTCATCAAAAAATTATCAGAAAAATTGGGCATAAACTACATGCTATTAGCTAATTTCTCATTGAAGCGATTTTAAAAATAACAAAAAAAAGTTGAGCTTTTGAGGGAGCTACAAAACATGCTATGTTATGTTTTTTTGACAGAAACAACACCAATTTCTGTGGCTCCCTCTTTTGAACCCCTTAATCTATGCCATTTTAAAAAAAAATAGTAGTTTAGAAAGTAGACTCGAAGCACTATGAATATTGTTTTGGTTGCATCTCCAAATTTTGAGTGTAACTATGCTCAATTTCTTATCCAAGGCCAGTATTTCCTGACTTCAGAAAAAAAGTGGCCACTTAAGACCCCTTTTTGGCCCCCCATCTTCTTGCACTTACCCCTACCCGATCCACCTCTGAATGTTGTAATCATCAGTGCAAGGGGAATCGATTTAAGCCCTCAAGATACTCACCATTGGCTCCCTTGAGAAGAGATAGTATTCCCTTGGCCATAAAGCTCTTGTGACCCACTTGAGATTTTTGAGGGGAGGGTGAGATATCCCTACCTATCATCTCTCGTAAAGATACAAATGTCTGACACCTTTATGGAATGACATTTGGTTGACAGAGTATTAAATTGTGAGCTGATCTACTGCAATGAAACCTTGTCTCTAGGGATAAAAGTGCTTGATATTGTTTGCAATTGCCTTATACCCATGGAAACATTAGGTTTTTTTGTGAGCCTTGAACATACACTATCTGTTGTGTTAGTCCTTTTTGCCACTTTGTTTGCGACGTTTTCTCTTGCCAAAGCAAATCCAATCAAAATCAAATCCAAAACTATCAAAATTTGCCTTATAAACAACCCTGACACTACTTCAACACCTTTGGTATAACGGCAGCTCACCTTTGGTATAATAGTAGCTCACCTTGGGTGTAAATACCTTGCCTTTGGCAAACCTACTTCAACGCCCTTGGTATAATAGTAGCTCGCTTTTGGTCTAATAGTAGCTTAGTTTTGGTATAGCAGTACCTCGCCTTTGGCAGCTTAGTCCAACACCTTTGGTACCACAGTAGCTCACTTTTAGTGGCACAGTCCTACACCTTTAGTCAAATAGTACAATGCCTTTGGTCCAGTAAACCGTGCATCAAAACTGTCATTCCTGAAAACACAAGTAAAAACCCCAACAAAAACACAACGTATTGTCCTAGTGTCTCCCATGGTAACCACTAGACTCTAGCAAACTATGAAGGGTAAGCAAGTCACGCCAAGGAAGCACAAATCACCTCCTCGTACACCTCAACCAAGCCAAACCAACATGACTCCCAAGGTTACTCCAAAGACACCAATGGCAAAATCAACCAACTCTAAAAACATGCCACAAAATGACCAACCAAACAATCCTCAAGAAGGTAATGTTCCTTTGGTAAATGTACTTCAATATACAACTGGCATGCCACCAGATTTTGTTCCACAAGGTTATACCATAGGTCAAGTCCCATCTCAAGAAGAGCGACACTTTGAAATAGGTCAATCCTCTCAAGAAGATAGACAAGACCTTGATGAAATCATACAAGATCCTAGAGCCATGGCCGCCTTTGACAAAATTCTTAGCGAGAACCAAGATCATTTCTTTTGCTTGTTAGCAGAACAAGGAGACAAATTACCTCAAAATTTTGATCTATCCAATCTCAAGGACACAAACAAAACCTATGATGCCATACTTGCGGTCCAAACCATGTCAAATGTGACCACAACCTTACATGAACAAAGCTCACAAGGGAGAATGATTGCACAATATGAGAATCCTCTCTATCAAAATCCAACAGTAGAGAGATTCATATCACCACTCGTAACTCCTATGGAGATCTACAAACAACAACAAGAGACTCTACATTGTCAAGCAAAACTAGCAAGACAGTTCATTCTAGCAAAATCAAACACACAACAACCTCCTAAAATGTCCACACCAATCGCAAGTGGAACATTGGCTACCCCATCACAAGAAGGTTTTCCACCAAATTACAATCTAGGGAACACTTATGTAGCCATGCAACAAGGGTCTCAACAAATACCACCTCCACCATCATCAACCCTTTATATCCTTCAACCACACAATGTAACTCAACCCCAACCATCAAAAAACACATCTACTTATGTCCCCCCACCACAATGATCATCGACACTAACCTTTTTCAACACATTTCTTAACCACCCTCAACATTCCCAAAAACAAACTTCCCAAAGCTATGTTCAACCACCACAACCAAACCCAACAAAATTTAGCTTTCCTCCACCCAACTCTTATCAACAACCATCACAAATCCGACATTCTTATCTAGCACCACCCCCACCTCCTCAAAATCAAAGTGCCCAATTCCAAACCAATCTAAACCCAACATACAACGCATACAACCCCAAACAATCATACGACCCTTACAACATCAATGCCCATGGCTTCTACTACAATCTTCCATATGGGCAACAACAACCACTTCTAGGACAACAGGAGATGTTTCCAACCCCTCCCACAACTATGGAGCTAAAACTTGTAGAAGTTCAACAACAACTCTCTGATCTTGCATTTGGCCACACCAAGAAGACCTTCTCTTTGGAAGAAGGTTGTCCTTATCCATTTGATAGGTCATTACCCATGATCCCTTTTCCTCACAATTTCACTATTCCCAAATTTGATAAATACAAATGAAAAGGGGACCCAAAAGACCATCTTAGAGAATTCTATCTTGCTTGCTTCGAGGTCTCACATAACGACATTATGCATCTTTTTCCTCGTAGTCTTGAAGGTCAAGCTATAGAATGGTTCTCACACCTACCCACGAGTATCAAATCTTTTAATGAGCTTGCAGAGAAATTTGCCACCCATTTTTCTTACAATACAGAACATGAGATCTCCATCACCGACCTATGCAATAATAAATAGAAAAATGGGGAAACTTTCATTTCCTTCCTTCAAAGATGGAGACAAATGGCTAGCAAATTCCCATTCAAGATACCTGAAAAGTAGCTTGTAAGCATATTTGTGCAGAACCTTAACCAAGAATTAGGTTTCCATTTGTAAATTCTTAGTGCAACAACCTTCGATGAAACTACCTACAAAGGAATCAACATAGAAAAGGCCCTCATCACTAAGGGATTGGTCAAAATTTTTAAAGATAATAAAGACAATGCTCCCCAACAACAATCAAATGACAAACCCAAATTTTGGAACAAAAATAAAAACATGGTCAATGATGGTGTGATCGATTCTAAACATGTCCAAACATTACAACAACCCCTTCAGCTTTCCAAACCAAGTCAACCTTTGTCTCAATAAAACAAACAAAGGCAACCATAGCAAAACCAATGACAACAAGAGCAACCTCAACAAAATTACCCTCCACCACATCAATTCACTCCTTTGGGAGAGCCTATTGAGACTATTTTCAAAAACTTATACACAATAAACTCGTTACCTTACCAGACGCTCCCCCATATGGTGAACCTGTTTACAAATCCTCACAATACAGAGAAAATGAATATTGTGAATTCTATAGGAGCAAAGGACACATGACCTCATCATGCATGAAACTCAAGTACATAATCCAAAACCTTATCAACGGAAACAAAATCACTTTTGAGGATGAACCACCAACTCAACACACCAAAAAGGATCTCAACATGTACAAGGAACCATTCCCTAACCATTTTCAAGGTCCTCCTCTAGATAAAGGTAAAGGTGTTAACAAAGCTTCCACTTCCTATGACTCCATCGTGGGTCATTTTGAAGAAAGTCGTGTATCTACCCTCACTATCAAAGGCAAATCTACGGATTGTGCAGTTACAACTCGTCGTGGTCGTGTCACCATTCGTGGTCCAACACCAAGTCTCCCAACTCAATCAGATTACAATCTTGTTAAACATCTAGGGAAAACCCCTGCACAGATCTTTATCTTGGACCTTCTACGGTTGTCACCTACACATAAAGCTGTGCTATAAAACCCCCTACAAGAGTCTTTGGTTCCTAAAAACATAGCGGTCACGGATTTCCAAGCTATAATAGGTAACATTGCCTCACCCTACAATGTGGTCTTCTTTGAAAAAGACCTCCCATCTCATGATCCATGTCACAATGATGCCCTTCACATTGAGGTTCTCATCCATAAATGCAAGATCAAACGCATACTTATAGATGGTGGTGCTGGTCTCAATATCTGTTCTTTAAAGTTACTTAAACAAATGGGATACTCTAAGGATCAAGTCAACATTGATCAAAGTATTACACTCAAGGGGTATGATTATGCAGAGCGCCGTTCAGAAGGTGTTATCCACTTGCCTATACAAGTAGGCCTAGTCATGCTTGAAACCAGGTGCCAAGTCCTTGACATTGAGTTACCTTATAACATTATCCTAGGACACCCATGGATCCATGCCATGAAAGCTGTTCCCTCAATGTACCATCAGTCTCTCAAGTTCCCATTCAATGGTACAGAGATAACTATCCCAGGTGACCCTAATCCTTTTGAATTTTGTCGTGTCTTGCAAGGCAGTTATAAGAATTGCAACCAAGTTCCTAAAAATGACAAAGCCCTTGAATCCCCATTATATGTCAACCCTAAAAATCTGACAAAAGCATCTACAAGTGAACCTAATCCTCATCCTATTCTTGAAATCAAAGCTCACATACATGATATAGGCTTTGGAGAATATGATATCTCAAAATCTTGTTGTGTAGGGCGGATGCCTCTATCCCTTAAATCCTACGGCCAACCGCCCATTGCCAAAGCAACTAAAAAAGCAACAATTCCTCCCCTAGCATCTCTAATCCAATTTCAAGAGGGAAAATTATTGGCAGAGGAAACTATTGAAGACATATCTTCTTGGATCTACAAGGAGAAAGAACCAATCACAATACCAGTCAAGCAATATGGCAATGGCTTAAGGATAGTCAAAAACATGGGCTATAAAGGCAAAGGTGGCCTTGGAAAACAGAATCAAGGAACAATGGAACCCATTATTGTGACAAAGAAACTAGACAAGAATGGGTTAGGATTTGGTAGGAAGGTACTGCGCGCCTTAGACATCGAGGGTATCCTCGACAAGGTGGCTAAAACTTCTCTCACAGATTCAACGTCTAATGAGGATATCATCAATGACTCTTCCCTCCATATGACTAACCTATTTACAGAATCCTTTATATTTATGCTATCATCTGTATCCTTAACATCCACCACAAACACCTAGATTGTAACACTTGTCTACCCTAAACTTATTGATTGGGACCAACAAGGGTCCCCCGTTCTAGATGTATTTCAGAATGATGAAGCTATTGCTGAGTTCATGGGACTCTGGGACAGTATCCCTCTTGGCAATCACAAAGCTAGTTTTGTAATGGAACTAGAGCCAACAACTTATTTTGGTGAGAATGCCAAATCCTCCAATCAAAAAAGTAAAAATGAAGAAATATCTATAGGTGAAAACCACACTGTGGCACCTCCTGATCATAAAATAGTAAAAACAAAGGACGTATCCAAAGGTGAAAACCCAATTGTGGCACTTGAGGATAGAGGATTTGACCTTCCCCTACCATCTAAGTATTAAGAGAAATCAGCTCTCCTAGTGGAAGATTCTACAGAGATAAATCTTGGCACAGAGAAAAATCCAAAGACCACATTCCTTGCAGCATCATTATCAGAACAAGAGCACAAGAATCTTAACAACTTCTTCTTACAAAGAACCATCAACTTTGTGTGGACTTATGCTTATATGCCAGGGCTAGACGCTAAGCTAGTAGTTCGCTATCTCATAGTTGATCCAATAGTTAAACCAATCAAGCAAAAACTAAGGAAGATGCATCCACAAATAGATCTTTTGGTGAAAGTGGAAATACAAAAGTTGCTAGATGCCAAATTCATCAAGCCTATTGATTATCCAGAATGGGTCTCAAACATTGTACCTATGTCTAAACCAAATGGGGGCATTTGCATGTGTACTGACTTCAGAGATCTTAACAAAGCATGTCCCAAAGATGACTTCCCACTACTAAACATTGATCTCATAGTAGACTTGACTGTTGGTCATGAAATGCTTTCTCTAATGGATGGATTCTCTCTCTACAATCAGATAATGATAGCAGAAGAAGATCAACATAAAACAACTTTTACTTGTCCTTGGGGTAACTACTATTGGTGTGTCATGCCTTTTGGTCTAAAGAATGCAGGGGCAACTTATCAAAGAGAAATGATAGTGGTATTCCTGTTGCAAGTAAGTATGAGGTTAACCAGTGTTGTCATTGATGTCAACATACTCATATTGCATTGATGAGAAGGATTGGATAAGCTGTGTGCTGAGGATATTGAGAAAATTAGTCTCAATCAGGAACAGTGAAGAACAGTGATGAGAAGAAGGCAAAAGTACTCAATAGGTTGAGGATCAAAGGATGCAGATTAAAGGGTTTGTAGATATGAGTCTTGAGATGTTCCAATTAAGATTTTAGAGGTCCGCATGAAGATATGAAGAAGTTGTGATCGATCAAGTAGAACTGGTTCCAGGAGATGCTCCGGAGTGACAGAGTGTTACAAAAAGGTCCGGTGAGATCTGGAAGTGCATTGTCCTATTCTATGGATTGGAAGGAGTGTTTGGGTTATCCTTGTGATGTGTCATCTCTATTTGTTCATGGTTTGGAGGTCCGAAAGCACCTTTGTGATTGTGACAGTGGCGACAGACTGTGTTCTTCAAGTTCTAGATGATGAAGAGAAGAATTCTAATAAGTAGAGGAAGTGCGGATGTACCTGGTCTTTCAGGAAAGCCTATGAAGGTTCTTGGATCATGTTGAGGTTGTGTTGTCGGTCCGCATTAGTGTTAGAGCCCGGAATTGAATTTATACTTCCGGATGAAGATGTTCTTGTTTAGGTTGGCCGACCGGATGAGTTATTCATCTTGCGAATGTTCTTGTGGATGATTGCTGACTTAGATGATTGTTCCTAAGTTGATGCTTGTATAAATAAAGGTTTGAGAATTCATTTCGAAGCAGGTTGTGGAGCGGATGAGTACGGTATAGCGAAAGAGCGAAAGGCAGAGCAGAAGTGTCCCGAGCTTAAATAGAACTGATCCAGACATGGTAAAGATGTCAATCTCCAGTTCAAGTTTGTAATACTTATTATCTTGTAGACAGTGTGTCTCTTGTAGGCAGTGTGCCTCTTTGTGAGCAGTGTGCTCAGGCAGTGAGCCCTAATTGGCATGTGCCATCTGTTGACTTTTTCCCAGACTGGATGCTTATTCCCAGATTTCCCTACAAGGTAGCCATCAGTGATCAACAGGATCTCTGGGCTAGGGGGCCAACAGTGTAGGAGATAGACTCTATATTTTATCTCCTCTTCTTCTTCAGGCTCTGCAAGACCTAGGGGGGTATTCCCTACTCAACATCCATGAGGATATGCATACAAGGCTGGGATGCTGACAGAAAGCAGATAGTCCTCTTGTAAGTAGACCAAAACTGAAAGATAAGAGCAAAGGGCCTATTAGCAGTTGTAGACAGAGGACTGAGGATCCTAAACTAATTCTAATGTCCTAATGTTTGTTTTAGATTTTGATTTGGATTTTAAGTTTGGATGCAAAGCTGGACATGGTTATAACACAAAAACAAAGCATGATTGGTGCCTATCCAGGGCCTGGAGTCAGTAGACATACACCTGTGAATGATCAGCATGAACAGCTAAAACTGGATTTCAAGGGGATATATGTGATACCTGCCTTACAGATATCTCCCAATACAGAGTGTTAAGTTATCTTTACTTATGGCATCCCTACTGTAGTATACCCTCCCCAATGTTCAACCTGAAAACAATTTAATCTACTCCTTGAGCAGAAGTTAAAAGATCAGACATTCAACATAGGAATTCTATGCTCTAGAATCTAAACATTACCCAAATATCCAGATTCAGAAGAAGAATACATGCAATACTGGAGACAGAATTAACACAACACATGCTAAGATAGCATTACTCATATAAGATCAACCATGAAATCAGTGGATTCATGCCAAATCGTACAACAGGAGATACATAAACTCACAAGTAAGACTGTACAGAGCAACCAAATCAGCTGGTTTTGGATTACAGAGCCAAAAATCCTCAACTTTCAACAACCTTGAATGAATAACACCGTCTGCATTATATAGCAGGAGGGTGTATTCAGCATTAACTACCAGGTTGACCAAAAATCCCGCCAGATACACAGTATCAGAAAGATGGCGCTCAAACATTACCAGATTGGCGCCCAAACTTGAATGCAGCAGGTAGGGGAGGAGACAGGAAGATTTCTCGAGCCCTGCGCCACTGTCCATTGATGTACACCTTCAATCAGGTACAAGATCCATCCACGCCATCGCCCATACCTCTGTAACAATTGCCATTAATGGCGCACCAACCCGCGGCCTTGGGAAGAACATCTAACAGTCGATCGCAACCATTTCCCGCCGAGATTCATCATCATGATATTTCAAAAATGCAAGATATCAATATCCCACATGCACCCCGCGATGACCTCACTAACACTTTATATACTAGGTCATGAGCATATATCATGTCGGTGCTTTTGCTCCTGACGACACTAGTATAAGACTTCATCATCATCATCCTCCAGCAGCATGATATCCTGTTGTTTGAAATATCACCCTGACGTCATCATCATATCGCAATATAGCCTGCATGATAATCGCCTTCATCGGCACAACCTGATCCATCGGAGAAACATCCTCCTGCTGAGCCTATACCAAAAGTCTGGCCGATGAACATCCTGATGACGTCATCATCATATCCTGCTGACGTCATCATCATATATGCCTACTGCGCACCTCCTCATATCCGGATGACGTCATCATCATGTTTGCAAATATCGGGAGATCTCCACAAGATGATCTGTGTTAGAAATATGACCCCCCCCGGACCTTGATGACGTCATCAGCATATCGACATCAGGATGATATTCGGAAGACAACCGGATATTTGGAAATATCATCCTGATGCACAAACATCATGTTGCACTGTAGCTCCACTATAAGATCGGGGCGATAACTGAATATGATGATGCTTGAAAAGATCACCCCCACTAGATAATGCACGAAGCCGGCAGGCGGATATCTCCTTGATATCAGCATCATCATGACGCTGGAACAAACATACACCCGGGTGATATGAAAATATCACCCCCTTCCTTCAGAAATATCATGATGCAGATAGGCAGAGAAAACCGGATATCACCCTGAGATAAGAATGACATCAGCATCATCAGGATGATAAAACAACGAACATGAAGTGATACAACATCATCAGGATGACATTGACTAAGATCATCCTGACGTTCAAAATATGATGACCCTGGTGAATATCGGGTCACACTTAGAACTCTTCAGCAACATCATCAGGATGATCATAACCAAGATCACCCGATGATAAAAATATCACCCCGGCGAAATATCATGCAGGCAGAAAATATGATGACCCCCGCAAGCAACACGGTGATAACTGGAAATATCATGATGATGATGACGACCCCCAAGGAAGAACAAGTCGGGTCGAACAACTCAAAGAATAACCCCTTCAGAATATCGGGGCAACATCATCATCATGTTTGGGCAAGGTGATAATTGGAAGTTCACCGGATACTTGAAAGATCACCCCCGCAAGCAAATCAAGGCGCACTGTAGCTCATCAGCAGGATCGGGATGATATCAAAACATCACCCGATATTGAAACATGATGATCCTGATGAGAAACAAGCCGACAGAAAACATGATGATGCTGACCATCATCGAACACAATATGATGATGATGACCTCCTCCTCAAAGAAAATATGATGATGCAGCTGAAAAATGCTGAGGAGGCCCAAAGACTTAGAACATTTTTTGGATTCTTAGGGAAAGTGCCTGCATGAAAATTGCTCAAAAATTGTCAGTCAATTCAGGCACTAACACCATCTATTTTTCTTATTCTTCTAACAGAGAATAATCTTTGGGTTAATCACCCTGTGGTTTTTCCCTTGACCGGGTTTTCCACATCAAAATCTTGGTGTCTAATGTGTTGATGTTTATCTACTCTGGTGTTTATGCTTAATGCTTTCATGAATGGTTAATTGATATGCTATTAAGTAATGAAGAAGAATCATGTGTTTGAAGTAGAAGCAAGTTTTTTGTACAACTGATTCACCCCCCTCTCAGTTGTATGCCCTAGATCTAACAATTCCATGATCTCTTTCATCACATCATGGAGGACTATGTGGATGACATACTAGCAAAATATTCTAGGGCAGATCACATACAAGTTCTAGGACAAATCTTTGATAGGCTCAAGAAATATCAAGTAAGACTCAATCCAAAGAAGTGTGTCTTTGGGGTAACATCAGGAAGTTGTTGGGATACATTGTATCTCACAGAGGTATTGAAGTAGACCCCGCAAAAGTTAAGGCTATAGTGGAGATACCTCCACCAAAGAATCTAAAAACATTAAGGAGCCTGCAAGGAAGGTTACAATCTATTAGGTGTTTCATCTCACAGCTAGCAGATAAATGTCAACCATTTCAACACTTTCTCTGAAAGGATGTCTCATTTAGATGGGATGATAAGTGTCAAGCAACATTTGATCAGCTCAAAGAATATCTTGCTACACATCCTGTCTTGGTACCACTAGTCACCGATAGACCTTTGATCTTGTACATCTCAACTACAACTGCAGCCCTATGGGCTCTTCTAGCACAACATGATGAGTCAGGAAAAGAGCATGCAATCTATTCAATTAGTCGAACCTTGGTGGGTTATGAACTCAATTACTCTCCTATGGAAAGAACTTGTTTAGCAGCAGTGTTCGCTTCCCAAAAGTTGTGGCATTACATGATAAACCAACATACCAATCTCATAGCCAAAATTGATCTGTTGAAGTATCTACTAGCAAAAGCAACTCTCACAGGCAGACTAGCTAAATGGGTCATGATCCTTAGTGAGTTTGACATTGAGTATGTGGATCGTAAAGAAATCAAGGGACAAGACCTAGTAGATCAACTAGCAGAAGCACCCATGACAGATGTACATCCTATGGTGTCTGACTTCCCGGATGAGAATCTATTCACTTTTTCTACCTCAATAATGTGGAAGTTATATTTTGATGGTTCCTACACACAACATGGATCAGGAGCCAGCATCTTATTCATCACACCTCAAAATGACTATATTCCAAAATCATATCGGCTTGCATTTCCTTGCACCAACAACATAGCCGAGTATGAAGCACTCCTCATAGGTCTCAATATAGCAGTTCAATGGGACATCACAGAATTACAGGTGTATACACCTAAAAATGACATGACTCTACCTAAATAAATATTTTAAATATTTATTTCATCTTAATATTCCTCTATCAATAAATAAATAAATCAATTTATTTATTTGATTCATTTTCCTCCCATTAATTGAATAAATTACATTTATTTATTTAATTTCATCAACATTAAATTTATTCTTCTAAATAATTAAATAATTTTAATTATTTAATTAAATCATTCATTCTTCCAAATTTAAATAAAATGCAAATTTATTTAAATTAAATTTGAGTCTCCAAAAATAAAATATAATAAAATATTTTATTTATTCTTCTAAATCTTGTACAAACAATTAAATAAATTTATTTATTTAATTTGCTTTCTTATCTTCCAAATCTTCTAAAAATAAATCTTCCTTGTCATGCAAAAGTAAAAGCTGAGTTAACTGATTTAAAGCAACTTTGTTTTTATCAACAAACTCTTAAATTAGAAAAGTATATTCTAATTTAAGAAATAAAAGTTCATCCTCATCAAGAAAGCAGTTAACTCAACAAAGCATCCTTTTGAATGACACATGTCTTCTTTCTATTCGTGCACGTTCTCTCAACAATTCTTAACCATTGATCTTTTTATTTCTTCTACACCGTTGATCTTCTCTCACACAAGTCTATAAATACTCCTCTATTCTTTTATTTCAAGGAGGAAGCTTTCAAGTAAGATCACTCTATCGAATCCATAGCGCGCCATTGGCACCCCCACTCTTGCATAATTCACTATTCATCCTATATTGTGTTGAAGCTCATCTTCAACACAACAAGTATCTGAGCCATTTCTCTTTTGTCATCTTGAGGAATCAAAGCAAGGAAGTAAGCTTCCTGAGGGTTGCATTCACCACCAAAGATCAAACGAGAATAGGCGAACAATGGAAGCTGCCAGGTAACAAAGCACTGTAAGTGGTTTTATTTGATTTTATTCTTTGTTGCTTGTACATTTCATTGAAGTTATTGGGTTTTACATCATTTGATTATTATCCCATTTTCTTGATAACATTTCTGGTGCCCACCGTGGGATGTTTGCCCAAAATCTAACCAAAAAACTGAGTTCTTGAGTGACAGGTTCCATACAGGCTCTGTGCAGTCTTCAAACATGTTCATTTGACACATCTGATCGATCCCATGATGCATCTGATCACTGTTCCAGTGCATGCAACCTTTCAGTGCATACATCCTCCAAGGCTACACATATACCACCTATTCTAGCACATACGATACTTCGGTGCATCTATTCCAATATCTTGCACATCTAATATTTGATTCGACGCTTTTAATTGTTCTACACGTACATCCCTTCTTTCTACGCTTATAACCCATTATCTTGCACATTTCTAATTGATGCGCTTTTGAGTACTATTTCTGTGCATTCAGTCTCTTAAGTTGCGCATATGATTTCAGGAGTTGTCTAGGGATTTCTTGTAGGTTTTCTAACGTTGACATTTGTTATGCAGGATTGATTCTTTGATTTTCATGTAGGGTTAAGAGATGGATAGTTGCATTTTTCTTAAAACACACATCATAGATTAACTAGGAAGAAAAGTAAAAAAAATGTGTGCATGCAAATCTCACATAGTTCTTAACTAGGAGGGTAGTAACGAACATCATTGTTATCTTTACATTATTGCTATCTCTTTTAGTTTAGAACATTGTTATCTTACAAAAGGAAAAGAACCATTGCTATCTTTAATCACTTCAAAGTTAACAACTGTGTGTGTGCCCAAGTAGTGTAACGCAAATAGTCTTTTTCTTTTTAAATAGGGGTGAAAGAACCACTGTTTACTATGTCTACTGAATGGCAATAGGCTTATACTCTGCCCTTTACTGGGTGACCAGAACGCCAGACTTGTCATTCTTTGTGTATAACCTTTAGAGGGGCCTACCCTTGGATGCTTGCCTGTCCAAGTGGGAATGACCCTAAGTGGTAACAGGCTAAAGCCAAGCCCTACCAATCCACTATAAATAAATTGTGCTTGAGGCGAAAGCTTCCTGCAACAAGTGCCGCTATGTTACACCAACAACCAACCTCCCCCAAAACCCTCCAAGGTGTAACCCTTGTAGGCTGGGAGACTCCATAACGGAGAGTAGTGCTGCCACACGTGTAACCACTCGAATGGTTTCCCTGACTATTTAGCCATTGTCTACTATACTAAAATCCTCTATTTGTTGGCGCAAAAGGTGGGACCTTTGAAGTGGCCCCGATTCATGTGATTCTTAGTAGAGGTAGCAGGGACAATCCTAAGGTTTAGTGGGGGGAGGAGCCTAAGGAAACCTGGATCTGGTATGCGTGAGAAGTGAGTGCCGTGGAGGGGAGCCAATGTTACTAGATCCTATAGCTACATGCTTTGAATATGCACAACTAGGGGACTCAACAAATACTGTCCTTTCCAGCCTAGGTTGTAATTATTCTTGTGTCAAAAAAGTCCACACAAATACAAAAAAATAATAATAAAAGATAAAAATCATGCAAACTTCTATGCGTTTGCTGTGTCTTTATCTACCATAATTGAAAATCAAAAGCAAAAAAGGACCAAGTTTTCAACCGAAAACAATTTTTTTTGAAAAATGTGCCAAAAAGCTTTGCAAAAACAAACTAAAAAACTAGAACTACACATCCACTGTGACCTACTGTGCATCCATTTCGACATACTGCACATTTGATTACTGTTGCTGTGCATGTAAAATTTGCTAGATCTACGCATGTGCTTCAACCTATGGCACTTTTGCCTTCTATTCCGACGCATTTACTGCTGCACATCTATTCCAGAGAGCTGTTCCGTACTTCCTAGGAGAAAAACTTTCAACTTTTCAAGAACCCATTTCTAACTTGTCTCAGTTTTCCCAAGATCTGATTAAAATCGTGCAAGTCAACCATCTCATTCTTTTTCTGCACCATAGCTTCTTTTTCCACGCTCGCATCATTCCAAAACTTCACAAAACTCTTCCAAAAATCAAGCAAGATATCCAAAAACCAGGTTAGTGCCAATCTATTCTTGATCGCATCACTCTCAAACAAACCTAGTAAGTCTCCACTATCAAGGATCAATCATCCTTTTCTCTTGGAACTCCACTAGTGGTTTGTGCGAAACTAGTCTACATCAAGTAACCAGATTTCTATCATCCTTACTTTGACTATCATTTTGTTCCAACCAACTTGTTTGACACCAATTGATCTAAGGAAAACCTTGTTAAAATCTTGGCATTCTGTCACTTCTTGCTCAAATCTTTCGAACTCACTCCATCCCATCTCAAGTCACCTTGCATGGTCTTAACAAGGTCCCAAAAGCAAAAGCAAATTGAAATGGCAAACAAAACTATTTCATCCCCTCATGAAATTGATGAGGAAATTTCTCAGGAAGAGATCCTACAAACTTAGCAAGACCGAAGGTTTCAATGCATAATGGATAAGGTACTTGCCCAAAACCCTACTAGATTCTTTCTTCACTTGGTGCAACTAGGAGTCAAACTTCCCAAAGATTTCAATGTGGAAGCTCTAAAAGAACCTGAGGAAGAAAGAAACCTTGAGGGAAGCACATGAGAGGAAATAACCACAGACAAAAGCAAAACAACCATTGATTCTACGAATGCCCTAAGCTTAATGACCCAACAGATCCAAGCTTTACAACAACAATTCACAGACGTGCAAACAGGAACATCAACTAAGCATTATTCCCTAGAGGATATTTCACCATATCCTTTTGATAGGACCTTGATCATGATACATTTCCCCTCTAAATTTGAGGTGCCAAAATTTGATAAATATCGAGGAAAGGGTGACCCAAGGGACCACATTAGGGAATTTAACGTCCCATGTCTTGAAGTCGCCCACAATGATACTTATCTTATGGGACTGTTTCTAAGAAGCTTAGGAGGACAAGCCATGGAGTGGTTTTCTAGACTACCACCCGACATTAGAACCTTTAACGAACTTGTGGACAAATTTGTCATGAACTTCTCCTACAATATTGAGCATGACACCTCAATCTTAGATATTTGTAACACCAAGCAAAAAGGTGGAGAATCTTTTGCCGCCTTCCTAGGAAGATGGAGACAGTTAGCAAGTAAGTGCCCACATCAAATGCCTGAAAAAAAATGTTGGAGATGTTTGTCCATAACTTACAAATTGATCTAAGCTATTAGACACAAATCCAATGTCCTACTTCCTTTAGTAAGGTCATTGAGATGAGTCTAATCATCAAAAAATCTTTAATCGCTAAAGGTCAAATAAAGCTTTATAAGGACACTCCTAGTACCAAGACCAACGTAGATAAAACAAGCTTCTAGATAAAGAACAAAAACATTGTGAATGATGGGGTGGTAGATGCCAAGAATGCGGCACTAAAACAACCAATCTTCAACTTATCGAACCCACAAAACAACCTCCCACAAAATAAACCCAGAAACACTGAATCACGGTTTACAAGCTTTCATCCTAGGAGAAAATTTACACCTTTGGGAGAACCATTGGAAACCACCCTACAGAAGTTAATCACAAGTAAGATCATAACACTTCTAATAGCATGGGAATATGAACCAAAAGTCAAACCTCCTTGGTGGAAGACAACGATTTCTGCGAGTACCACCGAAACAGGGGCACAAAACCAATGACTGCATTGCACTCAAACACACCATCCAAGATTTGATAGAGAAAAATAAAGTATCACTTGACAGACATACCTCTAGTAATGATCACTGGGTATTCAAAGATCTACTTCCCAACTATAAGCAAGGAGGGTCTTCCAACCAAAACAATAGTGGAACTAACAACGCCAATTACACAAACGTGTCATTCAACTATGTTGTTAACCACATATCAGAAAGTGATCCATGCATCAATGTGATCACTATAAACAAAAACTTGAATTGTAATGCTACCACTCGCAGTAATAGAGTCACTCTTAGAGGAGTCCCAGCCTCTTCGGCTAATCAGTACAGTATCTTAGATCAACTCCATAAGACACCCGTACATATCTCCATTCTGGAGCTTCTGCATCTGTCCTCGTCCCATAGGGCCATACTTGACAAAGCTCTTTCAAAAGCCTTTGTTCCAACAAACCTTGCCAAGGAACAGTTTCAAACCATGGTAGGTCACATTACCTCACCTCACTCCCTATCATTCGTTGAAAAGGATGATATGTCAATTACCCAACCTCATAATGCCTCTCTTCATATCAAAGCCTTCATCCACAAACACAAGATAAAAAGGGTTATAATCGATGGAGGAGTCGGTTTGAATATTTGCACCTTGAAGCTAATCCTTGCATTGGGGTTTGTGGAGAAAGCTATTGATCCAAAAAAGAAAATCACTATCAAAGCCTATGATGAGGAGGAGAGAACTTCCAAGAGAACTGTTATTTTACCAATCAGAGTGGGACCTATAGTAAAAGATGTGGCATGCCAAGTACTCGACATGGAGCTAGTGTATAACATTCCTCTTGGGAGACCATGGATACATGCTCTGAAAGCAGTGTCGTCTACATACCACTAGTGTATCAAATTCCCCTATGAAGGCCAAGAGACCACCATCCAAGGTGACCCCAATCCATTTCAATATTGCAACTCCATTCACTCTAAACCTGAAGTTGTGATTCCTCATAACCGTGCTTCTGCTTCATCTTCATCCCGAGTTGACCCAGCTTCACTTGCTTCCACATCAAAAGCTTCCCAACCTAACCTCAGACTCAAAGATAAAGGCATGGGTGAGTACACAATCGCCCAATCCTTTTTCTTAGCACAACTCCCTCTATCCCCCAAATTGTATGGAAGGCCTTCCATGAGAAAATCCAAGACAGTTGAAACTACCAAAGGTCTGTTTATCAAATGGGGAAGCCTTGAAGATGAGAGCAATGAAAAAGATATCCTTAAATGGTTATATAAGGATGAAGTCAATCTATCAACACAACAAGACCATCGCTCCATGATACAAATTGAGCAATATGGTTAAGGATTCCAAATGCTACAAAGAATGGGGTATGAAGGACATGGCCCACTTGGTTCAAGAAAAGATGGTATCACTGAACCCATCCAACCTCATACCTTGACAACTCAAGACACTACAGGGCTAGGTTACACTAGCACTAAAAGAACCAACAAAGCAAATAAGCATAAAGGCAAACAACTAGAAACATCTGCTACTAATCTGGTTGATCAAATTCACCAATTGCAAATGGGGAGTGAGACTGACTCCAACAAATATGAGTGGGATAGCCTCTCAGAGCTATCTTGTGACAAAAAAGATATCGATGTTGTCCATGAGTATGACCCAACCCATGCAACTGAGGGACAAGGTCCAAGGGCTAGACCGCTAGAGTTCAACCCACATAATACCGATAGTGAAAGTCATGAGGAAAGAATGATACCCCCCTTGATAGATCAGCTAATGGAGAGTAGCATCGCAGGCATTGTTTGTGCCTATAATGACCACCATAACACCTCTATCTTGACCATCAATACCATCGAACTAGACCAACCCAATGACCCCTTACCATTGTTGCACCCTGAACTCATAGATTGGGACTTACAAGACACTACCCCTGAGCTCTATACTTTTCAAAATGATGAAGCCATCATAGACTACCTTGAGCTTAGAGATCACATACCCGCAGGAGACCACAAAGCTGGCTATACCATAGAACTCAATGACAAGGCCTATTTTGGAGAGAGTGCCAAGCCTTTTAGTCTCAAAAATGTCAAAATGAAAGAAAGATCTAATGGTGAAAACCACTCTGCGATAGTGTTAGATCATGAAAAAAGTAAAAATATAGATGCATTCAATGGTGAAAACCTCTCTGAGGTGCCAAAGGATGGAAGGCTTGACCCTCTACCCAATCTCACACATCAGGAGAGATCTTCAATCTTGATAGAACTAGTAGAACGGATCAATGTCAGCACAGGCGATAGTCCCAGAATGATTCACATGGCATAGTCTTTAACCGCACAAGAAAAGCCAGCGTTCACTGTATTCTTCAAAAGAAAACAAATCAACTTTGTGTGGACATATGTGGATATGCCGGGGCTAGATCCAAATCTCATAATGCATCACTTATCCTTAGCTCCAGGAAATAAGCTAGTAAAGCAAAAACTCAGAGAGATGCACCCACATGTGGCCCTCATGGTGAACGAAGAGCTGAAGAAACTGTTAGATGTCAGATTCATCAGACCAATAGACTATTCTGAGTGGATTTCAAACATGGTACCAGTTGCCAAACTAGATGGCAGAGTCTAAATATATAATGACTTCAGAGACCTGAATAAAGCTTGTCCAAAAGATGATTTTCCCCTGCCAAATATTGACATTATTATAGATCTCACGAAAGGGCACACCATGCTATCACTAATGGATGGTTTCTCCGGATACAACCAGATTAAAATTGGACTTGAAGACCAACATAAGATTGCATTCACATGTCCATGGGGCACCTATTGTTGGTGTGTCATGCCATTTAGTTTGAAAAATGCCGGTGCAACATATTAGAGAGCTATGACCACAATCTTCCACGACATGATGCACACTATAATGAAAGATTATGTTGATGACATCTTGGCAAAATCACTGACAAGAGAAGGACACCTGGTAGTACCGGACAAAATCTTCACAAGACTAGAATAGTTTAATGTGCGCCTCAATCTGACAAAGTGCATGTTTGGAGTTACATCACGCAAGCTACTTGGATACATAGTGTCTACCAATGGAATCGAAGTTGACCCAACTAAAGTAAAGGCCATCATGGAAATGTCACCTCCTAAGAATCTCACTCAACTAAGGTCCCTACAAGGAAAACTACAATCTATCAGAAGATTCATTTCTTAATTGGTAGCCAAGTTCCACCCATTTTCCCACCTCCTACATAAGAATGTCCCTTTCAAATGGAACGATTCATGTGAACAGACATTTCAGCAGCTAAAAGAATATCTAATAAAACCACCTGTATTGATGCCACTAATTCAGGGTAAACCTCTATTGCTGTATATCTTGGCCACACCAACAGCTCTAGGAGCTCTCCTTGCATAGCAAAATTATGAAGGGAAAGAACAAGCGATCTACTATATCAACTAAACACTTGTTGGGTATGAACTACAATACACACCAATTAAAAGAGCATGTCTCACTATGGTCTTCACCTCACAAAAGTGGAGACATTACATGTTGTCACATTCTATCAAACTAGTAGCAAAGATTGATCCACTCAAGTACTTACTCAACAAAGCATTCCTAACAGGTAGATTGTCCAAATGGGTCATGCTTCTCAGCGAGTTTGACATCAAATATGTAGACAGGAAGGCAATAAAAGGCCAAGTACTTGCAGATCAACTGGCAGATGCACCTCTAACAGATGATATCCCTTTGAGCTTCAAATTTCCAGATGAATCTATCTTTCACATAACCACACCAACCTAGAAAATGTACTTTGATGGCTCATATACTCAGCATGGGTTGGGAGTAGGTATTTTGTTGGTCACCCCTAGTGGTGACACTATTCCTAAGTCATACATATTACTCTTTCCCTGCACTAACAACGTAGCAGAATATGAAGCCCTAGTCATTGGCATCAAGCTAGTAGTTGAATGGTGACTCACAGCTGGTCGTAAATTAAGTAAATGATGACTACTAGACAAAGGATGAGAAATTAATCCCTTACAAATAGATGGTAGAAGACTTCAAAGAATACTTTGTCAAGATCTCTTTTGAGTAGATACCAAGGATTGAGAACAAAACTGCAGACGCCATGGCAACGATTACATCTCTCCTTGATATTCCAAATAATCAATCATGTTATGAGTTCTTGGTAGAGCTAGCATCCTGTCCTGCATATGACACCCCTGAATCCCATATCATTTTCCACATTGTTGGAACTGATTCCCCCCTCTATGGAAAAATATTTGCCTATCTTAAAGAGAATACCCTCCCACTTGATCTCTCTAGTAACCAAAAATGAACCTTCATCCATTAGGCATCCTGGTATGCCATTGTCACCAATACCCTTTATCGCCAAGGTCTCGATGGTACTCTCCTTAGATGTCTCGATAGTGAGGAATATCAAACCGCCCTAAACGAAGTGCACGACGGTATATGTGGGACCCACTCTATTGACCCTACCCTAGCCAAGAAACTCATATGCATGGGATACTACTGGCCAACCATGGAACGAGATTCCTATCATTTTGTAAAGAAGTACAAGAAGTGCCAAATCCATGGGAACCTAATACATGCACCAGCATAGGAGCTGAAGCCATTAACGACTCCTTGGCCTTTCTATCAGTGGGGACTTGACTTAGTGGGCAAGATTCACCCTCCTTCATCTAGCGGCCATAAATTCATAATCACCACCACCGAGTACTTTACGAAGTGGATTGAAGTCATTCCTTTAGCCAATATCATAGGCAAGCAAATTACCTCCTTCATCTTGAACTATATCATTTGTCGCTATGGTATCCCTTTCGTCCATTATCATGAATAATGGACGACCATTCAAAAATCAAGATGTTAGGGAACTATGTGACAAATTCCATATCTAGCACCGCTTTTCTACCCCCTATTACCCCCAAGGCAATGGCCAAGTGGAGGCATCAAATAAAACCATTTTGAAAATCTTGAAAAAGACTATCAATGATGCTGACCATGATTGTCATATCCAATTAAATCCAGCGCTATGGGCCTATCGCACAAGTATCCGTACACCCACAGGTGCAACACCATACTTCCTGGTCTACAGATCTAAAGCTATCTTGCCCATTGAAGTCGAGATCCCATCCTTATGAGTTTCTTTAAAAGGTCTCATATCTGATGAAGAGTATAGAGTGTCCAGACTTCAAGAATTAGAGTTGCTCGAAGAGAGAAGGCAACAGACCTTTAACCACCTAAAATATTATCAAAAATGGATGTCAAGAAGCTATAACCACAGGGTAAATCCCTGAGTATTCCAAGTTGGTGATCTAGTCCTCAGAGAAAATCCCAGAAATCAGCAAGATCGAGAGAAGAAAGGCAAGTTTGAACCCAACTAGCTGGGTCCTTGTCATCATTGTAGCCTATGGGTCAGGAGCATATCAATTAGCTTCATCTGAAGGTGAACTGTTTGATGACCCTATCAACAACATACATCTTCGCAAGTTCTATACCTAAACCCCAATGCAAGGGAGTCTAAAAAATAACAAAAAAAATGAAAAAGTGATAAAAAAACAAAACAAAAAAATGGAAAAATAACAAAAAAATTTTATCGTTCAGTGAAAACTTGGAAAACATGTACCTGGGATAGATACCATGATGAAAACCTGGCAAACAGGTGTCATGCGTATTTTTAGCTATTTGTGCAAATAAAAGCAAGGTGGTGAAAACTTGGTAAACAGGCACTATCTGAGACAAACTACTTTCTCCATCTTTTACGACCTCATCTTCTCTTGTGTCCATCATATCATTCATCTTGAACCGATCCTTGACCTATTGTTGAACTATGTCACCTTTGAGTTATCACGTAGGCAAGTCCATTCTCAATGTGCCCCCAAGGCTCCGCTCCCCTTCTTTCTTGTCCATTCGTCAAGTGTCATTTGTCCTGCTGCCCATGCCATTTATGCATCTTTGCCATCACCTAGGTCCTAGGTCCATCAGGTTCACCGTGAACTACGTTGCCTTTGTGTCATCATGTAGGCAAGGCCATTTAGCAATGAGCCCCCAAGCCACTAGGTCAGTCCCTTAGGGTCCATCTCTCCATGTCTATTTGTCATATCACCCATAATAAGTCAATCCTTTGTCTCAACTAGGGGCAACTCCACGACCTAGTTGTAGATTCAGATTCTTGAATGCCACATGTTCTAAAATAGGATAACAATAAGGATTGTGATACCTTTCACTAGACAAGTGCATGCAGCAAAAGCAATCTTCCCAAAACAAAAGTCTTGGCACAAAAACATCAACCTGTCTAAAGAAAACATGTACCAAAACACTCAGACTAATTCTATATCAATTATGGCAAGAAGACACATCTAATGCAAGAATATTTTGTGAACAAGTTAACTTACAAGGTCTTGGATTTTTTTCATTATGTCTTTCTATGCTACTCAAGGATGCCAAAAGATAGAGATGCTATGATGGGGGCATAATCTTTTTCTTTGTCTACTGTTTGTGGATCAAACTTTAGTAATGTGACAACTTTTGTTTAACAACATGATCAACAAAAGATCATTGAGGAGTTCGGAGGTCTGAACATGAAAAGGGGAAATCCTTGTCTGTTGAAATGCAAGAGGTACTCAAGTCATCTAGATTCAAGTTTGACTAGATGCTTCTATCAACTTGCTATATCAAAATCCATGTAAGGAATACTTAGTCATCTCGGTTTAATTATACCTAGATGCTTGTAATTTCTTACAACATTTCAAAAAGAAAAGAAACAAAAAGTGCCCAATGATGAAAGCAAAGTACTTGCACTCTAATGATGACAAAATATCCACATCCATCCCATATCCAGAAATCCATATCATCCATGCAATCCTATAGAGTATCAAATGGAAACCCGTATTCCTTTCATTCCTTTTCTTCCACCTATTTATATCATCTCTATGTCGATTGTGTACATTTGGACATACCAAAAATATAGCATAGATTGCATATCATATCACATGAGACAGTCATTCACATGATTAATCACTTGCATACATAATAAGTGCATCAGGTCATCCATATACATGTGCATCCGTACATCATATCAAAAACAAAATAAAAAATATAGACATATAAATGCATAATCATATCAATAACATTCACATTTTGCATTTTACATATCAGATCATTGTCATCCATCTTAAACAACATTAACATCACATAATCAAAATATGCATCACATGTGCAAAAGCATCATAAGATAGATTGCATCCATAACATATAAACATAGAACAAGTGCATGTAGAACACCAATAAATGCATCATCATATAAGCAAAAAAACATGTCTAAATGTACAATATATCAAAATATATGTCCATCTCTCAGAGTCATGTCATGAAATATATACAAAGTACAAACAGACAATGATACATGTCTCGGGGCAAAATAGTATAAATATATACATATCAGGCTATCTAAATCATAAAAAAATGTGTGTACATCAAGCCAAAAATTGGCACAAGTGTCAAAACTAGATAGCCCTGCTGTCGTGGAGCACTGCACCCCGTATTGCCCTCTCCTCTATCACCCCCTGACTACTAGGGGCCTCTCACTGATGCTACAGATCAAGATCCACCTGCCCTCTATGAAACCACAGAGTAACTCCTATAGCTAGGTGCACGTTGGTCCACCAACACTGCCTCGTGATATAACCCTCTGTAATACTAAGTCTAAGCCTGTGCTCTGGCAAGCTCACCATGTACTTGTGTCAGCTGTGTCTGTACCTGTACAAGTTGTGTCTGTGCTTGCTGCACCTATGTAACTAGAAATCTCAAAGTACTATCTATACCCAGGGCTACCACTGCTACATCTCTCTCCACTCTGATCGCCCGCACCCTCGTCAAGGCTGAATCTCACTCTCTGGAGATCTTTGATATCCGTCATGTGTCTGCCTCTCTCTAAGACACCGCTGCTCTAAGGTGGGCCCTCAGCTGCCTCACTTGACCCTATAATCTAACAATGGCCTGCTGCTATAAATCAGGGTGTGGAGCCTGCTCTCCCTGTCCCTGCACCTGCTAATGTGCCACATGTTGTGGTGGCGGCATATGTCTCTGTTGTGCCACCTGATGTGCTGGTACCTACACCTGCCCTGCAGCCTGCAGCTACACAACCTACTACTGTCCCAAGGGTCCCCGCCAGACCTCCTCCTCTATCTTGGTCTACCTCCTCTATCTCCTCCATCCCCACCATCATCTCCCCTCCCCGACCCCCTCCACCCCTCCTCTATCCCCTCCTCCTCCGGCCAACCCTGTCCTCGTCATCTGAATCCTCCTCATCTATACGAGGAGCCAACTCTCCAAGTCCTGAATATCTAGGAAATGGATGAGTGGCAAACCACTCCTCATAATCTGCAGTCATCCTTGCATCTACTATCTCCCTCCTCATAGGCCAAGCTACATAAGGGATCTGATGAAAGTCTGCCAAGGCCTCCTCATACGATACCACGAGACCCCACCTCAATCTCTCTACATGGGTCCTCACAAATTGAGCCTGCCCCTATGGCCTGCCCTACACTCTGCCAAACTGCCTTTGTACTCTGCTGACAATCTGACGCTCTTGTATGTACCCTGTCCTGCCAATAAGCCACCGAGTCTGGAAATAATATGGAAACTCGTCATCCTCATCCTCCCATACCTCGCAGTCTAGGTATGGGTGTCAGATAACTGCATCCACATTATCTAGCACATGTCTCCAATACTCAAGCTTTCCCAGCTTGTGTTGGGAAATCACGGCTGCATATCCGTAGCTGTATGGCTCCCCTCTCTACCTATGAAAAACACATATTGGTCACGTGATCGCTATGTGCTCCCACAACCAAAACTGCAAAAGAGACACACCTGCTTACAAGCTGGTCCCTCTATGGTACACAACCTGGTGCATATCCCTGTACAAGTGTGTTGGCACGCACACACCCCATGAGTATCGAGTCCCATCGGTAATCATGCTCTCCATCACCCTCCCCCAGCCAATCGGGAACCCATGTGATCTCCTATTGGGTCATACTACACTATCGATCAATCACACCACTATCCTTGGGAAGTAGTTATAATAGTCCTGAATGCCTTGCCATGAAATCACCTGCTCAACTAGCTCTGGGTCATCAAAAACATGTCTGCACTCGGCCAATCCCGCATCATGCTGTGGATCGTACTCTACCAACTCTCCCTGAATAGGGAGGTGCAAAATCCTGTACACGTCCTCTAGAGTGATCGCCATCTCCCCGGTCAGTAGATGGAACCTCCCATCCTTGTTGTGGAATCACTCCACCGCTGCAGTCAACAAACCGCAGTTCACGCGAACCTCGGGCATGAAACAAATATAGTGTAGACCTATAGTGCCAAGAGCCTCATGGTCCATCTCTATCAGCATATACCACTGCAACAACGACAAAGGGAACTGCTCTCATGACATCAGAGTATCACGAATGTCCTCCTGCAACCAAGCAAAGCATAGCATCAAAGAAACCCATATCCAAGCAAACCTACTCAAAATAATCAAACTATCCTATCACTGACTTAACATATCAAATTAATCAAAACAACATATCATCTCTTGACTAGATTCCTGACAATCTCAAAGATCGCTTATCAATTGATGCATTGATCAAGGTGCCAATTGGGTTCATTTCATTAAGTCAACTGATTATCCTAGTGCAAATGTGCTGATTCATATCAGATGCACCGGTTCACTGTGAATGCGCCAATCCTTGACGTATATGAGCCATTCTGGCATATGTGCCGCTTATGTCACATGCGTGATTCCACAGTGGATGTGCCAATTCCTGGCCTACATGCGCACATTTATCATATGCGCCATAAGATTACTCAGATGCATGGTTTCCTGGCATATGCATCATTTCGGGGCACATATGCACCAAACTACAGTTCAACACATCTATCCTAGCTATTTTGTCCTAAGCATTTATTAGCCTAATAAATGACTTTTAGTGCATTTTGTCAAACTACATACCGATGGTCCTGCCTTGGGTGGCCGATCGAACCGTCGAACTCGCTCAAAATGGTGCTCCTCGCATAGAATATCCATATCTCTATTGACTGCTCTAGCTCCTCTACTCTCCTAAGCTCTCAAAGACAAATCATCTAAGGACAAGTGTGCAAATGAATAGAACTTGTAGACCCAGCTCCTATATATAGCAAGTGAACCATAGCTGACTGTGTGACAACTGTGACTACTTCCCATATCTGTTCCTCCAAACCATGTCCTGCTTTTCTCCATCCTAACCCACTTTCCACCTTCTTCGTGAGATTGTCTGTCTCACGCTTTCTGCCTTCTTCTCGTCCAATCTCCTGAGGGGGCATCTTGTCGTTAAACTTAGACCAGGGGCAAACTGGGGCATGTATCAATGTCAAAAATTCTTATTCTTTGAAACAACGTGATAAAACACATTGCATCAAAGAGGGGCAAAATGTATACACCTAAAAATGACATGACTACCTAAATAAATATTTTAAATATTTATTTCATTTTAATATTCCTCTATCAATAAATAAATAAATCAATTTATTTATTTGATTCATTTCCTCCCATTAATTGAATAAATTACATTTATTTAATTAATTTCATCAACATTTAACTTTATTCTTCTAAACAATTAAATAATTTTAATTATTTAATTAAATCATTCATTCTTCCAAATTTAAATAAAATGCAAATTTATTTAAATTAAATCTCAGTCTCCAAAAATAAAATATAATCAAATATTTTATTTATTCTTCTAAATCTTGCACAAACAATTATATAAATTTATTTATTTAATTTGCTTTCTTATCTTCCAAATCTTCTAAAAATAAATCTTCCTTGTCATGCAAAAGCAAAAGCTGAGTTAACTGATTTAAAGCAACTTTGTTTTTATCAACAAACTCTTAAATTAGAAAAATATATTCTAATTTAAGAAATAAAAGCTCATCCTCATAAAGAAAGCAGTTAACTCAACAAAGCATCCTTTTGAATGACACATGTCTTCTTTCTATTTGCGCACATTCTCTCAACCATTCGTAACCATTGATCTTCTTTCACAAAAGTCTATAAATACTCCTCTATTCTTCCATTTCAAAGAGGAAGCTTTCAAGTAAGATTACTCTATCGAATCCATAGCACGCCATTGGCACCCCCACTCTTGCATCATTCACTATTCATCTTATATTGTGTTGAAGCTCATCTTCAACACAACAAGTATCCGAGCCATTTCTCCTTTGTCATCTTGAGGAATCAAAGCAAGCAAGGAAGCTTCCTGAGGGCTGCATTCACCACCAAAGATCAAACGAGAATATGTGAACAATGGAAGCCGCTAAATAACAAAGCACTGTAAGTGGTTTTATTTGATTTTATTCTTTGTTGCTTGCACATTTCTTTGGAGTTATTGGGTTTTACATTCATTTGATTATTATCCCATTTTCCTGATAACAACAGGTATATGGAGACTCACAACTAGTCATTCAACAGGTCATAGATGAGTATCAAACAAAAGATGAAAAGTTGGTCCCCTACAAGCAACTAGTGGATGCCTACAAACCACACTTTTCTAGCATCACTCTTGAGAAAATTCTAAGAGAGCATAACAAAGCTGCAGATTCTATGACTTTTGTAGGGTCACTTATCGATATGCCTGCAAACACATAGAAATGTGAATTCTTGATTGAGCAATTGTTGATACCAGCTGTCGATGTTCCAACTATTGAAATCATCTGTGAACTTGTTAGTCCCAATTCCCCATGGTATGAAGATATCTATGACTACCTTAAAAATGGTACCTTTCCCATTGACCTATCCACTAACCAACGCAAAACCTTTATTTGTCGATCCTCCTGTTACACTATTGTAGGTGATACACTTTATCACCGGAGTCTTGATGGTATCCTCTTACGATGTCTTAATGCGGAAGAAGCTGAAGCTACCTTACGAGACATACACGAAGGTGTCTGTGGCACACATTCTATCGGTCCTAATCTTGCTAAGAAGATACTCTGCATAGGGTATTGTTGGCCTACAATAGAGCAAGATGCGTTACAATTTGCTAAGAAGTGTCTACAATGCCAACAATATGGAGATTTGATTCACACACCAGCTCATGAATTACACCCTGTGACAACTCCATGGCCTTTTTCTCAATGGGGTCTCGACCTCGTAGGATAAATCCACCCATCCTCATCCAATGGCCATAAATTTATCATTATCGCCACTGAGTACTTCACGAAGTGGGTTGAAGCCATTCTCATGACCTATATCACTGGTAAGCAAATAGCCAAGTTTATCCTAAACTACCTCATTTGCCGGTATGGTATTCCCCAAGCCATTGTCATTGATAATGGGAGACCATTCAAGAATCAAGATGTCCATGCCTTATCCACACAATACAATATCCAGCATCACTTTTCAACTCCCTACTATCCGCAAAGTAACAGCCAAGCTGAGGCTTCCAACAAAACTGTTCTCAAAATCCTTAAGAATACGGTCAATGAAGCTGGTCGTGATTGGCACATGCAACTCAATCCCACCCTATGGGCCTACTGCACTAGTATCAGAACACCAACCAGTGCCACACCCTATGCGTTGGTCTATTGTTCTGAAGCCATCCTACCTATAGAGGTCGAGATCCCATCCCTCAGAGTATCCATGCAGAACCTGATCGAGGGAGAGGAGTATCGTACTTCCAGATTAGCTAAGCTAGAACTACTAGATGAGAGGTGCCTTACTATGCTTAATCTTCATGTCTATCAAAACTGCCTCTAGTGTAATTACAACAAAAAGATCAAAGAAAGATGGTTTCAAGTTGGTGATCTTGTTCTCAAAGAAAATTAGAGAAATCAAGCAAACCCAGAAAAGAAGGGCAAGTTCAAGTCTAATTGGTTAGGACCCTTTATTGTTACAACATCATATGGATCGAGAGCTTATACTTTAGCTACACTTGATGTCATTCCTCTAGATGAACCACTCAACAGTGTTCATCTCAAGAAGATCTATGCTTGATCCTCAGAGTATAAAAAAATACAAAAACAAAATAATCCGTCCTCTGGTGAAAACCTGTTAAACAAGCGCCTTGGATAAGTACCATAGTGAAAACCTGACAAACAAGCGCTATGTGTAGAGTTAACATCCATCATCTATCGAGTCTTGTTCATTCCATGGCCATTTCACAACACACTCCGTCTATCCATCCATAATAAAACCATTGACCTTGTTTGCATTTCCATCTCCCTATCTAGAATAGCTTGGAAATTTGTCAATGACCATCGTCATCATCCCACGTCTTGATCTATGTCAACAATTATCACTGCCTTGTCCTAGGTCAAAAACTTTCTGTGTCTTCTCCATCTGTCACCCATGCAAATACCTCTACCAGAATGGGGGCGACTCTTTCCTTAACCTAAGTCTAGGAATGGATCCTTGTTCATGGTTCACACACAAGCACCTCACTAATCCAAAGCACACAAACACTTCAATCGTTCTCCTTTCAACAGTTAACACCCTTTAACAGACACATCATTCCTACGATAAGGCTGTGATCTTCCCAACACTTTTCCTACATCATCACACAAAACAGAACTACATATCATCTCATCTCAATCTTAAGGTACCTTGATCCTGTGGATATAGGGTATGTAGGCAGTCTAGAATACGAAGAAAGTTTCCAGTACTCAGGTACATAAGATCTCATCATCACGCCAACTAGAACTACATATCATCTCATCTCAATCTTAGGGTACCTTGATCCTATGGATACAGAGTATGTAGGTAGTCTGGAATACGAAGAAAGTTTCTAGTACTCAGGTACATAAGATCTCATCATCACGCCAACTAGAACTACATATCATCTTATCCCAATCTTAAGGTACCTTGATCCCATGGATATGGGTATGTAGGCAGTCTAGAATATGAAGGAAGTGTCCAGTACTCAGGTACACAAGATCTCATCATTTCACTAACCCAAGCTCAACCACCTTGACCCATCTCATCACTCTACCTAGAACTACATATTTATCACTTTCATCTTTCCTCATAATGTGTTGATCCCATGGATACAGGGTATGTAGGTAGTCTGGAATACCAAGGATGTATCTAGAACTCAGGCACATATGATTCATCATTCTTCACCCATTTCAATCCATTGACATTCCACCTTTCTAGTCTTCCGTTTATCAAAATCCATTCACCTCGACTTGACTAACTCAAGCAGCAAAACAACAAACAAACACATCCGTTCAAAGAAAAAATCTTTAACAAACCTGAAACAAAGTAACTTACTTATAGTGTCATATACCGTCCTACATATCGATTGCCAACATCATCTAAATCAATCTCAAACTGCGCAGCAGATCAACAAACTTGTCTTTTACAAAGTGTTCCATGATCGAGACCAGCACACGCGTCTTATGCAACATGTGGCATTTCCTAAAACAAGACATTATCCTTTTAAACAAATAGCACCCTTTAACGGACACATCGCTCCTACGATAAGGCTGTTATCTTTCCTATCCAATCTATCTTGAGCAACCTCTTTGGAAAAAGAATATGTTGGTTGTATGTTTATAAGTCAGTCAATTTGCTTTTCAATTTATCTTATTGTTCCTTTATCCATTACCTATTCAAGGCTACCTTGATTTATCTATAATCTTGGTATGTTATGATGCAGTACAGATTGGGGGCATAGTCATTACTTTTGTGTGCCGTGTTTGAGGAATGATCTTAGCATCTTTCTTAGCAGCGTATTTATCTTGTGTGTGTTACAACCTAGCATCTTACATATTAATATTCTTCTTGCATTTACATGTATTGAAGTTTATTTTATGTTCAAAACTACGGCTCATTCACATGTACAACAAGGTTATATCATGTCTAAGGAATCTAAGATTAAACCGCTTGCTTGTAGAGTCAACGTCCACGCACTCAGATATCACAACACCTTGGTCATTTATACCTTGGTGGTGAGATATTCACGTGCTACATCAAAAATAAGGATTGCTCTTTATATTCAAATTGTGAAACCAATGCAACAAGCTCATTCATTTACTCATCTATTTACCCATGGCCTTATATAGTTTTCAAAGAAAGGATCGATCAACAGTCTCTCTCTTTTGTCTCCACTTTTCTTCTACCTAGTGCATATCTGCAAAAACCACATGTTAGATATTGCATGTCATCACATCTATATCATCATATCTATCTTAAAATCATATCATCATGTGTCATACATCTAAAATCATCATATAAGAAATATACATCATCACATAAATCCATAATCATACATACATGTCATCACATCCATATCATCAAGAAATGCATAAACAAGAAGCATGAACATCAGTGGGCATAATATGTCATCATATATCATCATGTAAAAGTCATCCAAATACAAAATGTACATGTCTACATCAAATAGTCCATATGTATACATCAATAAGTATATCATGGCTATCAAGAGCCCGCAAAATATACATCAGATAGATGCAGGCATTAGTCAAAATATACAATGTCCATAATGATACAAAAGTGATACAATATACAAAATATAGCTCTAGTGGGTATAGCTGCCCTCCTACTGTGGTCCCTGTCCTCCACCTGTACTCGGAGAAGGTCCCCCTGCTAGTCCTCCTCCCCCTGGTGGCACAAAGGGTCCTCTGACTGAGGGCACTGACTGCCCTGTCCTGCGTGACCTGGATTCTCTAGACCTGCTCCTCTCTCTATAACTAGGTGCCTATTGAGCTGCTGGCACCATACTAAAGTAGAAACCCCTGTAGTACTCAACCTCTCTACTTGCCGACACTAGCTCTCCTTGCACACGGATGAACTCAATGTATAGTGTCCTCTGATTGGCACCCAATGCACTGCGTGCCTCATCTCTCTCCTGCCTAACCCTCTGTAGGGTGGCCTCTGCTATTTGACACAACTGTACTGCTGCATCCCTCTCCAAAGTCACCTAGGCAAGCTGTCCATCATTTGCTGCCGGTGCTGGCATGGCTTGTGCCTCTGCCAAAGCTGCCTGTGCCTCTGTCAAAGATGACTGTGTCGCTGCCAGCACTGCCTATGCTGCTACGGCTATCTGTGCGTGAACCTGTGCTAGGGCCTCGACCTATCTCGCCTCTGCCCTCACTGCATCCCTATCTCTCCTCAGCATCACCATCTGGAGTTCTAGTTGAGTCCTCTGTGCGGTCTCTTCCTATAGTAGTTGCTTTGCCCACTGTAACTCAGTCTCTATGACTAGATCATCCTCCTTAGCCATCTCTACATTAGCCTGCTAGCTCCTGTCATCTCCACCGGCCTACTATCTAGCCTCCCTGGCCTGTTGTCTCATCCTCACCTCTCCACCTGGCACCAACACCTCTCCCATTGCCCCTGCCACATTTGGTGTAGTTAGCCTCATTGGCCTGTGTCTGCCAGTACCTGTCATACTCTGGCAATGTACTTCGGTCTGCCAATCTCGAATCCCAATCCCATCTCACTGGTACTAATCCCTGCAACTCTGTCAAAGTTGTAGCCCTTGGAATCTTTGCATCCCAGTCCCCAACCTCCCGCCATGTCCTCGCATGTATCACCTCTCCAACAGGTAACCCCTGTGGTAATCCAAACTATCAGAGTACCCGCTCTAGCAGGTATCTCTCAATAGTGTCTACGCGTCTCCCAAATAGGTATCGCACTTGACTGCAGTACATTAGCTATTCATGCTCATCCTCCCATGCCTCGCACAGTAGCCGTGGTCACCAAATAAATAGATCCATCTCGTCAATCTATTGCCTCCAGTGGCTAACAGATCTGAGCCGCCTGTGTATAATCACTCCCTCATACAAAAATGCATATGGCTCCCCCCTCTCGCGACGGTGTTGTGTAATCAGTCTGATAACTAGGATGTGCTCCCAAGCCCACACCTGTAGTAGAGTCACACCTGCTGATAGACTTTGGCCTCTCTTGTATACACAGTCATACATATCTCGATACAACTGCCCCAACACACATGGGCCCCATGCATAATGGATGCCATGTGTAAACATCCCTAAAAATATAGTGCCCCATCCTATAGATAGTCCTTGAGATCACCTATCTGGGTAGAGGAAGCCGCTAACCAACGAAGCCACAATCCATCGAATCTTGTCACATAGTCTTGGCACGTCCGCCCACCAAATCTCACCATCCTCTATCTGTAAGTTGTCTATGCAAAATACCTCTATCATGCCAGCCTCGCCTCACCTTGGGTCAAAGTCAACTCTCCATCAATCAGGATCTTGAGGATGCGATACACATCCTCAAGTGTCACTGTAGCCTCCCCTGTCAGAAAGTGAAACGAACATGTCTCACTGTGATATCTCTCCACAAATGCTGTCAAAAGGGTGAGTTTCACCCTAATATGTGTTAGGTGCGCCATATGCCACAATCCCATGTACTCCAGGAATGCATCCTCCTCCCAACTAATCTACACCACCTCGTCAGCAATGATGTGGTGTCTCTCTCGCGACATTAGCGGGGGCATCATCCTCTGCATCCACAAAACCACTTGCAGACCTTTTACACATTCCCCAAGTCCCTACCGCCATCTACCCTATGATGAAAACCCTAAGACTAACCCTGCACTTCTCTAACCTAAGTGGTCAAACCCCTCAGGCAACCCTAACCACTTCACTAATCTAACCTAACCTAACCAAAAGCGCCTTGTTTTATCCAATCGTGCTCCACTGTTCTACCCAAAGTGCTATACTATTTCTACAACCACACTTTACTGCCATCTGCCAAAAGTGACTTGTTTTACACAAGTGCGTTGCACTATGTATCCATCTACACCTTACTGCACTCGCAAAGAAGACTCATTTTTTGCATCCCCATGCCAACCGCACCTTACTACCCAACCAACCACGCTATACTACTATGCCAATAGCGCTGCGGGTCTCTACCAACCGCGTTGCGGTGCGGCGCCCAAAAACTAATAGCACCTAGATTTGCCAAATGCGCTGTACTACCCTACAATATGTGCTTTAGCGTGTCAAAAGCGTCTTGACCGACTACCAAGGGTGCCTCAACATGGCGCAATGCTTTTGGTTGATCTAAAAACCTACCTAGGTAAAAACCCTAAAAATGGCCTACAAATTCACATACAAGGAGGTTCTCGAGTACTTACCACTGCCGGTGCTCCCGCTGGTCTCCCATACATCTGCACCAGCTCCGCCCGATGCTTATGCGCTAGGATCAGCATCTCTCTACGCTGCAAACTCCTTCTCGACTCAACTCTCACACACTAAGCTAAGAGACTCTAAGCTCTAATTTTAGCAACTCTTAGTGTGCAAATGAGGTATATGGTCCCCTTGGGACCTATTTATAGGGTCCCTCCCTTTTTTCTTCCCACCCATGCTTTTTCTTCAACATTGTCACACAATCTTCTAGTCAAGCGTCAACCCACTCCTTCTGTCACTTCCCTATCTTTCCTCTTGAGGGGGCATACACTGGGGCAGCTAGCTACACTGGTGCATAAAAACAAAAATTGTACATGTCTTCAACAATCTTTTTCTTTGACACAATGCTGTAAACTGTATCGCATCAAAGAGGGGCAAAATGTAGACACCCAAAAATGACCAAGTCGTCACATCACTTGCATTTCGTCAATTCTTCCAAATCACCTGCATTTCAACGTTAATTAAATAATCTAATTATTTAATTAATTTCATCAATTCTTCCAAAACTCCAAAATTCAACATTAATTAAATAAATCCTCTCTATTTAATTAATTTCATTAAATTCCTCTTTATTCTTCCAAAATTAAATAATTTTTATTATTTAATTAAATCATTATCCTTTTCAAATTTCAAGTCTACATTAATTAAATAAATCCCATTATTTAATTAATTCATCAAATTCTATCTTATCTACAATTAAATAATTTACATTATTTAGTTAAATCACTTGTTCTTCTAAATTTAAATAAATCATGCAAATTTATTTAAATTATCTCAATCCTCTAAAAATAAATAAAATCAAGTATTTTATTTACAATCTTTATATTCCTCTATCATGCACAAATAAATAAATAAATAAATTTATTTAACTACAGTTATCTTCCAATTCCTCTTAAAAAATCTTGTTAACTCATGTGCACAATCAGTCTTAATTTTAGAACTCTAAAAAAAGGCAAAATTACAAGTTGAGTTATCTATTCAATCAATCTTGTTTTTATCATATCTTAATAAAAATATTCTTATGGATTGACACATGTCGTGTGCACATTCATCATGGTTAGTTATTTTATCTCCTTCGTTGATTCTTCTGAATTATCTGGACTATTGATCGATCTTTGTTGAAACCTATATAAACCCCCCTCATCTCCTTCACAAATCCTCTTCGATCACTTATTCTTAGGCATCCTTTACAGCACATTGAGCATGCATCGCATTGTTGAGCACCTTTTACGATCTTTTGACATTGATCTTTGAGCACCTATACTTGCTTGTTGTAAACATGGTTTCGCAACATATTTGAGCAATCCACATTTGACAAAAGAGAACAATACAATCTGGTAAAAGCTTTTTTGTTTTAGTTGATTTATTCATTGATCATGGCTTATTCATTTAGATAGATCTCTTTATGTTATGGGTTATTGATTTGGTTATTATCATAGTTTTGATTTTATCATTCGACTTATCAATTTTCCTCATACACAAAGTGATTGAGGGATTGTTGTTTCGTTCTCTCCACAAACTCGGCCATTTCCACATGACCAATTTCGGTGTCTCTGATCTAGTCCACATTGGATGTCACAGATGTTACAGGAAACACTCCCTAATACTTATACTTCATGACTTTTATTTTCCTTGGTGACAGATCAATCATCTGAACCAAAAGTGTCTTTGTTGAAAGGTGGACCTCAGAAAGCGTACAAAAGAAACTACAACATAAGATTCATGATTCTACAGTGTTACAAAAATATGGCAATAAGAAACTGCAATGAGAGAAATTATGTTCAAGAGCATGAGCTTAGCAGGGCTAGAGAGCAATGGAAGTGAGAAACAAAGTGAAAGCGGGCAATGATTGACAAAAGGAAAAAGTTCCCAGAGTTAGAGAAATTTGAGGGAGTGATGTAATGGAGGTGAAATTTGCCACCTCTGCATGTGAGGTAGGTTACTTTACTACAAGGGCAATGAATTTTGCCGCCCTTACACATTGAGTAAAACTTGCAAGTGTTTGAGCAGGGAAAAATCATTGACAATGCATATTATATAGGGTATAACTTTATGTATGGATGACGAAATTTTCCACCCCTACACTTGATAAAACTTGTACGTATTATGTATGGGTGGCAAATTTTGCCGCTCCTACATCTAGGCAAAGTGACTAAGTTTTTAGGATGGGCGGTGAAAATTGCCGCCCTTGCATCATAGGTAGAAGCTTGTGGATATGTATTAGCGGTGAAAAACGCTGCCTATACATGTTTGGTAGAAACTTTAGTTTTGTGTGGGTGACAAATTTTGCTGCCCATGCATACAAGAGGAATTCACTCTTGCAAGGTTGACATTTTCAGCCACCTGCACAACTAAGGCAAAAAGGTATTCTGAAGAAACAAAGACATTGGCGAAAAATATTGATCTTTCAAAGGATAAAAACAATCAAGCTTAAACACTTAAACATTGACTCAAAACAAGGTTTAATAAGATGACCAGCATGGTGAAAACTGTCAATTTTGAAATAAAAAACAAAAATCATCATAGGTAGGGTTACGAAGACAAATACTTGGATTTAAACCTAAAAGGGAAAAAACCAACTTGTAGCATGTATTAAAACAAAAACACAAAACCCTAATGCAAAAAACAAACGTACTGAGGACGAAAACAACAGAGACTTACCTGGCAAAGAAGAAAATAGGATTCTCTTGAAAAACCCTAGCTCAAACCTAAACAAGTTTGCTCCAACACGCACGCCAGGGGGTTCGTAGGTTAGCTAAAGGAAGAGAGGAAACTTCAAAAGCAAACAATCAAAAGAACAACGAAAAATAAAACACCTAAAAACTATTAAAAAGATTTTAAAAACATTAACTCTAAGTGCATTTATTACACATTAGATGAACTGACAGTTGCTTGGGCGGAAAAATTTGCCGCCCCTTACAACTATCATAAGGGGTAACGTGCAATGGCGGCAAATTTCACTGCCTCTGCATATAACAAAGAAGTTTAACATGAATCGGTAGCAAAAATTGCCGCCAATGCATGTAACGAAGAAACCAACATGTAGTGGTGGCAAAAAATACTGCCCTTGCATGTTGACAAAAATACTCCAACTTCGGAAAAGCATCAAACTTAAAATTTGATTTGTTTGCCATTTCAATTGTTTTCACAAACTTTGAGAAACCAAAACGAGAGGATACTCGGATGAATTCTTCGGGACTGGGTGACCATGCGTGAGGGTAAATGAGATTCACCTCATTTTGTGTTCTTAGAGTTATAGGCTACAAAACAGACAAGTTTCATAGGGGTCATATTACAAATTGAGCACAACTAAATTTGAGGATAACAACGCAAAAAAATATAGTTTGATATAAATTTTTACCTATTTTGGATTAAAAAAATTAGGCCATTTTGAGGGGTCAGAGGAATCTACAACGATTGAGTCTGTATGATCGTACGAATATGAACAGTTGGCAAAATTAAAGAAATCCCAAAAATATTGATTCGTCATGGTTTGCAATGATAATGTTAGTTGTATAGGTGCACAAAGTTTGTTTTGAAAAGGGGGCCAACCCCTGGTCCCATTGGGGACCACCCGCTAGGGTCTAGTGGTTGGTTTCACAGAGGTGCTAACCCCTTGTTGCAGATAGCCACAAGAGTTGAGTGCCCAACAAGCTAGCCTCTGCCACTATTTCACTCAAGGGTTGTTGCACTTGTTCATATTTGATTTTATGGATTGGGATGTGTGGCTACTTGGTTGTCATTTGCTTGTTCATATGAAGGAATGCAACTAGGGTGCTTGACACTTTAGAAGCTTTGCATGGAGACTCTGAAAGTGTATTATAATCTTGTTCATGTATATACATTGAGCATGTAGGTGCTTATGGAAGTTGGGTTTTTGCCTTGAAAGGGTTTTCCTAGGGTACATCTAGTGTTGATGATATGCTTTGTTATTTTTTCACACTATAGATTCTAAACATTTGTTTCTCTCATAAGGGTTATGTGGAACTAGTTTATTATTTTGATACATCTTTCTAGTTCTTAACCTTTAGTATGAGTAGATTTTGTTCATAGTTGAATCCATGGTCTTATAGGAAAATGAAAAGAATTTTTCAAGGTATTAAATATTTGGGGTTTTGAGTTATTTTGGCAAATGGGTTTTTGATAGGGCTGATTTTATGATGGTTTTGGGAGTGAAGCTATATAGATGATCTCCTAGACAAAAATAGACTTCACCATTGGATTTAGAAGGTGTAGAAAAAATACATTTTGACAAACTACTTATTTGGATAAAAAAATTAGGCCATTTTGAAGGGTTGAAGGAATCTATAATTACTGAGTCCATACGATTGTATGGATCCGAACGGTTGACAAAATTAAAAAAAATTTAAAAAAATCATTCATTGTGGTATGCAATGCTGATGTCAGTGGTATAGGTGCACAGAGTTTGTTTTAAAAATGAGGCCAACCCCTAATCCTATTGGGGACTACCTGCTAGGGTTTAGTGGTTGGTTTCATGGGGGTGCTAACCCCTTATTGCAGCTATCTACAAGAGATGCGTAGCCAACAAGTTAGCCTCTAACACCACTCCAATAAAGGGTTGTTGCACTAGCACCTCTACTACCTAGGGACCACCAAGAGTCTACTCCACCATCGCTTGGGTGGCGCTACTCATTTTCTTCACCAAAAAATCACTCGCGCTTCATCGCCACCATTGATGACATACCCACCTATAGCTTAAGCACTACCATGTTGTGTGTGAACGCACTTAAGGAGGGAAATTTATTCTAGTAGCCACAACTTTTGTCCACGACATCAGTTTTTCAATTTCTTATAGTTGATGGAAAGCTCTTTTCAAGTACTACACAATAGTATCAATGGTTTTTCTGGATTTTATTAGTTGTGATTGAAAATTCTATTTGGAAGTTAGTTTTGCTCTCATTGATTTAACAAGTTATATCATGTGACCACAATGTTCGATTTTGGACTTCTTGTAGGTGATGAAGAGCATTTTCTGAGCACTTCACAATGGATAAGGTGTTTGGTCACTTGGTGGACTCAAAACATTTTTTGTTGTCTTCTAATTTTGAGGACATGGATAATATAGATGTGAGATTCAGGATCTCGTTTTAGTGGAAGTTTGATGCAAGTGAATAGAGGGTGGTGATCGTAGTGTCATAGAGATTCTTGTATGCCTGGAGCTTTGACATGACATGATGGTTTTGGTGCAGTAAGAGTACATGGTATTGGTTGTGGAATTTTCATGTTTGGTGGCCTAGAGCTCCTAGATAGCCTCTTGGTCCTATTTGGATGGTACATCTTGCATGTTTCAAACTCATGTTGACTGGAAATGTGGTTATGCTTATCTATGATATTCCATTATTCTGGTTTAATTATTTTTTATGTTTTTAGATTTATGGATCTTCCAAATGATAAGTGGATTTATGTAATGTCCCCTTCTAGTGAGTCTGAATTTTTCCTTTGACCTTGCACAATTCAACTCACCAAAGAGAACATTAGTATACAATTCTTCTCTAAATTCACATATCATCTATAAACATATGCCATTTGTTATCATAGATTGATGTATACATTTCATGATTCCCTAGAAGAGATCTACTTGGCCCTTTTGTTAATCAAATCCTCCATCTTATGAGAGTGAATCCGTTAGGGTGCAATGCCAATGGTATAGGTCGTTCTTCCTTCGAGGGGTACTCTAGACCCAGGCCACTCTAGGACCTTCCTTTGACTTGGGGTTCTCTAGACCACTCAAGTCAAAAGACTACCTCTTGCTCCCTAAGGTACCATTTTGAGACAAGGGCTAGAAGGGGTGCTCTAGACCAATGAACCCGTACCTATCCTTGGTTGATTGCTCGCCCCTAATCTTCCCTACTCCTCATAGTGGTGAGTTGATTAACATTATTGCCTTCCTCTATTTTAGGAATTCATGCCTTTTATGTACTTATACTCTTTGTATTCTTTCCTTAGTTCATTATAATGAAAATGCACATAAATATTTCATACTCATTACATAATCTAACTAAACTGATTGCAATGTAAACAATTCATAATTTATAATGATTTCATGCTATCACAGTCAACTATTGTTACTGTTACACAATGCAATTCATATGTTCATTGTTCACCATTTATCATGACATTTCACATGCTATCTTCATGATCTTATCAACATACACTTCTTCTCTATAACTTATATACTATTCCTTAACACCATATGGGGTTGATAGGGTGTAGCATGTTGTTGTTCATCATAGGCTATGTTTGTCTCCCATCCTTATTCAAGAACTACTTGGTGTATTCTTGAGGCTAAGGCATCCGTGAGGATTCTTGGTACTCTAGGTAGCCAAGACCAATACATCGACTATGAATGATAAACTAGACATGTCACCCTTCATTGATCCCATATGTGGTTAATGAATGGGATATAGAATACACAGTTAGTGAATATTACATATGACTATCCATGAATTATATTGCTCAGAACTGGCTGTAAATAAATGCAGTGTTATACTGAACATTAATACAAGCAAGGGAAACAATGTACTGTCATACCTGTGGTATTATGTCAGTTTGATTACTGGAGCCTGCAAGAATGGCAGTTTGCTGTTGGAAAGTCTTCTTATAATGCTTGCTGTAATATCTTTGATAACAGATCTGAATTATGCAGAGTATCTACTTTATGCCAATTGTTTTGGTTATGGACTTATCTGCTGATTGAAGTTAAGTATTTACACAGAAATATATATCTTGCTTTGCTTCTGTTTGACCTTTGAACTGCAGATGTTTTTCATGTCTTTTGGAGAATATGATTTGATGTTTATATAGCTTTCATTTACTGCCCTTTTGGAGAAGACATGACTCTTCTAAAATGCCTCCTTATGCATCGTATCCTTTAGCAAGTATAATAACTTTCATTTGTTAATTTCTTTGTCTTGATTCTTATTTTGTCTTTTTCTTATTTTGTCTTTTTCTTCTTGGTTTCAAAATTGACTAAGTATGGGAAAGTATAGAGGGTAATAGGGAGAATTCCTCAATGTTTATTATTTCCAATCTTTAATTGGTAAAATATCAGATCATTACAATTTAGATTTGCATGCATGTCCTTGACATGGATGGTTTTCTAGGTTTTGCATGATTAACAAAAATATATGGTTCTATAGATATGTTGATAGACTATTTTTCAAATTGTAAATCCCATGGAGATGTTTCTAGATGCTAGATAGTTGTAGATTTGCATGCATGCTTTGTGTATGGTTCAAGGAGGTTGTTTGTAGCTTTCTTGATGTGGAGGTGTTGGTATGTGATTAGTCATTTAGCATTTCTGTAGTGTTTGCTTGATGGGTTCTTTATTGATTACTCTATTGTGCGTTTGTGGTAAATCAAATCTAGGGTTGATCTGATGTTTGAGTCATGAATAATCTACATGATTATCTTTCATTGTTTTTGATTTATTTATTACTGATGCAATAGTCAATTTGCTTGCTCTTGGGTCTACATTGTGGTAGATTTGTGTTCTTGCTTTGAGATCTAAAAGTTGTGTAGTTTCGTGGATTGTTTATACCCATAGGTTGCATAGGTAACTCATATGTGGGCTATCTATACCTATAGACTATTGCAATCTTGGTTTGCAGATTTTGATGTTAGTGGTCCTTTAGCCATCATGATGCATTGATGATACTTTGGAAAGATCATGACATTTCTGTAAGAGTACTTTGAGTCACTTGTAGTTATATTTTATTGTAGTCTATAGTAGTTATCTTCTTTTAGAAATCATGGTTTTACTTTTCCCTTTGGGAGCTCCTGATGTTGTAATTGAGCTATTTAGAGATTGTAAGGCTGCCATAGTTTTATATTTTCTTGTAGTCCATAGCAGCTATCTTGTTTCTTAGATGTGGCTGCCATAGTTGACCAATTTTTAGCTTGATAAAGAGAGCGGTGAGCTAGGCTAAGATCAAGGCAAAGCCTATCAATCTCATTCTCCTTCTCTTGGAATGCATCCAAGGTCTCTTCTGCAAACTTGATGGCATGATCTCTATCTAAGAGCATATGCAAATAATCTAATTTCATTACCTATAAAGCTTCTTTGATGGTTTGTAAATTTGCAAGGGCAGTTCCATCCTTAATGCCCTTCTGTATGTCCTCAATTTGATCCTTCCAGAAGAGGTCTTCAATGAAGTTGTGTGTGTTATCAAACCTTGTCAAGGCTTTCACAACCTCCTCTTCTGAAACCAATAATTTGTCCGTCAAAACTTGCAGCTCTTTAGGCCCTTGATCAAAATCAACATAGAAATTATGTTCTTCAAACACCACATTTTCTAATTTGTCTTCATTTGTAGGGGCAATACCACCATCAAAATTAGCTAACGCACTAATTGAAGCCTTGTAATCCTCAAGTAAGAATGGTGGTACATCGTTATGATCAAGAAAAGTATCATCAAGAGAATCCATCTCTTCATATGGCTCATCAATAATAATCTCTAAATCACCAACGTAGAGACTCATGTACACCTCACTTGTAGATATAACAAGTGATTCTTTTCCCTTAAAAACCATTGTTTTAGGTTCCTTGTTTACATTATCACTCTACTGGAGTAAACCAGTGTTATCTTCTTTGTATGTTGTATGTGACTTGGGATACATATTTAATGTGGGTGTCACATCACCTAAAAATATTTGTTATTGGAAAAACATTGTTGAAATGCACAAGACAATTGAGCAAGGGGGGGTGAATAAGTTGTCTTCTAAACCTTAACTTTGTATGAACATCAACTCATCAATCAATTAATCACTATTATTAAGATTTAATCATGAAAGCATGAAATCATAAGCTTAACACAATAGCACATTCAACACATGAGACAAAAGATTTTTACGTGGAAAACCCTATAAGGGAAAAACCACGGTGAGTGTTAGCTCACAATATAATATGTAATAACAATACCGAAAATCAAAGGCTCACTACTCAAATGAAGAAGGCTCACTACCAAGATGTGAGGCTCACTGTCAAGTTGGTGAATTGAGATAGTAACATCTACTCCATGCCAAGGTTCAATTTCATTGAAGCACAATTTATCTTCTCTGCTCTTCTCTTACACTTCGCACTTATCTTCACACAAGGATGCATTTTCCATGACTTCATTACATGTTTATATACAATTCATCAACCTTGGAATGTACATCAAGGTTGACATTACATTCATCAACCATTGGAACAATCTCCATGGTCAGCATTACAAACATACATTAAATTAGGTCTGGACCTAAACATCATACACCACAAAAGAATGATGACATAATGTATTACACCTTAGTTTGGACCTAAATCTATCCAAGCATGCTACACATCACTTAAACATTCATCAAAAGCATATCCTTGATCACTGCAATTAATCAAGTCAGCCAAACAGTATAAATTGGGAGAGTTCTTGATCACATGCTTCCTCGATCACAATCATAACCAGTGGTCCTTGTGCAATGCTTTAACACAATCTTGACACATCCATGAACAACATAAATTCACCTAAGAGCTGACAAATCCCTCCGCAACAGATCTCACTTGGAGATAACTAAAGACAACAAATATCAATTGAACTCAACAAATTTCACTTGAAGTATAACAACACAAACTTGTCTTCCAGAGCAGAAAATCACAAATCCTCTGGAATGAATATAGCTATGGACGTTTTAAGCTTAAGTCCAGACGTGCATGGCTAAATTCCAATTTGCAGAGAAATGCGAAGCACAACACTTTCTCCCAGTCACTCTGCACATATTGCCAGACATAGTCTTCAAACTGGTGAATAGATCTTTTTCTGTACAGCATTCCAAACCACCAAACTTAGGATTTAGTATCTTCAGACACTTCTATAAATCATATCCCAATCTCACACTCTGGTCTACAATGTTGAGGAAATGCAGAGCAAAACATTGCACTATTATGGGAGACAAAACAATCAAACACTTGTTCCAACTAACCAAGTAACTTCCTTAAATGCTGACCTTAGGTGTTGACATCAATGACAACACTTACTGCTCATACTTGCAACAATCTCCCCCTTTGTCATTGATGGCAACACATGATGTGAAAAACCATCAAAACAAACAAATTTGCTTTGCTTCTTTTCTCCCCCTTACTTGATGCTTTCTCTGAGTGCAACTTTGATTTTTCACATGAACTTCTCTCCCCCTTTGACATCAATGACAAAGGGTGTCAGGAATTTTACTTCTCTCCTTCTTTAGTTATCAAAGCTCAACTTTAAATCTTGCTGCTACTGCACTATTTCCTCTATCAGCAATACTACAACACTTACTACTTTTTATCAGTAACTCATATCAACATCTACCTACTCTGCCTGAGAGGTGGCCTTCAATGCCCCTTCCTGCTCTGCTACATCTCTTTCTTTCACTGCTCTAAATACTCCCCCTTAGGAGTGCACATCAGACTGTATCAACTCTAACTCACATTAGAACCTTCACATGCTACCACTTCTAGAGTAACATATCATGTCTTCTCAAAGCTTCACACTTGACTCTGCTCAAATCAAGATATGACATCCAACTATGAACTTTCTATTAGTTTCAAGACAAACAACTGAGAGGGGGGGTGAATTAGTTGTCCCAAAACTTTTCTTTTATTAACCACTTAAATCCTTATAATTCAACAGCATAATAATAAATCAATCATGGAAACACAATGCAATAATTCAAAAGCAGAAACACATTAACACATATGACACCAAGATTTTAATGTGGAAAACCTGGTTAAGGGAAAAAGCACGAGGTGACTAACTCAAGATTGTATTCTCTGTTAAAAGAATAAAAGGAACAAAATGGCACATGCCAATCAGGGCTCACTGCCCAAGCACACTGCTCACAAGAGGCCCACTGCCTACATGAGACACACTGTCTATAGAATAATAAATATTACATACTTGAACTAGAGATTAGCATCTTCACCATGCTCGAGTCAGTTCCATTTAAGCTCAATACTTCTACTCTACCTTTCACTCTTCTCCTCTCTACCACACTCTCATCTTCACCTAGGATCATTTTGAAATGACTTCACAACTCTTATTTATACAAGACATCGACTTTGACATAATCATCAAAGTCGGCACACTTTATTTTATTACAAAAGACTTCATACGAATCACCACTCTGTTGGCCACACATATCTGGGACTTCAATCTTCTTTGAGAAACATACCATCCTTTGCAGAACATCTTCAAGATCATCCACAAGATGTGTAAATCATCTGATCGGCCAAGGAGGAAGAACATCATCATCGGGAAGTAATTCTTCAATTATGAGCTCAATCTTCAATGCGGACCACCAACACAAATTGGACACAATCTAGAGACCCCCACAAGCTTGCCTAATTCACCAAGAACATCCACACTACTTCTGATAACTGAAATCATTCTCTTCTTCATCTGGAATCTTAAGAACACAGTCTGTCATCACTATCATATTGAAATAGATGCTTGCGGATCTCCAGCCCACAAATCAATTAAGTTGTCAATTCACATTGACTTCCTAAACATTCCACCAAATCCACAGAACAAGATATTGCATTTCTGAATCCCACGAGACCTATTTGTGTGACTTTGTCACCTCTGAACATCTGCCAGAACCAGTTTTACTCATATGGCCATAACTTCTTCAAATCTTCATGCGGACCTCTCAAATGTTTACTGGATCACTTTTAGACACATATCTACAAACCCTTTGATTCGCATCCTTTGATCTTCATCTTAGTTGGGATCTTCACTTCATAGAGCTTCGCTGTCTTCACTGTTCTCTGTTTCTGATAGGACTAATTTTCTCAATATCCTCAGCACACAACTCATCCAATCCTTGACATCAATGCAATAGGAGTATGTTGACATCAATGACAACATCAGTTAGGCCCATACTTGCAACAATCTCTCTCTTTGTCATTGATGGCAACATATGATGTAAAAAACTGTTTTAACCATCAAGACAAGAACTTCTCCTTACTGACTGACATAGATCCCCCTATCAACAACAACCATTTACATGTCTTCTCTTCCTTTACTGCTCCCCCTTTGATCAACAACCACTTTTATTTTTCACGTCTTCTCTCCCCCTTTGACATCAATGGCAAAGGGCACATACTTGCATCAATCTTCTAAATCATACATGTTGCTCCCCCTGAGTAGCAGCTTCCTATCATCAATTCGGACCACAAGATATGACTGTGAGATCCACCGGAATTATGCACATCAGTGCACCTTAATTCAGAACTGAAGGGATAATAACCCCTAACTTCTCCCTGAGATTCTCAAAAGAGTCCTTAGGTAGAGGTTTAGTAAAAATGTCTGTAATCTGATCCTTGGAGGGCACAAACTACAGTCTGACTTCATTTTTGTTCACCTGCTCTCTCAAAAAGTGAAACTTGATGGATATATGTTTTGTCTTTGAATGCAATACTGGATTTTTTGATATATTTATTGCGCTTGAATTATCACAGAAGATTGTGATAGGTTCCTCATACTCCACTTTGATATCTCTTAGCATTTGCGTCATCCACAATACTTGAGTGCAACTACCTATTGCAGCAATATATTCTACTTCTGCAATGGACAAAGATATTGCCTCTTGTTTCTTGCTTAGCCAAGAAACCAATCTTTTCCCTAAAAAGAATGTTCCACCACTGGTACTCTTCTGATCATCCACATCTCCTACCCAGTTCGCATCTGTATATGCATGACGAGAGAAATCATGATCTCTAGGATACCATAAACCATACTCAATTGTTCCTTTTAGATATCTGAGAATCCTCTTGATTGCCATGACATGAGATTCTCTAGGATCAGCTTGGAATCTGGCAACAAGACCAATAACATTCATAATGTCAGGTCTAGTTTGAGTAAGATATAGTAGTCCTCCAATTATTGACTTGTACTTTTTCTGATCAGCCCTAGGAGAGTCATCATCTTTGCTCAGTGTACATCCGGTTGCCATGGGAGTATTCATTGGTTTTGAGTCTTCCATCCCAAATTTCTTCAACAATTCTTTCACATATTTGGTCTGTGAAATAAAAATTCCTTTCTTTGCTTGAGTGATTTGCAGACCCAAGAAGAAATTTATTTCCCCAAACATGGACATCTCAAATTCACTTTTCATTTGATTTGTAAAAGTTTTGCACATACTATCTCTTCCTCCAAAAATGATATCATCAACAAATACTTCAACAATCAAGATATTTTCATGATCAATTTTGAAGTACAAGTTACTATCAGCAATACCTTTGTTGAAACCAATCTTCAAAAGATGATTATCCAGTCTTTCATACCAGGCTCTTGGGGCTTGTTTGAGTCCATATAGTGCTTTCTTCAGCTTGCATACCATATCACCATGATCAAACAATTGAAATCCATCTAGTTGCTCAATGTATACTTCTTCCAAGTCACCATTCAGGAAGGCAGACTTAACACCCATCTGATATACTTTGAAATCCTTGAAGGTAGCAAAGGCAAGAAATAATCTGACTGCTTCAATTCTTGCCACCGGAGCAAAAGTTTCTTCAAAATCAACTCCTACTTGGGAATAACCCTTGCAGACCAATCTAGCTTTGTTTTTGACTACTTCATCATCTTCATTTTGTTTATTCTGGAAGACCCATTTGGTTCCAATCACATTTTTGCTTCTAGGTTCGGGAACAAGATCCCAAGTGTGATTTTTCTCAATCTGTATCAACTCTTCCTTCGTTGCTTTAGTCCAACTTTCATCATTGCATGCTTCACTTATTGTTTTTGGTTCAATTTTTGAAATTAGACAATACTTTTTTGAGTCTTGAGCAATTTTTCTTCTTGTTTGAACACCTTTGCTTTTGTCACCTATGATCTGATCTTTAGAATGATTCAGTTTTACATACCTAGGAGTTTTGGGAATTTCTTGTATTTGTATTTCTTGGACAGGTTCATTCAGACTTATCTCTTCTTCCTGTATTTTAGGATTCACCGGATTAGTCTGGATCTGAATTTTAGAACGGGCTTGGACTTCTTGAACCAAAACATCATTCTAATCATCTTTTTCATATTCATAAAACCTTGAGGGTTTTTCAATACTTTCATCAACCTTCACATTTGTACTTTTTATAATCTTTCTCAATCTCTTGTTATAACACTAGTATGCTTTGCTTTGAATAGAATAACCCAAGAATATTCCTTCATCACTTCTAGCATCAAATTTGCTAAGGTCTTCATCTCTTTTAATGTAGCATTTGCTACCAAAGACTCTGAAATACTTCACAGTGGGAGTGATGCCAAACCAAAGTTCATAAAGGTTCTTACCAGTATTGCTTCTGATTTGTACTCGATTAAGAGTATAGACAACAATGCTTACAACTTCTCTCCAATAGATCTGAGGAATATTTGCTTCCATCATCATGGTTCTAGATGCTTCCTGAATGGTTCGATTCTTTCTCTCTACCACTCCATTCTGCTGTGGAGTCCTTGAAGCAGATAACTATCTTTTTATCCCATGTTTCTCACAGAATTCTATGAACTTTCCAGATGTGAATTCTCCACCTCTATCAGACCTGAGACATTTTATGTTTAATCTGGTTTCATTCTCTACCATAGATTTGAATATTTTGAATTTCTCAAGAGCCTCAAATTTTTCTTTCAGAAAAGTCACCCACATCATCTGGGAGTGGTCATCAATTAATAACATGAAGTATCTATCACCTTGCAAACTCCTGATTCTTGCCGGTCCACATAGATCAGTATGTACTAAAACCAACAATCTGGTAGAAGATTGTTCCTTACTTTTGAATGTGACTCTGCTCTGCTTACCCAACTGACATTCTTTGCACAAACTATTAGTAGGTTTCACCAGTCTTGGAAGATCTCTTACAGCCCGAGTGTTGCTTGTCTTGATGATATTATCAAAATTCAATGACACATTCTCCTATGCCACAACCAACTTTGATCAATTTGAACAAATAAACAACTTTTGCCAGTACCAACCAAGTGGAAGATGTTACCTTTTGTTTGAGTACCGGATGTAATCTCTGTTCCAGAACTTTCAAAGATCTTACATTTTCCATTTTTAAATTAGAGATCATAGCCTTTGTCCACCAACTGTCCAACACTGAGAAGATTGTGCTTCAGACCTTCAACATACAACACATCACTGGTTTTGTTCTTTTCATCAAAAGAAATAGTTCCTCTACCTCTGATTCTGCTAGCAGAATTATCACCAAATTTTACAACTCCATATCTTTCCACATCTATGAACTTATTTTTGTCACCTGTCATATGGTGGGAGCATCCACTATCAATGACCCAATCACCCTTTTCTTCAACTTGGGCAGCCAGAGCTCTTTCTATCATTTTATGATTGACAGATTCAAAGGGCATTGGATCTTTTTCCTTGATAGCAATAAACACCCAATCACTTCCAGATTTGTTTCCTGACTCTAATTCATCATCTGTTACTCCATCATCATCATCTTCATGAACATAGTAACACTTCTTTTGAAATCTTGATCTATTAGGGTTTGGCCTAGAAAATCTTTCTGGACAACTTGAGGCAAAATGACCAATCTTGTTGCAGTTAAAACATTTGAAAGACAATTTTCTTTCATACTTATCGGATTCTCTTAGTAGTCTCTTTGCAATGAGGACCTCAAGTTGTTCAGCTTCTAATTCATCCTCTTCCAGATCTTTTCTTGCTTTATCATACCAAGATGATTTTCTTGAGGAACTTTCTCCTGGATCATATCTCTGTTTGCCTTTTGTAGAGGCACTAGCTTTGAATGCAGATTCAGTCTTGGGAAGAGCATCACCAAACTTAGCTAACTCAAATGTAGATATCTTACCAACCAATTGATCCCTTGTGATAGTTGTTAAGGATCTAATTTCCTCAATAGCAACAACTTTGTGTTTATAAGCAGGAGGTGAGGATCTGAGAACTTTAGCAACAATTTCATCTTCATCTAGAACTCCACCAACACATCTGATGCCACAAACAAGCTCATTTAATTTTGTCATGTAAGAAGTGATATTCTCATCTTCACTCATCTTTAAGTTTTCAAACTTTCCTTTCAGACTTTGTAGCTTGGCACACTTAACATATTTGTCTCCATATAGATTTTCAAGCTTTGTCTAAATTTCATAGGCAGTCTTCAAACCCATAACATTTGTCAGCTCTGAATCAGACAAGGCACTCAGTAGGGCTTCTTTAGCTCGAAGATTATTTTCTGCATCTCTGATTTCATTTAGAGTTGTAGGGCCATTTGTTGGGGGAACATATTTAATTGAGGTTATGTTCCAATACTGATATCCCATGCATTGTATGTGACATTCCATGCGGCTTTTCCACGCAGTGAAGTTTGAACCATCAAACCTTGGATTGTCCTTCTTGTAGGTCGACATTCTGGATCTCCTCAAGTAGTTAAGCTTCTTCTAGAGGAACTTGGCTCTGATACCAATTGTTAGTTTCAAGACAGACAACTGAGAGGGGGGTGAATCAGTTGTCCCAAAACTTTTCTTTTATTAACCACTTAAATCCTTCTTGTAATTCAATAGCATAATAATAAATCAATCATGGAAACACAATGCAATAATTCAAAAGTAGAAACACATTAACACATGACACCAAGATTTTAACGTGGAAAACCCAGTTAAAGGAAAAACCACGGGGTGACTAACCCAAGATTGTATTCTCTGTTAAAAGAATAAAATGAACAAAATGGCACATGCCAATTAGGGCTCACTGCCCAAGCACATTGCTCACAAGAGGCCCATTGCCTACAAGAAACACACTGTCTATAGAATAATAAATATTACATACTTGAACTGGAGATTAGTATCTTCACCATGCTTGAGTCAGTTCCATTTAAGCTCAATATTTCTGCTCTGCCTTTCACTCTTCTCCTCTCTACCACACTCTCATCTTCACCTAGGATCATTTTGAAATGACTTCACAACTCTTATTTATACAAGTCATCAACTTTGAGATAATCATCAAAGTCGGCACACTTTATTTTATTACAGAGCAAATACACATACAACTTGACTTATTACAAAAGACTTCATGCGAATCACCACTCTGTCGGCCACACATATCTGGGACTTCAATCTTCTTTGAGGAACGCGCCATCCTTTGTAGAACATCTTCAAGATCATCCGCAAGATGTGTAAATCATCCGGTCGGCCAAGGAGGAAGAACATCATTCGGAAGTAATTCTTCAATTACGAGCTCAATCTTCAATGCGGACCACCAACACGAACTGGACATAATCTAGAGACCCCCACAAGCTTGCCCGATTCACCAAGAACATCCATACTACTTCTGATAATTGAAATCATTCTCTTCTTCATCCGGAATCTTAAGAACACAATCTGTCATCACTGTCATATTGAAATAGATGCTTGCGGACCTCCAGACCATGAACCAATTGAGTTGTCAATTCACATTGACTTCTTAAACACTCCACCAAATCCGTAGAACAAGATATTGCATTTCTGGATCTCACCGGACCTATTTGTGTGACTGTCACCTTTGAACATCTGCCAGAACCAGTTTTACTCATATGGCCATAACTTCTTCAAATTTTCATGTGGACCTCTCAAATCTTTACTAGATCACCTTTAGACACATATCTACAAACCCTTTGATTCACATCCTCTGATCTTCATCTTAGCTGGGATCTTCACTTCATAGAGCTTCACTATCTTCATTGTTCTTCTCTGTTTCTGATAGGACTAATTTTCTCAATATCCTCAGCACACAACTCATCCAATCTTTGACATCAATGACAACACTGGTTAGGCCCATACTTGCAACACTTTCCTTCTTAGGGAACATAACATTACATCTTGTATCATCCTTCATGAAAACTTGTGGAAGCAATGCATATTAATCAATGACAACACATATAGCTAGTAATTTCCTTAGGTCAACACTCATCTGCCTACAACTTTTCTCCTACAGGCTTCCCTTGTCATCAATTACTATTACCAATTCCTCATTATTAGATAAAACAATGTCTTCTTCATCCTGCCATTTAAGCAAGCAATCTTCACATCTATTTGATACACTTGAAATCCTTATGTGCTGCAAAGGATAGAGACAACCTAATAGCCTCCATTCTTGCCACTGGAGAAAGAGTTGCCTCAGAGTCTATTCTTTCCACTTATGAGTACCCTTTTGCACACAAGCCTTGCCTTGTTCCTCACCACTTCTCCATTCTCATTCAATTTGTTCTCTATTCTTGAGACAAGTTCCCAAGTCTGTTCATCTGCAATTCTTATTCTTTGTCAATGCACTTTTTCTCTTTTTACCAAAGATCTAGTTTTTTAGTGTGGTACTTCTGCACAAACCCTAAGAATCTTAGGAATCCTTTCTAGATCTTCTTCTTCATCTTGACTATTTTCTCATTTAGTAGGTCCATCTGATTCATAGCCACTCGGATCTGATATTCTTTCTCTGACTTCATAAACCTTCACATTAGCACTCTCAATGATCTTTCCCAACTTCTTATTGTAGCACTGGTAGGCCTTATTCTTAGTAGAGTATCCAAGGAAAATCCCTTCATCACACCTTTGACTTGAACTCTGTTTTGAATGTAGACGGTAGTATGTATATCTTCTCTCCAGTATACTTCTAGTAGGTCAACTTATTTCATCATTGATCTAGTAGCCTCTTGGACTGTCCTGTGCTTTCTTTCAACAACTCCATTATACTAAGGAGTCCTAGCAGACAACTGTCTCTTTATCGCCTGTTCTTCACAGAAAATATTGAATTTGTTTGATGTGAACTCACCTCCTCTATCAGCATTTGATTCTCAGTTCTAATAATTCACCTCTAAGTTCATTTGTAGATTTTCAAAACATTTCCAAAGAAAACTGCTCTATACTGAAAACCACTGTGTTCTATCAACCCAAACTTCTGTTACTCATTACTCTCAAGCCAATTATCAAAATCAGACAAACTTCTGGATGTAGATGTAATTAATGATCAATAACCATATGTCAGAACGATAGAGCAATGACTTCAACAATGGACCAATGCGGACCAAATTACCAGAGTATTGTCACTTGATTTTACCAGTTAGATACTTAGCCAAATTCGTGACCAGTCTTCTTTTCTTGATCAAATCTTTTTGCATAAGAGACTTCTTAAATTGCACAAATCTTCCTTTATCCTTTACAAAGTTCTTTGTCCTAACTTAATCCTTTGTTGCTAATCCTTGACTTTGTCTCTTCATGCTGAGGTATCAGCATCAAACCTTTGGTAGGGGAGAAAGGATTTTCAATAAGACTCCCCCTGAGCCAAAGCTCTAATTTTAGTTTCTGGAGGGAACATCTGCACCTGATATAGGTATAGGCTCGTCCTTAACCTCTATTACATTCTTCTTCACCCAAATTTCATTCATCTCCTTTTTTATTTCTGCCAGATCAACCTTTTCCATTGGTTTCTTCAACTCAACCTGATTATCCTTCTTCATGTTCTTACTTCTACAAAACCTTGCAATATGTCCAGGCTTGTTGCAATTGAAACACAATATTTTTCTGACCATTGTTCCTTCCATTTATCCCTGACCTGCATTGGTTAGCCTTATGCCCAAATTTATTGCATGTATAGCAGTAGCTACTGAAATATTTAACTATCCTATCCTTGCCATAGCCATTTCTCACTTGATTTCTGCACTCATTAGCCCTATGTCCCAACTTATAGCATGCATAACACCTAATAGAATTCTGACTCACTTTCCTTCTGCATACAGTAGCTCTATGACCAGATTTATTGCATGTGAAACAATTACCTTTGAAAGATTGATCATTCCTTCCATATCTATTTCTTATCTGATTTCTGCATTCATTAGCCTTGTGACCTACTTTATTACATGTGAAACAGTGACCAGAGAATGGTGGAACATTTTGATTCACTTTGCTCCTACATTGAGTAGCTTTAAGACAAAACTTATTGCTTGAATTACAATAACCATTGAAAGATGGGTATCTTTGAGCATTTGGTTGTCTAACTGGTGGTCTTCTAGGTCTTTTCCTTTGATTCTGAAACTGTTTGCTTTTGTTCTTCTTGATTTCTGTATCCACTGCATGTCGTGATTTGGAACTTTCACCTTTCTCAAACCCAAGCCTTCTTTGTCATCGGGGCTCTTCTAACTAGCAATCATCTTATCAAGATTTGCATAACTTATCTTAAACTTTTCTTCATAGCTTTTTGCTTTCTCCAATTCTGACTTCAGATATCCAACTTCCTTTTCAAGCTCAACACATTCTTCTGATTTGTCTTCCACCAACAATTTTATGTCTTCTTCTACTTTTGCTCTTTCTACACCTTCCACTTTTAAATCATTCAAGGTTTCATTTGCTGATATCAATTGTTCACTAACCTCCTTATATTTTTCTTTGAACTTCTTGACTTGCTCTCTTAATTTTCTGATACATTCATTTGCTTCTTTGACATTCTCTTCAGATCTATGATTTCTTCTTCAGTTCTTTCTAGGTCTTCAAGAGCAACCTTCTTGTGCGCCATCCCGGATCAACCTCAAGCTATTACACTTACTTCCAAGGAACCTGCTATGATACCAATTGTTGAATTGCACAAGACAACTAAGAGTGGGGGGATGAATCAGTTGTCTTCTTAACCTTAACTTTGTATGAACATCAACTCATCAATCACTTAATCACTGTTATTAAGATTTAATCATGAAAGCATGAAATTAGAAGCTTAACACAATAGCACATTGAACACATGAGACAATATTTTTACATGGAAAACCCTATAAGGGAAAAACCATGGTGAGTGTTAGCTTACAATATAATATGTAATAACAATACCGAAAATCAGAGTCTCACTACCCAGAGCTCACTACTCAAATGAAGAAGGCTCACTACCAAGTTGGTGAACTGAGATAGTAGCATCTACTTCATGCCAAGGTTCAGTTCCATTGAAGCACAATTTATCTTCTCTGCTCTACTTACACTTTGCACTTATCTTCACATCTTCGCACAATAATGCATTTTCCATGACTTCATTACATGTTTATATACAATTCATTAACCTTGGAATGTACATCAAGGTCGACATTACATTCATCAACCATTAAAACAATCTCCAAGGTCAGCATTACAAACATACATTAAATTAGGTATGGACCTAAACATCATACACCACAAAAGAATGATGACATAATGTATTACACCTTAGTTTGGACCTAAATCTATCCAAGCATGCTACACATCACTTAAACATTCATCAAAAGCATCTCCTTGATCACTGCAATTAATCAAGTCAACCAAACAGTATAAACTAGGAGAGTTCTTGATCACATGCTTCCTCGATCACAATCATAACAAGCAGACCTTGTGCAATGCTTTAACACGATTGACACATCCACAAACAACATAAATTCACCCAAGAGCTGACAAATCCGTCCGCAACAGATCTCACTTGGAGATAATTGAAGACAACAAATATCACCTGAACTCAACAACTTTCACCTGAAGTATAACAACACAAACTTGTCTTCCGGAGCACCAAATCACAAATCCTCTGGAATGAAGATAGCTATGGACTTTTTAAGCTTAAGTCCAGAACCACAAGGCTAAATTCCAATCTGCGGAGAAATACAGAGCACGACACTTTCTCCCTGTCACTTTGCACACATTACCAAACACAGTCTTCAAACTGGTGAATATATATTTTTCTGTACAATGTTCTGGACCACCAAACTTAGGATTTAGTATCTTCAGACACTTCTGTAAATCATATCCCAATCTCACACTCCGGTCTACAATGCTGAGGAAATGTGGAGCAAAACGTTGCACTATTCTGGGAGACAGAACACTCAAACACTTGTTCCAACTTAACCAAGTAACTTCCTTAGATGTTGACCTTAGGTGTCGACATTAGTGACAACACTTATTGCTCATACTTGCAACAAACTTAAAACCAAATAATTAATCTGGGGTCATGGTTTAGTGAGCTCGTGGCTTTGAGACACATGGTTTATATAATACCACTCAGTGGTTTTGTGTAAGTTTATCTTAATAAAAGAAAGCACATGAGTAGTTGTTGAGATTGACTTGCATAACCTTTAGATTGTTGGCTAAGGTTGTATAAAGCATCTCTTGTAGGTTGCATATGTGGAAGCATGGATTGGGATGTGTAACTACGTGATTTTCATTTGTTTATTTATATGGAGAAATGCAACTAGGGTGTTTGATTCTTTAAAGGCCTTGCATTTAGACTTTGTAGATGTATTGTAATCTTGTTCATGAAGACAATACATTATGTGTGCACTTTTGGACACTAGGTTTTCCCTTGAGAGGGTTTTCCTAGGGTACATTTGGTGTTGTTGATAGTATGCTTTGTTATTCATTTGCATTATGGATTCTAAATACTTGTTTTGCATTTGTTTTTTATGAAGGTTATGTGGAAATGATTTATTATTGCTGCAAATTTCCTTTCAAATTTAAGTAGAGATTGTATTCACGATGAACTTATCCAATTGAGATTTGAGTGGAGTGAACTACAAGTTGTAGACATTTTCAATAAGTCATTTGTAGACACAAAGTTCATTTAGTTATGAGAATTGCTTAGGCCTTTTGAAGCTATCATTTGGGGAGATAAGGACTATTTCCCTTTCTTTATGGAGGAATGCTCGGCCAACTTGAATATTTCCCATCCTTTTGTCTAAACCTTCTATCCAATGATTTATAAGTAATGTTGGAGTAGTGTGAGCCCCTCCTATCAAAACCTTCGTACTAAATGGCCTTGGGGCTAAGATCCCTTTCTCGTGTCCTCTAAAGTGGCTATAGGGCATAGTGAACTAGGGAATGAGAAAAACAATTTCGAGCAACAAATGTACTTATCCATATGAATTGATTAATGAGAATATGAAAACAAGAAAGGCTCGAAACAAATAGGTACTTTAATCTCTAGGATGGTAATATTGTGGACATTTATAAGAAGTTATGCCTACCCATTTGGCACAAATGATAATATTAAATATATTGCCATTTAAAAATCATTTTAATTCCTCTATCAATTCTACCATGTTTGGTTTTTTTGTTACATACAAGTGTAAGTATTTGTTGCTGGTGTGATCATGGGTATTTCCTATTTGGTTTCCCCTTTGTAGTGTGAATAAGACACATTATCTAACTAGTCATTAGTCAGAACCTATTCACACATGTTCACATGTTAAGTTGACTTAGGGCTCTAGGAATCTTTCTAGAAGTTTTTAGTTATCATGTGATCTTATCCTTTAATTGTCACATGTCATAAGATTAATACGCTTGTCATCATCCTAGTTAGTACTACCTATCAACCTTGTCTTTATAAGCAAGGTCTCTATTATATATTTTGTATGGAGTGTGTAATAATATCATTACTCATTGTTCCACCATCTCTTGTGGAAGGCTAATCTTGGTTTTGTAGGTGATCTTGGGTTCTTGAATCCATTAGGGACTTACATTTGTGAGCTACCAATTATGGTAAATGTAAATTAAAAATACATGAAATAAAACACTTCACAAAATTGATTTAATCATTCTTTTTTCATGAAGTATGAAGCATCAATTATTCAGATTAAAATGAATATCAATCTTGCAATTGCTAAAAAAAATACAACAAATTACAAGATGGAAAATGTTACAACATTAGAAAATGAATTATCTTTATTTTTATTTCTATTTTTTTTAAAGGAGTAAGATACACAAAACTGATATTAATAATTTATGTTGCATATGCAACTCAAATCTGATTAAGGCCACAAAAATGGGAGAGCTATTGAAGGGCATTTGTAGGTGATTCAAACTACAAAGGATAAAGAAGAAATATAGTCAATTAAAGGAGACAAAACAACCAATAAAATTCCTACTACAAGATTAGAGACAAGGCATTCTATACTAATGGGAGCATACTCAATCTTGATGGAGGAATTTGCATTGAACTCAACTAAGAGAAAAACTGGATGCTGAGAAGAGAGCTACTAACATCTAGTAACCAAGGCCAAAGGGGTTTCATCCTTAACCTAAGATGATCTTTTATTCCTTTAACAATAAAACTCTTTATAAATATAGCTTGACAATTACACAATTAAAAAAATTAACCAATTTATTTCACAAAATCTTGATAATATTAAGAATAAATGTTCTTAAAATTCAAAAACACAGGTCAAAGATGTTTCCAAGGAAATATCTCACACAAAGTATATTAGTAATGCACCTGTGGGCTGTATGGACCTAGTACTATACCTTATCAACAAAATGTCTAGAAAGTTGACAAATTTGCGTCCAAAGGCCAAGGAAATTGGCAATATCTTCCAAATGATGGGTTGGATAGGCAAGCTAAATCAAAATGTGTTTACAATGACACCACTACGTTAGAGGGCATGTTGAATAGTTAAAGGAAAATATGAAAGAGATTGACTTTGGGTGTAGCTCAATACCTCCATTGTTCTACTCTAAGTGAATGACAATACAATCTATTATATGGGAAACAGACTCACACCTTCAAGCATTTACACATATACAATTACGCAGGGAAATTCAAAGAAACAAACAAGCACAAAGTTTATTGATTATCTAATCTACTATATAAGAAACAAATGGAAACAAAGAAAATGTGATCAACTACACTTCCTAGTTCATAGGAATAACAAACAAGGATTAATACTAATGTATGAATGAAATATAAGGGGATGACCCTTGTAAAGTGATATATAATGTATAATCATGGAGAGGAGGATTAATACTAATGTATGAATGAAATACAAGGGGATGACCCTTGTAAAGTGATATATAGTGTATAATCACGGAGAGGATGATGTTTCTTTTTTTTGATTAAAAGTGTATTGGTAAAAATATGGTTATCAATGTAAAAGGGCCCCTAGAATAAGATGTAATAGTAAATTTTAAAAATTAGGGGAAATAATGAATACTTTAATTATATGTACTATGAATTTTTTTTACAAAATGAGACCCTCATGGAATGAAAGATACAAGATAATGTATATGATTCATAAGGATCACGAGAACAAATCCCTTCTATCAGTCAACCAAAAGGTCAGTCAACTAACTACAAGGCTCAAAACAGAAACTTTCTTAAATGTTGACGAAACTATCAGTTCCAACAAGTCACAATCAGCATAGGGGATAGTTTTAAAACCAATAGTTTGTGTAGGTGACAATTTTGTAACCTCCAAGATAGAAACATAACCACTGGTCTACACAAAGTGATGGTTTTCATTTGTTAACATTTTAATTCACACCTTTCAGTGTGGCACAAAATAGAACAGATGTGTGATATAAACCATTCTTCAAATTAGAAGGGGAAGCTCCTTGTAAAATAAAACCTAAAACTAGACAATATATACTTGCAATTTACAATCTTTATAATGATTTTTAGGGTGATTCAATTTCAAGATATATTAACTTTAAATGTGTATCATTTTGGGTTTGCCTAATGTAAAAGATTGAAACGCTATTTCAACATCAGGCAAAAAGAATGTGCTTTTTGACTTTAAGTATATTCTACAATTAGATGCTTGTAAATTGTTTAACTAAAATCAGAGACTAGACAATTCAAGAACACAAAGATTGAATAATTTTAAACATAATGACAAATGCTCTGATAAATTAATTAAAGAAATTGATACAAAGCCATAATTTCTAACTTCAAATAGCCCTGCAATACAAAGCTTGCAAATTTGGTAGAAGCAATTCAATCTACTTCAACACATGAAAAAACCATTCAATAGTAATTAAAAGGAAAATATGCTTATTAAATTATATTGAACGAATAACAAATTCACAATTTCACTCAATACTCAATGAATAATAATTTCAATGTAATGTATGCATGAATATTAACATTGATCAATCCCCCTAAGTGCAAAAAAATCACACTTATTTATACTATTTATAAAACTATATGAACTAAATTAACTGCACTTCTACCCTAACTATGATAGCTTGCATGATATGCAAGCTTCATTACAAATTACCTAGTCCATTAATTCTAATTTGTCATCATGCGATTGTCAATTCAACTAACAATTAAAATATTACAATTATCCATCAAAAACTCACGTCTCTTATATGATGAAATAAACAATCGAACAATAGTCAACTCCAGATGAGCACTAAAAATAACATGAGCTCTAATGAAAAATTGCAAACTATGAATATGTTTTTTTTAAATGGTAAAGTACTTTTAATGCAAGCTAAAAATATAAATTTCTTGGAAAACAACTCTAAATGATTCTAGTGAAGTTTTCATGGAAAATCCTCTGTTTTGACGAAGTCTAGGAAAAACCTTTTGACGAAGCTCTGAAAATTTACTTCAAGGCTTTCATTGTTGATAAAGTTTAGTAAACTTTGAGATTTATAAAAATATGATTATTTGATGAACCTTGGTGATGCACATTTGAAAGCCTTAATGAAGCTAAAAAAAAAATCATTTCTTTGTTGAAAATGATATGTTTTTTTTACTTGAATCTCTCCTATGAGGCTTCAAAAGAAACTTCAAGGAGTGCTTCAAAGAAGCCTTCAAAATTCACTTTGATGCTTTCATTGTCTTGAAATTATAATGATCAATCAACATTATGAATCTGAAAATCCCCTACTCTAAACATTGTTTTGCTCATTGTTCTGCTTGTATTGAATCTCCTCAAAACATCAAAGTGAAAACACTTCATTACTAAAAATAAAAATTAGAATCTGGAAATCGGATCAACACGAAATACATATTTAATGATGCAAAATATAAGATGTTTGAACAATCTTTGTTGTGATGCTTAGAAATTTAGAATCAATCTTGGAGACTTTTGAAAAACAAAAAAATACACCACATTTACTCATAACCAACAAAAATGAATCTACAAGTGAATAGTAGATGCTAGACTTTTTTTTTATTTTAGAGACCTTACTTTGCCTTTCTTTTTTAATCTTCTTTTTCTAAATATCAATTATAATTTTTAATATTAAATAATAATAATAATCATTAACTAATTATACTAGATTAATAATTAATATTATTTAACATTAAAAATAAAACTAATTAAAAAAACGGCAAAGGTTTTTAGTGAAGGTAAAAACATATTTTAAAAAAAGGTGATTGAGGGGTATGCAGGGTCCTAAGGGTGAAGCTTCAAATGAAGCCTTCATGGTGTGCGTACAAGGTGCGCCAAAAAGTGAGCTTTGTTATTCTTTTAAAACTTTTCCCTATTATTAAAATCAGCGGACTCTGACCCTTATTTTGATTTTTAATCTGTAACTTCTCAATTTTAATTTTTAAAAAACAACAATTATTAATAATTAATATTATTTAAATTTTTATTTTTTAAAGACAATAATGACAATACTATAAATAATTAATTATTACTTAATATTTGAAGTTAAAGATGAACATATTATAATATCTTATAATTTGGCATTTTGGAGTTTGACATAAATTGACCATTTTAGATTTTGACAAACAATTCCACATTCGTAAATGACAATTTGTTAACAACCTTTTATGTATCACAATTAAATTTCAAATTAAGTACATCATCCAAATCTCAATGGAAACATTGTTGACATACCAACTAATCTCTTCACTAAGTTTTATGTATCAGAATCAAGTTTCAAATTAGGTACATCACCCAAATCCCAATGGAAACATTGTTGACAAACCAACTAACTTCTTCACTTCTAGATGTTTGGGAGTCCTCCATTGCATAAGACACTCCATATTAATTGTAATAGAGTAGCATGAGTGAGTGTTGTATGACTCGAGTGTGGAATGGATTTTAGAAGGAAGAATATTATCATTTATATATTTTTTTTTCTAAAAATTCCACTTTTCTAGGAACTATATAGCTATTTCAAAATTTAGATATCTCTACACGTAAGTGTAGAAGGAGAAAAAGGTAACATTTATAACCTATCAATGTCCTTATGAGTAGTACAACTCTCAAACTAGATTAGCATATGTTTATTTCATTCATGAATGCAAAGAAATAGAGTTTAATTAGATATCTTTTTGAAATATATTCTAGGAAATTAGATAGGTGAGAGGACCTAATAGTTGAACATGTTCCAATAGTTGTGATAGTATTTGTGGATTTAATGTCCAATATTTTTAGAAGTATAGCACTCGTAGTTGTGACTTCAAAGTTATTAGTGTTGACCATAAGTATAATTGAATGAAATGTATTCTTTACATCTAAAAAGCAACAGATCATGTGATGCCACATGACACGCCAACTTAACATGACTTAATGCACATCTATCAGTCTACCCTTTTTTGGGGGTCTTTTGGGACACCTCAACAAAAAACATGCTGATGTGACATCATATTTGATGATGTGAACCTAAAACCTTAGTTATAAGCAGGGGTCTTGCCAAGTAAGCTGCTGTAAAAATTTCAGAGTACTTTGAAATTGTCACATATAATTTTAAGAGGCACGAAATTAGGGTGCTCAACTACTGAATCCTCTCCCTTATCTTATCAAAATTTTCTTGGGCCATCCACATTCTCAAACAATATTAATAAATTAGGGTGCTCAACTACTGAATCCTCTCCCTTATCTTATCAAAATTTTCTTGGGCCATCCACATTCTCAAACAATATTAATTCATATTAGGTTCTATGCTTATATTGGTCATCAATATTTCTGTTTTACAGGGATCTATATCATAAGACGATCAGTTGAGTGCTAAAATGTAGGAATTTTTTAAAAACAACAATTGCTACACACATTGTAGCGAAGTGATAAATTTTATGAAAAGAAATGTAATCTTACGTAATTTGTTTTCTTTAGCACAATGGATCCAGAAAATATGAAATCTTGATAAAGGTTTAAAATTCTAACGATTATCAAAAACATGTTTCCCTTAACTGAGATACTTGGAACTCAAAGCTTGGGAACTCAAAATAAATAAAATATGGGATTTCCAGAAGTTGGAAACAAAAAATCATAACAAATTTAACGACCTTTCTGAAGAACTCTTCTACAGCTAAGCAGCAAATCTGGAAACAAAAAATGATAACAAATATAACTACCTTTCCGAAGAACTCTTTTACAGTTAGGCATATTTGCCGCCGTTTTGTTGGGAAGGATATGCTTTTTCAATATCACGTTCTTGTGGATAATTAGAATTAATGCTTGCTCTGGACCCCAAAGATTTGATCCGAATTCCCTGGGAGTTTGCAGTAAAAGAATCAACAGGCGTATGTTTTGAATTGAATTCCAGTCGCAACATAAGTGAATTGGCCATCACCCCTAATGAGCTGATGCCCATCAGAGCCCCTGCTAGAGATGGAGTTAACATGGTCCCAGTCAGAGGTAACAACACTCCAGCAGCAACTGGTATACCAACCTGCAGTGATTTAATTGTTCATATTGTAGAGTGCCATGGTGCTAAATTAAGTTTGGACTGGCCAAATTAAAGGTTTGACCATTGAAGTTTGAGTTAAGATCAAATTCTACATGTTTATTTTAGGAAACCTACAGATAAAAGTACCGGATCAAATAACATACTGCGAAATCAAATATCCAATTTTGAAACTCATTAGAAATAACTGAAAATAAACCTTGTATCAAGTTATGAACTTACAATATTATACATAAATGCCCACCAAAGATTCTGTTTGATTTTCCGCATAGTCATCTTGCTAAGCTCCAAAGCATCGAGTATCTGTTCCAATTCTCAGAAATCATTGATATATAAATGTCGGCTCAACATCATTATCATTGTGCAAGCTAGCGAAAACAATGGAATACAAGTCATCAGGAAACAAGTACAGAAAGATGCTATAAACAAGGCATACTATGTTAAAAAACAGTTCTTTACACCCTCTCAAAGACAGATACGCATAGGAGACATTTACACAAACGTGTGCATATACCAGATCCTCTGCCCAAAAGTACATAGATAATGTTCAAGAAAATACCACTAAAGTTAGTTTTTTATTTCCATTTCTATTGATCTTTTTAATACTTGTCTCGTTTCCTAGTTGCTTGATAAATACTGATGGGTTAAGTGCTGCTTATAGTCTTATAGATCTAAGCTTTGGCATTAGTATTACTGTTGTCCTCAGTGAGTTTTGTTTTAAGTGGTTGTTACAACTTACAACCTTAACTCTTGGCATCATGACAACATGGGCAGTGAGTTTTGCTTTTACATTTTAGTGAAGTTGTTACAGCCCTAACCCCTGATGTTATGGAACACAAAGTCAAACCAAAAAGGAAGTGAAAGCTATTTCATATGAAAGCACACGTCAAGTGTTTTCTAACAATAAATAACACACCTCTAGTTGGCAAAAGGACAAACAAATGACTAAAATTTTCAATGTCCTGAATTTTAGACATTTTGACATCAGTTGACCTGAAATAGTAAAAGCATCCATATTCTGTATTTATATGAGGTCATGATGACCTTTTCCTCGCATTCTACATTAGAAAGTCCATAGCTGTAACAGATTCTGTAGTACCATACAGACTAATGATGTCAAGTTCAACCACTTGTAAAGTGTTCTGGCTTATTTTTCGCTTTTACACAATCAATTTGTGGAAAAAATTTCCATATAGCTGTGCTGATCCTGCAAATGATGATTTCCATGGCCAAGTACCAGACATGTGACATGAGCTGTGCAGACTGATGACATCAGCAACATAAAATAGTGTTTTTTCTCTTAAGCCATCATATAAATCTGGAATGAGGAATTGTCATATGGAACTGAGCACAGTACTTAGTTTAATGAGGAAAACACTTATTTAACGGGGAAGGGCAACTACCTTTTCCAGACTTTTTAAAATCTAGCTATAAGGAAAGTGACTGGAGCCTTCCTCAGCGATTAATCCTGGGGAGAGCGTGTTAATATCCTTAGTCAAAAGGGTATGAGTTCTAGGCCTAATTGGAGAAAGCATGGAATTGGGAGTCATTGGGGCACTTTAAATAAGTCCATAGCACATGGTACCTTACTAGGGAAAGCGGGGATAGTTGGATAGGTAGCACTAGGTATAGAGAAAGCTGAGCAATTAAGAACAGTACCTGACTTTTTCAACAGACTTGCCTGTGTCCATGGGGAAGCCTGAATATTGCATCTCTAAATGGATAGAATATTATCTTCTTCCACGTTGATTGTTTGATCAGAAGTCATTTTCACAGGTTTAGCGACCTTGCTAGTTGAAGTAAGAGACTGTATTTTGTCCAAGCTCTTGTCAGCCAGCTTCTTCTATAAATTTTAGGTGTATTTCATTAGGTTAAATGTAAACATTTACATTTACAATAGTTAACTAACCCTTTTATAACCTTGAAGAGGATTCTATGACTTATATTTATCATGGAAATAGCTATTTGTGCTCCTAGGGCAAAGAAATCCATTTGGAACATCCTTTTGAAGTGATCACAAGTCAGGCATAGATTTTGTTGGGATCTATGACCTAATCCTTGTGTCATGAAGGCATTAATGTCCAAAGCATTCTCTGCATCAGTACTAATATGCAAACTCCTAAATGGTGTGACATAGAGGGCTTTGACTCATGTCTTTTTTGTTAGAATTGCTTTGCTGGAATGTATAAATAAACACATCATCCTTACCTTTTCTCACAGGGACCCAAGCAGTCTGTAATTCTAAGTGATGTTTGTAGCTGTTAAATTTACTATCCCTGGTAGGTTACGCCTAAAGAGATTAACTAGTTGCTTGTGATCTAAGGGAAGATGGATAACGAATCCATCCATATCTCAGACCTGCATTAAGCTGTGATATCCCCCGCCTTGACTGCATTTATTTCTTTTCATGGACATGTATTTGGGGCATGCTGAAAATATGTTTTTGATGTTATTGTACATCGATTATATTAATTTAGCTTATTCAAATGATGTTCTTATATCTGATTTGATTTTATCTCGGATGCATAATGCTGATGGAATCCTTGTGTCACATGTACAGGTACCTTGACATGTTGGTAAAGAGTAAGGATGCAGGGGTCTCATACTGGCAACAGATTGGTACGAGTGACAACTTGATTAAACTGTGTGTTTTGGAGTTCTAGTTTTATTGTTTGCATGATCAACATTGATGATTGCTGGTTTGGTGTCCTGCTTAAGTGCAAAGATGTTGTTGATTCCTGTCTTGGTTGAAGTTGATCATTGTCTTGCTGGCTGTTTTGGTTTAAGTATCTTTACATGGTTTGTTGATATAGGGCAACCTCGATATTGTGATTTAGTCTTGGTATTGGGTTTATTCCTTAAGATTTTGTGTTGGTGTTTGGTTCAGATCAAACACTAGTTGAATGTTTAAGTTTTGAGTTGGACCTACTATTATCTAAGGATCTAAATAAGACCACACATAAACCCTAAGTACAGACCTACACCTAGATTTTAAGTTCTAATATCTCTTAATAGGCCTTGAGGTCTTATCTAAAGCCTTATTAAACCCTGACAGGCTATATTTGAACAGTCTTTTCTAAGCTGGAGATAATTAATTGAAGTTGCATCTAAGTTATATCCATGAGCATGCTTTTGGACAACTATATTGGGAATTGTTTTACTCAAAGCAGTTATTATTTTTAACTTGTGCTTAAGATGACAGTGAATGGGCATTAATATCTCTGATCCACTATGCTGAGATGTCATGTCCCCTTTTCAATTGAAGTAAAAGAAATAATAAAGTTAATATTTTTAAGTTGTCTAATGATTTACTTTTTATTTTATTAAAAAGTGACAACTTAATATTATTTTATTAAAATAATTAAAAAATCATATTAATGAAATATTAAGAGATCTTTATTAAGATAATAAGAGATCTTGTAAGAAGGAAACTTTTGCGGAAAAAGGAACAGAAGAAAAGAGAAGATTTATAAAGGAAGGAAATTCCACATAATGGGATGTCATGATATTATCAAAAACCCCCTTTTTGCAAGCTTGAGCATTTATGTTCAATTTTTCAGAGGATGAAAACCCTCACAGTTTTTAGAGGATTGGAGAATGAAATCCCTTTGATTCAATTATGGTGATTCCACCCAAGAATTGCACAGAGATTCAACAACATCTACAGAGTTTTTAGTTTGCTTGCATAGTTACAGGTTTGTTTCAATTTGTGTGGAGAGCTAATATATACATTCAGGAAAAAAAAATCCAAAATATATATTTGTGGTGTATTCCAATTTCAGTGTTGTCAATTTGTGCAGTTTTGTAAATTCAAATCGAACTTATGATCTCTAACTTGGATAACTTCTGAATGTTGGATATTTGTATTGCAGACTTAATTTATTACTTTCTTTTATTTTGTAGATGCAATTTCCACTTCTCACACACTTCTGATTTTTGTGTCTGTGCATGGTATTGCAAGGCAAAGACGTTGATATATATATGAGTGACGGTAGGAGTCACATCTGTGATAGACGTGGCTCCTCAAGGAGTCACGCCTATCACAGGTGTGACTTCGTCACCTTTCCATTGCTTTAGCAATTGCTAATCACCATTTGAATTGTAGTCGGTGTTTATACTTTGGTAATATATCATTTGATCATGCTATATTCACATTTATTTTAACATACTTTATATATTCATATTTATTATGATCATAATAAATACGTTATCTGATCGAAGCTACAAACAACTCAACACTCCCTCTTAGCTCGGGAAGATACATTATCACAATAATCTCTGTGAATATCAATTATCTGATCTGTAATGAATTACTCAAAGTAATTTAATATCACATAACTCATGATATATAGTATCACCTATCTCGTGATACGTAGCATCACCTACCTCGTGATACTAAAGGATATACTATACTCGAGAACATTACATTCTCCTTATATATCCTAGTTATGGTATGTGCACTGACATTAAGTCACATAATGTCTACCATAACTTAATCATGATAACTCCATGATTCATATAAATATCAAGTCACATGATATTAGTCTAATGAACATTATAAGATCGTCACCTTATAATGTTAGGTACAAGTGTAGATTATCCAAAAATCGTCACTTTTTAGAAATAAACACAGAATGGGTAGGCCCATAATGTCATAGAGTCACACATATGACACAATAAGTTTACACATTAAACATCTTTAATATATTAGTACAAATCAATTAGAGTCTTACATTTCAATCATACCAAGATTTTTCCTGAAGTATTCAACTTTCACCTTGAGGAGTGGTTTGGTAAGAATATCTGCAGTTTGATCTCCTGTACTGATATACTCCAACTGAATCACTTTCCTTTCCACCATATCACGCACATAGTGATGAGGAATCTCAATATGTTTAGATCTATCATGGAATACTGGATTCATGGATAGCTTAATACAGCTTTGATTGTCGCAGTGGATGATAGTTGGTTTCAGAGGTTTACCAAATAATCCCACAAGCAGTTTTCTAAGCCATACTGCCTCTCTAGCAGCCATAGAAGCTGCAATATATTCGGCTTCTGTAGAACTCTGAGCAACTGAAGACTATTTTCTGCTGATCCACGATATCATTGCTGACCCTAAACTGAAACAACATCCGGAGGTGCTCTTCCGGTCAGTTACACTTCCAACCCAATCTGAATCTGTGAATCCATGTAGATCTAAGTCAACCTTTTCATATTTTAAGCCATAATTTAGAGTACCTTGAAGGTATCTCATTATATGCTTCACAGCCACAAGATGTATCTCCTTGGGCTCACACATAAACTAACTTAAGGCATTTACAGCATAGCAGATATCAGGTCTGGTATTGACCAAATACATCAAGGATCCAATTATCTGTCTGTAAAGAGTGGGATCTGCCAACGGAGAATCTACTGCTACTTCCTTCAATTTATGAAGATTTGTTTCCATGGGGGAAGACATAGGTCTACATTCCATCATACCAAACTTTTTAATATATCAATTGTGTACTTCCCTTGGTTTAGAATAATATAGTCTAATTTCTGCCATACTTCCAGTCCAAGGAAGTAGTGTAATAGACCTAAGTCCTTCATGTCAAATTTTGAAGCTAGATCTTTCTTACACTAATCAATAAGGTGATCTTCTCCTGTAATCAATTGATCATCAACATATAATATCAATATTAACATATCACCTTTGCTTTGTTTGAAGTAGAGATTTGGATCTGCATCATTCTTTGAGAAGCCTAATCTCAAGAGGTAACTGTCAATTCTTTCATACCAGGCTCTGGGGGCCTGTTTAAGTCCATATAGAGCTTTCTTTAATTTGCATACATGGGATCCTGCATTGTGAATCTCAAATCCTTCGGGTTGCTCTAAGTAAACCTCTTTTTCAATGGTTCCATTTAAGAAAGCAGTTTTTACGTCCATTTGATGGACTTTCCACCCTTTGGCTGCTGCAATAGCTAGAACTGCCCTGACTGATGTATATCGAGCAACTGGAGCGAAGGTTTCGTCGTAATCAATTCCTTCCTTTTGTGAAAATCCTCTGGCTACAAATCTTGCTTTGTATTTCCCTATACTGCCATCTGCAGCATGTTTGATTTTAAATAGCCATTTTGAAGAAACAACAGATTTCCCTTTTGGTCTAGGTACTATATCCCACACATCATTCTTCAGGATGGATTGATACTCCTCTATCATGGCATCCTTCCATACTTGGTGCTTAAGAGCTTCTATAGCACTAGAAAGTTCTGATTTAATGAATTCACTCATTAAAGCTACATAACTAGATAATCTCTTAGGTCTTGTGCTTTCCCTAAAAGTTCCTGATAGAGCGGCATAATTTTTAGCTTCTTCCATTGTTTTGGTGGCCTAGAGTGGTCTTTTCTTGGGATTTTCTAGTGATGTGATTTGTTCATGGTTTACATCTTCCTCAGGATACTCCCTCTGAAACTTAGGTGCAAGATACTCTTCTATGCCTGAGTTGGAAGTTTGAATTTCTGACTCAATATAATTTCTGGCTCTTTTGAAAGCTATGTCTTCCTCAAAAATCACATCTCTGCTTAGTTCAATCTGTCTTTGACCAGATATATATATTCTATAAGCTTTTGATGTTTCACTATAGCCTACAAAGATGCCTTTTCTCCCAGAAGGTTCTAGCTTAGTTCTTTTCTCTTTGGGCACATGAATGTAAACAGGACAACCAAATATCCTTAAATGACTAATGTCTGGTTTTGTGCCAGTGAAGGCTTCTTCAGGAGTATTGTCATCAATATGAGAGTGAGGACATCTGTTCTGTATATAGACAGCAGTACTAGATGCTTCTGCCCAAAGTGAAGTGTCTATATTCTGATCAAGTAACATAGCCCTAGCAGCTTCTACAATGGTTCTATTTTTTCTTTCTGCAACTCCATTTTGTTGAGGATTATAAGGTACAGTGAACTCCCTCTTAATCCCAGTGTTTTTACAAAAGTCTTTAAAATGTCTGAAGTGTATTCACTCCCATTATCTGTTCTTAAGGTTTTGATTTTTCTCCCGGAAGAGTTTTCAGTAATAGATTTGAATTCCTTAAATCTTTTAAGGATTTCCTGTGATTCTTTACATTTAAGAAAATAGATCCATGTCTTTCTGGAGAAGTCATCAACATTATTTGTTTTGCTAGAACTATTTTGAAAGGACCCCTTTGTATTTTTCCCTAAGGCACACCCCTTGCATACCCCTGAATTACATTGTTTGAGTTTGGGTAATCCTGTAACTAATCTTTCCATGGAAGATAGGGCACAAAAATTTAGGTGTCCTAGTCTTCTATGCCATATTTCATTAGAGTCTGCAATTTCGTGAATTAGGGCTAGATTTGGTTCCGTACATAACTCGTACAAGTACCCTTGTCTATGACCTATGGTTTTGGCTTTCTTAATAGTAGAATTCTTTGGCCATGCCAATACTTTGCTATCCATAAAGGTCACCCTATATCCATTATCTTCAAGTGCAGATATGGAGACTAGATTTCTTTTGATGCCTGGGACAAACAATACTCCAGTAAGTTGGATGGAGATGCCAGTCTTTAATTTGAGGGTGCATATGCCAACACCCTTGACTGGATGTACAGAGTTATCTCCAATTGTTACTTCTTCGTCAGTCTCTTCTACCATGGTGTCTAGTAGTTCCCTGAACCCTGTGATGTGTCTTGATGAACCACTATCTATAACCCAGGTGTTGGATTTATTTGTTACTTGGTTTGAAAGTGCAGAGTAGAATACATATTTCTCGGATTCATGCTCCTTTATTTTGGCATAAGATGCTTGTTGCTTGGTTCTGTCAGGACATCTAACTGCATAGTGTCCATATTGGTCGCATCTGAAACATTGGATGCGAGAAATGTCTTTCTTGAATGAACCTTTCTCGTGATGATTTTTCCTCTTCTTGAAGTGTTTCTTCTTCTCTTTCTTGTGAGAGTTTGTATTTAGAACATGAAGATCTTCATCTATATTTTTCTGTTTTGACCCTTTCTTTGTCTGTCTAGATTCTTCTTGAAGACAGTCTGATCTTAGGTGGTCAAATTTTGGAAATTTAGACCTTGCACTAATGCCTTGAACAAATGTCTCCCAGGAATTTGGGAGACCATCTAGGGCAATAAGTGTTAGTTCCTTGTTTTCAATTGGTACCCAAGTGTTGATAGTTGATCCCTTAGTGTAGATATTCTCATAAAGTATGCATTGATAGATTCTCCTTTGTTCATACTTATATGATTTATTTCTCTTTAGGGCTAAGGTTCTGCTGGAGTTATTAATTTCATAAGTGCTTTCAAGTGACTTAAACATATGATATGCAGTCTCATGTTTTGTCAGAATCGGCATGATATGATCTCTAACTCCATCAACTATGATTTTCATGGATTTGTCATTTCCTTCAATCCATGTCGTTTTATCAGGATCATTCTCTGGTTCTGTTTTGTTTTCTCTCACAAATGAATCAACTTTATTTTCTTTTAGTATCATCATAATTCTGAATTTCCATGATGAGAAGTTATTTCCTCCTTCCAATCTGTCTTCGAATCGGATTGCTACTGCCATTTGAGAAATGAGATGTATTAAATCTGAATTTCTCAAGTTCGATTTCCTGCCCGGATTCTGCTTAACCTGGCTCTGATACCATGTAAATTCAAATCGAACTTATGATCTCTAACTTGGATAACTTCTGAATGTTGGATATTTGTATTACAGACTTAATTTATTACTTTCTTTTATTTTGCAGATGCAATTTCCACTTCTCATACACTTCCGATTTCTGTGTCTGTGCATGGTATTGCAGGGCAAAGACGTTGATATATATATGAGTGACGGTAGGAGTCACATCTGTGATAGACGTGACTCCTCAAGGAGTCACGCCTATCACAGGTGACTTCGTCACCTTTCCATTGCTTTAGCAATTGCTAATCACCGTTTGAATTGTAGTCGGTGTTTATACTTTGGTAATATATCATTCGATCATGCTATATTCATATTTATTTTAACATACCTTATATATTAAGTATGAATATATAAGTAATATTTAATATTACACATATATTCATATTTATTATGATCATAATAAATACATTATCTGATTGAAGCTACAAACAACTCAACAAGTTTGGTGTGAGTTATCAGATAATTGTGAAATTATTTATGTTTGTGTGGGAATTCAGATTACAAGGGTATCAAAATTTATTATCTTAGTATTGAGCAATGAATACCTTTCATGTGTAATGTCCCCTTCATGATACATGGTTAGTCCATCATTGGGTTCCTGTGGACTAGCAATTTGGTTAGGGAACTGTGGTTAGTTTGGCAGTGGTGGTGTTTGTCGGTGATGGAGTTGTGGTTTGAGTTTAGTGGATCCAGTTGGCACCCTCAGAGTGGGCTCTGTTTGCTCTTGGCCCTTACTATTTTTAGTAAGTTCGGGTTCAGTGTCAGTTCGAGATTTTCAGAGTGGGGTTAGAAGTGTCTCGTCGAGACCTTTCCGGCGAGCTAAAGATCAAGGCATTCCGACATCGTCTTCATATTTATTTTAAAGTCCAAAGTTTATTAATGTTATATTTAATTGGGACTTTATAAATATTTAAGGAAACGTGACTTTTTGAGAAATGAAGACATAAAGTAAGTCTTGACCTTGGGCGCCCATCCCTAGGGGAATAAAATATGTTTTAAAATGATAAAGTTCCCTCCTAAAACCCAACACCCATCTTGGAGGAGGAATAAAAGATGAAAATGAAGCTCATTTGCTTTATGCTATGTTTTGATATTACTCTTTGTGAGCTCTGCTAGGGTTTCGAGGGTTTGAGAATTCGAACCAGGGTCTTGGAGACGAAAACCTCCTTGAGTGACGACATTCTATAGGTGTGCAAGATCACCCAAAGGTGCCATTCGAGGTGGATGCATTCAGTATTCACTATTGTGCTACAATGGAGTTTGTGTGATGAAGGGTTGACGAAGAACTGAGTATTTCTCTTGCATTTTCAATAGTGTTCTTCATAACAGATTGGAGATCAGTTCGTTGGAGGACTTGAGACAAAAAACACTTGTTTGGGACTGTATTTTCACAGCAGCAAGCTGGTCGTACTACCCAGTCCAGCCGTACCATTTGTGTGGGCAGTTTGATGTGGTTTCGTTGCATATTTCTCTTCCTAATCTAATCGCCCTAGTTTGTTGACAGCATACAGTACTTTGTAGAGATATTTCAGAGCTATTTAACATTTCTTTCTGCTGATATTCCTTTCCAGCCATGCCCATACACCACTAGGCATGACGTGGGAAGTGTTTAGCTTCATTCTTCGTTGTGGGCAGCTTCTATTTTGCATTGTATGAGGAGTTTAGGGCTTTTTGTATTGCTAGTATCAATGTATGTATGATACTTTGAGTTTCTTGATGATTTTGAGCAATATTGTAATACCTAGTGGCTGGTCCGGCAATAGTCTAAAACTGAAGTTTCAAATTTGCATATGGGTATGTGATAGAACCTCTTTATTTGTTGATATATGAACTGGGTCTTTCATATTTCTCTCATATTCCTTGTACATTTTCTAGGTTTATGTTATATGCAATATATTGTATGCTCCGGCAACACATCTGTAGGAAAACTGAAAACCCCTTCTGCATTCTTCTCTCTAGTCTGAAAGATCACAAAAAATTAATAAAAATAACACAAAAGATCTTAAAAAATACAAATAGGTACGGCACACTACAGTGGTATCAGAGCAATGATCTTGCCATCCTGTGCTCCAAGGTTAAAATCAGACACGCAGAAGCAAGAATGAGACATGCAGCCGGGCACAGATAGATATTATTTCAGATAGAGACAAGGAACACGGAATCCACAGAAAGTACAAGAAAGCCAAGTACCACAGATTGATCCATTTGAGTCAAAGACCGAGATTGCAGCTGCTGAGGAGCAACTAGTAGTAATCTATAGTGAGGAAGATCTCGAAGTTCCACGAACAAATCCCTTTTCCGATATGCTACCAGAACAGCTTGAAGAGATGGGAGACAGGGAAATCGGAGAACCTAGCACACGAGATATTCCAAATGATTTGGTGAGAGGACAACAACAGTTGATTAATAGGATGGACAAGTCACATGAGGCACTCACACGGCTTCTTGGCCGTTTGTTTCCTGATTTGGATAAGGATAGAAATAATGGGGATAGGAACAGAGATCGGAATGATAGAGATAGACAAAGAAACCGAGGTAATGGAGAATGGAATGGAGAAATGAACAATGGGGATAGAAACAATGTTGAGAGGAACAGATACAGGGATCTTGATGGAGAGGCTTCGGTGAATAACCGAGGTACTACATAGCTCACAACCACTGATAGACCAGGCATTCCAATCTTTGTACCCAGAGATGAGATTCCTGAACGGGATGCTACACAGGTGGAATTTCAGGATGAGATTTTTAGAGATTGGCAGACTTCGAGTGCGGAGTTTCAGGCTGAGATGACTTTCAGGGATTATTCTGATCTTAGGATGAGACATAGACGTAGAGGAGGTAATAGGCAGCAGAATCATGAGCTTCAAAAGAAAGTCACTAAAATGACTTTACCTTACTTTGATGGTTCAGGAAAAACTTCAGCGAGAGCTTGGGTCCAAAAGTTGGACAGTTATCTCCAGATCAGCCCCATGCCAGAGATTGATGCCATCACATATGCAACCTTACACTTGGAGGGCAACGCACACAAGTGGTGGAGCAATGGGAAGGTAACTCTGGGACATGACCAGATTACATCTTATGTCGAGTTCACAGCCAAACTCATAGATAGGTTTGACAAGGACCTTGAGTTGTAGTTCAAGGAGCTGGCACAGTTGAGACAGAGTGGATCAGTGGACTCATACATTTCAAAGTTCCAGGACCTTTCAGTTATGGTCTCAGATATCTTGGAGCGTAGGTTGATCATGCTCTTTGTTGATGGATTGTCAGATCCTCTACGAGGATGGGTTAAGGGGTTGGACCCTTTGACATTGCAGGAGGCCATGAAGAAGGCCCGTGATATGGAGTCTTCTGTGTGGAGGAGTAAATTTCAGACTAAGAGTTTCCAGCATAGGAGGGATAACGAGAGAGACAGGAGACATTTGCATAAGGATTCAAAACATCAACAGCTTAAGAGTTCTCCCAGGTTAGACAATGATCAGTTGAATGACCTTAGGAGTAAGAAGCTTTGCTTCCATTGCAAAGAGCCTTGGGATCCTAAGCACAAGTGTGCTGCCCAAGGAAAGGCAAAACAGATAGAATACTTTTCAGCAGATGAGTCCGTTGAATCTGAGTCACATTCAGAGCAGCATACAGAAGACAATGATTCAGTGACAAATGTTGCATCTGAGGCATCAGATAAGGATGAGGAGACCTCCCTACCTATAGCCCATATCTCGAGCATTCAGAGAGAGGGATCATTCAGGATCAGAGGAGTATTGGGTGGACAGCGATGTATTACATTGCTTGACACAGGTGCCACTCATAACTTCATTGACGAGGGCTTGGTTGCGAAGAGGGGGTTGAAGACAAAGGAGTTTTAGGGGTTTAAGGTGAAGGTAGCCGATGGATTCATACTCACCTGCACTAGGAGGATACCCAATTTGACCATCCAGCTAAATAATTACACTTGCCAGTCGGAGTTTTATGTTGTTAGCATGGGTGACATGGATGTTGTGTTGGGTATGAAGTGGTTGCATGAGATAGGAGAGTTCACACTCAACTTGAGGATCATGGAGATAAAGTTTGAGGTGAACGGAGTTCGGCATGTGCTCAGGGGCATTTCAGATGGTGGGTTGAGAGTGGTTTCTCTCAAGCGGATGGAGAGATTGATTCACCATGATCAGGTGCAGTGGTAGCAGAGGTGATGGTGATGCCTGCAGTTTTAGAGCAGCAAAAACGGGAGTACCCACCTGACATACAGGCTCTCTTGACTAAACACACCAAAGTGTTTAGTGATATTCGACCAGGTAAACCCCCTGACAGGGGTATTGAGCATGTGATCGAGTTGGAGGAGGGTGCCAAACCAGTGATTACTACTCCTTACAGGCATCCAAAATGATACAAAGATGAAATCGAGAAGGCAATCAAAGAACTTCTCGAGATGGGGCACATAAGGCCTAGTAAGAGCCCCTTTGCATCATCAGTGGTCCTAGTAAAGAAGGACGAGCCCCTCAAAATGTGTATTGACTACAGGGAACTCAACAAGAAAACAATCAAGAACAGGTACCCTATACCCAGGATAATGAGTTGATTGATGAGTTGCACGAGGCTTGATACCTCTCCAAGATAGATTTGAGATCCGGTTATCACCAGATTCAGGTCAGGGATGAGGAAGTGGAGAAGACAGCTTTCAAGTGTCACTATGGGCACTTCGAGTTCCTAATCATGCCATTCGGATTGACCAATGCACCAGCCACCTTCCAATCTTGCATGAATAGAGTTTTCCGTGAGCAGTTGAGGAGGTTTGTGTTGATATTCTTCGATGATATTTTGATTTATAGCAAAACATGGGAGGAACATTTGAAGCACATTGACATTGTGTTGAGCATTCTGGAGCGGGAGTCATTGTATGCTAAAATGTCAAAGTGTGAATTCGAGATGACCGAGTTATTGTACTTGGGTCATATCATTAGTGCTGGTAGTGTTAAGGTAGACCCGGAGAAGATTCGAGCAATTATAGACTGGCCACCACCAAAGAATCTCACTCAGTTGAAGGGATTCCTTGGTCTTTGTGGGTATTACTGCAGACTCGTGAAGGGGTTTTCACAGTCAGCAGCAGCCCTCACAGATTGGACTCGAAAGGATGCATTCAGTTGGACAGGAGGTACTCAGGAGTGTTTTGACAAGTTCAAGCAGATTATGAGTACATGCCCTATGTTGGCAATACCAGATTTCAGCAAACCCTTCGAGTTGCAGTGTGATGCCTCTGGAGAAGGCATTGGTGCGGTAATCATGCAAGATAAACACCCCATAGCATTTGAGAGCCAGAAGTTGAGGGGTGTGGAGCGGAGTTACAACATCTATGACAAGGAGATGTTAGCCATCATGCATGCGTTGGCTAAATTCAGATAGTATCTTGTGGGCAGCAAGTTTGTTGTAAAGACAGATCATAACAGCCTGAAACATTTCCTTGGGCAGAAAGATTTAAATGAGAGGCAACAAAAATGGGTTAGCAAGCTTCAGGCCTACGACTTTGACATTGTTTACGTCAAAAGTAAGAACATTGTTGCCGATGCACTATCCAGGAGACGCCATTTGTGTGCATTAGGTGCCATTTCAGATGATTGGAGGGAGATGATAACCACAGAATATGCCAAGGACAAGTGGGCTACTGGAATAATTGATGGCACTATCAAAGATGACCAGTACACAGTGGTAAATGATTTAATCATTTACAAGGATAGGATCTTCTTGGTGCCAGGTTCAGAGATGAAGCAGAAAGTTTTGAGGGCATTCCATGACTTACCTATGGCAGGGCACTCGGGGTACTTCAAAACTTATAGACAAGTTAAAGATGTTCACCTGGAAGGGCCTCAAGACAGAAGTGATGTAGTATGTGAGAGAGTGCCCAGTATACCAGCAGAACAAACAAGAGCACTCATTTCCAGGAGGATTATTACAGCCCCTGCCCATTCCTGAGAGGAAGTGGGATAGCATTTCTATGGACTTTATCACAGGTTTACCTAAAGTCCAAGGCAGGGATTGTATTTTCGTGGTAGTGGACAGATTGACGAAATATGCACACTTCTTTGCCATCCCTACCACCTACACTACAACTCAGGTTGCAGAGTTATTTTTTCGTGAGGTATTCCATCTTCATGGGTTGCCACGGAACATTGTCAATGATAGGGACAGCAGGTTCCTCAGTAATTTTTGGCAGTAGCTCTTCAGGTTGACAGGGACAGAGCTCACCCCCAGCACGAGCTACCACCCACAGACAGATGGACAGACAGAGATAATTAATAAATGGGTGGAAGGATACCTCCGGAATTATGTTTCAGGGCAGCAGAAGGCATGGATTAAGTGGCTTCACATGGGAGAATATTGTTACAATTTTACTTATCACATGTCTATTCAGATGTCACCCTTCACGGCCTTGTATGGGTATGAGGCATCGAGCTTTGTTGATTTGCTGTTTGGTGATAGCAGAGTGCCTATGGCCAAAGACCTTCAGGAGAGCTAGGATATCATGAGGTCTTTGAAAGAGAACATACAGAAAGCTCAGAATCAGCAGAAGCAGAGGACTGAGCGATCATTTGAGGTTGGTGACATGGTGTACTTAATGCTGCATCCCTATAGGCAGTCCACTCTCAAGAAGAGTGGGGCAGAAAAGCTTAAGCCCGGTATTATGGACCTTTCAGGATCTCCAAGAAAATTGGAGAAGTGGCTTATGAGTTAGAGCTTCCAGCAGGTAGCAGGGTACACAATGTGTTTCATGTATCTCGCCTCAAGAAGGCACTGGGGCATAATGTGACACCATCAGTTGAGTTGCCTCCTCTTGATGAAGAGGGGAAGTTGATCTTGGTACCCAAGGCAATAATTGACACCAGGGATCATAATTTGAGGAAGATTATCAGAGAGTACCTGGTAAATGGAAGAACCTACCAGTTGAGGATGCTACTTGGGAAAATGAGAAGATATTGGGGCATCCTAATCTGAGATTGCTTGAGGCAAGCAATCTTAGGGAGGGCGGACTGTAATGTCCCCTTCATGATACATGGTTAGTCCATCATTGGGTTCCCATGGACTAGTAGTTTGGTTAGGGAACTGTGGTTACTTTGGCAGTAGTGGTGTTTGTCGATGATGGAGTTGTGGTTCAAGTTCAGTGGATCTAGTTGGCACCCTCAAAGTGGGCTCTGTTTACTCTTGGCCGTTACTATTTTTAGTAAGTTCAGGTTTAGTGTCGGTTCGGAATTTTCAGAGTGGGGTTAGAAGCGTCTCATCGAGACCTTTCTGGCGAGCTAAAGATCAAAGCATTCCAACACCGTCTTCATATTTATTTTAAAGTCGGAAGTTTATTAATGTTATATTTAATTGGGACTTTATAAATATTTAAGGAAAAATGACTTTTTGAGAAATGAAGACATAAAGTAAGTCTTGACCTTGGGCGCCCATCCCTAGGGGAATAAAATATGTTTTAAAATGATAAAGTTCCCTCCTAAAACCCAACGCCCATCTTGGAGGAGGAATAAAAGATGAAAATGAAGCTCATTTGCTTTATGCTATGTTTTGATATTATTCTCTATGAGCTCTGCTAGGGTTTCGAGGGTTTGAGAATTCGAACCAGGCATTCAGTATTCACTATTGTGCTACAATGGAGTTTGTGTGATGAAGGGTTGACGAAGAACTGAGTATTTCTCTTGCATTTTCAGTAGTGTTCTTCATAGCAGATTGGAGATCAGTTCGTTGGAGGACCTGAGACAGAAAACACTTGTTTGGGACTGTATTTTCACAGCAGCAAGCTGGTCGTACTACCCAGTCCAACTATACCATTTGTGTGGGCAGTTTGATGTGGTTTCGTTACATATTTCTCTTCCTAATCTGATCGCCCCACTTTGTTGATAGCATACAGTACTTTGCAGAGATATTTCAGAGCTATTTAACATTTCTTTCTGCTGATATTCCTTTCCAGCCATGGCCATACACCACCAAGCATGAAATGGGAAGTGTTTAGCTTCATTCTTCGTTGTGGGGAGCTTCTATTTTGCATTGTATGAGGAGTTTAGAGCTTTTTGTATTGCTGGTATCAATGTATGTATGATACTCTGAGTTTCTTGATGATTTGGAGCAATATTGTAATACCTAGTGGTTGGTCCGACAATAGTCTAAAACTGAAGTTTCAAATCTGCATATGGGTATGTGATAGAACCTCTTTATTTGCTGATATATGAACTGGGTCTTTCATATTTCTCTCATATTCCTTGTACATTTTCTGGGTTTATGTTATATGCAATTTATTGTATGCTCCGGCAACACATCTGCAGGAAAACTGAAAACCCCTTCTGCATTCTTCTCTCTAGTCTGAAAGATCACAAAGAATTAATAAAAATAACACAAAAGATCTTAAAAAATACAAACAGGTACGACACACTACATCATGACATTCGAGCTTGATAAATTGACATTGTAGTATATTTTTATAGTAGTTTTGTTTATATATGCATGTTATGTGGTATTCTAAACTTAATTCCTGTTTTTGGGCTGTAAATATGTATATATTTAAGATTTTTATATGTTCTTTGTACGGACATACCCAAAATGAAAACTTAACCCCCAAAAGTTTTGTTGTACCAGCCTACCTGAAAGCTAAACCAGTAACTTAGGAGAAACCATTGAATCCCAAGGCTTTATCCTTGTTGAAGGAGAAAACTACATCCCTTAGTTCCAAAACGGTTACATGCTATATCAATTGTTCATTAGCAGCATCATTAATGGTCCTTTAAAAGGTACTGAGCATCATTACCTAAACATGTTGCACTTTTGCTGTAACTGCCTTGGCCATTAATAATTATCTAAAGAATTATGTGGCATGATTGACTATCTCTAGGGCTAGGGTGAGGATTTGATCATTCTCGACTTTAATGGATCGTATGACATTTATATGTTGTTTGTTTAACATTGATTTAGGGAAGAAGATTGTATTTGCATCTCCTTCTGAAATCCATTTTTCCCTTTACCTTTCGTGCTAGTAGAGTGCTTCCCTTTAATGTAAATATAGCCAAATTGTTTATGAGGTCTTGTGCTTTTTGGCCTATATCTCTATGAATTCATTCTCTCACATTTGCTTTTAGAGGTTTTCCACTTCTCCTATTATGTTTTTATCTGGTTGAAATTATTGTCCAATTCCTTATGGTTCCAATCTTCTATATGAAATCAGAGGTGACCTGATTTTTTCTACAACTTTTACATTGTATGTCACTTGGATGTGAGCACTCTTAATGAAATATCCCAACTAGGGTTTTGCCAAATTTTCTGAATTTTCAATTTTTGAATCTTGAAACCCTAGATCTGAATTCTGATTCTTTTGTTTCAGATCTAAACATACACCTATCTCATCCAATTATCATGCCAAATACCTCATAATCAACATGCCAAAATATACAATCAAACCCTAGTTGAATTACACAATGAATTACACAAGATCCACACTAGGGAGATAGCAAAATGATGGATAAATCAAATCAGACTACTGCTGTTATGAAATCAGATTGTTCAATGATCAATTACATCAAATTCATGGCTCTATCATAGAAAAAAATACATCCACAACTGCTGCTACAAATTCAGATATGAATAATGGTTTTCAACATACCAATTTAGATCACAAATGCAATTCAAAGTGAGCGAACCTCTACCGAATCAGATCTGCCTTCAAGATGATGTCAAGTAACCTCAAATGCTGATTGCTCCACCTAGAGATGCCAAACACATGCAGATTGCCACCTCCAAAGGTCAAATCACCTTCTATGAAGACCGGCAATGAAGGCCCAAGCTTGGGCAAATTGCTCCAAGGATGCAAATCAGTGGCTAGGGTATGAATTCGCTGCCCCACTAGATCTGAAATGAAGTTGCTGCTGCTCCCAATCTGCTATAGAAGATCGCCTCAATCCCTACCACAAATCGGCGCTCAAATGTGAAACAAGACTTCAAGTTACGGCGCTAAAACAAGAACACAAATCGGTGCTCCTAGATGATGCATTGGATCTTCCATATCTTCAGCAAATGTCTTCAACAAATGGCGCCACAAATCTGCTATAGAATTATGTCATGAATGCTCAACAAAACTTCGAATTCTCCAATGAAGTGCAAGTGTGAACTCCGTATGAATCCACCTCCATGATGCAATTGGGTTTTCGTCCAATTCCACCTTCTTCCACAAGGGTTTTCATCCTTGGAAAAACCTGCAATAAAATTGCCAATACAAAATACCAAAGATGCCAAAGTTCTGGATGGTGAATGAAGCTCCAAAGACCTTTTATACTTGAGTTTCCTTTTTCCTCCAAGGTTGGCTGACCAAGTCTAGGCGCCTAATTTTGAAATTCAAATTAAAGATTTGAATTACTTTTCTCCAAGTCAGCCAGAGAAAAAATATTTTATTTATTTTCCTTTCTCCCAAGTGGCCGCCCAATATTTGCAATTTAAAATATTTATTTTTCCCACAACTTGAGAGCTCTAAAAATATTATTTTTTTATTTATTTTTGCTGACCATAATCTTCCAAGTGGGTCACACTTTACAAGGCAAAACAATAATATTTATTTATTTTCAAAAACCCATGAATGGGTCGTCCCATTCCAAAATCAATTATTTTATTATTTTTGGCTTTTCAATAATTAATGTAAAAATACATTAATCCATCTTCCACATTCACCAAGTCTAGGAAAATTAGCTGAGCCTCATAAAAAGATCTTTCCAAATTTCCATAGCTCAACAACTGCATTCCCTCTATTCACGAATTAGCCTACGGGAATGAGGATAAGCTAACTCAGACTCCTATTAGGTGATCATGCCGGAAATGCCGGAAATGGGGACATTACACTCGACCCACCATTTAGACACTTTTTATGTTGCGAGCTGCATAGTTTTTAACCTGAATGAAAAGTGCCTTCCTAACTCTCTATTGGACGTATGCAACATGTTTGTCTAGTGATCAAATACTCTGCGGCCTCACTGATTATACGCTGACTTGTTTGTCCAGGGTGATCTGGTCATATGAGAGTAGGATTCTGTCAAATTCTTCTGCTATCCAGCCTATTCCATTTCTTTTATTTGTCCAAGTAAATATTCCTCCCTAAAAGTCGAGGTCTAGAAGACCCCTTCAATAACCTCCATAATTCCTCATAGAAACTGTCAAATTACTCAACTCAAAGAAATAAAAACATTGTTGGAAACAAATGCAAACCAGCACTTTATCCTGATGGGAGTTCAATACTGTTAAAACCATGGAACAATAGAAGGGTGGAAAAAGATTCAATGCCTGTGTAGCAGTAAAAGATGCCCATTATTGTGCAGATCTTATCATTTCTTGCAGGAGAGCTAAATATATTTCTGTTCTCAGTATTTTTTTTCTTGAGTTTTTGGAGTTTGATGGGTAATCCAATAACTCTAATGTTCCACAAAAGTAATCAGATTAGAGTTGTCTGTCTGCCTGGCTGGAAGGCATCCCAATGTGCATGATCTTGTTTAGCACTTTGCTAGGTCATGAGCCTAGAGCATCTCCTCAAGATTCATTTGTGGATTCTCTCTTCTTTTTCTTGTCCATTGGAGTTCATTGCTCCCAGATATGCAAGCTTCTAGAGATGACATCCACAAAGTTGGTCCTCTGGAGTTTGTTGATTTGCTTTACTCCTACTACTTGGTTTTGTTGCAGTTCACTTAGATACATATTTTATTGGCTCCTTAGCCTTATGATTTCATATTTCCTTTGTTTTTGTTGCCTCTTGCTGGAATGATCCATTGTGCTATAGAAGGTATTGACTAAACAATTATCCATTGCCTTGAACTCTATTGTTTCCTGGTCCCCAAGGGCCATGAATGGGCTTTGCAATGGAATGGAATTGTAATATGCTTTAGGTTCGTTTACTTTATGTGAATAGGTGTTTTGGAATTTGCTGTCAAAAGGGTTTGTGATTTTTTGTGGCTGTAGGAATGTATTATGATGGAATACACTTTTTGAAGCAGCCATGTTTGGGATTTTCTAATTTTGTGGCATTGCTGAGGATTGCTTTTCTGGAGTCCCTTGAGAAGGCGAAACTCTGGCCGGATGCTTGTATTCATGTCAAATCATGCATTTGGTAGTTGGGTAACTTGTAATTTCCCAGAGAAACAAGTTAGCAGTGTTTCTAAAAGTTATGTGGGTATCAATGATCTGAGATTCCTGGACTATTGCTTGACTAATAGAAAATGGCATCCAGATACTTTATGAGGTAACTAGTAGAGTGATCTCTGTTTTTCAGTTTGAATCCATTTTTAGGAGACTGGAGATGGAATCCTGTCTATGTTTTGTACAAGTGTTTTCCAGGTGGTAGTTATTTATTTGTCTCATTGGCAGCTCATTTCCAAGACTAGAAATGCAGCTACACATATTTCTCATTCATTAAAACAATTTCAATCGTTGATGTGCTATATGTTTTAGCTATTGTTACTAGATCTCTTGCAGAGACAACTATGGGAGCATAACAATGAATAAAACAAAGGAACATTTTGTAAGGGATATTTTGAGAGAGAGAGAGAGAGGATGGAGAAAGTGTGTTTGTGAGTGTGTGTGTGTGTGTGTGTGTGTGTGTGAGAGAGAGAGAGAGAGATGCCAAAACATGCTTACTTGTGTCAATCTATCACCCATAAGAACCATTGATGCAACATCACTAGCAGCTCCAACACCACCACCCATTGCAATACCAACATCTGAACAAGCCAAGGCTGCAGCATCATTGATTCCATCTCCCACCATTGCTACATTTTTTTTCTGTTTACGGAGTTTAGCTATAAATTGTGCCTTCTCATCAGGTTTTACCCCAGCAAGCACCTGAAATTTTGAGAAAATAGGTAACCTGATCAGATACAAAAGAATGATACATGACAAAAGAATTTTTTATGCAATATCTTGCTGGAAATCAAGAAATCCTTACTTCAGAGTTCAGACATATTGGCATGGCATCTTTGGTCAGAAATATCTTATATTGACATCCTTAATAATTATTTGGAAGTTACTAGAAATAACTCCCTGAAAATTAAACAGACTATTTCAGCAGTTTTCATGATCTGGTCAGTTAAATTATTCTATATTTTAAATTTTTTATTTTTTGCATCTGTCTTGGCAAGGAATGTGTAATGTCCCCAATTGTCCTTCCGCCAAAAGGATAATTATTATTCTAATTATTTAATGTTACCTAGCAGAAAATGCTAAGTTTAAAAGGTAATATTAAATAATTATGTCAAAAGGTTATAAAGTGACATGATAGCTTACTTTAATAAAGTCACATTATACATTAAGTGAAGGAGGGAAAATAATAAAAGTTCTTTTGAGAGAAGTAATATGAAGAGACAAAAGGAAAATAATATTATATTCCTCTCAAAAGGTTATAAAAGGACAATGAGCTCATTTGGGGGCATGCTTAGAATTTGTATTGTTACTCTGCGGGATTGAACCTGCGTGTTCTTCCATTTTAATTCCTTCTTGTGGACGAAAACCCACTCGAAGAAGATCAGTTTCGGTAGTGTGATATCTGCCCTAGCTGGTAATGGTCGTTTCTACTTGAGGAAACCAAGGGAGCTGATCAGAGACTGATAGTATTAGTTGTGATATGCATTGTAATCTTTTTTGCAAAGTGGGAAATGCATTTTTGATATTATATTGTGTGATTTTTGAATATATACCTTATATTGTTGTGAGTTCCTTATAGCTGCCGTACATGGAGCCATACCAGCAGAAATGGTACGATGCATGAAAGAAATGAATGTTGATGTTAATGAAGTTTAAGTTGTTTGCAATCTGTTTATATTCTGTAGATGCCCCTTTCCAAGTCTATTTGTAGATGTGTCATGTCCCCAATTTTAGAGTAACTTAAAATTGTTTTAATTGTAAATTAATTTTGTAAAGTATTTTTATTTACTTTATAAAATTAATATTTTATTTAAGTTACTTAAGTCAGTAGTAGTACACTTTATTAAAAAGTGTTATGAACAAGCATTTAAAAAGTTCAAGTGCAAGCATTTAATAAAGTTAATGTAAAAGCATTTAAAATGCTTGGGTATGATGTAAACTCTCATTTAATAAAATTAGGCTGGGCCTAATTAATGTAATGGCTTTATAAGCAAGCCTGAGAGTCATTTGAAGTCATGTATCTGGATATCTGAATGTATTGGTTTTGTATTGTCTTTTGACAAATTGTATTCAGCTGATTGACAAGGTGATGTTCCCTTGCATTCGCTGAGCCGAGGAGATGTTCCCTTGGTGAATTGTTGAGGTGAAATCATCTCTGATTTCACAACTGAGCTTCAAAGTGTCTTTGGTTCGATTGTTGGCAAGCTTTATTGAAGATTGTATGAAGATTTGATAATAAAATAAAGAGGGTTTTTATTACAAATTTATTGATTGATAAATCAATATAAATTTGTCTATTTTGGATCGATATTTATATATTTATAACTCTGGTGTTTGTTTCAATATTTGCCTCAGATTTAAAAGTTAATTTATGATTTTAGAATTGTTGGTAAAAAGGAAACAATTTCTGACAATTCATTCTGAGTATATTTGATAATGTTTGAATGAATAGTGTTTGAATCCAATATTGTTATATGGTCTAGGCAATTCATTCTGAGTACATTTGATAGTGTTTGAATGAACATCTCAAGAGCTATGAGTATGTCCGTACCATAAGTGTCGTACAACTGCTGAAATGGTATGATTGTGCTAGATTTTGATAAGTTTGGTCTCTGAGTGCAATGTGGTTTGCAATGTCTTTTCATGGACTAAATACCAAGTTTCAATAAGGTTTCAGTGGATTCCCTTTGCAGTTTGATCTCATTGTGAAGATTCCACACTGCCCATAGCCGTACATGTCTGAACCGGGTTGTTGAAGATCAGAAATTAATATTGTTTTCCTTTGATCTGATTGTTGCTTGTTTTTTTGTGGGGTCTAAGCAATCATCATGGACCTAATTTACAATGGTTTTTATGTGAGTTTTGCATCAGCTGAGATGAAGTCATTTTCCTTGTGCCGTACAGCCTTATAGTGATCAGCAGTTATGAGCAAACAGATCTCAGTCTTGTATGCAAGTGTTGATTTCAGTTTCCTGAAAGTTTTGGGCAAAGATACTTGATGTGATATGCAGGGATACTTCTTATATTGAGTTTGGTGGAATTTCCATGTTAGTGAACAGCCAACATACATTATATTTTACAATCTTGATCAGTCTTTAGAAGGTTCATTTGCCAAGTAAAAGTGCAGGGTATGATCTCTTCCTCATTGATCTTCAGGGGCATTTATAACAAGTTCTAATCATGTGATAATTGCATATGATTGTATTGAGTTTCATTGTAATCTTTCTTAATGCAATACACACATTAACCCCTGGATGGTTTACTGCCAGTGAGGACAATGAATCTTTCTTTGTTCCTTACCCACTGAACAAGTGGAGTATACCCACTGAATAAGTGGAAGGCTTTGGAATCTTTTTATGTTATTACATACCCACTAATAAAGTGGTGAATCCCCACGATATATGGATGCCCGCCTCAGCGGAAGAAGTGTATTTCATTCTTGCATATTTGTTATTGTGAGCCAATCACCGTATTCTCTCACCTTGCCCATCCTGGGATCTGGGTAATCAAAAAGTGTGAAGCATTTAGTTGGATGCATTCCTTGTGCTAACACTGTGTTATCTCTATTCAATATTTTGGAAAAAATTTGGGGGTTGTTTATTACAGAATGATTTTAGGAGATAACTAGATGATCAAGGATGACTGTAATCTTAGCTATCGGTTTCTTATTGAGATCAAGGTGTAAGGCAGCTTTTCAGTGGGATAGCCCCATTGTGAGTTTCAGGGAGTTGAGATTTGTGAAGTGGGATGTAGATCTCAATACTAGAGAGGTCCTGGAAAATCCTGCAAGAGAGATTTATTGCATTGACATTTTGGATAACACTATGTGATCCATCATCAAGATCGATATTTGTTATGATAACATAGAAGAGATATAAATAACTCTACATGGATGCCAAATGGATCAGCCATTCGGCGATATTAATTAGTTTCTAATTAAATTAATTTACTAATTAATAATAATTAGGTGGTTGTAGACCACCAATTAGAAACTAGTGGTTACCTACTTGCACCACCTAATTAGTTAATCACACCTATAATTCAGTTATAATTAAATTAAATTAATTAACCGCTATTCTTGGATTGTGAAACCTCCTCTCATCTTGAGAAGTATTGGTCTCCAAGATGGGTCCTTACATGCAAGTCCTCAACCATGTTCAAGTTGTTTGAGTGTGTTCTGGTTTGTACTGCCTCCCTCAGCTTCCACTGGTAGAAAAGATCCTCCCTAGCAAGTTAGCAACGACCTCAAAACTTTCAATGCATCTATGGTTTAAGGTCATTCTCATAATTGAGGGCCATGTTCAAGAAATTTCACCATCCTATATTAAAGATATCATTTTATTTTCAAACAAAAAATATTGTAAGCTATGAATATGCTACCTTGCTAATGATTCCTATTATAAATTTATAATGAACAAATTTCTTGACACAACTTTAATAGGTGCGCATATTGACATCTATTGTCTTCTGAGAAAAATGTTATACAGTATCAATTACCTAACGATGTGAGTATTCTTTCCTATAGTGATATTCAAGATAATAAGATTTTTTTCGAGGAAATATGTAATGTCCCCATTTCCGACATGATCACCTAACAGGAGTTTGGGTTAGCCTATCCTCGTTCCCGTGGGTTAATTCCTGAATTAAGGGAATGAAGTGGTTGAGCTATGGAAATTTGGAAAGTTGCCTTTATGAGGCTCAACTAATTTTTCTAGACTTAGCAAACCAGTGAGATGAATTAATGTATTTTTGCATTAATTATTGAAAGGTCAAAAATATTTAAATATTTTTCTATGAAGGTGAGTGACCCAATTGGTGGTTTTTAGGCGCCCAAAAAGTGAATAAGATAATAATATTTTATTATTATGTGGTGCACTCAAAATGAGGAATAAAATATTATTTTAAAATCAAATCTTTAATTTGATTTTGGCATCTTGAGGTGGTTGGCCTTATTGGAAAAAGGAATTTTGAAAAGGTGTATTTGTCAACTTTCTTGTAATAAAATAATATATTTCCTTATGGCCGACTTGGAGGAGAAAAGACAAATTCTTATTGAAATCTTTATTTTAAATTGAGGCGCCTAGTTTGGTCGGCCAACTCTTGGAGGGAAAAAGTGATTTCAAATTCGTCGGCTAGAGTGGAGGAATTGGCTTTAGTATAAAACAAGGTCTTTGACGCTTCATTCATCATCACGAAGTTTTGGCAACTTTGGTATTTTGCATTTGCAATTTATTGCAGGTCTTTCCAAGGACGAAAACCCTTGTGGAAGAAGGTGGTTTGGATGAAAACCCAATTGCATCTTGGAGGTGGATTCATACGGAGTTCACAATTGCACTTCATTGAAGGATTTCAAAGGATTGTTGGGCATTCATGCCATATCTTTCATAGCAGATTTTGGACGCCATTGTTGAAGATCTTTTGCATCACTTGGAGCACCGAATTTTTGAGGAATCTTGTGGAGATCGACTTCATGCTTGAGTGATGATTTTTGGGAGTAGATGTTCATTATCTTGTGCGCCGATTTTGTGAGATTGCTTGCTGACTTCAGATCAGACCCAAAACCCTAGCCGCTGCCACATCGTGCATCATAACATCATTTTCTAGGGAGCGCTGGTTTTGTGAAGAAGATCACCCAAGTTTGGGCAATATTTGATATCTTTGACCTACTTGAAGAGAGGTCGAACAGCATAAGTTGACAGTTTTGAGGTGGTGAATAGCATTGAGGATCCTTGTCATCATCGATCAGCATTGAAGACATCCATTGTTGAGTGCAGATCCGTATTGGAGGAGTTCGCCTACATTTTGTTTGGCATTTTGTCATCGAATTGGTATGTTGGAAATTATAATTCAGATCTGATTTGTAGCAGCATTAGTTTGGGAGATTGTTGGCCATGTTTGAGCCTAAGAACCGAATGTATTTCCTTTTCATTTAATTAAATTTGGAGCAGCAGATTTGCATGATCAGAAGATTCATTTTTATGGTGTTTGAATTGTGTATTTCATGGTGTAATTCATGAATGATAAGACTGCAGTTGTATATCTTCATTTGCCATCATTTTCCATGTTTTAGAATATGTTTATGCTTGGTGCAATCAATTGATAAGATGCAGAAAATAAAATCATAATTCAGATCTAGGGTTTTCAGATTGAAAATTGAAAATTCAGAAACTTTTGGTAAAAACCCTAAGTGGGATATTTCAGTGGTATCAGAGCTTGGATCCTGCCAGCCTGGAGGGTTTGGGAAAATCTTATCCTATTAGCATTCAGGAGTATAAGATCTGCAACTAAGTCCTCCTACACTTGGAAGTGATTTGGCTCCGTTTTATCCTTGCATGTTGTGGGAAAGGATTTGACCTAGTTAGTGGGCTAGTTTGACCGACTTTGCTTCGCCAAATCAAACCACACAAAGACGATGCAATCTTCTAGGGTAATGTAAGATGTTCAAATCACTCGTGTTCATGAAATATCAACAAACACAAATAATTGAAGTTAAGCTCATTTGAGTTCAGTCTAACCATGCACTGCAACTTGCAAGCCACAAATCAAATCATGCATATGAACCCTGAAATGAAATGCCCAGCGGGCTGTCATAAAAATCAGAACTTAAATTGATATCAAATCTTCACAAAATGCTTCTTTTTGTTAAATCGACTACCTTGGCTCAACTCCACAATGACCAAGGGTTCCAATGATATCCAAATTCACTCCAAATGATCCACAAAACCTACAAATTCAAGCACTAATGGTGAAATCTGAATGATAACACCTCACACAAGGATATGGGGTCACCACCATATCAAACAAGGGGTCATCTCCTTGCAAAATAAACTGCAAATCGAAATTCTCAGCGAAAACAAAAGGAATAGAAAACATACCAAATCATCAATAGTTCCGAATTGATCTTCAAGAGCTCTATTTATCCTCTCCAAGGATAGGTGTTCCTCTTCTTTGACATTTTGGAATGTAGCTTGAATTCCACCAATGAAGAACAAGAGTCTTGAATCATTTTAAATGAATTACATCTATGAACTCAATTATTTAAAATCAATCTTTAATTGTTTTAGATGAAATACATCTACTTCACATATGGATCGATCCTCTAGCAATGAACTCCCTCTAACATAGGTGGCGGCTGGAAATGCTTGCAAACAATCATTTAAAATCCTTCATATGGCTGGGCGAATGCATAGGTGGCATAGTCGACTGGACGTTTGGCATTGAATTCATGAATTTTGCATTTAAAATCCTCTTCTCCTCATGGCATCGATTCTCTACTTGGCCGTTGGCATTTAAAATCCTTCCTTCAAGATTGGCGGTTAGCATTGCATCATTTAAAAATCTTCAAACAATATTAAAATACCTCTTACTTGTATCGATCCTTCTCATTGGCACATGATCCAATAGAATCGCCTCATTGCACAAGGCATTAGCACTCTAAACAATGCAAATGAACTCCTTAATGATAATCGCCCTCCTAGATAGCCGTTTGGAATCATGATCCAATATAATTGCACTCCATACAATGTAGCTCCATCTCAAATGCTAGTCGATCATGCTTGATAGCCGTTTGGAATTAGCTTGGACCTATTTTCTTCATGGGCGAATGCATCACCTTATTCCATCAACAACTCCATAAAATTCAATTAGAGGAAAATGTAATTAAAGATTTCATTTTCCTATAATCTATCATATCAAATGATTGAAAATACAATTTCAATATTGCATTTTCCAAACAACCCAATAACATACTAGTTGAGCCAACATTTCGGTTCTCCATGTATAGACATAAACCAACATTTCGGTTCTCCATGTATAGAAATAAGCTCAAACTAGAAAATCATTCCCTTACCAATACATTAGCCTATGGGAATGGATGATAGGCTAATCGTCAACTCCATATGAAGTCACTCCGGAAATGGGGACATGACAGTCCTCCCTTCCTGGGATTGCTTGTCCTCAAGCAATCGAAGATTGGGATGCTCTAAAATCTTCTCACCTTCCCATGTAGCATCCTCCAATGGCAAACCTCTCCATCGCACCAAATACTCCCTGATGACTCGGCTACACAACTTGCGCTCCCTCATATCAACAATACCATCAGGCTCCAATATTAATATGCCCTCTTCATCAAGAGGTGGAAGATCTGTAGAAGAAACTACATGCTGACCCAATGCCTTTTTGAGGCATGATACATGAAAAAATTATGTATGCAACTCCCTGCTGGCAAATCTAGCTCATATGCTACCTCTCCAACTCTCTTGACAATCCTATATGGCCCATAAAATCTTGGCTTGAGTTTTTCCGCAACACTTTTCTTCAATGAACTCTGTCTATAAGGCTGTAGGTGCAAAAAAGCCAAGTCATCTACCTCAAATGACCTCTCAACTCTATGCCTGTCTGCATAAATCTTCTGCTGATTCTGTGCATGTTGAATATTATCCTTAAGAATTCTAAGGATATCCTGTGTGTCTTGCATCAACTCCTTAGCTCTAGGAGCTCTACTATCATCAAAAGCCAAGTCAACAAAAGATGGTGCATCATATCCATATAGTGCCTTGAATGGAGTCATGCCAATAGACATGTGATAGGTGGTATTGTAACAATACTCACCAAGGAACAACCATCTCACCCAAGCACGCTGATGTCCCGCAACATAATTGCGAAGATATCCCTCAACCCACTTATTAACAATCTCTGTCTGTCCATCTGTCTGAGGATGATAGCTAGTGCTAGGTGTCAACTCTGTACCTGCAAGTCAGAATAGCTCTCTCCAGAACATACCAATGAATCTACAATCCCAATCACTCACAATGGTCTTTGGAAGGCCAGGCAAACGAAATGTCTCTCTAAAGAATAACTCTGCAACCCATATAGCTGAATAATCCGCTGCAATAGGATAGAAATGTGCATATTTTGTTAGTCTATCAACAACCACATAAATGCAATCCTTACCATGTACCTTCGGAAGACCAGTGATGAAATCCATCGAGATACTCTCCCACTTCTGCTCAGGAATAGGCAATGGCTGAAGTAGACCTGCGAGAAAAGTATGCTCGGACTTGTTCTGCTGACAAGTCAAACACTCTCTAACATGCTATAAGACATCATCCTTGAGACCCTTCCAAGAGAATCTCTCACGAACCTGTCTATAGGTTTTGAAAAACCCTGGATGCCCTACTAGAGGTGTGTCATGAATGGCTCTCAAAATCTGCTGCTTGAGTTTTGACTCAGGTACCAAGAAAATTCTGTCCTTATAATATATCACATCATCCACCACCTTATACCTATCATCCTATATTATACCATCCATGATCTCGCATGCAAATGTAGACTTGGAATACTCAACTAAAAGTTGAGATTTTCAATCAGCTGAAATCTCACTCAAGGAACAAATAGTAGGCCTCCTGGAAAGTGTATCCGCAACAATATTCTTCTTTCCCTTCACAAACTCAATATCAAAATCATATGCCTGTATCGTAGAGACCCATTTCTGTTGACGCTCATTCAAATCCTTTTGTTCCAAGAAGTATTTCAAGCTATTGTGGTCAGTCCTTACCACAAATTTCGGACCTACCAAGTACTGACGAAACTTTGCCAAAGCATGCATAATGGCAAGCATCTCCTTGTCATAGGTGGAATATAGGCGCTCCACGTCTCTCAATTTCCTGCTCTCAAATGCAATGGGATGCCTATTCTGCATCAACACAGCTCCAATACCCTCTCCTGATGCATCACACTCAAGTACAAAAGACTGTGTAAAATCTAGTAGTGCTAAGACTGGAGTAGTACTCCACCTCCTTGAGCCGATCAAAAATTGCCTGTGCCTTAGTAGACCAAAGGAATGCACCCTTCTTAGTGAGATCTATCAATGGTACTGCCAACTGTGAAAATCCTCTAACAAATCTCCTATAATAGCGGCAAAGACCCAAGAACCCTCTCAACTCAGTGAGGTTCTGTGGTGTAGGCTATTCCTATATTGCTTTGATCTTCTCCTCCTGTACTAACTCCCTTAGCACTGATCATATGCCCCAAATAGAGAATCTCCTCCATCCCAAAGTCACACTTGCAAGCCTTAGCATACAATGATTGGGCCTCCATAACATTGAGTACCTCATCAAGATGTCGAAGATGCTCATCCCATGTCTTACTATAAATCAAAATATCATCAAAGAATACCAATACAAACTTACGCAACAGCTTGTTGAACACATGATTCATGCAAGACTGAAATGTAGTAGGTGCATTAGTAAGACCAAAGGGCATAACAAGGAACTCATAGTGTCCGTTCTGGCATCTGAATGCAGTCTTAGGAATGTCCTCACGAACACATATCTGATGATAGCCTGAACGAAGATCAATCTTGGAGAAATACACGGCCCCGTGTAGCTCATCTAACAACTCATCGATCCTGGGTATGGGGTACCTATTTTTGATTGTCTTTTTGTTCAGTGCCCTGTAATCAATACACGTTTGCATAGTACCATCCTTTTTCTTCACCAACACCACCGAAGAAGCAACTGGACTAGATGATGGTCGAATGTGTCCCATATCAATCAACTCCTTAATTGTATTCTCTATCTCAATTTTGAAATGCCTAGGATGTCGATATGGTGCAATGTTGATGGGCTTGGTCCCATCCTCCAACTCAATCACATGCTCAAATCCACGATCTAGTGGTCTGCCTGGAGGGATATCACCAAACACCTTACTGTGCTTATCCAATACTGATTGAATGTCTACATGATACTCACCCTTGGAAGAAGAATTAGAAGATATAGAAACTTGGGCTGCCCATGCAATGTCATCTTGACGAAATAAAGTCTCCATATGCCTAGCTCAAACAACTCTAGGTGCTCCATCTAATATAGCCCTCAATATTACTTTCTTCCCATTGTGAAGAAACTCAATCTCCATTTTCTTCAAATCCTGTGTATATCGGCCAATAGAATGCAACCATTGCATTCCCAATACAACATCAATCCCTGAAAGTCCAACCATGTAGAAATCATCTACCAATGTATAATCTCCCTTCTGAATATTAAGTTGTGGCACCTTCTTATGACAACTCATAGTAAAACCGTCAGCTACTACAACTGTGAAACCCTCAAAATCTTCTGACTATAGACCACGCCTCATAACCAAACCTTCATCAATGAAGTTATGTGTAGTTCCACTATCCACTAAACATGTAACACGCTGTCCATTAATAATTCCCTTAATCCTGAGAGCGTGATATTTAGGAACTCTTGAAATAGTAGCAATAGTCACTGCATTACCCATATCACCTGTCTCAAGCTCCAAGTAGGCTGATCATCCTCATGGCATGAACCTGTATCCTCATGTGTCTCACTGTCATCATCTGAAATTACCTCAATAAGATGTACCTTGCCTTTGCCACGACATCTATGTCCTGGTTCGCATGGTTGTTTGCAATCAAAGCATAGTTTCTTCCTTCTCAACTCATCATGCTCCATAGAAGTAGGACTAGGCTTGATAGGATGGAATGTCTTCTTCTAATTAGATCCTGATCCCTTGAAGAAGCTTTTCTTTTGAGTGAATGTAGGGGTAGTATCCAAGTCAAGTGCTAGTTCAATGGCCTCATCAAGTGTAGCTGGTTTGTGAACCTTAACCAATCCTCTAATCCTGTCATTCAATCCTTCCACAAACAACATAGTGATCCTCCTATCTGTCATATTACGAACCATAACCACAATCTTTTGAAATTCATTCACATATGCCTCTACTCTACCACTCTGTTTCAACTGTGCAAGCTCACGGTAGTAGACCTCCACATCTTTGTGGTCAAACTTGGTAATGAGTTTATGAACAAACTCATCATATGAAGTGATCCTCTTATGATGTTGAGACACAAGTCCATAATACCACCATTCATAGGTCAATCCCTCTAAATGCATAGTAGCAAAGTGTATAGCCTTTTCTTCACTCATGCGCTTGAGTGTAAGAAAAGTGTCCAACTTGTTCACCCGTGCTCTAGCACTCATTTTACCACTGCCATCAAAACTAGGAAGAGGAATCTTTTCCAATGCATCCTTGTACTCTTTTGGATGTGTTGGTCGTGCTCTTCTTTGCCTTTGTTGAAACACACGTCCTCTTTGCCTTTGCTGCTTATGGTTTATGAAATTATTGAGACTCACTCTATCACACATGATCAAGAAGTGCATCATACTCATTAATCCAAGTTGTCCAATCATCAACCTCTTCATCTTCATACTCTAATTCCTCAATTACCTCTTCTTCTCTAGGAAGAAAAGTAGGCTACATGGGTCTCTCAACTATTGGTGTGCGTGTTCTGCTTGTTCTTTGTGATCCTGCAATACTACCTGCATCATCCTGATTAGCCATGTTATTGATCCTGTTACCCATCAAAGCTTGACATAGCCTATCAATGCTTCGTTGAATGTTTGCATTTGATTGTTGTATGGTTGCATTTGTTTGTTGTTGACCATCTGCCATTCTTCTTTGATTTTCTACCATCTCTCTAATCATACGATCCATCTCATCTTGTGGATTACCCTGTCTTCTATCACCCATTGTACCTTGTCTTCTTCTATAATGATGTGGCAATGGATCTATGTAATCATCACCCATAGGCTGGCAGGATTATGGCTCTGATACCATTGTAAAGACACTACTACAAATGACTGAAATATTTTCTCTAATTTTAGATAAGATTTCTTGCACAAATCAATGTAAAACATCAACATACATCAACATATATGAAAGCCATCAAACCCTTTGCATCTCCATTGATTTGAAATGAAATAACATCAAATAACATTATGTTGTCATGAAATTACAGTCACTGTATCAGTCATATCAGACTTGAATACATCATGAAAATAACATCCAATTGTCCTCCAAACCCTAGAATATCAAGCACTATCAATGGTAAATGATCAATGAGACCATATGTCATTGTTGCAGCCTTATATGAAAGCAAATAATGGACTGATAACAATATATCTGTTGCTGCTATGACTGATATAAAACATACAAATACCCAGAAATGTTGCAGAAGCCAAAACTATAACAAAATGCTCTTCCTTAGCCAAGCGATTGACTCCTCAATACAATATTCAGCCTCTATGATGTTTCCAAGGTCTTCAATTATTAAGATCTTCAATCAAATCATGCATATGAACCCTGAAATGAAATACCCAGCTGGCTGTCATAAAAATCAGAACTTAAATTGATATCAAATCTTCACAAAATGCTTCTTTTTGTTAAATCGACTACCTTGGCTCAACTCCACAATGACCAAGGGTTCCAATGATATCCAAATTTACTCCAAATGATCCACAAAACCTACAAATTCAAGCACTAATGGTGAAATCTGAATGATAACACCTCACACAAGGATATGGGATCATCACCATATCAAACAAGGGGTCATCTCCTTGCAAAATAAACTGAAAATCAGAATTCTCAGCTAAAACAAAAGGAATAGAAAACATACCAAATCATCAATAGTTCCGAATTGATCTTCAAGAGCTCTATTTATCCTCTCCAAGGATAGGTGTTCCTCTTCTTTGACATTTTGGAATGTAGCTTGAATTCCACCAATGAAGAACAAGAGTCTTGAATCATTTTAAATGAATTACATCTATGAACTCAATCATTTAAAATCAATCTTTAATTGTTTTAAATGAAATACATCTACTTCACATATGGATTGATCCTCTAGCAATGACCTCTAACATAGGCGGCGGCTGGAAATACTTGCAAACAATCATTTAAAATCCTTCATATGGCTGGGCGAATGCATAGGTGGCATAGTCGACTAGACGTTTGGCATTGAATTCATGAATTTTGCATTTAAAACCCTCTTCTCCTCATGGCGTCGATTCTCTACTTGGCCGTTGGCATTTAAAATCCTTCCTTCAAGATTGGCGGTTAGCATTGCATCATTTAAAAATCTTCAAACAATATTAAAATACCTCTTACTTGTATCAATCCTTCTCATTGGCACATGATCCAATAGAATCACCTCATTGCACAAGGCGTTACCACTCTAAACAATGCAAATGAACTCCTTAATGATAATTGCCCTCCTAGATAGCCGTTTGGAATCATGATCCAATATAATTGCACTCCATACAATGTAGCTCCATCTCAAATGCTAGTCGATCATGCTTGATAGCCGTTTGGAATTAGCTTGGACCTAATTTCTTCATGGGCGAATGCATCACCTTATTCCATCAACAACTCCATAAAATTCAATTAGAGGAAAATGTAATTAAAGATTTCATTTTCCCATAATCTATCAAATCAAATGATTGAAAATACAATTTCAAAATTGCATTTTCCAAACAACCCAATAACATACTAGTTGAGCCAACATTCCAGTTCTCCATGTATAGACATAAACCAACATTCTGGTTCTCCATGTATAGAAATAAGCTCAAACTAGAAAATCACTCCCTTACCAATACATTAGCCTACGGGAATGGATGATAGACTAATCGTCAACTCCATATGAAGTCACTCTGGAAATGGGGACATGACATTGGGTTGATTGGAAAATGAATAGCTCCATCTAGAATGTGTTCTCTTGAAAATTGTGCAAGTGGTTTCTATAATAGTGTTTTATTTCAATTATAGGTGGATATAAACAGTAGATTCAGGATTAGGACCTAGTAAACATGTTTTTGTCAAAATTTTGATAAATAACCAAAAACCTGGACACCATCACACCAATGAGGATGCCATCACGTCAAAGCAGACACAATCTCACCCTTTAGACACAATCGTATACATGGTCCTATCCATTTTCATGATTCTGTCCAACTTCCAAAAACCATGACTTATCGTTGTTGCCTAATTCTTACTGTTTTGTATTGTTTTTTGTGTTGTGGTCAGATTTGTGTAATCTTTTGAAAAGTTTAGAGAAACCTAGTAACCCTTACTTGAATAATGACAAATTGAATATTGATTATTGAGAGTCAAGACTAATTATAGGTAATCATAGATCTAAGAATAGGCCAGCAAGCTTGTCTAATTGCCTGATGGTATGTTATTAGCCAAGGCAGTGACTATAATGAAGTTAAGACTAAGAGTAGGAAGCCAATAGGTGGAAGGACTCTTCCCCTAGGCTGAACTTTTCAGAGATAACGATCTGTTATGGGAGATGATACTTTCCTAGACCACTTCTTTCACCAAGCTCCAAGGTATTGACACAAATTCTGATTCCCTTAACATACATCACAACAGATGAAGGGAGTACAAAGGGCATAGGCTAGTGCATAGATCTTAATACGTATTTCACTTGCTCATTCTCATGTGTACATTGAAATTGATAAGTCCTGTCACTCGCTCATTAATATGAAATATTGACCCTTCAGGATGCAGTAGGTGTTGTAGGATGGTGTGTTTTGTAGTTGTATTACTTGCTACTCTAGTGCCAAGCCTAGTTGTGCAAGGTTAGGATTTCAGCAAGGAAGCATGCCAAATTGTCACTAGGGCCTATACTATCAAGATTCTGGCATGGTAGCTTACCAAAATGCTGATGGGACAAGATTGCATTAGCTACGGAATTCAAACAGGTCAGGTGACCACAAGTTTGAGCCTTGACGAAGAGCATTGTTATATGAGACTTGTGACCATTATAATTAAACAACTAAACCATTGCACTAGAACATTGTTGAGAAAGAAGTGTAACTTAATGAAACTGTTATAAACCAAAAAGAAGCTAAACTTGAGAACTCATAGTCAAGATGTAGAGTTAACTTGATGGGTGCAAGTTGCTACATGAACTATGGGCTATTTACTTGATCACTTTCAACCCTACTAATGAATGTGGTGGATAGGGATTTTGTTGATGGTTTGGAGCACTTTGCTACCTTCCATCTCGGTAATAGGCACATCTAGGATTGAAGATCTCAAGACATGGAAGACTTCAAAGACTTGTATCTTTGTCAATTTGATCGTAATGGCATGAGACTCTGATGTAACGATAACTATGATTGTATTTGATATTAGTTGCAACAGGAGAGGACCTCCCTTGGGCTAATGTAATGGTATTTAGGCACTGTTGAATCCATCCCCAAATGCATCTAGCCCTCAAGTTGATTACTTACTGGCTGACCAATGCTTTCAAGTCTTCAACCAATGTCAATAATACAATAGTTCCAATCTGTCCTATATCCGACTGGAAATGTCAGCCCCTATCCATATATGGTATGGTCAAGCATAAATGCCTGCCCACTTTATAGGTAGGGCGGTCAGTGCCCACCCACCCCATATAGAGTAGAGTGTTTAGTGTTAAGGGCATTTATACACCATTGGAATCCCCACATTCAAGTAACACGTTAAAAGGGCTCAATCTTCAAGTCAAGCAGTTTACTGCTGCTCCCACCTCGAGTATGTGTGGTATATATTATAAACACTACTGTAAAACAGTGACAGATGCAAGGATCAACCTATGTTTTTTGACACATTTAGAGTCTTCAAGGTTTTCTTTTATGGTTTTTTTCCTTTGGAAATATGAATTAAGTTAAAACCTATCTATTTCCATTTTTTTAACTTTATGACAAATTTTACTAGCATTTTTTCCCTGCAGAACTTTTTTCAAACTAATAAATGTCATTGACATTGGTTGTCATTATGGCTTCTTGGAAATCGCTTTTCTCTCTATCATTATCACATGCTCTAAGAGCATGTGGCATGGTTACTAAATGCTTCTGTCACTAGGTCATTAACTGAAACTCAAGAGTCTCTTCCTATTGATGGAAAGAAATCCTCCAAACTAAACCTCAAATGAAATAATTACAACCACCTAAACTTTGTACAAGAATAAATAAGATCTAAAATGAATTCACACTTCAAATTGCATGTTTTCCTGATTTTCAAATAGTAAACTATGATGACATTAAGCTTCTTGAATTCATTTTTTCAAAGCAAGATTGCACTCATTTTGCTTTGAGAAATAGAATAACAAGGCTTGTTTGTCTAAAGCATGAAAATATATGCAGCATGGATATGACCAAGATACATAGTTGTTATCTATAGTTATACTTCATTTGTGTCATTACAATTAATTTAAAATATTGCAAAAGCAGCACTCACCTTCTCCTTGTCAATACCAACCAATGCAGCTACATATTCTGCAGTAATATGCTTGTCTCCAGAAAGCACATGAGTAGAAATTCCCATATGAGCAAGAGACTCAACAACAGTGCATGCATCTTCTCTTACTTTGTCCACCATATATATAGCACCGGCTAAACAATCATCCACACCTACATATACAATAGTCTCATTTGACCCTTCCAAAGATGGAGGATCCCCGTTTTTTACTCCTTGCCTAAAAAACATGATCATTTCTTATCAAGAAAAGATTATAATCAAAGGTAAGAATGTTACAAAGATGATTTAAAACAATGCATCAACAAAAGGTATTAGTCATTAATTATGCCATTTCCTATGCAACTTTAAAATATGGTCTTTAATTTTTGAACTAAAATCACTCCATGTAATATGCACTAAGTTTCCATCACTAAATATTTCAAGCCAAGGATTGAGAACAGCCAGTGGGAAGTGCAATTTGTTGCACCTCTACAAAACTTTAATGTTAAGATCTTTTGTGTTTGTTTAGTCATGTTCATCTGTCAAATTGTCATATGCATAAGCCTAATATCTAGACTTCAGCCGTGAGTTGTCCGTCATGTCTGTCATTCTCAGTCTTTTATGAACCTCTTGCCAAGCCATGTGTATAATATGCAGGAGATAATGTAAGCCTGGCCAAAGGAAGAAGACTTATCTTGAGTGATGAAGGATTGAACAAGAGATGGTCTATGTGAAGGCAACAAAAAGAGGTACCTATGTGTTAAGATGACACTTAAATGGCATAAGCAGCAAGAATCGGTGCCTAGGGGCAAGCAAGGACACAGTGTCAGTTACAAGAAAAACAAAAGAGGCACCTAGACATATGATGACAGTCTTAAGTGGAATGAAGGACTGTAAAGCACATCTGAGCTGCTTGTGCTAAGTGTTAAGTGGTTGAAGTGGTCTTTTGGCACACTTGAAGGTGATGAAAACAGTGTGAGTGACAAAGATGACAAGAAAGTGTGCCTAGGAGCCAAAAGACAATTCTTTTAGTAGCACAAACAGCTAAATGGTCTGCATGTGTGTTGAGATCACATTTAAGCGACAAGAATGACTTGAATGCACCCCTGAACGTGACTTGACAGTGATTTGAGTGACAGGAGTGAACAAAAGGCATGCATAGGCTTATAATGACACTTTAAGTGACAGCAATGACATAAAAGAGCGCCTAAGTCTAATAAAGAAACATTCAAGTCATATAATTAACCAAAAGGCATGCCTCTAGCTGCTTGTATCATGCCTTTAAGTAGCAGAAGTGCTCATGAGATGCCCAAAACACGTCTTGCCAAAGTTAAGTGGCATAAACACCAAAAATGTGTGCCTATGTGCTTTAGGTGACAAGGGCAGCTGAAATGAGGACCTAGGAGACAAATGATAAAACTTAAGTGACAGCAGTGAGCAAAATAAGCGCCTTGAAGAGAAATATCAGAGATTGTGGCTGGGATCTACTGAAGATAAGAAATTGCAGTTGACAACAAACTCACAACGTACATTACATGCCACTGGGATCTACTAGGTACAGAGTTATTTTACATTTGCACTATAGGTCATTAATACATATCTTTTCATGGAGGAAGATAAGATAACAGTTATAGTTAGTGACTAGTTAGAACACATCTTCTAGGTACTTCTATAATAAAAATACCTTTCCGTAGGCTGAATGACAGCACAGCAGAGGCGTAGTGAGTGAAGGTGGTGTTTTAAGGCAACTTCCCTACCAGTAAGGTCACTATAGCGGCAGAAAAGCATCATTTGAAATAAAAAAAATTAGGCTGCCACCAGCAGATAAGTATGGCACCACTACCTCCTGTGTAATGTCCCCTTTTTGAGCTAAGTTATGAGCTTGTTTCTATACATGGAGAACCGGAATGTTGGTTTATGTCTACACATGGAGAACCGGAATGTTGGCTCAACTAGTATTTTATTGGGTTGTTTGGAAAATGTAATATTGAAATTGCATTTTCAATCATTTGATTTGATTGGATAGATTATGGAATAGAGAAGGAGAAAATGAAATCTTTAATTACATTTTCTCTAATATATTTTATGGAGTTCTATATTTTTGTATGAGTCTAATCGACGGGTGAAGTATGGCTCCAGGTGGGACCTATTTTATGAAATGGAATTGGTAACACATTTGTTATAGGTCCAAGCTAATGAAGAAGAGGTTTTCAATACTCCAAACAGCTACCCAAGATGGATCGACTAGCATGATATGATAACACATTTGATTATGATCCAAATGGTTTTCCAATGGCTCAATGAAGGTATTCGCCCAAGACAAAAGTATTCGCCCAAGATAAGATGCATTCACCCAAGACAAGGAGTTCGCCAAAATGAAGAAAAGCATAGAGGATTGTGCAACGGTTAAAGCAAGCATTTAAAATAATTGTTTCAATATCCAATGCCAGCGACTAGGAGGATCAATCGCCCAAGGTGAAAAGAAATGATTTTAAATGCAAATTTTATATATTAAATGCTTGTATATGGATTGATGGATCATGAGGTGAGAGTGATTGGCATTGAGGAAGGATTTTAAATGTCCTATGAAAAATTTAAATGCCTTTTTTCCAGCCGTCCAAGACAATGAAGGTATTTTAAATGTTTTACAAAGAAATTCAATGCAAGATATCAATCGCCCTTGGAGGAGATAGGCGATTTGCCTTGGAGAAATGTTTAGCAAGGAGAAATCATTTAATTTCATCCAAAGTGGTTTTCAAATGCATGCAATCATTTAAAATTGTTCAAGTTTCTTGTTCATCATTGGTGGAATCCAAATTTCATCCAAAATTGCCAAAGAGAAGGAACGCCTATCCTTGGAGAGGATAAATAGAGGACATGAACATCAATTTGGAACTATTGATGCATTGGTATGTTTCTTATTCCTTTTGTTTTGACTGAGAATTCCAATTTTCATGTCATTTTGCAAGGTGATGACCCCTTGTGTTTGTATGGTGATGACCCCATACTTTGTGTGAGGTGATATTATTCAGATATTCACCATTGAGCTTGAATTTGCAAGTTATTGAGAAGTATTTGGAGTGAGTTTGATGTCTATTAAACCCTTGGTCATTGTGGGAGCTAAGCCAAGGTAGACGATTTGATGAAAAACATCATTTTGTGAGGGTTTGCTATCAATTTTAGTTCTGACTTTTATGACAGCCAACTGAGTATTGTATTTCAGGGTTTATACTTTATATGCAAGGTTTGATTGAAGATCTTGATAGTTGAAGACTATTGGAACATCATAGGGGCTGAATATTGCATTGAGGAGTCAATCGCTTGACTAAAGGAGGGCATTTTGACATAGTTTTGGTTTCTTCATCATTTCTGGGCATTTGAATATTTCATATCAGTCATAACAGCAGCAGACATATTGTTATCAGTCAATTATTTGTATCCATATAAGGCTGCAACAGTGACAAATGGTGTTTTTGGTCAATGCTTATTGATAGTACTTTAATATTCTAGGGTTTGAAGGACATTTGGATACTATTTTCATAATAATTTCAAGTCTGATTTGACTGATACAATGACTGTAATTTCATAACAGCAAACTGTGATGTGATGATATTTCAAATTTTATCAATGGAGATGCAAAGTTTATGATGGCTCATATATATGCTATTATGTGTTGATGATTTTCATTGGTTTGTGGAACATATCTTATCTAAAATTTTAAGTAAATATTTCAGTCAATTGCATTAGGGTCTTTACATCCTGCAATGCCATTTACAAGGGAAGAAAGGCTAGACAACATGTATTTTCAAGGAAGAAGGTTGTAGATGATTCTATCTCAAGAGTTTTCTGATTACTTCCTATGCATATCATTTAATCATGTCTATTTCTTTGAATTGTTAGTCAATCTTGCATTGACTGAGTAATTAACAAGTTCTAACGATCGTGCTGAGTAGCCATCTGACTTGATTTGTTTTCAGTGACAAATACAAATTGCTGGCAAGATTTTTCAATTATTCACCATTTTTTCCAATGATCAATTCAGCTTCCTCCACTAATATATTGAGGTAGATCGCCTAAATAACATCAATCTAAATGGCTCAGTTGAGTGCTTGACAAAAGGGAGTGGACAAATGCTATCTTCCCCAATCCCTCCTAAGCAAAAAAAGGAAAAATAAATGTCTTTCCCATGTGTTCAAATACCATGACCAAAAACTAGGAATAAAGAAACAGACACTAAAAAAAGTTAACATTCTAATAGATTGTCTGCTTTATGGTTGCGGGCTAGCATCCAAAACATAATTGTTAAAGGCTTAAAGCTATAGTTACCATAAGAGGCCCTACACCACATATAATATGGAGAGTGATCAAAACGTTTTCTTGCAAACAACACTTGATCTTATGTTCCATAGGGATGCATCCTTACCCCTTGGTTCCCCATCGCCATCCCCATTATACTTTTCTATTCAATTATCATTCCAAGAATTATTTTAAACAAAAATACAATTCTAGACCTTAGTTTATCTAGATTAAAGTTGTATTACATAATAGTTATTGCATACTGAATACCTTTTGTCATGTCCCCATTTTTGGAGTGATTACCTAGTGGAGTTGGCTATCCTATACTATTCTCGTAGGCTAAGCCGGAGGGCTCGAGGAATGACCTAATTGGCGAGTTTTCATACTTAGCCAATTTTGTAGAGGCAAAATGAGCATGGAAGATGACTTAGCATATTTTTGTGGTATTTTTTATGAAGTCATCACTAATAAAATAATTTGCCCTAATGTGGAGCGACCCAATTGGAGGATGGAAAATGAAGGAAAATGTGGAAAAATGCCTTGGAAGAAAATAAGAATAATTTATATGATTTTTCCTTGTGGAAGACGACTTCAATTAAGGATAAAAATATGTTGTCATGTGTCAAGAGGTTCGCCCTTGGAGAGTGGAAAGAAGAAAAAAAAACGAAATAAAATAAAATGTACTTTCTTTGTGTTGGGCGTCAAAGAGGGAGGTCGGCCCTATGAGAGAAGAAAACAATAAAAAATAAAAGAATTATCATGCCTAGGTCGGCCTTGAGGAAGGAGAGCAAATCATGTATAAATATAAGTTTTTTGGAGCTCATTTCAACATCATTCATCATATTCTTTTTATTTGAGATTTGTCTCTCTTGGCTGTAACTTTTAGTTCAGCTCCTTCCTAGGACAAAAACCCTAAGGAAGATAAGTGGATTGGACGAAAACCCAATCACACTTTGGAGGTGGATTCATACGGAGTTCACAATTACACTTCATTGGAGATTTGTGGAGGAGAAGAGCAGATTTGCATATTCAGATTTTAGATCAGCTTTGGAGATGAAGTTCTTCTGGCATTTGTGCATCATCGGAGCTAAGGTTTTACCCTAGATTTGTGCGCCACATTTGGAGGGTTTGAGCATTCACGCCATATCATTTTGGAGCAGCATTTGAAGATCATTTTGGATCTGAGCACCACTTCCCTAGGAGGGCAACTTCATTATTTTATGTCATTTATGCTTGATCCATGGTATGTATAACCTAATTTAGGTCGAACATTATAGGAGCAGAAATCTGGGCTATATTTATCATGTTTAAGCCCATGGATTTGATGTAATTACAAATCAGCATATTCAGATTTGGAGCAGCAGATCTATTTAATCAGAAATCAGATTTGTTTGGCATATGTTTTGCTTATTGATGGTTAATTTACATGGTTGATATCTTTGTTGATGATTATACATGTTTGGCATACATTTTATGATGTTTGGAGCATATTTATTGGCTGCCTATGAATGTTTATACTTCTGAAAAGAAAATCAGATCAGAATTCTAAGGTTTCAGCAGAATTCTAGAAGTGCAGAAATTTAAGGCAGAAATCAGAAAACTAAAATCAGAAATTTAGGCCAGATCTCATTGGGGATATTACACCTTTTGAAAGAAATAAAATCTAAATGGATGATAGAGAAAATGAAGGACACTAGCAAGTCCTTGTATGGATGTCAAGCAAGTTATGATTTATTGATGCTAGGGCCTCATTTCTATTCTTGGTATAAAATATAGTACTCAAAGAAACCAAACCATTTACTGTTGTGGCCAAACTTGACCTTTTCAAGATTACAATATGTTTAGAACCAAAAAAAAATTGCTTTAGATGGTCACATAATTGAACTCATTTACATTAAGAGATGATACGTCTTTTTTAAATATTAATCAATATGTTAAGCATGTCAACTTGATGTTAGCTTCTTAGAAAAAAGACAAAATGAAAGAAATTATATTAATGTTCACAAATGACCAATGTCAACTTGATGTTACCTTCTTCAAAAAAGACAAAATGAAAGAAATTATATTAATGTTCACAAATGACCAATGTAGGTCAATAGAACTCAAGAGTACATTCAGCTACAATAGAAAAGTACCTAAGTAAAATGACCCTGGGTTATAAGAAATAACTAAACACTACCAGCTAAAGATAATTAATTAAAGCAATAGAGGGTATACTAAAAGTGGTCAAACCGTAAGCCCTTAAGCAAAAGAGATAACAGCAATGTGAGGGAGGGGCCCCTCTGTGAAGCATGCCACAGCTAGAACTCTTACATCAGCAATAAAGGCAACATTACCCCACCTCCTACTACATTTTGAGCAGCATTTGCAATCCTGAAGCTTTATGTTGACTGATTTCACATCTCAATATTTTTTCTATCATTTTGTTTCAATATTCATGGAAGGCTCAGTAATTGCTTATGAATGTAGAAAGTTGAAGGATTGCAAGAAGAATTACCCGGCCCATGGTCCTGAATTCGCAGCACTGATGCATGCCTTATAAATATGGCAATATTTCTTGATAGGCCATAAGTTCAAGCTCAAAACCAATCACAGAAGTCTGAGTATAGGGTCACTCAACTTATGCTTAGTGCCTAACAGCGACACTAGATGGAATTCCTTGTGTGATTTTGATATCACCCATATTCAGGAGAAGGAGAACAGAGAAGCAAATGAACCACAATTGGATTCAGTATTGTCTCTTCAAAGGAATCTACTTGATCAGATTTGTGAGGCCTAGAGCAAAGAAAACTCGGTAAAGGAAACAGCAGCAGCTCTTCATGACAGAGAACTCAATGGATTGCCAAAGCATCAAAATTTTACCTAGGAGTTCGGGTGTGAATTTAAGGTTGGATTTATGAGCCCAAGTCCGGAGGACTAAGAAACCTAATAAACTGAGCTGAGGATGCTTAATCCTAAGATCTAAGGGATGACAATCTGTTTATGGACCAATCCAAGATGCCTTTTAGTTCTTGTATAAATCTCTTGCCTAATTAAGTATTCAGAAGACTTGTTCTACCCATAAGAATTTTTTTTCGTATAAGGCATTGCTTTGCAGTTTATATGAGTCATTTGCCCCCTAAAGAGTCATTACGGAATCTTTGTCTCCCATGTTCTTTGATCATAACATTGATGATGGTATTTCCCATTGTGCTGCCCCTAATCATAATGTGACTGATTTATGGACAATGTGCTTTGATGGAACATGCTCAAAAGATGGTTCAAGTGCGGGTATTGTTTTGATATCACCAGATGGGGAATGTTCCAGGCCGTCCTTCAAGCTTGATTTTCAATGCACAAATAATATTGGGAATGTTGGGCTTGAATATTGCTCATAGGCATGGAATTAGGTGTTTGAGAATCCAGGGAGATTCTGAATTAGTTGTGTAGCAGGTCAAGGATGTTTATACAGTCAAGGACAAAAGGTTGAGAGCATATACGAATGCAGTATGGGATAAATTAGAATTATTTGATACTATTGGCATTGAGTGGATTGAAAGGTCTGAAAATGTAGAGGCAAATGCTCTAGCTATTGCAGCTTCAAAGTTTAATCTAAAATCAGCTTTTTTTCACTCTCAGTATGCTGTTGAAGTTCTTACCAGACCTACTATACTTGACAACATCTACAGCTAGCAAGTCTGATATCCCGACGTTAAGGCATTGTTTAAATTAAAGATTTAAACGTCATGGTAAAACAATAAAGTTGCTTTCTTGTAATAGAGAGTGCTTCTGGTAGAAATTGTGCATATATCAATATTTAATAAACATATATAATATTATTAATATATATATTATTTAATAAATAATATTATTATATAATATTTTAATATAGTTAAAATATAATATATATAATATGATATATTATTATATTATATAAAAATAAATATAAATATTAAATTAAATATTATTATAATATAATAATATAAATATATAAAATTTAAGGCAGCAGTGATAGGAGATCATAAAGGATCGATCCATATCATAAGATAAATATCTATAAGTGATGCGATTATGTTATAGACAGCATCATACAACAATATGAAGTAATACGATTCATGTATGAGAAGATACGATTTGTTTAAAAAGTGTTTTGGCAGTGCTTAAGACAATGTCATATTCATATAAGATAATCCATATAAGACCAAAGTTTTATGATAGGATGTGATTAATAAAGTATGAAGGCAGTGAATAGAATTAAGGGTGCAGCAAATAGAAAGAGCAGCGAATGTTATTTGGAGAAGTATCTATTGTTGAAGAGGTACGATTTGTTTAGAGGCTACAAATTGTTATAAAGAGTTGTGTCTATTATGAAAGGATATATTTGTTCATAAAGACATCTCCTTTGAATATGATATAAAAGCTTGGTGAAAAAGTGATTTGAAGGCAAGAAGGAATATATTTTGAGTATAACATCTGATTTGGATATGCAGACGAAAAGGAATGAAAATGATATTTTCTGAGTTTAAAAGATATATATCTGATATATATTTCTGAGTATAGAAATGAATATATTTATAAGTTTAAAGAAGGAATGATATCTGATTTTTATATGCAGAGGGAAAGGAATATATTGCAGCCATTCTATCATGCTATAACTCTATCATCCTCTCATTCTATTAATCTATTATTCCATCATTCTATCATTCGATTATTATATCATTCTTTTATCCTATTCATCCACTCTCCTATAATTCTATAATTCTATTATTCTATTATAACTATAACTTCTGATTTATAAAATAACTATGCTTATATACATTTCCATGATATGCAAGGGATTAGTATATTCATGATCCAGTCTTTAAGCTTTGTCTATTGCCCCTCATAAGGATTGGTTGGGTTGTTAGGGAAGTGTGGTATTAAAACGTTGCCCCGGGTAGGTGAGAGGTGAGCCCCGAAGTGGTATGGACGGGTGTTCCTGAAGCTATCGGGCCAAGTGGTGGTATTGACGGGTGTTCATGAAACCCTTCGGCCTGCTCCCCAATGTGATATTGGGCCAGATGGTGGTATTGGCGGGTGTCCATGAAACCCCTGGGCCTACTTGTGAAGGAAGTAATTTTCTAGCACTCTAACATGATTACCCCCCATCCCATAGGGTTGATGATTAGGTTAGATTAAGGATTGGGGCTTGAGATAGTAATCACCAAGTATATTATGAATACTAATTAGTCCCTAGTTCTAATGATATGATTTAGGGTACAATAAGTATGTTGAAGTATGTTATGAATTGATTATTATCTAATTTACTGATCTTAATAATTCTAATGTCCCTTTTTAGTGATCTAATTGTGTACAAGTAAAGGAAACAAGAATATCCTAAAAAGGGGACATTACAAAGTGTTTGATGACAACAATCAGATTTGTAGGTTTTTGAATTGTATGGATAAATTTGACAACCAACTAATAGATTGGCAACCTGTGGCGGAAATTGAGGATGGCAAAAAGACCTTATTAGGTAATGAGGTAGTGCAGCTGAAGACAAACACTATTCCCAAAGGGCTTGTAATGTTGGAAAGAATGTTTAATAGTGCAGATTGCTACAGGAATAAAGGCAAGCCAATTGAGGATGCTAATGTTGAGGGTGTAAATTTGGGGACTGAAGTTGCCCCCAAAATGATTTATATTGGTAAGAGGTTGAAACCAAATGAAAGACAAATATTGATTGCATTGTTGAAGAAATTCAAAAAATGTTTTGCATGGTCATATGATGAACTCAAAGATTATAGAGAAGACTTGTTTCAACATACCATTCCTCTCCAGCGTGATGCAAAATCTTTCAGACAAAAGCAAAGACCAATTAACCCTACTCTTGCTCCTCAAATGCAAAAGGAGTTGGCAAAGCTAAAATAAGGAAGTATAATCGAACCTATCTAGCATTTAGAGTGGGTATCTAACCTTGTCCCAATGAGAAAGAAGAATGGAGAGATAAGATTATGTGTAGACTTTAGAAATTTGAATGTCAAATCTCTCGAAGACAAATTGGTGACAGGATCAGAGTTAATGTCAATCATGGATGGATTCTTAGGTTATAACCAAGTGAAGGTCAAGGAGTCAGAACAATACAAAACAACATTAACCACTCCTTGGGGTACTTTTGTATATGTGAGAATGCCATTTGATTTAAAGAATGCAGCTTCAACATTTCAAAGGGCAATGGATGTTGCCTTTGCAAGCCTCATAGATGAGATCATGGTAGCTTACCAAGATGATCTAATTGTGTTCTCTAAATAAAGAAAAGATCATAGCAAACACCTACAGCTGATATTTCAGAGATGCCTTGAGTATGGGATTTCTTTGAATCCCAAAAAATGTATGTTTGGCGTTGAAGCAAGAAATCTACTGGGACATATAGTGTCAAAGGATGAGGTAAGGATAGATCCAAAAAGAGTGAAGGCAATTGATCTCATCCCTCAACCCAAACTAGTCAAGGCTATCCAATCTTTCTTTGGACAGATCAACTTTATGCGGAGGTTTGTCCCCAACTTTGCTGAGAAGACCAAAGTCATTTCTAAGATGTTGAAAAGAGGATAATTAATCACATGGAGCCAAAAACTAGCTGTTGCAATTGTTGATATAAAGGAGATTCTCAAAGATGCTCTGGTCTTGATAACCCAGATTACTCTAAGCCTTTCCAGCTCTTCTCTTTTGCCTCATTCTACACTATAGTTATTGTCCTCCTTCAAAAAAACAAGCATGGGTATGAGCATACTGTTGCATTTTTTTACTAAATCATTGCAAGCTGCAGAACTGAAGTATTCAATACTGGAAAAACATGCCTATGTGAAATATCCCACCCCTAATAGGATATTTATTTTCTGGATTTTGCCTATCTGTTTTTATTGTTTAATGGTTTTCTGATTTATTTGCAATGTTTGATACAACAATATAATGCAGCAAAATAGAAGATATTGTAATAATAATTTTCAACTCAAAAAACTGAACATTACATAGGGAATACACAGTTGAAAATTCCAGATTTTTATATCAGCTTAGATACTCAATATTTTCACAAAATATTGACAACCCAGTTCATAAAATATCCCCTATTATCTAAAACAACAATACCCAGAAAATTGGGTTTACAAACCATGAACTCACAAGTAAGATATACCTTGAAACCCTCTGAAATGAATGCCAGAATGAAGTATAAAGTCTGCAGCAATATAACAGCAGCAACAATGATGATAAACTCTAGCAACAATCACTATCACCAATTCCCAAGCCTACTGCAAAGCTGCATACAAATTAAATTGCCAAAACCCTTGCTTGGCAACCACCTGTTTATTGAAGTTCTCCTGTAGTTCTCTTCGCTCTTAAAATAATGATCAATATATTTGCCTTATTCTGATATTTCATTCAAACCCTTGAATATGAAACTCTCCTGTAACTCTTTGAAGCACAAGCACAAACTCTAAGTGAAGTTGTGTGCAAGTTGTTCTTCCTGAGGGGCTACGTCCTCAAAAAGCTTGGGATTTTTAGACTCTCCAGTCTTTAGCGAAACCCTTAGCCAAATTCTTCTTCTTCAACAATGAATGAATAATAATGCCTATGAAAAATGAGCTTTCATTGCCCTTTTATATTTCCATGCTCAATTTGCATTTGATTGTCATTTCATTTCATTTACTTTTCCCGCCTTATAACTCCTTTTAATATTTCATTTAATTGGGCACTATACTTTATAAAATAAAGTATTCTTTTAAATCATTTAAATCCCCTTTTAATACAGTCCTTATGTCTCCCTTTTAAATTGGCACTTAACTTTATATTATAAAGTGCACTTAAAATCACTTATATCCTTTTAAATATAAAGTCCCCTTTTATGACTTATTTAATTGGCCTCATGATATAATAAAATCATATAATATAAAAGTCATTAACATCATTAATGATATTCACTTAAAATTTAATTATTATTAAAGTTAACACTTTAATAATAATCAATAAATCATAACTCCCTAAATATTAACATTTAACTGATTCTGTCAACACCATGAGGTTACCCACTACTTCCTCTGCTCATTAGAATGCCTTACTAAAAATAGTAAGGTTGACCCCCAACATCCAACAGACTTACTATAAATAGTAAGTGTATATAAACAGGGCCAAAAAACCAAGGAGATGATCACCTCAGAATATGCCAAGGAACTGGAGAAGAAAACACTGCCAACTGCCATCTGGAGAACCAATTAACTCCCCTTCAAGGCCCTTTAATCACCAATATTAGCCTACATGGACCTAATGATAGGCTAATCCGTCAAACACTAATGCTAGCTAAAAAGGGGACATTACACTATGTCTTAGTCAAAGCAATAAAAAACTTCAGGTCATATCTCATGGGTGCAAAAACCATTGCATATATGCCACATACAACTATAAAGGACATTTTTTCACAACGGGAAACCTTTGGTAGAAGATGTAGATGGATCAACAGGTCCAAGAATATGATATAGAGGTGCAAGTCACCAAATTGGTCTGAGGTCAAGGCTTGGCCAAGCTGATGGCAAATGCAAACTTGCAGATAGCAGAAGTAAATGAAACAAGTGTAACTCCATTTGTTAACTCTAGTCATTTGGTGGATAATCCATGGTATAAGGATGTCATCTATTTGGAGAACATGTGTTGCCCTCGAGGGATTAATGAAAATCAGCAAAGGACACTCAAATTAAAGTCCCAAAGGTATGTGTTGATTCAAAGTGATTTAATGTGCAAGAATCATGAGGGGCTATTGCTCAAGTGCTTAGATCAAAATCAATCCATAAGAGTAATTGCAGAATGTCATCAAGGCATTTGCAGAGGATATTTTCATGTTAAAACTACAGCACATAAGATCATCAGAGCAGGGTATTGGTGGCCAACTCTATTTAAGGATGTTGTTGGAAAGACAGAAAATGTGATGCCTGCCAAAGATTTTCAGGTAAATTGAAGTTTGCAGGCACCCTCCCTCTCATGATAGTTACAATTGAAGCTCCATTTCAGCAGTGGGGGATTGATTTCATACGAGAAATTCAAGAAAAATCCAGTAACAGGTACAAGTGGATCCTTGTGGCAACCAACTACTTCACCAAGTGGGTTGTTGCTATTACAACCTACAATGCTACATTAAAAGTGGTGGTTGAGTTCTTGACAAACATCATAATCAGGTTTAGTGTGCCATAGAGAATTATTGTTGATAATGCCATGTGTTTCAAATCTCAGGATGTATTGAATATGTGTTCTAAGTATGGGATTAATCTGATCCACTCATCTCCTTACCATCCCCAAAGCAATGGACAAGATGAATCCAACAACAAGAGCCTCATGAAAATCATAAAAAGAACCCTGGATGTGAATAAGAAGAGATGGGATGATAAATTAAAATACACAGTTTAGGCTGATAGGATAACATTCAAGAAGGCATTGGCAAGACTCCATTTGAATTGGTGTATGGAATCGAAGCTAAAATACCAATCACCCTTGAATCACATGTGTATAAACTACTAAAACAAATCGAGGAATGTGAAGATGATGCCATCTCCATGAGGATACATGAGTTGACTGAGTTTGATAAGGCTAGGAGGGCTGCACATGAAAGGAATTTATTATAGCAGTAGAAATTCAAACATTTGTTTGACAAAAGGGCAGTTCAAAGGTGCTTCCAAATTGGTGACCTAGTCCTCATGTGGAGCTATAGGTCAAAAGACAAGGGAAAACATGGAAAGTTTGAGGCCTTATGGGTTGGTCCATATTAGATTATGGAAATGTGCTACCATGGCACATTTTACCTCAAGGGCCTGGATGGAGAAGCTGTGGAGTTGTCAATTCCTGGCTAGCATCTGAAGCATTATTTCTCTTGAGTAGTGACGTACCTTTCTGACTTGTATATTTCCCCTTCGTGTTTTGCCTCATGTATATGTGTTTGTGATTTTTGCCCCATTCCTGTTTTTGTAGTTTGCCCCCATAAAGTCTTCTGGATTCTCACTACGCCTACAAGAGGCATACATCCCCAAATAGAGTCAATGTTAGTGCCTATATTTTCGGGTCTTAGATTTGCAAGAACTCTAAGTTTTGGGCCCTTCTGGTTCCCCCTTTTATCTTTCATGTGTTTGCCCATGTGTGAAAACCCTCACAAAAGCTTTCAAGTCCTTAAGTAGCCTTCAAAAAATTCTCTATGTCCTTCAAAGTCTCCAACTGTAGAAGCCCTTTGGCAAGTTCTTGGGTTCACGAACCTGTTGAAAGCCCAAAAAGCCTTTATAAAGAAGTACATTTTGGCTTTTCAGTAGGTTTGCGAACCGGCGAACCTATCGAAAAGGTTCATATAGTTCTCAAGCAACCGACAAAAAAAAGGAAAGTTGAGAAGGTCAAATGTTTGGCTTTTCGGTAGGTTCACGAACTCGCGAACCTACTGAAAATGTTCTCTAGTTCATGAAAGGCTTGAAAGGTCGAAAGAGAATTGAAAAAAAAAGTCATACATTTCGGCAAGTTTGTCGGTTCGTGAACTTGTCAAATCGTCAAAAGAGAGAAGAAAAGCCAAAGATCAAACATTTCAACAAGTTCATGAGTTCACAAGCTTGCCAAAACGCCGAAAAAGAAAGAGAGTGAAGATGAAGCTCTTTTGGCAAGTTCGCGAGTTCATGAACTTGCCGAATTGCCGAACAGAAGACAAAATGAGACAAGAAAGTGGCTTTCGGCAAGTTCACAAACTCGCCAAAATGCCAAAACGGTTTGTTGGTTCGTCAAAGTGTCGAATCACCAAAGAAGAGGTTGAAGAGAGAGAACAAGGAGAAAAGCAAAGACAGAAAAGAAGACAAATGTTTTGGCAAGTTCGCAAGTTTGCAAACTCATCAAAATGCCGAAAAGGTTCTCAAGTTCTCAAACTTGTCGAAATGTCGATAGGAAGGTTCAACAGACCCCCAAAGCTTCGACAAGGCATATCTCAATCCCTATATTGCATTTTAACGTGTTTTCTTTGCGGGCTCTACTATTTGAAACACCTGCGCTCCATTAATGCTCAATGAAGATGAATTGTAGGTAGGTGGGTATTGAATGGAGTTGGTGGGGAGGTACAAGTGGTAGCTGGGTGGATTTTGTGCCCAAATTACAATGCACTACAACAACACTATATATGTCCTTGCAAGACGTGAATAGAGGGGGTTATTCTTCCAATTTCCAAGCGCCAAAAGTGCAGAAAACTCTCTTGGGTTTCAAAAACATCAATTCCAGTTCTTTAAGAGGCAATGATATGAAGTTTATGAAGATTGTGAATGTACAATCCGATATCAGTTTTGAACTTCTCCATTGTTGTATGTCTCTATTCAGGGAAATCACTAAGTCACAGCTAGGGTTTCCTCTTGCCATGTTATATGGTATGAATCTAACCACAGATTTGATGAATGTGACAAGTTCTTAAAACATTGTAGGCTGTGTAATGATCATTTCTGTATTATGTGTGGATAAATGCACTATCAGAAAGGATTACTAAGTATATTCATTGTTTGATATCAATTTTCCAGCATCTAGGTATTCAGGGAGGCACTCATATGTTTCTTCATTACTATTTTCCTTTGATAAACTGAAGACTTGAATAGGCACCGGTCTAGGAAGTGTTGATCACCCACACCTCTTTAAATGAACAATATCATTCAACTGTGGAATAGGAATAGGTCCTAACCTATATGCATCTTTTAGTTCCGCACTTTAACTAGGGAATATCTTTAGCAAACCAACTAAGCTCCAATCTTATTAACCAAACATGCATACCTACATCTTGCATTGTTTCAAGGATGCCCTTATCAGCTTAATAAGAGGTTATTAGTGTTGTAGGTTAACTTTTGATCCAATGACAACCTTTGGAACCAAAACTACAATCTGGGTACTACTGTTGTGTTATCATTTCATACATTATGTGTTGCAATCAATCCTTGTTGAAGGATACCTCTAGGAACACCCTCCTTAGTTTAGTTGAGCTAAAAGTGAAGAGAAGATTACCCACTCCTAGCATTTGGCCCTTAATCATCCTCAACCTGTTGATGAGCCCCTTTCCTGTCTCCTTGATGACACCCCTAGCCTAGGAGATTAGGAAACACTCTAGGGTTTTGGACCTGCAAATTTGGAAACCAACACCTACAACTAAAAATTTTAAAAAATCGATATTATAACCCTTATTATGCATAAAAAGTTCAAAAAATATTCAAAACGTCCAAAAAAAAAAGCTTCAAAAATATTAAAAAATCTTCAAAACAATTATTTGAAGCTTGAAAAAAAAGAATGGTTCACTCACCTTTGATGGTTAAATCTTCTTTGTGCAGCTATTTCTCCCCTATTGGCGTAGGTTTAACTCTCCTGTAGTCCTCACCTTCGAAGAAAAATGAAGCAACCTTCAAAACCCAACAATGGCAGCTTGGAGGAAAAAAATGTTGTTTTGGTCTTTTGTGTTTGTGAAATGAGTGAAAATAAGTGATATGCCCTCACTTTAGAGCGAATTAGTACTTTTAGGGCTTTTTTTTGTTTAAAAAAATGTTAGAAAAGTGTTTTTTTTTTTCGTTTTTGGGCCCAGGCACCGTGGGTCCCCCTTGGTGAACCTTGGGGAGAACTAGCCCAAGACCCGTACTCGAATTGAACCCATACCGGTATGGGGGGGGGGTTCTTGAGGGACCCAATAACACAATCTAAATCTTCATAATATCTTTGTAGCTGTTGAAGATGATGATTGAAGTGTTAATATTGAAAACCATGCTAAAATGATAAAGATTACTATTGGAAATCCCTGAATCGATTTAAAATGCATGTGCATCGTCATTGCTTTAATAGGCCATGATAGTAGTAGAGACAGACTCCAAGGAAAACAATGCTCAAGGTCTTTTATATGAGAAATGTGATGTGGATGTACAAAGTGGCAAAAAGGAGGAAGCTGGGGTTCACAAGGCAAACAACCCAAATGAAGGCAAAATGGCACCTAATACGCCAAACAAGCCTAAAGATGGAGGAAAATACAAGCAAATGCTGCTGCCCACAGAACAAGAAGACAAAAGTAAAACAATTGTGAAAGGTTTATATATTTCAGATTTCCTTGATGAGGATGTGAAGGGCTTATTAGATGATGATGAGGATATTTTATCTCCTAAGTTTGTGAAGGAGAACATTGATCAACAACCATTGCCACAGGTAGATTGGTCAATGAAGGAAGGAGTCTCCATTAAGGAAAGGACAAGCGAGGTTATAAGGCATAGCATGTTTTTCTTGAATTCAAAGAAAGCCAAGAAAGTAAAAGCACATAAGGAGAAGAAACCCATTGCAGAGCCTCCGTCACAGACATTGCTGCCTTCACCATCTCAATTAGTAACAAGAATAAGGTCAAAGGTGGTGGTTGGAGGGAATAAAGAGGATAGTGTTCTCATGTCCCAATATAGAGACATTGTTTAAATTAAAGATTTAAACAATATGACAAAAGTTAGTATAATTGCTTTCGTAAAATACGATATTTAATCAAAGTGAACGATAGAGATAATTTCGTATATTTAAATAAATATATATTATTGATATATAATATCCACTAAATAATATTAAATAATATTATTATGTTAATATTCCTTATAATTAAAATATATATCTATTCTAAATTGACAAAAGTCATAAATCACATTGATAAATATAAATATCAATAATATATAATATTATTATACTATATATGAGGATAAATATATATATAACATAAATATTGCTATAAATATCAATATTGTTAAATCAGTATAAACAATAAATATTATTATTATATAATAATATTAAATATAATTATTAAGTATTATTATAAAACTTAGAAGGATGCCTTTATGGTCAATAAAGACCAAATGATTAGGTGTTCCATACAAAACTAAACAAATAAGTAAAAGACAATTAAATAAATACAAAAGAAGTCTTACCCAAGGATGTAATAAAAAAAATTCAAAGGCAGACCAAACACCACAATATGTCAGAAATTGTCTCCTCTAAAGTGATCGCCCTTTTTAGCAAGAATAACAATAACCTTCAAATGTCTTATAATCAGGGATCCCTAATAAAGTGAAAGGCAGCACTTATATTAAAGGCTGCCATTAGTATATAAAGAGGCAGCGAATGCAGTCTAATAAAATAAAAGGGTACGATCATTAATAAAAAGACAGCGCTTATGTGTTAGACAGAGAATATTCATTTGATAAGTATATGGCAACAAATACATTTAGGAAGATTTATTAATAGGAAAGACAAAGATTATTTAGGAAGGCTGCGACGGGATAGTTAATGATTATTAAGAAATAGCAGCAGTCAATATAAAATAAGCTAGACACTAATAAAAGGTACGATCATGTTGAGGGTCATCAACTAAGAAGGGATGTATCCCTTTACCAAAACATAAAGATATATATATAGTTTGTGATCGGCATTAGAGGGGATATTCAGATTGGGGATAGATAACAAAAAATATAGTAACATCGAACCAAATCTCCTCTTCTACTCAGCCATAAGAAACAGTCTCAAAAATCCAAAAGCAATCATTAATATATTTACGAGTCCATTGGCATCAAGCAGCAAGGAAGTATCGAACCAAGTCTTCTTCTCTATTCAAGCATCGATCTGATTTATTAATTATTAAAAAAGTCAGCAAGTTCATATGCTGAGTCAGATCTATTATAATACATAAAGGATCAGCATTGAAGCATCTTCCAAAAGTCAGCGGACAAGGAAAAGTAGTAAGGAATAATACACATCACCAGAAGAATAGCCTGCTGCAGCCAAGTTGAATTGTGCAAGATTGTAGAAAAATTTGGCTTATTAGAAGGGGACATTACAAGTGTTCCTAATGAGAGGCCCTTAAGGGTAATTTAAAGGTTTAGGACAGGCATTCATTCACCAATCCAACATGAGCAGCATACGACAATTGATACATCATCAGTGGAGCCTTCTCCAAAAATCACTTCATCAGCTCCTAGGGAATTAGAGCCCGAGTCTCCTGTGCTTAATGTTTCTACACCATTTGACTCGTCAGGAGTTGAGGAGACCAAGTTAGAAATGGAAGTTGAAGCAGAAGAGGCTCCTCCCACTTGGTTGCATAAGGTAATAGGGGAGAAAAGGAAGAAGCCCTCTTATCAATTAGATTTTGGCACATTTGATAGCGTTTTCAAGGAACCTACAGCCAAAAGACCAAAGAAACAAATGAGGATAATGAAGATTCCTGATGGAGACATGATCCTTGAGACTGCCATTCCTCCACAAGACAAGACCATGCTTGATATAGAACTGGATGACTTTCAGATTGTCAAGGCAAACTTGGGTCAGAGCACTGGACATGCTGATGTAAATATGTTGGAAGTTGCAACAGAGAATCTCAAGGAACGAGTGCTCAAGGATGGTGAAGACAAGGCAGCCCTCAAGGCCAAAGTGAAGCAGCTAAGGCAGTACATTTCTCACTTACTTCATTCTCCCTCACAACCAGCATTATTACTACCTCAAGTTCTTGAGTCTCCAGATGACCAGATGTAGTACCCCTCCGTTCGCACCTCGGATGTATAGGTGAACTGGTCAAGATGCATGAAGGTGAAGGTAAAATAACTGAAATATTCAAGATAAGGTAAACAATTGATGTTGTACAATATAGGTAGATGCTTCATCCATGTGTGGTTTCATATGAAAGATAATGTGTTTTATTGATAACCTCTATTGCGGCACTGATGATGCAGGCTTTGATATTGTTTTGCATTCCAATGTTTAAGATGTCGATCTTACTACAATTGTTATATATTGAATGGATCTCATGTGACTGATTCTGTTAGATTTATTTGTTATGATGGTACTTCTGACACTTATGATTTCATGCACTTGTATGTTAAGTGTAGGGTTCTGTTCAGATTAAGAGATAGATTTGATTTGGTTATGATTGAGCTAATCTAGATTGATATGACGTGGAAGGGACGATGTCGCATCACTCACTTGTGAGCGCCCTGCGATGTTGCGATTCCTTTTTCCACCTAGTGCTAGCTTATATGCATCTATACATGCTTGACCGTGACATTTGTTGCAGGATGCAGGTACCAGGCATCGACTCCACCTGAATTAACAGGTCTGAGCGTGCCTTGAACCCAATGGATATGTTGTTTCGGAGATAACTTAAGGTCCCACATCCCAAGTCATTATCCTCAATCAGGATGCATGACATGTCTAGTCAACCTGTCAGTTCTGTTGGTATGTCGGTCTTGCAATTGATTTATATTTGATGGAACTTGTTGGCTAAGTGTGTTTTGGCCTGGCTTGTGAACATGTCTGATTTGGCTTTTGACAGTTGTCCTGCTCAATGGGTTATGTTGTATGCCTAGATTTCGTTAGATAGTCATGCTATTATTTGATCCACTATGATATTTAATAGGGTTACATCATATTATCATTATTATTATTAATATTTAATAAGATTTAAAATGATAACTGATAATTACCTAGTTCAAGATATTTAAAGGAAGCAAGTATGGCAGTCAAAACACTTAAAATTCACCACTCCTGCAAAATTCAATGTTGTGGTGCACCTGGTCAACCATAGGATTGACATTAGCAGTAGCTTGCTTCTCCTGATCTTCCTTGGGAATTGTATTGGGGACTTGAAGAAGTGAAATTGCCCAAATGATGAGTTAACTTGGCCTCCAATTACTTATGCATATTTAATTGAGAAAAGAGACTGATGCCATACTGGTCAATGTGGTTAGCCCTAGATTATTTAAGATAATGCAGACTGGTCAATTTAAGCAGATAGGCCGGGCAAATTAAGTAGGTAGGTAAGAGTCAAGACTCCGGATTTTGAAACTTATAAATTACTTTATTTATGATAATCCAAATGTCAAATTTTAATAATATACGGCATTTATAAGTGATTTTGGAAATTAGGCTGTGAGATCAATGGAATCAAGTAATTATCATACTGAACTATATTTCTTTCAATGTATATGCTGAAAATATAAGGGTTCAATGGTATACTAGAGTATCTTTTATGGTATAATTGCTTTCCATTAGTTGAATTTGCTTTTTCATGAATCTTGCCTCTATTTTGCCTAGCTGGGTTTTCAAATTTGAAAAAAAAAAAATCTTTGATGGAAAGGCAAGTGTCGAGCCTCTCAAGCAAAGATTCACATATCTTCTCTAGAGATGTTTGGTGTAGTTTTAGTCTATGAGAGATGTGCCTCCTAGACTCACCAATATGTTTGTAGGAAAATACCCAACCTATTCTGTTCGTCTCTAAACTAAATAGAAAGTTGAAGGCCAGCATATAAATGTCTAGCAAGTTGTGCAATGTCTTTCTGCATATCTTCCCTTCAGGGCTGCTAATGGTTGTAGTTGTAGAGATCTAGTGTCTCTAAATGATAATCCATAGTTCATTTCCATATAGAATCTTGATAATATATTTGTAATCAAGAATTTACCAAGTTTAGGGGTCCACGATTCCAATAATGCCTTCATATTTAGGTTGAATGTGCTGATTCCAAAAGGTAGTTTGCATGCGTTTCTTGCTATTGCATTTAACTCAAAAGAAGGGCCTGTAGAGCCCTGGGAAGCGAGCCAGCATGGGTCTCCTAATACAGGACAAAATGGCAAACAACTTCCTCAAAAGGAGCGAAGGCCTGAGGGGGTGCCCATAACCTTGTTAGGTACAGCAGAACGTGTGGAAATTGAGAGAAGATTGTCCATTACATCTTTGACAACTTTTAGCCAGTCGATACTTGAGTCGCCGGTTCCTTTTTAGAATTATTTCATTCAATCGTGCTGAGGAGGGAGTTCGTTCAGATACCTGTTAGGTGGGGAGTCTTCTCAATTCTAGTCGGCCATTCACACCCATTGCTGAATCACTAATTTAGAATGCTATATCAACTTCTTCGATTTGTTGGTTTTCGGGATGGAAGAGTCAGGAATGGTGAATTCGTGATACCCATTTGTTTTATCAGTGTAGAATGCGAGGATTGTAGAGGCAAACGTTGTGTTGATAAGGGAGTGAGACATGGTGGAAAGGTGCAGAGCTCATGCAGATTGGAGTGGCGAGGAGAACAAGATGTTTGAGACGGCACTGGCTATCTATGTTAAGGACATCCCCAATCGCTGGCAGAATGTGGCTTCTATGGTAGGAGGATGGGAAAGTGCCCTTGCCGGACTATGCATTTGATGACAAAGTAAAGGGTGTAATTCAAGTTGATGGGCAACATGAGGAAGGAAAGGGAAAGGCCTCTCCATGTCAAGACATCCATTGGACAGATGATGAACAGAGGTAATTATTATTTGGCCTTTCTCTCTCTGGTTTTGTGTGTTAGATGGCTCTTGCTTGCTTCATGTTGTTTCAAATTGGGAAGGTTTAAGAGAGAGAAAAAGTATTTAAGGAAGAAAAACTCTGCTTTGAATCTAATTGTATGAATCATGGTCAAGCCCAAATATGATTGCCCTTTGAGGCTGAATGAGTTTTTAATTGTGGGACGATGATTACTGGAGGTTTTTCTATCTAACTAGTGGTTAATATCCAAATTCTGTACTCACTGCACACGGAGGCATAGTTACAATGTCGAATGCGCAAATACTTTCGAGTTGAGTCGACTCTCTGGGAAAATGGATGAAGTCCACACTTTCAGAGTCATTTCCAAGTTCGACAATTTAAGGTTTCCTGTGACTAACCTTTCACCCTTACTTTGATGCATACTTCAGCCAAGACATATGGGGAGCTTTTCATGATTAATTATGTCAAGCTATGACAAGCTTATGCCACGAAAGATTCGGGAAATTGCTTACCTCCTTGTGGGAAGTAATACTCTGTCAAATTTCACCGTAACCCAAAATGGCTGTATAACACCAAGTGAAGGACGCCCTTGCCCTGTTCAAAAACTCCCACTCTGGCGCACTCTGGAGGATTTAGGCGCAGGTCGTGGGTTTGGACTTTACCCCCTACCAGTTGCTTCTGTTCGAAAGTTTCTAAGTACTTTTCAACGACTCCATTTCAAATATATCCTGCAATCGTGGCATTCTGTGAGACCATATTTCTTAAGGATTCCACGTTTTGCACGCCTGTCCACCAGGGCACTTGCAACTGCCACATCTGACAAAAAAAAAAAATTTCCCTCGTGTTATGCTTGATGAATGTATCACTATCCTCATTTTTACTGGAGATCTGATACGGTGCACCTTATTATAATGCAAGCCGATTTTTCAGATTGTTTCGCTTAGCATCACTGATAATCTCCACAAGATCATTGTCTCGTGACCATCTTGAAAATAAATATTGTTGCACTGGGACAATCAGCACATACTCAAGGTCTTAACAACTCTAGTAGTTGTTCCATGGGGCATGTTTAACAAACCAAATGCGATTGCCACCATGGTGGCAGCGAAATAATTCTTTTCCCATTTCCCCACAATATTAAGTAAATATCTTGAATCTGGGAAACACCTTGCTGCCTTCATCTTCCAAGCCAATTTCTCCAACTATGCATAGATCTCTTTCATCTATGGATGTGATCTGTCTACTACACAAAAGCATGTACCATTTTACACCCTTAAACCCAGGTTTCTCACATAGAGAGTGCTCTACCAAATCATTTCCTTGTCACTACAAAACACCTTCTATCATTCTCTGGTACCATGGCAGATCCAATATCTCTATTGTTGATTTGTTTATTATCCATTTCACTCATGAGGTTAAATGGCTAGGAAGGTACGACGAAGGGTCGCAAATTTCGATACCAATCTTCTATACAAACCTCATTTAAATGAACACACAGAAGCAAAGAGTAATTGTAGTGATATATTTAATGCTCTAGTACCATTGATTCAAAGCACCGTGGTAATTCAATTTCAGAGGACAACACACTAAAATGTGGTTTTAAGGTGTTATAGGCAAAAATGGTTTAGATAAAGAAGGAGAACAATAATAGTCAGAACGTCATGACAAAGGGTGAGAAAATCAATAGGACACCATGCCAGAATTGTAATGCAAGATCGTATATAGTCAAAACTTGCAGTTTCTGTACAATGATCCAAAAGGTCAAATGTGTATAGACCAAAACTAGACTAACTAGAAGCCTATTCAATGAATAGTTGTCATACACTAATATACAAGTGTGGAAGACGAAAAGACAACTTTAAATGAAGTCTTCACGTAACATTTTATTTCGGGTTTTTACTCCCTACGAAAGAGGACGATAACTATTGAAAAGGTGGTGGCCTTTGTCTACTCTTGGTGATAAATTATGATTTTGGTCCCTATGCTTATTATGGGATGAAAAAATATTTGCTATTCAATAATCTATGGTATTTATATTATTATTATTATTTCAAGATGAGAAAGATGATTAGTTAAATGTCTAAATTTTATAATAATATTATTATTCCTTCGTTGGATTGGTTAAGTCATCAAATAAGTTAATTAATTAGGGTAATGAGCTATACCTACATATATATCTTGTATTAGATTATCGTTTAAAGACAATTGTAAACCAAATATTATAGTTAAGTGATTTTATTGAATTAAATTATTGAAATTTATCTGAATGGACCACTTGATTTATCTATAGTTTGAAAGGAACACAATAAAGAATATTAGTAGATATTTACCTAATTTACATTATAGGCATTATAGTTTTATACTTATACATTTCAATATATAATGATATCTATATCCTCGTATTTTATTTAATTCTATGACAATAGTAAGGAGGCCTCAATCTAGATAACCAAAGTCTATGCCTTGGAAATTAAATTATTCTTGTATAATAAGAAGAAGTATATTTGTATTGTGTTTATATCTCTTAGAATGTAACTAAATATAGTTTTAGCGTCTAATCCTATTTAGTTATTTAAATGTGCAAGTTATGTTGAAAATTGATAACGTTAATTTATTTAAACGACATTATTAACTGCAATATTATATAGTCAATTAGTGTTTAAAATAAACATAAATTATTTATAAGATGGGTTGTTGTTGATGAGTACAATTTTGTTTACTTAATGAAGTCCACATCCATGGATCCCATTTGGTGTAATAAATTATGTTGTGTTGATATCTTCTTGTTACAAGGAATAGTAGAATAATTGAAGTGAATGTTGTATTGATTCATGGGCATCTTATGAGTACGGTACTGTTTTGAAGACCCATGGTTAGTATGTCATATTATATATTGCACTTAGAGTATGTAAATTGGATTGGTCTATTTGAAGGAGTCGTGTTTTTATGAGTAAATGTTAAATGTGGGATTGCTGTGTTTCAGTGGTGTCTAGTGAAAGTTGATTCCAGAGGCTAGGAGAGGTTGTTGTGAGTTGACCCTTGTGATACTTCAATCTTGTTAAAGAATGAGCATGTTTGGTTTTATGTGGGGTTGACTTCTCTCTGCTTATGGTTTGTATGTTTTTAACGACTGTGCAAGAGGGATAATGCCTTGCTCAGTATATCTAGTCCTGTTGTTATGTCTTGAGATCATGATGTTATAAAAAGCCTTGTCGTCTCTAGTTATGTATGGACTAAATGACAATTGAATGATAAATGCACTTCTTGTGATTGTATTGTTATCCAACTGGTCGTACTAGTCTTGTATCCAGTTTTGTGGTAAGATATGGAACAGGGTGACATGGAAATCTCAGAGTTGTAATGAATATGTGTTATTATGGGCAATGGTCTAGGAGTCCTGCCCTTATAATTATGTTATGGAGGGTTAATGCTTGGTATTGTTATATAAGGATAGTTGTTATACAAGATGGTCAATGCCTTGCATGGTTCCGTATCCTCATTGTTGTGATGTCTTGCTATGCTTGTTGTGTAGGATTTCCTAGTTTTAGGTAAGGGAGTGGCTTCTGATGTGGGGGCCGGTGCCAAGTGGCTAGCCAGGGTAACCCACTGGGAGTTGGTAATTCAGTGATAACATAATAAAATACCTAGGGGTTGGGTAGTTTTCACACTAACAAAATAATAAGATGTTTTGTTCCTCACTCATGCCTGTAGTGCTAGTTCAGACTAGGGATGAGGGGAGAAGGCCAGGATTGGCAAATTTACTTCTTTGTCATCACAAAAGGAAGGTGGATTCCCGCATGCGTCATCCTATGGGGCCGGTGTCTAGAGAGAGACTGCCAAGGTAACCATAGATGGGGGCCGGTGTCTAGAGAGAGACTACCTGGGTAACCCATGTCAGGGCCATGCGATGACACTCTCCTTACTACAGCCTAGAATTCCCTAGTTGTACACTCCCCATTTGTTAAGTGTTGCCTCTGGAAGTACTGTTGTGTTGTTAGTGATATTGACTTGTGCGGTTGGAAGTCATGTGCTGTCCTTGATCTATAGTCCTCTGTCTACTGACTGTCCGTTGTTGTGGGACCTTATGTTATCTCCTAGCTCGGAGGGGTGGGCCTCAGGGTTCCACATGGTTGGGTGGTAAGAGCTATCCATTGGTCCTTTTTGGAGATACGGTTCGAGTTCCGCGCAGAGGTGTTCCAGATCCAGTTCGCTTTCCTCCTTCAGAGTTGTATGCTTTCTTGTGTATTCTTTTGTAAACCGACATGATTGGTCTTATAATCTTGTAATCATATAATCCTGTACTGAGTCTCCGTAATTAATCTATCCTGTTACAATAAAAGTTATTTGTATCTATTTTAGCAGTGTAATGGCTATTGCTTCTATAGTTTTATTTTCTGTCATTAATGCAGTTATGTTGCCCTAGAGTTGTTAGAAGAGTAAATTTCGTGTACACGGTGTAATATGATATGTTTGGTTACTACTTGCTCTTGCTTTCAAAAAAAAATTATTTCTGTAAGTTTTGCACTTTTAGTCTAGCACTCTAGGGTTGCATGACGGGGCATTACACCAGAAACCTAAGATACCGTGTTCTTGTGTCTGACCCGCTGTACCCGTATTGGTACAGTGCGGGTACGAGAGCGAGGACGAGACGCAGGTGGTTCGCCCTGGGTCCACCCCAGGCACCTTCCACACTTTAAAACATGCACGATATAGAGGAAAAGCATCTGAAATTTTACAAGATTGTTAATGAGCACAATGAAGACAAATCCATCCCTCGGACATTTGACCAGCAAAGATAAGTAAGATGATAACAGTTGTCTCCCAATGAAAACTAAAGGACGTCCTGATATGATACTTTGGATATACATGAGAAGCAAATAGGGTATATTAAAATATCATTATAACGAAATAACAATCAAATCAAATAATTAAGTTATATAAATTTATAATAATAAGTTTAAATAATTTATAATATTTTATATAATATATAATAAATTAAAATGATATTTTATAATTTATATTAATAATAAATTATATAATATATATATATATTAAAATGATATTATATAATTTATATATAAATAATAAAATTATAAATTAATATATAACTATTATATATGTTGTCGTACTGTACCCAGGCCAAAAAAAATTGCCACATCCACGTACCCATACCAAGATCGGCAACTTAGCCAGAAACAACTAAATCAACTAGTTGTTTATGGCAAGCATATGAGAGATTGGCTTGAAGACTTCGTAGATAGAGGCACCGACATTCTTGCAAAACTATTTGAGTTGGTGTCAAATTCCAAGGTGGTCATTTAAGGGATCGACAATTTGGTAGTGTATGACAAAAATGTTGCCGACATATGATAGAATTTCTACAAGGTTGAAGACAATAGGAATGAGAACACTGACAAAAGAGCAGAAGCTCAAGATTTTCACATGGAGTGAGCAATACACTTTCCTGATGAAAACCTCAAATGGCATAGCATCGGTTTTTATTGACTGGAAGGAGAAGCTTCACGGAGTTGACAAATTTGTTGCAGAATTTGTCCGAAGATGGTCATGTTTGTCACTTGGATGAGGTATAGGGTGACTTCCAGCTGTTGATTAGGGAGAGATTTTGCGGTGATCCTCAGGTTGATAAGATATTAATATGTATCTTTTGGCGGAGATGACTGTAAAATTTGATGGCAGAAAAAAAGTATGATGAGATCAGAAAGATGATTGAAGAGAGCGATATTATGCTTCAGCAGAAAACCATACACTTGGATTCCATAATTGTACTAGGAAAGGCAAAAGTTGAAGAGTTTCAGCGAAGTTTGGATTCCCAAACTTAGCCATTTTTCAGCAGGCTTCAAAAGAACTATTTTCAGCAGGTGTTTTCAAATGATCTATTTTGAGAACTGATTGTTTACTCAAAAATTTAATTTATTTTTGGATCCTTTAAATCGTATGCATATTTGGGACTATATTTGTAATAACATGCAACTTTCAGTCTAACTGATTTTGCATGAACTATTTGCTTTTAGTATTTGTTTTTATTTTGCAAATAAAACTTGCATCCATGCAAGTCTAGTTCTAAGGTGAAGAGTATCAGTTAAACTCTTCTTTTTCCTTCCATGCAATTCTTTGTTTAGGGTATAAATAAATGCCTTCTATGCACTTATTTTTCTAATGGTAAATGTTCAAGCTTATTTGTGCTATCAATTACTGTTCATCTTTGTTTTGTGATCAATTGTTCTTGAAGGTTAGATAACTTCTTTGATCTTGGCAAACCTTGTGTTGCTAAGGTTGGGAATGAATGTTTGTAACTTTGTTCATGATCATTTGCATTTAATCTTGTTATTGTTTGCTTCTATTTGTGTTTATCCTAAATCAATTCACCTTTGTCTATTTCTTTCTTTCAATCTCTGAGTTCAATTGAAAGAAATAAACGTCGTAACTAGAGTAGTTTATATTTCTGCATTAATTGGAGAAATTCTCATTTATGTAGAAGTGATGAATCGCCTTGTGCTCATATCTAAGAAAGCAAAAACATAGGTCTTAGTTTGTTTTCCTTTTAAATTCTGTAAGAGGGAGTTTCCCCTCCAAATTTGAACAACAATCTTATTGTACACACTGTTCCATTTTGAGTCACACAGTCAGCTTCAAGTTACGATTTGAACAAGTGAATCGTGCCCAGTGATAGAGAATGGTAAAAGTTACAACAAAGCGCATAAGTATAGTGATGTTGCATGAATAAAATCAAACCTAGAAAAACCGGTGATTTGATCAATAAATTCTGCCTGTCTAAGTAGCATTCAAGTTATCATTCATCAAGTAAATCACAATTGTTTTAGAATTAATGGTCATTAGAATAATGGTGCAGTTTTCAAAGGGGCTGACTTTCTAAAATGGCACAGATATTCATGATATCCTCCTTTCTAAAAATAAGTCAAGTATGCAAAGATTAAATGCTTATTTTTATTTTTCAAAGTAAAAGTAAAATCGATGAAGGGAGGTGCATCTTCTAAGTATAGTCGGCCTAGAGTAATAAAAGCAGTACTTTAAAGCAAGGTTTAAGTACTATTTTCCAGCATCATTTTTGAAGAATTTTCAAGGTAACAAGCAGTCTTGATTGGTTTTTCAGTAGCATCACTTTTCTCTTCTATCATATTCTTCTTGCTGCTGTAGCTCACTTGCCATTTGGAATTCTTTCACTTCCAAAGACTGAATTTCCTTCCCAGCAGTGTATTTGTTAAGATTTTTGTATTTCAAATTCTAGGATGGCAAAAGAAAACTAATTTTCGACCAGGGAATTGCATGAAGATGTCCTGGAACACATAACATTCTTATCAAAACAGCTCATAGCATGTTTAGGATACCCTTCCTGTCTATTTTAATAATCGGGAAACCAAAGAAAGAGTAGTCAGATTCAAGCCATTAGAAGAAAGATTTCAAAGTTTCTGAGTGTTTTCAGAATCCCACCATAATCAACACAGAAAAGAACTTCATCAGAATCACTTAGAGCTGCCAAAGAAGTCTATTTTTAGCCCACGCTAATTACCTTTTTCAAAGGAAAGAGCATATTCCAAGTTTCACTATTTTTAGCTTGTGTCATTTTTAGTGTTCCCTATTTATAGCTTGGAGTCAACTATTGTTAGATCATCTATCTTTTGAACACTTGTCATGCAAGCGACATGAGCTTTAAATGTTATTTTGTAATAAATTCAATCTACAACTTAAATGGAGGTTGCAAGGATTAGATTTTAGAATTAGTGGACAAGATATTTTGTAATAAAAATTGCATTTTGTGTAATTAGTTATTCTTAACAGTAGAAGTCCTAGTTAGCTTTTATTATTTTCTCATGCAATAGCTTTGTAAACTTATAAATAAGTGTTATTTTGCACTTAATGGTTGATGGTAATTCTCAAGTCTGCATATTGTTGAAATTGCTGTTTAGTGTTATTATTAATCTAGACCTCCATATTCATTCAAAAGAATTTATTACACCTATCTTGCTTTGTTCATTATGTGTGTTGAGGGAGATTAAATTGCTTTTAACAAGTTGCAAGCTTTGAATTGCAAGTTTGCTCAAAGTTGAAGATTGTGGCTTTGTACAAATCTCATAATTTAATCTACTAAAGCGTTTGTCTTTACATTTAAGTTTATCCAATCTTTATGTGCACTTGCATTTTTCAGCCTTTGTTTTTAGTTTTAGCAGTGCAAATGTGTAGTTGTAGAATCTATTTTTAGTCAAAAGCATAAAAAACCTTTTGCATAGCATTGAAGTGTGTGTCAGCCTTTTGCCCTTAGTGATTTCAAAAAATAAACAAATTTATTTTTATTCAACACGAGCATGAAACACCCCAAAAAATATTGTAAAGATTGTAAATAGCAAGTATATATTGTAAAAATTATGTTAGCTTTTATTTATAGGAAGCTTTCCCTTCTAACTCAAAGAGCGGTTCTACTGCACATCTATTCCATTTTGTGCCTACAAATTAAAATGCTAATAAAGTGTTTCTCTTTATGTGTTATTGTGCCTTTGTGTTAAATATCATTTAACAATTACTGAAAGCTTTGTATTGTGGTAGGTGTTAGGTTAGTAGTTGTAACTTTGAATGCAACCATGGTGTTTAGCTTATAACATCCTGATGCATATTAAACTATCCAATCTTCATGTGCACTTGCATTGTTCAATCTTTACTTTTAGTTGAACAACTTAAGCATGTTGTTGTAGGGTTTTCTTTCAATCAAAAAGCATAAAAAGCATTGAGGTGCATGTATGTGGCCTTTTGCTCAAGGTGAAGTTGTTGGTTATGGTACGGGAATAGGGTTTTGGTATGCCGATACAGCGATTTTTTTTCTTTGATTTGGGTACGGTTGGGTACGACTGTTATATATAATTTAATATTTATAATGATGTATAATATTAATATAATATAATATATTAATATAATTTTAATATAATATATAATAATATATTATACATTATATATTATATTATAATATATTATTAATTTATATAATATATATTAATATATTATATTATATATAAAAATATATATAAAATTTAATATTTTAAATAAATTAATAATATATTATACATTATTAAATATTATACATTATAATATATTATTATTATATATGATAATATATTATATTATATTATATATAATTTTATTTAATAGGTTTTGTTTTTTAAATTAAAAATCATTAAAAAAAACAAAAAAAAATAGTTTTAAACTTTTAATGTGTTTAAAAAAAAAATCGACCCTGAGCGCGTGGGAGTGCGTGGGAGCACCCAGTGGCAAACATGGCATGGCCCTGTTGCCCCAGGCTCCCTGTGGGTTCGCCTACAGTGAACCCACAGGGAACCCGGGGCGGCAGGGCTATGCCCTGTCTGCTTCAGTCGCCGCCGCTCCCATCACCGCTCCCGTCATCACTACGGGACCCGCTCCCGACCAGTGCGGGACCGACCCCCTGCACTAAGTAACCCGATAACTAAGGCTCTAGGTGAATCCAAAAAGAAACTTTTAAATTTATTCAACATGAGCATGAACCAACCTAGTAAAACACTATAAAGATTGTAAATACCAAGTATATGTTGTTCATATTAGGTTAGTTTTTGTTTAACAAAGAGCTTCCCCTTCTAATTCAAAGAACAGTTCTACCACACATCTATTTCGTTTTATGTCGCACTGAATGATGTGAATTAAAACACTAACATGCAATTGTCCCCTACTTTTCAGAAAACAATTGTCGTCCCCAAAACCCATCCTCGTGTCCCTCCTTTCCAAAATTCCATGCAACACTAGTTTAAATGCATTTGATTTAAGATTGATATTTCATGCAAGTTCTGCAGACTAGATATAATACTTATAATTGGTAGAATACAATCTAACAAAGTTATTGTGATAAGCCTTCATGACATTAACAAATACAAGATAAAATCATCAACAACCACGAACAGGATCCAACATCAGTCTCTAAACATGCATTTTCATAGGTGGAAAATCTACTCATGATCCTTTGGCAAAGAAAGCAAGGAATATGATAGTGGTATTTTGACTCTTTTCATGAGTTCAATAGGACTGTAATTTTCAATTTTATAGATCCTAAATTATGTCATATGATATGTACCTGCGAAGCCACTCTAATGTCCCAACTGAAACCCTTTTTTCCTCCACAACTGCTGTTGCACCAGATCCAGGTTCTTGCTCAAATGTTCCATCCTTTACCTGTAGACACATGCATTGCATGAACACTTTATAAGCTAGTGTTTCTAGCAAGAGCTAATTACCAAACAATATGTCATATGGTAATAGATGCTTTATTAATGTTTATCCTTGAAAAGTCATGCATTCTTATCATATGGGAGTAAAATTATTATATTAAGGTGTAGCCAATTAGCTCAGAAATCAAACCAAAATTTGTTGAATTGAACAAGCAACACCATTATCATAAAATAATACCAACTGCTATGAGACCATAGAACAAAATAATTAAGCCAAAATATGCATACTTTAAGATTCACGTGACAGACCAAATCCGAAGGAATACTACTACAAGATCATAACAAAGATTGAGGGTCGGTGTGCCAAATGCAAGTTGGAACAGTTCACTGATTTTGAGAGTTTTGCATTTCAATTAAAATCCATAGTAACTATGGTTTCAAGAGATCTCTCGTAACAATTATTCTCGGTTGTTCAAATTTAATGGTCTATGGAACTTATGAAATATACATTACAGAAAAAATAGTAGAAAGTATTTTTGGATTGTCAAAGAAAGGCATAATCCCCAAGCTAAACACTTTGAGATTTCCTTCTCTATATTCTGCTTTCTGTGAACATATGTAAGTTTTCACTTTATCCCAAAGACAATTGACCCAAAGAATGTTAGCTGTAGAGCTAGTTCTTTTGAGCAGCCTCACGGCATTTGCACAGCAGAAAGAGTTGAAAGGACTTGAGAATATGGGATTTGGTGTATTATACTTAGCTTACAGTTATTAAATCATGTAAGGTATCACTTGAATTAAACAAAGTGATTAGGTATTGCTAATTATATACCTAACATCTTATGGTGATGTATGAATATGACAAATCAAGTTATAATATAGATGCCACATTCTTACCTCTCATCCATCTCTCTTTTGATGTCTCTTCTAATATTTTTATATCCATAAATACCTTATGGTATCAGAGCCATGGTGGATTTCTGAAGCTGTGGTATTACATCAGATTGAGGAATTGAGTGCAGTATCAAAAAAAGGTGAAAGAGAGAAACTGCTCATTACCAAAACAAAGAGTCAACAACAAAGACAAGTGACTTTATTTCTAAAGTTTGTGTAATATGTTAAATATTAAAATGATGTACTGCTTCTTATGAATTTATTTTTTAATCCAAGTTTAGAAGCAAATTATATTATTTATAAGAGGTCTATTGAATGCACAAGTAATTATGAACTATTTGTTGTACGGGTACCACATGGAGTCCAATCGAATGTAAGTCTTTCTTGCTTAATGAGTCTTGATTGAATCCGTGTTTTCCATGTTCGTGAATGTTATGTTTCTCAAGCTATGATTGATGTCAATACATTGCCAATGGGATTTGCTTTCCAAAGCATTAGATGAGAGGCAAAACAGAGATCAGATGCAAAATAGAGGCCAAAAATGGTTGTCTTGGGAAAAATGGATGCCTAGTGTATTGGAGAGCTTCTCTCCAAATGATGGACACTTTATGTGTTTCGAGTCATGAAAAATGAACATATTATGTATTGGAGAGCTCCTCTCCATTGCATGTCCGATGTTAAGTGCAAATTTAAGTGAAATGGCCCATAAGTGAAAAAGGACGCCCATTTTCATAAGTTGTCCAATATCAACTAAATCAGAACAAAAAAGTGACTTAAGTGACCCTTAGAGCACTCCTCCTAATCATAAGTTGTCCAATGTCAACTTAAATGCATAACAAAATGTGTCCACCTAATGTAGAGGAGAGCTTCTCTTCACTAAGTGGGTAAAGTCAAGTGAAAATTAAAAAATAAAGTGCCCATCTAGACCATGAGTGTGTTCCTCTCCATTGAGTGTCCAATTTTAAGTTAACGTCCAATAAAAATTAAAATAAAAGGTGGACATATAGTGTATTGGAGTGCTCCTCATAAAAGAATGTCCTACTTAAGTGAAAATCAAAACATAAAATGTACCCACCTAGACCATTGAATGTAAAATACCTTTCTAAATGACTGAAATTTTTTGCCAACTTTTAGATAAGATTTCTTGCACAAATCAACAAATAAACATTGTTTACTGCCTAAGGAGTCTAATTGTTTCCATACAGAGTAAACGAGAAAGATACTTGCACTATCACAGTGTACGGAAATGCATTACATTGTACGAGAATAACAAACAAAATTGGTACTCAGAAAATCAACTGCATGTATTAAATTAAAACAGCAAGATACAATCATAATCCCCAAAAACTCCATGTCCATACAATGGCCTGACAAGTACATATATAGGTTTGTCGGACGGTTGCCAACCGTGCCAACCAACGTACCGATCGGGAGTAACTACTCACCAAAACTAACAAACATAAACATACTTCCCGAAACAACTAAACAAAACATATTTTACCAAAAGGTACTAAACTATACAAAGTACGCCTAACATCATCCCCCCAAAAAGCTTGTTGTCTTCCAGACGACTACAAACAAGATCCAAAAAATAACTAGGAAGAACGAGGGTCAGTGGACGTCCCTAGAGGTGTGGATGCCGTTCGTGCTGAACCAGGAGCCTCCTGCTGAAGTTGAACTAATCACCGAAGCCTGTTAACCTCCTCAGTCCTTTGCTTCAGATGTGTCGTGGCAATGATATGCTTGTCTCTGGTGAGACATACCATCTGGACAGCCTCGACCAACTGTTATTTCATTTTTTCCTGTGTTGCCTGAGATTCGGCCAACTCCTTTGTAGCCTCTAGCTCTGCTCTAAGTGCATCGGCCTTGTTCCTTTCTAACTGTGTGAGCTCGGCTTCCTGTGCCAGCTGCCTTTTTTCTGCCTTCAACACCTCCTGATATTTGAATTTGCTTTCCTCTCCTTTGTGCTCTGGTGACCCTGTTTGCCGGTGAAAATGACATTCTGACCTCTTTTATACTGCTCGGCCGATTCAGTTATGGCCGGAATGGTTTGATGAGTTGATCTGGCACCTGGATGGCAATTACTAGCTCAAACCCTTTCTAGTACGGCAATACTTAATTGGTACGGTCTATATGGTACGGCCAACTTGCACTGTGAATCTCTTCATATGGAAAACAATTATTCACCAACACATATGGTCGAAGAAGGTTGAGATCGTACGGTGGAAGGCACTCTAGCTTTGTCGTACGGCAAACCAAGTCCCAATCGTACGGCTAAAAAAAATCTGCAGTTCCTGAAAACTGGTACGGCTAGCAGGAAAATCTCGTACGACAACTGCAGAGAAATCCGTACGGCGGGCTTGTTCAAAGAGACACGTATGGCATAAATGAAAATCCGTACGGCATATGCATACAACTCGTACGGCCTGAAAAATCTGTACGGCAACTTGCTCAACGAAAATCTATACGTCAGTGCTGAAATCCGTACATGTCCCAGCAATTCGTACGATCTGAAAAATCCGTACAACTTGCTCAACGAAAATCCGTACATCAATGCTGAATTCCGTACGTCCTGAATGATTAAGATCCGTACGGCGAAATCTGACAAGAAAATCCCTACGCCAACAAGGAACTTGCCAGGGAAATCCGTACGTCTCGAATGATTAAGATCCGTACGACAGAACTACCAGGCAATCCGTACGGTGTCTGAAAGAGGTACTTCGTATGGAAAAGTTGTTTGCAGAGACCTCAGATGGTACGGTCCGCTCAGCTCTGCAATTTCTCCTTGGCAAAAAGATGACATGTAATGGTGCGATCTGCCTTTTATTCTATTAGGTCATATTTATTTACTTTATTTCTGTTTTTGCTTTTTCTATATATATATATATATATATAATTTTTCCAATTTTTCCCCGACTTATTTTTTCCGTTTTTTCCAATTTTCCATCCATAGCCAACTAAATAGAGTTTTTCTGTTTCTCACCGGCAGGGTCCACCTGTTATCTGCCTCTACGACTGTAACAATTTCTTGTCGTGTAATTTGTCCCGTGGAATGTCTCTTGATATTTTTCCTTTCTCTAGAGTTTTGTAGTGAGGGTGATTTGACAGTCCGACAAGTAGTCATATCCTCCACTTTAAATATTTTAACTTCATTATTCGGGGAAGTACCTTTATTGATTTTGTAATCGTCCTTATTCCTTCCGTATGGTCTCTTTCTGGCCGGTACTTTCAATGCTGGGTTCCCGTCGTTAGTTCCATCACCCCGATTCACCTTGTTTGTCAATGGCTTTTCATACCTGATCACCTTGTCTAGTTCAACTTTATGTGCAAGTGCATTATCTATCTTGGCATCATCCTCTGTATATTCTTTTTGTGCCTCTCTTAGTCGACTTGTCTGTTCTTGGTCCACTATTTGCTCTGTTACTTCCGGCTGATTATTACCTTCCTCCCCTTTGTCACTCATTACTGGTTCCCTCTTGCCAAGTGGTCGAGTGTTTGTCAATCCATCAAGTGCTTCATTCATGAACAATGTTTCACTCGTCGGCCTAGACTTGCCCAGACTTTCACTCGTCGGCCTAGGCTTGCCCAGACTTTCATTCGTCGGCCAAGAGTTGCCGAGAGTTTCACAGTTGCCAAGTGTTTCACTCTTTGACCGAGTTTTGCCAAGAATTGCACTGCCAGGACTTGCATTGTTCATCGGAGAGCTCTCGCCGACTTCTTTTATTGAAATCATATTACATTCCGGTTGATAGAACTCGTTGCCGAGAGTTTCACAGTTGCTAAGTGTTTCACTCTTTGACCGAGTTTTGCCAAGAATTGCACTGCCATGACTTGCATTGCCAAGACTTGCACTACGAGGACTTGCATTGTTCATCGGAGAGCTCTCGCCGACTTCTTTTATTGAAATCATATTACATTCCGGTTGATAGAACTCGTAATCTTCCATCTGCCAGTGGAAGAGCCCACTAAAGGAATTAGTTTCATCCTCAGAACATTCTTGCAATTTTAATACTCCTTCCTCATCAGGTTCCATTGGCCCTCTGCCAACTGACTCTCGTCCGTCTGAATCGGAATCCGATGCTAGTTCCTCACTTATAGCCTGTGTTCTCAGATCTATGACAATCTTCTTACCTTTGTTCTCTATTGGCAATGTGTTTCTTTTCCAGTTATGGTTGGCTTTGGCGGCTATCAGCCACCCTCGGCCAAGTAATGCATCATACGATGCATTTTGTGCTGTTATGACTACAAACTTTAATCGAAAAAGTTGGGTGCCAATCCTTACTTTCTAAGCCATTAGCACTCCCAGCGCTTTAATTCCGTGCTGGTCTGCTCCCAATAACTGGAAATTTTGTGGCCATAGTGTAGGTTTCCCCAAGCACTTCCACGTGTCTTCTGTCAGCACATTCACTCCCGACCCACCGTCGATTATTGTGTTCGTCAGGTGACATCCACCGATTTCCATGTGTACGACGGCTGGATTCTTGCCATTGTTAATGGCCAACAGTCTCGGATCGACGACTTGTTCTCCTTCCAGCAGTGGCTCCACTATGACATCTTCATCCTTTGTTTGCCCTTTTGAATTCCCTTCCATCGCCTTTGAGATCAACACCCTCAGTTGCAGCATGCTCTGTAGAAGATCCGCTATCTTGACCAATACAGTGGTTTGCAGCACCTGATTCACGATACTTTTGTCCGACTCTGGTCGTACGGTAGTTGTCTTTCTATTCTTTCCTTCCGTTTCCATTGCCATCTCTACTTCTTTCCTAGCCTCTCGAAGTCTCTCCTCGGTTCGGGGATCTGGATACATCGCTTTTTTCCCTTGTGCCCTTGTGACGGCAAAGACTTCTTCGTCATCATCTTCAATGTGAATAAGATTGACCGTACTTTTTTGTTTCGGGCAATCCTTGTCTTCATGATCGCCTGGTCCGCACCACTTGCACAGTCTTCCCCCTGAACCTTGACTGTTCTGGCATTCTCTGGCAAAGTGGCCCAATTCGTTGCACTTCCGACATTGTATCATGGGCCTTCCTTTACCACCATACTGTATCTTGCTTCTCGGACTTCTATTGCTTCGGTAACCTCCAAGGGATGCATGGCTATTATACTGGGGCTTCGGTGGTGTATTCGATGGTGTTGGCAGTTCTCCTTGAGTGAAGAGTACTTGCGTACCCCTTGCTTTCAGATTGTATGGGCATTCCTTGATGGAATGTCCCCATTACTTGGCAGATATCACAGAACAGCTTCTTCGGGCAATTTGCCTTTGTGTGACCTTCCCCCTTGCAATCTGTACACCACAGTTCTCTGGCTTCCCTTGTACTCTCCTTGTCGGCCTTCAATTGAATCTTCAATTTGGTAAATGCAATGAAAGTATAGTTTGTTTGTTATTTGTTTATTGTGGTGTCATTGTATGGTGAAATCGATTCTCTTGAGGCCATTTTGAAGAGTTTAGATGCAAGAAGAGACTTTTAATTGCCATCCGTACTACCTGAAGAGCCGTACTTGCTGAAGAGTACGTTTGGTCATGAGAATTAATGATTGATGCAATTCAAATCAAAGTCTTCTTCATTGTTTTTTGGTCCTAGATGCCATTTTTAAGAGTTATTTCAGGATTTTTGGTGCAGTATTGATTAAGTTATGATCTGGTCGTACCTGTCATTGCCGTACATGCTGGGAAGGGTCGATGGTGATTAGAAATTAATCTCTGAGTTTTAGCTTCCTTTATTGTTTGCAGATTATTTTTCATGCTTAGACAACCACATTGATGTTGATCTTGTAGTGATTTGATGGAGTTCTTGGTTGTTATGAGCAAACTGTACTTTCCAACAGTCCGTACCTGTATGGTATGATTCATCATAGAAAATTAATGTTTGGATGTTTATTGATAAAGATCATTTGGAATAGGTTTATTGTCCCTAGACGCCTCTAATCAAAATGTTTTAATAGTGTTGGGTGATGATTCCTTATAGCTGTGGGCAGATCGTACATTCAGGGTTGTACGTCATTTGCTTAAGTAAATCTTCATTAAATGCGGAGTGTTGTATCTGTAGTGTATTACCTTTATGCTCAGAGCAGCTGTATTAGGTATTGAGGTCAGTCTTTGAGGGCAGTTTGGATTAGTTTTTAACATTTATGCATTGCTTGCATTAATGACTACCTCATGACAGCCATACGGTTAAGAGACCTCTAAAATTTTGCAATACAGTGATCAGTCATCAGCAATGAGACATTCTTCCAGTCAAGGTCAACACTGAGATTCTGAAGTACAGTGACAGCCAACATATTTCAAATTTTAAGTCTTAATCTGCTGTTGAAGGTTTATGTTATCATTGGAAATGCAGGGGAATAATGTGGTATAGGTTTGAAGTATGAAATAGGATGGTCTGGGATGAGTTGATGATCTTTTCTCAGTGTAAATGAATATGGTGCAGCCTTGTTATCAGCTACAGCATTGCCTTCATGTGTCTTCTCAGATATGGTCAGCTTAATAGTTTTGAGATAGTGATGCTAATGGTTTGTGCAGGGCATTCTTGTGTTGCAAAGATCCATTCAATGCTGGTATGATGATCTAATGATGACATTTCTTAGTAGTTTCAGTTTGATACATCATATGAAATCTTTCTTTATTGATGCAAGAACATTAATGACCCCTGGATGGTATACCGTCAGTGTGGAAAAATGAACTTCCTTTACTATCTCTACCCACTGCATAAGCGGAGTATTCCCACTAGAGAAGTGGATGACTTATAATGTTCTAATTCATTCTACCCACTGAAGAAGTGGTGAATCCCCACTGAATAAGTGGATGCCCGCCGCAGCGGATGAATTGTACTTCTTTATTGCAAAGTTGTCAGTTGTAAGCCAAGCACTGTATGCTCTCACCTTGCCCATCCCGGGATTTGGGTGATCAGAAAGTGTGAGGCATCTTTAGTTGTTTATGCATTTATGCTAACTCTATTCATAGCATTGCAAAAATTGGAAAAAATCCGGGGTAGCACCTTACAGTGGTATCAGAGCTCTCAGTTATCCTGCCACCCTGTTGGGTAACTGATCTTGTTACAGTTTGTCAAAGCCGATCAGATTTTCAGTTGGGCAACATGGCTTTTGTTAGTGGGCCATTAAAAGCTTTGATGAAATCACTGGAGCAAAACCAATTTTCCATTGAAGAGGGATTTGAAAGATGGTGCAAAGAACAGGAAGCAGAATTTCAAGAGAAGTTGAAGATTGTGGGTAAGAGACTAGAATATTTACCTCGGTCTAAAGAAGTTCTTCTTAGAAATTTGGATGAAGCAGAGGGTTGTCTGTGTAAGGTTGACCAATCACCTTCTCAAGCAGTGTGTAAAGCTTTGGCTCCTTTGGTGTGTTCGTTGGTCAAGCCAGAGTTGATGAGACATCATGACGAAGAGATAAGACTTGCAGCTGTCACTTGCATTAGTGAAGTTGCAAGGATTTCAGCTCCTAAGGCACCCTATGATGATGATACTATGAAATTCGTATTTCAACTGATGGTGAAGAGTTTCCAAGGGCTGCATGATGTAAAAAGTCCTACCTTTGGTCAAAGGGTGAAAATCTTGGAAATTATGGCAAAGATTAAGTTAAGTTATTTGATGATTGATTTAAGGTGCAATGAATTGATCCTCCTGATGTTTGAATACTTCATTTCTAGAATCAAGAAACGTCATTCAGATAAAGTGAAAAATAGTATGCTCAGCATCATGTCCCTGATTTTTGATGAAGGTGATGAGGTTTGCCCACAGTTGCAATCAGATTTTTTGGTCATTTGGAGGAAAGAACATGTATCCTCTGCAGCATATGATTTTATATCAAAACTAATGAAGCTGAAGATTGAGAAGTTCAAGGATCAGCGGACTACAAAAGAGTTAATCTCTTTTGGTATACAAGTTCCTCATTCTCTGCAAGTGGATAGCATGTCATTAACAAATAAATCAGCTAAGTGGGATGATGAGTCTTCATGTGGAGTAATGGATATTCACAAAGCTGGAAGTCCTATGGCAAGTGTAGTGGAAGTGTGTTGGAGTTTCCTTGATGAAGTCAATGAAGACCTGAAAGCTGAAAGAATGGAATTTGCAAGTCCTAAATTTGATGAGGAGCTTAATGACTATGAGGATGCCAATTCTCTAAAAATAGAAGTAAGAATGATTGATGGAATGTTAGAGGAAAATTATCAAGTGAACCTAAGATTGTTGCAGCTGAGATTTTTGAAGGATTTGAGGAAAGTAGAGTTGCAGTAGTTGAAGAATTTGAAGCTGCTGAAATTTTTGGGACAGCACTAAACATAGAACTTCAATATCAATCTAGTGATGGCAATCCCATTTTTGAGTGGGAATTTTCCATACAAGAACCACAGTTTGACTTCTCAGATGACTCAGAGCATGTTAATGATATGAGTAGCAATGGTATGGATTCTTTGGGTGATCATATTGCTTCTTCACCTACACATGATGAAAAATCAGAATATACCAACCAAAGACAGTTGAAACAAAAGCCCTTAGTTTAGGAAGTCTTGCAAGGTCAAATGGTGGGGAAGGAAGATAGAATAATTCAAGCATTGTCAAGAATGGATAGCACTCACAAACACCTAGAAGACCTCATTTGGTTAGCCCAAAGAGAGGAAAGACAAAAAAGAGTGGGACATGGTATTTCTTAGACTCGTTTGCTCCCTTTCAAAGAGACTTTGGAGTTAATAAAAGAAGACTATTTACAAATGGTTGGAGATAGAGACAGGGCTATCCAATTGGTAAAAGATCAAAATAGAGAGATTGCTGATCTTTGTCTACTTTTGAGTAGGCATAATTAATCCTTGCATAATTCAGAAAATCAGTCCTTTATAACAGCTGTCCCTATGGTCCAAGATGACAAGTCAAATGGTGTAGGAGGTGAACAAGATGAGGAAAGGATTGAAGAATCATACAATAATGAATCTTGCAGCCTTGTGACATTTAGTAATGATGACTTCCTTGAGCCACTTCCATCCTTAATCACTTGGGAAGAAGCTAGGACAAAGCAAGACTTGATAGTGTTTGATGAATTCAATGTAAGCATTAATGAGGATTCCAAAGTTCCGATTTGGGACAGCAACATTCTTCCTCATTTTTACGAGATTGCTACTCTTACACATGGAGAACTGATGGAAGAAGATTCTACAAGTGTTGGCATTCACGGTACGAGTGCTAGATATGAAAATTTCAAAGAAGATGCACTTGTGAAGAGTGAAGACATGGCAAAAGAGTTTGACAGATATTCTGATTTTTATGACAGTAGTCAGATTTCTTTACTCCATCATGAAAGAACACTCTTTTCACATGAGGATGATAATACCATGGAGTCTTCTATAGATGGCTCTCAAAATTTGGGTGTTACAAATGAAATTTGTGTGTTGAATTCAAGTCATAAGAATTCTGATTTTGTATATCAGACTTGGGAGGATGTGGAAAGGACACAAAGTTGGTGTGAAACATGGTCACAAAGGGCCAAGGAGGCTAAGCTTGTAGCTGCCCATGCAAGACAGCATCTTCAACAAGTTAGAAACAAGTTCACTGCTTAGATCGAGCAAGACAACAAAGGGAGGCTTATCTTACATCTCTTTTTTTCAAGAATGATGCTGAATAAGTCATGAACAAGCCTCTTATGACAGCCAAACCCAATGAACAAATGAATTTATATGAATCAGAAAATTCATATTGTTCACATGTTGGTAGTAATGAAATTGATGATACATATCTTTTGGATGATTTAGTGAAGACCTCAAGCATAATGGAGCAATGGATAGATGAGAATAAGTCAGAATTTTCAGCTGATGTTGGTCAATTGCTTGATAGTGTTGATGACACCCTTAGTGGATCAGCCACTCAAGAGTTGTCTTTGATGGGTGTTGAAGGCATCCATAACTCATCTTTGGCTATGTCACCAATTGATTATGATATGACAGCGTTTTATTTTCTGATTGGTGACTTCATTTTATTTGATTCGTCATGGGTAAGTAGCTGTACTACTTGGAATTCCATTGCACTTTCTGATTTTTCATGGTCTACACCAGCTATTCAGCTGCTTGGGAGTGTGTGGAGGCATGATTATTTGATGGACATTGAACATTTGATGGATTTCCTTAGTGTGTATGGGCATGTTGACAACCATGATTTCATTCTTGTTGCTGGCCTGAGTTACAACAATGGAAATTCGTGGCTTATAAAGTTGATCTATGTGCATATCAAAGTTAGTTTTCACATCTTTTTGATGGTTTACTCATACAGATGGATGATATGTAATGATTGGGTCATGATAGATATCTATAGCCGAATGGGCAGGTTGATATGGGATCTAGGTGGTTGGTGTACAGGTGCAGTTGTTCTTCCTTTTGGCTTCAAGTGTTGTGACCGTTTGGTGAATCGTAGTGCAGATTGCTTGAGGACAAGCAATTTTCGAGAAGGGAGGATTGTAATGTCCCCAATTGTCCTTCCGCTAAAAGGATAATTATTATTCTAATTATTTAATGTTACCTAGCAGAAAATGCTAAGTTTAAAAGGTAATATTAAATAATTATGTCAAAAGGTTATAAAGTGACATGATAGCTTACTTTAATAAAGTCACTTTATACATTAAGTGAAGGAGGGAAAATAATAAAAGTTCTTTTGAGAGAAGTAATATGAAAAGACAAAAGGAAAATAATATTATATTCCTCTCAAAAGGTTATAAAAGGACAATGAGAGCTCATTTGGGGGGATGCTTGGAAATTGTATGGACATTCTATTGGATTGAACCTGCGTGTTCTTCCTTTTTCTACCTTCTTGTGGACGGAAACCCACTCGAAGAAGATCAGTTTCGGTAGTGTGATATCTACCCTAGCTAATAAAGGTCGTTTCCATTCAGGGAATCACATGGAGCTTTATGGAGATGACTTATTTCTATGAGTTTTGATTTGTATTTCAGTTAGAATAGATTGTAATCAGATTGTGACGCAAATTTGTAGATCTTTTTGGAGTTCATTGATGTTTGTAATTTTTACTCAGACTGGCCGTACACCCCACGGCCGTACAATTGAATCTTCAATTTGGTAAATGCAATGAAAGTATAGTTTGTTTGTTATTTGTTTATTGTGGTGTCATTGTATGGTGAAATCGATTCTCTTGAGACCATTTTGAAGAGTTTAGATGCAAGAATAGACTTTTAATTGCCATCCGTACTCCCTGAAGAGCCGTACTTGCTGAAGAGTACGTTTGGTCATGAGAATTAATGATTGATGCTATTCAAATCAAAGTCTTCTGCATTGTTTTTTGGTCCTAGATGCCACTTTTAAGAGTTATTTCAGGATTTTTGGTGCAGTATTGATTATGATCTCGTCGTACCTGTCATTGCCGTACATGCTGGGAAGGGTCGATGGTGATCAGAAATTAATCTCTGAGTTTTAGCCTCCTTTATTGTTTGCAGATTCTTTTTCATGCTTAGACAACCACATTGATGTTGATCTTGTAGTGATTTGATGGAGTTCTTGGTTGTTATGAGCAAACTGTACTTTCCAGCAGTCCGTACCTGTATGGTATGATTCATCATAGAAAATTAATGTTTGGATGTTTATTGATAAAGATCATTTGGAATAGGTTTATTGTCCCTAGACGCCTCTAATCAAAATGTTTTAATAGTGTTGGGTGATGATTCCTTATAGCTGTGGGCAGATCGTACATTCAGGGTTGTACGTCATTTGCTGAAGTAAATCTTCATCAAATACAGAGTGTTGTATCTGTAGTGTATTACCTTTATGCTCAGAGAAGCTGTATTAGGTATTGAGGTCAGTCTTTGAGGGCAGTTTGGATTGGTTTTTAACATTTATGCATTGCTTGCATTAATTACTACCTCATGACAGCCATACAGTTAAGAGACCTCTAAAATTTTGCAATACAATGATCAGTCATCAGCAATGAGACATTCTTCCAGTCAAGGTCAACACTGAGATTCTGAAGTACAGTGACAGCCAACATATTTCAGATTTTAAGTCTTAATCTGCTGTTGAAAGGTTTATGTTATCATTGGAAATGCAGGGGAATAATGTGGTATAGGTTTGAAGTATGAAATAGGATGGTCTGGGATGAGTTGATGATCTTTTCTCAGTGTAAATGAATATGGTGCAGCCTTGTTATCAGCTACAGCATTGCCTTCATGTGTCTTCTCAGATATGGTCAGCTTAATAGTTTTGAGATAGTGATGCTAATGGTTTGTGCAGGGCATTCTTGTGTTGCAAAGATCCATTCAATGCTGGTATGATGATCTAATGACGACATTTCTAAGTAGTTTCAGTTTGATACATCATATGAAATCTTTCTTTATTGATGCAAGAACATTAATGACCCTTGGATGGTATACCGCCAGTGTGGAAAAATGAACTCCCTTTACTATCTCTACCCACTGCATAAGTGGAGTATTCCCACTAAAGAAGTGGATGACTTATAATGTTCTAATTCATTCTACCCACTGAAGAAGTGGTGAATCCCCACTGAATAAGTGGATGCCCGCAGCAACGGATGAATTGTACTTCTTTATTGCAAAGCTGTCAGTCGTAAGCCAAGCACTGTATGCTCTCACCTTGCCCATCCCGGGATCTGGGTGATCAGAAAGTGTGAGGCATCTTTAGTTGTTTATGTACTTATGCTAACACTGTTCATAGCATTGCAAAAATTGGAAAAAATCCAGGGTAGCACCTTACACATTCTATCATTATTGTGAACAGTACATTCTTGATCAATATGGTGTTCAGTAGCATCTTTATTAGAGTACTATGATCAATTAATATGGGCATTAATAATGTTGTCAACATTATAAGAAATATTATTGATCACATGTAATGTCCCCATTTTCAGCTAAGATATATTTTCTAGTTGAGCTCGTTTCTATACACGGAGAACCGGAAAGTTGGTATATGTCTATACCTGGAGAACCGGAAAGTTGGCTCAACTAGTATTTTGCTTGAGTTTTATTATGTGAATAAAATAGAAAATAGAATCTTTAATTGCATTTTCTTCTAATCTATTTTGTGAAGTATTTGTATTGAAGAAGGAATAAGGAATCACTCCAAGTGGGTCCTATTTTGTCAAGCAATTGTAGGTGTCCACCCATGTGAAAATAGGTCCAGGCTATTGAGAAGGTTCATTCAAATATTTCCAATGGATTATCCAGGCGGATCGACGCCCATAGAAGGAGGTATTTTTGGCATTAAAATTTGTATTTTGATTCCTAGAGGTTGGCGCACAAGGTGTAAGATGAATTTAAATGCAAAACATGGATATTTTAAATGCTTAATGTTGACTCTTTATGATCGCCGCCCAAGAGGAGAGTATTTAAAATAGTTGAGAGTCTTTTTAAGTGCAAAATTCATGAATTTAATGCCAAACGCCTAGTCGACTATGCCATAAATGAAGGATTTTAAATGATTGCTCATGAGTTGTTGGGTGATGCCAAGGGTTGTTGAAAGATTTTAAATACTTGTGCAAGTTTGTTGGGAGACGCCAAGGATTTGGTGAAGTTTTTTAAATGCAAAAGAAGAGTTTAAATGAATGTGTGCAAAGCATTCCTAGCCGCCGCCAAAGATAGAAGGGATCCTTTGCTAGAGAATCGATCCATATGAAGAATAGATGCAATTCGTTTGAAACAATTAAAGATTGTTTTAAATGAGTGAACTCATTGATGTCATTCATTCAAAATTGTTCAAGACTCTTATTTTTTATTGGTGGATTCCAAGCTACATTCCAAAACATCATAGAGGAGGATCGCTCATCCAAGGAGAGGTTAAATAGAGACTTTCATCTTCATTTGAATGTTATGTTGAATCTGGTATGTTTTCTTATTCTATTATTTTTGGCTGAGAATTCCGATTTTCATGTCAATTTGCAAGGTGATGACCCCTTGTGTTTGTATGGTGATGACCCCATACTCTATGTGAGGTGATATTGTATGAATATTCACCATTGAGCTTGAATTTGCAGGTTTAGAGAAGTTATTGGAGCATATTTGATATCATATTGAAGCCCTTGATCCATTGAAAGCATTATCAAGGTAGTTTTAGGGCCTATGGTATCATTGGAGTGAAGTTTATATAATTTGCAGGGTTCTGATTTTTCATGACAGCAAGGTATTTATATTGTTTCAGGGCTTTTTGGAGTATATTGGACAAATCTACAAGAGTAGAAGAGTTGGAGATGCAAAAGGAGCAATCAATAACCCCATCGCTTGGCTTAGGAGAGGATTTTCATTGTATTTGAGGAGATTGATCATTGGCTGGGCTAAACAAACACCTACAGCAGTTGTAACAGCTGACTGTAGCTTCATATCAATCATTTATAATTGCAGATCAGTCAATAGTATTTGTGTTTCTAGGGATATAATCATTGATCCAAGACTTGAAGACAATTATCCATTGTTTGTATTTGAATATTGAAGTTGTTGAAGACATTTGGCACTTATTTTATGAAGATACCAAGTCTGTTATGATTGTAATTTCATGACAGCAGTACATTTTGTGATGTGATTTCATTTCCAATCAATAATACTGCAAGGAGTTTGAAGGTTTTCATTTATGTTGACTTGTATTGATGTCTTACATTGATTTGTGCAAGAAATCTTATCTAAAGCTGATAATATTTTCATTCATATATAATAAGGTCTCTTACATCACAATGATTAATATGAAATGTTGTTAAGATAGGACATTGCTATCCCGAAACGCTTGCCACTACTGTAAATTTAAGAGGTTTTTGAAGAGGTTAGGGAGACTGTTGTTGTGAATTGTAGTTACCGTTTTGTGTATAGATTAGTCTCTTGGACTTGATAGTTAAGGAGAATGGTTGGGATAATAGGTTGTATTTACATTAGTTATGTTCTATTGCATTAAGGGTTCATTATCATTCTGGCAATCATTTATTAACATTGTTAAAGAGATTTATATTATAGTATCTGTAATCAACGATCTCTAAATTAATGAGAGAAATCCATATTTCAAAATTCATCGTGTACACTCTTGTTTACTTTCACGCATTCACTTTCTATGAAATTAGTATGGCTTTAAATGTAAAAAACATCAGTTATTTCTCTTTTTTTTTTAACTTCATTTTTTGGGTTCTCGATTTTTTCCTAGTTTTTTTCCGATAATATCCCGAGAAATTGAAAATATCTTTATCTTTTGGGAAGCCGAGAAATTCTCGAGAACGATATTTGCTTCTATGGTCCTAGGCACTTACAGAGTCACAAAGAATAAAAGTCTAACATAAAAACCAACAAGAAACAACCACCACAAACACTAGCTACAGAAAACCCAAGCTTGGAGCCAGAACAGACAAAGAGCAAAAAAAGACAATAGACAAACAACAAAAAAGCAACACCACACCCAGCACAAAAATTACTTCTTGCTACTACAGAGCAAGGAATCCCAATCTTTAGTCATAGTCTTCAAAGTTTCCTCCCAATTGGCCACACCCAGGACCAACTGTTCATTCTACTTCAACTTTTTCTTGGTCATCCGAAAGTCACCCTCCTACTGATGCTTGTGCTTGTTCGGTTCAAATTGTGAAGTAACAACACCAAAGACAGCTTTCCTCATCATCTCATCTGTAAGTTTGACTAGTTCGTTCATACCTTTTTCCATCTCCACCAACCTATGTTGATACACTTTCATTGTATCAACCATATTAGTCCAATTTCCTGGCAGCTATTACAGTTAATATTCATGCCTTGCATCTCTTCTAGACTGTTAATCCTCACTTGAAGATCCTCAATATCATGAACAGAAACAGTAGAGGTGTCCTTACCGTCTGCTGTCCTCAAATCACATTCAAAGTCTCCAATATCATGAGACATCCTCAAAATCCTCCTCCTCAAGGGAGATGGATAAAGTATCTTCAACATCCTCAAGGGAAGACTAGTGGTCCATCTCCTCCTCAACCCTCTCATCATCAGCAATAAACTTCTCCTCATCCCCCTCTTCTTCCTCAACCATCTCCTTCTCAATCCTCTCATCATCAACAACAACCTCCTCCTCCACCCTCCCTTCTTCCTCAACCATCTCCTTCTCAGTCCTTACTTGATCCTCAGTATAAGAATCTGAAGGAATTTCCTGAACAACAATTTCCGGTGCCTTGACACCTTTCACACCCTTCTTCAGCAAAGCATTCTCATTGACAACAACAGCCCTTGCCAGCCGAGAAGATCTCCTTCCAATAGTGGTTGTGTTAGCATACACATCATCCAAATTGTCTTTTGGGTGAAAGTGACAAACGAAGTGTCAAGATCAAGCCTAGCAACAACAGACTTAATCTTAATACTCCTATTGCTAGTTGTAATGTCCCTTACCCGACTTGCCCTAGAATTCCCTTGTGGATTTTATTCTCTTTAAATATTCTCTTGGAATGTAATGTTCCATTTTTGGCACATTGATTATTATGGGCATTTTCGGCTTGTTCCTAGTCCCTTAGTGGCTATCCGACATGTTGGGAGAACTCCAATGTTCTTGGAGTGGCCACAGATCAATTTTACAGAGCATTTGGTTATGGCTTTGAGCTCAGATGGTGCTTATGATCATTGTGATGCTTTCTGATGTTTGAATCGGGTTCCCGGTTTGCTCTCCAAGATTCTTGGAGAAGCCGTCTATTTTTGGAAAGCCGCCCGGAAGGCATCATTCATCTTCCCAAACATCATGGAGTATGTTGGTATGCTTAATTTTGCAGTTTGAGGGTGTTTGGGATTTTCCGCAAAATGGTGTTATTTAATGAGCTATTTTAATTATTATTTTCACTTAAGTTCCTAGGGGTGAAAATAATTAATAAAAATCTAAGTGTTATAGCTCGTTGGAAAGAGGAAGAAAAGTTTTAAATCATGGATGCATCATTTTGGGGCCTTGCGAAGCAGATATTTCCTTTATTTTGATAAAGGGGTCTTTAAAGCTAAAAAGAGCTTTTAATTAAAAATGGTGACTTTAAGTTGTGCACACATAATGAATTATTTTATATTGTTTGAGGAGAAATATGAAGGGATAAAGGAAATAATATTTTATTTCCCTCAAAAAGTTATAAAAAGAGGAGTTGGGCTCTTTGTTGAGGAGGCTGGAATTTGTATTGTTACTCTGCTGGATTGAACTTGCATGTTCTTCCATTTTCTCTGGAGGACGAAAACCCTCTGGTAGAATGCTCTTGAGGACGAAAACCCTCTTGAGGTTTGGTGTGATTTCATACAGGAATCACCATTGTGCTTAAGTTGGAGATTGGAGCAAACTCATACAGGGTTTGCCTTTGTGCTTTCATGGAGTTTGAAATGTTCTATTTTGATATAGTTCATTTGTGCTTTGATGGTATTTTGGTGTTGATTCTTAATGGAGTTTGTGAGTGAAGTGTGGTATTTTTTGTGTGGATTCTTGGATGTGCCTGGCTGAGCCGTACAACCAGCCGTAGCTCCAAGATAGATGAAATTTTGAAATGTTCAGTCTAATGCTTATTTTGAGTTTTTAATGATTGGAAATCTCTTGTGGGGTGTAGACGCCTTGATCTGAGCAGATATTGTGAAGTTTAAGACTTTCTTTATGTTGCAATATTGCTGCCGTACCTTTGAAGTGCCGTACAGCAGCCAGGGTCGATTTGAGATTCTTGAGCAGTGTGTTGTTATTTGGTGATATTATTGTATGGATTGCATCTTAATAGTGCTGGCAATGATACCTGGTCACTTTTCTTAAACTTCTGAGCATTCTTGAAACTTTTTGATGTGTTATGCCTTTCCTGGGCCATACGGATCAGTCATAAATTCATGAAGTTTCAGTGCAGATTGAAATCAGTATAAGTTAGTTTCTTCATTGTTTGTTGATTGTTTAAGACTATATCAGATGTTAAACTGTTGGAAGGGGTTCTATACTCCATTTCTTATTTTATGAATGCTTCCCTATCTCAGAGCTGCCGTACAACAGTAACTGCTTATGCTGGTTTGAACATGGCTTCCTAATTAATGTTGCTATTTGGATTGGAGCAGTTTGAGAGGAATTGTTATGTGCTAAGATGTTGCTATTAGTATTGCATGTTCTCTCAGAATGATAGATGGAGTTTTGTGTTTGATATGGAGGAGTTATCAATGCTGATATAATGTTTGCAGTTTATAGAACAGCAACAGTATTGCCTTGAATATGGGGGCATTCTTCATATTCTTTATATTGATACATTCGTGGTTTATGAGGGTAACTGTGTTTAGTGCTCATTTTGTGCGGAAGTATTCATCTACAGGCAGCTGTCTAGCATTCTTGGAGTCTGATTTTTGTCTTCAGCCCTGATCAGCAGTGGTTTCCTTGCAATCTTCCAATTGTGGGCAGACTAATATTCTAAGTTGGAGCTACTAATGGGTTATGCAGGGTATCTATGTGTTGCAATGATTTATTTTATGCTGATATGATGATCTAATGAGATATTTCTCAGTAGTTTTGCAGTTTGATGCAACAATTGTAATATTTTATTTCATGTTGCAAACTCACATAAGTACCCCTGGATGGTTTACCGCCAGTGTGGGCAAAATTGGTTTTCTTTCTTTCATATTTCTACCCACTGGATAAGTGGCGAATACCCACTGAATAAGTGGATGATTTGTACTTGTATTTATTGCTCTCATACCCACTGAAAGTGGCGAATTCCCATAGCTTGTGGATGCCTGCATATGCAAATGAATGTTTATTTGTTTGCACAATGTTTTAATTTGTAATCTAAAGCACATTATGCTCTCACCTTGGCCGATTTGGGATCTTGGTGATCAGAAGTGCGGAGGAGTTTAGTTGTGCTAACACTGTTTATCATTGTTCTATATTTTGGAAAAAATTTGGGGTTGTATATTACATGGAATCATACCTATAACAGTATATATATGTACAAATCCATATTGCCATACGTCAGTTCTAATATCAATTTCCCAACAATTCAACATAATCAACTTACAAATAAAAACACATAAGAAAGAAGAGTCACTCAGCATCCCAGGGAGGAGAAGTCATAAATCCTTAGTAGCCTAAGGCCTACCACAGTCCTATTGCCCGAACCCTTGACGAGGGCCTATGGGGGCATATTCCAATGTGGGACCCCCATCCCTCCATGGTCCAAACCTTTGACTCAGGCCTACGGGAGCATAATGCCCAAACCCTTGTCTCAGGCCTATGGGGACGAAACCTTAGATGGGGTTTATAGGCAATCTACTAAGACTTATGCACTCACCCCTCCTGGCTGAATCACAAACAAAATATATGCAGTTTCCACATAGTTCCAATTTATACAATTTGCCTTTATCACTAGGAAATGAATCATATAGTAGTATATAATGCAACATACGATATATCAGAGTGCAAATAGTTTCTAGCCAGTTTCAAATATGCAGTTATTCTTTTATCTATTTTCGTTCTGCTTCCATTATGCTATAAGAGATTCAAACAGAAATGTAGATGACAGGATAAAACAATAATCAGAGAAGTTATATTTATTCATAGTCATCCTTATAGATTTCTAGTTTTATGGCTTCATTCTAATACAAACTACTGTACAATATAACAGCCATCATTTATATACACCTGCAGATGGAAATTAGTACCTAGACATATCATAATGATCTACAGTTATTATTCTAATGAAAGTCATAATTGCCATGACACAATTCCCTTATTTCCTAGTCCCAATTTCCTCACAGCGGAATGAATTAAACCATGTCAGGGATAGGTTTATGCATTTTAAATGAGAAAGACAAAGCATATGAAATAATATTATTGTTGAATAGAGGGAACTAGATGCTAGGACTGAGTGAGGAATCTCACCTGAGCCTTGATGAACACATCATCAATTTCTTATGTCTCATATGAATATGCTGCAATTATTGTCTTTAATTTCATAATATAAATATATATATTCTAAACTCAAGAATATATATATATATATATATCTTATTCTCTCTTGATGCTGGTATGCTTAGTTATGTACTTCACTTTAGAATATATATATTCTTAATTTTAGTAAAGTATTTTATTCTCCTTTATCCTTTTCCTGTTGAATGAATCACCGATGGTGATCATTGCATTTCTATTTTGTGTTTTTTTATTCTGATGAGATATTTTCACAATGCCCACCAATATTTTCTTTATATCTTGATCGGTGCCTTTTCATCAATAGTCACCACTTTATATGGTGATTGCTGACCTATTTGTTCATTCACTGCTTAGTTAATATTATTTAATAATAATCACTCCTTTATTAGAGTGTCTACTCGCTGCTTGTAAGGAATATTAATAGTTACTTAACAATTACTACTTTATTCTCTTATATGAGATATTTGCTGCAAAAAGTCAAGTCTTATAATATATATATATAAATATATTTATTTATATAAATTTATAATGTTATAATAATATTTATTTATATAAGATTATATATATATTTAAATTATAATGTTGGATATTTAATATTTATACTTATATATATTTATAATATAAAATAGTCATAATGATGTTATATTTATATGTTATAAATTATATAATAGTATTATTATATTATATAATAATACTTAAATCAATAATACAATAAATATATTGTGTTTTCATAATGTTAATTAATATTATTATATATGTTGATCAAATATATTTGACCAAAGTGATTTCTCTGTCCATGATGTTTAAATCTTTAATTTAAACAATGCCCTAATATGGGGACATGACACTAGTCTACGAAGAGGAACCAGCGCCAATGCCATTATCCTTCAGGGACAACAAAATATGCTCAGGGGAATCCACAGGTTCATTACTACCTTTCTATCCTTTGGCAACTAACATAGGGGTAGGAGACACGAAGTCATTTAATTTAAGTTGCCCAAAAAATAACTTTAATTTAATAAAAGGCAACTTCTATTTTATTATTAAATTATTAAGTACCCCAAAGCGATAATATAAAGTGTTTTTAAAAGAAAGCAAAAAGTGATGTTGTAAAGTGACGTTAGGGTTGGGCCCTAAAAGCAATATCATTTTATAAGAATTCAAAAGCCACTTTTTAAAATATTAAGTTGGGGGGGGAAGTAATTTTTTGAAAAAGCAGCGAAAAAGCAAAAAATGATTTTCCAAAAAAGCAAAAAAATGTTTTTTTTTTCAAAAAAGCAACAAAAAATAAAGGTTTTTTTTTTTCGAAAAAGCAACGAAAAACCTATAAAAGGAGGTTTTGTCTCCAGAAGAGGGTTACCTATTCATTTTATCAATTTTATTTCTCAAGAATGAATATGAGTTCTTCTTCCATTCCTGAGGACGAAAACCCTCCTAGCCTTTCAGTGTAACTCTACACAGGGATTGCTAGTGAGCTTCAGCAGTTAATGATTTCCAGATTTTCAGAGTTCAGTTTGGTTGTGATGATTTTGGGGTTCTTGTGTAATTTTCAGTTTGCTGGTTGGTGTGGAGTTTTTATTCAGTTTGTGTGTGGGGGTTTACTTATTCAAAAAATACAAAAGAAATATCAGTGTGTTGTTCTAGAGTTCTATGTTGGATGATTTATTTTAGGGTTTGTGTGAAAATCTTATTGGAACGTTATCTTATACATTTGCTTGCAAATCTTTTCGTATTTGTGAGATTGAAGAACTTCATTTGAGGGTCGTACTATTCAGAGATCCCAAGCTGGCCGTACCAAATGATATTTTAGGCCACACTTTTTACTCATGTTGACCGTATTGTTTATTGCCTAATATATTGATTAATGAGGGATAAGTTACTTATTTACTGGTCTAATAATATCTTTAATCCTGTGTGCAGTAGTAAGAGATAACCATACAGGTATAAGCTGAAAATTTTGGGTGTGTAGACTAATTCTGTTCAACTTTGTGAGGTGTGGGAGTGGCTGTCCCAACCGCCCTTTTCAGAAGGTAAAATCGCTGCCTAGATAGGAAGTTATTGGATTGCTTAAAGCTGGTATATATACAAACAGCCCAGCCGCAGCCTTGGGTGGTGGAGATAAGGGATTGAAGAGCAGCTAATTTCCAAATCTGAATATCTATAGTATACAGCAGCAGCCTTTCATCTACAGCAGTCAACCAAATTGTTCTTATATCTCGGTATATTTCCTAACCTTGGAATATCAAGCTTTAATGAAGGAAATTTGATAAAATATCTATGATGCAAACATCCCCAGTTGACTTTAAAAGTACTTTGTGAAGCTATAGCATATCTTAATAATATTCATTGTAAGATATCTGGAACGTTTACCACCAGATAGAAGTTTCATTACATACTTATTGTAATTTTGGATGGTAGTACCGCCAGAAAGTGTTGCATCTCATGCATTGATATTATAAAATCATATGGTATACCGTCAATTATGTGTATTTCAACATAGAAGGTCTTGATCGGTTCAACACTAGAACTCTCTGTATTTCATAGCCTATTTTGGCATTGATCGGGTCTGTAATGCAATCGGCCATCTTGGCTTAATCAGATTTTGTTGTAATCTGCAAGTGGCTTTGCATTCTCTAAGCATGCTTATCTGCCGAAGAGATGTTGATTTGTGTCGGCTCTGCTGCCTGCATGCTCTGGTCAGCTTGCGGCCTTTCATTTCAGCAGTGCATTCATCTAGATAGATTGTGTGTTGTCCAAACGCCATATACTCTCACCTTGCCCACACTAGGAACTTGGTGATCAGAAAGTGCCCGAACTTGCATTTGCATTTTCTATATTGCAAAACTTTTTTAAAAAACTGGTATGGGTCTTTACAAGAGTATTGCCTAACCTGGGATCTAACTCTAGCTTGGACTTGGTGAACTTCAGTTAGGTTTATTGCCTTTGAAGAGCTTTGACGAATGTATTCTCCATGCAGGAGATGCCATGAATACAACTCCCCTTGACCATTCATAAGATTGCATGAAGAGAATGGAAGTCTGTGTTTATTTGAAATTAATTTTTATAAATAGTTGGAAGAATAGAGTTATGGGATTCGGTCTTTTGAGGATGATTAACGGTAATTTAGTGTATGACAAAGGAAAGCCCTCCTGTGTGTGAGGGTCACTGGTTCTCTTTGAGCTTTTTGAAGAGGAGGCTAAGTTGATTTATTGCTCGGGGCAAATCAGATAAGATCAAGTGTGTAATGTTGTGCTTTTATCATTATTTTCCCTGTGAACCTGGTAAGTATCTAAACTATGTTACTCTTTGGTGTTGAGAACAATAAATGAAAGGAAGAAAGGCTTATTCTTCTATATTTTAAAATTTGGATGTTGACATTTGACCTTAAAAAGGGGTCTGTGAGTTGCTTATTTTCTTAAGTAAAAGCTTGTCTCCTTGTAATAGGAATCCCATTCAACCTTGGATCTAGCAAGGTTATTCACACACTTCTCTTTATTGGGGAACTACAGCTTTTTGTTTCAAACATTGCAGGGAGCACATGAAGTAAGCTGGCTTACAGAATACATCCACCATAAATTAGAAAAAGGAAGAAACTTCAAATTTGAACCTTTTTTCCACTCTATGTTTGAGATTTCATTCCACAAAATACCTCCTTCCCTCTAGTTCTTTGTCCCCTTACATGTGAAGTTCATGTTCTTTGTAAGGATAGGAATCTGGGACAGGCTTATAAGATGATTTTCCAAGAATGAAATGCATTAATATTTCACAACGAAAATTCTTCTACTTCCAGAAAAGGTGAGAATTGCAGACTTAGATGCTACAAAGTTTTCTTAATGCATTTTATACATCCAAAATCTAAAACAGGAGATATTGTTCTAGTAGCAATACCTTGAGAATAAGCTGAACCTCACATGCATTTTAGGAATTTTAAGATTCCACAAATATGCTTCCAAAGCTTAACCCCACATATATGTTATCATACTCTCTAGCTAGGTGCTTGATAACAATCATTTCTTCCAAAAACTATTATTTATGAAAATATGGAGCTGCAGCAATTTCAGCTAGCCTGAACTTCTAGAACAAGAATCTCACAAACACATTTTGCAGCAATCCTAAAAGAACATTTCTTTTTATCTCAAACAGAATTGTTTTAATTTGCCATGTGCTATGTCATACTCAATTATGCATTAAAATTCTTTTAAATCTAAAGGTGATGTAAAACATACATGGTGTTTATGCAGAACCAAAATATTACCATTGCACTTTTACAACCGGCAGATCTTGCGGCTTGCACAACAGCTTTGGCAATTGGGTGCATAGTATTTGCCTCAACTGCAGCTGCTAGTCTGAATATCTCCAATTCTGACCAGTTTGGAAGCATAGATTTCCTACATCATAAAATAATTACTTCCTTAGAATTGTCTGCTTAGAATGGGTTTAAATATATTTATAAATGAAGATCGGTGACAACACCCCTTAACAAGATGCATAATACACTTCATTGAAAGACATTGCATATTTAGATATTGCACATTTAGTATATGTCAAACAGAAGATTACATATATGTAAGAAGAGATACCCGACAGTTGCCTCATGAATTGGAAAGACATTCTCACTTTCTCCATTTCCAATAGCAACCACCTTTGTCACAACTGGCTTACCAGCAGTCAAGGTCCCTGTTTTGTCGAAAACCACTGTATCAACTGAGGAGAATTTCTCCAGAATATCTCCACCACGTATGAGAAGGCCATGCATTGCACCTAAAGAAGTTCCTACCTAAAAAGGGAGAGAAAATGATGTTGTAAAACTTGGTGAGCTAGAGGGGAATGACAAATTTAGAAAATTAATGCTCATTGGAAGAAGTTAAGAATAAATGTTTGCCAAACTGCCAATTTACCAGCACAGCAGTAGGTGTAGCAAGGCCAAGAGCACAAGGACAAGCGATAACCTGCAGTAAAATGAATTGAATTAATCATCTTCATGGCTGCATGTTAGATAGTGTACACAATGAAACTTACAAGTGGCAAAAGAAAAGAATGTCTAAAAACCATCTATAGTTAATGATATTAAACATGCATATATAATAAACACAACATTCTTATGATTATAAATTTATATTGTTCTAAAAGGGATGATGTTTATTTCCACTGAAAATGTCATATAACATGATCATAAAGGATTTAACTTGGAATGAGTTCTACTCTAGAATAGGCCATCTTGCAAAAACAGGACAAAAAACTTACCTGGATTGGATCCCCTTAGACAAGAATTTGCACCTTCCATACAGATTCCCCACCTATAAAATTGTGACTAGATCCACTAACAACCCAAATTCAAACTCCCATTACATTTATAATAGCCCATACAAAGTATGCGTTACTATTAGAAAAATTATTTGAGAGCTATAGTTTCTTTTCGTGTACCACCTCTTTGGAGAACTAATCCTTGTACACAATCAAAGCTACATTCTTGTCGTTTTGTCAATTTTACCCATGCAAACTTTGTACATTTATTTTACATATATGAGGATTAGGCATGACTTAAGATGGAATTTGCACCTTTTCTACAAATATTCCCACTACAAAATTGTGACTAGATCAACTTGAACCTTTTGTACAAATATTCCCACTGTAAAATTGTGACTAGATCGACTAACAAACCAAATTCAAGCTTCCCTAAAATTTATAATAGCTCATACAAAGGACACCTTGTTAGTAGGAAAAATATTTGAAAGCTATAGTTGCTTTTCGCAAACTACCCCATCAAAGAACTAATCCTTGTATGTAATGTAGCCTGCCTTCTTGTCTTCTTGTCAAATTTCCCCATGCAAACCCTTTGTGCTCTATTTTACATATAAGGAACAAAAGAAAGAAGAAAGAAATTATATTAATGTCCATGGATGGCCAAAAGTAGGTCAGTGGCAATTAAGAGTACAACAATTTACAATAGAAAGTTCTAGGAAGAGAAACCTAGAAAGGCCCCACATAGGGGAAGAACAAAAGCAAAAAAATACAAAACAAGGGACGACCAACACAAGTAGTCAAGAAATTGGTACATATAGCCAAGAAGGGGGAACAAGAACCCCAAAGAGCAAACACTATGGAAAACTAGCGATCATCAAGTATCACTGTCTAGATTTGAAATGGTGAAGTCACTGGTGCCATCATCGATCATGTTGTTGTGGGTTGCAACACGCCCCTAATTTTAAAATTTGAGGACCCTTGTATCAAAACTTTTGAAGTTTTGCTTGATTGCCTGGTTTAAATGTCACTTTATTTGATCTCTATTATAATTGCCTTGTGTCAATTTAAAGTGTGTTTTATCATAAAGGAGTCATTTCATCTTGTGAGGAAGTTTGAGAAAAAGGGAGGTTTTAATTTTAACTTTTTCCTTTTTCTCAAGGTCTATAGTTTAAAATTTGCAATCCTTGTCAACTTTCCAGCCCTTTCCCTTCACAAATTGTTTCGACACTCCGGATTTCAACGTGGTCACAGTTGCATTTTGTTTTGACAGTTTGAAACCCTGGAGTTGCACTTCGCAAGTCTTCCCCGAACTTTGAAACTGGTAGGTGAGCATTCATTTCGCGCATGCGGGAGTGTTTAAAACCCCAAAACCACTTGATTCTTCCCATCTTTCTCTTGAGATTTCCGGCACGCAAGCTCACCGAGCTTCTTGTCTTTCAACAGCTCCTACTTTTTCAGATTTCTAGCTATTTCAAGTGGATTTAAGCTTCAAAACTAGGTTCTTTCTATTGTTGCACTCATTTTTCATTTCTTGGTTTCAAGAAATGCCTAGGGTGTTTTTGAAATGTTGCTTTATTCTTATCTAAATCACAAATCAATGTTTAAATCCGTTAATTTCTTTCATTTTGCATTCAAATTTATGTTGTAATGGTGAATTTATTAGTGGTCTTAAAGCTTCTTTCACGGATTTGAACCCTATGTTTTCCCTTCAACCTTCGGCCATAGGGTTTCTGAGATCTAAATTTTGGGCGTATGGTGAATTTTTTGCAAACCTCATTTAAAACACTTAGAAATTATTTTGCCTTAGGTTTAAACTCATTTTGCCTAAATCCGAACCTTATGCAGACCATTTAAACTTAATTAAATAGATTCTAGGTCCGTTTTCAGAAAAACTTTTAACAATGCAAGTTCTCATAGTTTCAAGTGGTTTTGCAGTCATTGCAAGTTGCAAATGACTTGCAAAGTACATCCGGAACCGCAAAACTTTTTGCAATTTTAAGTTATTTGGAAACTGCTCTCAGAGTCCGAACTCCGGCTACAGTCCGAAATCCCAAAAGTTTGCGTAGTTTGCAAAAACTTTATTAAGTGGATACCGCATATGAACACCGACCGGCATTCACATTTTGTTTGCAATTTGCAGTTTCTTGCAAATTGCAATTGCAGTCCAGAATGTGGCAATAGTTCGGAAACCCAAAACATCTTGCAGTTTGCAACTTTCAACAAACTGCAAACTGGCCCCGAAACTCGAATTGCAACTTGCATTCTGGGCCTGAACTCCGAATTGCACCAAAACATCAAAATACTCATTTTGAAGGTTTCAACTTCCAAAACTTTTAGATTCGATCAATTTAATTATAGAAAATCACAAATTAGGAGAAATTGAACATTTTCAATTGCATTTGAATTAATTGATCAAAATATGTTAATGATGGTAAAATTGTGAAAATTGGTTAACTCAAAATTAAATTTCTAGGATTTCCAAAAATGTACATGACCTCTATCGCAAAAATGAAGTATGAGTATAAGGGAGTTATTCCTTCCTCAAAGCTAGTCAATTAGTGTGTCAAAATCAATGACACAAATGTAGGACATGTGGGATTAGAGGAATTCTGCACCAAACTGAAAGATACCCCACTATACTTAACCGATTTATTTTCTAACTTTTCTTACTTCTTACTTCAATTAATCAACATCTAACATAAATGAAATCAACATGAATTGAACAAACAATGAAGTTGAGATATCTCATTGCAATTGTCAATACAACTTATTACATTCAATAGATGCTTAATAGCATCGACGTTCAGCTTATTACATTGATTACAAAAGATAAGCCTTAGCACCTAGATTGAACAATGATTACCTTCAAACCACAAGTATCTTGTCTTCAAGTTGCTAGTGTCTTCAAGGTGTAAGTAACTTCAAATTGCAAGTAACGACTTCAATCCTGCACAATGATGATAATTGAATGTTAACACCTCTCAAAGGATAAGGGAGCATCACCTTATCAAGGTTGAGGGAGCATCACCCCAACAAGCATGAAATATGCAAATTTCATGAAAAGAGAATAAAGCTTACCAAGAAATATCAAATAGCAAAAGATACCAAATGAAGTCACTCTCCTCCTTTTATAGTGCTCCTCCTCAAGAGCAAGAGGCAACCACAGCACGTTTTCCAATGAGCATATTCTAGAGGAATATTCCATTGGGATGACTCACTTCTGAGTTGGAAGCCTTATCAAGCACACTACCCAAAGTCAGTTACTCCGAGTTAAGAGCCTTATCTGACACGCCATCCAAGGTCATTTTGGGACCCACTGCTTGCACGATACTCAATGAAGCTTAGGCGCACATTGGAGATTGCAAAAACCAAGATTGGCGCCTCTCCTAAGCTGGGCGCACTTTTGAGGTGTAGGATCAAGAAGTGGTGCCTTGACTCTTAAGCGCACATTTGGAGTTGTATAGTAGCAATCTTGCGCCTTAAGTCCTCTTTGACTTATTTTGATGACTTTAATCACTTCAACTCCTAAGAACTCCACCTTCTTACCTAGGCGCAAATTCAAGGTTCCAATTCATGTTTGAGTGTTTAGAAACCACTCATCATTGCTCAAGTACTATCTTCCTATTCATGTTTGAATGGATCCTTGCCAAGGCGCACTTTGGTGGTTGAACAGGTGGGAAAGTGCGCCTAGATCACTTAGCATGTTCTTTAACTGTTTCAATTCACTGAATAGGCATCAAGGCATTTAGGAGACTTCTTTCCTTTACATGACATCAAAATGACACTTCATCTATTGTTGATGATCTTCTCTTTGCAAGGCGCAAGTTTTGAGCTCCACAGAAGGAAAAGTGCACCTAGCACTAAGACAACCTTATGTCACTTGATAAAGGTCTTGATCTGCAAAAACAAAAGTTCATTAGCCAAAACCAAGTTCATTCCCTTATCATACGTATTAGCCCACGGAAATGATGAATAGGCTAATTCGTGTTCATTGTTGACTTATGCCGGAAACGGGGACATGACAGTCTCCCCTTCCCAGCATTGCTTGTCCTCAAGCAATCGAAGGTTAGGATGCTCTAAAATATTTTCTCCTTACCAAGTAGCATCCTCCATTGGCAACCCTTTCCACTTCACCAAGTATTCTCTTATGCTCTGGTTGCATAGTTTCTTCTCCCTCATATCCATCACACTTTCAAGTTCAAGGGCAAGCATTCCTTCTTCATCCAGTGGTGGAAGTTCGTCAGATGAAACCACATGCTGTCCTAGTGCCTTTTTGAGACACGACACATGAAACACATTATGTATGCGGCTTTCAACTGGCAAATCAAGTTCATATGCCACTTCTCCTACACTTCTCGGCACCTTGTAGGGTCCATAAAACCTAGGTTTCAACTTCTCTGCACCTGACTTCTTCAAAGAGCTTTGCCTGTACGGCTGGAGGCACAGAAACACCATATCACCTACTTCAAAACTTCATTCAACTCGGTGTCTATCGGCATACAACTTTTGTTGGTTTTGAGCCCTTTGCAAAATCTCCTTAAGAACTCGCAAGATATCTTGTGTGTCCTGCATCAATTCCTTTGCTCTAGGAGCTCGACTGTCATCCAAAACCAGATCAATAAAAGAAACTGCATCATATCCATACAACGCATGAAAAGGAGACATGCCAATCGACATGTGGAAAGTGGTATTATAGCAGTGTTCTCCTAAGTGTAACCACTTTATCCAAGCACGCTGATGATTAGACACATAATTCCGCAGATATCCCTCAAGCCACTTATTGACTATCTCTGTTTGCCCATCTGTTTGAGGGTGATAACTTGTGCTTGGTGTTAAGTCAGTTCCTGCTAATCGAAATAGCTCTCTCCAGAACACACTGATAAACCTGCTATCTCGATCACTGACTATGGTCTTTGGAAGGCCATGTAGTCAGAACACTTCCCGAAAGAACAACTCAGCAACTTGCAATGCCGAGAACTCAACTGGAATTGCAAAGAAGTGAGCATACTTAGTCAACCTATCCACGACTACATAAATGCAATCTTTCCCTTGGACCTTCGGAAGACCAGTAATGAAATCCATCAAGATACTTTCCCACTTATGTTCTGGAATTGGCAGTGGTTGGAGTAATCCCGCTGGAAAAGTAGTTTATGACTTGTTCTGCTGACAAATCAAACACTCCCTAACATATTGCAAAACTTCTTTCAAACCCTTCCAAGTGAATCTTTCTCTAACTTGTCGATAGGTCTTGAAGTAGCGAGGGTGTCTTGCAAGTGGAGTATCATGGTATGCTTTCATGACTCGTTGTTTAAGCTCCGATTCAGGGGTTAAGAAAATCTTATTTTTGTAGTAAATGATGTCATCTATCACCTTATAACGATCATCCTGAATGATTCCATCCATGATTTCACAAGCAAACCTTGATTTGGAGTACTCAACCAAAAGCTGAGACTTCCAATCGGCAAATACTTCACTTAAGGCGCAAATAGCAGGGTTTCTAGACAAGGCATCCGCAACTACATTCTTCTTGCCTTTAATATATTCAATGTCAAAATCATAAGCCTGTATCTTAGTAACCCACTTCTGCTGTCGTTCATTCAAATCTTTCTATCCTAAGAAGTATCCTAAACTGTTGTGATCTGTTCAGACCAAAAACTTAGCTCCCACTAGATACTGGCGGAACTTAGCCAAAGCATGCATGATAGCCAGCATCTCTGTCATATGTAGAGTACAGCCTTTTTGTATCCTTTGACTTCCTGCTTTCAAATGCAAATGGGTGATGATCTTGCATCAACACTGCTCCAATGCCTTCTCCAGAAGCATCACATTCCAGGACAAAAGACTTAGTGAAATCCGACAAAGCCAATACTGGCGTCGTATTCATTACCTCTTTCAATTTCTCAAAAGCTGCTTGAGCTACCATTGACCAGATAAAAGCACCCTTCTTTGTTAGATTCGTCAAGGGTGCGGAGAGCTGCGAGAACCCCTTAACAAATCATCTGTAGCAACTACAGAGGCCAAGGAAACCTCTTAATTCTGACACATTCCTAGGTACTGGCCAACTGTGAATGGCTTCAATCTTCTCTTCTTGTACTTTCACGCCATTAGCGCCAATTACATGACCCAGGTATAGTATCTCCTTCAAACCAAAACCACACTTAGACATTTTCGCATACAAAGATTGTTTGTCCATTATACTTAAGATTTTGTCCAAGTGTTAGAGATGTTCTTCCCATGTCTTGCTATAGATTAGAATATCGTCGAAGAAGACCAACAGGTACTTCCTCAACTGCTTGTTGAATACATGATTCATGCAAAATTGGAAGGTGGCAGGTGCATTGGTCAAACCAAAAGGCATCACCAAGAATTCATAATGCCCGTAGTGACATCTAAATGTTGTTTTTGGGATGTCCTCACAAACATGGATTTGATGATAACCAGAGCGAAGATCAATCTTTGAGAAGAATACAGCCCCATGCAATTCATCTATCAACTCATCAATCCTAGGTATTGGATACCTATTCTTAATGGTCCTTTGATTCAATGCACAATAGTCAATACACATCCGCATTGTTCCATCTTTCTTCTTTACCAACACTACTGAAGAAGCAAATGGACTAGATGAAGGTCGAATGTGTCCCATATCAATCAACTCCTTGATTGTATTCTCAATCTCAATCTTGAAGTGCCGAAGGTGTGTATGGCGCAATGTTGATAGGTTTGGTCCCATCCTCTAACTCAATCACATGCTCAAAACCATGGTCTAGTGGTCGTCCTAGAGGAATGTTCCCAAACACCTTACTGTGTTTGTCCAACATAGATTGAATATCTATATGATATTCACCATCCGAAGAAGACTTGGAAGAAATAGCCACTTGGGCTACCCATGCAATGTCATCATGGCGAAACAATGCTTCCATATGCCTAGCTGAAACAACTCTAGGCCTTCCATCTGAAATAGCCCTCAAAATCACTTTTCTTCCCTCATGAATAAACTCTATCTCCATCTTCGTCGGATCCTGTATATAACGGCCAAGTGAATGCAACCATTGCATTCCCAATACCACATCAATGCCTGAAAGTCCAACCATATAGAAATCATCTGTTAAAATATAATCCCCCATCTGAATGCTAAGTTGGGGTACCTTCTTCTGACAACTCATAGTGAACCCATCTGCAACTGCAACTGTGAACCCCTCAAAGTCCTCTGCTTGCAGGCCACGTCTCATGACTAATCCCTCACCAATGAAATTATGTGTAGCTCCACTATCCACCAAACATGTGACTCGTTGTCCATTGATAACACCCTTTACACGAAAGGCATGATACCTAGGAACTCCCGACATAGAAGCAATAGTCACACCTCCACCTGTATCAAGTTCCAAAGTAAGCTGCTCCTGTTGTGCCTCATCATGATCTGAACCTGAATCCCCATGTGTATCACCATCATCATCGAAAAATACCTCAATAAGATGTGCCTTGCCTTTTCTAAGACATCTATGACCTGGTTCCCATGGTTGCTTGTAGGAAAAGCATAGCTTCTTCTTTCGCAATTCATCTTGCTCCATAGCCAAAGTATTGGGCTTTGGCTGAAATGGTTTTTTCTGATTAGAACTTGTACCTGTGAAGAAACTTTTCTTTTGAGTGAAGGCAGGAGTAGTATCCAAATCAAGTGCTAACTCAATGGCCTCCTCAAGAGTAGTTGGCTTATGTACTTTAACCAAACCCTTGATCCTATCATTCAATCCTTCAACAAACAACATAGTGATTCTCCTATCTGTCATATCAGGAACTATAACCGCAATCTTTTGAAATTCATTGACATAAGCATCCACTTTACCAAATTGCTTCAATTGTGCAAGCTCACGGTAGTAGACCTGAACATCATTGCGGTCAAACCTAGTTATGAGTTTTTGAACAAACTCATCGTATGAAGTAATCCTGTTGTGATGCTGTGAAACAAGACCATGATGCCACAATTCATATGCTATACCTTCCAAATGCATAGTAGCAAATTGAATAGCCTTATCTTCACTCATGGGCTTGAGTGTAAGAAAGGTGTCCAACTTATTCACCCATGCTCTAGCACTTAGCTTACCACTACCATCAAAACTTGGAAGAGGAATTTTGTTTAAGGCACCCTTATATACTCCTTTGGCTGTGTAGGTTGAGCTCTTCTTTGCCTTGGTCGATTCACTCTACCTCTTTGACTATCCCTTTTCTGGCTCATGTAGTTGTTGAAATTTATTCTATTCCTTACATGCTCAAGAAGTGCATCATACTCATCAACCAAAAATATAACATTCTCCTCAAAAGGAACATCTTCTACTTCTTCCTGTGGCTGCTCCTCTTCTACTTCTTCTCTAGGAAGAAAAGTAAGTTGCATAGGCCTCTCAACTGTAAGTGTCCTTGTTCTCCTAACATGAGGCGGTGATCTTCTAGCTACACTACCTGCATCCTGATTACCTGGATTATTTTGATTGTTATTATTATTGTTACCCATCAAGGCTTGAAACATCCTTTCAATATTTGCATTTGTTTGCCGTTGTTGTTCAGTTGCCTCACGCTGTTGAGCTGCCATATCACGCTGATTATCAACCATCTCCCTTAACATTTTATCAATGTCATCTTGTGGATTATGTTGCCTTTTATCTCCCATTGTACCTGTTCTCCTTCGATAGTGTTGTGGCAAAGGATCAACGTAGTAGCTCATAACCCATAGGCTGGCAAGATCCAAGCTCTGATACCACTGAAAGATACCCCACTATACTTTGGACTGATTGATGTTGCTGTTGTAATAAGTTTGTTGGGAATTAAATCTATCATTCTTTGAGCTGCTACACTTCTACATTAGCATTGCATGGTTTATTCAAATTTCATATATACAGAAAGCTGCAGAGAGTTTGACAAAGTGCCCACTATTTATTCATGAATGTTGAGATACAAATGTGAATGTTTCTTGAGCTAAAACTAAAACAAGCAGTCCTATATTACGCATACTCAAAATTTTCCGTTTATGGGCATATCAGCATATCTGCATCAAACAAGATCCTCATAGCAGCAACATTGAATTAAAATCAACATACAATCATATTGCAAAACAGCAGATCGATTATATCAGGAATTAGATATTGGATCTAATCATCAGCATTGAAGTGTCCAAGATTATATATAATGGGATAAGGATAAAATGGCTTATAGATCATGATCTTACAAGGGTCTAAGAATAAAGGTATGAATTCCCAAGGGTAGATAGGAAACTTCCTTATTAACCACCTAACACTAAGAAGGTGGGGCAGATAGTTATGGTAGGTATTGATCAATCCATGGGGATGGGCCTTGATTGACGAATCAAGGATATTATGGGCCTTGATTGACTAATCAAGGATATTGCTATGGACCCTCGATTTAAATATCGAAGGAATGGGCCTTTTGTCATATCCCCATTTCCGGAATAAGTCAATAAGCAACCCGAATTAGCCTATTCATCATTCCCGTCGGCTAATATGTAAGATAAGGGAATGAACTTGGTTTTGGCTAACAAACTTTCTGTTTTGCAGGTCAAGACCTTTAACAAGTGATAGAAGGATGTCTTAGTGCTAGGCGCACTTTCTCACCGGTTCAAGCACCAAAGTGCGCCTTGTCTAGAATCACTCAAACATAAGCATGAAGACTTTCTTTTAACACTTCAGTGATGGATTGGTTTCTAGTCAATCAATCATGTATTGAAGAACTTCAAAATGTCAAGGAGATAGTTAAAGAGTCTTAGGCGCATATCTTGCCTTCTTCAACACTAAATGTGCGCCTAGACCAACAAGGCGCTAAATCATGATTCCAGGACCTTGAACTTGTGCCCAAGCATGAAGGAGGAGTTTTCAAGAGTCAAGAATGTTTGAAATGCTAAGGAACTTGTATAGAGACTCAATGGCGCCATCGTGATGCCTCATAACTCCAAACTTGCGCCTAGGAGTTAAGGCGCTACTTTATGATTCTCCAAACCCAAATGTGCACCTAGGCGCTAGAATAAGACTCTAAGACATTGGATTTGCGCCTTATTGAGGAGATGATATTGCAAAGTTAAGTTGTCACCTAAAGATGAAAGTTTGTCCAAGAAATGCAAGGTGCTAATCCTTGATCAAACAAACCAAAATGTGCGCCATGATACTTGAGGCGCTAATTCATGCCTCTACAACCTAGAATTTGCGCCTAAGGTGCTAGATCATGATGGAACAACCTTGGAATGGCACCTTAAGCTAGGTAGTGGATTCAAAGGGTAATTGCATCATCAAAGGGGTCAAGATTGATACAAGAGATCATCCTTTCAATAGAAATCATCATCTAAGTCAAGAGAAGTGTTGAGAGAGTGAGACGCACTTTTCCTCCTCTTCAACCTCACAGATGCACCTTCTTCAAGAAGCCCAATTTGCGCCTAAGGAAGGAATGTGGAGTCACTTTCATTGTTATGAAAAACACTTGCATCTGGAGAAGACTTGGAAGCACCTTGTAGACTTGAATAAAGTTGGAACTCATCTCAAGGATGTTAGGCGCAATCTCATGACTCCAGACCCCTGAATATGCACCTAGAGCTAGACATGGATATTGAAGCTTCAATTGATCATTCATCCTATTTAGGAGATAAAATCTTGTCTAATGGTTCACTCATCTACTATAGATCTTGATCAAGGGTCAGAAAACTTCATGATTGCTTGAGGCGCACCTTGCCTCCTGTTCCACCTCAAATGTGCGCCTTACTTGAAAGAAATGCCAAGACTTGATCTCTCCATCATCCAACATGCGCCTAAGCTACATTGAGCACCGTGCAAGCCATGGGTCCTAGAGTGACATTGGATGAAGTGTCAGATAAGGCTCTCAACTCAGAGATAGCATCTTGGGTAGCGTGATGATAAGGTTGCCAACTCAGAAATGAGTCATTCTAATGGAATATTCTTCTAGAAGATGCTCAATGGAAAACGTGTCGTGGTTGCCTCTTGCTCTTGAGGAGCACTATAAAAGGAGTGACTTCATTTTGTATCTTTTTTCTATTGAATTTCTCTCTGGTAAGCTTTATGCTCTATCGTGAAATCTGCGTATTTCATGCTTGTTGGGGTGATGCTCCCTCAACATTGATAAGGTGATGATCGCTTATCTCTTGAGAGGTGTTAACATTCAGTTATCATCATTGTGCAGGATTGAAGTCGACACATACATCATCAAGCTACTTGCATCTTGTAGACACTTGAGAGTTGAAGTCTGGATACTTGTAGTTGATTGTATTCATTGTGCAATCTAGGCGCAAGGCCTTTCATACAAGATCATTGTAATAAGTGAACATTGATGATGCTATTAAGCATCTATTGCATGTAATAAGACATTGTATTGACATTTGAAATAAGATATCTCAGCTTCCTTGATGTTCATTCATGTCTGATGTTGATGTTTGATTGAAGTAAGAAGTAAAAGTAAGCAAAAAATTTGGTTCAGTATAGTTGGGATATTTCAGTAGTATCAGAGCTTGGATCCTGCCAGCCTAGGGGTTATGAGCTACTACGTTGATCCTTTGCCACAACACTATCGAAGGACAACAGGTACAATGGGAGATAGCAGGCAACATAATCCACAAGATGACATTGATAACATGTTAAGGGAGATAGTTCATAATCAGCGTGACATGGCAGCCCAACAACGTGAGGCAACTGAACAACAACGGCAAACAAATGCAAATATTGAAAGGATATTTCAAGCCTTGATGGGTAACAGGAATAATAACAATCAGAATAATGTAGGTAATCAGGATGCGGGTAGTGTAGATGGAAGATCACCGCCTCGTGTCAGGAGAACAAGGACACCTACAGTTGAGAAGCCTATGCAACCTACTTTTCTTCCTAGAGAAGAAGTAGAAGAGGAGCAGCCACAGGAAGAAGAAGAAGATGTTCCTTTTGGGGAAAATGTTATATCTTTGGTTGATGAGTATGATGCACTTCTTGAGCATGTAAGGAATAGAATAAATTTCAACAACTACATGAGCCAGAAAAGGGATAGTCAAAGAGGTAGAGTGAATCGACCAAGGCAAAGAAGAGCTCAACCTACACAGCCAAAGGAGTATAAGGATGCCTTAAACAAAATTCCTCTTCCAAGTTTTGATGGTAGTGGTAAGCTAAGTGTTAGAGCATGAGTGAATAAGTTGGACACCTTTCTTACACTCAAGCCCATGAGTGAAGATAAGGCTATTCAATTTCCTACTATGCATTTGGAAGGAATAGCATATGAATGGTGGCATCATGGTCTTGTTTCACAACATCACAACAGGATCACTTAATATGATGAGTTTGTTCAAAAACTCATAACTAGGTTTGACCGCAAGGATGTTGAGGTCTACTACCGTGAGCTTGCACAGTTGAAGCAATTTGGTAAAGTAGATGCTTATGTCAATGAATTTCAAAAGATTGCGGTTATGGTTCCTGATATGACAGATAGGAGAATCACTATGTTGTTTGTTGAAGGATTGAATGATAGGATCAAGGGTTTGGTTAAAATACATAAGCCAGCTACTCTTGAGGAGGCCATTGAGTTAGAACTTGATTTGGATACTACTCCTGCCTTCACTCAAAAGAAAAGTTTCTTCACAAGTACAAGTTCTAATCAGAAAAAACCATTTCAGCCAAAGCCCAATACTTGAGCTATGGAGCGAGATGAATTGAGAAGGAAGAAGCTATGCTTTTCCTACAAGCAACCACGGGAACCAGGACATAGATGCCTTGTAAAAGGCAAAGCACATCTTGATTTCAGATGATGACAGTGATGCCCATGAGAATACAATTTCAGACGACGATCATCAGGAGCAGCTTACATTAGAGCTTGATACAGGAGAAGGAAAAGTGACTATTGCTTCTATGTCAGGAGTTCCTAGGTATCATGCATTTCAAATAAAGGGTGTTATCAAGGGACAACGAGTCACATGTTTGGTGGATAGTGGAGCCACTCATAACTTTATTGATGAAGGTTTAGTTATGAAACGTGGTTTACAAGCAGAGGACTTTGAGGGGTTCACAGTTGCAGTGGCAGATGGGTTCACTATGAGTTGTCAGAGGAAGGTACCCCAACTCAGCATTCAGATGGGGGATTATACATTAACAGATGATTTCTATATGGTTGGACATTCAAGCATTGATGTGGTATTGGGAATGCAATGGTTGCATTCACTTCGCCGTTACATACAAGAGCTGGAGAAGATGGAAATAGAGTTTATCCATGAGGGAAGGAAAGTAATCTTAGAGCTATTTCAGATGGAGCACCTAGGATTGTTTTAGCTAGGCACATGGAGACATTGTTTCGACATGATGATATTGCATGGGCAGCTCAAGTCAATGTTTCTTCTAAGTCTTCTTCGAATGGTGAATATCATATACATATCCAATCTATGTTGGACAAACACAGTAAGGTGTTTGGGAACATTTCTCCAGGACGACCACCAGACTGTGGTTTTGAGCATGTGATTGAGTTAGAGGATGGGACCAAACCTATCAACATTGCACCATACAGACATCCTTGGCACTTCAAGATTGAGATTGAGAATACAATCAAGGAATTGATCGATATGGGACACATTCGACCCTCATCTAGTCCATTTGCTTCTTCAGTTGTGTTGGTAAAGAAGAAAGATGGAACAATGAGGAAGTGTATTGACTATCGTGCATTGAATCAAAGGACCATTAAGAATAGGTATCCAATACCTAGGATTGATAAATTGCTAGATGAGTTGCATGGAGTTGTATTCTTCTCGAAGATTGATCTGCGCTCTGGTTATCATCAAATCCGTGTTCGTGAGGACATTCCAAAAACACCATTCAGATGTCACTACGGGCATTATGAATTCTTGGTGATGCCTTTTGGTTTGACCAATGCACCAGCCACCTTCCAATCTTGCATGAATCATGTGTTCAACAAGCAGTTGAGGAAGTACCTGTTGGTTTTCTTCGACGACATTCTAATCTATAGCAAGACATGGGAAGAACATCTCCAACACTTGGACGAAGTCTTAAGTGTAATGGACAAACAGTCTCTGTATGCAAAAATGTCTAAGTGTGAATTTGGTTTAAAGGAGATACTATACCTGGGCCATATAATTGGCGCTAATGGCGTGAAAGTACAAGAAGAGAAGATTGAAGTTGTTCGCAGTTGGCCAGTACCCAAGAACGTGTCAGAATTAAGAGGTTTCCTTGGCCTTTGTAGTTATTACAGACAATTTGTTAAGGGGTTCTCGCAGCTCTCTGCACCCTTGACAAATCTAACAAAGAAAGGTGCTTTTGTTTGCTCAATAGAAGCTCAAGCAGCCTTTGAGAAATTGAAAGAGGTAATGAGTACGACGCCAGTATTGGCTTTGCCAGATTTCACTAAGTCCTTTGTCCTAGAATGTGATGCTTCTGGAGAAGGCATTGGAGCAGTGTTATGCAAGATCATCATCCAATTGCATTTGAACGCGGGAAGTTAAAGGATACAGAAAGGCTGTACTCTATATATGACAAAGAGATGCTGGCTATAATGCATGCTTTGGCTAAGTTCCACCAGTATCTAGTGGGAGCTAAGTTTTTGGTTAGAACAGATCACAACAGTTTAAGATACTTCTTAGGGCAGAAAGATTTGAATGAACAACAGCAGAAGTGGGTTACTAAGATACAGGCTTATGATTTTGACATTGAATATATTAAAGGCAAGAAGAATGTAGTTGCAGATGCCTTGTCTAGAAAGCCTGCTATTTGCACCCTAAGTGAAGTCTCCGCCAATTGGAAGTCTTAGCTTCTGGTTGAGTACTCCAAATCGAAGTTTGCTTGTGAAATAATGGATGGAATCATTCAGGATGATCAATATAAGGTGATAGATGACATCATTTACTACAAAGATAGGATTTTCCTAACTCCTAAATTGAAGCTTAAACAACAAGTCATAAAAGCATACCATGATACTCCACTTGCAAGACACCTTGGCTACTTCAAGACCTATCGACATTTCAGAGAAAGATTCACTTGGAAGGGTTTGAAAGAAGAAGTTTTGCAATACGTCAGGGAGTGTTTAATTTGTTAGCAGAGCCAGTCAGAAACTACTTTTCCAACGGGATTACTCCAACCACTGCTAATTCCAAAACATAAGTGGGAAAGTATCTCGATGGATTTCATTACTGGTCTTCCGAAGGTCTAAGGGAAAGATTGCATTTATGTAGTCGTGGATAGGTTGACTAAGTATGCTCACTTCTTCACAATTCTAGTTGAGTTATCGGCATTGCAGGTTGCTGAGTTGTTCTTTCGGGAAGTGTTCCGACTACATGGCCTTCCAAAGACCATAGTCAGTGATCGAGATAGCAGGTTTATCAGTGTATTCTAGAGAGAGCTATTTTGATTAGCAGGGACTGACTTAACACCAAGCACAAGTTATCACCCTCAAACAGATGGGCAAACAGAAATAGTCAATAAGTGGCTTGAGGGATATCTGCGAAACTGTGTCTGATCATCAGCGTGCTTGGATAAAGTGGTTACATTTAGGAGAATACTGCTATAATACCACTTTCCACATGTCGATTGGCATGTCTCCTTTTAATGCATTGTATGGATATGATGCAGTTTCTTTTGTTGATCTGGCTTTGGATGACAGTCGAACTCCTAGAGCAAAGGAATTAATGTAGGACACACAAAATATCTTGCGAGTTCTTAAGGAGAATTTGCAGAGGGCTCAAAACCAACAAAAGATGTATGCCAACAGACACCAGGTTGAACGAAGTTTTGAAGTAGGTGATATGGTGTTTTTGCGCCTTCAGCTGTATAGGCAGAGCTCTTTGAAGAAGTCAGGTGCAGAAAAGTTGAAACCCAGGTTTTATGGACCCTACAAAGTGCTGAGAAGAGTAGGAGAAGTTGCATATGAACTTGATTTGCCAGCTGGAAGCCACATACATAATGTGTTTCATGTGTCGTGTCGCAAAAAGACACTAGGTCAGCATGTGGTTTCATCTGACGAACTTCCACCATTGGATGAAGAAGGAATACTGGCCCTTGAACCTGAAAGTGTAGTGGATATGAGGGAGAGGAAACTACGCAACCGAAGCATAAGAGAGTACTTGGTGAAGTTTAAAGGATTGCCAATGGAGGATGCTACTTGCGAAGGAGAAAAGATCCTAGAACATCCTAACCTTCAATTGCTTGAGGACAAGCAATCCTGAGAAGGGGAGACTGTCATATCCCCGTTTCCGGCATAAGTCAACAAGGAACCCGGATTAGCCTATTCATCATTCCCGTGGGCTAATACGTAAGATAAGGGAATGAACTTGGTTTTGGCTAACAATCTTTCTGTTTTGCAGGTCAAGGCCTTTAACAAGTGACAGAAGGATGTCTTAGTGCTAGGGGCACTTTCTCACCGGTTCAACCTCCAAAGTGTGCCTTGTCTAGAATCACTCAAACATAAGCATGAAGACTTTCTTTAAACACTTCAGTGATGGATTGGTTTCTAGTCAATCAATCATGTATTGAAGAACTTCAAAATGTCAAGGAGATAGTTAAAGAGTCTTAGGCGCATATCTGGCCTTCTTCAACACTAAATGTGCGCCTAGAGCAACAAGGCACTAAATCATGATTCCAAGACCTTGAACTTGCACCCAAGCATGAAGGAGGAATTTTCAAGAGTCAAGAATGTTTGAAATGCTAAGGAACTTGTCTAGAGACTCAATGGCACCATCTTGATGCCTCATAACTCCAAACTTGCGCCTAGGAGTTAAGGCGCTACTTTATGATTCTGCAAACCCAAATGTGCGCCTAGGCGCTAGAATAAGACTCTAAGACATTGGATTTGCACCTTATTGAGGAGATGATATTGCAAAGTTAAGTTGTCACCTAAAGATGAAAGTTTGTCCAAGAAATGCAAGGCGCTAATCCTTGATCAAACAAACCAAAATGTGCGCCTTGATACTTGAGGCGCTAATTCATGCCTCTACAACCTAGAATGTGCGCCTTAAGCGATGTAGTGGATTGAAAGGGTAATTGCATAATCAAAGGGGTCAAGATTGATTCAAGAGATCATCCTTTCAATAGAAATCATCTTCTAAGTCAAGAGAAGTGTTGAGAGAGTGAGGGGCACTTTTCCTCCTCTTCAACCTCACAGATGCTAGATCATGATGGAACAACCTTGGAATGGCGCCTTAAGCGATGTAGTGGATTGAAAGGGTAATTGCATAATCAAAGGGGTCAAGATTGATTCAAGAGATCATCCTTTCAATAGAAATCATCTTCTAAGTCAAGAGAAGTGTTGAGAGAGTGAGGGGCACTTTTCCTCCTCTTCAACCTCACAGATGCGCCTTCTTCAAGAAGCCCAATTTGCGCCTAAGGAAGGAATGTGGAGTCACTTTCATTGTTATGAAGAACACTTGCATCTAGAGAAGACTTGGAAGCACCTTGTAGACTTGAATAAAGTTGGAACTCATCTCAAGGATGTTAGGCGCAATCTCATGACTCCTGAATATGTACCTAGAGCTAGACATGGATATTGAAGCTTGAATTGATCATTCATCCTATTTAGGAGATAAAATCTTGTCTAATGGTTCACTCATCTAATATAGATCTTGATCAAGGGTCAAAAAACTTCATGATTGCTTGAGGCGCACCATGCCTCCTGTTCCACCTCAAATGTGCGCCTTACTTGAAAGAAATGCCAAGACTTGATCTCTCCATCATCCAACATGCGCCTAAGCTACATTGAGCACCGTGCAGGCCATGGGTCCCAAAGTGACATTGGATGAAGTGTCAGTTAAGGCTCTCAACTCGGAGATAGCATCTTGGGTAGTGTGATGATAAGGTTGCCAACTCAGAAATGAGTCATTCCAATGGAATATTCTTCTAGAAGATGCTCATTTGAAAACGTGCCATGGTTGCCTCTTGCTCTTAAGGAGCACTATAAAAGGAGGAGAGCGACTTCAATTTGTATCTTTTTTCTATTGAATTTCTCTCTAGTAAGCTTTATGCTCTTTCATGAAATCTGCGTATTTCATGCTTGTTGGGGTGATGCTTCCTCAACTTTGATAAGGTGATGCTCCCTTATCTCTTGAGAGGTGTTAACATTCAGTTATCATCATTGTGCAGTATTGAAGTCGACACATACATCATCAAGCTACTTGCATCTTGTAGACACTTGAGAGTTGAAGTCTAGATACTTGTAGTTGATTGTACTCATTGTTCAATCTAGGCGCAAGGCCTTTCATACAAGATCATTGTAATAAGTGAACATTGATGATGCTATTAAGCATCTATTGCATGTAATAAGACATTGTATTGACATTAGAAATAAGATATCTCAGCTTCCTTGATGTTCATTCATGTCTGATGTTGATGTTTGATTGAAGTAAGAAGTAAAAGTAAGCAAAAAATTTGCTTAAGTATAGTTGGGATATTTCAGCCTTAGTTGACGAACTAAGGAATTATGGGCCTTAGTTGACGAACTAAGGAATAATGTTAATGGACCCATAGGATTGAGATGACATCACCTTCCTAACGAATCTTCTCTCACAAAGTGGTAGGTGAGGTTAATAAGAGGCCTAAGGATTATCTCACCTAAGGAGTATCATGAAGTATGGAAAAGTGGATTTGTGAAATGGCAAATAGTGTATGGTTATGTTTATAATTATCATTAAGATTAAGTGGAAATGGGAAATGGAAAACTAATGTGCTCTTTTACAAGTTGAAATTGTTTGCAAGGTTGCGGAAATTTCGGCTTGCTAGAAGGGGACATTACACACGAGCAACTGAAAAAACAGGCAGAGGAGATGGCCTAGAAGGCATAGAAAGCAGATTCCTTCTGCTCAGTATGCTCAGCGACATGTGCTGATGGTGTTGATGCTTTAGACTTTGATTGTTCAGCAGCGAAGTGTTTCCGGCAATCCCTTTTCATATGGCCAAACTTGTGGCAGTAATTGCACTGGATGTTGTACTTCTTGGAAGGGTTCTGTGACTGACCCTGACTGAATGGTTGAGAGGGCTGATTGGAGCCCTGATTCTACTGAAAGGACTTGGTAGTAAATGCCTGTTCTGAAGAGGAGGATGTAGCACTATTACCAAACTGATGTTTCCAACGATCCTGCTGCAAGAGTTTGTTGCACAGTTCTAGAAACTTCAGACTAACATTAGTTGAAGTAATGTTAAGAGTCTCAATAAAGTGCTCGTAAGTAGATGGTAGGCTTTTCAGAGTGATGACTACCATATCTTCCTCGTCCATGTCTCGACCAATTGCAGTCAACTGATCACAGATGTCCTTGATTTTAGTGAGATGCTCCTGTAGAGACATCTGTTCATCCATCATGATCGAGAAGAGCAAGTTCTTTAAAAAGAACACACGGCTCTTGTCAGACGTTTCATGAAGATCCCTCAACAAATCCCAAATTTCTTTTGCAGATTCCCCAAACGAAACCTGAGGCAACTGATCATCGGTCACTGATAACTTGATAAGCGTCACCGCTTCATGATTTTGCACATCGAATTTTTCCTGATCTTTACCCGACAGTTGAGGACGTGTAGCTTTCCCCAGAACTAGCTGGTCAAGACGTCGATATTCGAAGATAGTCATCATGCGCTGCTTCCAGGTGTTGTAATTCTTGTCGTTGAACTTCTGACTGCTCTCCAACAAAATGTTGGCCAAGCATGCCATACTTCACGTTTCTCTGAGACATGAAAAGAAACGAATTATAAGTGAATGGCACAGATACCGAAGCAAATAGACGGCATAAATAGGGAAATTAGACCCCTTGCACAGGTACAGATTCCGAAAATACGAAATATACTAACTCAAAAGTCCTGAACACGAACTTCGAGGTATGGATCTCGAGACAAATCAACACGAATCTCGAGATTGTAGAAAGCATAGGCTCAGAACATCTGAGCATAGATTTCGAGATAAAACAAACTCTGCATGGCTGATAAATGTGGTGGTACTCAGACTACTGATAAAAACAAATCGATCACAAAACGTTTGCGCAAAGGGAGGAAACACGAATCCTTCAGATTGGAGCCTTTGATGATGACTACAGATTGTAATACCGAAACAAAACCTCCAAATCGCGATTTAGAATGTCCGCTAGGCACCACAGATTCAAAAACACATGACCGATGTTCAAACAAATCGCTGTCAGAAAGAGCACAGATTTGAAATCACGTCTACCGAAGAACACAGATCATCTTCAGAAAAAAACCGCGACAATCACAAAATGCGGGCGCCAATCACGAACTCAAGAAAAAACACGGAGCTCGCCAAATAAAAACCAATGATTCAAAACGTGTTGAGGAAAGACAAACGTCAATCACCAGATTTCAAAATTGCAGCCATAGAGGATGAAAAACCTTCAACGAATGATTCTGCAGAAGATCAATGGACAGCCGAAAACGCCTTAGAACACAAGGCACGACCAAAATGGAGGTAGGTTGCAAGTAGGAAATCACAAGGGCAAAAGGGCACTGAATACAAAGTCGCAATTTAGAGAAGAAAACAAAAAAACGTGATCACAAGGGCACAGAATCAAGGCTTAAAGAAACACGCGAATAGATACACAACTTGCCACAGGTATAGACGGCGATTCAGAACAAATCATGAGCTTCAAAACATCACCGCAGATAAATATGACCCACTCTAGAGGACATGACCACAAATCTCCATTGAAGAAAACGCAATCACCAAATCTTTAAACGCCTTTAGGAGATTCAAATCATGACCTTTTCTCATACAACCAAAAGGGCAGGAAATCATGACCCAAACAGACGGAGGCAGCAACACCCGCAACCACAAATCGAAAGGTATCCAGATTCCAACGCCCAAAAAGAACCCGAATTGACTAGCACAGAGATAAAAAAATCTTTAAAAAATGCTAAGACTAATCAGGTTCGTAACTTTGCTCTAATACCATGTTACACAAACTATAAAAGATTTATATTGAATATGATCGAATTGTTTACAAAGAAGAGCGAATGCTCTTATAAAGAGAATGCATATACTAACAATAGACAAACAGCTTGCATAAAGCAGACAGCTGTATAAAGCAGAAGCTAATAAAGCATAAAACTATCTTATCTAAGGAAAGACAAATTGACCATTATATAAACTTACTAATTTATTTTAATAATATTAAGTTGCCACTTTTTAATAAAATAAAAAGTAAATCATTAGACAACTTAAAAATATTAACTTTATTATTTATTTCCCTTAAATTAAAAAAGGGGACATGCCAAATTCTCAAATCACATATTGTTAACTTGCATTTTTAGCTCATTTCATACTAAACATTACCTAGGGTTTGACTATCTATTTCAGCATTTATTTCTCGTTTTCCATAATCAGAAAAATATAAAAAATTACATATTTCCTAAACCACCTAAAAAGGGACATTACATGCTCTCTGCATTTCAAAATCCATGTTGCTAGCAGCTATTTTCACCATGCCCTTTCTTTGCCTCTTATATGTTCTCAATGGCTTATGGCTTGTCTTCAGATATTTCCCATGGCGATGAGCAAGGTTGGAATTTATGGATTTTTCAATCAACCATAGGCTCCTCCTTACATACATTTTCTCCTTGGTTTTTGAATACCTGAAAACTGTGTCAAATATAAAATCCTCTCAAAAATTTGTGCCACTTAATACATGAACTCTTTAAAGAATGTACCAAAGAATGATGTAAGACCTGAATCATGTCAAAGCCAAGATTAGGTGTAAACTGCTTATAGCTATGCATCATTGAGAGAATACCATTAATGTTCATTCCCAGCCCTATTTGGAAATATCACAAATCATTGTCATTTTCATCAATCAGCACCCGGCAATCCATCTTAGGTGAAATCATTAAAGCCCTAGTTCCACCACAATAAACACACAAAGAGAAGCTGCACCTCCAGGAAGGAATTAATGTTTGACATAAAGACCTGCTAAATCCATTTTTAGATTGCTTGAGTTGTGTGCTTTTAAAATTAGATGCGATAATCATGGCAAGCATATGTTAAAGCTGAAGACTTTGCTTGAGAGCGTTAAGGTTTTTAATCACATTAAAACACCTTTAATAAGGCCATTTGCCTTGTCACTGCCAATTGTTGGCTGGAAATTACTTTCTATCCATGGAATTATTCAAGAGTATATCACCCTTTTGGAAACCCCTTCCACCTCATGCGAGTGTTGCTGGTTACGAGACAGGACAAATATGTGGTAAGTAATCTTTTGGCCTTAGTAATTTAAAAAAACTTTAATTTCACATTCCAAGCACCAAGCCAGCAAGGATACTTTCTCTTGTAGTGGCCATGTCATCACTGATGTGGAAGTGTGAGTCAGTTTGTAGGGCACACAAGTGCCAACTAATTGCATATTTTTGTCCTTTGTGCCACATGGGTGTACAATGAAACCCAAAGGTCAATGGTTCAATTCTAGAGAGGAGTTAGTTAGAGTAGATCGCTGAGTCTATTGAAACATAAGCACATTCGGGATAGCATCAATTGAAATCTCCAAGGGAGGGAACAAATCGATTTTTGCAGGTTACCCTTTTGAATCACAACTTCTTTAATGAAGTGTTCAAGACAATTCATGCTTTCTATTAAAGTATTATTGTAATATTTAATGGTCAATTAGTTGTTAGGATAGACTTTAGGAATATTATTTTTTCTTTTAGTTATGTTCTTATCCTTTTGCTTTATTAGTTGTTGCTTAGTTTTCGTTCTTATCTTTTCTGGATAAAGCGTTTGTAAACTCTGCGTTATTAGTTGTCGCTCTTATCCTTTCCAGATAAAGCATTTGTAAACTCTTATTTAAGGATGCTTTCACTCCTTAGTTATTAATTCAATATAATTGAATATAATCAAATATCATTAAATATCTTGATAATCATTATGTGTTTTATATTATTTTATGGTATCAAAACCCAAGTTGATTGGGATCGGTGACACAGTGTACCCGAAGTTTTTTTGCGATTTTTTTTTTAATCGTGGCTTTCGTGTGGATTGAATCACACAAGTTTTTTGGCGAATTTATTAAAAAAAAAAATTGCGCACATTTCTGGTTAGTTTTTTTGGCGATTTTTTGGACAAAAAACGTAGTGTTTCCCTCAAAAAATCGCAGATTCTTCTGAAGAAATTTTTGGGTGGATTCTTTTTAAATAAATGTCATGTCCCCACTTTTAAGTAACTTAAAATATTATAATTATAAATTAATTTTGTAAAGTATTTTTATTTACTTTATAAAATTAATATTTTATTTAAGTTACTTAAGTCAGTAGTACTACACTTTATTAAAAAGTGTTATGAACAAGCATTTAAAAAGTACAAATGCAAGCATTTAATAAAGTTCATGAAAAAGCATTTAAAATGCTTTGGTCTAATGTGTACATGTAAACTCTCATTTAATAAAATTAGGCTGGGCCTAATTAATGTAATGGCTTTAAAAGCAAGCCTGAGAGTCATTTGAAGTCATGTCTAAATGTCTAAATGTTTTTCAGATACTTGGTTTTGGGTTTTTGTCTTTTGACAAATTGTATTCAGCTGATTGACAAGGTGATGTTCCCTTGCATTTGCTGAGCCGAGGAGATGTTCCCTTGGTGAATTGTAGAGGTGAAATTGCTTCAGATTTCACAATTGTGCTTCATTGTATTTGGGTTTTCGACATTTGCTTGGAAACCATTTGTAAGTGCCATTGAAGATTCATGTTTGCAGACATTGTTGAATAATCAGAATAGATATTATGCAGATTTGATGATTTTATGGTTCAGATATCTCTAAATATATTGTGCAGACTATATTGTTCATGTGGGGTTTAATTGCAAATTCATTAGTAATTTGAATTATATATATTGCTGCCAATTGGGAGACAGAGTGATATTTATCAGACATATATTATTAAAATCTGATGCAGCTCCCTTGTTAGTGTTAGTGGGCCCCATATTATTTAAAGACTGTGAATGTTTAAGGAAGTTTTGAAACATACCAGCAGCGCTTGCAAAGGTGAATCAAATGTGTGGTTTTAGAGTTCATATTTGTGTTGCTAAGGGGGGGACAAATTCTGACGGACAAGCATAGTCAGCAACTATCCTAATTAAATATTGGTAAATCTTTCAGTTTCAAAAAGGTCATTTTAATCCTTTTGCAATCGTGGGATATAAGGAGCATGATATATCAAAGGTTAAACTGCAGCCTTTATTAAGGCATATATCTTATTTAAAATAAGAATCGCGGGACCCTCCAAAGACACATCATTACCTTTTGAAGAGTATAGAAGGCTACGGAAAGAGTTGGTATAAAATTAAAGACTTCAATAGAGCTGCGTGGGATTTGTGTAGTTTCCATCGCTAGATATTGGAAGCTAGGTGCCGAACTTATGGAGTCAACATTGCTGTAGCAGCATACAGGTGCAGGCCTGCTAATACAAATTATTTATCAGTAAAATTTGTGGCTGTGACCATCACTGAAGTATTCAGCTCTGAGAAAGAAGATGAAGTTATCTATGTGCCAATACCATCCAGCCAGAAAGGAGTGCCTGAATTAATATGTATAGCTATATCAGCAGACCAAGGTTAGACAGACATTTGTGATCCATCATTATAAAGTTTGTATCAGCAGTTGTCATAGTTTGAAGACTTCATATCAGATCTGAGTGACAGAAGTTTGCATCATCATTAAGCATCTTTTGGTATGTTTTCACATTGTAATCATCCTTGTTTTATAACTGCAGTGCATGTCTGAACTGAGTTGTCATATTGTCACATTGTAATTACCAATTGAAAGAGAGATCCTTCAAATCTTTAATTTGAATCACACTCTATATCTACAATTATTGGTGAATCAGCTATAGGAGTGTTTACCATTTGATCATGTATGTTTAATATTCAGTTTGTAAATCAATTAACAAGTGTTTGATCAGTATTATAGCATTTATCCTGAAGGGGATACTACAATAAAATCGTGCCGTTTTTTACCCTTTTTTCTGACGACGTGACTATTTTTTTGGGTCGTTTTTCAGACAACATGTCTGTACTCTCAAGTTTTTGACAATTTTTTTTAATAAAATCGTGGGTTTCAGCAGTTTTTAAGTGTCCCTAGGGTTTGTGGTGGGTTTGAAACCTATTATTTTACTTTTTTGGTAGTGTAAGAAAGCAGCCCTATTAATTGTTGTGTTAACATTGGGGGCCAGCTGACAAAACTAGGAGGTGGGACTATTGGGATCAACAATTTGACAATCATTTAATATCAGCAATTTAAAGATCAATAAGTCATCTATGGTTCAGCTAGTTTTCATTCAATCAATCAGAGATTAATAATGTTTTTCACCCCATTTTGAGTGTTCTATCCAAATCATCTTCCCATAATTTCTTCATCATGTTACTACTATTCAAATTGATTTCAAATTGTTAATACTCTTAGCATTCACTCTCAATGATTGACACTATGCTGCTATCAGGTTTATCAGTTATTCACCAGGTATGTTTAAACAAACTTTTAGTATGGCTTACTAATATTGTAGTATCTAACCACCTTAAAATGATTTTTAAAAGTCCGTTTGAATGTGTTTGAAATTTTATTTTTAGCTGTTCTTTGTCGTAATCTTTAAGTTTCTTACTTGAAATAAGACAACATGCAAAGGGAATTAATTAGAATGATAAGCAGAAATGTTTATAAAAAAATTAATTAGAATAGATGTCTCACCAGGACATTGCATGATAATTGCAACGCCAATAGAACTGCACTACCATGTGATGGTACAACAGATGGAAAAAGTTTTGTGCCAAACACATTCCAGAATGCAAATGTAGCTGCTGAGAGGACCATCACACCATAACTGAAGTGACCTGCAACCTGGTGAGCAAGAACAGTGCAAATTTGTTAACCAAAGCCAAAATACAGAAAAAAATTTGTTCCATCTAACAAGATTATCCATCACCTTATTTATCTGGAGCGAATTTAACCACATGTAAATGAATCAGAGAACTATATTATCAAAAAAGACCTCATATTTGAATTGTCACATCAGCTTTTTCAATGTTCCCCCCCCCCCCCCCCCCCCACAAAAAAAAAAAAACTATTTTGCCCACCATTTCCTATCCAAATTTTTATTCATTCACTCAAATATGATAATTTGATCTAAGGATTAAACTGAAAAAATACAATGTCTCTTTCGAGAAAGCAATGCCAGACCAGACCACAATCTTAGCAAAGGGAATTGTCTAAGAAAGATATTAAAATAATAAAGAAATCATACCAAAATCCATCAATGATCAATTATGATCCCTGGGGTGCAAAAATGACTCTCCTGCAGGACACACAACTAGAAAAAATAATGTCATAGAGCTAGTGTGTATTCATTTTTTACTAGTTTGTGTTTGTGTGTGTGTGTGTGTGTATGCATGTGCGTGCGTGTGTGCTGTTGACATAAGGATCAGGTCTTGGGACTGATCTAAGTTTTGTAAAGTGTTAGGGCTGTGGAATAATTAACACACACAAGGGAAAGTATGAACAGATATATATATTCCAATCAATTACAAATCAAATAAAGAAGTGGGTACTATATTCCATGTTTATTCATACGCATAATATATCAGAGCACCACATTATATTATATTCATCATATAATCATCGTATAACTATAAGATGTCTCTGTCACATCACATACACCGCATAGCTCATTACATCTTCTTATACGTTCTCATATGTATATCTAGATCTATACATCTACATATCTGCTTGTATGGTATATAATAAGTATATATAGCAAAAGATTGTCCATGGCACATGTTTGCAAAAGGTGTCCCTTACTAACAAAGCTGGTAATTTATGCCAAACGTTCAGCAATCAGGCCATACTTACGTCTATGTGTATGCCAGTTATGGTGGTGTGTGGTACCAGTTATGAGGAATGTTGGCTCCTGCTTTGCAAGGGATGACCCTGCCAACATATCCCCAGGCTTGAACTTCATCTCATCCTTGACACAATCCTGTAACAGATGATCCTGTCATCTGTCAAAAAGAAGACAAAATTGACTGGTGCAGCCAACTACCTGCTAGGGAAGAATATCCTGATATTGGGTTTGAAGAGATTGGGTCAGGTTTTCCCAATTCTGCACAAGTGTATTGGCCTGCCTTAGTTGATTCTCCAACTCTGTTCACTCTTCTTCAGCATCACTGAAAGATGAAGGCAATGCCTTATTAACATACTTCCCCATGAAGGTTTGATGGAATTGGAAGGCACTCACAAGTTTGGTAAGGTGGTGTAGCCCCACACATCCATTTGAGTGATGTCCTTAGCCCATTTCATCTGCTGTGTATTGTTCACTGAGTTGCACCAATCTCTTTCTTTTGGCCCCAGATGTATCATTCTAAATGTTGTAACTAGTGGATGCAACTATTGCTGCATTTCAATAATGTCCAACTCCTCCTTGAATGTTTGGTGGTGGTCGACCAGATGAGGGAATAGGAGAAATAGGTGGTTTCAGCATTGCATGTTGTTTCCAGTTGTTTCTCCACCTTAGACAGATCCTTTCTCCTATCTGTAATCTTGTTGAGCAGTGATTGTAATGAAGTTTCCTTGTATTCCTACACTGCCTCTACCCAAACCCTCTATTTTTCTTAGGTGGTGGTTTCCATATGTGCCAAGAGATTCTGATAAGCATCCTTTAATTGATCTTCTATGTGGCCAATGTGGGATTTGGCTTATATTGTGGTCGTGTTTTTCCTATGTCTTGCAGTAGATGTTGCATCACTTCTTCGCTCTGAGTACACTGATTCATCCAATATGCTTGGGCACCTTGTTGTAGGACATCTCCTAATGTCTATTTTTGGATTGGATTGAGCTGGCTCAAACCAACTTGTAAACCATTTACTGTCAGTGTAATTGTTTGAGGGGCAATCGTAATTAGAGGGAGTAGCTGCCATTGTTGGGCAAGGAAGGCACGGATCTTTTCCAATGGTTCCCTAGAAGGACCTAGTTATACCACCATTCATGTATCTGTTTCAACTACAACCTTTTTTTGAGTAGGCTCGCCATCTTTCTTTCCAATTGCTTGTTCTTGTTCCTCGGTGGCATCTTTGGTCTCTTCCTCCTGAAGTGTAGTATCTTCCTTGACCACTTTTTATATTTGGGCAGGTATCGCTTTCAGTTTTCCCCCCTTTTTCTTGCAAAGTTGCTTGTTCTTCTTGTTGTACCCATTCAATGTTTTTGTAGTGTGTCAAAATTCCAGCTAAAGTTCCATGTTCAAGTTAAATCTAACAGTCATGATTCCAAGATTTGTATTGTATGTCTATGTATGTTGTCGTATTTTATTCTTCTCTTCGTAGGAACAATGACCACAACTCTCAAACGTTGTAATTTAAGTGCATAGACCTTGCCTCGGAAAGAAAAGAAGAAGTGAGAAGCAGGCATTCAAGACAAGAAAATGGCTAACGTATGACGTGAGGTGTGCACCTAAGAGGTGCAAATCAGAAATTCAATGGACAGGTGCGCAGCAAGAGATCAAGCAGGTTTGGGGCAATCAAAAAATCAGAGTTTGTCCGTCAAAAATTCACACCTAAAACAAAAGATCAGACACCTAACACACACGTCAAGATATGCAAAAAGCAAATTTTCAAATGCAAAAAACGCATCCAATATGAATTTGCGTGAATGAATAAATATAGATTTTTTACTACAAAGACAGTAAATATGCTGTATCTAGGGCATGAAACAGGTTTTGTTTATTAAAAATTGTGGCCAAACAGGGGCACACAAGCATGGAGATAGAAAAATACAGGTCATTTTTTTTAAAAAACACGTTGAATGATGCCCTAAGATCATATCTAGAAGTGAAATCCAAATTCTAATGCTTATATACAAGCACACATCTAATAAGAAGGCATGCATCCCATAAACATGCATCCCATAAAGCAAAGAATATATTTTTTTTAAAAAGAATGTTGAACAATCCATATACAGTTGCGCACCTATTGTATCAGCATGCACCTCACAAAACAGAAATTTCAATTTTGAATGAAGAGAAAACTAGTTTCAATGAATTCAAAAGCTCAGTTTCAGGTGCGCAAGAAATAAAGGGGGTTTCAAACAGAAATCAAAATTGACTCTTGGGTGTTCCAACATGCACATCTTGAGAAAGGAGAATGATACAGTCTGGTGCACGCTCAAACAATGGAGCATTTCAGACTTAAAGAATTTTGTGTTCCTTATACAGGCATGTGACTAGATCAAAGGCTCACATCTGGTGTGTTCACTCACACCTGAAAGGTAAGATTTTGAAGTTTTAAAGTTGTGTGCATGAGGGCTGTAAGATCCCTAACAAGATCTGCCCTAGAATTCTGATTTTTCTTCTTCCCAAACCCTAAATCTGAATTCTGATTTTTATTTCTGATTTACAAGTAAGTGTGGACAACGAACATATATTTATCAAAATGCTCAAATAAACATGCCAATAATGAACCCTTGTGATATAGCATCAACCATAAACTCTTCCACAAGATATGATCATCCAAATGCAAACAAAATGACAAACAATTCTGATTTCTGAATATATAAGTCTGCTGCTACAAATCAGAATAATCTGAACTGCAATTACATCAAATATATAGGCTCAAACATGCCCAAACATAGCCCAGAATTCTGCTATGACAAATCAGACCTAATTCTAGGCTTGTACATACCACAAATGATGAAGAATGATGTCACAAATCAAACCCTAGATGGGCAAACTTCTTCAGCCAGGCGACGCTCCTTGGAAGTAGCAAAACACATGCAAAATGAGGCCAACGGCGGCTAGGGCTTGGCTCCCACCATCCACAATGAAGTCACCCTCCTTGGCACTCAATCTAGGGTGAAAACCCTAGCACAATCAATGCTAAAACACTCCAAAATGATCGTGCTCCAAGTCTGATCTAAAAATCTGAATATATCCTTGATCCTCCAAATTGTATTTGGCACAAATCTCACAATTTGACCTTAGGGTTTCTGCAGAAACAAATATGGTTTTGTCGCACCTTCTTTCCTTCCAAAACTCCAATGAATCACAAATATGAACTCCGTATGAGTCCACCTCCTAGATGAGATTGGGTTTTCGTCCAATCCACCTATATTCCTAAGGGTTTTCGTCCTTGGAATATCTTCAACCAAAGTTGCAGCCAAAGAGATAAATCTCCAAAGAAAATGATATGAATGAAAGATGATGGAAATGCCTCAAATGATCTTATATTTATACACAAATCTTTCTCCCTCCTCAAGGCCGACCTACTCTTGGCAATTCTTTTATTTTTATTGTATTTCTTTGTCCCATAGGGCCGACCACCCTTTAGGCGCCAAGAGTAGAGAAATATTCTTATTTTATATCTTTTTTTTTTTTATTATTTCCTCTTTCCACTCTCCAAGTGGGCGAACCACTTAGGCACATGTTACATCATGATTTTGACCTCTAATTAAGTTGTCCTCCTCCAAGGTAAATATCATAATTTATTCTTATTTTTCCAAAGGCATTTTTCCATCTATTTTCTTCTCTTTTCATTCTCCTCCTTGGTCGCTCATCATTAGGGCAAATTATTTTATTTATGTGGTCTTCACCAAAAGACTCACAAAAATATACCAAGTCATCTCCCACACTCATTTTGCCTAAATAAAATTGACTAATTATGAAATCTAGCAAATTAGGTTATTCCCTTACCCCTCCGGGTTAGCCAACGGGAATGGAACAGGCTAGCCAACTCCAATAGGTGATCACTCGGAAAATGGGGACATTACAAGGGCATGTCTGGTGTATAGTGCGCACCTCACTTAAAAATTATATGTTGTTTGAAAAAAAAAACAAATTTCCAATCACTAATATAGTTGTGCACTTGAGGTAGGGATGCACACCTCTACACACAAGTGTTCAAAAGTGACTCCCTAACTAGGCGCATGGGATGAGAAGAATTGGTGAAGTTTTGAAGACATATAATGGATGTGCCCTTATATATATATATATATATATATATATATATATATATATATAATCATCAAAACAGAGTATTCAAAGTTGAGATTTTCAGCAAGAGGGTTTGGTGCAAGATCAAGAGAAAGAAAGGATTTGCCAAAATAAAAGTTCAAATTCATAGTTTCAAAGAATACTTGGATTCAGAACATCAAGATGAATTGTCAGAGGTTCATCAAAATTGTAAAGAGCCGCATATTCTAAAAAGTCTATTTTTAAATCACACTAAAAATAGCCCATGTTATTTTTAGCTATCACCATTTTCGAAGACGAGCATATTTTAAGTTTGCTATTTTTGTAGGAGGATCCCATGCTATTTTTAGCATTCGCTGTTTATAGCCTAGAGTCGGCTATTGTTGTATCATCTATCTCTTCAGGTGAGAGATGTGAGCATTAAGGAATAAATTGTAATAATTTTGATCGTCAATTGAACTAGTAGTTGCATGTTGTAATATTAGAAATAGTGGATAGGATTGTTTTGTAATAAAGCTTACAAGTTATGCAAGTAGTTATTCTTAGAGTAGAAGTAGCAATTAGTTTTTTATTTATTTTCATACAATAGATTTGTAAACATTATAAATAAGTGTTATTTTGCACTTAGATTTCCTAATAGTAATTCTCATGCCTGCATATTGTTGAAATTATTGTTCACCAAGTGTTATTGTTATCTAGAATTCGTTATTCACTCAATGGAATTTATTATGCCTATTTTGCTTTTAAATGTCTATTCAGATTTTTGTTATGTGTGCTAAGGTAGATTCAATAGCTTCTATCAAATTTACAAGCTTTGTATTGCAGGTCTAATCGAAGTTGGAAATCGTGGCTTTGTACCATTCCCTTTAGTTAATTTACCAAAGTGTTCGCATTTATGTGTTTTAGCCTATTCAATTTGTATGTGTACTTGCATTGTTCAATCGCTACATTTAGTTGAACAATGCATGCATGTAGCTGTTGGGATTTCTTTCAGTTGAAAAGCCCAAAAATCTCTTATCCAAAAATCTCTTATCTAATGTTGATGTGTTAAATCGCCTTATGCTCTAGATTAAGAAAACAGAAAGATAGGTTTTTATTTACTTTGTATTGCGTACTCAAAATCACCCAAGAACACTCTGTAAAGATTGTGGATAGCATGTACATGTTGTGTAAAGTAGGTTAGTGTAGGTTAGTTTTTGTGTTACAAGGACCTTCCCTTCTAATTCAAAAAGTTGTTCTACTACACATCTATTCCATTTTGTGTTGCACAAAAAGGAGCAAAATAAAACACTAACATTTCTTCTAACTTCTCTTGCACCAACCTAGTTGCAACTTTGGTAGCAGCCTTTAATTTCTATTCGACCAAACCACTCCTATATCTCCTTATCCTCCTCTATCTGTGGTATTTCAACAATTTCTCGTTGATACTTTGTTGTTTCTAGAAAGAGATCTATCCTAAACTTAGTTCTTGGCTTTTTATGCTATGATTTTCTTAATTCCTCCATTTTGGATAGAGACAACTTTTTCTCCTAAGTTATCTTTGTTAAGAGCTCTTATTTGTAAACATTTCTATTTCTTGTGTTGTCTTCATTGTCTCCCTTAATATGATCACCTATTGCTTCACCTTTGATGGCAACATTTCCATGATCTAATTGTATGAGATGGGTGCAATTTCAATGAACAGGTCGAGAGCCTCTATAATTTGTCTCACTGGTGTAGTGGCGCTAGAATATCTTTTGACCACATTGGGTAGTCCTCTCTTATCAAACATTTCTTTGGGTAGAGTTTGAATATCTAGTTCTTCCACAACTTGCTCTGTAATCCCTTCTTCTAACATTGGCTTTGTTGCAGTCTTGCTAAATGAAGCCTCGCTCTCTAAATAGCTAATCAGGCTCCTTTGAACCTTAGACTTTGTTATCTTATCCCTCTGCTTAGGTCCTAGGGAAGCTTTGCATTTTTGGGTGCTCATTTGAAGTAGGCTCCAGTAGCTATTTCCATTTAAGTAGAGATAGAACCTATGGGAACTTCCTCTAGTTGAGCTTTTGCACCTTAGGATGAGTCTCCTATTTTTGCTTATTGCCAAGTGTATGGCAGTTTCACTTTGTCTTGTAAATCCTAAGCACTAAGACTCTTCCCTTAGAGTCCCTTATCACAAATTTCCCTATTTCTGACTCTTTATGCACTATCCCCAAACTTGTACTCCCCTTTCTCTTTCATCTCCTTGGGGATATTATAGTTTTTCCCTTTCCTTTAGATGATTCCAATGTTTCTATATTATCCCCTATGGATATTTGCCCCAATTTTTCCAAATGTTCCACAGAAAATTTAAACAAACAGTTTGCATGAACTAATTTCTATTCATCCAATAACTTGCAAGCAAATTTCAATGTAAAACATATTATAACAGTTTTTAGAACAAGGATCTGAAATTACATATGAATATTGCTTCCAAATCTTCAGTAGAATAACAACAGAAATATCCAATCGTAGAACTTACAAGATTGGATAACCAGAAGTATGAATTTGAAGTACAAAGTGAGACACCTGAATGGTTATCTCCAATAGACAATGGGTTTCCATCCACTACCTCCAAGCTCGAGGGTTTCTGTCCTCAAACCTGCTGAAAGCCAAAGCTTCCCAAAATTCTCCAAGAGAATAATAACCAAGCATAAACCAAGCATAGCTGAAAGTGAGCCCTTGTAACACTTTTATAAACTTCTCATAAGAGCTCACTCACACTTTTAACCAATGTGGGATAAAACATAACTTCCCTTTTTGCCTTTTTGATGTCTCATGTATTTTAAAATAAGGGGTCCCTTTTACTATTCATTTCCCCACTTAACTTTGACTCACATTAATAAAGTTAAATAATTGAATTTAACTTTATAATTTAAACTTTATTAATGCGGAGATGAATTAAACCAATGGAGCTGAAATCATCTGATGATAATAACCAATTTTCCATTGAAAAGACACTGTCACTAGAGATCACGGCCTGCCAAATAAATTACTATTAATAACATTAATGACTTACTAAAAATAGTAAGTATACCAAAACTGCCTCCAAACGCCCTGGATTGACCTGCAACGAAAATTGCCTAGGCCAAAAATCCTCAAGATTCCTTAAAAGCCCTGGTTAGCCTACGGAACCAAGGAGAAACAGGCTAACAACAACATCATACAATGCGTGCTAGAAAAGGGGACATTACAGTTTCTTGGATCCCAATTATAGTGGATTGGCTTTGTGTTTCCTCTTCTGGGGCTTCTTAGGAAGCCCCTATGTCTTCCTCTACTTCCACAAACTGCTTCTCCATTATTTTCTTCCATAAAACCATCCTAGATATAAAATTTAGGTAAATGTGGATTTATAGGCTAGTCTCTAATACTAACTATTAGGGCATCTATGACATCATTTATGACCTCATATAAGAGCGGCAGTATGACTCCTTATCTAGGGATAACCAAGGTCCAAGATCATGAAATTGTTAATCTATGTTAGTACAAACGTAATTTATTTACTATATTTTCCCACTATCTTCTTTGAAATTTGTTCCCTCTATACTAATTGTTGTTTGAGTGCCTCAAAGTAATTTTTGAAGACTTGGATGGATAGGGCAATGAGAATATATGAATTAAAAGTGGGTTAAAATTTTACTACCCACAAATGTTTGCTTACAACCTTCCCCATCATCCTCAACAATTCTTTTAGGAAATATAATGCTAAATAGATGAGCAAAGAGCCATAGCAAAAATTGTTCTCTCTTTTTAGTCTTGGCCAAATTCTCCAAAAATTGATCTGTGCTTCGCAAAGAACATACATGTTCATGTAGTAGATTTTCCACACAATTGCCTTTGTTGCATATCTAACTCTAACATCTTTAATTTTGCTTATACACCAACTCCACTTGTTTGAAGATGTCTCATTATGATTGCCAACTATTTGACATGAATAGCACCCATGCAGTCCCTTTTTTGTGTGTTGAATCCCTCGTCCATCAACCTAGTGACTTTTTTAACAGCCACCTTGGTGACCTGGTAACCTGGTAGGGTTGAGCTAGATATAATATATCATTGTGCATTCTTCTCAATAGTATCTTCACAATTTTGTTAAAGGAAGCAAAAATTGGAAACTGAGCCCAAGCATCAAGCTTCATTGTCAAGATCAGTTTACAATTTTGTTTATATTGCATTCCCTCAGTGGCAGAATCCAATTTTGTCGTCTACAACCATTCTTCCTCCATGATCATATGATTGATTCCCCTAATTTTGCATGGATGTACTTCTAGATGTCTTCATAGTATAAAACCCTAAATGGTACTCTAGAGAACGCTCTTTCCAGATCTGGTGTTTATGCCTTGGTTGAATGCTTTCAAAATTTGAGTTGAGGAATGCTAGTATCTAGAATAATCTAAGGTATCTACATCTTGTCCAAGATTGCTCACGCCTTCTACGTACTTTGGATGAAATTGCAGTTGTTAACCTTGCCCTGTTTTCTTCAACCCTAGCTCAAGCACTTCTTTTTCAGCTCAATTTTCCTTAGCTTCTAGACTCATTTATGTTTATTTTCTTTCATCCCAATGGCAAATTATCTCATTATGTTTTGCTTATCGTTTTACTTCACACGCTTCTATGTTTTAAATTTAAACCCTTTTTCCTTATTTATTTTATCATGCTTTATTCTCCTTTATTTAAATGTTAAGAGGTGAAATGCATCTTGTGTTCCCCTTTTTATTTCCTACTCTATTACTTATATAAAAAAATTCAAATCTCCTTTATATGTTTCGCAGGGTCTGCTCTTAACTTCTCTTGTTCACGTGCTCTTTTCTTAAGCCTTTATTTACTGTTTTTTGTCTGATATGTCCATTTCATTCAAAATCACTCCTCTCTATCTATGCCTTATATCTTTCAAGCTTTCCATCTTCATCAACTTTAGGTAATTTGATAGAGGATTTTGCTTTGGTTGCTCTATCCACCCTTTTTCTTGCCTTGGTCAGTACTACATTGATGTGTGAAGTAACACAACAAGGTCTTCTAACATGTTTACTTGCAGTGAACACTTTCTTGATTCTCCTTCCAAGTTGACCATATCTCTAGGCTTTAGTACTAGACCTAGTTTTTTCACTTTCTAATACCAAATCACCTTCTAAGTTAAGCTCTTCTTCCATGTTTAGCCTAGGTGTTCTTGTGATGGCATATATTCCCTTAAGAAAACCACCATCACTTTCTTCCTCATTTTCCCATTCTTCTTCTACCCATGATGCTATCGTTCCTTTATCCAATGGTAGATGTGCAATTAGTCCATTCCCTTGTGTGATCTCTTCCTCCTTTGAATCAAATATTATGTTGGCATCAATGAACCATTCCAAATTTAGTAAAACAAAGTATGATAGTGTGTTCTCATATACATCTATCACTTCAAAATCCACCCTCTTCTTGATGCCCATGATATCAAATTCCACATATGTCAACACTCCCAATATACTTATTGCAGTCCCTGAAATATCCCAAACAGGATCTGCCCTAAAATTCTGATTTTTATTTTCTGTATTCTGCCCTAGTTTTCTGCACTTTTGGTTTTCTGCTGAAATTCTAATTTCTGATCTGATTTTCTCCTCTTAATTAAAATATTCCAGCGAACATAAATCACATCCAAACATGGAAAAAATGATGGCAAATGATACTACACACAGACATTCATCATAAGCATGAATTACACCATGAATTACACAATGTAGGGCAACCAAATTGGCCACACAAGTCTGATTTTCTGAACTAAAATCCTGTTGCTACAAATCAGAATTCTGACTATGCAAATTACATCCAAACATCTAGGCCAACATGCCCAAATCCAACATGGATTTCTTCTATTACAATTCAAACCTAATTATAGGTTGATACATACCAAAAACATGGCAAATTGAAGAGCAAATGGTGAAATTGCCCGGCTAGGAAGTGGTGCCAATCCTAGGGCATGAAACCCTAATGCAATGTGAACATAAACCACTAAGAATGCTGCTCCAATGTGGTGCTCAGATCTGCTGCTATGAATTAGGATTCAAGAAACCCTAATCAATTAAGAATTCACCTCAAAATGCCAAATTCACCCTTCACAAGATGGCGCTCCAAGTTAGGGCATAGCCCAATGCAAAATGAACATCAAATGCCACCAAAAGAGTGCTGCTCCAATCTGATCTAGAAATCTGAATATGAAATTCTGCTCTTCTCCTTCATGAATCTCCAATGAAGTACAAATAGTCTTCCGTCATGAAACCTCCACAAGATGAATTAGGTTTTCGTCTACTCCACCTAGAATCACAAGGGTTTTCGTCCTTGGATTCAAGCCCAAATTTCGTTGCAGCCAAAAGTGATAAACTCCAAGAGAAATATGAATGATAAGATATGATGAAATGACCACAATTGATCTTCTATTTATACATGATTTCACCTTCTCCTCGAGCTGGCCGACCAAGACAAGATTATCCTTTTTATTTTCTTATTTTTCTTCCCAAAGTGGGTCGACCCTCTCTAGGCAAGATTGGCGCACAAAATACAAGTTAAAGATTTGTATTTATGTTATTTCCTCCTTAGCCGACCTCCTTATGGGCACCCAAGCAAGAGATAAAACATTATTTTATTTTATGCTTGTTTACTTATCTTTCCAACCTCCAATTGGGTCGCTCTTCTATAGGGCAATTTTATTTATCAATATTGACTCCTCCAAAAATACCACAAAATTATACCAAATCATATTCCATCATTGATTTGCCCTACAAAAAAGGCCAAGTGTGAAAACTTGCCAATTAGGTCATCACGAGGTGATCACTCCAAAAATGGGGACATTAAAGTCCCATATACCAATGCAATAAGATATTGTGATTCTTGTAGCAGTTGTCTCCCTAATATCTCCCATGTCCTCCTAAGTATGATACTTACATCCACATCAAGGTCTAGCAATCCATACCTAATCACCATACCATTTAATTTCACATCCATTACAATTGCTTTATTCTTCCATTTTCTAGATGTTATATATATGTTTTTTCTTTCTTTCTATCTTCTCCACATGCTTAACTATCTTTCCTTTTTCTTGTGTATTCCAATACTTGCAAAATTGGGTTAAGTTTTTCTACTAAGCCCTATAGCTGAATAAGACTTCATCTTCTTGATACTTTCTATATCAAGTTCTCTAAACCATGTTCTATCTCCTTCTCTCCTTTGTTCTATTTTCACTAAATGTTTTGTATTTTTTAAAATCTTATCATGTATTTGTTTACTAGGGTATTTTTCTACTTCTTCCCTTGAGTCCTCAACTGTACTCTCCCCCCATCCATAGATGTGTTAGTCCCTCTTCCTGTGGTTACTATTACATGTGGCTTCTTTGCCAAATTAATCATCCTCCTCCTAGGGAGTTCCTTCCATTCCCTCATCATTTCTTCACATCTCCTCAAACCCTAGCTACTTGTTTCTTTCTCCTCTCCAACTATGTTGTTTGTTTCTACATTTCTACGACAACCCCTCACATTCTAATTCTTGCTCCTTGGTATCCATGAGAGGTGGTTAACCCATCTTAGTGCATTAGGTCCAGATAATTCATCTATCTTAGTAATGTTTCCACCACTAAAACAATATTGTGCGGCTTTGGGATAGCTAAAAGAGTCGTGTTTTACCATAATAGAACCCACAACTAAGTTGCATTTCTCCTTCACAATTTTTGGCTAGGTATCCAAATTTTCCACGGTTATAACATGTAATACCACCTTCTAGTTCATATCCTCTACCTCCCCTTCCTAATCCACCACAATATTCTGCTCGATACCCACCTTGTTGATAACCACTATACTAAGGAACATTGTCTTGCAATACTGCTCTTATAGATGGAGTCAATGGTACGTATGAAGGTGTCTAAGGTAGTGATGTATTTGCTCAAGATGTAGGATAAACACCTAGTGCACTTGCTACCTATTGTGTTGTCACCGCTCTTTCCCATTGCAACCTCAATTCCGCCATTGCTTCATTCATTGCACACCCTGTGGGATAATGGATGAAAGAACCATATGCAATACAATACATTGTCTCTATGTTTCGTGGAGCTACCTCAATTAAGAGACAACTATTTTATATCATGTTGCTCCCACTGTCTACATATTCCACACTGTATTCTTCCTAATGCATCTAACCTCATTGTGGCAACTCTTTGAGGTCCTTCCTTGTAGGGGCATTTGTTCCTGGCTTGTTTGCCCTGCAAAACAATTGCTAAGCGTACACCAAATCTTGGATCTCCTTTCTTGGTGCAGTAGTCAAACTTCTCTTCTTTCTCTTTTACCTAGTATTTCCTGCTTCAACCTCAATGATGCCAACTCTTGTTGCGTATTTTCAAATTACATTTTCATAACAATATCATTCTCCCTTCACCATGATTCTACTTCTATTCTAGAAGCTAGCTCCAATGCCTCTAAAAATGTGTTGAAAATTTTGCCATCCATGGCAGCCCTCAATTATTATAAAGTCCTAATACAAACCATTCTATCCTCTACTTCTCTATAAAAGATTATTTTACCTTCCTAACTCCACTCTTAAACTTCTAGTCATATTCTTCACTATTTCATCTTCCTTTTGCACTAATTCTCTCATCTTACTCACACTTCCACTTGGAACATCTAGAAAATGGAAATTATTTTTAAATTCAGTTCTCAACTTATTCTAGCTCAAATGATGTGTGGAACTGATTTTCATATACCATCTGAGTGCAACATCCCTTAAGGTTCCCACAAAATCAAATAATTTTGCTTGAGGATCTGTAATATCCCGAATAAGGATATTTTCTATATACTCTACTTTCAGCTGTTATAGTTTCAGAACAATACAATGAGCAGATACAGAATCCCTGATTTCTGATTAGAATGACAGAATAAACATACCAAAATAGGATTAGTGGCTTCAATACTGGTTCTTCAAACTCAGTCTTCTTATTGGTAGTGCTGGTATCACTTTCAACTTCCTTTCTTTGCAGCTTCTAAATATCATCAAATGTTACAATTTAGATAACAAAACCATGTAAGGGAAAGGATTCTACACACAGTCCAATCATATACTGCTATTACCAATTGCTGTTATAGATCAGTACTGCTGTGTCTAAGGCTATAATTCCCAACTGTGAGTCTTCTAAGGACGGCACTTAAAAGTCTTCAATACAATTATGGCTCTTCAATGAACTCCAATGCAATCTGTATCATATCAGACTTCAATAAGCTCCCAAGCTGGTCTTCTACACACCACGATCTACACTTACCATTTATGCTGGAACCTTTGATAATATATATGATTTCTGCATATCTGGAATGCAACAGCAGCTGGCCTGTTTAGAACTACAATCTCACAAATGATATACTTTTTCATAGACTCCGCGATTATAAACCCTATGCAATCTTCTCCCTAATTTCCACGCAAGCTCCTTATGTAGCGCTGATTATATATATTTTTTAGACTTCACAAAATCCTTTATAAGCTTAAGGCTACGTACAAATTGAAGAAGCTATGCTCAGATGTGAGGGACCCACGAACCTTGTAAACACCATCAATATATATTTGTCTTCAGATTTAAACACAAATATTTCTCTTAAATTGCTGATGGAGCTGCTATTGTCAGAACATGTCCCCTTTTTACCAACAGCAAATACACTTAGTCCCTTAATTTACAAATATGACTTCCTCATGTTAGTGCGATCCACTAAAACAATTTGATTGACATGAGACTCACCATTCCTTAATATTTATAAGTGCTTTATTCAATTCAATCTCAATGAAACGGCCAACCTTTAGTGGAAATTGGGGCCCAAAGAAATATGTTTGAGAAAATAAGGATTTATTAATGCAATTATTGACTGAATCCGTCAGACTTTGTCTCATTTAATCCAGCAATCTATGTAAGCTCTATAGCCACTAATTCATATTCAAAAACCCACGGACATATTCAAAGAGTCTACAAATCATTTATTCTTACTCAAATCAGCTCCATACAAATGCAAATAATTTGCAGGTCTTCAAATGATATGCAAAGAATTCTTCAATATCTTAAGTCAAATTCTTCAAATGAAACTTTCAACAATTTTCCATAACATGTAAATGATATCCAAACTTCAAATCTCCAATAATGGTGTCCGACCAAATATCGAAAACCCAAACAATACCAAAACACCAACACACAGAAATGTGGAACAAAGCTTTGAAGTACAACTGTGAAGTCTGAAGCAACTTCACCTCAATGACGGTAAGGGAGCATCACCAAACCGAATAGTGCAAATGCAAGGGAACATCTCCTTGACATCAGTTGAACACAAGAACTTTGACAAAAACCAATACAAGCATATTCAACAATGACTCTCAACATCCCTTTTAAACTTTCATCAATTAGGATAGGCCCTAATTTTATTAAATGAAAGTTTTTATGTACACAATCACACCTTACAATATTAAATGCTTTTACATGACCTTTTTAAATGTGTGTGTACAATAATATTTTATTTAATAAAGTATTTTTTAAATAACTTAATAAAATATTAATTTTATAAAGCAATTAAAATACTTTATAAAATTAATTTACAATTAGACACATTTAAGTTACTTGCAAAAATTGGGGACATTACAGGATCAGTAATCCCCACTCTTCTCCAATATGATCCCAAAACAAATAAATACTCCTAAGACACCTTGGTATATTTCCCAAACATGGGAAGTTTCATCCTATTTACCATCATAGGTGTGTTATTGTTGTGGCAATTGTTTCTTCAAGTAGTATTATTGTTGTTTTGTATGTATTTGTAGACATAGTTCTCGTGCTACTTTCCTCCTTGTGTATTGTACTTTGTCTATCTCTTCCTCTATTTCAAAACAATATTCCCCTAATATCTCCACTAAGTTCTCTACAATTGCATCCCTAGTTTCTTTTTTCTTTCTTGCTCTTTCTCTTCTCTTTTGTTCTCTCCTTTGAACTTTTCCTCCTTTGTATACCTTTCAATTCTTTTCAACTGACACGGGGGATGGCATTTGGTTGGGAGGGTTCATCTCCTTTGGCAATCTCTTGACCTTTGGGGATGTCGGTGCTCAAAACCAAAAGCCCTCTCCTCTAGCACCTTTACTCAAAGTGAGATAAGGGTAACAAGGTATCTCAGACAGAGAGTGACACATCAACAAGGAGAGGACAATTTTGGACCAATTCATAGGAGTAGGGCAAATTCTCTTCTTCTCCAAGCTCTATATAACCTGGAAGGGGGAGGGATTACATATGCACCAAAGATGTCGAATGAGTTATACCACTTAAGATGAATCCCCTTAACATTTCATACTACATATGAACCTAGGAATCACTCACACGAGAGTTGACCAGTTAATAGCTCACAAGATTCATTGTGGGTAGCCATCACAAAGTCATGAGAAAGTGCAAAACAGAGCCTACAATAAAACTAAAATGGGAGATAGTTTATGATTATAGTAATTGTGACGGTGGTGGACGAACAACAACAAATCAGTGCCTTGATCATAAAATTCTTTGACTGCATAACCTTCAATAATAGAATCACCTTTTGAGAGTCCACCTCCAATTTCCTCAACATATAAGAATATTTTTAAAGAGTGCTACTAAGTCTTGGGCCCACCACAATCATATTGTAATCTCTCTTTAAGGTAAATAGAGGCAGAAATGAAGCATCGATTCCTTCTTCTTTTATAATATTCAAATCTGTCCACTTCATGTAATATTTGGTACGGCTATTAGGAATAACAAGCCACCAGTATAAAATATAACTTTCTGAATTATATCACAGGTCTGCACAACTCTGATATTATAGATATATATATATATATATATATATATATTTTCCCAAATAACTTTTCAGCATAGAAATCACAAACTTGGTAATGAAATATTTGCCTCTAGCATTCACTTGGAAAATAATTTTCACTTTTCAATGCAAATCACCAAAACATCAAAATCCTAAAACTTAAAAAGTAACAAAGGCACCAATCGTTCAACACAAATCCTTCGAACCTTTAGCGTAAGTGTGAACCCTAGATAAATTCACCTCTAAATCCTTTCTGCACAAACTATGACTCTGTATGAATCACAGAGTATTGCCTAGGGAGGAATCTCTCACCACCAAAACCAATCTTACCTTAGGGTTTCATCTAAGGCGAAAGAAATGAACAACCAACCTCACAGAGAAAACAAGGCTTCATAAAAGTATTCAACATGAATCAAATGACTCCTTTGTTAGCATTTTAATTCGCACATTTCGGTGTGACTAAAAACGGAACAACGTGTACAATAAGATTGTTCTTCGAATTTGGAGGGGAAGCCCCCTTTTTCAGAATTTAAAGGGAAAACAAACTAAGACCTATCTTTTTTGCTTTCTCAGAGATGAGCACAAGGCGATTCAGCACTTCTACATAAATGAGAATTTTTCCAACTAATGCAGAAATATAAACTACTCTAGTTACGACGTTTATTTCCATCAATTAAACTCAGAGATTGACAGAAATAAATGGACAAAGGTGAATTGATTCAAAATAAACACGAGTAGAAGCAAACAATAACAAGATTAAATGCAAATGATCATGAATAAAGTCACAAACATTCATTCTTGACCTCAGCAACACAAGGTTTGCCAAGATTAGAGAAGTTATCTAACCTTCAAGAACAATTGATCACAAAACAAGGATGAACAGTAATTGATAGCACAAATAAGCTCGAACATTTGCCATTAGAGAAATAAGTGCATAGAAGGCACTTATTTATACCCTAAACAAAGAATTGCATCAAAGGGAAAAGAAGAGTTTAATTGATACTCTTCATCCTAGAACTAGACTTGCACGCATGCAAGTTTTATTTGAAAAATAAAAAACAAATACTAAAAGGAAATAGTTCATGCAAAATCAGTTAAACTGAAAGTTGCGTGTTATTACAAATATAGTCCCAAATATGCATGATTTAAAGGATCCAAAAATAAATTAAATCTTTCAGTGAACAATCAGTTCTCAAAATAGATCCTTTGGAAACTCCTCCTGCTGAAAATAGTTCTTTTGAAGCCTACTAAAAAATGGCTGACTCTGAGAATCCAAACTTTGTTGAAACTCTTCAACTTTCGCCTCTCCTAGTAAAATTATGGAATCCAAGTGTATGGTTTCCTGTCGAAGCACAATATCACCCTCCTCGATCATCTTCTGATCTCAACATGCCCTTTTTCTACCTTATCAAATTTCACAGTCATCTCCACCAAAAGATACATCTTATCAACTTGGGGATCACTGCAAAATCTCTGTTAGATTCTTTGAGAAGCAAGAACCGAGCCAGATCACATACACTCCAGTCGACAAATGATTGAAGATCAAAATAGAGAAATGGAGAGAGAATCTGAAAAGAGAGAAAAATAGAGACAAAGCAAGAGAATTTGAGAATACTCTCAATACTCACAGAGCTTTCACCGAACTGGTATTGAACTAGTGAAGGTGAGAGTAGAGAGCTGTATATATAGCAAAAATAGGGCATATACATTCATGAGGTGCATTAACTCCTACTACCCATAAAAGGTGGGAGGTTTTACCTACTTGGTAAATGACAAAACATGTGGCATAACCTCCTCAAGTGAAGACAGAAAGGAGGTGGCACATAAAGCCAAAAGAGGGTGAGAAACCCAACTACCCCATAACATACTCAGGTAAAGATAGAATAGGGGTTATGAGAGGTGGCACAACAAGCCAAAAGAGGATGTGTAACTCAATTACCCATGTGTGGGAGAGAGTTACACATGTAGCTGATGTATTTCGCCACGTGTCCTCATGTTAACCACACCTAATAAACCTAAGCAAGCTTAATAATGTGTAGGAAAAAGAAATATCCCTAAGGAAAAATAAAAAACCTACACTAACAACCCCCCTTAAGCGTAGCTTAGGTGGGTGAAAAGATATGGGTCCTGGCAAGTGAAGCCTGGTGAGGTACCCATGTACAAAGAATTCCCCCTAAAAAGAGAAGAAGCCTCCCCACAAAGGAATAGCCCCCCCTAAATAGAGAGAGAAAACACCCCCCAGAGTAGAGAGAGTGGAAGCAAAGGACTAAGAAGCCCCTCCTGAAGTATACATTGGCCGCACCCCTAGCAAAGCTCGCAGATGAAGGAGCTTGCTCTCAGTGAAGGGTTTGGTGAAGATGTCTGCAATCTGCTCCGATGTCTGAATGTACTTGAGATCAATGATGTTTGCATGAATCAGCTCACGGATGTAGTGCATATGTATCTCAATGTGTTTTGTCCTCTAGTGATGAACTGGATTCTTTGAAATCTGTATTGCACTTTGATTATCACAAAAGATGATAGTGGGCTTTCTGAATGAAATGCCAAACTCAGTGAGAATATTCTGAAGCCAAATGGCCTCAGTGGTGGCATTAACTGCCCCTCAATACTCAGCCTTTGTAGATGAAAGAGCAATTGCAGACTACTTCTTGCTCGACCAACAAACTGGACCGAAACCAAGTGAGAAGCAATACCCTGAAGTAGACTTGCGATCCTGAGAATCGCCTGCCCAATCTAGATCTGTGTATCCCACCAAGTCAAAATCCACGCCCGCTGCATAATGAATCCCATAGCTGTGAGTTCCCTAAACATAGTGGAGAATCCACTTAGCTGCTTTCCAATGCAACTCATGTGGCTCCTACATAAACCGAGAGACCATGCCCACGGCATATGAAATGTTAGGCCTCGTGTGAGTCAAATAGATGAGACTCGCAACAAGCTGTCGGTATAAAGTGCTACCTCAAGTTTGACCCGTGACAAAAATGGAGTCAGTGTAGGCTTACAGTCAGCCATGCGAAATCTGGAGAGCATGTCAAGTGCATACTTGGGTTGTGCCATGAAGATACCTAAAGATGACTGAGTGATCTCAATCCCTAAGAAGTAGTGCAAAAAACCCAAGTCTGACATTAGAAATCGATCATGTAGAGCAGCTTTCACTACCTTGATGGTGGATGAGTGACTCCCTGTGATCAACAAGTCATCGACATAAAGAACCAAAAATGTCATAGTATCATCCTGTTGCAGAATGTAGACGTTCGGATCAAAATGGCATTGAGTGAACCCAACTACCAGAAGGAAGGAGTCCATCTTGGCATACCAGGCCCGACAAGCCTGTTTGAGGCCATAGAGAGACTTCCAAAGTCGGCAAACAAGTGAAGGATCCTGAATGAACCCCTGTGGATGCTCCATGTAGATTTCCTCCTGAAGGTCACCATGAAGAAAACCACTCTTCATGTCCATCTGATGAACTTCCCAATGATGGACTGCAGCTATAGCAAGTACAACTCGGATGGAATTCATTTTGGCTACTGGCGCAAAAGTCTCAAAGTAGTCAATCTTGGGCACCTGGGAGAATCCTTTGGCGACCAAGCAAGCCTTATGCTTGTCAACCGACCCGTCTGCTGCAAATTTTGTTTGATAGATCCACTTGCATCAAACAAGTTTTCTTCCCTTAGGAAGAGGGACTAAATCCCATGTATGATTCCTTTCCAAGGAACTAAACTCTTCCTGCATTGCCATATCCCACTCAGGGACACCAGAAGCTTCCCCAAAAGTCTGTGGATCAGAAGCTGAAGCAACGAAGAGATGTGGAGCCTGTTGAAATTGTGACCTTGTTCTTCTTGTATCTGAAGGATCACCAACCCAATCACCTACTAACTGCAAAGTCTGACGATTCCAAAGAGGCCCTGTGGCAGGAGAATCTGGAGGAGAATCATCAACTCTAAATGATGACTAGGAGAAGAGGGTGGATCCTCATCATCACTATTGCCATTTGAAGTGGAGGAAGAAGACTCCTCATCATCATCAGGAGGATTAGGATCCTCTGAAGAACTGTCATCATGTTGTGTTAGCGTTTAATTTCGCACCTTTCAGTGGGAAAGAAAAACAGACAGATGTGCAGTAGAACCGCTCTTCGAATTTGGAAGGGACGCTCCCTGTACAATAAAACTTAACTAAAACTTTACAATCTTTTGGGGTTTGTAATGTGCGAAAGGCTGAAACACTCATTCGACAACAAAACAAAGATTTTGTGCTTTTTGACTGTAAACAGAATCTAGGCTACACGCTTGCGCTACTCAACTAAATTCAGAGGTTGAGCAAGGCAAGTACACAATTTTGGATTGATTGGACAAAATAACACCATACAATGATGAAGGCAAAAATAAGACAAAGTTGTGATTTCACCCTCAACATAGAAGAAAGCACACATGAATGGATACTTAGAAGCAAAACAGGCATACTGGAATCCATTAATGAACAAAACAAGAACATAATCAGGTGAATATACGAGAGTGACAATATAAGCAAATGAGGCATGAGAGTTGTCCTTGCTTTTATTCTTTGATTGAACACAAGACTAGATAATGAACATTGAATACTTTTGATTCCTTTGATTAAATCCAGAGATCAAAGGAAACAAAAGAACATAAGCAATTTGATTTAACACAAAGAACAAAGAAGATCTGAAACAAATGTTTAAGCACAAAGTCATAAACAATTCCTCTCAATCTCAACAACATAAAAAAGCTTTCAGAAAGACAATGCATATATTTATTCTCAAAGTAATAAAGATACGCACAATCATTGAACAATAAGATGTGAGCAATAAAAGCCTCAGCATTTACCATTGATAAGTTTAAGTGTGTAGAATACACTTATTTATACCCTAAAAAGCAAAGATGCAAGGAAATAAAAGGAAGAGTTAACTAACACTCTTCACTCTAGATCTAATGCTGCATGGGAAGCATGCAAGCTTATTTAGCAATTTAAAAATAAAAATATCTCTCATGCAATTCAGTTAACTAAACTTGCATATTATTACACATTGAGTTCCACTTAAAGAAATTTTGCATGATTTCCAAAACAAATCCAAATATAAGTTTATCTTTGAAAAGCAAAGTCAGTTCTCAAAATAGAAACTGCTTTGGAAATCCCTCCAGCCGCCCAAAATAGAATCCTCCTGCAGATAGTGAAAAATGACTAAGTATGAGAATTGAGATTTCTCTCAAATTCATCAACCTTAGCCTCTTCTGAGATAATGATAGGATCCGGATGCATGATCTCCGTTTGCAAGATGGTGTTTGCATCCTCCACCGTCTTCACAAGATCCAAATACTCCTTGACCTTCGGATACTCATGAATGGGTGTCGATTTGGCCTCCATGGTGATAGAAGAATATTGCATGGTGACTTTTGGGCTTGTAGAAGTGTTCTTTTTCGCTGTCCCGCACTAGAAAATGCAAAATCAGACCTCTTTTAACTCGCTGTCCCAAAAAAGCAGGGTTCTACTTTCACTTTCCAAAATCTGATTTTTGTGAAAAAAAAGTATATTTTGCCCTTGGAAAGTGAAAATATGAGGCTAAATCCTCAAAAAGTTGCCGGATCTGAGCTATAGACAGTCAAGAATGGTGTAAAACGCCTTTTCCCGAGGTGGCTATGTGCTAGAAATGAGAAAATTTGAACATAGAGACCTTAAAAATCATTTTTTCTTGGGCTGTAGGTGGACATTTTGGATTGGAACAGTCATAACCAGCCAAGGAAAAGCTTGAAAAATCTCCAAAAATGGCCCCTCAGACTTGGGCGTTGCCTTGTGTGCATGAAGATGGACCCTGGGATGAAGGAGAATGAAGAAAATGATGCTTTGAAGTGACCAATCTGCCTCCTTTATGTTTTGTTGATCCAAAAAAGTGCCCTTAAACATGAAATAAAAACTTGAAACCCTCATCAATGGCCACCAATGTGAAGAAATGGTCTCCCCGTGAACAAATATGCCTTGGAATGCTAGAGGAAGGTATAGAAAGATGCAAGAATGTGTAATCCTTGCCTTGGAATGCTAGATCAACTCCTCAAAGCCTTTCAATCTGCCCTTTGCAAGCTTTCAATCCTCCATTAATGGCTGCCTAGCTTTGAACGTTGCCTTTACTCCTTTGCTATGCCTTTGAAAATAACAATAATAGTGAATAGGAGCCTCCTTTATAGTGAATGCCACCTTTTAGGGTTTCCAATGTGCCTTACTCTAAAAATAGTGTTTTTTTATTCTCCTCTATGCAAAAAAAAATAAGTGAAATAAGAAAAGGAGTGCATTTTGGCAAAAAGGCTCGCCTTTTTTTAGAGGCATAAAGAGGAGTGCATTTCGGCAAAAAGGCTCGCCTTTTTTTGAAGTTATGCAAAAAGGAATGCATTTTGGCAAAAAGGCTCGCATTTTGGCAAAAAGGCTCGCCTTTTTGGAGTTTTGCAAAAAGGGGTGTATTTTGGCAAAAAGGCTCGCCTTTTAACAAGGCACTTTGCCTTAGTAACTTTCTCAGATTTTACTTTTGAAAATCTCGATTTTTGCCTTAGCCATTTGACGGAGATTGCTTGGATCAATGTCATTTGTCTCTACCTGTGAACAACACTAAAAACCTGAATCTGACCCCTAGCAGATGAACTTCCATTAATGGCCTTGGAGTTCGTGTTTCGCCTTCTGAAGAAGCAAAATTGACCCAATAGAGAAAACTCGACTTTTTACAGATTCCGTCTCGACCACCTTGATCGTGAAACAATATCAACCAATCAGAATCAGACAGGACTCCTGAATTAGAGTTTCTATTTTTAGAAACTTTATATTTTTAGAAAATTTTGCCAACATCCGTATCTCAAGAAACCCAGAAACCTAAAATTGACGTCTATTTTTAGAAACTTTCTAATTTTAGAAATTGACTTTTTGACTTTTGATAACCAATTCTTCAAAATCTCACAAAATGCCTTCTAAAGCTTCAAAACTTTCATTTGGCACAACATAGCCAATTTGGCTTCTTCGAATCCTTCTCCATTCGGGCCTTCTATCGATTTCCTTTGATATATCTTGTACCTGCAGGGTTAGCAAATAATGACAAGGCAACATGGTGCTTGGGAGGTGTGTTTAGGCATCTTTTTAGGGTGTTTGTATGCATAGATGAAAAATTTCATATGGGTACAACATGCTGCAATGTCTCCAATGTAATGGTGGGTGGAGAAGTGGTAGGAGAAGAACTGGAAGAGTCCCCCTCAAAACAAACACTCCTCTCAATGAACAGCTCATGAGTTGTAGGGCGGAGAACCCTGTAGCCCTTGACACTATCCGGGTACCCAACAAATATGCAAGGCTTGCTCTGCGGATCCATAGCCTTGCATTTCTCTGCTGGAATGTGGGCCCATGCAAGAGAACCAAACACCCAAAAATGCTTAACTGTGGGTTTCCGACCGGTCCAAGCTTGGAAAGGAGTTACCCCCTTTACAGCTTTGTGAGGAACCCGATTCTGGATGTAACATGCACAGTTTACGACCTCTGCCCAGTACTGAGGTGCCATAGACTTGGAGTGAATCATGCAATTGGCCATCTCTTTAAAGGACCTGTTCTTGCATTCTACGACACCATTTTGTTGTGGACTATAGGGAACTATGTGCTGAAGATGAATGCCCTCAGAGGCACAAAACTGCTCAAACATGTGGTTGACATATTCCCCCCCATTGTTTGTTCGTAGAACCTTGATAGCCTTCCCAGATTGTTTCTCTGCAAAAGCTTTGAAGTCCAGAAAAGACTTGAAGACCTCTGACTTTTGCTTGAAAAAATAAACCCAAGTATATCTAGAAAGATCATCAATGAATGTCAGAACATATCGAGCCCTGCTGAAAGATGGTTGTGGATATGGTCCTGCCAAATCACTATGTACCAACTCCAAAAGTTGTGTGGCCCTCCAAGCTTTGCCTTTGTCATACTTCTCAGGATGCTTACCAAGAATGCATCCCTGGCAAACTCCATCAGAAAATTGAATAGAAGGCAACCCTGAAACCATGTCCTGTTGACTGAGCTACTGCAAGTAGCGGTAGTTCAAGTGGCTGAACCGCTAATGCCACAAATGACTCACCTCATCTGAGTGGGTGAGTAGAACTGTCGAAGGAGAGTCAAAAACAAAGTGAGAGAACTGATATAGTCTAGACTGATGATCTGCTTTTCCCATAGCAACTGTAGACCCATCATGCAATTCACTGATGACCACATTATCTGGTGTGAACTCAACCCGCTTGCTAGAGCCTATGTGAATGATCTGATAAACAGATAAGAGATTAGTTGACAAAGATGGAATGCAGAGAACATCCTGAAATGTTCCTTCGTCCACATCAACAGACCCTCTCCCATGCACTTCAACAAGAGTGTCATCACCCATAAGTATGGCAAGCATAGAACATGGCTCTAAGGAGGCAAAACCATCATAAGAAGCCATGTGGTGCGAAGCACCCGAGTCAATGATCCAGGTATCAAGTTGTGAAGCAACTGCAACTAGGGCCTTGCCCTTTCCTTTCCCCTTACTCTTCTCTGTGTCCTTTGAAGACCCTTCTGATGATCTCTGCTTGACAGAATCAGGCACCTTGATGTTGTTCTTCTCAAGAAGATCTCACAGGTGATCAACATGCTTCTTTAGACACTTGTGCTCATCATGTCTTGGTCTTTTACAGTAAGAACACTTGACCTTCTCCTTCTTAGGTTGATCACCTTTTGATGAAGAGGTTTGATTAGCTGCATTTGAAGCAGCAGGTTTCTGATCTTTCTTCTTCTCTCCCTGGTTCGTTTGTTTCTTTTCCTGTTTGCTAGACACCTTCTGTTCTTTTGTGCCTTGATTTGCAGCCAAGGCACGTGACTTCGAGGGTTTAATTGTACCCATGTGAACCAATTTATCTTGCTCCTGGGTGAGTTCTACAGCAAACTCATCTAGAGAAGGCATTTTATAGTTCGAACCTACGGCACTTTTTGTGGCATAAAATGTAGAAACAAAGACTGAATAGTTCGAACCAAGCATAGAAAGAATGCTTAAGATCATTTGTTTGTTTTCTTTTTGTATTCCACATTGTTTCAACTGCAATCTAATGGCTTTCATCTTTGTGAAGAAGTCTTGTATGGTGTCAAAATTGCTAGACTCAATCCTATGAGTTCATTCTCCAATTCATGACCCCTTAACTCATCCTACTTACCAAAGAGGTTTCCCAATGTGGTCCACACTTCATTGGGTGCAGTGGTAGATTCAATGTGAAAAAGGTCAGGAGAGACTGACATACATAGAGTATCAAAGGCTTCATCACATTTATTAAACCATTTTCTCTTTTCTACAGCATCTTGAGGTTCTGTCTCAAGTCCCATTGTAACCCTATGATATCCATGTCTTTTGAGATAGATTATAATCTTTGATTTCTATTCAAAATAGTTATATGGTGTTAAAACAGGAACTATAGATGCATCCATGAGTGCAGAAAAGCAAACTGAAATGCAGAAAAAGAAGTGCAAAAAAGAGACATGAGACACCCCCCCTCATTTTCATGAGTTTCTGAAATGACCCCCCCAGAAAATTACAATGTTGGCACTTTATAATTAGTGCGATTTACGATGCAAATATCATATATTCACTCTTACAAGGCTCAAAATGGCCAAAACACTAAAACTACGGCTCAAGTACAATATGAGATCAAATTGAGAGCACTGATGCGGAGTACACAGAAAAAAATGAACTCTGGAAAAAATGGCACCAAAAACGGAGGCCGTTTGCACAAGTTATGGCTCTTGGAAGGTCAAAAGAGAAATGCACAGCAAATTCTGCAAGGATCTTCAATTTCCAGGAATCTGGAGCATCAAATCAAAAAACTGACTTCACCAAGACGTAGAGCACGGAATTTTACCTAAAATCAAAAAAAAATCACCAAAATAGGCCTCTGTATGGCTGAGAACGGGCCTCTCGAAGTTTGCCTATCAAACTAAAAAACTCAATGGAATAGGGGCAAAATTTCAAAACTACCATGCTAACATAATGCTGACATCACTGCCAATTTTAGCAAAAAAACTCCAATTTTGGTATGTCCGCCAGATTTAGTTATAGATTGTTAAATTTATCTGTTGCCAAGAATGACGAAGCACCAAATAAATGTGGCGGGGTTCTAGTTTGGCAGATTGCCATAAAGATCCGCTAAATATAGCGGGCCTACAGACTGGTGGCGGCAGGGTCCGCGCTTGGGCGGTGACGGAGTTCGAGTGCCGCTTAGGCGGCAGGCCTGGCAGCAGAGTTCAAGCGTCGCTAGGGGCGGCGGAGGAGGGTGGCCCGCTTGGGCTAGGCGGAGCCCTTTTATAAGGTCGAGCCCTGTTATAAGAGTCGAAGACCTTTTATACTTGCAGCGCCCTTGAGCACTTAAAGCACTTTTTCTCTTAGCACTTAATTAAAGCACTTAAGAATATAAGTGCTTAGCGCTATGTTCTTAATTTTTTTTTTTTAAATTTCCATACAATTAGGCGTGATTGAGGGTCATACGGCTCAAAATGCAAAAAAAATTGCCTCAGAAACAACTTTTACCGAATTTGACTTTTGAACAATTGATCCTTAGGTTTTGGCATCCTCTAAGCACGATGGCGAGGTCTGTTTGGGCAAAAAATGCACCAATTTATCAGCTACCTCCAGGAACCCCTCAAAAAACCTCTGGTGCAACTGAGTCCTCTGATCTCCGATTTCGATGAAACAAAGGCCAATTTTGAATTTTCCGAGCCCTTTGAACACTATGGAGACGCTGAAAATACCTCCGAGATTACCAAAAGCGCTGCAATCACCCAGATCTCACAAGAACACAAATATGCATGCCAGAGTAATACAGATGCTTATTTTCCTTCAAACTATTCTAATTCTCCAGATCATCCGAGGATGCAAGGGAAAAACATACTAGGTTTTTGAGAAAATATTAGCAATCTAATAGTCTCAAATCTCTCAAATATCAAGATTACAAAAATGAACTAAACCAAACAAACAGGCCCTGATACCATGTTAGATTATGCGAGAAGCGAGAAGCGAGAAGCGAGAAGCGAGAAGCGAGAAGCGAGAACTGAGCCAGGATCTCATGTCGGTCATAGATCACATACACTCCAGTCGACAAATGATCGAAGATTAAAATAGAGGAATGGCGAGAGAATCTGAAAAGAGAGAAAAATAGAGACAAAGCAAGAGAATTTGAGAATACTCTCAATACTCTCACAGAACTTTCACCGAACTGGTATTGAACTAGTGAAGGTGAGAGTAGAGAGCTGTATATATAGCAAAAATAGGGCATATACATCAAAGAGGTGCATTAACTCCTACTACCCATAAAAGGTGGGAGGTTTTACCTACTTGGTAAATGACAAAACATGTGGCATAACCCCCTCAAGTGAAAACAGAAAGGAGGTGGCACATAAAGCCAAAAGAGGGTGAGAAACCCAACTACCCCATAACGTACTCAGGTAAAGACAGAATAGGGGTTATGAGAGGTGGCACAAGAAGCCAAAAGAGGATGTGTAACTCAACTACCCATGTGTGGGAGAGAGATATACATGTAGCTGATGTATTTCGCTACGTGTCCTCATATTAACCACATCTAATAATCCGAAGCAAGCTTAATAATGTGTAGGAAAAAGAAATATCCCTAAGGAAAAAATAAGAAACCTACACTAATAATCTCAACCTAATCAACTGCTGAAACTCGCCTTGTACCTCGTCCAAGCGACAAACTTGACCATCTTCAGTAAAAAAATCTACAAGGGATTTGTTAGACAAACTCTACAACAAATTTGTCAACTCCGTGAAGCTTTTCCTTCCACTTGGTGAAAACTGATGCTATGTCATTTGAGGTTTTCATCATGAAAGAATATTGCTCGCTCCATGAGAACATCTTAAATTTCTGTTCTTTTCTTAGTGTTCTCATTCCTATTGTCTCCAACCTTGTAAGAATTCTATCATATGTTGGCAACATTTCTGTCATGCACTCGACTAAACTGTCGATGTCTCGAATGACCTTCCTAGAATTCGACACCAACTCAAATAGTCTTGCAAGAATATCTGTGCCTCTACCAATGAAGTCTTCAAGCTAATCCCTCATATGTTTACCATAAACAACTAGCTGATTTAGTTGTTTTTGGTCATCTGATGACTCATGAACTTGAGGCAGAAATAATATTGGCTGTGAGGGACAATGAAGTAAGTGAGAAATGTATTGCCTTAGCTGCTTCACTTCGGCCTTGAGGGCTGCCTTGTCTTCACCATCTTTCAGCACTTGTTCTTTGAGATTTTCAGTCGCAACCTCTAACATATTTACATCAACATGTCTAGTGCTCCGACCCAAGTTTGCCTTGACAATCTAAAAGTCATCCGGCTCTATATCAAGCATGGTCTTGTCTTGTGGAGGGATGGCGATCTCAAGGATCATGTCTCCATCAAGAGTCTTCATTATCCTCATCTGTTTCTTCGGTCTTTTGGCTGCAAGTTCTTTGAAAACGCTATCAAACGTGCCAAAATCTAACTGATAGGAAGTCTTCTTCCTTTTCTCCCCTATTACCTTATGCAACCGAATAGGAGGAGCCTCTTTTGCTTCAACTTTTGTCTCCAACTCGGTCTACTCAACTTCCGATGAGTTAAATGGCGTAGAAGCATTAAGCACAAGAGACTCTGACTTTGACTCCCTAGGTGCTGATGAAGTGATTTTTGGAGAAGGCTCCACCGATAAAAAATCAATTGTTATGGGTCGTTCATGTTGAATTGGTGAAGAAATGTTTGTCCTAGACTTCTGAATTGCCCTTAAGGGTCCTTCATTAGGAACACTATCCTCTTTATCCCCTCCAATCACCGCCTTTGACCTTATCCTTGTTACTAATCGAGATGATGAAGGAAGCAATGTCCGTAACGGCGGCTCTGCAATGGGTGTCTTTGTCATAACATCACTCTAATATACAAAAATAATAGAACAGCAATTTTTTTTTTTAAATATTTATGCATGAAAGCATTAACACGGAAAGTATATGAGAATTAGAGAAGATCCTAACAAAATTAAACCTCTTTTAATTATTGAAGATTCATCAATTCATAATGACTAATCTACTTCCTTTATGCTATAAGACATTAAATAAGAAACAATAAAAGTAACTAAGGAAAAAGTAACACCTTAATTATTTGAAGAAGGAAAAGGTAGATCAATGCCTCTCAAGTCTTGTTTCATCTGATAAAACTTTCTATCTCCTTGCTTTGTTAAATTGGGAGGGAAAAATATCATCAGGGCGTTTATCCACCCATCCTCGGACTTCTAGTCCCCCGTGCCGTTCCTACTGAAACGACCCGGCCCTCCGCAGGGAAGTAACATGAAGAGAATCCAATGCCATCTGAGACTGGTGTTTGACCCTACATTTTCCTAGCCGGTCACACACTATAGGTAACTCCTAACTAGTATGACCATCTCATTGGAAATGTATCCGGAGCAAGGAACTGACTGGCACTACTTAGTGTAAATAGCGTCACCTTGGCCAAGGTTTTGCAATGTGTACAACACGACTCCACTAGTCATGTAGTTCAGTTGTCACCCTACTCGGCTCGAACTTCCATTATTGACATGTTTTATGTATTTAAACCATTGTGCTACTGCACGCAAATAGGATGGAGATTATTCAACATTTTAATTATGTCAATCATCTTTATGAATGAGCAGGAATGAAATTCGGCAGGTATTGTTTACAGTTTTTAGTTTTAAACCTCAGAAGGCTTATTCTCTAAACTTGTCTCTTTTTAGTTTTCCATCCCTACAGCTAAAATTTTGGCTAAGATTTTTTTGTGGCTAATAATTTCAAAAGAATGGAGTATGGAAAGAATTGAAAATCTGGGTAAAAAAAGTGTTATTTACAAATTTATGCCAAACTGAGTTTCTAGCCATTATTTTCTCAAGGTGGAAGGTCCATTATTTTGCTCAATTTTCCACAGGATAGTCATAAGGTTTTCCCAAATCAAGAAGAGACCTTAGGTATAAAAAGAAAAGTGGTTCTCAGTTCTTTAAGAAAATTCTTTAACTATAATTGAAAGTTGTTCTAATTGTATAAGATATTTCTCATGCCATAGCTAGGCAATTTAGACGTCCTTAAAAAAAAAACTCTTGCAAGAACAGTCTGCATGAAGAGAAATTCATCATTAGCTAAAATGGAGGACAAGTTTCTTCTTGAGTTCTTAAACTGACATCATTTATTCAAAACAGAAAGAAATTTGAATTTTTAAATTCTTTACTAATGACAGGTATTAATTTAGCTCTTTCGCCTATTCCTCAAAAGAGCCAGAGTCTAAATTTTAGCTTGAAAATTTGTCAGAAATGGTCTTCTAACGAATTCCTATTCGATGGTTAAGCATACAAAAGTATTTAAGAATTTATTGAGGAAGGAAGACATGCCTTTCAAGGCCCGGTAGCTCCCTACACCAACACTCTTCACGAACTCGCGTGCTCCTCTGGTTTAGCTCAATATACTCTACTACACAGCACTCGGTTCACTCTCTTTTTCCTTCTTTCGTTGATTACACTCGTTGTTCCTTCCTGCCCCTCCCGTCTACACAAGCCTTAGCCAAGTGCGTCGTTATCTTGAATACTAAACTTCTATTCCCGTTCCTGTGATTCTAGTTTGCATTCTTGAAAACTCTCGTCTCCCATTTCTTCCAAGGTTCCAAAAAAAACAAGAAGCGCCGATCAAGAAACGGTTTTGCCATTTTAAAGACTCGTTTTCCAATCCCGCTTCTCTCGTGAGCCCACTCTCATTTTCACCCTTATTAAACTCCTCCGGCTAGAGTAAAATCTTTTCGCGCTGGAGCTTAATTCCATTTTAGAAATGATAGAATTAATATGTTTTAAAAGCTCCAAATTGAAGTTTGAAGTTCTCTAATGTTTCGATGAGATGATGCCCGCGTGCAAGGAAATTTCTCCTCTAAAATAAAATATTAAAACTCTTAAGTGGGAAGAAATAAACTTTCACCGCTAAAGGTCTCCAATTAGAATTTAGTCCCTAATATTTTAATATAGGCACACATTGCATGGACCCCGGTTAAGCCTCACTAATTTAAATATTTATAATTGAAATTATTTCATTTAAAAGATTAAACTTTTCATTGTTGGTTGATAATCTCATAAAAAGATTTGATGGACAAAGTGACCTGAATTGAAGATCAGGTAAAATTATAGATGTCGGTTTAACGTAAATAGATAGATAAAGGTTAAGTTCGTATGTGATGACTCGGCTCACTCTTATTTTATAAAATAATAAAAAGAATAGATGAGGTGACGGTAATTGATTATCGATTTAAGTTAAAGAAGTCTTACCCTTATCGTTGACTTAAGGTTATCTAGTAATTCGGTTCTAATGTTCTCATCCAAGAAAAAATTATTATGACAATTCCAACCTACTATTCAAATGGCATTGCATTCTCTTCTGTATTTCTCATACATGATGATATCTTTCCCCCTTTTCTTGGGGATGGCAATTCCTGTGATCACTCAAACAACGTAATAGTTAGCCGATAACATATCACATTTTACCCCTATATTTATAAATATTCCAAAATTCATCTTTTCACATTTGAATTGAATCAAAACATACATAATATATTTCCAACTGTCATCTGATCAACAATTTTATTAAAATCTATTTTTCAGAGCTTAAGAACTTATCATATTTCCCAAACATACGTTATCAAAATTAAACACATATCAAAATAGTTAAACCACAAGTGGGATGTACCAGTCTTCTCCTCATGTACTTTGGCTTTCCTGGATTTCTTTGAATTAAACAAAAACATGCTACATTTTACAGCTTCACTTGTCTTTTCCTCAATGGAGACTCCTTCATTGACCAATCAACTTGTGGCAACGGTTCCTAATCAATGTTCTCCTTCACAAACTTAGGAGATAAAATATTGTCGTCATCATCCGATAAGCCCTTCACATCCTTTGCAAGGAAATTTGCAATGACTTACTATGAACCGGCTATGGTCCCTTCAGCATACCTCATACTCATCCTCGCAATTTGCCTAATAGTCCTCCATTTTTGGCACATTAGCAAACTTGCCACCAACTCTGGATCTCATTATATCTTTCGGAACATAAGTGCGCCTCTCCTTGAAGGTTTTGAAATTGAACCTTGAGATCTCTTCTCCAATGGACTTGGCATCAGCAACGGATTTACACTTAAAGATGCCTAATTGGATTAGAAATCCAACTCCATGCTTATGCCGGCTATGCAACAATGTGTGTACTTCTGAACTCTAGCGAAGATACTCCATGAAGACCACCTCATCTAAAGGATACTTAGGGAACATGTATGAATATGAAGCAAAGCCACACACTATGATATAGGAAAAAGTAGGAAATTGGATAAACCAATCAGCCCAATCCGCTATGACCACTCTAGCCTCCTCTGAAATGCGCACATGCATCTGATTATCTAAGTCACGCACTGAATGCATAAGGAATGCATCGTTGACCCACCTGAAGTGCCTTTGTGACTCAGAATATTCTAACTGTGGGAAGTGCCTATATATCCTGGTGCGTGGAAGAGAGCCAACAAAGTTCAATCCTTTGAACTTGTGACAAGCCATCATATAAGTCAAAAATGAAGTCATCTTGAAATCCCGAGTTTGAGGAAACTCAATTATCTACTTATGGAGATTGTCACTAACGAGTGCTCCCAATCATAGTGTTCGCTGCCATTGCTGATATTGCTGACGAGGTAGAACATCCATGGCTTGAAGCCTCTCACCTCCGCTTGTCCGGTGATGTGATTGAGCAACGTGATCATGATGACAGATTCATCCTTAAACTCACCGCAACCCACATTCTTCGGTAGCATAGTTCTTTTATCCTTCAACCATTTTTTAGCCATTTGTTTCTGATACTTTTCTAAGCGATCATCCCATACTTTTTCACATTCTTCAAGGTCAACCTCGAGGGAATCCTCAAAAGGCGAAATAGAGAATGTGAACTCGATATCATTGGACTTAAGACAATACAAGACACATCCATCAACCACTCTACTTTCCCTTGTCTCGGGATCATAATGCTTGAAGCAAGCAAGTATGAACTCAAGGCTTTGAACCAAGATAGGAAATGACCCGGATTGGAGAAGCCCGGAATGAAATAGATTTTTGGCCACACTACTTCCACCCTTGATCATAGTCTCCAAATCAAATCCCTCAAGAACAACTTGACACAAATCGGTCTCTTTGACCTTAGGAAACTCATGAATCAACACCGTTTGGACCTCCATGTTGATCGTTGAGTATTGCATCTTTGAAATTTGAAGTTTTGGAAGAGTTTGACACTGCTGTTCTGAACTTTTTGCCTTAAAATCAGTCTTCCTCTTCACTGTTATACTCAGAAAAATTCAGAAAACTTGAAAATTTTCAGTGGCACAATGAGTCTTCTGAATAAATTCTTCTTAAAACGTCGATATAAGTCTTCAATTTGATGAGAAATTTGAGTTCCCAGCCCTTGGAGTTCTCTACACCTGCAATATATGGCAAGATATCTGCACATTTCCTCTGAATTTGCCTTCAATACAGCTGCAAAAATCAATTTTCTGAGTTTATAAGGGGATGAACCTGCATAAAATAATAAATTCCTTGGGCAAACATCCTCCTCCAGCCTTTAATACTGCTGCAAAATGAATTTTGTGATTGCTAATGCTTTTTGTGAAAAAGAATGAAGAGGAGATATGCTTTTAAACAGGAAGCGCTGCCTCTTAGTCTTCAATAAATCTGTTTTTTTTTTTAATATTTAAAATGTGCTTTAAAACTGGAGTCTTGTTTCTTTTAATAGCCTTTGAAAGGCAGCTTTTCATGCATGAGGAGAGGCGACTCCTTGTTGAGTCGGCCTTTTGCTTTTTCAAGGCTATTATTAGATTTTTTGTTTAAGGAAAAAGCGCCATAAATTAGGCGCACTCTTGACCAATTAGTCGTGCCTGTTCAAATTAGGCACACCATGCTTATAGTAGGCGCGCCTGTTCAAGGCGAATCGCGCCTATAGGCAAAACATGCTTCCAAATTTTGGTCTCCTTGTCCTTTTAGAACACGCTTGGATAGGTTTGAGCACGCCACTCCAATTTGAAGCATGCTTCTCATTCAAAAAACGTGTTTCTCTTATGTAAAGTGTGCCTCATTCATGCATAACGCACCTCTAGTGAACTAAGTGCAACTTATAATTCTGGAACGTGCCCTCCAGTTTGTGAACGCACCTTAGATAAAAGAGACGCACCATTCCTTTCCTTAGCGCGCCTCAAATTGGTGAAGCGCGCCTTTCTTCTATTCTTGGTGTCCCAATCTCCAAATGACCACGCCATCCCTAGGCGCCTACTATGAGGAACGCGTTGTTTCCTGATAGGCGCATCTCTCCAAACATAGGTCATGTTCCCTCATTTTTTATGCGTTTTAATCATAGATACAAGACTCGCCCAAACTCGACAAGTCGTGACCCGAGTAACCTTGGGCGAGTTTGCCAAAACGCCGATCTGGGCGAGTCTCGATGGGAAGACTCGATCGCGGCTAGGGACATGAAAAAACATTAAAAAGAAAAAAGAAAAAAAACATTCACTTAAAAAAAAGACACTTATATTGGTCTCCTTTACCCTAAAAAAAACTTCATTTCATTTTCAAGCCAAACGAGACGGAGAAAAGAGGGTTATGAGCAAAAATTCGATTGCATTGAAGGGAAACCAGCAAGGAGATTTAGCTAAAATCGGTGGTTGAATCGCATTTGGGCAGGTTTGTAGCTACTTTTGGTGCATCTAGAGGAGTCTACAAAGGATTGGGAAGAGCTCACCATTGATTTCAAAAAAGATTTAAAAGATAAGTTTGTATTTTCAAGCTTTTTTTTAATTTCTTTCCTCTTTTACATTTCTCTTTTTTTCTATATTGTTTTAGTGGACCAAAGAACAAACCCTACGTGTGTTTAATTTGATTGTTGAACAAACCCTAGGTGTTTCTGAAAAAAAAAATTAGTTTTATAGTTGCAAACTGTAATGTCCCCTTGTCACAAATCAAAATTTCTCTACCTTGTTCACAAATTTCAACTTGCAAAAAGAAAACATTAGTACATTTTGCATTTACAACCACATATATAATTCACATAAATACATTGCTTTCATCATTTCTATGATCAAATGCCAATTCATATTTTTAATTCATCATTGATTACTTTCAATACATATCGCTATCATTAATCTATGATTACTTTCAATGCATATTATCTATCATTTATATTTCACATGGTACTCTTATGATCACTATACATATGCCTTGCATATTTTCTATCATGACATTTCACATGATCTATTATTAACTCATGATCTTTATCACTAAATATTGCATACTTGCTATCTCTTCATATGTCATTTATTAACAGCATATGGGAAATGAGACGAGAGTTGCCGTTATCCACCATGGGGCTCTAATGTCTCCGATCCTTAAACTCAACTGGTATCCTTAATACCTTTAGAGTCAAGGCCTCTATGAGACTCCTTGGTACTCTTATAATGCCTTACATCAAAGTAACGAAGGCCATTACATCACTATCCTTGCACTATGGGTACCTTATACCTCATGTTACAAGGCCTCTATGTGATAAATATCCTTTGCACTATGGATACCTTATACCTCATGTGACAAAGGCCTCTAAATAACCATGAATGGCCTCTTGGCACTTTTCCATCATTCTCTCATATGAGGTTAATAAATCACATAACATTATGAATAATTGCTTACAAGATTCATCATTATAAATAATTGCATACAAGGTACATCATCATGAATAACTGCATATGACTACCTACACATTACATTGTTAGTGATGACTACATATAAATCAGTGCTATCATAATGATACATTTATGAATGACAAGCAAGAAATATAGATATATCTTCATACCTGTAGGATTATGACAGCCCAATCAGAAGTATAGAAAGAATAATAATGTAAAGATGCTTACTTGCTGATATAACTTCTGGCTGTATTTGCTTCAATACTTTGATGGAGGATCTGAGATAATTTGTCAACTATAATTCTTTAATGCTGTCAATGTTGATGGATACTATTGTTGTTCCTTAATGCTATCAGTGTTAATAGATACTACTGTTGTTTGAAAGTTATTCGATGGGATATGCAAACCAAGAATATTCTGTGATAGACGAATGAGAATGATTATTGATTGATGGATGAATGAGTGATTCCTCAAAGGTCCCTTATAAAGCCTCATAAGGGACGTGAATGGAAAAGACGCCTTGGTTAAGAACCTCCACCCATTCATAATCATTGGTCTTTGACTAATTGTTATCATTAATTTATTCCTCTTAATAAATCAGCGCCACCTCCATTGCATCATGGTCGATGTTTGTTATGAATATAATCTTTCTCAATCGGCTTTTAAGTAATTACTAATGCCTTAAGGAAATCGTGATCTCTTTGTCATTTTATGCCACTTGGTCTTTAAGACTTGATATTGCTTACTCTTCACTAATTTTTGTAATGAATGGTTTCCAATCTTTAATTGGAAACTAACGATCTATGATAGGCCTCCCTCCTTGAGATTGCTTGTCCTCAAGCAATTTTCATGTCTGGGAGTCTAAGTCTTCTAGTCTTTCCCATGTAACATCATCATTCGGCAAGTTCCTCCACTTGATAAGATATTTCACTATTGATCTATTCCTTAATCACCTTTCTCGGGTATCATTATCCCCTCTTAGGACGTTCTAGATTTCTTCACCTTGCACACAAGTATAGCTTCTTGGGATGATCAACCATGGGAAGGCATGGAAGAGAGTGACTCAATGGGGTGTCTTAGCCTCTCTAGGCCCAAGGGCAAAACTCTTCAACTTAAAAGGCAGAACCCCCTTGGCCTCATGTGGCTCATGCCATTTATATGAGGTGGCGTACCTAGTGAGGATTCTAATTTATCTGTTATCCCCTCATCATGCCATCTTTCCTCATTTCCTCATGATTGGCCTCCCTATAACACTATACTCATGATAGGGGAGTGAGGTCTCAAAAGGGTATCCTAGTGATCCAACTCTCTAGGCCCAAAGGTAGAACCCTTCAACTAGAAGGCAGAACCCCTTTGGCCCAAGTGAACATTTCATTTCCATCATGAGTGGCGTATCTAGAAGAGCACATCTCTTTCTAGACCCAAAGGCAAAACCCTTTAATTAAAAGGCAAAACCCCTTTGGCTCATGTGAGTTCATTACAATTCCTTTTGGGTGGCGTACCTTAGAGAGGGTCCTATATTCCCTTTTTACTTCCCCTTCCTCCTATCATGGTATAGATTTATGCATAATAAACTCTTGTCAATTCCACATTTTCCAATAATCACATCAGCAATACATAATGCATTATGAAGATAACATCATAATACAATATGCATGATCTATTCAACATACTTGAAAGTTGAACCATACATTACATTTCCATACAAATCCTACCACAAGAATATTAATGGACCCTTCTATAACTCTTTCTTGCAGACCTTTATATCAGTTCCCTTTTATTGAGTATTATATTTATTCTTTAATTTTTCCATTTCATTTTCTTACATGTAAACAAGCGTACTTGGTTCTAGAATCAACTCTCTTTCCTCCTTTTACTTGAAGTCACTTCATTTTCTTCCTGAATTTCTTTGTTGAATATGACTTCTATATTGTGTGCTTGAGCTCTTTTTCCACATCTATGCCCTGGTTTCCATGCTTCTTTGCATTTAAAACACACTTTTTTGTCTTGTTCACAAATGTGTCATTTCTCCCATTCTTTCTTACAATCAAAACAAAGACCCTTCTTTCTTATCTCTTCACGGTCACTGTAAGAAAGAGATGGTTTCTCGTGTTTCTTTTCATTCCTTAGACATATATGTCCTGATTTCCACGGTTCTCCACATTTACAGCATGGATTCTTATCAAGATTTTCTTTCTTATGGAGGGCTTTAGTGGAAGATTGCGAGGATTAGGTTTTCTCCAATTGCATGGCCATATTTATGGCATCATCTAGTGAGGTAGGTTTGAGTGCTCCTACTAAGCCTCTTAATTTTTCATCTAATCCTTCTATGAATAGGAATGTAAGTCGTTCATTTTCAATTCCCGTGACACGTATGGCAACCAGCAAAAAGTGAATTGTCCAATTGCTTTCTTATTACTTGTCAATTCATTGAAATTTTGAGATCCATAAGCTACTTTTTGAAATCTTGTGACTTACTCCCAAGCTTTTGGTTCAGCTTGAGCTGCTGTGAATTGTCCAATCTCCGCTGATAATGAGTCAATTTCTGTTTTTAATGCAGGAATTTGAATGATATCAATATCAGTTTAATGCTTCATTCTCCACAATCTTACAGACCTTCTCATGTGCCTTATTTTCCACTTGGTTTTTTTGCTTTTTCCTTGGTGTGTTATCACTTCCTCAACACTTTTAACTGCTATTTACAGACAGTGACACAAAACTTTTTCCATGCTGCTATAGAGGGTTCGCCAATGATAACATCTGTTTAGCCTAGTGCGCTCTTTACAGCTTATTTGGAGTGTACAATAAGCAGTTTAACAGCAGAAACAAATCACAGAATATAACAGCAATGCACATGTAGTAGCTATGAATTATAACAAAATGATGGCTTTTCAATTTCAAAACAAGAAAACATGAATATAAGTCTAAGGTGACCATCCAAGATCATACCTTTGATAACACCTTTTAATAACCACATTCAAATATGTCTTTAGAGAGCTTAATCACAAATTAATTACTAAGTGATACAAATCTACCAAAGTATCCGCTAGGCTACCTAAAAGGTACTACAGGTATGTATAAAAAACTAAGCAATGATAGTGTATACAGAAGAGGCATGGCCAAGAACAAGGTTTGTATTATGAAACATAAACAGTCAAAGTAATAGGTCTTTTGAAAAAATCACATTTAATAAAATGCATGAATTAGTCGACATTTCAGAATAAGCATCATCATTTTATTGACAGACATGGGTAAACCATATGCTATCAAAGAGACTCTCTGAATTTTTTTCATTAACACACACGGGTAGCCCAAAAGCATATCTTGCAACACTCTCTTATGGCAAGTATATTGTACAAAGTAATATGAGGAGGAATAGAAAAGTTGATTTATCAAATTACTCTTGCCAACTTAATGTTTAATTGAAAGAAATGAAACCATGAAAGAAGTTAATTGCAAAAACAGATTACCTTATCAGCCAGACGTTGTACTGGTGCTTGCCTATTTTGAGCATCTTCCACTAATTTAACAATATCCCCCATGACAGTCTCTCCACCCGGCCTCCTTACTTCAACCGTTAAAGTACCATTGAAATTCACAGTTCCAGCAATAACTTCATCCTTTCACAACAAATGTTTCTTCCCATCAAACTTGTAATAGGCAACATGTGCATAAAATTAAGGATGATTTCTGTCTTAATCTTTGTAACTGTAAGTTGAAAATGAGAATACGAATTGTTGATTTCCGTAATCTAAGTATTGTGATTCTTAAAATCATTTATATTTTTTTTCAGTCTTTTGTCAATAGAAAAAATTAAATACCACACAAATAGAAAGGTAAACCATTAGGAACATATACCCCAGGTTGTTTGACAACTGGCAAAGGTTCTCCTGTGAGACTTGATTCATCCACAACACTCTTCCCTCCTCTTACAGTTCCATCTGCTGGAATATGGTCCTGTATGATACATCTATATAAGCATTGAGCAATCAAAGGTAAATTTAGCATAGACAACCCACAAAATAGGTCATCCACTAAAACATTTAAGAATTCAACTGGATAGTGAACAATATATAAGATTTCTAACTCATTGTCTCACTCCTGGTAGAACAACGACATGGTCTCCCACAGAAAGGCTGCCACATTCAACTTCAACTGTTGGAAGGGCACCCTCTGTAGCTGATCCGACTAAAAGACGAGCTTTTGATGGAAGAAAATTCAAAAGTGCTGTCATATCACTGCTGGCCTTCAACTTCGCTCTCTCTTCCAGGTTTCTCCCCAAGAGAACAAAAGCTAGAAGCATTATAGGCTCCTCAAAAAAGGCCCTCCAACCCTGAAAATAAACCAATCTAACTAAGCTTTTCAATATTCACACAGATTTTAGGAAAACATATTTGTTCATTTAATATATGGATCAATGAATTTCTTTGCAAAGTTTTAGCAAGGGAAACTTCTAAGCACAGTTATACAAAGTAGCCTAGAAAACAAGGATTTTTGGACAAAAAATTATTAAATATAAGTTACTGAAACCAATACTCATCTGTTTCATGTAGCAAGGAATATTATAGGAAAGTGCCCCTCAGATACCTACATAACCTTCATAGAGTGTTTGTCACATTGTTGCATCTATAAATTCACATTGTTTACTAACCATGAGAAATTTGTCTGTTCTTTCAATGAGGCATATTTCACAGTAACCTAGTACTAATTACTCACAAATCTCTATTCAGGATTTCCCACAGTTTTACTGAACAGATAACAAAAATGCAGACTGGGGATTTCTAATACCACTGCTAAGATAGCTTTAAAGAACATTTCTTCCAGAAAATATCTATAAGACATACCTTGTTTTTTGTCACTCTGAATTCCTTAACATCATCCTCCTAAAAATTTTCTTTCAGCAAGTGTAATGATTAAATGGTAGTTATTAATGCTTTCTTCTCATTCAAGACTCTGAAGCAATGCAGAGAGCATCAACATGGATATGTCATTACGTGTATATAATGCATTACTCAAAGCAATTAGAAATGGATATTTACCAAGAAAAATAAAGGTAGTTGAAATCAGAAAAAATTGTACTCAAGCATAACAAAAATTTAAAAAGGTCCCGAAAGTATTAAAATAGCTTGCAATATACAGTTTGGCTGTCCACAGAACAGAAGCGGATGGAATTGAATAGCATGTCCGGGCATTACATAATATGATAATTACAAATTATGACAGTAGGATAAGGGAACTGGAGCAAGTACATGAGCAAGCAGGACTTGCATATGCATAATATGCATCCTTTAAAGGAATCCTATTGTTCCACACACAACTAAAAATGTAAAACAATGGAGTTTTTTAAATGTCTCTCTACAGCATACAGCAAATAATTTCTAAGATAAAGACCATAGCACGCTGTTTCACTAAGATGCCAAAAATGTGAGATGTTGGTGTGAACAAGGTTATTACCTTTCCGGTTTAACCTTTGTTGTGTGGATAATTCATATTATTTAACTATTTATTAGTTAAATAATACTCACACACATGTTCACATCTTAAGTTGACTTAGGAAGCATTCTAGTTGTTTTCTAGATGTTTCTAGTTTGTCTAGTTGTTGATAGTTGTTGTTGATAGTTGTCATCTTATCCTATAGTTGTCATATGTCATAGGATTAAGACACTTGTCACATGACTACATCATCTTGTATTTCACCTTAGTCTTTATAACCAAGGCCTCATTGTACATTATGTAATCCAGTATTGTTGTATCATGGCAATATAGCATTCTCTTGTGTGGAAGGTTATTTGGTTTTAAAGATTTGATCCTAGTGGTTGATTGCTCCAACATGGTATCAGAGCGTTGATCCTGCAAGCCCCTTCTCATTTTTGTTGAGAGATTTTGCCGTCAGCTTTTTGTTGGTGCATCCTGGCTCAAAACAGAGTTCATCGTTGAGTTCAGATCGCCCAAATCAGTAACGATCGACTGTACAAAACTTGATTTTGGACATAGGTAAATTTTCGATCTTTTTGGGCTTTTTTATATGCATTTTTGCAGAAATTTTTTGTCCAAAAGGCAAAACTTTTTTAGCAGAAGGAAATTTTGCCCCCTGCAATTTCTGCTTCATTTACAGTGTACCAGATCAGATCGATTGTTTTTTTGTCCTTTTTGAGGTGATTTGGCCTAGATTTGGCCTTTGTAAACCATATTTTTGTGGTTCTTCGGTCGTTTTTTGCAATTGTTGCAGGTTTTTTTTTTTTTGGCCTAGTTATTTGGCCTCAACGGCCTTTCTTCCACCAAGATCAGCCTATTTGGCCATAATCAGTCGCCCTGCCTTAACCTTGGCTTGGTATCAGACAAAAAGACACTTTTGGTTGTCTTGGCCCAATTTCTGGGCATCGAAATCTCACAAGGAGGCGTCGATCTGAGATTCGCAGGTGTATTATTGGCATCCGTCACTTCTGTGATGAATTGCCTGGTCTTTGCACATAAGTCGGGTGACATTCAACGAATTCCCTAGCAGTTTCTTTGCTTGCCAAGTCTCCAAATTCTGATCGTGTGGGTCTACTGACATATTCACAACGGCTAAACATCAGATTAGCCTGTGGCGTCCTCATCTCACAATCTTTTTTGGCTCGGGCCACAACTAATGCCATTTCAAGCTAAGTATTATGTTCATCCTCTTTTGTGCCTGTGATCTCTCAAGAAAGACATCCAAAGAGCAGCTCTCTGTAGCATATATCATCAATTGTCCATTTGAGATATAAAGTCTGATAAGTTTTTCATTTGAGGGGGGCAGTTTTAAATACAAGGCATCGATCTGCTGGCCCGAATCGAGAGATAACAAGAATACAGGTCGCCTTTGCCGCACTTAGGTTCAGATCGGTTTTATTTGTTTCAGTATTCTGTCATTTGCATACGTTTTTGGATCTTAACTGTATATTCGATATCTCTTTGGCTTTTAGTGTCCTCATCTCAAAAGTTTTTGATCGAGCCTATTCATTGGTAATGCGGGCTCAATTGATATTAGTCGTTTTTGCTTTCGCTGGCATTTTCCAACATTATTGTTGATCATTATTGTTGGACTCTGTGTTGATGATAGACAAGGCAGATCTTGAGCAGCTATTGATCTGCATAATCGATCGGTCTGCAAAACCCGCGGATTTGGCTTATCTGGGGACTGCAAAGTTAAGAGTTAGCGAATCTTGGACCTCAATTTCTCCAGAGATTACGGGCTTTAGATCCTCCTTTGGCGACTGAGATCTTTCCACAACTTGGCCTATTGATCAAAGGATAACGGTTTGGTTCTCCCGCTGGGACACGCATCCCACATCAGCTGCCTCCATGATGTGTGATAGATCGCCATTGTTTTCTTATGCACGGTTGAAGACCTCAGAGATTTGAGCAGGCCCGATCCAAATAAAAAGACCATGTTTGGCGTGGGGTTCTGTCATCCACAGATCCGTTAGTCATTTTTACTCGAGTTCTGCATTTCAGGACATTGTATGATCTGCTCTTCATTAAGAGGTGAGGGTGACTGGATCTTCAAGGCAACATTTGTAATAAAGGAGAGTACTATTCCTTGTTTTTTTTCGTTTGTCAAAGAACGGTGAGTGAGTCCCGATTTGGCAGGTGGCCTACCCCCTCACAAACAAACTTCTCCACCTTTCTTGCTGGTTCCATCGCCTGATCACGTCGTTGATCTTGTCGCATGCAAGCCGAGGACAACTTTTTGCAAATTTTGACAAAGAGGGAGCTTTTTTCCTTCTGCCATATCTTGCAAACCAGGAGGCGGATTTTCGCGTTCTTATAGTCATCGGAAAGGTGGTTCAGTGAACTTTGCTGTGGCGCAGGTGATTTTTTCAGATTTCATCATTTTATGCCAGTTTTAGCAGCTTGAAGGTACAACTTGCTTTTTTCTTGCAACTGGCGTAACTTTTGCATACAACATCGAAATCTGGTGAATTTTTTTTTGAAATTGCTCAGAAAATCGCAAGGAATCTTATTGTAACCTTTGATTTTTCCCTTGACAAGCTTTTCTTGCTCAAAAATTGTAAAAATCACCGTGTTATAAACGGTTGATTTAAGCTTGTCAATTGTACAAATTCTTTCATTGTACTTTGCTGGGTGGGGGGTGAAAGGCACAATTTAAGTGCCCTTGTGTCTTTGGTTCTTGGTGTTTTTTCTGCTACACATGGCGGAAAGTGTGTCTATAAAACCACTCACTCCACATAATTACCACACATGGAAGTTAAAAATGAAACAACTGCTGCAATCTAAGGGACTTTGGAAAATGCTATAGGATAATCCACCTGGTTTCACTAAGGAGTTTGAAAGATTTGCTTATAAGAACAAATTAGATGAAGCTATGGGAATCATAGGATTGCATGTATCAGAAAACTTCTTGTTTCATATTGCGAAGTGTAAAACACCTAAGCAAATTTGGGATAAACTTGAAGAATTGTATGGTACCATCAATGAGTTCCAAATCTTGCAACTAGAGGCAAAATTGACATCACTCTCTCCAGATAGTTTTCCTACTATCCAAGATTTTCTAGAGAAATTCAAGATGATCTTGTCACAATTGAAAGGATGTGGGCATGATAAAACTGAAAAGGAATGTATCTTCTTGATTTTGTCGAAGTTGAAGGGCCCATTTCAGGTGTTTTCATCTACCTTCTATTCTACTATGGATGCCTTTGGGAAAGACTTTAAGATGCCTAGCTTTGAGTTGTTTTGTGAGCGTCTTACTAGGGAGCAAACCAAGTTACTTCAAATGGATGCACTTCCCAGTTCTAAGAGTCAAGCCTTGATGGCCTCATCCTCCAAGGGTAAAGGTAAGAATAAGAAGAAGCCCAAGACAGAATCTCCTTTTGGTAGTGAGTCTCCCTTCAAACCAAAGCCGAAGAATGATCAGAAGCCCACTCCTCCACCTAATCCTTCCAAATCTGGTGAGTCTTCCTCCAAGACAAAGAAGAAGAAAGGTGGCACTTGTTCTTTTTGTGGTGTACCAAGTCATGATGAATCTCATTGTTTTAAGAGGTTAGAGGCTTTGAAGGAAGCTATGAAGAAGCACAAGATTTCTCTTCCCAAGCCCTCCTCAACAAGCAAAGGACATGCTCTTTCGGCACATGGCTTGCTTGCATCTTTAGATGGCTGGATACTTGATTCAGGTGCTTCACATCATATGCCCAATTCACTTGATCTACTTGAGACTCTTTCTGATACTAGCACTTCTCAGATTGCAGTGGGGAGCTCTTCACAGATTTCAATCATGGGGACAGGCACCGTTCAATTGCAAGATGGTTGCATTGAGGATGTTCTTTTTGTTCCTAAGATTGCTGCAAATCTTCTCTCCATATATCAGATTTGCAATTCTGGGGATGGAAAGAAAGTTGAGTTTACTCCTCACAATGTGGTTATTAGACAACTACAGGATCCTGAGACAGTTATTGCTACAAGCAGAGTGGATCATGTATCTCGACTATACAAATTTGATGGATTTGAGTCTTCATCAGGATCATTTCTTATAGCACATGTCGATGCCTTGAGCAAGCTTTGCCATGAGAGGTTTGGACATCTGAATTACAGTTATCTTCAACAACTGAGCACAACAAAGTTGGTTGTTTGTCTACCTAAGATTTCTTGTAGAGAGGGAGTTTGTCCGGGTTGTGTACTTGGCAAACATCATCAGGATCCCTTTCCTAAGGGTCAGGCTACTCGAGCTTCGGCACCCTTGGAGTTGGTTCATAGTGATCTCATGTCTTTTCCAACTCCTTCATTTTTAGGGGCCAAGTATGTGCACACTTTCATTGATGATTTCTCACAACGCACATGGGTGTACTTTCTTAAGTACAAAAGTGATGTTTTTTACACATTCAGGACATATAAGGCGTTTGTAGAGAAGCAGTCAGGTCTTTCTCTTCGACGAACACGCACGGATAATGGGGGGGAATATGTGAACCAAGCTTTTCAGGATTTATGCAGTGAGCATGGAATTCAGCATCAGTTTTCAGTTCCTTACACTCCTCAGCAGAATGGTGTGGCCGAGAGAAAGAACAGGACATTACAGGAGATGGCAAGTTGCATGCTACAGTCTAGGTCTATGGATCCCACTTTTTGGGCTGAAGCAGTCAATTGTGCCAACTATATTCAGAATCATATGCCTCACAAGGCAGTGCAACATATGACTCCCGAGGAGGCTTGGTCCCATGTCAAGCCTAATGTATCCTTCTTCAGAGTATTCGGTAGTGAGGCTTGAGCATTCATTCTAAAAGGTCGGCGTAAGGCTATGGAGAAGAAGAGTCAACCTTTAATTTTTGTTGGCTATTGTGAGGATGTGAAGGCTTACAGGTTGTTTGATCTTGTTACTCAGGATGTCTACTTTTGTAGAGATGTCCACTTTGATGAATCCTTCACACAAGTGGATTCCTCCTCCACTTCTTCCTCACTACATACTCTGCCTACTTCATCGTCACTTGAGGATATTGTGCTTCTTCAAGATGATACAGATGAAGGTCCTACTCCACCACCTCCTCCAGCACCAATTTTACCCTGATCAGCCTGAACTACTCTTGAGGAGGCTGGTCCTCTTGTTGGTGATCCCACAGATACTCGCCGCACTCGTTCACAGACAGCAGGTGTCAGTCTTTTGAGTCATGCCATTTCCACAGATCCTCAGAAGTTTTTAGATGTTGTAGGTATTCCAGAGTGGGACAGTGCAACGATTGAGGAGTATTCTTCTTTAATGAAGAATCATACTTGGGATCTTGTTCCTCTTCCTAAGGGAAGAAAATTGGATAGATGCAAGTGGGTGTACCGCACCAAATATGCAACTGATGGTTCTATAGACAAGTACAAGGCTCGTCTTGTTGCTAAGGGGTTTTCTCAGGTTGAGGGTATTGACTACTCTGAGACCTTTGCTCCTGTCGCCAAGATGGATTCCATTCGTCTTGTACTTTCTCTTGTTGCATCTCAAGGATGGTCAGTGTATCAGATGGATGTGAAGAGTGCCTTCTTGCACGGTGATCTTCATGAGGAGATCTACATGGAGCAACCTCCAGGTTTTGTGCAGGACTCTTCACTTGTTTGCAGGCTTCATCGTTCATTATATGGTCTCAAACAAGCCCCTAGGGCTTGGTATGAGAAGATGGATAGTTTCCTACTTCCCTCCGGTTTCACACGATGCCATTTTGACCCTATAGTTTACACTCAGAGACGTGGAGATGATCTTTTGATCCTTGTGCTTTATGTGGATGATTTGATTCTCACAGGCAGTTCTACCTCCATGATCCAGAGTATTCAGCAAGCATTGATGGAGTGCTTTGATATGACAAATCTTGGTCTTCTGCACTACTTCCTTGGTCTTCAGGTTCGCCATACTACTGAGGGGATCTTCATTTTTCAGCAAAAGTATGCTCTTGATTTGCTTCATAGATTTGTCATGGCTGATTGAAAGCTTGCCCCTACACCATTTTAGTCAGGTGTTGTACTGTCTACCAGTTGCACTACTCCCACAGTTGATGCTACATTGTATCGGCAATTGGTTGGCAGTCTTTTGTACTTGACACACAGTCGTCCTGATATTTCCTTTGTGGTTGGACTTGTCTTATGTTTCTCTCAGGAGCCACATGAGAGTCATTGGAAGGCAGCCAAACGTATCTTGAGGTATATTCAGGGCACATCACACTTTGGTATTTCATTACACATTAGGAGCTTCTTCGATTATGGGCTTCACTAACTCAGATTGGGCTGGTGATGTTAATGATCGAAAGTCCACTTCTAGCTTTGTTTTCTGCCTTGGTTCTGGTCCAACTGCATGGTCTTGCAAGAAGCAGACAGCTATTGCATTATCATCAACAAAGGCTGAGTATCGAGGTGCAGTTTTGGCTAGCCAGGAGGTTCTTTGGCTTCGACAGTTGATGACTGAGTTTGGATTTCCTCCAGATCATCCTACTACTCTTTGGTGTGATAATCAGAGTGCCATTCATATTTCTCACAACACCGTGGAGCATCAGCGTACTAAGCACATCAAGATCCACATGCACCTCATCAGGCAGCTCATCTAGGATGGTGTTCTCAACTTGGAGTACTTGCCTACCGAGGAGCAGGTTGCGGACATCTTCACTAAACCTTTGGCATCGCCTCATTATCTTCAGTTGCAATCGATGCTTGGGGTGAAAGAAGTTGTCCTTGGGGGGGTCTTCTTGAGTCCTTCCTTCACTTTTTCATGCTTTTTCTTTGCATGTTTTTCTCTCTTTTGGAGAGGAGTTTTTTCCCATGAGGTTTTCTCTTTTTCTCCGCTTGTGAGAGATTGTTTGTACATGGGTACCTAACATGGCCTTGTTGCCGGGATCCATCTTTGCATTTGTTTGTTCCTCCCTAAGTTGCATTTAAGGGGGGCTGTTGGTGTGAACAAGGTTATTACCTATCCGGTTTAATCTTTGTTGTGTGGATAATTCATATTATTTAACTATTTATTAGTTAAATAATACTCACACACATGTTCACATCTTAAGTTGACTTAGAAAGCATTCTAGTTGTTTTCTAGATGTTTCTAGTTTGTCTAGTTGTTGATAGTTGTTGTTGATAGTTGTCATCTTATCCTATAGTTGTCATATGTCATAGGATTAAGACACTTGTCACATGACTACATCATCTTGTATTTCACCTTGGTCTTTATAACCAAGGCCTCATTGTACATTATGTAATCCAATATTGTTGTATCATGGCAATATAGCATTCTCTTGTGTGGAAGGTTATTTGGTTTTGCAGATTTGATCCTGGTGGTTGATTGCTCCAACATGAGAAACATAAATAGTGGCATCTCTTTACAAGGGAGCACGCCAACCTAAAGGCTTGTCAAAAATGCACAAAACAAAAATGGGGTCCTCTAGAATTAGTGTGTGTTTTTCCCTCTATCCTGTCAAGTTTGGAAAACACAAAAGAAAAGGGCAAATAGTAGGCATTCCTATAGGGGTACATTGGCTTTGACCATTTATTCTCCTTATCCTTCATTCTAACTTTCACTTGTGCAAGAGCAACGATTTCAGAAGGTTTTAATGACTGTTTGGATGCCATTGGAGCAAGTATACAAGATTCATTCACCACTAAAACATCCGTGGAAGGATTTTGCTGAGCCTTACAGCAGGTGTAATGTCCCAAAGTAGAATATTTGATAATTTGACAATGACCCAATGTTCATGCACAAATTCTAGCACTTTCTGATCACCGAGAGCCTGGAAAGGGTAGGGTGAGAGCATATGGTGACTAGAATATATCAATATCAACTCTATTATAATAGTTGGAGGCAAGCCACACAACCAAATGCAACTACAAAATCTGAATTGAAAATATACCTAGCGGCAATGCCTTCCAAGTTTCACTTTAAAATATAATATCAAATCAAGATTGAATATCAGACTCCTTTTTGCCAATGCTGAATATTAACCAAACTAATAAAATCATGAATGTTGGGCAGCAGCAATAAATATTGAAACCATTGATATCAAATATTACTCTGATATTGCAGCTTCTAAGTATTGACAAAATTTAACTTCATGTAAATCAAACCTAGATAATTACTGATGCAGCTGGAGCCCCAAATACCCATAATTAATTTCTGCATATTATAATAGTAAAAAGCCACTTACTAGGAAGTCGTACAATAGTACAAAACAATACATGATGCTCCTTTATGCCTGCGAAGGCCAAAAGGCAGTCTACCAAAGTCAACAATGTTGTGATTCATACGTATTGGGTACAACAGTTTACAAAATATTACCAAAATGTCGTGATCCTTGTACAGCCCTTAGAATACACCTTGTATGACAAATATAACACGAGTCTATGCTACAGCAGCTAGGTATTGAGCCCATACGGAAATCTGATTCCCTCCTTTTAGAGTGTACGACAGCCTTATGTTTTGTGATCCATCCAACACAACAATATTATATATGAAATGATGCAACCTCCTAATCTGTAGGGCAAATCTAGAATTGGTATGGCTACTCCAGTATAATCTATGATGCTCATCCAATATATACGGCCTTCTGTGTCATGTCCCTGCATTATGTATTATTCATTCAAATCAAAGATATGAATGATATTATAAATTGAATATATTTAAATAATATTTATTTAAAACAATTAAAAGATATATTATTATTATGTTTATAAATAACACATAAACAATAATAATATATATAAAATATATCTAATAATATAAATATAAATATTCTTATATTTATCTTATATTATAATATAAATATAAATACTATAATATAAATCATATATCATTTACTATGATATAAATGATATAATATAAATAATACAAAATAAATAATATATCATTTATTATAATGATATAACATAAATACAAATAATATAAATAAACTATATGTTAAGGGAGTTACGTATGGTTACCACAGGTCATAGAAGGGAATAACATAAAGTAATAAAAATTATGAAAGGGTAAGTATGTCTTTTACCACCAGGGATAATAAATATCCCTTGAAAGGGAAATAAATAAAGAAAAGAAGATGGGTAATAAATAAATAATATCCCATAAATAAATATATTTAGATCCGCATTATATTTATATATATTTCTGAGTCATAACTAGAAAAGATATCATAAATATATATAGGGAGGAATTATTCAAGTAAAAATAAATATAATAATAATAATAATATACAATAGTAAATATATATTTATTCATTGCATAATATAAGGGCATTCATATATGGAATCGGGCTGTTGAGAAGATGCCGATCTCATAATAAGGAGCTCTTAACTAATACAAACAAATATCGAGTATCAAAGTTTAATAATATTTATTTATTAAGGGTGGTGACGGGTGGTGAATTGCACCCCTTCAAACTTATAAATATTAATGGGCCCATCTAACAAAAAAAGGAGGGAAAATAAATAGAAAAAGGAACGAGGAGAATAAATATCTACCGCATCCAAAAGGTACCTGCAGACCGTCTGAACAGCAGGTAAGTTATAATATTAATAAGTCATGAGTGTTAACAGATATTGCTGTTGAAAAATAGTATAAATATAATACTAACGGAAATTGATAATAGAAATCTAAATATGGAGTCTAGATAATATTAGATAAATGTATATGCATGAAATTGCAAGTCCACTGTAATATAATAAAATATATATTTATTAAGTGAACACTAAACAAACAATAATGAGAAATACATTCTTAATGAACGGCATGGTACCCTGGATAAAATGGTGTGCGACCACACTCAGGGGATCCATTGCATAACAAACCCTGGATAAATGGTGTTTGACTACACTCAGGGGATCCATTGCATAACAAACCCTGGATAAATGGTGTTTGACTACACTCAGGGGATCCATTGCATAACAAACAGCAACATACACTAAGTAAACATTGAATAATATATATGGTTAAATACATCCTTAGTTAAGGAATAGGAGGAAGATGATATGGGAAGATGAACTTAGATTATTACTTCTATATTTCTCTATTACTTCATCCTTAAAGGAATGTTAGGTCTTGTGGGGAGAGGCGGAGTAATCCCATCCGTAAGAAGGCCCGTAGGCTGGGACAAAGTCTCCCGTAGGCTGGGTCAAGAGATAAGCCCGTAGGCTGGGACATAGTTCCCGTAGGCTGGGTCAAGAGATGGTTTCAGCGCGCCCTATACATGTAAAGCCTAGTTCTATGAGGAAGAGTAATAAGGAAAATATGCATGATTGAATTATGGAACGTATTATAGAATAGTTATCAATAGCAAGTAACAATTAGGAAATAAATAATCCTTGGAATGATGTGAATACATTATCATTGATCTTATTTGATCTATTCATCGAAAAATTATTAATCTATAATATTTCTAATGTCTCCTTGAGAAGCACTTTGAATGCAAATTTAGGTTTAAATGTTTCCTCTAGAAAGAGGGACACTACATTCTGCAACAACTGAAAGATTATGCTATAGGCTGGGAAATATAAAATATAAACCTCTAAGAACAATCAGATTGTTATAACAGCAGACAAGTAATATTACACTCGAATTTGACATATGACCTTCATAAATAACTCTGAAAATATCATTGAAACCCTTACAACAAGCAAACATAATAATACTAAATCCCTTACAAATAAATATGCAAATCTTTACCAAGCTAGAAACTGGAATCTTTAGCACACCAAAAAAAGTGAACTTACATCACAACCCAAAAATCTGGAAATCTCACACAACACGCCAAAACCAAATGAAAACTGGAAATACTTTTACAACTTTTAGCACAATGGAAATTCCTAGATGGAACTACACCGATGATTCGAAGGGTTTTCGCCCTCCAATCCATACAAGAAATCTAGACAGTTTTTGTCCTCCAAATCTCTAGCCAAGAGGGTGTATGCCCTTGTAGCTTCAATATTTGATCAATAAACCCTCCGATTTGTGACTGATATGAAATTGCAGAGGTCTAATATAAAAATCAGAATACCAAACTGAGATGCCAATCAACAAAAACACCTCCAAATGATGAGCGCTCCACCTACAAACCTTTATTCAACACTTATTGATGAAAATGTGACCAAATATCACTCAGATCTGAATTGTTTTGCCTTCAACCTGCATAATATCTTCAAACCCTAGCTGATTATCCATTCTTCTTTGAAACCCTAGTTGTTTGAAGCTCTTATTCCTTGAAAAGCCTGCAAATAAGCTCAATAATGGATCCTTGGTGAATCCATCTCTCAAAGTGGGATGGGTTTTCGTCCAAACCACTAAAATCCAAGGGTTTTCATCCTTAGATCATGCTGAAACAAAGTTGCAGCCAAGAGAAACTTTCCAAGAAGTAAAAAAGCCAAATACTCAATTGATGAAAATGACCTCAATTTGCCTCCTTTTATTTTTCTCATCTTGGGCGCCCAATTTCAACATATTTTAATGATTTTTGGAGTCCACCGCCAACCTCAAATATTTTTATTTTATTTTCTTTTTATTTTCCAAATTTTGGATGGCTAGGAGAGAGAATAAAAAATATTATTATTTTATTCTTTTTCCCCTTGGGCGGCGATTTGGAAATAAAATATAATATTTTAAATAATAAAATATTATACATTTGTTTTCTCCTCTAATTTTCCCTTTTTCCATCTTTTTTCCATTTTTCAATTTTCCAATTGGGTCGCTCCATTCCTTGGCTAATTATTTTAATATTTTTGACTTTTCAATAATTATCACAAAAATACTAAAAGTCATTTGCCAACTTCGTTTCATCACTAAAAAATACTTGAGCCACTAGGAAGCCAACTTTCCAAATTCCAAGGGTATAGCAATATTCACTTTTCCAAGCCTAGCTCAAAAACGGGGACATTACACACTTTCTCTTATTATGTCCTTTTGTTTTCAGATGTTGGTCCTAGTTATGCTAACAACTTAGTTGGTATGGCCCTCTTCCCAATTCAATATTAATTATTTTCCAAGTTGGCCATCTCTTTACAAAGATTCAATGTTTTCTTCTATTTGGCAAATTTCTCCATCTATCTTGATCTAGAATATTTGGCTGGAGAGAAACCACAATCTTTAGGAAACACCATTACAAATAGAGGAAGTATTGTTCAAAATAGAAAACTTTGTATCTGAGATGGTGATGGCACAAGTTTTAAGAAGAGATAATTCAAATTTTTCGTCTTGGGATGCATTCTTACTCAAAAATTGGCCTCTGCTTAAACCCATTACCCCTGGATCTGATCCACACAAATCTCCAATTGACAGGAGTCAAATTCATTGGACTCCTCCATCAACTAACTAGTTCAAACTCAATTTTGAGGGTGCTGCAAAAGGCAACATAAGCTTATCTAGGATTGAATGTGTTATAAGATATCACACAGGGAACCTAGTCTCAACTATGGCTTCGAAGATTGTTGATAGAACCAATAATAATGTTGAGGCTCAAGCTCTACTGATGGGACTTAAACTAACCAGGCAAAATGGCATTAAGAAGATAGTTATTGAAGATGATTCTTTGCTCATTATAAATGCAATTCAGCATAAAGACACTTGCAACTGGAAAATCAAAAATATCCTAAATGAAGCTTGGGAGATAATAGATGGGTTTGAAGAATTCTTGTGTGGATACACCTATAGAGAGGGTAATCAAGTTGCAAATTCATTGGTTAATTTAGCCTGTCAAATGTGCCAACAATCTATAGATATAGATTATCACTCTCTTGATCAGTTTACAAAAATCATGGAGCTAGTGAAAACTGACATAAATTGGTAAGGCTTCTCTACATAGAGAAGTTTATGTTTTTTGACTAACTTTTGTTTTGATTTTTGGCAGGTTTTAATTAAAATCACCAGCGCTTTCTATCATTATTAGGTTGGCATACTACTTAGCCACAGGCATGTGAGAATGGCTGGCAAAGTACATCGATTACAATGTATGAAGTAATCATGATTATTAGTGATGGATTCTCAAGGATTTGCTCGTGGGATGTAGGACGAAGACATTATTTCATTTGATGTGATCTAATTTATAAGTCTGCCTTGGGGTGTTTAGCTTCGACAAACTTTTATTACTTTCTTCAAAGTGTTATTCGTCCATAGTCATAGAGAATCATCTAAGAAACAAGAAGTTGTTTTTTCCTATTCAGAAATGGGAGACTCCAATACATGGCATGTTTGATTCTAGCCTCCTTGGAAGGGTTTTCAAGATCGAGGATGAAGTGGTGGAGAAAGCTATCCTAGAGGTTTGCGGTAGAGAACTTCTTCAAGAGTCGAGGATGATGTCCTATTCTCAGTTGGTACCAATCTTTCTTTCAAATGCCATGGACTTGATCCAGAACGCGGAAATGGAAGGAATTTGGCTGTGAACTTCATTCAAGATTATCTCTTCTCTGATAAAAAGTTTAATGATGCGCTCTCCAACTATGATATGCACATTGGCAAAGCCCCGATTGGGGGTTTATTCTCTCTTTGTGAAAACCAGAGGAACCCAACTGTGCATTGTATATATAATGCAATTATACAAGGTTTACAAAATAATTGTAATGTCTCTTTAGAGAGCTCTCTTCGTTCACATTTCAGTGAAATTGGAGCTGAGTTGGGGGATAAAGTGGAAGATATATTTCATGCTTGGTCTCTACTGCTACACTTCCAACCCCCTCCTCCCAATGTAGTTCTAGTTGCTCAAGGTGCTGGTGAAGATGACGTCCATCATGGTTTTCTAGTGGCTAACTTCAATGTGGAAGACCCTCCCACCTAGCAGATTAGGTTTCCAATTCCAGTTTTTGTTTATATATGTTATTCCCCCTCTGTATATAGGGGTTGATATGTTGTAATCTGTTTAGATATGTTTCTCCCCCACTATTTATTGGGATTGTTTTACTATAATCCATGTTTTGTTCCTTCATGGATTTGGCGAGTTGGATTTTTGCATGTAATCCCTTTATGGGGATTTTGTTGTTTTATAATATAATAATATAGTTTATCACCTTTTATCAACCAAAAAAAAACGCTTAGGCACCCATTTACTTTTACGTGGAAGTTTTGGTTCATTAACGTCAAGTTATGAAAATTGGCAAAGTTGGCACTTGGTGGAACTTTCTCTGCTTGATGCCAAGTGGGAGAATTATGCTACTTACGCCAAAGTGGAACATTTTGACAATGACGCCAAGAAATGAAAATTGGCAGAGCTGGCGCTCGGTGGAACTTTCTCCACTTGACCCCAAAAAGTGGAACTTGTGGAGATTTTTTCCACCACACCAAGTTGTGAAAACTAGCAAAGTTGGTGCTCAGTCGAACTCTCTCCACTTGATGCCAAAAAGTGGAAGTTGTGGAGGTTTTTGCCATCAACCCCAGATTCCGAAAACTGCCAAAGTTGATGTCCTATAAAACTTTCTCCACTTCACGCTAAAAAGTGGAACTTATGTAGGTTTTTGCCATCAACGCTAGTTTTTGAATGATTAACTCACAACTTTGAATTTCTTTTAAATTTATTACATTTATCATTTTTGAACACCGACTTAGGCAATTATCATTTTGGCAAGTAAAACATGCTATTTTGGTGCTTGATGAAGCTTAGGCACCCATTTGCTTTTTGGTGGAAGTTTTGGTTTATTAACGCCAAGTTATGTAAATTGTAAAAGTTGGCGCTCGGTGGAACTTTCTCCACTTGACGCCAAAAAATGGAACTTGTATAATTTGATGCCAAAAATGGAACTTGTATAACTTGACACCAAGAAATGAAAACTAGCAAAGCTAGAGCTTGGTGGAACTTTCTGCACTTGACACCAAAAAGTGGAGCTTGTGCAAGCTTTCGCCATCAATGTTGAGTTGTGAAAACTAGCAATGTTGGCACTTTTCTCCACTTGATGCCAAAAAGTGGGACTTTTATAACTTGATGCCAAGAAATGAAAACTAACAAAGCTGACAGTCAGTGGAACTTTCTCCACTTAACGCCAAAAAGTGGAACTTGTGGAGGTTTTTTCCATCAACACTAATTTCTGGAAACTGGTAAAGTTGGCACTCAATGGAACTTTTTCCACTTGACACCAAAAAGTGGAACTTGTGGAGGTTTTTGCCATCAGCGCCAATTTTCGAATTATTATCTCACATCTTTGAATTTCTTCCAAGTTTATTCCATTTTTTCACTTTCGAACACTGACTTTAATAAAAATATCATTTCTCATTGCCTTTCATCTTTCTAAATTCTATTTTCACGTGAGAAAGCTTGAAACTACTCTGGTAACCTTCTACCTCTACCATCTACCGCTTTTCGCTGAAAAAGTAGAAAAAGCAAAAAAAAAAACTTTCTAAAAACAGAAAGTTTTGATTTTCGTGCTTATCTCCTCAATCTGAGACACAACAAAAAAGCAATAAGCAAAAAATAGTATTTTCTAAAAATGAAAAGTTTGATCTCTGGTAAACACCAAAATTGCCTATCTTGAATATTGGAACCTCCAAAGTGATAACTTTATGCTTGGAAGACAATCCTCATATATGATTATGTATCACTATGCCGAAGAAGATTACCATGCTTCAACTTGAGGTGAATGAGAAAATTTTCTAATAATTTTGCTCCTTTTATCCTCAATGCAATGGTATCACATGGAAAGAGATCTCATATAATAACTTTTTGCCTTTTCCAGCTCTATAAGCCTAATCTACCAGGTCCAACTATGTAATATCCCAAATGGGGATAATTTCTCCTAATTTGGATTTACAGGGTTTCCAAATGAATTTTCTGAATTCTGCCCTAATTTTCTGCACATTAGTTTTCTCTTCTAACCCTAACTTCTGCTCCAAAAATCAGACTTAAACAATTGCATATAATCTCCATAAAATATGCCAAATCACCATAATATCATTGCCAACAACATTTCCAAATTATATTTGAATTCCACCACACAATATGCAATTAAATCACTTCAAATGGCAATCATAAATGACTGAAATATAATTCAGAAGTCTGCTGCTATAAAAATCAGAACTGAACAAGTCTTTAATTTCATCCAAAAAGCATGGGCCACAAGACAAATAGCCTAGCTCAAATCTACCCTAAACCCTAAGGTTGTACATACCAAAAATAATGCAAAATAATGATAGTAAAGTCCTCCAAAATGATCTTCAAATCTGATCTGCAATTCTGCTCCAAAACAATGAAATGCAAGTGAACTCTCGTCACAGAATCCTCCACAAGAAGAGCTAGGTTTTCGTCCAACTCCTCCAAGATGCTTGAGGTTTTCGTCCCAAGATCTTCTTCAAAAGATAAACTCCCAAAAGGTGAATGAATGAATGATTGATAATGACTGAAATGCCACAAATCCAACTTGTATTTATACATGTTTCCATTTCCCTTCAATGCTGGCCGACCTAGCATTATTTAATGTCTTTTTCCCCTCTTTAGGGCTGACCTCATAGAGTCCTAAGCGCCCAACTCCCTACGGCCGACCTAGACAGGATAAAAGCCTTTTATTTATTAGTTTCCCTCATGAGCAAATCAAATTAAAGATATGATTTGTTTATTATTTTATCTCTCCTTCAAGTGCCATCATAAATACAAAGAATATTATATTTTTATTTCTCCATTGGGCGCCAAGATGAGGTGTTATAGAATATTTGATCTTCTTTCACAAGTCGCCCAAGATAATAATAATGATGACCTCCATAATGATGTGTACAATGTGACCATGAATGAAGGCGTAAGCAAGGCACCCTTATACTTCTCTTGGCATGAATGAAAGCATCTCCTTACGTCAACATGGCATCCACACAACACAATATGATCCCTCGGCATGATGGTGACTCTCCCAAGTAGTTCGCTCCAAGGAAGACAAATTATCTTATCCAAGATAAGTACATCAAAGACATCAGAAAAATATGACAAATCATCTCCAATACTCGAGATGTCTCCCAAAAACCCCGTAGTGTGGGAATTAGCCCAATCTCTCTCCAATGACGACCATTACAAAAATGAGGACATTACAAACTACCTTAGGTATTTAATTGCAAATAATATAGTTGTAACATACCTTGGTGAGGATGATGGTGTGTCATGCAATCCACCAAGGTACAAATGCTTGGAGATACCCAATACAGTAAAGGTCAGGTTCGATCCCTAGAATGGAATGGATCCCCCTAATACTGGCAGCTTAGCCAAAGGAGACTTCTGATATAGATGCACACTTTCTCAACATGTTGTAACCAGCTAATTAAGGGTGCAGGTGCCAATATCTATGTAATTCAGTTGTATACATTCAAAAAAATGTACTCAATTTGACTCCTGTCTGAACCAAAGGCAGTCCACAGAAAAGATTCCTAGTTTTTAGAATCATAAAATTGCAAGGAAGTAGTTTTAGTGGTAATTAGTGAAATGATAAAACTTTAAGCTCAAGATGACTCCCTAGTGAAGGCCCCTAACTTGGCAACTGTTGTTATGGACAGTAGTTGTGCTCCTATTATCTTCTATGATGCTCAATTGTAATAAGTGGAAACATGCAATCTAGTGGTAAAAAGAACCTCTTTCTTAAACTAGGACTGCTGATTAGGAGACAAAGATTATGGTATGACTAGCGGTAAGCCTAAGTTGAAGATCAAGGTAATAAAAGGGTAATTGCTAACTAGAGTCCAGTTGATCACTTGTAAGTATCTGGTGGTGCCTTTTGAACACTATGTTACTCTTTACAAGCAAAAGAGAGATAGGAGGCATGGTAGTCAAGCATTAGGGCCATGAGAAGTGTAAACTGTAACCTTCTATCTTTAAGTACCAATGACCTAATATGTAAGGACAAAGACAGACCTTGCAAATCTCCTGGTGAATTGCATAGCGAAAAATGAAACCCATTATTCAGCATTTACCCAGACTGTTAATAAGTCAGGTATTTTAGTTAAAGCATGGAGCTATATATTTATGTATAGATATTATACATGGAAGCAATAAAGATGACCTTCTCACCTTGGTTGGTTGATGGTTTTCTCTTCGAGGTTTGCATCTTGTTGAGAATTCTTCATTTGAAGATTTATGATCTAAAACTGCAAATAGAATTACCAGAAATTAAAAGATTCCTGAGTATTCTGGATTCCTAACGTCATAGGTGATACACTCGCCAAGGCCTATCAATGGGCTAATTTATTATCTTAGGTAATAATTCCTTTTTATGTTTAACAGAACAGACTCCGGCTATCTTGCAAATATTGAATTGATTTGAAAAAAATTAGATACCAATTCATTTTATGGAAGGCTTCCCATGAAATGTAAAACTGTTAGAGAAAAATGAGAATGTGTACCAGTGATGGAATCAAAGCTGCTATACTACTGATAATAAATGAAGATACTGCTCCAAGACCAACTAAAGTATTCATATTTGGGGCTCCTCTGCACAAACTCTTAAAACCATCAACAAGAAGCTGGCGACCTGGACCAGCCAGTGCAATCAAAGACAATGCCATGTGAAATCCTGTAGTATGAAACATGTGCATCCATGATGGTGTCATTGTTCCAAGGAAATGGGAGGCATGTCCAAGAAGACAAGTAGCACAAAGAGCCCACGAAATAGCAAGTCTATAACCTGTAAAATACATAGGTTAGATCAGATTATTAGATACCAAGAATTGTCTAGCTATGAAAACTGCATGAAAAATTGATCCTCAAAAGTCACACTTACTACCATAATAAATGCATTTACTAAAGAAAAGAAATATCAAAACTTACCACTATCCTTGAGACGACCCAGTCGTTCTTCTTTTTTATTTTGGGACGATCGATTTCCTTTTTCAGTTGTGAAATCTAACAAGCATGCAATAAAATTATTAAGAATATAAACATATAAAAGATTTTCTCTGTTTCCTAAATCATGATTTAGTACTGTTTTCAACTGCCAAAGGAGGTTATTATTATGTTTTCAAGGTTCATATGAAAGCAACTAGCCTTTGTATTATAGAAAATCATTAGGAAACATACTCTGAAGAATAAGCAATATAAACTACGTACACAACTATATACAAAAGCATTCAGATCATCATAACATAACCATAGATGAGACACAAGATATCTATAAAAGTGATTATCTTCACTATGAGCATTTGTGATGTACTCTATCTCCAAACTACATGTACAATGCAATATGACGAGAAGCAGATAGAACTCCCATAATAAACAACACAAAGTTTGTCAGTTGGCAACAACCGCACAACCACCAATGAGAACTCAAAATTAAAACAAAAACATATTAATCAGCAATTAATCATTCCCATGAAACATGGTACCATAATCTCTTATTCATTTTTGTACAGTACCATGACAATATGTCCTGTCTTCTGTATGTCCCCCACACCTGTAAGGCTTGTAGACATTCCTGCCAACAATGCTTAAGAATATGGCTGAGGTTCATATGTGGCAATCTGCTAAGAGGATGAAAATGGAGTGGCAATGGGGGAAGCATCAGAAACTGCAGGACGAGGAAATATTAATGGTAATGGATAGAGAGTGCTCATTGAAAGTGTTTTTGTCACTCACTGATGTTGATCCTAACACAGACTCTCCTGGATTTCACAGCTGTTGTCATCATCCAACTGAGGAATAGGTTCTGAGTCCTGACTGTGTGCCCCTAAATTCAGAAAGCCTCTAGCTGACCTTTCAGGTGTAACTGTAATGGATAGATGCTTAGATTTCAGACATTCAGAATATAAGCTTTCAGCATTCAGAGGTTCAAACTTTTGGGGACCTCTTTCATTTGGACAACTGTTATCATTGTAGCATTCCAGTTCGCATCACCAATTCAAAAACTTGGAGTTCTTATCATTATACTTAAACAGGTGCATACACCGGTGGCTAAATTAGAGTACAACACTAATCACAAAAAAAAAAGAGTGGATGGAAACAAACCCTCAAAAAGGAAAATGTCACATTGGACCCGCAGTCTAAGAAACATCAACCATAATTTAAAAAAAAAAAAAAATTACCAAATGTTTTGATAAAAGTAACCGGGAAGGGCCCGAGCCCAAATACAAAAACCAAAAAGGCGAGTCAGACGAGTTTCACAAGAGGTAAAACAACCAAACTACAAACATAAACAGCAAAGAAAGAGGAATGGGCCAGCAGAGCCAGCCAAACCCAAAAAGACCAGCAACGGGCCAGGCTACTGCTTGGCCATAGACTTGAGGCTGCTAATAACCTGCCATTCTCTATTCAGGAACTCCAGCTTCTCCTCAAACATGCTCTCCTCCTTGTCGGGTCCCTGCAAGTCCTGCAAACCAAGAGACTCTTTCTCCTCGACCTGCGCCTCCTCAATCTGGAAACTCACTTGTTTCCCTTTGTTGTTCTTGTCCTTAGCCTTGGATCTATTAGACTGGCCAACCTTCCCATGTTTCTACGCCTCCTGACTAGACTTGCCAATACTGCCTTCCCTCATGGCTTTCCTTTTCTCGAGCTCTTCCTTGAGCACATAAAGAGTGGTAGCAGAATTCTTAACGGTCTCCCGACTAAAGTCCACCAGCTCTGCCACTTTCTTGTTGAGCTTATCCTGATTTTCCTTTATCAAAACAATTTCATCCTCCATCTTATCCCACTTCTCAAATTTATTAGCCAACCTCTCCACCTATTCCCACAGGTCATCCCTGCTCTCCTTGGGCCATTCAGTAGTTTCCAGCTAAGTGATGACCTCCAAATGTTGAATTTTCCTTTTAGCATGGTGTAACTGGGCTAGCTGCCACTTCAGCACCTGGTTCTAAAGATCAAGAGCCTAATAAAGGGTGGCCAACTTGTCCACAAGATGATTGCAAGAAGTATAGTCTTTGTTTATATCCCCCTGAATATGCTCTGTAGAACCCTTCTTCTTGCTGGGAGGTTCAGTAGGGTCACTGACACTGTTGTTCTTCTTATCAGTCAAATTTCTTTTGCCTTTGGCAAGGCTATCTTCCTCCTGGTCAATATTATCTAGGAACAATGATATCCCTCACTAACTGGCCATCCTTGTTTCCCTTACCTTTACTGCTGCTTGGCTAGGTATGAGCAGCCCTCATAGACTGGGTAACCCCACTACCAACCGGATCTTTCATACTTCTCACTTGAGGCATACTAGGGGGATCGGATCCATGAGTAGTCTTAGTGGAAGGGGCAGGGTCTTGGGACACAATATCCCTACTTCTCAGCTTCATCTTCACCGCTTTCTTAGCGGGGGCGTTCATTGTTTTTTCTATAGAGTCTTTGATCACTCTCTTACCCTTGATGTCAGTAGTGGTCTGGGGAGACTTGTCAGAGTCGTGTTTAGAAGATAAGGCCACTCTACCCAACCCAGAATTCCGTTTAGTCCCAGAGGCCACATCCACATTGCATTTTCCCTCAGAGGAACCCTCACCTCTCCCAAGGGTTTGACCATGAGCAGAAAGCTTGCGCCCTCCCGAAGACTTGCCAGAGATATCATGGATGTTTTCAACCAGTTGTGGATTATAAATTCTAGGCCTAAAAGCAAGGGTTGGGGTTAAAGAAAGTTCAAACTTGTACAGGGCATAGATGACACTCTGATGCAGGGGAAGGACCTTGTCACCAAGCAAAACTTTTTGAACAGAATCTTCCAGGGATGTAAAAATCCAATAAGGGAAATTAATTTTAATATCATGACAGAAATGATTCAGTAAAGGGAATAGAAAAGCGTGAAATCTCTTGTATCTCCCGTCCAAAGTGACATACCTCATGAGAACCTCTACGACATCCTTCCAGACCCCGAGGAGCTCCTCTCTGTTGAAGCCATTTTGGAGCCTGCTCACACTTTCCCCCTCCTGCAGAAACTTCTTCATGTCCTCGTTGTAATTTCCTTTAACCCTCTTGGGAATTCTAGCCCCTTCCATTCTGAGACGAGTGACTTCTACAATTAACTCCTCAATGACTCTAAACGAAATACGCCTGATGTAAACAACCCCAGCTTTCCAAGTGTCTGGGAATTCTCTGGAAAGAATAGTGTCATGGCCATTCATGGATTCAATGTAGCTAGTGAAATTACCTCTGTAAAATTCCCCCAATTCCTCATTTTCCTTAAGCTTGTCATGCTAAGTAGGTTCAGTCTGCGTTAGGTCGCCTCCCATCTTGTTCTTCTCACAATTGCAGTCGCTCCAGCACACTCTGAAGTAGACAGTGTGAAGAATAATCCAGAACGATATGTGTCTTAACTAGAAAACGGCAGGTTTGAAGCCTATCAGCATATGATTACTTCTAGTCAAGTCTATGATATGGTTCGTGTGAGTAGTCCCCCGCTCAGCCAGGGCATACAAATCATTTACTCGGAATGACTTGGTCATTATGAATGATATCGTATAGGTTCTCTGGGATGTCCTCTCCCATTTTCCACTTTAACTCATCATTAATGGTGCACCCGATATTGGCTAAGGCATCAGCTTTTGTGTTGCCTTCCCTAAATATGTGATGAACCTCCACTTTGTCCATGTCCCTTAACTTAATTTTGCATAAATTGATGATATCCTTGATTGTCCAACTAGGAGTAGCCTTATTCCTTATCATGTCTAGGATATTTTTGGAGTCCCCTTCAATAATCAAGTTCCTGATCCCAAGGTTTATGGCCAAACAAATCCCTTGGTAAGCCGCATATGCCTCGGCAAAGTTATTGGTTTGAATTCCCAAATTCCCGGCATAAGTGCCCAAGACTCTTCCCTTGCTATCTCTCACAACTGCACCCCCTCCCACCTGACCCGAGTTCCCCTTAGAAGCCCCATCAAAATTGAGTTTAGACCATCCGGAATCAGAGGGGGCCGAAAATTACCAAATGTTAAAAGCCATCATTATAAGTGACTGAAATTGAAGTAAAGTATCAACAATTAATAAAAATGATCATAACTAAATTCTTAAATCCCACAGGGCAAGTAATACAAAGCAAAATCAACAATAAATACTAAGTCATACACAACACAAGCCTACAAGACCGGCAGTGGCAGATCATCCAACTTATCTCCTAAACCACCAGCTGTTGGCCATATCAGGTAATGACTCCCACCCAATCTGAATTTCAAATTCTTCTTTTCTCTCCACTCGTTGGGCTGGCAAAATGGTCAAAAGCCAACTTAGGAAATTCATCTTGTCGCAGAGCATCCTAGAATAATATAATTATACCATAGATTTGATCGACAGGAAAACATTAGAAAAAGAACCCTTTGAACCAAAAAAAATGTTCACTTTTTTCTCTTTTGTAATTTGATTTGCAAGGCAAGGATTTAAGCTTTTAACATTTCACTTGCCCTAGATTTTTAACAAAGGTCTAAAATGGTGAACAAGAGAAGATATCTGACATAAACTCAATTCAAGGAATCCAGAACAAATTGAAAATAATATGCAATTATTGTGTAAACTTGTCCATACAGGCATAAATTGAATAACATACCATCTTTCAAGATTTCTAAGCAAAGACATGATATTGTGTCTTCAAGTTTGTCATGTCCCCATTTCCGGCTTGATCAACATTGAACATGGATTAGCCTATTTATCATTCCCGTGGGCTAATACCAATGATGAGGGAATGAATTTGGTTTTTGACTAACTTAGTGTTGTAGTTTTGCAGGTACAAAGTCAAAAACTATTCCGGCGATCTGTGGCAAATCTAGCAAAATGGTTAAGTCTGGAGGCCAAAACTGACAAGAACTTGACTCTCAGAGCCAAGGCGCACTTTTCTATCTGTCCGGTGCCAAATGTGTGCCTAAGGATATGGAGTCTTCTATCAAGGTTTGGAAGTGCAATATGATAAGTATAACATCATTGGAGCCTGTCAACACACTGAACCAAGGATTGGAAGGCTAGAAGTTGCCCAAGAAGGGTTAGGCGCACTTTCTCTCTCCTCCAGCCTCAAAATTGCGCCTGGCAAAGAAGCATCATGCTATGAAGCACATCAATTAGATCAAACAGGGCGCCTTGGTAGGAAAGGTTGATTGGTCCTCAAGATGAATTTGTCTAAGTGAATGAAGTAGGGAGGAAGGCCTATTCACTCTAGGCGCAAATATCATGTTGTACAACCCTAAATGTGCGCCTAAGAGGGAGATGAGCTTCAATTCAACTCTAATGAGTGGTACTTCCATGATTGATGGCATTTGACCTTCAAAATGATTCATATATTGCAAATCTTCAGAGAAAATGACCAAGTAAACCCTAGGCGCAAATCTTATGCTCTACCACTCCAAATATGCGCCTAGCTTCTAACCTCAAAGAATGCGCCTCAAATGAGTCTGTAATTCCATCCAGTGGTTAAGGTAAAGTTGCTCAACAAAGGGTTAATCGGAGAGATTTGAATGATGAACCTTCAAGGAATAATGGCAAGTGGTCTAGGCACACTTTTCCATCTCAACTGACTTCAATATGCGCCTAGAGTATTGAGAGCATGAATCAAGGAAGAAGTGACCAAGTTAAGCATGCCAAGCGATCAATGTGATGAATTTGCACTAAGTGAATGAAGGCGCATTTTGCAGTCTCTAGAACCCAGTTTTGGCGCCTTCAAAGAGGATCACATGAGGTTGCATGTGGGGTAAGGCGCTTGTAAAAGGAAACATCTTAAAGCATTTCCCATGGTTTGAAGTGGTAAGAAACAACAAGTATGGAGCCTAGAATCCTAGGCGCACTTTTGGGTCTCTGCAACCCCCAACTGGCGCCTAACCATAGCAAGGCGCAATTTCGTGAAGTAACCATCTCAAGTTGGCGCCTAGCCTTGAGGGACTTGCAACTGTGACATCATTCTAGCACCCTGAGTGTCTAATCTCCTATTGGTCCAAGTGATGGCATTGGGATCCGTTTCGGCTCATTGGACAAGGTTGCCAACTCAGAGTGAGTCATCTAATAGAATATTCCCATTGGAATATGCTCTTGGGAAACGTGCCTTGGTTCCTACTTTGCATTGGAGAGCGTGCCTTTATTGCCTTTGAAGGAGGAGCACTATAAAAGGAGAGTGCCTTCATTTTGATATCTTAGATCTTTGGTGAATTTTCTCTCCCAGAAGCTTTATGCTTTAGTTCATGAAATCTGCGAGTTTCATGCTTGTTGGGGTGATGCTCCCTCAACTCTGATAAGGTGATGCTGCCTTGTCAACTAAGAGGTGTTAACATTCAGTTATCATCATTGTTCCAAAAGAAGTAGTCATCTCACAACTAGTGAAATAGGTGCTAGCTAAAGGCACTAGTTGAAGAGTCATTCAAGTGTTGTAGTCATTGATCATATCTAGGCTTCAAGGCCACTCATTGTAATAAGTTGTAATAAGCTTGAATGTTCATGCCATTGAAGGCGACATCTACTTGTAATAAGAAGTTGTATTGATCAGGTGACAATCATAACACTAGAACCAACTTCAAATGATTCCAAAGAGTTGTTATCTTTCATGTTTGCTATTGAGCTCATTGTGTGATTGATAGTTAGAAGTGCAAGTAATTTTGTCTAAGTAAAGAAAAAAATTAGTTAAGTATGGTTGGGATATTTCAAAGTTCAGTCAGAAGTAATGAAGTGAATGAACAAATGGATGGATTTCAGGAAACAAAAGAGTGAAGGAAACAAATTAGAGCAGAGCCTGGAGATGTCTCTTATCCATAATCATAGCCTAATGTGACACAAACTCAGATTCACAGACTTACTTCTACGACTAACATCTCTTCTCTAGGTTTGCAATCACACCTTTTCCCTTGTACAGCTTGGTGCTCAATCCTAACTTGAAAGGAATAGTTGGAATCAGGCCCAACGTTAGCGAACAAGGCAAGCAATCAACAATTGTTGGTTCTAATCAAGCTATCAATTTGATGTGTCAAAGTCTCCATCTTAACGCCTGTTGGGTCCCAAAATAGCTAATACCAATCCCTAGAACACCTATTAACTCCGAGGCCAAGGATGTCGTCAAGGAAGTGAAAACGGGGTTCATCAAGATGAAGGTGATTAAGGGCCAACTAGTAGGAGTGGTCAATCTCCTCTTCGCTTTTGGTTCAACTAAACCATGGAGGGTATTCTGAGAGGTATCCCGAAGCAAGGATTAAATATCATGCAAAAGATATACTAGACAACCACAAGGGCGGTGATACCCAAAATGGTGTTCTAAACCTTCTAACTGTCACTAGTTCAGACAAAAGCTCACTGCCTCAAATAACCTCTATTTAAGTTGAAAACAACAACATTGCAGCAATGCAAGATGCGGGTATACATGCATGTTCTGAAATGATAAAACACAACTACTTTTCCAAAATATATAGCCTGACTTCAACATAGAACAAGGACGCATACAGAACTGTAACTACACATTTCAGTTGATCTATTGTTTTATTTTTTATGAGTGTAGGTGATCACAAGCCTCTCAGATCAGTGCCTATCCAGTGGGCTACAAAGTTTCATGTTTATCAAAGGAAAACACTAATAGAAGGGTGTATGACTGCCTATCTGATAGATTCAGATGCACAAAAATCAATATCAAACCAAGAGAATACTTATTTATCCAACACCATACAACATTCATCCACATATAACTCTGAAATGACCATTTACGAAGCTTGAAATGGATTAAGAACTGGCATATTCATTCAAATCGGAAATTACATTCACACCACAAAATATGGTAAGAGAAAACCCTAACTACACTGGTTTTCCTGAAAGAACACTTACAGCAATGGAGAAAAACAAAGATTGATATCAAAGTTACAATATAATTCACATACACCTTTGTCAAATGCTTCCTGAAGAACTAAAAGCGAACAATAGATGAAGCCCTAACTCCCTAGATGCCCAACACCTGTAGAGAGAAATAATGCCCAAAATGACCAACCCTTGAAAAGAGTTTCAATCTTACATTTGTAGCCTTCACAAGTCGGATTTGATGAAAAATGGGAGGGAAAACCTCAACAACTCCACCTACTACAATAAAAACATCAAATTCAACCACTTCGCATTAATGGTGATCTGGTGAGTAGATGGCACGTTTTCGCGCATTTCTGGGCCTTTGGATGGTGGTGGGATGGCAGGAGAATCTAGCACGCAAGAACTGGAGCCAAGGTGCTGGCGGGACCTGACGTCCCATCAAAACCAAAAGTGGCCAGGGTCCCAAACGGAAATTTGATCCGAAACTTCATAAAATACTTAAACATTTTCTCAAAAAAATATTTGAAAATTCGATTTTTTGCACCTTCAAATTCGGCTGGAAAATTCAGGGGGTCCAGAAAGATTTCAAACATCGAAGATCCTCTGTTGCCGGGGATCGGGAGGACGAGGAACTTTGGAACTGTGTCCAAAAGTTCTAGTGGAACCCAAAGTCTCGAGGGGAAAAGGAGGGGCCGGGCCGAGAAAAAGTTCCGACCCGGAACTTCGAAAGGGGAAAGAGAGTGAGGAGCGGGGAAGCAAACGCAAAAGGAACTTTGGGAAATGTTCCCAAGTGCCAGTGGGACCCAAAAGCGCACAGGGTCAGTATATACATAAGATATAAAATAATACTTTATTTTATATCTTATGTATGTACTGTCAGGATGTTTGAGAGTGGTTTCAAATCCATAGGAGTTAAAATGCAGAATCTAGAATTTGGAGGATCCCTCAGATTTCAGAGTTAGCCAAATTTCTAGGGTTTCAAGGTTTCAGACTTAGGCAAATTCAGGGGTTCAGCAACATGCATCAGGGTAAAGGCATAGGGACCCCTTAGGAAAATTTTGAGGAATACGACAAGATTTTGCAATTTTGAGGCATGGAAATTAGGAGTCCCAACAACGCCATTGTTACTTCCGGTGCGGACTTCAAACCTGCTACTATTAACAATTATAGAGAGTTGATGTTTGATGAATGATGATCATGAATCTATAGCTAACAAAGATGAATTAACTGAAGAGCAATACACAATTTGGTGAATGAAGGGCTGAACAATAGTGCATAATCCATGGGTGGACGAAACAAATAGAATACTTATAAAACTTTTGTCTCTTCAATGGGCAATAATATGTTTCTAAAATTTATTGATGCTTTGTAATGTGCAAAACTAAATTTCCTTGTGTATTTCAACTAGTGTTACAAGACTTGGACTCGCCCAAGACTCGGCAAGCTGACTTTTGACCCTGACTCGAACACGCCGCCCAAACTCACCAAAGACTCAGCAAATTGAAAAATCCATGAAATTCAAAGATTTTTAAGGATTTAAAAAAAATTTCATGCACCCTTTAATAAATAAACCTTAAAGACACAATAAACTCATCAAATAGAAGCTACTTTGATCACATACACAAGTATACATCGATCAAATAAGTATAAACGCAAATCTTAGCTGAAGGAAATAACACATTTAGATATATAAATATTGTCAAATGTATACAAAACTCAAGGAATATGAAATCCATGGCATCAAAAGTTCAAAATAAATATCAAAACAAAAACTAGAAGTCTACGGCTCAGAGGAGCCTGCATCACTCTACCCAATATCACGGCAAGTCTTGCGTGGGCGTCTAAGATAGGTCCTAGATGATGATACATCCATGATATCTACATGTGTCTCAGTGACACTCACACCAACATCCAAGGTGTCTACTCGTGCTCTATCCTCCTCTGCCATGGCTACTGTCTCTGCCTCTCTATCCACCTGGTCAACCCATGCAAGGTCCTCATCACTGAAGACAAGATCCTCAACCTCAGTGATCCAACTTGATTGTGATATCAACCTCCTCTAGTGTGATGGGTGATAAGTCACTACCCAAAATCTATTTGTGGCAAAGGCAGTGCCCCTTTTGGGGGTTTGGAGGCAACGCCCCCAACGGGGTCGAGGGGCAGTGCCCCTCGCTGGGTTTGGGGGCAACGCCCGTGGGCCCCTCGACCCCGCTGAGGGGCCCACCAAGACCAAATTAAAGCATTTGAGACCTTCATGGCGCATGTCATTTTTCATAATTTTATTTCTTTTAAATAGCCTTCAAAAATCCTCCAAACCCTTCAAAAAATGCTTGACTTTCATGCTTTTACATTTAACTATTTTACATTTATTATAGTTTTTTCCCCCATTTTTCATTGACTTGGCCGAGTCTTTCCATTGAGACTCGCCCAGATTGGCGATTCTGGGTGAGTCAGACAGACTCAGCGAGTCAAGGCGAGTACCCGACCGCCGAGTCTACCAGACTCACCCAGGGTCGCCCAGCTTGCGACTCGCCAAGTCTGGGCGAGTCCTATATCTATGATTTCGACAAATGTTTGACAAAATGCCCATTACATGGAAAAATAAAAATGGAGTCTTTACACTCAACATCACAATGAAGAAATCACCATAGGTAAATCAACATCAAAAGAACTCAATACGCTGATATAAACAATTGTTGTTATGAATAATATTATTTTTAGGCATATACAAAGCTGATAAAAATTATTATCTAACCTTTAGATAGCTGAGTTGTATGCCAACCTCCTGCTGAATATTGATGATTGAAAATTGAAGAGATATACAATGAACCAGCTACTAGTCTGTATACCAGAGATTTTTTAATTTTCTCTAATTGTTGTGCCAAGAACACCATATAAGAAATAGTGTAACTGGAATTTATGATTCCAGACTCCCTAAAGATGAAGCAATTCACTCCCGAGTATTCCCACACCTTCTGTAATGTCTCCTTCATAGGCCTAATTGAATAAATAATTAATTAATTAATTAAATTAAGTTGTCTTGAATTATCTTCTTATGGCAACCAATATTTAATTAATTATTTTATTATTGATTTATTTGGTCCAAAAAGTAAATTAAATTAAAAATTCACTTTATGAGAAAATGAAATAATGATTTTTCTAGAAAGTTCCAAGGTGGTTACAAAATGTAATTTCTAGAAAGATCTAAAGGGGTTATAGAAAGAGTCTGTGAAGAGAGATTTGCATACATATCTTTTGGCTTTTCATATTCTAATACCCCAGTGGTGGAGTTTGAACATCTTGTTCAAGTTTGCAGCCTAGGACAAAACCCTACAACGGAGATTGGGTTCGGAGAAGGAAGGAAGTCTCCCTAGCCAATATTTGAGGTGGATTTATAGAGGATTCACATTGTGCTTAATGATTTGCTCCAGATGTTATTTGTGCGAAGTTTCAGTTTTGAGATCACAAGATTCACAGGTGTGTTTACTATTTGGTATTTTGGAGTTTTGGATGAATGCTAGTAATTTTCAGATTTGTGTTGCTGAGTAATTTTCAGATTTATGGTTGGACAAACTAAAATTAAAGATTTCAGTTTGATGAGGTTTTGTTTGTTACGAACCGTAACTGGTAAAAAAATGAATGATTGTTATATTTACAAGGAAAGAAATACAAATATATATAGGGAGAGCTTCGATAATGAAACCAGCAAAGAAAACTCTCCAGAATAGAAACTATCTAAACAATATCATATTGACCATTAATCAAGTAATTTTAATTATTCTAATACCCTCCCTTAATGGTCAATTTGCGAACTACACCAAGAGACCCCCTGAATTTTATAAATTTATCTGAACTAAGGGACTTGGTGAGGATATCCGTTGTCTGATCCTCTGTCGGAACATACAGCAACTGAACTGATCCGTCTTCAACAAGCTTTCTGATGATGTGACAATGAGTTTCCACATGCTTGGTTCTTTCATGGAAGACTGGATTTTTGGCAAGTTTGAGAACTCCCTGATTATCACAGAACAAGGCAGTCGGACCTGCTTGAGATATTTGCATATCAGCAAGCATCCGACGAAGCCAAACTGCCTCATAAGCTGTCTTAACTGCTCCCCGATACTCTGCTTCTATCGAGGAGAGAGCCACTGCCTGTTGCTTCTTACTAGTCCATGTGACTGCACCGGATCCCAAACTGAACACATACCCAGATGTTGATTTCTTGTCATCAACTGAACCTGCCCAATCTGAGTCTATGAAACCACTAAGTCTAGGATCGTGACTCCTTGAGTAAAGAAGTCCATAATCAGAAGTGCCCTCCACATAACCCAGCACACGCTTCGCTGCTACCCAATGATCAGCCTTGGGGGCTGTCATGAAGCGTGAAATGTAGCTCACTGCAAAACTGAGGTCAAGTCTAGTGGCAGTGAGATAGATGAGGCTGCCCACTAGTTGCCTGAACAATGATTCATCCACTACAGGTGAGTCTGACTTGGTTGACAACTTAAGCCCTTTTTCCATGGGTGTGGAGGCAGGTTTGCAATCCTGCATACGGAACTTATCCAGAAGACTTCGAGCATACTTGGACTGGGAAATGAAGATACTGCTCTCGGTCTGCCAAACCTCAACACCTAAACAATAATGCAAGAGTCCCAGATCTGTCATGTCAAATGTGCTGCACAAATCCTGTTTGATCTCAGCAATCAAATGTGCCGAGCTACCAGTAATGATCAAGTCGTCAACATAGACAACAAGAATCAGAATATCACTACCAGTGCGTTTGACATACAAATTAGAGTCAGATGGACTCCTCTGAAAGCCATGATCTGTGAGGTACTTATCAATCTTGATGTACCAAGCTCGAGGAGCCTGTTTCAGGCCATAGAGTGCTTTGACCAATCTACACACCTTGTGTTCTTGACCAGCAACCTTGAACCGGGGAGGCTGCGTCATGTAGACTTCTTCCTTCAACTCACCGTTGAGGAAAGCACTCTTAATGTCCATCTGATGGACTTTCCAACCAAACTGGGCTGCTAAGGCAAGGACGAGCCGAATTGTACTCATCTTGGCTGTAGGAGCAAAAGTCTCCTCGTAGTCAATGCCTTCCTTCTATGAGAATCCCCTAGCAACTAGACGAGCCTTGTACTTGTCAAGGGTTCCATCAGCGTTGTATTTCACCTTATACACCCATTTGCAGCTAATGGGCTTCTTCCCTGGAGGAAGATCAGAAAGAACCCAAGTGTGATTTTTCTGAAGACTCTAGTATTCAGACTCCATAGCCTTTTCCCACTCAGAAATTCCTTTAGCCTCTAAATATGTCTGAGGCTCATAGACACTGTGAATGTTAGCTATGAGAGCAAAATTAACTGTATGTTGCTGTTTGCTCTTGTTTCTGGATGATCTACCCTCAATGAGCTCATCGTCATGAAGATCTCCAATAGTCTTAGCCCACCATTTAGGCCGGAGAGTAGAAGTGCCAACATCGGAGGCAACAGGAGGAGCTGGAACAGGTGCAACAGGTGGAAGATCAACATCATCCAGAGGAAATTCGAGTTGAGCATCATCAAAATCAAAATCTGCATCATCATCCCTCCCATCAGGTGGACCTAACGGAAGATGAACACCCAAATCAGCAGCCTTCAAAGGCTGATCCGCAGAGTGCTGCACAAACGAGGAAAGAGAGAAAGGTCCTCGTTCTTCATCAAAAACATCCCGACTAAAGATAAGCCGATCAGTATCTATATCAATCAACCGGTAAGCCTTATGGTTGTCACTGTACCCTGTGAACATAAGCTTTTGACTCTTGGAATCCAATTTTGTGCGCTTGGCATCTGGAATCCACACATATGCTAAAGAGCCAAATATTCGCAGATGGCTGATCCAAGGTTTGCGACCAGTCCAAACTTCCTCAGGAGTCTTCCACTTAACTGCGTATGTAGGAGATCGATTAAGGAGATAAACTGCAGTGTAGACTGCTTCTGCCCAAAATTTCTTAGGAACACTCCTGTGTTTTAGCATGGAACGGGCCATTTCAGTAATTATGCAGTTGCGCCGCTCTACAACACCGTTTTGCTAAGCGGTGTAAGGTGTGGTTAACTGACGTTGGATGCCGTGTAAATCACAGAAGTTGGAGAAATTAGTAGAACAAAATTCCCCCCCATTATCTGACCTAAGAGTGAGTATTGAATACCAAGACTCTTTTTCTACAAAGGCCTTAAACTTCTGAAATACAGTAAACACATCGGATTTCTGTCTGAGAAAGTACACCCACATTTTACGACTAAAATCATCAACAAAAAGCAAGAAATACCTGCAACCAGTAACAGAAGGTGTATTCATTGGCCCACATACATCAGCGTGAACCAACTATAGTACCTTGGAGGCTCGCCATGAGTCACCAGTCGGGAACGGTGTCCGATGCTGCTTCCCAGCCTGACAAGCTCCACAAACACCATGATGCTGGGTCTGTATCTCAAGTAAACCGGCTACAAGGCCCTCCCGAGATAGCTGACAAAGATAGTGCACATTTAAGTGCCCATAACGCTGATGCCAAAGACTAGTGATGGAAGAATTTCGGGCTGCCATTGCTAACTCTAGAGAATCACCTGTATCCACAAGTCTGTATAGACCATGATCCTTAATACCAACAGCCACAGTGCTACGAGTCTCCCGATCAACAATGGAACATTTATGTGTACTGAACACCACATCCAACTGAGGAGAGTGCCGCATGATCTGACTGACAGAGAGAAGATTAAGTTCCATGCCAGGAACATAGTAGACATTGAGGAATATTAGATTCCTCCCACTAGACTGAATCTGAACAGTGCCCTTACCAACAACTGTATATTCTTCTCCTCCACCAAAAATAACTGTCACTGAAAGGAGTAAAATCTATAAACCAATCACGTCGATGAGTGAAGTGTCGCGAAGCACCTAAATCAATGTACCAGGCAGAGGACTTCACATGATCTGCAGGTCTTTTAGCCATAAAAGCGTAAAAGACAGATTCCTTCTGCTCAGTGTGCTCGGCAACATTTGCTTTCTGCTGAGACCCTCCCTGCTTCTTCTATTCAGAAGCCAAACGTTGACGACAATCCTTTTTTATATGACCATATTTGTGACAGTAATTACACTAGATATTCTTTTTCTTGGTGCTGTCCTGACGTTGACCTGAGCCTTTCTATTGTGGATGCTGACCTTTGCCTTTATTCTGAGCCTAAAACTTGGCTGCAAAAGCCTGCTCTGAAGAGGACGAAGAAGCAATACTACCAAACTGTTGTTTCCAGCAATCCTGCTGCAAGAGGATAGTACAGAGCTCTGGAAACTTCAGATCAACATTAGCTGACGTAATGTTGAGAGTCTCAATGAAATGTTCATAGGACTTAGGTAGACTTTTCAAAGTGATCACGACCATGTCTTCTTCCTCCATTTTTCGACCAATAGCCTCCAGCTGATCTCTGATCTCCTGGATCTTGTTCAGGTGCATCTGCAAAGATGTCTTCTCATCCATCATGATAGAAAACAGTATATTTTTCAAGAAGAATGCACGGCTCTTGTCAGAGGTCTCATGCATACCCTTCGGATGGTCCCAAATCTCCTTTGTTGTTTTTCCAGCCAGAATTTGAGGTCGCTGATCATCTGCGACTGAAAGCTTAATGAGCATGACTGCTTCACGGTTCTACTCGTCAAACTTGTCCTGGTCTTTACCCGTCGTTGCAGGACAAGTAGTGGTGCCTAAAATCATCTGATCGAGGCAACAATATTCAAAGATGGTCATCATTCGCTGCTTCCAGGTATTATAATTTTTGCCATTGAAACACTAACTGCCCTCCAACATAATGTTGGTCAAACTTGCCATCTTGCACGCTTTTCGATGCACAAAAAACGATGAACTCGGAAGAGGTTGAATGCACGAAACTCGAGGCACAAATTTCAATGCACTAAGGCAGGTACAAGAACAGATTTTGAGACAAATCCGTCGGCACAAATTCCAAGGCACAGATTTCGAGACACCCAGAAAACAAAACACGACCCAGAAAAATCTGATGACAACCCAAAATCTTCTCAAAAAACCCATAAAGAATATGAGATCAGAAAAAGATTTCGACTGAAATCAGAGGATTTATTGCCAAAACCCTAGTCGTCTACACTAAGAACCCAAAAGACCAGTCTGCAACTTCGAAACCCTAGTTGCTATAGATAAAAACAGAAATTGTTGAAGAAATCTGCCAAAGTCGAACAGGAAGGAGGAACCAAAAAAAAAATTGACCTCATAACATACACACGACCCTGACGAAAGTCTGGAAATCACGAATAGAAATCACGAGTTCTAAAAACCGCGACCAAAATGACTCGGGCTTGTTAGAAGAAAGGATGCGACCCAGAAGTCTGTAATGGCAATCAAAACGTCTAAAAACAAAAAAAATCGCGACCAGGAAAATAAATCCCACCAGAAAAAAAATCACAATTTAATAGAAACGTTTTTAGCAGACAAAAGACGCGACCTCCAAAATTGCGATTTGGAACTGAAAAATAACGATTTTGAGTCTCCAGAAACCCTAGAGTCGATTTAAAACGCCGATCCAGATATATTCAACAAGAGGGACGAAGATTTTCGTTTTTGAAAAAAACTTGGCTCTGATACCATGTTACGAACCGTAACTGGTAAAAAATGAAAGATTGTTAGACTTGCCTCCAACATAATGTTGGTCAAACTTGCCATCTTGCACACTTTTCGATGCACAAAAAACGATGAACTCAGAAGAGGTTGAATGCACGAAACTTGAGGCACAAATTTCAATGCACTGAGGCAGGTACAAGAACAGATTTTGAGACAAATCCGTCGGCACAAATTCCAAGGCACAGATTTCGAGACACCTAGAAAACAAAACACGACCCAAAAAAATCTGATGACAACCCAAAAATCTTCTCGAAAAACCCATAAAAAATCTGAGATCAGAAAAAGATTTCGACTGAAATCAAAGGATTTATTGCCAAAACCCTAGTCGTCTACACTAAGAACCCAAAAGACCAGTCTGCAACTTCGAAACCCTAGCCGCTATAGATAAAAACGGAAATCGCTGAAGAAATCTGCCAAAGTTGAATAGGAAGGAGGAACCAAAAAAAAAAAATTGACCTCATAACATACACACGACCCTGACGAAAGTCTAGAAATCACGAATGGAAATCACGAGTTCTAAAAACCGCAACCAAAATGACTCGGGCTTGTCAAAAGAAAGGATGCGACCCAGAAGTCTGTAATGGCAATCAAAACATCTAAAAAAAAAAAATCGCAACCAGGAAAATAAATCCCACTAGAAAAAAATCACAATTTAATAGAAACGTTTTTAGCAGACAAAAGACGCGACCTCCAAAATCGCGATTTGGAACTGAAAAATAACGATTTTGAGTCTCCAGAAACCCTAGAGTCGATTTAAAACGCCGATCCAGATATATTCAGCAAGAGGGACAAAGATTTTCGTTTTTGAAAAAAACTTGGCTCTGATACCATGTTACGAACCGTAACTGGTAAAAAAATGAAGGATTGTTATTTACAAGGAAAGAAATACAAATATATACAGGGAGAGTTTCTATAATGAAACTAGCAAAGAAAACTCTCCAGAATAGAAACTATCTAAACAATATCATATTGACCATTAATCAAGTAATTTTAATTATTCTAATATTGTTGAGACTTATTGAATTATTTATGAATAATCAATAAAATATTGTTGAAAATTCCCAAGTACCAGCTGAACCATTTTTTAAGGTTCATCATATTATTTGGACTGATCGTACCATCTAAAGCAGCGATTAAATTTTAAGAGAGGCGATTGATGATATTAAAGGCTTTATAGCCTTATTTATTCCAGCCGCAGCCCTTTGGGAATTTCCCCGACTGTCGTACACTTTTTTGGAAGTAATTTCCCTTCCTAAAGCTGATTGCAGGTTTTTAGCCTCATCATGGTGCCATACAAATTTCAAGGAAGCTGATCATTACTATTTCAAGGAGTTTGGAGGTAAGTATTTCTTAATGGTATTGTTATTTGTTTGAAGTGCACTATCATAAGGGAGCTGCTATGATAAAGGAGTGTGATTTGGAAGTAGTGTTTGGTGGGGCCCATGCTCTCTTAAAAGAATTAATATGTCATTTTAGCTCTTCAAAATGAATCAGAATGCTGAGAGTTTGAGTGCTATTAAGTTGGGTTTGCCTATTGTACCTTACCAATACTAAGAGCTTTTAGATTTGAGGGTACTGCTGATACAGAACATATAAATCAGAATTTCGGGAAATTTGTTAAAACCATAAAATATTCTTTCGGGGATATTACACCTTTAAAACCTGGAACTGCCTGCTTCCAACAACTATTAACAAACAATGAATCACACAAGGGTGCAGCCAGCTAAATAACTTTCAGGTTTGATAAAATATGCATAGTGGTACCCAAACTGTTATAATAGTGACCCTTTAAACATCCTCAAATCTCCACAGTCGACTTGTAAAACAAGATTAATGATGTGTAAATGGGATGACTGATGTTTTAGAGTCTAAAGACCCTTGCAAAATGATTCGATCCACTCCTAGAAAGCTTCACGTCCCTTCCTTCATATAAGGTCAACAACTATCAATGATTCTTGTTTGGTACGGCCAACTTGGTCATAAATTGTAATATGCACACCCAATTTTTATTTTTATTTTCAAATAAGGAATCCAGATGCAATGTTCTAACATGTTCTGATCACCAAGATCCCAGTGTGGGCAAGGTGAGAGCATATGATGCTTCGGACCACACACAGCTACTCTGATTAATGCAACTACTGAATGCTCTACGATGGCACACAAGGCAGCAGGCCATCCTTACCTTCACTTCTTCAGTGGAGTGTGCCAATGCAATACAATATGAAACACAGAAGGCGGCTGGGCCGTCCTTATTTGCGCTTATTCAGCAGAATGTGTTGGATGCAGTTACAGAATGAGCACACAAGGCAGCTGAGCCGACCTTATCAACACTTTGCGCATGTGTGCATACATGCAAAGCCACTGGCAGAATGTCTAAGTTGATTCAAACCAAAGTAGTCGATAGCATCAAGCTTGTTCAATGTCAAACGGGTCAGTACTGAATGCTATACTAACTGGCAGTAAACCATCTAGTTTTACAATATGTACTGAATGCTATACTAACTGGCAGTAAACCATCCAGTTTTACAATATGTAAAATGCATGTTATGAGATGCCTCCGACGGTACCACCATTCAGGGTTACACACAAGCATGAAAATGCATTACAAAGTACTAAAAGATAAAGATAACCAACTGCAAACACTGATAATTAATTCTGATCAGAATATAAGGCTGCTGCAACAACTTAGATTAATCCAGAAAACTCATAAATCAGAAGTAAACACGCTTACATGCTTACAATAGCTGGCCACTGAAGATAGATCTCTGAAAACCAATGTAGAAAGTACAACAAAGCTGAAATCACACTGCTCTTGCTGATATCACTGATAAATCAGACCTGAAACCAACTTTCAAGAGGTACCCAGCTGAACCCCCAAGCAGAAAACAGTGATGTTCACTCATACCAGTATGTTCACAATCAGAAACTAACCAACACAGCCCTTCCAATTCATATTAAATGGACTGATAAAGCCCCTCTAAACAGCTGCAGCCACCCATAGAGATGTACGGCCTGCTGAGGCTCATGATACGTCCCCACAAAATTAACCAAACTTAATAAACTCGCCCAAAAATGCATTGCCTCATTACTAGAGAGAGGCAGCCCCACCAAAAATCTTCATATAGGACAAGAAAAAAGCATCAATTCACCATTTATTTTCCCACGTACCAATCTTGTTTCAAAAGTACGATCTTCAAAGAGGAATACGGCTTCAAAAAGGCTGAATAAATATTAAAAAAATCTTCCTTTTTATTCGACACCTCCACTAAGATGTACAGCCCATAGGAAATTTGGTTTCCTTGTTTTAAAAAAGAAACACCAACATCTAGTACAAAATGTAGAGCCAAACCAAGCAATGGTACGACTATTGCACTAGCAACTCACAGAATTCACTCTACAAAATTTCAACATGAAATAGCTGGAAACTTCAGAAAAACAATAGAAACATCAGAGCACAAAACTCATCTTATTCAAACTCAAAAAAACATCAAATTCTTCCATGATCATCAGCAACTTGAAGAAATTCCACTTGCAACACAAATGTGACTTCTAAATGAAATCACCAAGTCCAGCTAGGAGGGATTTCGTCCTCGAAACTGGTATTTTCGAGAGGGTTTTCATCCTCAAGAAAATATGAGAACACAGGTTCTCACTCAAAGCAAAAGCAAATACAATATTCAATCTAACCCTTACTCTATGCACAACACCTCCCTTTATAGGCACTTTTAGGGCAACCAAATAATAATTCTTTTTTTCCTCCAAAATAAAAATAAAACATTTTTATGTGTGTAAAAGTCCACCTTTTTGCCCCTTGTGCCTAACGCCACTTAACTGCACAACTTAAAGTATCTTTTTAAATAATTAATTAAGCTGTCAAATAGAAATATAAAATAAAGTTACTTTTGACAACTTAAAATAATTATTTAACTTACGGTATGCACTACAAAATATAACTTATGCACTGCAGAATATAACTTCCCAACTTACAATCTGCAGTACACTACTTCACAACCAACGATCTGCAGTACACTACTTCACAACCAATGCTTTGCAGACCATAACTTCACAACCAACGGTCTGCAGTACACTACTTCACAACCAACGCTCTGCAGACCGTAACTTCGCAACCAACGGTCTACAGTATACTACTTCGCAACCAACAATCTGCAGACCATAACTTCGCAACCAACGGTCTACAGTACACTACTTCGCAACCAACGGTCTGCAAACCATAACTTCGCAACCAACGGTCTACAGATCATAACTTCGCAACCAACAGTCTGCAATACACTACTTCGCAACCAACAATCTTAGACCGTAACTTCGCAACCAACATTCTGTAGACCGTAACTTTGCAACCAACGGTCTGCAATACAAAACTTTGCCCAAAGAAAGTTGACAGTTGTAATCGCACTAAGTATAAAGTGCCAAGTGTTACATCCCGCTTGTGTCGTACTTTTTGTGATATGTGTTTACACCATGTGATGTAATTATGTTAAAATGTGTTCAACTATGATGTCATGTTTGGATTATGAGACGATCTTAAGTTTAAAAGAAAATATTTTAGATAGAATTTATTGATCAATGATAATGAAGATTTAATCATGTATGTTGGTTTAATTTAAATATGAATAGACGAATTTGGAATAAAAAAAAATACAGGAGATGTGTTATTGGCTAACTACTATTTTGTTTGAGTGATCGCAGGATCGGTCAATCCCCAAGAAAAGGGGGGAAAGATATCATCAGGAATGAGAAGTAAATAAGAGAATCTAATGCCATCCGAAATTGTTGGTAAATTGACTTGACCTAGTAATTGCGTTCGGATGAGAGTGAGAAAACCTAGTGCTAGATAAACTTTCTTCTCAAAAGATATGGCATCTCAACCGAAACCGAAAGCCAATTATCTTATTTACCTCTTCCTCCTTCGAGTGTAACTTAAACTCGACTCGTCAAAACCGAATTGAACTTTACCTTCTTCCGTGTTAAAAATTAAACCTATATAAGTTCGATTCCTTCAATTGTAGTCGTCTTGACCTTCAACTTTATCGGAGTCAATTCGTCTGAGATAGACTAATATAGGGGGGGTTCTTCCTAAGTTATATTTTATATTAAGACCAATTGCTTATTAGTCCCTCCTATTAGAACCTAGGTTTAAAACCCTACTAACTTCTATGTTTAATTCGAACCACTTTCTTTTCTTTGACTATGGAGGAAATTTAAGTAATGTTTTAGTCGGACTTTGTGATTTCAGCCTTCCTCGTCGACGAAGTGACTTAGAGCTTCGCGTAGAGACTTGAACCGACCATAAGCGAATGGAAATTTAAACAAAACGCCCACTTCATTGCCGTCCGTCGACCTAAGGTAGAGAAAGAAACAAAATAGGTTAAAAACAGAAATCGCGAGTGGAGGCACTTCTCTCGGGTGATGGACGCGAGCTCTTCTATGGGCGAAAAACTGTTTCTTGGTGGATTCTTGGGAGTTCATTTCGGGAGAAAAGGAAAACCCTGAGGTTCAAAAACGAGTTCTGAGAGGGAGAGGCAACGATTAAGCATGACAGACTTCTCTGTAGTATACAACCCCAAAATTTTTTCCAAAATATAGAACAATGATAAACAGTGTTAGCACAACTAAACCCCTCCGCACTTCTGATCACCAAGATCCCAATTCGGGCAAGGTGAGAGCATAATGTGCTTTAGATTACAAATTAAAAACATTGTGCAACAAGTAAACTTTCATCTACATATGCAGGCATCCACAAGTTGTGGGGATTCACCACTTTTAGTGGGTATGAGAGCAAGAAGGAAAAATTACAATGCCATCCACTTATTCAGTGGGAATACTCCACTTATGCAGTGGGTAGAAACAATAAAGGAAAGTTCATTTATCCACACTGGCGGTAAAAACCATCCAGGGGTTACAATATGTTAAAGGTTCTTTCCCTCCACGCTGGCGGTAAACCATCCAGGGGTACTTAAATGTGAATTGAAATTATAATGAAATTACAATGATATTCAATATAATCATGCTCAATACCACAAGAGTTAGATCTAGACAAAATACCCCCTGAAGATCATTGAAGAGGAACCATACTCTGCATCTTGATTGTCAAATAAATCATCCATTAACTGATAAAGGCTGCATTTTCTGATCTATCAGGCTGATCTCTGACTATTTACACCTTGCTGACTGTAACAGCTTGCTCTGTATTCCTGGAAGTGAGCAGAAAATCACACTAAACAATTTACACAACTGAAATACTTTCCTTTGCCATAACTTTGATTTTAATGACCAGACAAACAGTTCTGAGCACCCATGACACTTAATATCAAACTGTATCAGCCCACAGCAACACAATATTCTGATTCTGGGCCGTACGGCCAAGTATATGTACGGCAGTCATAACAATTTATAGAGTGCACCAAACAGAGTGATATCACCCTTGAAGGAGACGTCTAAGCCTGGTGTAAATTATGCAAACAGCAGAAGTTTCAAAGACTCTATGAATATTTTCTTAGATGCAGGGACGTACATCAGCATGGTACGGCAGCAGGAAAGGTACGATTTCCATAGCATTCCAAAAACTCCACCAAAATGTATGAAATCACCTTTGTAAATTGTGTCTAATGAAATCAAACAATATGCAATTAACAATAGCTTCATTAACAATAGATATTATTTATTATGAGCATCCATCATCTACAGCATGGTACGGCCTGGGTGTACGGCCAAGACATGGGAACAATATATTTCATACAAACTCCACAAACTAACAATTGTTCATACAAAATAACATTCTTCACACCAACAAACTGATCAAAACACAAACTTCACAAACTCCAAAATCCAATCAGCACTCAGTGATTCCCTGTGTGGAAATCAACAATCACCAGCTAGGGTGGGTCTCTCACCACCGAAACTGATCATCCTCGAGTGGGTTTTCGTCCACAAGAAGGCACAATTGATCTCTGGTATCAATCCAACAGCATAACATTATCAATTCCAAGCATGCCTCCAAATGAGCTCATAACTTCTTTTTATAAGCACCTGGGAGTTACAAAACCAATCTTTCTTGAAATTAGAGCTTTTTTGCACTTCCCTTAGAAATAATTTCTAATATCAAGTTAGGTGCACACTTAAGTGACTAGGGAATTAAAAATTATAACATTTCCCTTTTTCCCATCAAGTCATAACATGAAGTCACTTTTTAAAATAACCCGCCTTAACTTTAGTGCACCAAAAATAATAAAACTTAGTTTAATTATCAAATTAAACAAACCTTATAACTCCAATTTGATAATTAAACCAAAAATGATCCCAAACCATTCCCTAGCCCATCGGGATCATGAGATAGGCTAATGGTCCCATTCTGACTAGGCTTGGAAAGGGGACATTACATTCTCTGTGACGGGAATGGAGAATGGGAAATGTTGAGTGTTCAATCGATACAGTAAAAAGGAGCCGCAGGTGGATGTTTCCAAAGAGTTGAAAGAATACCAGAGGAGCGAACCAGCTATAAGAAGACACTTTCAAGAACCACCGAAATCTGCAGGCACGTACTCTTCCGTCCTAGTAACTCTTAACTCTCTTTCTTTACTGAGATAATGAGTGAGTTTATTGTAGAAGCTCCACGCCAATGTTCCAAGAACAATAGACAAAAGAAAAGAACCTCTTAATTTGTCTTTGTGACGCATAATAAAGAAAGACCCTTCATTTCAGACAGACGACTTCAATAGGAGACTCTTAGAAAACTACAAGAATGAACATTATCTTTCGCTTTTAGTAAAGAAGAACTTGTCTTCGACTTACCTACATTTATTCTATTTTTCTTTTTTACAAGAAATATAGTTAAAATTGATGTCTGTTGAGAATGCAATAGGTGTAAGAATGCCTTAAACGAAGGGAACAGTTTCCTTTATAGAAAAGAACTTTCTTGGGACGGTGACTAGCTGTTCTTCAGTAGTAGAATCATCTTGGTTAAAATATTTATTTCTGGAACATTAATGCTGGTGCAAATCTATTTTATCCAGAAATACAGTCAGTCCTAAACCTCAATACCTCAAATTTTAAACGTCAATAATACCGCATGATTCTTTAGCCTAGATTGGAACCGAAAGTGTCTCAGTTATGAGAGGAACCTTCCATAAAATGGTAATAAAAACCGGAAACACTTTCTGCTGAACCTATTTCTGCCTATTTTTAGAAATGGTGTTGTCACATACTAGAAAACCAGAGTATACGTCATACTATCCGTGTGCAGTAGCACAGGTGATTTAAACTGAAATAGGTTGAATAACCAAGACCAAGCCGAGTAGGGTGACAACTGAACTACATGACCAGTTGAGTCGTGTTGCGCACATTTGCAAAACCTTGGCCGAGGTGACGCTTGTATGTGAATTGGTGTCAGTCAGTTTCTTTGCCCGGATACTTTTCCAGTCGGATGATCATACTAGTTAGAAGATTATCTATAGTGTATGATCGACTAGGAAGTAGTAGGGTAACCACCAGTCTCAGATGGCATTGGATTCTCTTAATAAAACTTCTTGGCGGCGGGCCGGGTCATTTCAGTCGAAATGACGCGAGGGACTGAAAAGTCCGTGGTTGGGCGGATAAGCGCCCTGATGATATCTTTCCTCTCCGACTTACTATGTGGAAAATAGAAGAAAACAAAAACGGAACAAACAAACTTGAACAAGGAACTATTCTTTTCCACGAATGAATACAGTACTCTTTTTCCTTATCTTTTTATTTACGTTGAATTAAATAAATGCAAGGAAAAATTTACTTATTATGCTATTTCCCTAGTTGATCATATGCTTTTACTTTTAGTGTTGGAGTTAAGAATAAATAATGAAGTTTTATAAATCTGTTACTTATCTGAAAGTAGAACTATATTCATGTTCTTATTCAATTAATCGTGCTGAATCACTTAGAAGCTTAAATGTTTATGTTGTAAGATATAAACTTTGTTTTGTTGTACAGTTGTTATACATTTGCTTAAAATTAGTTGTTCATTTAAAAGTTGTTACATATGGTATCAGAGCTACCAGGTTCGACACTGAACCATGGGCTCATCACCAAGAGAAGCTTAGTACTGGTAGAACTGAAACAAGCATTTTGGTTTTGTACCAGGATGCGGGTATACACTGCAAAACGTAAGAGAACACGAGAACCAGGTACCATTCCGCGGTGGAAAACAGCAAAGGAAACAAATGATTATCTATGTTGTACTGTACCCTTGGATAATGAAACATTAGCTAATGTTGTCAAACGGCTTAAGGCCGAAAAACAAAACCAAGCTAAAACAAGACCAATAATGGTAGAAACTATCTCCATAGAGCTTAGAAAAGTGACAGATGTCAAACGACCTGTAATTCCAGATGGAAACATTAACATGTCCTTTACCATGAAGGAAACTCGGGTACCTACTCCGGGTTACCGGTTAATTCCTTATTCGGAATTTGACGGGCAGGAAGAGCCCATAACCGGTAGTGATGAAAGCTCTTAGATAAGGGGCTCCAAAAGAACTATGTAAATAATGTAAAAAGACAAATTTTGTAGTGCAAATTTTGTAGTGTGTTAATAAAAAAAAAATTTGCAGTGTAAATCAACTAAATGTTGTTGTGTTCAATCTGTTATATAATTAAGAGAAATTAAGTGGTAATATAGAAACTAAGAGCATAATTACTTTAGCAGGTTTAATTGGTGAGGGAATGGCTCACTTATCTGAAGGAAGGGGGGAGACTGAATTTCCCAAGACCTCTGCTGCAAAGTTAGATAGACTCTTGCAGATGATGCATGATACTCAGACTAGGCTCCAGCAGCTAGAGCAGAGAGAGAACAGAAGTAACAGGAACCAGGACGAGGAACATGAATCAAGAATTAAGGATAGAAACTCAGAAAATGTTCACACTCATCTGACTAGAAACGAGGAACACACCATAACTCAGCCTGATAAGAACAAGGTAATGCATGGTATTATCTCTGACGATACGAAGAAAGTAAAACCCCCACAATACGATGGAGCAGAAGTAGGAGATGCTGCCGAAGCCTGGTTGACGGGTATGGAAAAGTCTTTTGAAATAAGAGAATATACAGAAAACATGAAAGCAGTGTGGGGAGCTTATCAATTAACCGAAGAAGCCGCTGGATGGTGGGAGAATAAAAAGGCAGAACTGGGGTGGTCATCTACGGATATGACTTGGGATCGGTTCGTGGAAGTCTTTAGACAACGATGGTTACCTCAGCTATTTTATGAACAAAAGTTAACAGATTTTCAGCAATTAAGACAAGGTGAGCTCACAGTGCATGCATATTGGGAGAAGTTTACTCGTTTACTTAAGTATGTTCCCCAATTCCATAGGGATGAGAAGTATAAAGTAAGGAAATTTATCATGGGACTCAATAATCGCATTGGGGGATCGGTAGATGTTTTGGCGCCTACCAACATGAATGAAGCTTATGAGAAGGCTGTGAGACAGGAACAGAAACTTAAGAAGGATGACTCCATAAGGGATAGAAGCAGAAAACAGCGGAACTGGTCACAAAATTCTCAACCCTTCAAAAAGAAAGGAAGCAATTTCAACTACAGAAACAAGGATCCGAGAGGAAACAAAGGAAATCGCCTGGATCAGTCTAAGGACAGGAGAAGTTTTGACAAATTCAGGAGAAACAATGAAGAAAATAATAGGGGGGCAGAAAAAAGGGGACCCCCAGGAGGATGTTTTACTTGCAGGGGTGATCATTATGCTAACCAATGTCCTACCAGGAACCAAGGAGGGTTCCAGCAGAAGAACCCACTACCCAACCAACAAACAGCTTTTCAACAGAGAATTCACGCAGCAGTGGACAACAGACAAGCAAAGTATCAATTCACACCTATAGAAGTTCCAGGGATGCTTTATGGGAATCCTATAACCATACTCATAAATACCGGGGCTACAGAGAATTTCATTTCACCTAAGTTATTGAGTAGATTTCCAAAAAGGGCAGGATACATGGCTAATCCTTGGATGGTCGAATATGCTAATCGATCGAGAGCTCGGGTAGAGCAATGTTTATTTGAAGCCAGGGTTGAATTTCCAGGCCTCATCTCTGAAATAAACCTATATGTGGCACCTCTAGGTTCATATGATCTTATCTTAGGCATGAGCTGGTTGGAGAAACACAAGGCCAAGGTGGATTGCTATAAAAAAACGATTGAGTGTGAAGATGATTTGGGAAATAAAGTTCAAATGCAAGGAGTTCCACATGAAGTCAAGTTACGACGACTCTCTACCATGCAATTAAAACGAAGTGGAAGGAAAGGCTGCCAGATATTTGCGGTAAAAATGGAGAAAGTTAGCGGAGTAAGAGAAACCGATTTTAAGTTAGGGAAGGAGACACAAGAATCATTTGGAGAGAAATATCCCTATCTTCGAGACTATCAGGATGTATTCCCAGAAGAGTTGCCAGGTTTGCCTCCTAAGAGAGTATTTGATTTTTCTATAGAGTTAGTTCCTGGAGCCGCACCTGTATCAAAGGCCCCTTACCGCATGACAACCGTTGAACTTATGGAGTTGAAGGCCCAACTTCAGGAATTGCTGAACAAAGGTTTGATTAGACCAAGTGTGTCACCAAGGGGGGCACCCGTGATTTTTGTAAAGAAAAAGGATGGAACTCTACGTCTATGCATAGACTATAGGATGCTAAACAAACTGACTATCAGGAACAAATACCCTCTACCCCGCATAGATGATTTATTTGACCAAATGCGAGGAGCGTCAGTCTTTTCCAAAATAGACCTTCGCTCAGGATATCACCAGTTGAGGTTAAAGGAGGAAGATATTCATAAGACAGCCTTCAGAACTCGCTATGGGCATTACGAATTCACAGTACTACCTTTCGGACTTACTAACGCCCCAGCTGCGTTTATGAATTTGATGAACAGTGTGTTCCATGACTACTTGGATAGATTTATTTTAGTTTTCCTGGATCACATTTTAATCTATTCAAGGAATCAAGAGGAACATTATCAGCATCTTCAACTTGTCTTGCAACGCCTGCGAGAAAACAAACTTTATGGAAAATTATCCAAATGTACTTTTTTCCAAAAAGAAGTCCAATATCTGGGACATATTATCTCTGAAAAGGGTATAGCAGTTGATTCTGCAAAAATAAAAGCAATAACCGAATGGCCTGTTCCCAAAAATGTTCAAGAAGTCCGAAGTTTTATGGGCTTAGCAGGCTATTATCGAAAGTTTGTAAAGGATTTTTCACGTATTGCCTATCCGATTACTTCATTGCAAAGAAAAGGGAAAAGTTTTGTTTGGTCAGAAAAATGTCAAAAGGCGTTTGATTTACTTAAAGAGAAACTGGTTTCTGCACCTGTTTTAAAAATGCCAAATCCCGAGGGAAAATTTGTTGTGGTAACCGATGCCTCAGGGGAAGGAATAGGTGGGGTACTCGTGCAGAAGGATCAAGTAATAGCATATGAATCTAGAAAACTCAAAAACTATGAGCAAAACTATGCCCCCCATGATCTCGAATTAGCTGCTATTATTCATGCTTTACAAATGTGGCGGCATTATTTATTAGGAAAACCATTTGAACTCCGATCTGATCATCAGGGATTAAAATACATATTTACCCAGCCTAATTTAAATACCAGACAAAGACGATGGCTAGAGTTGATTTCAGATTATGATTTTGAGATCAGTTATATCAAGGGAAAGGAAAACCGGGTAGCGGATGCTTTAAGCCGCAGAAGGCATGTCAACGCATTAATCGCGGTACACTCAGACTTCAGAGACCGAGTACTTCAACACTTGAAGAACGATTCACACTACCAGCAAGTAAGGCAGGCTCTTCAACTTGACCCATTAGATCCAAGGTATGAAGGATACAGAATAGAAGGTGATGGACTATTAAGATATCAGGGTAGAATGTACATACCCGAAGATACAAAGCTCAGAACTCTAATTTGGAAAGAAACACATTCAGCACCGTATTCAGGGCATCCCGGAGTTACCAAACTTATGGCAGATGTAAAACCTTTATATTTTTGGAAGGGAATGAAGAAAGATGCAGCCAGATTTGTAGCAAGTTGTCTAGAATGCCAAAGAGTTAAAGCGGAACATCAGCATCCCGCAGGACTATTACAACCTCATGCAGTACCTGACTGGAAGTGGCAGATAATCAGCATGGATTTTATCCAGGGATTCCCCGTGTCTAGTAATAAACATAACACCATCCTAGTAGTAGTTGACAGACTCACCAAGGTAGCACATTTTATACCAGGAAATTTAACTGACTGTGCTTCTACTATTGCTCACAAATTTGTTCGGGAAATATTTCGATTACATGGAATACCTGAGAAAATAATATCTGATAGGGACGCTAGAGTAACTTCCCGATTTTGGCAAACATTATTTTCAGCTCTAGGTACCAAATTGAACATTAGTTCTGCTTACCATCTTCAAACTAACGGCCAAACAGAAAGAGTTAATCAAATTTTAGAAGATCTTCTTCGGATATATTGTATGGATCAACAGTATAAATGGGAAGAATACCTTCCTTTAGTGGAATTTGCTTACAATAATTCGTATCAATCATCCATAAAAATGGCACCATTTGAGGCACTGTATGGAAGGAGGTGTAGAACTCCTATCAGCTGGGATAAGCTGGAAGATAGGATAACCCTCGGCCCAGAAATGCTTTCCGAAATGGAAGAGAAAGTTAAGTTGATCAAGAAAAGGTTAGCAGAAGCTAACGATCGACAGAAAAGCTATGCTGATGCCAAAAGAACTCCCAAACAATTTGAAGTTGGGGAGAAAGTGCTTTTGCGTGTCAAACCACATAAGAGTGCTATAAAATTTGGGAAATCCACCAAACTTGCACCTCGGTATGTCGGACCATTTGAGGTTCTGGAAATTATCAACCCGGTTGCCTACAAAATTGCTCTACCACCAGCCCTCGCTTGATTGCATAACGTCTTCCATGTTTCTTATCTAAAAAGGTATATATCTAATTTTACACATATGATTGACTGGAACTCTTTACAGGTTCAGGACCCAGGGGTCATCATGATCGAGCCAGTCAAGGTGCTCGAGGTATGTAAGCGTAGCTTACGTAACAGAGAGGTGGCCAAATGTAAGGTCCAGTGGGACCAGTATTCAGAAGATAGTGCCACCTGGGAGGATTATACTGAAATGCAGCAGAAATTTCCACATTTGTTTAATGTATATAACAATTGAACTTTTTTTTATGGTTAGTTAAACCACATGACTTAATTACTTTTTGATATCTTACAATCATCGAGGACGATGATTCACAAGGGGAAAGGTATGCTACATCCCGCTTGTGTCGTACTTTTTGTGATATGTGTTTACACCATGTGATGTAATTATGTTAAAATGTGTTCAACTATGATGTCATGTTTGGATTATGAGACGATCTTAAGTTTAAAAGAAAATATTTTAGATAGAATTTATTGATCAATGATAATGAAGATTTAATCATGTATGTTGGTTTAATTTAAATATGAATAGACGAATTTGGAATAAAAAAAAATACAGGAGATGTGTTATTGGCTAACTACTATTTTGTTTGAGTGATCGCAAGATCGGTCAATCCCCAAGAAAAGGGGGGAAAGATATCATCAGGAATGAGAAGTAAATAAGAGAATCTAATGCCATCCGAAATTGTTGGTAAATTGACTTGACCTAGTAATTGCGTTCGGATGAGAGTGAGAAAACCTAGTGCTAGATAAACTTTCTTCTCAAAAGATATGGCATCTCAACCGAAACCGAAAGCCAATTATCTTATTTACCTCTTCCTCCTTCGAGTGTAACTTAAACTCGACTCGTCAAAACCGAATTGAACTTTACCTTCTTCCGTGTTAAAAATTAAACCTATATAAGTTCGATTCCTTCAATTGTAGTCGTCTTGACCTTCAACTTTATCGGAGTCAATTCGTCTGAGATAGACTAATATAGGGGGGGTTCTTCCTAAGTTATATTTTATATGAAGACCAATTGCTTATTAGTCCCTCCTATTAGAACCTAGGTTTAAAACCCTACTAACTTCTATGTTTAATTCGAACCACTTTCTTTTCTTTGACTATGGAGGAAATTTAAGTAATGTTTTGGTCGGACTTTGTGATTTCGGCCTTCCTCGTCGATGAAGTGACTTAGAGCTTCGCGTAGAGACTTGAACCAACCATAAGCGAATGGAAATTTAAACAAAACGCCCACTTCATTGCCGTCCGTCGACCTAAGGTAGAGAAAGAAACAAAATAGGTTAAAAACAGAAATCGCGAGTGGAGGCACTTCTCTCAGGTGATGGACGCGAGCTCTTCTATGGGCGAAAAACTGTTTCTTGGTGGATTCTTGGGAGTTCATTTCAGGAGAAAAGGAAAACCCTGAGGTTCAAAAACGAGTTCTGAGAGGGAGAGGCAACGATTAAGCACGACGGACTTCTCTGTGACGGGAATGGAGAATGGGAAATGTTGAGTGTTCAATCGATACAGTAAAAAGGAGCCGCGGGTGGATGTTTCCAAAGAGTTGAAAGCATACCAGAGGAGCGAACCAGCTATAAGAAGACACTTTCAAGAACCACCGAAATCTGCAGGCACGTACTCTTCCGTCCTAGTAACTCTTAACTCTCTTTCTTTACTGAGATAATGAGTGAGTTTATTGTAGAAGCTCCACGCCAATGTTCCAAGAACAATAGACAAAAGAAAAGAACCTCTTAATTTGTCTTTGTGACGCATAATAAAGAAAGACCCTTCATTTCAGACAGACGACTTCAATAGGAGACTCTTAGAAAACTACAAGAATGAACATTATCTTTCGCTTTTAGTAAAGAAGAACTTGTCTTCGACTTACCTACATGTATTCTATTTTTCTTTTTTACAAGAAACATAGTTAAAATTGATGTCTGTTGAGAATGCAATAGGTGTAAGAATGCCTTAAACGAAGGGAACAGTTTCCTTTAAAGAAAAGAACTTTCTTGGGACGGTGACTAGCTGTTCTTCAATAGTAGAATCATCTTGGTTAAAATATTTATTTCTGGAACATTAATGCTGGTGCAAATCTATTTTATCCAGAAATACAGTCAGTCCTAAACCTCAATACCTCAAATTTTAAACGTCAATAATACCGCATGATTCTTTAGCCTAGATTGGAACCGAAAGGGTCTCAGTTATGAGAGGAACCTTCCATAAAATGGTTATAAAAACCGGAAACACTTTCTGCTGAACCTATTTCTGCCTATTTTTAGAAATGGTGGTCACATACTAGAAAACCAGAGTATACGTCATACTATCCGTGTGCAGTAGCACAGGTGATTTAAACTGAAATAGGTTGAATAACCAAGACCAAGCCGAGTAGGGTGACAACTGAACTACATGACCAGTTGAGTCGTGTTGCGCACATTTGCAAAACCTTGGCCGAGGTGACGCTTGTATGTGAATTGGTGTCAGTCAGTTTCTTTGCCCGGATACTTTTCCAGTCGGATGATCATACTAGTTAGAAGATTATCTATAGTGTATGATCGACTAGGAAGTAGTAGGGTAACCACCAGTCTCAGATGGCATTGGATTCTCTTAATAAAACTTCTTGGCGGCTGGCCGGGTCATTTCAGTTGAAATGACGCGGGGGACTGAAAAGTCCGTGGTTGGGCGGATAAACGCCCTGATGATATCTTTCCTCTCCGACTTACTATGTGGAAAATAGAAGAAAACAAAAACGGGACAAACAAACTTGAACAAAGAACTATTCTTTTCCACGAATGAATACGGTACTCTTTTTCCTTATCTTTTTATTTACGTTGAATTAAATAAATGCAAGGAAAAATTTACTTATTATGCTGTTTCCCTAGTTGATCATATGCTTTTACTTTTAGCGTTGGAGTTAAGAATAAATAACGAAGTTTTATAAATCTGTTACTTATCTGAAAGTAGAACTATATTCATGTTCTTATTCAATTAATCGTGTTGAATCACTTAGAAGCTTAAATGTTTATGTTGTAAGATATAAACTTTGTTTTGTTGTACAGTTGTTATACATTTGCTTAAAGTTAGTTGTTCATTTGGAAGTTGTTACACCAAGATCATACTTTATTGGGGGGATCTTTGCTTGAATGATTTTTTGAGGCGTAATTTTGTGGTGGTTGATTGCTTTCGGTCCTTTGCTTTGTGTTCTTGCAATGGAGAAAAACCAAGTTGAACTCCTAACTCCATATAACTATACCTCATGGAAACAATCAGTATTGAATTATCTAAGGCAAAAAGTTGTACTAGATATTTAAATGAAACTATTGTTGAACCTACTGATGTTAGAGCAAATGAGTGGGAGATAAAACATTAGAATGCTCTTGGTTACATTTGCTCATTAGTGTGCTTTGATTTACAATTTCATATTGAATCATGTATAACACTTGAGCAAGCATGGGACACTTTTGAAAAATTGTATGGTAAAATTGACAAGATTAGGTGATATTATATTGATAATGATTTGATGAATCTTGATCCTAACAGTTTTGATCATATCCAGGACTATATCTCCAAGGACACGGCTAAAGGATTGTAAGATTGATAAGGATGATTTACAAGTAATTCTAAATGTGCTATCCAAGCTTGGTCCTAAGTATTCAGTATTTGCTTCTAGCTTTCACACCCATCAGCTTTCTATAGGAGTTGCATATGTTGTGCCTACTTTTGATGCATTTTCAAATCTTCTAATTCAAGAGCAAGAGAGTTAATTCAAATGGGCCTCATCAAGTCTTCTAAGCCACATGAATTGGTGGTTAGTGAGCCTAAGGTACAAAAAAAATCAAAGAATCATAAAAAGAAACAATAGAAGAAAAACAAAAAGCCGCAAAGAGATAACACACAATCAGATTCTAAATCCTCACCCTCAAAAGGGGAATCGGAGAAGCCCAAATGTGCATATTGCAAGAAACTCGAGCATGATGAACACCTATATTATTCAAAACCACTGATGAGTTGAAGCATCTTCTATAGAAGAACAATATCAAATTGCCTTCAACTATGTCAGGGGGTTCATCTTCATCTTCTTCAAAGAAACCGAAGGGGGGAGCACTTGTCACAATTGCAGATTCTGAGTTAGGGAGATGGCTCCTTGATTCTAGAGTTTCACATCACAAGGCTTCATCACAGAGTATGTTTTCTTCATTCGATACTTGCTCTACACCGCATATCTTAATGGGTAACAACACATATATGTGTGCTTGTGGGAGATGGTATGTTGACATGGGCAAGGGATCCTTAAAAGATGTTCTTTGCGTACCTTCATTGTTAAGTAATCTCCTTTCAATCTATCAAATCACACATGGTGGGGCAGGGAAGAGTCTTGATTTCACACCAGATTTTGTGTTCATTCATGATTTGCAAAGAAAAGATATTGTAGTCGGGGAGGCGGATGATCAGTCTAGATTATACACCTTGCATTTTGCTCCTAATGTTCCTTTGGCCGATGTTCATACTGAAGCATCTAGTGTGGACACTTTTGAGGGGATACAGTATGGTCATTTGAACCTTCAAGTCCTTTCATCGACTTAAGTTCTAGAGACATGTTTATATTCCATAAACCTCCATCTCTTGTTGCTTCTATTGAGTCTAGTGTTGCCGCATCCATGGCCTCCAATGATTCTTTGCAGCAACACCATATACATCATTTTCCAGAGATAGCTCCTTGGGATGAGTACTTTATAGATCTTTCAAGTTTGTTTTGCGAGTCTCTTCTTGCAAATTTAGAGGACACTCTTGAGGACATTCATATCCTCTTTGATGACAGTTCCATCACTGCTATTGTCTCATCTTCGTCTTTGGATCTTGTTCTACATCCATTTCCACAAGGTTCTAGATTGTCACATTCTTCAGTTACGCCTAGGAATCCTTATTTGATTATAGCACCTCTCAGCACCGACATGGCAACATTTGAGCACTTTCCAAAGACATCATACAATTTGATTTATTTTCCCTTGTATTCCTTTCAGGAATGGGAAGAGCTTCGACATGCACCATTGAGTTTACTTCTTTCGAAGGGAAGGAATGTGGTTCGGTGCACATGGAGCTTCTTCAGCTTGCTATATCATCCTTCTATCTCTAATGCAGGAGGCATCACATTTGGGGGGGCTACCTAGTCTCTCTCTTCATTCTCTCTTTGGGGGGTTATTCATTCTCTTCTTTTAGGGGAGAACTTATCGCACATGGATACCTATCATGGCCTTGTTTCCAAGACCCATTCCTCATTTCTCTTTTTCCATTTCTCCGAAGTTGCACTTATTGGGGGTGTTGGTGGAATATTTTCTTCACCTTGGATATGTTCTATTCTAATTGTGATAGTGCACCTGTTTAATAAGTTTACTTAGGATATTAGAAATATTTAATTATTCTCACCTAGGTAGCTAATAATGACATGTGTACACCTTGACTTGAGGTACACAAACACCACCATTGCCTCATCAATCCTTGACTGATGGTAGTTAGGTGCCACCTCTGTTTAATCAAGGACAATCTTACCTCTGTTAGACTAAGTTAACTCCCCTCCTAATTGGGAGTTAAATTCATACCTCTTGGACATGTCATCTCCTTGATTCATGCATCCAAGAGGCCTATATATTTGTATGTTACTCTTTGTAACTTTGCTCCATAATATTGAAAATAGAAGTTCTTTATTCATTTTCCTGGTTTTGTGATTAGCTTACAGGCATTGGGTCTTGAGTAGATTTGTTGTTCATGACAAATTCTAACAATTCAAAAGGGCTAAAATAGCATCCATGACACTGAACATTAGACAACGACCGCTAAACATTAAAATTTGAAAATTGAGTATGTCAATTATAAGTGTGAAATTGAAAATATGAAAATCTGATTGTTATAATAACTATAACTATAACAAGTACAGCTTGAGTCAATCTAATGATTAAGGAACATGTACTCCATAATGGAGCTCTTATGTTCAAATCTGGAGGGGGTAGTATTGTACACTTCAAAACAATATAAGTAAATGTAAAAAACAATCCCCTTGTGGAAAGCTTGAATAAAGGGGATCTCATACACCAAATTGGTGTCTCACTTGGCAGTGACCTAAAAAGCTACCTTTACTCTTTTATGACAATGAAAATAAGAAAATCAAAATAAACAAAAATATTTCAGCCATGAGAAGATGCTTAACTGCAAGCATGAAGCAGCAAGCTCCATAATCAGAGTCATCATCAAACACATCTCACATGAGCCCCAATAGTTCCACATCACTGCTTGCTGTGAATCATATGGCACCTCCAGCAGGACCCCAACCCATCCTGTCTGCACATCTTGATCTTCACGTCCTGCCCCCACCCTTTTTCCTTTTTAAAGTCCGTATTTTTTATTTTTTTTTTATTTTTTATTTTGACCAATGTTGGCAACATCACCAACATGTTGGGAACTACCTAGGGGTGTCCTCACATTCCCCACATAGGTGGGAGATGGCAGGACATCCCCATAAATGCAAAAAAATCCTCAAGGCAGCTCCAAGGGCAACGAAACATCCTAAGGATAGCAAAGATACAATAGAAAAAGAAAGGACAAGGGGAGAGGATGTTTTGCCCTCCCCACATCCCCAAAACGGCAACAGATGTCCCCTGTGCCTCCAAAGGACAGGAGATGCACCCCAGTGGTACACTGTTCCAAAGGTCATATCCATAATGACAAGTATAATTTGCAAGTGAATATCGATATATAATAAGAGATAGAATAATGTAGTTGGGGGCTTGCTCACCTTTTAGATATATGCTATTAATCCACTTTGTTTTCTTAATGCCATTTTCAAGCCAATGTTAAATTTGAGATAATCTGGGCTACTAGAACTATACAATTACTTCATTTTGTTTTCTTAATCCCGTTTTCAGGGCAATATCAAATTTGAGACAATGTGTCATGTCCCCATTTCCGGCTTGATCAACATTGAACATGGATTAGCCTATTTATCATTCCCATGGGCTAATACCAATGATGAGGGAATGAATTTGGTTTTGACTAACTCAGTGTTGTAGTTTTGCAGGTACAAAGTCAAAACTATTCCAACAATCTGTGGCAAATCTGGCAAAGTGGTTAGTTCGGAGGCCAAAACTGGCAAGAACTTGACTCTCAGGGTCAAGGTGCACTTTCCTATCTGTGGGGTGCCAAATGTGCGCCTAAGGATGTGGAGTCTTCAATCAGGGTTTGGAAGTGTAATATGATAAGTGCAACACCACTTGAGCATGTCTCCACACCAAACAAGGGAGTTGAAGTCCAGAAACTGCCCAAGAAGGGTTAGGCGCACTTTCTCTCTCCAGTCTCAAAATTGCACCTAGCAAAGAAGCATCATTCCATGAGTCTCTAAAGTGGCGCTTCAAGCACATCAACTATATCAATCATGGTTGATCATCAAGGTGGATTTGACTAAGTGAATTGAGCAAGGAGGAAGGCCTACTCACTCTAGGCGCAAATGTCATGATGTGCAACCTTAAATATGCGCCTAAGAGGGAAATGTGCGCCTAGAGTGATGTGGAGTCTTCAATCAGGGTCTGGAAGTGTAATATGATAAGTACAACACCACTTGAGCATGTCTCCACACCAAACAAGGGAGTTGAAGTCCAGAAACTGCCCAAGAAGGGTTAGGCGCACTTTCTCTCTCCAGTCTCAAAATTGCACCTAGCAAAGAAGCATCATTCCATGAGTCTCTAGAGTGGCGCTTCAAGCACATCAACTATATCAATCATGGTTGATCATCAAGGTGGATTTGACTAAGTGAATTGAGCAAGGAGGAAGGCCTACTCACTCTAGGCGCAAATGTCATGATGTGCAACCTTAAATATGCACCTAAGAGGGAAATGTGCGCCTAGAGTGATGTGGAGTCTTCAATCAGGGTTTGGAAGTGTAATATGATAAGTGCAACACCACTTGAGCATGTCTCCACACCAAACAAGGGAGTTGAAGTCCAGAAACTGCCCAAGAAGGGTTAGGCGCACTTTCTCTCTCCAATCTCAAAATTGCACCTAGCAAAGAAGCATCATTCCATGAGTCTCTAGAGTGGCGCTTCAAGCACATCAACTATATCAATCATGGTTGATCATCAAGGTGGATTTGACTAAGTGAATTGAGCAAGGAGGAAGGCCTACTCACTCTAGGCGCAAATGTCATGATGTGCAACCTTAAATATGCGCCTAAGAGGGAAATGATCTTCAAGTCAACTCCAATAAGTAACGTTTTCATAAGTAATGGTGTTTCACCTTCAAAAAGACTCATACATTGCAAATCCTTGGAGAAATTGGCCAAGTAAACTCTAGGCGCAAATCACATGCTTTACCACTCCAAATGTGCGCCTAGATTCCACCCTCAAATTTGCACCTTGAGTGATATTTACTCTAGGTTCTTGAAATGGCGCCTAAGGATGATTTCATAAGTTGATTGTCGAAGACATCTTCCGGAGCGAGATATGATCATGGGAGAGTGAGGCGCACTTTCTAGTCTCTGCAACCCTCAATTGGCGCCTAGCAATACTAAGGCGCAATTTCATGAAGAAACCATCTCAATTTGGCGCCTAGTCATTGAGATGACATCAAACACCGTCAGAGAACCTTCACTGAACATTTCAGGTGATTTCATCCATGTTGAAGCCACTAGATATGCTAGGCGCATATCTACCCTCTAACAACCCAGTTTGAGCACCTAGCTTTGAGAGACATCCAACTGGGATATTGGGCGCACTTCTTCACCTGTGGAGCATCATTCTAGCGCCCTGGTTTGGATGAGCATATTGCAAGTGTCTGATCTCCTATTGGTTCATGTGATGGCGTTGGGATCCATTCCAGCTCATTGGACAAGGTTGCCAACTCAGAGTGAGTCATCTAATGGAATATTCCCATTGGAATATGCTCTTGGGAAACGTGCCTTGGTTCCTACTTTGCATCGGAGAGCGTGCCTTTATTACCTTTGAAGGAGGAGCACTATAAAAGGAGGAGAGTGCCTTCATTTTGATATCTTAGATCTTTGGTGAATTTTCTCTCCCAGAAGCTTTATGCTTTAGTTCATGAAATCTGCGAGTTTCATGCTTGTTGGGGTGATGCTCCTTCAACTCTGATAAGGTGATGCTCCCTTGTCAACTAAGAGGTGTTAACATTCAGTTATCATCATTGTTCCAAAAGAAGCAGTTATCTCACAACTAGTGAAATAGGTGCTAGCTAAAGGCGCTAGTTGAAGAGTCATTCAAGTGTTGTAATCATTGATCATATCTAGGCTTCAAGGCCACTCATTGTAATAAGTTGTAATAAGTTTGAATGTTCATGCCATTAAAGGCGACATCTACTTGTAATAAGAAGTTGTATTGATCAAGTGACAATCATAATACTAGAACCAACTTCAAGTGATTCCAAAGAGTTGTTATCTTTCATGTTTGCTATTGAGCTCATTGTGTGATTGATAGTTAGAAGTGCAAGTAATTTTGTCTAAGTAAAGGAAAAAATTTAGTTAAGTATAGTTGGGATATTTCACAATGTGGGCAAGGAAAATGCTTACAGAATTTGATTTCTTGGAGAATTAATTCTCCTGCTTGTGTTTTAGCATTGACAAGTTGCTTACATTCCTAAGTTTTATTGCAAAAAACAGCATTAAGAAAGATCAGAATTATCTCAAGAAAAATAAATGCATACTGAATACCTATGAAAGGAATCAACTAATTGGAACATGCAATACTTCTTGGAGAAAAATTAAACAACTTTTGATAGGCATCTCAAGTTATTTATAAAGCAATAATATTTACAGTTAAAAATCAAAATTCAAATTCAAAATCTCACTGGAGGTAGAAAAGAGACATTGCTGAAATATGGAGCAATGGTAGTACGTAGTGGCGGACGCTCTAAACCAAAATTAATCTCATGTATGTACTATCTTTAAAAAATTCAATCTCAGGAGTTATTCTTTCCTTTATCAATAAGTATCCTCAACAGAAACTACAGCTTTCTGCAAGTGTGGATATACATAGCCATACCTCTAACACTAGATGTGAACCCACAACTTGTTAAATGGTTTGCAAGGTTCTCTCCAAAATCCTTTAGCCAGTTCTTTGTTGATTGCATTTCCGGAACAGTCCAGACAGCTGCTGTTTCTGTTGCAAGATTTACACTGGCAGAGACCACTTGTGGCTGTTTCAAAATTTACAAAGCAAAATCTGTACCATTAGAAGAATTAAAACTGGACAAAAGACAACTTACACAAGGACCATGACATATACTAGTCTCCCAATGTTAATTCAGTTACTACTTCAATCAAGGACTTGAAATTCAATTTCTATGGACGAAAAAGGCATGGAAGTGCAAGTAACTTTTCATCTGGAAAGCCAAAATAAACTTATGCATCCTCAAATATACATTTGAAAGCAGCATCTTATCTATGACTTAAAGTTGGTATTCAAATTTATTGAAAGCTTAGATAAACACGATAACTCTACATTGCAAATTTGCATGTAATAGGACAGTCCATGTTTTAGGAGATCATGTTGAAGTTTTGAACACAAGAATGGAACGTGAGCTCCTGACTGGCCAACACAAGAATCATACACGTCAGCATCATCAATAACAGGGGACAAGTGATTGATGTAAAGGGTAAGAACAGGTAAAACGGGTAAGAAATGTGCATTTCAAGTAGATTATTATTACAAATAAGATTCTGAGACATGTTAGTTAGAGAATTATATCCAGACAATAAAGCATTTAGAAAAGATTCAGATCACATCATACCACACTGACCATCTCTTTAAAAGGCCTGCTAATACAACAGAGAAATGAGGAACGATCTATCACCAGTCTCAAACTATTGTTTAAAAGCTTTGACCAATTAGGCAATCTATCTCAATTAAGCATCGTGATTTCATTGTGTTTATTATTAATAAATTTTATTTTTTAATAAGTTTAACCATCATCTCCCTGCCACTTCTTTTGAAAGCAAGAGACATTGCCATTATATATCAAATTTCAACCTCATGGGAAGATTGCCCTTATCATGGGATCAATGCAAATCCAGTCAATATTTTAGCACCCTATTTGACTCTCTTGATGATATAAATGAGTCTAGGCATGCAATTTGGACAACTATTGACTGTTGACTTTGATTCTTTACCCTCATATGTTGACAGTTCAATTGAATAAGTTGCATGTTCTTGCATGCTCCATCTGACTTGGACTGACAATTGCACACATGCCAACCATTGGTCTTGAGTCTCTTGACCATCACAAAACATGTAATCTACAACAAATAGACTTTTACAATATGTTTACTGCCGAATGAGTCTAGATGAATTCATACAAAGTAAACAAAGTATATAAACTGAAGAATAACATTATACGAGAATAAACATTGAATTGACACAATAAAACTCAGATGCATATATTATTGATTCAAACTTGCAATTACAATCCACACCAAAAACTTGTACTCTCCCCGATACAATGAAATGACGAGCATATAAAGGAGGCCGACAGTTGCTTGGGTGGCCAACCGTCACCACCGACTACAACTGTCAGGAGGTAACAACCTCACCGATCACACCCAAAACATAACTAATTACAATTAGCATAATATCACGCTTACATCATCCCCCCAAAAAATTTAATCGTCTTCCAAACGACAAAAAACCATGAAGTATCAAGTGACATTAGGTAAGCTCTGCCAAACTGACGACAATGTTGAAGATCCTGGAGGAAAACCATGAAGTACAAGCTAAGAAAAAGTAGAACCAACCAACACATTCGGAACACCTGCCAGTAGACCAACCAACCAAGGGACCCAATCCGATAGCATACTGAATGCTAAGAATGTTGCACCCCATCGATCACTGAATCAAGATAGTACTGCAAGCATCTTAGAAGCGTTCTGATCATGAAAAGATTGTGTAGTCATGAATGTACATCCATTTAATTCACCAATCAACAAGAATGATTCTCTGTTTCTGCCTGGTTTGATGGGGGTTTGGGGGGCAATGCCCCCCACAATGTCGAGGCGCAGCGCCCCTCGTAGGGGTTTGGGGGCAGTGCCCCCAACGGGGGTTTGGGGGCAGCGCCCCTAGCGGGGTCAAGGGGTAGTGCCCCTCACAGGATCCGGGGGTAGCGAGGGGCGGAGCCCCCGCCGCTAAACCCAAAATAAGACTTTCAAAACCATTCAATCCTTCATGGCGCACATCATTTTTCTGGATGCTTGACAAAATCCAACACTCATCTGCAGTCCAAAAACTCGTACGGTCAGCACAAGAAATCCTCCTGATCCGTACGACTCAACACTCGACAACAAGGAAAACAATTCGTACAGCTGAAGACTGAGATCTCGTACAGCCGGAAAGGTGGACTTAGGAATTCATACGGCTTGCAACTTACACTCATACGGCAGAATGAAGAGTACGGTCCTCTGATTCGTACAGCGGCAGATACATAGACTCATACAGCTATAAGAATTAAACCCTCAGCAACAATCAAACTTGTACGGCTTCAACTCGTATGGCAAAACAGTGATGAAATTCGTACGGCACTCAGAAAGGAATTAACTCAATCTAACTCTCCTCGTACAGCAATCAATGATGAGAAGTATGATTTTGAAAAACCCTAACTTGTACCACGGCAGAGAACTTCATTCATACAGCCTTTTGTTTCACTTCCACTCGTACAGTTAGTAGAAAACTTAGTCGTGCGGCTTTTATTGCTAGCCTCCAATTGTACGACAGTGAGGGGGGCTTTTAAGGGGTCGTACGGCCTAGGCTGTACGACTCCACTTTATTACTTCTTTTATTTTTTCAATTTCCAACTTTTTTATAATTTTTCAATTTTTTCATTTTTTTCTATTTTTTCCATTTTTGACTTTTTGACTTTTTGACTTTTTTTTTCGATATATCTAATTTTTTTTGACATTTCTATTTTTTCCGTTTTCTCCAATTTTGCATCCATAACAAACTGAATTGAGTTTTTCTATTTTTCTCTACCAGGGTCCACCTATTATCTACGTTCTGACTATAAAATTTTCTTGTCGCATAATACCTTCTCCACAATGTTTCCTTCTGAAATTTTTTGTGAGGTTGATTTGACTCTACGACAAGTAGTCGTACGCTCCAAATTAAATATTTTAATTTTCTTACTAGGAGGCGTACCTTTATTAATTTCTCAAACTGTTGTCTTTTGCGAGCCGTGTACTATATTTTGCACACATAAACTGTCTGACTTTTTACAATCATCTTTTCTCTGTTGCTTTTCACTGATCGTCGTAACTGCCAAAAAATTCCAGTTTGACGAAAATACTCCATAATCCTATTTCATTCGGTATGGTCTCCTTCTCCCTGGTCTTGCTCCTCGTACCAATGGTATTCTATGGACACATAATTCTAGAAGTATTCCTTTCAAATTTTTGTGTGTCAACGAGAGTATGTCCTTGTATTCGAGGAAAATTTTAAATGCAACCGCTTTTAATACTAGGTTCCAATCATCTCTGAGCCAAATCACCTGAGGGTTACTTTCCTCTCCCAAGTTTACTTTCTTTGTGGATGGTTCCTCATACATGATGGTTTTTTCAGGTTCCAATTAGTGTGTCGGCATACTATCTATTTTCATATTTCCTTCCTTATACTCCCCATAAGCTTCTAGAAAAGTATGAGTTACTTCCAGCTGGTTATTACCTTCCTCCCCTTTGTCACTCGTCAATGTTGGTTCCTTCTTGCCAAGTGGTTGAGTGTTTGCCAGTCCGTCAAGTGTTTCACTCGTCAACAATGTTTCACTCAGTCCAAGGTTGCCGAGTGTTTCACTAGTCGGCCGAGAACTCTCGCCAACTTCTCTTATTTGAATCATGTTACATTCCAGTTGAAAGAATTCATAGTCTTCCATTCGCCAATAGAACAATCCACTAAAGGAATTTGTTTCATCTTCCAAGCACTCTTGTAGCTTCAGTACACCTTCATCATCCGGCTCCATGGGCCCTCTTTCTCCTTCTGTTGATGTATCACCATCATCTGAGTCAAAATCAGATGCCATTTCCTCACTGACGGTTTGGGTTATGAGATCAATAATAAATTTCTTGCCCTTGTTTTCTATTGACAGGGTGTTTTTCTTCCAGTTGTGGTCGGCCTTGGCGGCTATTAGTCACCCTCGGCCGAGTAATGCATCATAGGTTGCATTGCGTGCTATAATGACTACAAAATTCAGCAGAAACTGTTGAGTGCCCATTCATACTTTTTGAGCCATTAGCACTCCCAGTGCTTTGATCCCGTGCTGGTCGGCTCCCACTAACTAGAAGTTTTGTGGCCATAAGGTAGGTTTCCCGAGGCTTTTCCAAGTTTCTTCTGGCAGTACATTCACCCCAAATCCCCCATTGACTATGGTGCTCGTCAAGGTCCACCCGCAGATTTTCGTGTGGATTACTGCTGGTTTCTTTCCCATATCAATTGCCAATAATCTTGGGTCGACCACTTGTTCTCCGCTTGGTGGTGGTTCAACTATGGCGTCCTCGTCCACCTTCCCCTCATCTGATATTTCTTCTACCACCTTGGATATTGCCATCCTTAACTGTGGCATGCTCTGAAGAAGATCAGCCATTCTAATTGGGATAGTAGTTTGTAGCACCTGACATGCAATGTTTTTGTCTGACTCCGACCATGGGGTTGTGGTTGCCTTTTTATTTAAATTTCTTTGTTTTGTTTCCATGGCGTTCTCCACTTCCTTCATGGTGTCGCGGAGTCTTTCCTTCTCCGTTCAGGGGTCTGGATAATTTGCCTTCTTTGTTTGTGATCAGGTGACGGCAAAGACTTCGTCATCCTCTTCAATGTGGATGAAATTAACTGTACCTTTTTGTTTTGGGCAGTCATTGTCCTCGTGGTCACCGGGCCCACACCACTTGCAGAGTGCATTTGGTTTATTTTGGTTGTTACTCTGGCATTCCCTGGCATAATGCCCCCATTCATTGCACTGACGACATTGAATAATGGGTCGTCCTTTAGCATCATACTGTATGCAGCTTCTCCCCCCACCGTTATTATTGTATCTGTTATTTCCTCCTCTCCGATTGTTACGGTATCCGCGAGGAGATGCATTTTGATTATTTTGTTTGGGCGGTGTGGGCGGTGGGGTAGATTGTTCGCCCTGAGTACAAAGCACTTGGGTGCTCCTTGTCTTTAGATTGTACGGGCACTCCTTAATAGAATGGCCCATTACCTAACATATTTCACAAAACATTTTCCTAGGGCAGTTTGCTTTGATATGGCCTTCATTGTTGCATTCGATACACCAGAGTTCCTTGCTTTCTTTCACAGTTTCCTTCTCGGCTTTAAATTCCTTCATCATCCTTATCATGTCCTTTCTTAGTGCTTGTACGGTTTTAGATTCCTCTTCCTCACTATCATCTGAGCTTTCGTCATCATCCTTCTTTTTTCCTCGGGTGGACATCTTGTCTTCGCTGTCGATGTCCATCGCCCGGTTGTAAGCCTCAACGTACGACGCTGGCGGTACTATTTTCATTTTCTTCCTAAGTGAGGGAATCAAACCCTCAATGAACCAACGTTTCTTTAGACCATCCGCCAGTTCCTTCTCCAATTTCATGAGAAGTTCCTTCAATCTCCGATTGTATGCTCGTACATTCTCCTGTTTGCCTTGCTTTGTATTGTAGATTTCGGCCACTATTTCATTGTCATCTCTCAGGAGTTTGAATTCCTCCTGGAATGCTTTTTTCAGTGAATCCCAACTGCTTCTTGATGTGGCCTCGAGTTTAGTGTACCAATCTATGGCAATCCCTCTCAAGGTTGCTGGGAATGACCTCAACCAATAGGACCTATCGTCCTGTCCATTAGCTATCCAGATGGTTTCATATGTTTTGCAGTGTCAGACAGATCCTTCGATCCATTTCCGAGAAATTTCGACAGCTTCTGCCTCTCTGTACTCGGACTTCCCATACCCGAACTTCCCGGTGGAGTCACCATGTTTCTTCCTCGATGCCCTCCCTGTGCGTTAGACCTGATTGGACTAGTTCTCCCACGACATTTCGGTGCCTTTCTTGCACTCTTAGCCACATACGGGTCTTCTCCACATCCCTTCTCAGCGTCCTCTGCACCTCGAGTCTCCTCGGGTTCGTTCCGATACTCCCTCTCCTCGAGTGTCTTGGGCTCAGGTCCTCTAACCCTCGGCCCCTCATCATCTAATATGGACAGCTCTCGGATGCTGCGTATGTTGTTTTCAAGCTCTTCTGTTAATTCATTTTCATTATTTTTTCCTTTTTCTTTATTTGTCACTGGTGTCCTGAAAGTTCCTTCGTCGGTTTCCTCAACGAGATTTTGGTGCGACTCAATAGTATCTTGATTTATTTCATGAAAATCTTCATTTGCTTCCTCAGCAATTTGTTTCAGTCTCCTTCGTTCCTCTTGTTCCTTTATTCTTAATGACCTCTGTGCCTTATATTCGGGTTTCTTGACCCTGATCTGGCCGTCTGTACTTGTTCGGCTGTAGGGGCATTAATTATAGGGCGTACGACAGCGGTTAGCGTCGTGCTCCTCTTCTTCGCGTTTCATACGTTCTTCATATCTCTGCAATATTTGTTGTCGACGATGTTCCCTATCTCTTTCTTCTCGGAGGTCTTGTAAAATTAGAAAGTTTCGTGCCAAGAGTCTGGGCATGCGATCGAGAAGATTTTCAACCTCCCTGTTGACTTCTAGGTTTTCTTCAATTATCTCTTGCAGGACGTTCCTACGGTTGGCTTCGCTTCTAACGTGTTGTCTTACCGCTAAACTCCACAGGTATACAAGGTCTTGCGTTAGGTCGTCTTCCCGATCATTTTCTTCTCATTCGTTATCTTAGCTGTCACTTTTTGTACGTAGTTCTTGTATTTCTTCTTCTATTCTTTCTACTTCCCTTCTGGTTTGTGGTTCTTCACTGGATTGCATAGGCTGACCCATTATGACGCCATCGTCATTGTCTCCACTACTCGTCCCAGACTATTCAATCTTGCTGACAATTCAACTCGTCATCGACTACTCGTCACCTTTCCAACCCGACTCCGTATCGGCAACGACGCCAAAATGTTTACTGTCAAATGAGTCTAGATGAATTCATACAAAGTATATAAACTGAAGAATAACATTATACGAGAATAAACATTGAATTGACACAGTAAAACTCATGCATATATTATTGATTCAAACTTGCAATTACAATCCACACCAAAACTTGTACTCGGATACAATGAAATGATGAGCATATAAAGGAGGCCGACGATTGCCACCGACTACAACTATGAGAGGTAACAACCTCACCGATCACACCCAAAACATAACTAATTACAATTAGCACCAACTTACCACACCTTACACCCCTCAGCAGAATGGTGTCTTTGAGCATTGGAATCGCACCATTACTGAAATGGCTCATTCTATGCTGGAGCATAGAAATGTCCCTAAGACGTTCTGGGCTGAAGCAATCTACACTGCAGTTTATCTTCTAAACCGGTTTCCTACTTATGCCGTTAAGAAGATGACTCCTAAAGAAGCCTGGTCTGGACACAAACCTAAGGTCAGCCACTTCAACGTTTTTGGCTCTACTGCTCATGTATGGATTCCAAATGCCAAGCACACCAAGCTAGATTCCAAAAGCTAGAAACTCATGTTCACTAGTTATAGTGAGAATCATAAGGCATATAGGTTGATTGATGTAGATACATATCGTCTCATCTTCAGTCGTGATGTTGTGGTTGATGAAGCTACTGGGCCATTTTCTCTGTCTTCTCCTTCTATGAGCCCTGAGGATCAGCCTCTGAAGGCTTCTGATTTAGGTGTTCGCCTTCCCCTAGCTCCACCTGATGGGAGGGATTCTGCAGTTGTGGAAGCACCTCAGCAGAATGTTCCACCACCCGCCCCTCCTCAGGACAATCTGGATCCTCATCCAGCTGATTTTGTTCCAGTCACCCTAGCAGATGTTGTTCCTCCTGTTTCAAATATTGGTACTTCTACTCTCCAACCTAAATGGTGGGAAAAGACCATAGGTGGTCTTCATGATGATGAATTGATTGAGGGTAGATCTGCTCGGAAAAAGAGCAAGCAGCAGAACACAGTTAATTTTGCTCTTATGGCCAATCTTCACAGCATCTCTGAGCCTCAGACATATTCAGACGCTAAAGGCATCCCTGAGTGGGAACAGGCTATGAAAGCTAAACATCATAGTCTTCTGAAAAATAACACTTGGGTCTTCTCTGATCTTCCACTTGGGAAGAAGCCCATTGGCTGCAAATGGGTGTATAAAGTTAAGTATAAGGCTGACGAAACTCTTGATAAGTATAAGGCTCAGTTAGTAGCCAAAGGGTTCTCACAAACAGAGGGCATTGACTATGAGGAGACTTTTGCTCCCACAGCCAAAATGAGTACCATTTGGCTTGTCCTCGCTATTGCAGCCCAGTTTGGATGGAAAGTCCATCAAATGGACATCAAAAGTGCATTCCTCAATGGGGATTTACAGGAAGAAGTCTATATGACGCAACCTCCAGGTTTCAAGGTTGCTGGTAAAGAACACCAGGTATGCAAACTGGTGAAAGCACTCTGTGGCCTTAAACAGGCTCCACAGGCATGGTACATGAAAATTGATAAGTACCTAATTGATCATGGTTTTCAGAGGAGTCATGGTTCTAATCTGTATGTCAAACAGTCTGGCAATGATATTCTTTTGATTGTTGTCTATGTTGATGACCTAATCATTACTGGCAGCTCAGAACATCTAATTGGGGAGATCAAACATAATCTCAGTCAATCATTTGACATGATAGATTTGGGACTTCTGCATTATTGCCTAGGTGTTGAGGTTTGGCAGACAGCTGATAGCATCTGTATCTCTCAGTCCAAGTATGCTCAAGGTCTGTTGGATAAGTTCCGGATGAATGATTGCAAACCTACATCTACACCTATGGAGAAAGACCTGAAACTATCATCCAATTCAGATTCACCTGTGGAGAATGAATCAGCGCTCAGGGAACTAGTGGGCAGCGTCATTTATCTCACTGCTACTAGACCTAACCTCAATTTTGCTGTGAGCTACACATCTCGCTTCATGACAGCGCCTAAAGCTGATCATTGGGTTGCAGCGAAGCGTTTGCTAAGATATGTTAAAGGCACTTCCGACTTTGGCATTCTGTATGACAGGTGCAAAGATCCTAAGCTGATTGGTTTTACAAACTTAGATTGGGCAGGTTCTATTGATGACAAGAAGTCTACTTTTGGGTATGTTTTTAGTTTGGGAACAGGTGCAGTTACATGGACCAGCATGAAGCAGCAGGCAATGGCTCTTTCCTCGACTAAAGCTGAATATCAGGGAACTGTTAAAGCAACTTGTGAGGCAGTTTGGCTTCAAAGGATGCTTTCTGACATGCAAATGTCTCAAGCAGGGCCTTCACCCTTGTATTGTGATAATCAAGGGGTGCTAAAACTTGCCAAAAATCCAATCTTCCATGAAAGGGCCAAGCATGTTGAACTTCATTGTCATTTCATCTGCCAGCTTGTTGAAGATGGATCAGTGATGTTGCAGTATGTTCCAACTGAGGATCAGACTGCAGATATTCTCACCAAGTCTCTGAGCCCAGATAAGTTTGTCAAATTTAAGGGGCACCTTGGTGTAGTTGATAGATTGACCATTAAGGGAAGGTATTAAAATAAATTTAGATAGTTTATATTAATGGTCAATAATGTAATATTATTAGATAGTTTCTAATTGTTTTATTCGCTTTAGTTTATTTTAGAAACATCTGTATTATTTATTTTAGAAACGTCATTGTAATTCTTTATAAAAGAGCATTGCTCTCTTTCATTTATATATATCAAGAATTTACCAAAACAACACTTGCATTTGGTTGGCATGATGAAGAATTGCAGCTGATATAAGTGCCTAGGTATGGAGACATTGCTTTGGTTTGTAATTTTGAGGCATTAATATGTATATTGCAGCGGGATTATGGCGTTGGATTGGGAGAAGGCATTGGTGTCCCAGCCCTAGTTCATGAAGATCTACTCCCTACACGGTTTGAAGATGGTTGTTCTACTTCTTGGTGCATGGATTGCCTATTGTGTTCTTGGAGGACAGCCACTGTTCGGGAGTTTGGAGAAGAGTTGGATCATTTTCTCATCATTGGAGGACGGCATAGGGATGATACTCTATCATCCTATGTCTTGGAAGATCCTATTTGCATCCACAGAGGTCTAATTTTCAGTCTAGATGTTGCTGTTCTGTTTCATATCAGTGGCTTAGCGGGAGTTGTCATACACTCTCTTTGTTCCTATGTTGAGTATATGACGCATCCATGGGAGATCTATAGGAGTTGGAGGATGGTTTGAGGTTGCTAGCACTTTGAGATGCTTCCATCTCTTCATGTTTGCCGGATATGATGATATGAAGATTTGGGATCCAAGTGGTGGCATGTTTGGTGCATCACTTCAGTGGGACGAGTTGCTTCACAACTCATGGAGCGTTGATGATGATTTTATTAGAGTGGAGCAATGGAAGCTTGGAAACTTATGGCGGTGTTCCAGAGTCCATATTCTTCATCACTTGTTGACAAGCATGGCATTCTTCAAGGCTTCGGGTTGGCACAGTGTTTGGTTCTCATTGAACTTAGCACTCATGGGGAATGGAGCCTTTAGAGACTCGGAGATTTGGGTACTTGTGGTTGAGAGCATTGCATTCTTTGGAGGATGGGACCAAGTCAAGCTTGAGTGTGTATGGCTTCGGCTACCGGAGCTCACTTCGCATTGCATTCTTCACATTCTTCTTGGAAGGTACAACCACAAGTGGAGATTTTGTATGGCCACCGGGCATGTGGACGGATGGAGATACATATCATTTGACACTATCTCACAGGATGCATCCTTGCCATTGCTTGAGGACAAGCAATTCCAAGAAGGAGGACTGTAATGTCCCCATTATCGGAATGGTCGCCACTGGTAGAGCAGAGGGTTGGTTTTCACACTCTGGGAAGAGAATCGAGGTTTGGAGCTGACTTAACACATGGTCTTGATGTTTTCATTTCATGGAGCGAACCATTCTTGAGGAGAGTTGAGTATGGAGACTTGTCATATTGAAGGGTTCGTATGTTAGCATGTGATGCCACCTTGATATTACTTCGTTACATAAAGGTACCTTATGAAGGGTCCATTCCTTGAAGACATCAAGTTAATAATATTTCCTTTTATGTCTTTGGCGGCGTGGAGAAGAGCAAAAACGAATAAAGGCAAAATTCATATCTTCAATTTGAATTTTCTAGGTGCCAAGATGAATTCATGCTGGTCGGCCCTCTTGGAGGGAAAAGAGTTATTAAAATAAAATATTTCTCTCTCTAGGTCGGCCTGATTTGAGGAGAACATAACATGTATTTATAGGAGGTCGATTTGTGGCATTGGAGGCATCACTCAATCATTCATTCAATCAGTTTTTTGGAGTTTATCTCTTAGTAAGATCTTGGGACGAAAACCTCAAGCATCTTAGAGGAGTTGGACGAAAACCTAACTCTTCTTGGGAGGATTCCGTGAAGGGAATTCATTTGCACTTCATCATTTTTGGACCAGAATTGCACATCAGATTTGAAGATCAATTTGGAGGACTTTGCTATCATTATTTTGCATTGTTTTTGGTATGTACAACCTTAGGGTTTAAGGCAAATTTGAGCTGGGCTTGTTTGTCTTGTTGCCCATGCTTTTGGATGTAATTGAAGATTTGTTCAGTTCTGATTTTTATAGCAGCAGACTTCTAAATTATATTTCAGTCATTTGTGGTTGCCATTTGAAGTTGTTTAATTGCATATTGTGTGGTGGAATTCAAATATAATATTGGAAATGTTGTTGGCAATGACATTATGGTGATTTGGCATATTTTATGCAGATTATATGCAATTGTTTAAGTCTGATTTTTAGAGCAGAAAACTAGGGCAGAAGTTAGGGTTAGAGCAGAAAACTAAAGTGCAGAAAATTAGGGCAGAATTCAGAAAATTCATTTGAGAGCCCGTGAATCCAAAATTGTTCGTAATATCCCCATTTGGGATATTACAGATTTCTTAGATAGATTGATAGACTGTTTTTTTTTTAGTTAGTATTTCGTTTAGTAATTTATTGTGTTTGATAGATTTTGTGTATGTTTTTGTGTGTTTTGGTTTTTTTTTTGCTTGTTCTTTTTGTTCTTATGATTATCTGGATGATCCCGGTCCTTCAATGATGGAGCATGATGTGAGGAATTCTACAATGATTCCTTTCAAGGCATGGCAATTTTTAGCATACAATTCCTATATTACCAGGCTTCCACGGGGACGCGTCCCCTACCCCTCCAGCCCCGTCCCCGTCCCCTGTGACGTTTCCGGGACGGGGGGATAGCAAGGGACGTCCCCTAGCTGTCCCCTGCAAAACAGAAAGTCTAGAAACGTTTCGGGGACGGATCAAAATCATAGTGGATGCCGAAATAAGTTTCGAGGACGGCTGGCCGTCCCCTACGGATTACATCAAATTTTAAAAAAAATTTACGCCCAGAACGAGATTAAATAACAAAAGAAAGTTCGAATATATTAATGAAACCCTAAAATTTCATAAACAAAGATAAAAAGAATGAGTTACATTGACCACTGGGAAGAATACCTCAAAGTTGGAAGAAAGGCGAACGCAGCGAAGCAAATATTATCTCTCATCCAGATCGAAAGTTATATGATTCAGTTCAAAAGTTTCCAAAAATCACGAATCTCCTAGCCGCGAATATCCTAGACATCCAGATCTGAGCTAACCACAAGCGCAGAAGGCAACAACAAACCCCGGTTGATATCATAATTCACAGTGACATACCACAAGCGCGCGATCAGCTGGGTCATCATCGGGTCCTCCAACAAAGACAACTGGGCATATTGGTCAGTGTGCACTGTCAACAATGTTAATGTAATGCTGAATAGAATATACAGCGCCATACTTTCATTGATTTATTTGTCTTCTCAACAATATATGACTGTATGTAACTGAGGGTAATCCCCTGGACATTTCATTTCTGTGAAAGGTTATATGATTCAGATCTAATTTGTTTTTGCCATTTTGGTAAATTACAAACTATCCTTGATTTAATTTTCTGGAATGAGATTAGTGAGGCTCTGTCCCAACTCAGTAAAATTGCAAAATAACATAGCATTCTTGATCAAAATTTAAAATTCAAAATGAGCAGCAGTGAGGAAAGTTTGCATGAAGTGAGCAGTGATGAAGTTCAAATGAGTATGACACATTCTGAAACCCAAAACACAGGTGGAAGTTCTATTAGAAGTCGAACTCCAAAAGACCATTTTAAATGCCTTTCAGACACTCTTCAAATACATGCAAAAGGACCCTTCAATCCCAAAAAACCTTTGCTTCAATTTGCCACCAATTTGACTGGTCCTAAGGCTAAAAATTCAGGGGGCAGCAGGCATTGGCTGTGTCATATTTGCAATACTGATTATCATGGGAGCTATAGCAGGGTTGAACATCATTTATTGGGTGAGAGTGGCCATGGGGTTAGAGTTTGTGGAGAGAGAAAATTGGAAGAACAGGTTGAAATGCTAAAGTTGGTAGGGGAAAGTGAGGAAAAACATGCAGCTACTTCTACTAAGAGGAAGCGTTCATTTCAAATGAAATCTATTGATGAACATTCCAATCTATCAGTTGGACATGGACTTAAACAACATTCATATGATAGTCATAAAGGCAAGAAGAAGGCCACTTCTACCACGACCACAAGTGAAAAAAGTACAGTGATAGGGATGATGAATATGCAAAAGTGTGAGATAGCAGATGATTCAGTGGCCAAGTTTTTTTATGCCCATGCCATCCCTTTTCATTTGGCAAGTTCTCCTTATTTCAAAAACATGTTGAAAGATGCAATAACAGTTGGATCCTCTTATGTTCCTCCTGGAGAACATAGATTGCGTACCTCCCTCCTTGACAAACAATATTCAAAGGTGAACATAGTAATGGAAGAGATGAGACAAACATGGATTAGGACTCGTTGTTCCATTGTGATGGATGGGTGGATTGATATTCGACATCGGCCGCTCATTAATATTATTGTTACATGTCCTTCTGGTTCATACTTTTTTAGAGCGATTGATTGCTCTGGGAAATGTAACGATGCTGATTTCCAGTTTGCCCTTTTGAAGGAGGCCATAGAGGAGGTTGGGTCTTCTAATGTTGTGCAGGTTGTGACAGATTCAACTTGTGTTTGTAAGTTGGCTGGATTGATGGTTGAGAGTTCCTACAAACACATTTTTTGGACTCCATGTTGTGTACATGCTTTGAATAATGCTTTGAAGGACATTGGCAAAATAGAATGGGTGAAGGTAGCAGTTGCTGAATCTAGATCAATACAAATGTTTATATGCAATCATCAAACTTCACTTGCATTATTCCGATCCTATTCGAAGAAAGAATTCCTCAAACCAATTGAGACTAGATATGCTAGCTATTTTATTTTACTGGAGAGGATGCTAGAGGTGCAAGATGCTCTACAATCCATGGTGGTTGCTCGAGAGTGGAAAAAGTGGGCTCCATCAAAACCAGAAGAAGGACAGAAAGTGAGAGACATGGTGCTTAATGAGAGTTGGTGGTCCAATATCAGGTAAGAAATATGTACTTCATATTTTTCATTTTTGAGTTTCTAACTTTTTGCTTTGTTTTATCTTTAGATTATTAGTATTACTATTACTTAGTTACTAATAACTATATTACTAGTGTTAAATTGAAAATTCAAATTGTTAATATCTTACTATTTTTAAATTTTGTTTGCAGATATATTTGCTCTATAATATCACCTGTTGTGAGGGTGATCAGGTATGCAGATACAGACTCTCCTAGCCTTGGAGAGATTTATGAGACTTTTGATAGCATGCTTGATCAAATGAGGCAAGCAATTCGTGCCAAGGATCCTAAATTACAATTCTATGAGCAGCATATCAGGCCTATTGTCACAAAGAGGTGGAACACAATGAACACCCCTCTTCATATGGCTGCCTATACTCTTAATCCGAAGTGGTATGCACCTAGACCTGGCCGAATGCTTCCTTCTAAGGATGATGAGGTAATGGAGGGGCTTATGGCAGCCCTTCGTAAGATGTATGGCACTAAGGAGGCAACTATACTTAGAGAGCAGTGGCTTCAGTTTTCTGAACTTCAGGGTCCTACATTCAGCAAACAAGAGGCTAGGATGGATAAGGCCACTATTGCACAAAAAAACCCCATTGGATGGTGGAAATTTCATGGGAAGGACACACCAGAGTTGAAGCAGCTTGCTATTCGTTTACTCTCACAGATTGCTAGTTCCTCTGCTGCAGAGAGGAATTGGTCCACCTATGGCTTCATCCACTCGATCAAGAGGAACAGGCTTACCTCGAAACGAGCAGAAAAACTAGTTGCAGTTCATAGTGCCTTGAGACTTCAAGATCGGCAGACTACTGAGTATCGACAGACTCCAGCAGCACGTTGGGATGTTGATCCTGAAGATGTTAGGCAAATTGACGAGGAGGAGGTGCAACCAGGAATGGTTGGAGTTCCATTGGATGATCCACTTCAGGCAGAGAGTGGCAGTGACACAGATACTTCTTTTGATATTGATAGCCCGAATGAGGTATAGACATTAGATTGTTGTATTTTGAAGTTTGAAACTTTGGGTTTAACAGTTAACTTTCACTTTAATTTTGAAGTTTGAACTTTAATTTTAGAATTTGAACAACAAAATGCTTTAATATTGCTATTATGAATCTTCAATCTCATGATTATCATTGTTGTTATACTAGTGTTACTGTTTATTGTTTATTACTATTAGTTTACTCATTAATGTTCATTGCAATGTTTATTATTTAAACTTGTTACTTTATAGTTTATAAATTATAGTTTAAACTTTATACTGCTGTCATGAATCAGATGATTTATCATTTATTCACATATTGTCATATTGATATTGTTAATTGTTGTAAACTTGTAGTTGTTATCACTTATTGTCTATATATTATCAATTTATCTCTATTTCATATTGATATTTTGAAAAATTCATATATATACTTTTTGAAAAATTCATATATCGCCATCCCCAAAAATTGGTCCTCGGACTGCCATCCCTGAAACGCATCCCCTGCCGTCCCCGTCCCCCCGTCCCCGAAACACCGTAAAACATAGTATATTACACATTTTGTGGTTCTCTTTTGATGCAAGATGGTATGCAAAGGTCTGAAGACTTGTTGCCCGCAAGCTTCTGCCTTCTATAGCTAGTGCTGAGTCTTCAGTCCTTGGCTGGAAAAGAACCTGCTATAGCAGGATGGTACTTGTATAAGCTGATTAGCAAATAGTCTTCCTTTTAGTCCTAATGAAAAGCTTGAAAGGAAAATTTGCATCAGAAAAACTATGATAAATGAACATTACTATTTTATAATTTGCTTTATTTGGTTTGCTTCTGCCTCTTCCATTTGACTGTTGGTTTGATTTGCAAAGACTTAGCATGTAATTTAGTTTCCACTTAGTTAAAGAATGTGGCCTTCAAATGGAAAACTCAATTCATGGACTTATGTCTCATTTGTGCATTTCAGCTAAGAATAAGTGAAAATAATTTCCTCGTTGTTATTATAATAAGGAGAAGGACGTTCAGGAAGGAGTGAAATATGAAAAATCCAAAAAGTAATCTATCTCTGTATATCTTTTTCCTGGTCAAGGCCTCTCACAAGAATAACCAAAAAAGGACATAAGAAACATGAAATAAGTAGCTTGCATTGCCACAAGATGTAGTGCATGTGATATAAAAGTCCAAACCATACAAGCTGTTGTAATTACAGTACAGGTAACAACAGGATCCTTTAAAGCACAACTCACAAGTCCCCCTAGATCATTTGCTTATTTTACAATAAGACTTAAAACTGGAAATTTCAAGTTAATCTACAACTTTTTCCTACTTCTGTAAGACTCGAAACTGATCCAACATACAGAAAGATCCAACATAACATCTCCCTTCTGTCATTGGAGAAGGCTCTAGGTAAAAAAGATATCCAGACATGTTTCAAATTTCAACTGTGGAAGATTACCCTAAGCCTGTACAAACAATGCCAAAATCTGTAATATCATTACAAATATGAAAATAAAGCACAAAACTAGGCTTTGTCCAATTTACATGTCAATTAGAAAGCAGACATTGTAACTTTTTGTTTCAAATTTGCCATGTTTTTTGTTCTAATTGACGATGCAAAATGCTGTTCTTAACGTATATTTCAGCATGAAGAGTCCTAAGCACCTTCAAGTTTATATGCTTTTAACATAATACAATATCCATACTAGTTAAGAACATTCAGAAACTCATAATGCATTTACCTGCTTTTCTAATATGCTCTTGACTGATGCTGCACAACCACCACAAGACATTCCCTAGTGTGGAACAAGAACATATAAAATGCAACCAACAACATGATCAGTAGATAGAAATAGCTGTATTTCAATTATCACACTATCAACTCAAAAAACTTCTTATAAACTTCACATTTGTTCCTTCTAGTGGGTCATGAACAAGTATTATGCACATGAACAGGAGGAAAATAAGCTTAACAATCCAGAGAGCACTTTAAACCCATGTCATATATTATCCATACACTTATAAAATACATTGTCAAACATTTTTGTCACTTAATCAATCCCAAAATAATCCTATGTCACAACATTGCCACTTTATCAAATTAGATCAAGATATTTATTACCACATCATATATTTCCAACATCCAAACCCAAGTTTAGGTATGGTGGTCGAGTCCATGCAAGGAGGTTTCAATATGCCAATCCTGATGTGCTGGCTCGGTCAGAACCTAAAAATGTGCCCTTACCCATTACCCTTTATACTCTACTTTCTTTTGATAAAGTAAAATCTTTATATATTCAAAACAAATATAAATTTACAAAAATACTTAGATAAGCACTACACTTAGTAAGGATTTTTACAAGCACTTTTGGTGAGAGTCTGAACAGCCATAAAAAAAACAATGTTTATACATGTGAAAGCATTAATAACAGATCCAAAGCTCATTCTTCATATTATAAATTAGGATCCAATGTAAGAACCCTGACTTGTTCTAACTAAATTTTTTCCCTTGCTGATCTGAATTTTCTGATTTGAATTGCTTGCAAACTACTTAGGGTTTTTAACTTTTATTTTCACCAATGTGTTTGAAATAACATAGAGATGGAAAGGTTGCAAATTCACATCCAAACAACACGAAAAGATGACATAATTTAACCAAATAACTCACATAAATCAAGGATGAACATACCCGGAATGCAAGCTTATCTTCTTTATTGAATGAAGAGATGACTACACTCAAAGATGGTTGGGTATTACAATCAGCTAAGTCTGATATAAATTTCAGACTTCAAAATACATGCAACAACACCAAAATATGAGCCCAAACACTAGTACAATATGTATATCATGAAGTATAATGTTGATCCTTGATGTCCAATGATCATATATCATTCTGGAAATGACTGTTTGCTGTTGTTATAACCCTGTATGCTGCTGTCATAAACCTGTATATTGCTGTCATAAACCCTAGTGACTGGAAATCACAAATTCATGCCTCAAAACTCCTCAAAATGTGAAGCGATAAGGGCTGGGATGTCAAATGAATGATGAATGCTCAACAAATATCTTAAAACTACCTCAGATCTGAAACTGAAATGAAATTCCAGACTGTTGTTACAAAAATCAGACCGTGTATGAATGAAGAAAATCACCAAAAACAATCTCCTTTGCCAAGCGATCCATGTCTAAACCCTCTCCAAGCCTTTATTCATGAAAATGCATCAAAATCAAACTCAAATCCGAATATCAAACTCCATAGCTAGCTGAAAATAAAGATCCCTGTCAAACCCTAGCTTGGAATGAAGCAAAAACACCATCAAAAGTCACCAATTAAGCCCAATGATGAACTCCATATGAATTCACCTCTCATGGTGGATTGGGCACATCACCAAACCATAATAAATCAAGGGAACACCACCTTGAATCAACTGAAATTCACTTTCAGCCAAGAGCAATATGCAAAATGCAAAGTTTACCATAAGCAAAAGATTTCAAAATTGATGCCAATGACCTCCTTTTAAACCATTTCTCCAAGGGTGACCTAATTAGACAAAATATAGACAATTTTCAAATCCATCAATAATATCAAATCTTTAATTTGATATTTTTAAATGCTTTTCACCTTTGGACACCAACATTTAAAATAATAAAATAATAATATTTTATTATCTTTTCCTCTTACTCCTAGTGCCGATTTTCCCTTGGGAAAAATAATAATTTTTTTTTTTTTTTGCCTTCTCCTTGAGCGCCAATTTTAATTGGCAAAAATAATAATTTTTTATTATTTTTTTCTCTCTCCTTGGGCATCGCCTTTTTGCCAATAAAATAATATTTTATTATTATTTTATTTTTTCCTTCTCTCCTTGGCATCTATTTTATCCTTCGGAAAAATAAATAAATAAAATATAACAACAATTGCCTTTTTTATTTATTTTCCCACTTTCAAGTCTCCAAGCCCTTGAATTTTGCCTTGGCTAAAATATCATTATTTTTGGCTTTTATAAAAATATTATATAATATTGCTAGCCAAAAATACAAATAAAATCAAGTGTTGAGCCAACTTTCTAGTTTACAAGCCTTCAAGGTACTAACTCAACCCAAATCATTCCCTTACCGATAGAGTTAGCCTACGGGAATGGTGAATAGGCCAACAAACTCCGTCATAGATGATCACTCCGGAAATGGGGACATGACATCCAAATCCATAGTTGCAGCAAGCAAATCGGCATTGGTACAACAGTCAATGCAGGAGAGATGGTGACACTTCTTTAAAGAAGGATGTCTCTAACAGAGATTTTTCCATTCCTTAGAAAGTTAGAACTATTTAAACACCTGAACTCTCTATTAATTGATGAGAGAGTTGTAATTGAAAGGCTTCGTTGCATTTGCTTAGCCACCACATCAACTAGAAAGCACATAAATACACTAAGGCAAAGCACATGTTGGTTTGGTTCCAGCTATCGGCTGACATTTTCCACCTTCCAGACAATAAATCTTTGACAATTTCTTTGTAAAGAATTTGAAGACTAATGCACATCGTGTTTGTCTTCTGGGTTAGCAATAAATGAAAATGTATAGAAGCTTTTTGGTTTATTTGCAGTGTTGTCAGGAGACTAGTATTGGCAGTATGTCATTTTTTCAAATATAGGAGACAGGTACTTGGAGATGCCAAAAAATATATATCTACATGTATAATTTTGCTAAAAATTAAAAAGTTGAAATATATAAATATAAAATATTAAAATTTTGTACTATTTATAATTCAATAACTTTACTACTAAAAATTACTATTATATTAATATTATTAATAGAATTTTAAAAAATTAAAACAAAAAACTAGATTATAATTTATAAAATATTAAAATTTAAAAATGGTAATGCCCATAGTTCACAAACTCACCGAGTCTTTTTTGTTGAGTATTTGCAAAAACTCGGCGAGTCCAACAACTTGACTCACCATGCCAGCAACATGTCAAAATCGCAAAAAAAAACATGGGTTAAACACTCCAAAAACTCTGTTTTTTGGCTTTATAATCATTGTTTTTTGCCTTTTAAAAATTAATAAAAATGGTGTGAGCCATGAAGGTCTGTGTAGTTTTGAAGGTCTTCATTTGAGCTTGGTGGCGGGGCCTCCACCCCTCGACCTCGCCCTGTATCGCAACAAGGAACATGCCAAGGGTGCTGCCCCCAGACCCCGCTAGGGGCGTTGCCCTTGAACCCCCACGAGGGGCGCTACCCCTCGACCCCGCTAGGGGCGTTGCCCCCAAACCCTCAACCAAACTCATTTGGTACATTTTCTAGCTGTATTTTGCATAAAATTTATTTTTGTTTCAAAAATTTAAGTGTTTTTTAAGTTGTCGAATTTTTGCTAAGTACTCTCGAAAATTTTAGGCTTGCCGAGTACTCTCCAATTCCAAGTCTTCGTACTGTAGTAACGCCCATTCAAGGGTTAGTAGGTCATAGAAATGATGGAAGACAAGATAGCTGGAAAGTTTTGGTCCAAGGTATTAAGCTGAATTTTGATGATGCTTCCTTCACATGGGAACCCAGAATTGGCTAAAGTGGGTTATGTAATTAGCATGGTTACATGACTCACCTGGACTTGGCGGGTCCCAAGGCGAGTAGGACTAGGCGAGTCCCAAAGACTTGGACTCAACAAGACTCACCTCCCTTTGCAACTAGTCACCGAACTGTAGAAAACCCTAAAAATTCACCATTCCCTCTACTAATGACTAGAAATGATGCCCTTCCCGTGCAAACATGCCAAACATGTAATATCCCTTCTAGGATATTAGCTAAAATTTTAATTTTTGATTTGTTATTTTACTCACAAACTGAGTTATCTGTGTATGCTGATGTTAACTTACTTACTTATGGTGTTCTGATTACAAACTGAATGCTAAACTTGATGAAATGTAAAGTATATTTCCATCAACAATAAACCTCAGATAACTGATCAACAAAATATTTGTAGATTTAGGAAGTGCTTCAAATTACTTGGATTTGAATGATGGCAAGTACAATGAATCAACAAGCAGATTACAACATCAAATGACAAGCCAGCCCAATCATATACTGCTGTTACGAATCATAGATTTCACATACCAATTATAGTGCCATAAACAAAGCCACTACAGATTACTCCACTTCAGTTGCAAAAACAAAGGTACTTAAAATTGCTGATTACAGTCTATAATTATGCTGACCTGTGCATGCAAATTGCTGACTCGACCCATGGTGAAAACTAATAGGTGTTACAGAACAGAGCTGCTGTACCTTCTGCTATAAATCAGAACTGTGAATGTGAATTATTCTTTACTGTTCTTATTCCTCAGATATGCTATATTATCTTTGTATGTGGCAGCGCTTTATTTCAAATGAAAAAGCTTTCTCCAAAGTATGTCTCAATTTACTTGTACGGCAGACTTAGAAGAGGGATTGAATAAGATTTAAGGGCCCACCAATCATCCACATCAGCACTATAAACTTCAAGGGCTGCGTACCACTTCTTTGGAGTCAAATATTGAAACCTGGAAGCTGTCGGCACTTGTTTTGTTCAGTTTAACACCTGTGGGGACCAGCAGATACAGTGCTTCCTTCCATGGCGAGGGAGCTTCTACAACGGCGAGGGTTTCGGTTTCGGTAACGGCTAGACGGTGTTGGCGTTGGCGTATGCGTGGGCTCCAGGTCTCAGTAACCAAGCGTACTCATATCTCCTCCATTGGTCGCTGTCGGACATTAGATTACAAGTGGGGGACCAGCGGGCAACTGTGGATAGAAGACGACAAGAGACAGCAGGTGTGACCCCACTCTCGTTCGTTTTTTTTTTTACTTTACTTTCCTGCAATTTTCTGCAACATTCTCTGTCCTACTGCAAACCGAAACCTCTTCTTTTTGCAAAAACAAACAATACAAACAAAACAACACAAAACAAGGTAAAACTTTCCAAGGGCATGCACTTTCCAAGTAGAATCACGCGGTTCTGCAAAGGCGGGTCTAGGTGGTGGGAAACATGGGAAACGACGAGGGCCCTGCAAACTCAGGGGGTCCAAACAGGGTTAGCTTTGAGGGCCAAACCGTTGTTCCTGGAAATCAAGTTGTTGAGAACAGCTCACTGGGTGCCATAGATGAGTCGAATGATGTGGTAGAGATTAAGAGGGGTATAGGAAACTAGAGGCCTATGCTTGAGGTTTTACCGCAGGGGGGGATTATAATCCCATTTAACTTTTCAACTCGCGTTGCAAGTGGCCCATCAAATACTCCATTCGACAGTGCCAATGCTCATGAAGGAGCAGCAAATGGAGTATGGAGGGCGTGTATGCTGGGGTTACCTCAGGGAAACCTCTCACAGGTGGTAGAAAGATGCATATATGTCAATGAAAAACAATACAGAGGAATCCTGAGACGGAAGCAAACTCGGAAACGGGTGCAAACCAGTGAAAGAAATTTCACTGCTATTCTACCAAAAACAGCACTTAAGACAGTGTTGGGCACTTCGGAAAACCAGCCAAAGCAGCTAGAACAAACTGGGTCAAAACAAGAGGGAGGAAAGGAAGATAGGAACACAACTGTTCACCTAATCTCATATGCAAAGCAAAAGAGGACTAAAACATATCCAATAGATATCGAAGAAGGGAACGAAAACAGTCGTGAGCATACAGATTCCTATAGTCCTACCTCAACACCACTTCTATGGTCCTCGGACCTATACGTCAGCGAGTTAATGATCTTGAAAAAGAGGATCCAATCCCTTGAAGCAAGAGACCAACTGGAAAGCGACAGAATGAAAGAGGTCATAGAATCCAATGGAAAAATAGCAAGAGAGAACAAATTACTTAGAGAGTAGGTAAACAAACCTCAAAATAGCATAACAAAAGGTGAACAAGAAGTGATTTCAATAAGGCAGGTTTTGGAACAAATGAAAACAGCAGAAGTGAATAAGCCAAAAGATATAGTAGGATGCAACGATTCCCAACTAAAAGAGATTCAACCTGCAGTAGCAAACATGGAGTTAAGGGAAAATAAGTTAAAAGAGCAAATAGAGGAAGCCAAGTCCTGGGCACAAGTAGTCAAGAGTCCACCGAAGGAGCAAAGAGAACTTATTGAAAAACAAGTAAGGAGGCAATTAAGAGAGGAAAAGGACAGAAACGATAGGGCTATGAACATCGTCATAAAGGGATTAAAAGATTATGGGGAGAAGGAAACCACAAGAGAGCTTACAAGGGACTTTCTCAAAGAATAATTGAAGTGGACGGGGTTCATCTCTCAAGCCAATAGGATTGGAAGGTGGATAGGTGACGGCAAGGGTAGACATGTAAGAGTTACTTTTAGAACCGTTGAAGACAAGAATATGATTCTAAAAAAGAAAAGATTCCTTAGAGGAACTCAAATCTACCTGGACGAGGACCTAACCATAACACAACAGGAAGAAAGGAGGAAAGAGTGGGAGAAAGTAAAGACAGCAAGGGACGCTGGAAAATGGGCTTGGCTGCAAAATGGAAAGGCCCAAGTTATTGATAGAAGGACACACATGAAATAGGAATTCGGGGCCCCCCAGGAGTGTTTAACAGTGGTAAGTTGGAACTGCAGAGGATTTCCGTGGAGAAGAGGACCTGGGTTGGGGCCCATAGCGGATGGGAAGGGTGTTATTATTCTTACGGAGACTCATGAACACGAAGGAAGTAAAGTCCCTGATTTTGAAGGATATAAAAAAGCCTTAGTCTGGAATGAAAGGACGGATAGTGGCAAAGGTCATGGGGGGTTGCGGTTCTTTTCAAAGAATCATGGAGCAAAGTTATAAAAGTAGAGAAAGAAGACCCAAACAAACAATATATTTGGCTGAAAATATCAGAAAATCGCGTAACAGTCTGGATGGCAGCATGTTACTTCGCTTTGAAAGGCTCGAAAACTTATAAGAAAAGGAATCTAGATCGGGAGGATCCATATGCATCGCTAAAAAAAGATATTTCTGTCTTTAGCACAACGGGTGATGTGCTAATTATAGATGATTTTAATGCAAGGACAGCATGCGATCAAGCCCTTAATTTGAAAAGCAAAGGCATTGAGGAGGGTAACCCTCTATGGCTGGAAGAAGAGTCAGATCAGCTCTGGGATAGGGCCTCGCAAGATAGTAAGGAGAGTGTCACACATTTTGGGGTAGAATTACTAAGTCTGTAGTCTACACAACATGGTCATATGCAATGGTATGAAGACATGGCCAGATTCGGGCAACATAACCTGCAAAACGTACAATGGGCAAAGTGTTATAGACTATGTTATTTGCTCACAGGGCTACATCTCGAGGGTGAGAGAGTTAGTGGTAGGGGACTGCCCTGTGGAGATGAAATCAGACCATAACCCGATTTTCGTAAAGCTTGACATCCACTTAAACAAACAACAGGGGCAGCAGGCTCAATCCTACCTAAAGAAGACAACTTCACAAAAAAAAATCCTTATAACAGCAGAAAACCAAGAAATCTTCAAGACTGCTCTTAGAAGAATCTTCAAAGAGTATGAGAGCAATTCAATAGGCAAAAATAATCACTATGTCAACAAAAGTATGTTGATCCCCCTTATTCACAAGGCCTTAAGTGAATGTAAAAGAGCTAGATCCAAGAAAGGATTAAAAAACACTTTCCCGGCAAATCCTTGGTATGATGATGAGTGCAAAATGGCAAAGAGGAATCTGCGGAAAGATAGGAGGGACAGGGTAAGGGAAAAAGAGTACAAAAACTTACTACAAGCACAAAAAGACAATTTCGTGAAAAGTAGAAGACTGGAGCTGATTGCTCTTGGAAAACACAATCCCAAAAAATTCTGGAAGGAACTACAACAAAAGAAAACACAAACAGAAAATGATATCAAAGACTATCAGTGGCTGGAATATGCAAAGCTGCTATATGAGAGGGATCAGGATAAACATAGCCCACCAGTAATCAAGACAAAGGAGCAGCTTTTCAGCATAGAAGACATAAAACAAGGCATCAAAAAGCTGGCAGGGGGGAAGGCCCAAGATATTGATGGGCTGCAAGCAGAACACTTAAAATGGGGCAGCGAGGTCCTGGCACCTTATATCAAACACATCTTCAATAATGTCACGCAAGAGGGTTTTCCTGAGGAGTGGACAACCAGTGTGGTTATTCCCCTATTCAAAAGCGGGGATATCAATAATCCCTCAAATTACCGCACGATTATGGTTAACCCTCTCTTGGGTAAACTTTTTGGCAACATGGTTGAAAGTAGAATTAGTAACTGGGCGGAAAAAGAGGGGAAAAGAGCTAAAGGGCAGGCTAGTTTTAGACCAAAATACTCCACTATTGACCATGGAATCACCCTTCGGTTCATGGTTGAAAAAATTTGGAACACCCAAGGTAACAAGGCTTTCTGTTGCTTTGTTGACTTTAAAAAACCCTTTGACACGGTCCCACGCAGCAAGCTTTGGAAAAGGATGGAGGAACTTGGAGTCCCTGATGCGTATAGGGCTGCTATCCATAGACTTTATGAACAAGTTAAGGCTAAAATTAGAACCAAAGAGGGGTTCTCTGAGTGCTTTGGCAATGATATAGGCGTCAAACAGGGCTGCCCACTCTCCCCAACCCTGTTTGGGCTATACATTGATAAATTAGAAGAATGGATAAACAAGACTAAGGGAGAGGGAGTTCAGCTAGCTAACTATGTGATAAAACTTCTCTTATATGCTGACGACCTCATTCTAATTGCTAAATCTGCTCATGGTTTGAGAGAACAGTTGCAGACATTGGAATCCTTCTGTCAGGAAGTCGGGATGCAAGTTAACACTAGCAAAACCAAAGTGATGATCTTCTCGTTGAGAAGAAAAAAGAACCAAGTTAGCTTTCTTTTTGAAGGCAACCAGCTGGAAGTGGTGGATGAGTACAAGTACCTAGGGATAGATTTTTACAACAAACTCAGCTGGGAAACTTGCAGAGCAAAAAGAATCTAGGGGGGTTGGAAGGCACTTTACTCTCTTCAGAACAGATGTAGAAATGCAGAATTATGGGACTGGAAAACCAAGAAAACGCTTTTTGGTTTTCTTGTTACCCCGATGATCCTGTATGGTTGCGAAATTTGGGGCAGCAGTATGTCAGAGCATAAATGGAGGCAGGTTGAGAGAATCTAGAAGCACATCATCATAAGCAGTCTCAAAATCAAGACTGTTGTTCCGTATGAGATCCTACTGGCGGAATCTGGTATGTACCCTTTGGAGGCGTCGGCGGTGGTTCGTCTATTAAGCTATATAAGGAAAACTCAAAATATGGAAAATCACCGGTGGCCTAGGCTAATTACGAAGGAAGAGTTAAATAGGAGAAAGAATACATGGATGAAACAGAATGACAAGTGGCTAAAGAAGTGGGATATTAATATGCAAGAATGCCCACATGCTAAAGAGGAAATAAAAAAGTATGTTAAAGTAAAATTCAGAAACATCATGTGGAATAATCAGTCGGGACGGAAAAAAGCTTACTATATCAAAGAGTTCAACCCCAGGTGGGACCATGAGGAAAAAGCTTACATAGGAGCAGATATTAAATGGAAAGCAAAAATGTTGATTGCATAGCTAGGGACTAGCTCACACCATCTTAGGTCCGAAACGGGCAGGTGGACGTTTCCCAAGGAGGAGTGGGAGAGGAGGATATGCCTTTTTGGCAATAAAGGTGTGGTTGAGACAGAATGGCATTTCATCATGGAGTGCCCAGCCTACGAGGACATCCATGACAGCTACAATGACACCTTGAAAAACAGCAACTTAAGCAACTTGTTTGAGGAGGCTAGACTTGGCAAATCCGCAAACTTTTTGATCAAAATTCACAGCAGAAGATCTGAGCTAGAGAAAGGGTTGAAAAATGCCTAACGGCCTTGTTTCGGGGTGGGCCTTGCGTGATTCTGGGTCCTATAGGCTGTTGTGGCCTCATGGACATCATTAAAAACTTTCATTCATTCATTCATACTTCCTTTTGGGCCCCACATTCCACTATGCCAATAACCCAGCTTTGTGTCAAGGGGAAACCAGCTAGAATTGCGTCAGAGATTGTCTCCCTTCTTGTCAGCAACAATATAACTCTAAAACCATAATTTTTCCTTAATATCAAATGCTCATATGTTATGCGATATTTTCATCCGCAATTTCTATCATACAAGGAACTGCGATTTACTTGTTTGTGACCCACGATTGATCCATCCATAGGCTACGATGGTCTATTGGGGCTGCGTTGGCAAAGAGAAGTCTTCCATTATAATTTCACCTCATCAAGCCTTTTACAAAACCTTAAGATTTCAGGAAAGAACTCACGATTTCATTTTATAATCAAAGATCTCCTTGTAAAATGCTTCGCACCAAATTGAAGTCTTCTACGTGTAGCGGCAGATGTAAAATCTCTTTCCTGATTAATATAATTTATTTGCTGTTATGAACCTGTTATATCTGTCTTCATCAAATTGGCACTCCATACAAATGCAATGAATTTACAAGTCTTCAAATGATATGCAAGGAATCCTTCAATATCTTCAATTAAATTCTTCAAATGAACTCTTCAACAATCCTCAATAAAGGTCTCCGACCAAATATCGAAAACCCAAACAATACCAAAACACCAACACACAAAAATGTGGAACAAAGCTTTGAAGTACAACTATGAAGTCTGAAGCAACTTCACCTCAATGACGGTAAGGGAGCATCACCAAACCGACTAGTGCAAATGCAAGGGGTCATCACCTTGTCATCAGCTGATTACAAATTTGACAAAAGACATAAAACATCAACTCAAGCATGCTCAACAATGACTCTGACCTCTCCTTTTCAACTTTCATCAATTAGGACTAGCCTAATTTTATTAAATGAAAGTTTATGTGTACACAGTCACACTTAACCTTTTTAAATGCTTGCACTTGAACTTTTTAAATGTGTGTACAATAACACTTTAATTTATAAAGTGTTTTTAAATGCTCAAGTAACTTAATAAAATATTAATTTTACAAAGTAATTAAAATACTTTATAAAATTAATTTACAATTAGAACCCATTAAGTTACTTGCAAAAATGGGGACATGACAAAACACAACTATAAAAACACCAAATGAGTGCAGAAAAACGTGACTGTAAAAAACACAACTACAAAAAATGAGTGTTGAGTTTGAGCGGTAAGTGTGAGTCTAAGGGTCGAGTTCAAGTCAAAAATCAGCCAAACGAGTCCAATTCAAGTTTGAGTATTGTAATACTAGTAATTAGAGATGTTTCTAGAGAATTTTCGATAGGTGGATCTTGTTATCTAGGGATCAAATCTAACAATGTTGCTAAGGGTAGTGCTCCTTATAGGTCTTTCTCTTGCCTATAATGTCAATTTTGTACTACCCTAGTGGATGGGGATTCCCAAATAGTGATTAATGCCTTAAAAAAAGATTATCGCCCCAATTGGCAGCTTTGTGCATTACTCAAAGAAGCTCTTATATGGCTTAGAAAATTTGATTCAATCCTCATTCAACATTGTTATGGGGAATAAAATAAGGCGACAGATTTGTTAGCCAACCATGGCTTAGCTCTCTAATTTCTCTTTGGAAAGTATCAAACATCATTGAAAAGAAACATCCATCTAGAATAGTAAGAATTGATTGATTATATCTCATGTGTGTTAGGGTGGTATTCTACATCTCTACCCACTATAAATATAATCTATGAAATGCTATGTTGTACATGTAAGGTTTGATGGTTTGAAAATCATAATTTAGGTCTACAAATCCTATTGGGACGATCAATAACGCCATAATAGGCCTAAAAGAGACCTTGAGATTCATTGAGTGGACTGTAGAATAGAGTAATAAGGTATAGACAACAATGAACCTATACATCTTATTTTTGTTTTACTGACACTTTTCTCATGCAAGACTTGTTACCACATTAATCACCTGAGCACATGTTCACATATATGTCAAGATTGGGGTGGGTTGGCTTGCGGTGCTTTATGAGAGATGTGCCATCATCCATCCTTCCTACTATCACCTTCATATCACTTTCATATCAACAGATGTGTCCTCTTGACTCCTTGGTCCTCTCTCTCACCCTCTATTTCCTTTCAGCTTACATGTAGATGACATTGAGATTTGGCTTTAGGATTCAAATCCATATTTATAGGTTCCCTTTTGTAATTTTGGGTCAATGGCATCAGCTAAAACTAAGATTTGGCTTTAAGGTTCAGAGCCATTTTTAAGGTTCCCCTTTTTCATTTCTCATAGATAGAAGATATATCATTTGCTCTGCTTGTGCATATACATCTACCTTTAAAAAAAGGAGGGTTTAGGGTTAAGAGAAGATTACACCAAGGAAGACAAGTCAATATAAAGGTCTTTAAGATTTCAAGAATAGGAGTCGTACCAACAAGGTTTACCAAGTCCTTGGAGTCCCCAACTTTGGTCTACTTAAGTCTTCTTCTATCCATCTTGACTTTATCATCAACCATCTCTCACAAAGTGTTGTGAGCCTGTTAAATTCTTTAAATCATGGTAAACAGATTCTGCACTGTAATCTCATTTCTACAGGAATAAAAACAAAAATTAAACCTATCAAAACAGTGTTAACTTAATCTGATGCAAGAATCTATTTACACATACTATAGAAAACAATAAATATAACTCAATGAATGACTGTCAAAACCTGGTCTCTGGTTTTCATTAATTCTGAAACTGAAATCTGCTCCAGAAAAATAAAATAAACTTCTCATACAATGTGTACCTATGTCCTTTCAATTTATAGATCTGAGAAGGGTGTACATAGGAGTTATCAACAGTCAGACTCATACTTCTAAAGATCTGCATGAAGAGATGAGGTAGTGCACTCCAAGAGACAATTCAGCTTCTCTTGGACTGTGCGCCTTAACTCGCTGTTAAACTTAGACAAAACAATCTATTCTTAGTTAATCTTTAAACAAAATACTAAACTGAAGATGACTTCACTTAAACTGAGTTGGCACTCAAGACTTGAACTTCAACCTTTATTTAATAGATATCTAAAATTGGCATCTAGGATTTAAACTACAATCTTATTTAACAGTTATCTAAAGTTGTGTCCTAACTAGAACTGCTATAGAAAAATATCCGAGATACATATTCTAACACTCCCTCTTATCAAGGAAATTATTCTCCATCACACCAAGCTGTTCTCTGAATATCTCAAACTTTCCTTTTGCAAGAGGATTAGTCAAGATATCAGTGACTTTTTTATCTATTGGAATGTACTCCAAAACCATAGCTCCCTTCTAAACCTTGTCTCTGATGAAGTGATACTTAATATCAATATGCTTGGATCAATCATGAAATACTAGATTTTCAAAGAGTTTGATACAACTCTGATTGTCACAGTAAATCAAGGTAGCGTCCAAAGTCTAATTTGTCAACTCTGCTAGTAATTGCTTAGCCAGATGGCTTCACAACTAGCAGAACTGGCTGCCATATATTATGCTTCTGGGAACTGAGTGCTACAGAAGTTTGTTTCCTATTGTACCAGGAAACCATACCTAAACCTATATTGAAGCAACACCATGAAGCGCTCTTCCTATCACTAGCACTATCTACCCAATCAGAATCTGAAAAAACATACAGCACCAAGTCTTCATCACCAACATATCTTAGTATGAAATGCATCATGCCCTTCAAGTACCAAAGGGCGTGTTTTGCAGCAACCCAATGAACTTGTCTGGGTTGCACCATGTACTAACTCAAGGTGTTGACTGCAAAACAAATGTTAGGCCTCGTATTTACCAAGTACATGAGGGAACCTATCAATTGTTTGTACACAAATGGATCTATCAATTCTGAATCAGAATCAACAAATGACTTCAAATTTGCTACCATAGGAGTAGCCATGGGCTTGCAGTCCATCATCTAAAATCTCTTTAGAATCTCGACTCTATACTTTCCCTGTCCAAGGAAAACTTCACCTGGATTTTGCCATATTTCTAGCCCCAAGAAATAGTGAATCAAGTCAATGTCCTTCATATCAAATTCTTTTGCCAACTCTATCTTGTGCCATTCTGAGATTCTTTGAACTTCCTGTAAGTATTAAATCGTCTACATATAGGACAAACAAGCAATTTAGAACGATCAATCCAATAGTAAAGATTGGAATCTACATTTATCTTAGTGAAACCCAAACCTAAAAAATATTCATCGATCCTAGAGTACCATGCACGAGGTGCCTGTTTCATACCATAAAGGGCCTTTTTCAATCTGCAAACATGAGTCTCGTGCTCATGCACATTAAAACCCCTTGGCTGATTTATGTACACCTCCTCCTCAATTAACCCATTAAGAAATGTTGTCTTCACATCCATTTAATATAAACTCCAATTAAAGACTATTGCTAAAGACATAATGAATCTGATAGAGGTATACCTAGCAACAAGAGCAAAAGTCTCCTCATAGTCAACTCCCTCTCTTTCTAAGAAAACCCTCTAGCCACAAACCGAGCTTTGAAGTTTTCTATGCTACCATCTATTGCATGCTTGATATTGTACAACCATTTAGAGTCAATCACTGACTTCCCTTCTGGTTGAGGTACTATCTCCCACACATCATTCTCCATGATGGAATTGTACTCCTCCAACATGGCATCCTGCCAAACCTATAGCCTCCTTAAAACTAGAAGGCTTTACATTAATGATGGGAGACATTAGTCCCACATAATTGGAAATTTCTTGGGAGGATGACTTATACTCGAATTGAATTCATTGGAGTTCCACCTTGCTCTTGTGCCTCCTATAATGTCTAGGTGAACCACTTAGGCTTTCTAGCTGAACTGGATGGAAAAGAGGCATCCCTTGCACCTTCAAAAGCTTGCTGATCTAAATCTGATTTTTCTGTTTTCTCTGATTTTTCTGATTTCTCTTATTTTTGCAGATCAGCTTTTGGGGCAGAAAGCTCTTCTTCCTCCTCAGTCACTGTTGGAGGTTCCTGAGACTTGGAGAACCATGTATCCTCGTCAAACTTGACATCTCTGCTCACGACTACCTTTACTGAGATGGAATGTAGATTCTGTCAGCTTTTGAGGTCTCACTATAACCCACAAAGATACCCTTCAAACTAGAAGGTTCCAACTTAGTCCTTTTCTCATCAGGAATATGAACATAAATAGGACAACCGAAAACATGAAATTGTGTTACTCGAGGCTTCTTACCTAAGAATGCCTCCTCTAGTGTCTTGTTCTTCAACACTCTATGAAGACACCTATTAAGAATATAGACAGTTGTAAGACATGCTTCTGCCCAGAGACACATGGGTAGATCTAGCTCATGGATCATAGATTTGGTTGTTTCTATGATGGACCTGTTCTTCCTCTCTACAACCCCATTTTGTTGAGGGTTGTAGGGCACTGTTAGCTCCCTCTTGATTCTTGTTTCCCTGCAAAAAGTGTCATACTCCTTGGAGGCATACTCCGCACCATTGTCAGACCTTAATAACTTAATCTTCTTTCTTGTCTAATTTTCTATAAGAGCCTTAAACTCTTGAAACTTTCTAAAGACTTCATCTTTGGTCTTCATAAAGTAAATCCAAGATTTCCTAGAGGAATCATCAATAAAAAATACATAGTAAATACCTGATATGGAAGTTGAAGACATGGGTCCACATACATCCGAGTGGATTAGATCAAGAATCTCTCTTGATCTATGCTCGCTGCAAGGAAAAGAAGCCTTCACATGTTTGCCGAGTGCACAGCCCTTGCAAACTCCTTTCTTCTCAACCTTGAAGTCAGGCAATCCTTGCACCATGTCCTTCAAAATTGGCAATACTCCATAGTGCAAGTGACCTAGTCTTTTGTGCCAAAGCTCAAACAAGTTGTCACTATCATGCACTAGAGCTCTCATAGGATCTCCTTGCAAACAATAGACCACCCTCTCTAACAACTTTGGCCAACAATTGACTAGGATCCGGCCATCTCTTCCGAATGAGAACTTGTTGATCATCAATCTCAGCCATATATCCAAGATCTGTCAATATTCAAACTGAAAGAAGATTTTTAGTTAAACCAAGTACATTCAAAACATCAATAAGCTCAAGGATATCGCCTGATGGCATCTAGGATGAGATGGATCCCACTCCTGCAACTGGATAGGTGGCATCATCACCAAGTTCTACTTGCATGCTTTCCTTTTGCTCCTAAAGTTTATTGAAGGCCCTCTTGTTAGAGGTCATATGTTTGGAGGCTCCACTATCCACATACCAGCCGACACCAAACATGATGTTAGATGACAGGCATGAAACCATAGTGTGTCTGAAGCTTTGATGATATCTCATCTACTCCAACTAAGGCTTTTGCACTTCCTTCAAACTACTTCTTCTGCTATTGCATGCCCTTCCCCTTTTTCTCAGGACACCGAGAAGCAAAGTGCCCAAACTAATCCTCCTTTTCCTAGTTAGAAGAGTTTGAATCCTCTTTCTTCTTTTTCTGACCCTTCCCAAATCCTTCTTTCTTGTTAGCCTTCATCTTTCTGATGAGGGCTAGATTTTGCTCCTCCTCCATTTCTGCAACAATCTCTAGTCTTGTCTCCTCTTGAATGAAGTCATCCCATAGCCTCTCAAAAGTGGGAAGTTGAATTCAGGCACAAATCCCATGAACAAAAGGTTGCTAGGAAGAAGAGAACCCATTTAATGCAATGGGTACTAACTTTTCATTCTTGACCTCCTCTCCAACTGCTACTTGATCACAAAGTTGAGTAATCTTCATCAAGTAGGTAGCTACGGTATCTGTCTTGCTCATCCGCATGGCTCTAAGCTTATTTCATGACAACATCTTCTAATTGATGTTCTCACTCTGAGCATCAAACATGTTCTTTCCAATGGTCTTTCCAGTGGTATAAGGGATCAAATGATCCTTTATAGAATCAAGGATGACACGTTTAGACTTGGCCATCTTCTTCTTATGATCTGCCAACAACATGGAATCGGTAGGCTCTGCAACTGATTTCTCAATGAAGTCCCGCAGATCCTACTCCAACAACATACATACCCAACATTTCCATGGGACAAAGTTAGAGGGACCTGTCAATCTGTCTTCATCTCTGAAACTGAAAGTAGTCATACTGCTGCACTAGAATATCCTGCTAAACAAAACAGATCAGCAACCTAGATAGAACTTTATCACAGGTCCATTGTGCTTTTCTCAAGCACGGATCACGGGCATCTCACCCCTAAAACCTTCCGATAGCTCCCTCTCACAGGTAGCAGCCCTACTATCCATTCACAGATTCCTAGAAGGCTTCAGTAAACTACTCTGATACCTTATTAAATTCTCTAAATCACGATAAACAAATTCTGCACTATAATCTAATTTCTATAAGAATTTTTTTTAAAAAAGTAAACCTATCAAAACAGCTTTAACTTAATCTGATTCAAGAATCTATTTACACATACTATAGAAAACAATAAATATAACTCAATGAATGACTGCCAAAACCTAATCTCTAATTTTCATTAATTTTGAAAGTGAAATCTGCTACAGAAAAATAAAATAAACTTCTCATACAATTCGTACTTCTGCTCTTTCAATTTATAGATCTGAGAAGGGCGTACATAGGAGTTATCAACAATTAGACTCATACTTCTAAGGATCTGCATGAAGAGATGAGGTAGTGCGCTCCAAGAGACAGTTCAGCTTCTCTTGGATTGTGTGCCCTAACTCACAGTTAAACTTAAACAAAACAATCTATTCTCAGTTAATCTTTAAACAAGACAATACTAAATTGAAGATGACTTCACTTAAACTCAGAGGCACTCAGGACTTGAACTCCAATCTTTATTTAATAGATATCTAAAGCTAGCGCCTAGGATTTAAACTACAGTCTTATTTAACAGCTATCTAAAGTTGAGTCCTAACTAGAACTGCTATAGAAAACTATCCGAGATACATATTCTAATAGAGCCAAGGGGAAGATTAATGTGCCAACAAGTTGACCCAAGGTAAGTATCTGTTGTGACCTTTTACAACATCAACCCCAATTGCAAATTGGGTCCCCCTCTTTTTTGACTTGTCTAGATCCTTGCTCCAATCCCATGCCCTGATCCGGCAATGTTTTCGCAATTCAGATAAGGTCAGTGGCTTAGGTTGGCTCACCAGTAAGAAAGAGAAGTGAACATATAAATTTCCTCCTGCATAGGCCGGGAACCCTAACTGCCTGTTCCGGACTGTCCTCAGGGAAGGGTTTTATTTTTTTTTTTGCATCCTCAGGGAAGGGTTTTGTTTTTTCCATCCTCAGGGAAGGGTTTTGTTTTTCCATCCTCAGGGAGGGGTTTTGTTTTCCATCCTCAGGAAATGAACCCACTCCATTCTCGGCATGAAACTCAGATTCCAATCTTGTTCCAAGACTCCATGTCCCACTCAAGAAATCATTCCTGGACTCCAGTCCAGGAATCCAGCCCGAAGGTCCAGTCCGGAGTCTTCTCCGGAAGTGCCTATCCCGGAGTCTTGTTCAGGGAATTCCTACCCGGAATCCTCTTCCAAGGTTATCCATGTTCTCATCCCGACCAGGCCCGGAACTCAACAAAGACTGCCACTCCTTGGCATAATCATCCTCAGCATGAAACTCAGTTCCTAACCCGACAGCTCCAGTCCGGAAGTTCAATCCAGGGGATATCCTTCTGATCCCAGTCCGGCACTCAACCTCATTTCATAGCTCGGAAGATTCTCAAATCGACAGGCTTTTTCAAGGACTCAGGGCAATTTCAGAAAACAATCAGTATTCAGAGTACCCCACCGGAAGGCTGGAAGTGCGATAGGAATATTCCTGGTCGCATATTCCAGTACCTGTTGGAATATGCGCTCAGGGAGGAAATTTATCCCTGGTCGCATAATCCAGCAGGTACTGGATTATGCGCCCAGGACAATTTTTTGTCCTGGTCGTAAAATCCAGTACCTACTAGATTTTGCGCCCTAGGACTGGAAGTGTCCAGTTCCCCCCTCCTGACCTGTCCAATCACTGCAGTTCCCTTCAAAATCATTCCCTGACTCCTCTGATGATGCTTGAATCAAGGAATTCACACTCTGATTGGAAAAGCTCCGTATTTCACCATGGATGGAAGAAACGAACTCCGTGTTTCCAATCCCATGTCGCCATTGAACCTTCCTAAGGTGGCTAGAGTTCACCATCCGCAAAATTCACTGCAAAGAGAGGAAATTCCTTGAGGGGATGGAAGAAATGAAAGATGGAAGAAACGAAAGACTCCAAGGTCACCAACTCCGTATCCCGCTATGAAGATGGAAGAAATGAAAGACTCCAAGGTCACCAACTCCGTATCCCGCTACGAAAGATGGAAGAAACGAAGGATGGAAGAAGCGAACTCTGTCTTTCACCATGGAAATGAGATCCCTGGAGGGGATCGAAGAAACGAAAGCCCCGTGTTTCGGATCCCGTATCGATAACCGAACCTCCGTAAAAACAGCTCAAAATATACCTGCTGCAAAACTAAAACCCCCACTCAAAACTGAAGAAAGGATATTTCTAAGGCCAAAATCCATGAAACTGGACAGGCAGGGTCAAAGGCGCAAAATCCCTAACTCGCTGAAATGTGCGCTCCTGGACAACTTTTGTCCTTGGGCACAAAATCCCTAACTCATTGAAATGTGCGCTCCTGGACAAATTTTGTCCTTGGGCGCAAAATCCTGCACATGATGAAATGTGCGCTCCTGGACAAATTTTGTCCTTAGGCGCAGAATCCTTCACCTATTGAAATCTGCGCTCCAAGACAGTTTTTCTCCTTAAGCGCAAAATCTTGCACCAGTGGAATTTTGCACTCCTGGACAGTTTTCTCCAGTTCCTCCACAGACTGTTCCTGTCCAAAGTGGAATGTTAACCTTCATGAATGACCCTCCTGACCCAGATGTTCTAGACTCCAAGACCTGTAGGAAGGCATGCCAGATAGATTCCAATTCCTTCCGGAAGATTCAACTTGAATGGATTCCTGTTCACAAAATGCAACACTTCCATCTAAATGAGGTTTCAAGGAGGCAATATTTCAAGACTTAGCCAATTTCAAACAAGATAGGTTTCAAAATCATTCAAACAGAAGGAATCACTGACTCAAGGAGAGTTTGTCCAAGGTCGCATAATCTAGGTGCTCAGGAAATCCCCGACTGTGGAAAATCCCCGACATCAGGAATTCCCCGACAGACCAAATTCCCCGACAGACCAAATTCCCCGACGTACCAAAATCCCTGACCACTGACAAAGCAAAAAAAGACAAAAGATCTAAGTCGGCTGGGTCATAAAGTATGGCAGCTAGGGTTTTTCTAGGCTAACCTAGGTCGGCCAAGTGGCAAAAGAGGTTTAAATGCCTATATAAAGGCAACACCGAAGTCATTGTCAACCATTCTAATTCTATTCCAAGCCAAGGAGAGCAGAAATATATCTTCCAAGAGCAGAAATATATCTTCCAAGGGCAGATTTCATCAAGAGAAGGACAACTTTATCCAAGGAGAATTCCAGATTTTAGCATTTCCAAGGGCAAATTCTTCATTAGGGCAGAAATTTCTGTAGGTTTAAAGCAGATTTCTGAACCTTCCAAGGGCAGAAATTCATCCTTCAAGGGCATAAATTCACCCTCCAAGACAAAACTCCTTCATTCCAAGGTAAGTTCTTCACCAAAGACTCATATTTCTGAATATTCCTAGGGCAGATTTCTTGTTGGAAGACCCATTAAAACTCAGAAATTCCTGCAGAAAAGTCAGAAAATCCATTAGAAGGTCAAAAATCCATCAAAAAATCAGAAATCTCATATCAGGTCAAAGGTTTCTTGTGCAAGGAGAGGTATGTAAATGCATAGGAGGATTCTTCTTACTTAGAATATTGATATTTCGTCCTTCCTACGTACTTGAAAATTCATGATTTTTGTCCCACATGCATAAAGTGTTGTACTAACATCCCACGTGTGGGAATAAAAACCCCCGTCCCACCTCTATCCATACCTCTTTAGAACTTATAATTTGCTATTTCTTTCCTTGACTCCAGGTGAATGGCAAGTGCCAAGGCGGGCTCCTCAAGACAAACTCAGATGAAGGCTGCCTTCAAGGGAATACTCCCACAGTCTAGAATCACCTCGAAGTGGGCAAACGTCGGAGACACCAACATCTATCCTTCAGTCATGGAAGAAATTGGGAAGCGAATGTATGGAACGGATGGACATCCTCCATCCCTACTTGCAGCCAAGATCGTCCGGAATGGAGTTGCCACCGCCGCATGCTTCCCACCCGCCATTCCTTGTCCCGAGCTGATCGTGGAATGTTTCATGCACTATGATCCGGAGCGAAGGATGGTCGTCGATCGCAACAACACAGTGGTGGCCTATTTCACCAAGGAAAAGATTGCGGAAGCTTTCGACATACCTGTCTATAGTCCCATCGAGTTCACAAGCCAGGAGGAGTCAGCCAAAATGTTCCAAGCCGATCCGGCGACCTGTTTCGGGATTATCAACAAGACATGGATGCAGAAGAAAAGGCCTCACCGTTCCAAGTTGCCAAGGACACTCCTCAAATCCGACTTCAAGCAAGAGCATGGAGACCTCGTCGTCATGCTGAACAGGATCATGGGAAGTTAGCAGTCCTCTACCTTCGAGCCATGGATGTTTACTACATCAAGGAAGTCATTGTCGGGACAAAGATGATCGATTGGGCTCGTCTCCTCAGTGACAGTATTGATGCACAATTCCAAAACCTGAGGAATCGAAGACCTTTTACATGAGTTCCTATGTGATCTATATGCTGGCAAGGAACAACAAGTATCGAAGACTGTCATGGAAAGGACGCATCGGCAATCAAGAAGGGCAAGTAAAGGTCTACAACTGCTACACCCAGCTCCATCTCCAGAACATAAACCATTTCCGGAGGTTCAATGACGCATTCGCCATGCACATTACCAGGACCCTCCAAGGAGGCATTCACCAGAGGTTATCACCCAAGGCCAAGCAGTTGATCCGGACATATGGCTCCTGGTTCATCCAATTCCCGAAGTTCACATACATCAGGGTGCAGGGATTCTCCGGCTATCCATACAGACTGCCAAGATATCCGTCGGACAAGATGGTCCTGTTGGAATTGACAAGGCAACTCTCGGCGTATGACAAAGTCCAGAAGAAGAAAAAGAAGGCCGGGGTGACCTATCCAGTCGAGAGGGAAGGTGCAGTCGAGTCTTGTCCATCTCTCCAAGCCGCCGAAAGATCCGAGGAAGAGCTGTAGTTCTATAACCTGGTGACTCATTCCTTGCGGGAGAACTTTGACCCGTACAATACCACCCGAGTAGCATGCGGAAGGAGGCATAGACATAAGGTACACCTGGAGGACCATTGGGCAAACGCTGAAGATGACTTCGAAGTACGGAGGACATGTTCCCGGCTTTCAGTCAACATAATCAGGGCCACCGGAATCTTTGCAGTCCCGGATCAAGTCAAGGAGGATGGAAAGCAAGTCCAGCCATTCTTCGAACAGAAGGATAAACCTCTTCCACCCTTGATTTGGTCCGATCCGGAAGTCACCCACTTGGATGATCTGATGGCCCCCGTGCTAACGATAACACAAAAATGGATAGGCCAGCAGACGGAGAAATTGCACAAGAAAGGTATCCGCCCAACTTATGACCTGATGGGGGACTTGGATTCTCAAGTCTTCCGAAGAGGATATGACCGAGGACACTCCTGTGAAAGAACAAAGGACAGGAAGACTGGAAGAGAAGGACAGGACGGCGGAAGATCCACCAGCAAAGAGAGTGAAGGCTCGGAAGGAACTTATCAACAGACCTGACCAGGAAGAACAAAATGCATCCAGGCCTCACTCTGCCAGCACTTCTTCCATCCGGGAGGTGGATCTTTTTGGGGATGTGCAAACAGTTAAAGGTAAGGGACCCATGGAGGAGGAAGTGGTCCCAAATGAGCAGGATGATCAAAGAGATAATGAGTCCATGGATTCCACCCGGGAACGGACTCCCAACCTCATAGTGGGAAATCAGCCTAACCCTCCACCGCGGAATCCAGGGGAGGTCCATCTTGAGGGCATGCTCCATCACCCTGATTTGGAATTCCTCAATGAGGAGTTCAATTACGAAGTACCGACATCCATGCCACAAGTTGGTCAAGGCCCTCAGGAACCACAGGAGGAAGTCACGCCGTCCGCAAAACCCAATTGGTTACAGGACAGGTTGCGGAAGAAGAAAATCAGGGAGAATGATCCTTCCACCGTACTTGGTGATTTTCTGGCCAGGATAGGGAAGTCCGCGGATCCAAAGAAGGCAAAGAAGTTTTCCAGGATTACAAGAGATGAATCCGGATCCCGCCAAGTAGAGGTGCCAATTCCCAGGATAACCGAGGCGAAGGAAGACATCAGTCCCAACAACTTTGACATCTTGAAGGTCGACCTTGGACCAACCACAAAGGATCAAGAAATGGAAGAGTTGGAGGACTCTGTTGCCGCCATCCGAGAGAGGTTAAGGAAGAAGAAAAGAAGAACCAATTAAATCAAGAGAATGAGGAACTGCGCCGGCACATCCAGCAGCTCATGGGCCCATTGCAGTCCGCCCAAGGAACAACGTCCCAACCTCTAAGCATAACTAAGGATTCCTTAGCTGAGGCTGAAGTTTTGAGGACAGTCGGCCACACAACAAAAGGCTGGATGGAGAAGGTCTTGGATAGAGCACATAGCTTCATAGAAGACCTTGTCCAGGTGAACGGGAGAGTTACAGCACTTCTGGACAGGATTCATGCAATTCTGGATACATGTCAGCAATTCATAGTTGTCCGGGAGGAAACTATCCCTAGACTAAAGGCACTGATGAATACTCCGCAACCAGACTTGATCAAGAACAAGGTAATACATGCAGGTTCAGTATATGACTTCCTCAGCTGGTATTCCGCCTTGCTCATGAAGAGAGATAACCTAGAGAAGATTGAAGGTGACACTTCTCGGGCCCACGCCATGTTGAAGGAGATCCAGGACCAAATCCTTGTATCATTGGAGACCTGGTTTGATCTGGATGTGGCACCAGATGGAGTCATCGACTTGGAAGAATTGAAAGGCAAGATGCGGAACATATACTTCAAAGCAACTTATCCTACTGAGGAATCCCATCTTGAGGATGCATCCTCGTTTCTGATCGTCATTAACAGTATCCAGGAGCTAAGGGCGGATTGGGAAAATATCCTTGTTGCTTGCACCACCACCGCATCCGTCATGGAGTTCCGGATTGAAAACCTGCCCAGTATTCCTATGGAGGAATTGGAAGTTGCCCTGACCAGGTTCCTGGAGGCAGAAACAAAAGAACAGGAGGAAGTTCCAGACAAACAGGACAGTCCTAGACAGGTGGCGACCAGGACAGCTGGAGGATTCCCTTGCACCTTCTGATGCCCAGGACAGGTGGCAGTCTCCTGCATAAGCAATCTGACGACCCCACCTGCTTTTCTAGGGTTTCTAACCCATGGCACATGTTTCAAGGAAATCTGATTTCCTTTTTGCCCTAAGATATTTTTGAGAGCCTATATAAAGGTTGAAGGATGCCTCATTGTATCTCTCTCCTTTTTTGATTTCTATCATTTTGATGCTCCTAGAGCACCTTAGTAGCTAGCTTTTATTTCTGCATAGTTTTTTATGCGCTGAAACTCCCAAAATCAGTTGGATTGTTGTGATATAAACTTCTGAAGCAATAATTTATGCATTGAAGAATGGTGTTCATATATTTCTTTGGATTTTTGGCATGGTCTTATTGATTTCTTGGAGCAAATCTGAAAGATATTGAAGTTCTCTCTTATATTTTCTTACTTTTGTTAGATAGATGCAATGGAAATGTTCTTGTTGAATGATTGAAGTTGATTAGTTCATACCATTTGTGATCTGTGGCTTGCAAATCACTTTGTATGGTTAGTCTGAACATAATCCATGCTTAACTTCGACTGTCTCTGTCTGATCAGTTCCATGTTCCATGACAGGACAGTATGAAAATCCCTGCCTCTACCCCAGAATATTGCACCATCCCTGCCTAGCTGTTGTCTCATGATGAAGCAGAGGACTGGTTTTAGTTTCATCTTCAACAGCGGTTATTTCCATTGATTAGATTCATGAACCCTTACCTCATCTTTTGACTTAGATTCCTGAACTCTTTTCCACCACCCCTATCTTTTTCACTTTCTTTGAGTTTTCCTTAGGAATAGATTATAAAAGAGCCAAACTGCAAAAAAAAAAAAAAAAAATCATTCGTTACCCACTTAGGTTAGTCTGGCCGAACTTAGACCTTTTCTGCCACAAGCTGAAAATCCAGTCTATAGGAAGGGGAATCCACGTCCAGTGCTCCAGAATCCACCAAAACCCCTTTAACTTTCTTCCTTGAGCAATGAACACTATGTCTAATACGTAAGTCCACCCTATGATTACCAGCAAATCACATCATTCCACTGAGTCTATCCCTGTGCACGTCAAGACCTGACATAAAAGGAACCTTGGAGCAGTCTCATTCGATCACATAGTTCAGCGTCTAAGAAGCTTTATTCAAGAGAGGATAGGATACTCTGTGTTTTATTCTAATGTTGTTGTAGTCACAAAAACCTCATCAACATAAATTGGCGCTAGAAGGAGGGCCAATTGCATCCAACAGAGTACTTCATTCCCAAGGAAGTTGTGCGAAAGAGCACGCTAGATCAAATCATCTCTTTCTCACCGAAGAGGCATCAACAAATCCTAAGATCCACTCCAAGAGCCTCCCGGAGTCACGTGGAACTAGACTTCCTTTCAAGGGCCAAGCAAGGAAAGAAGGCAGCACCATCCAGTCAGGGATCTCCTAGTGAAGGAGACCTCGCGAATCTGTTCCAGACCCCACCGCCTGGAAATCCTGTTCCAAGAGTTGCTCAGCCAAGCAATTTGCAAGGACCGGCTCAAGCAGTTCCGCTCCAACCAGCAAACGCCCCAATGGCGTGGCCTCCGGCGAATGCTTCCCCTCTCACAACCTTCGCCAACTACAATGATATGCCGAAGGGCCCCGAACACTTTTGCTCCAAATTCCACATCAATGATGTGAATCGATCGACCGAAGAGCATACCAAGATTTTTGAAGATGTTCTGCAAAATAGATAAGTTGTACATGAGGATGTGGCTTGCAGACTATTTCCGTACTCTTTGGAAGGAGACGCATTTTACTGGTATATCAACCTGCCCGCTAATTCAATCACCAGTTGGGGGAACTTGAAGGATGCCTTCCTGGCCAAATTCAGATGTCCCATCAGTCCGACAGAGCTATACAAACAGTTCGTCGATGTACGGAGACAAGAGCACGAATCCATCAGCACCTACAACTATAGGTTCCACAAGGCCTACTCAAGAATCCAGGCCCCGTATACCATAAATGATGGCTCAGCCCGAGCAATGTACTACGCGGCACTAGATCGTCTCACTTCTATGTTCGTGCAAAGGAAGACCAATCCTCCGACCACCCTATTGGAAGCATATACCGAGGCTGTCCAAGTGAATGAGGAGTTAAGAATGAATGCCCACGGTCCACTTAACCATTTGGGGTATGCTGCTATGCCAAATCAGATCCAAGGGATTAATCAAGCATTGGCACATCACACCCCAGTGGTGAATCCCATTCCAGCTCCCAGCAACCAGTTGGTACTTCACCCCGGAGTACCAATCTCCCAAGCTATGCCTGCACAACCAGTATACCTTCAAGGCGCATCCTCGACAAGAACACCGGAGGAGAAAGACGAGATGAAAGAGTTGATTGGCCAAGTGAGAAAGCTGTCCACAGAAGTCACTCACCTCAGGAACCAAAACAATTACCTGCAAAATACGCAGAGGAATTCCCAAGGAAGTCAAGGGTATCAAGGGAATCAGCCAAGTAATAATCAAGGAAATAATCCTGGATTCCGTGCGAACCATCAAGGATACCATAGGCAGAACCGAACGTGGAACACAACTCCAAACAATGGAAACGTCCCTTCTCCTTTGGATAATCCTCCTAGCTCCGCGGACAGGCCGATGGATAAAGTTTTCCTGGCAGAAGCAGCATTATCCAGTTGGTGTAGATTGCACAACACCAACCAACATTCGGAGTTGCAATGCACTGAATGCAAGATTGTTGCGGACATCTTTCACAAGGAAATGCAAAGCTCACAAGATCAAGATACCCCTCCAGCCGCCACGGGATATGAAATTGTTCCTTCAACGAGGTATGATCAGGCCCTTATCCTAGAAGATTTCACGTTCCCTCCTGTGACAGAGTATGACTCCATGGGGTACGACGGAAGATTCCCTCCTGCATCAGCGAATGGTCCCGTCGAAGATCCATACTATTGCCCTCCATATAATAATGATTTCCAAGCGGAGGAGGTGGATGAAGTACAAGCATTCCAGCAATCAGTCGGGAATGCAGGTCCAAGGGTCTACCAAAGGAATTATCGTCCTCAAGAGCCGTTGACCACCTCGACCCCTCCGAACAGTTATCGGACTCCACCGGATCCAAATGCCAATAACAATCCAAGCTACCCAAGGGATTCACCGGAGTACCGACAGAGGGATGTTTCTCAAAGAGTCGATTTATCCGGAGGTGTCGCTCCCAAAGCCCCTGTCCCCAGGGATAGTAATCCCAAAGATGCACTAAAGAGATTAAGCCGGTGCATGATGGAGGAATTCAAGAAGATAAGAGTAAGCCTACCCATGACTGAGTTAATGAGAATGCCTGAAATCAGGGAGACCTTTTTGGAGAGTTTGAACGACACCAACGCAAGGAACGTCACCGCAGGCACGCAGGGCATCTCTAGCCCGTCTAACCCATCCGCTCCGCCTAATGCATCTCGAGCAAATGGAACCCCAAAAACCAACGTGGCTCAATCATTCCCTTATGATCCTCAAGTTCAGCGGGATGCCGTATATCTAGCTCAGAACACCGTTGATACCGCTGAAGGAGAAGCCTCGGAAGGGAACTTGCGGAAGCATAAGGAACCTGCAAGAAGAAACAACACAGCAGAAAGTCAAAATCCTAAGCTAAGAAAGGATGCCAATTTTAGTGCTCCCAAGAAGTCGGTAGTTTTCTACCAAGGAAAGGATGAGCCTCCGCCGTTTCTGCTTTCAGTAAGGATGTTCGGCAAGCTCCTGCACAACTGTCTGATGGATTCCAGAGCATCCAGCAATGTCATGCCATTGGGAGTATGCAAGAGGTGTGGTCTAATTCCGAAACAGACATCCAAGAAGGTCACTTAGCTCGACAAGACGGAAGTCCCAGTTGTAGGAGAGCTGCATAACATCCATATGCAATTAGCAGCTGATCCAAGGATCCAGTCTTATATTGATATTTCCGTGGTGGACATTCCAGAAGGATATGCCATGCTGCTGAGCCGAGACTAGCTGAGGAAGCTAAACGGGTACGTATCCACTAACTTCTCCCACATGTGGTTGCCATGGAAGGGGCTTCCGAACCAAATCAAGATAGACAGTACTCCTCGTCTGAAGTTAATGATCACCGAATATGGTGAAAAGAACGAGATATTCTTTGTGGAAACAAGTCTCGACCTATACAGACCAAAGGTCAATGAAGTTCTCATGATGAAAAGCTCCATAGAAGTATTGGTGGGGAGTGATCCCAATTCCAACTCTAAAGAAGAAAATCCCGTTGCTCTGGAGCAAGTTCATCCGTGGATTCTAGAAGCCTCCAGCTTGGAAATTCCGGCAGTGCCCGAGCCTGAACGGACAGCTCCAGAAGAGATGTTAGCAAGTGACGATGTCTCACCTCAGGAAGGAGTCCTCCAGAAGGAACAGAGAAAAGACGGCAATAAGAATCCAAGTCCAACATCAGAGAAAGACCAAGCATGGACGTTGAGATTCGATGGATCCAAATCCAAAAGGGGAGCTAGAGTTGGCTTTGAACTAATAAGCCCAACTGGAGAAGCCTACCTAGCCGCCCATAGACTATAGTTTCCCTGCACCAATAATGTTATTGAATATGAGGCACTTGTCCATGGATTGTTGCTCGCCATCAAAAAGAATACCAGAATCCTGCATGTGTTCGGAGACTCTGAAGTGGTCATAAGGCAGATAAGGAAGTAGTATGTCTGTCACGACAAGAGACTGACCAGATACCGCAATAGAGTGTGGGATCTCATCGGGAGCTTTGATGCTTTCAATATTCGGTCTGTTTATAGATCCGAAAATTAGGTTGCAAATGCTCTAGCCCAGGCAGCAAGTTCATTAGAACCACTCGCAATGGAAGGATTGAAGAAGTTTACTGTGGAGCTGATTTCTATCCCCTCAGTTCCGGATAATATCACCAACTTCCAAGTGTTTGATGATGATAAGCACATATTGGACTTCTTGACCAACTCTGGGATATTCACTGCCCAGATCATTGATGAAGGGGAAAGTGAGAAAGCAGAGTTGGATACAGACGGAGTAATGAATTTGAAAAATAATACTATCCCCAGAGGACTGATCGAGCTAGAAAGACTCTTCGATTCCGACAGAATGAGTGCACTTCCACATCCCAGTGAGGAAGGAAGCAAGTATGACTTGGTGAACCTCGGAATCGAAGAAGTAGTGAAAAATGTATTCATTGGGAAGGCTTCCACGCCAAAGGAACGAGAAGGTATCCTCAGAAATTTGAAAGAATATATGGACGTGATAGCATGGGGATATGAGGACCTGAAGACTTACGATACTTCCATCATTACGCATACTATTCCCCTCAGGCCCGGAAGTAGACCTTTCCAACAGCGTCAAAGGCCAGTCAATCCACTGCTAGAGCCCTTGATATATCAAGAAGTTACTAGAAGCTAGAATCATCTTCCCAGTAAGACACTCGACGTGGGTCGCCAACCTCGTCCCAGTCAGAAAGAAGAACGGCGAGATAAGATTGTGTGTGGACTTCTGCAATCTCAACCAAGCTTCGGAGAAGGACAATTACCCTCTCTCTCCATTAGATGAAGTACTTCAGATCGTGAACGGGTCTCAAATGATGCCCTTCTTGGACAGGTACTCGGGGTACAACCAAGTAATGGTTGATGAAATAGACCGATTGAAGACAGCATTCACCACGAAGTGGGGAATCTACGCATACAGAAGAATGCCTTTCGGCCTAATCAATGCCGGAGCTACCTTCCAACGAGCCATGGACATCGCTTTCAAAGAACTAGTCGGCAAATGCATTATCATATACATGGACGATCTCACCGTGTTTTCAAAGAGAAGAGAGGATCACGTAGAAGATTTAAGAAAGGTCCTCGAAAGATGCAGAAGGTATGGAATTCCCCTCAATCCGAAGAAGTGCATTTTCGGCGTGACGGAAGGAAAACTCCTAGGCCATGTAATATCAGAACAAGGGATATTCATTGATCCGGACCGGGTGGAAGCTATATCCAAAGTAAGCATGCCAGCCAGCAAGAAAGAACTGAAATCTTTCTTCGGAAAGATCAATTTTGTAAGGAAGTTCATTACAGGGTTTGCTGAGATAGTGAAACCCCTGAATGAAATGTTAAAGAAAGATGCCAAGTTAGAGTGGACTCCACCAGCCAGGAGAGCATTCAAGGAGATCAAACAAGCCATCGGTAGTGCTCCTGTCTTAAGCAGCCCGGACTATACCAAGCCGTTCTACCTATACTCTTTCGCATCATAACACACTTGTGCCGGCATTCTCACTCAAAGGACGGAAGAAAAGGACGAGCATCCTATTGCATTTATGAGCACTCCTTTCAAGGATGCAGAATTGAGATACCCATGTGTGGAAAAGCATGCCTATGCCATGGTCAAAGCCATCAAGAAGTTCAGGCATTATGTCCTAAGAAGTAAAGTCTATGCCATAGTCCCAGATGTTGCTGTTAAAACACTGTTGATGCAGAATGAACTCGGGGAAAGAAGAGGCAAGTGGGTCGCCACTATCCAAGAATACGATATTGACATCCAACCCATGAAGATAGTGCGAGGACAAGCACTCGCTCAGACAATTGCAATCGAAGGACCCGGACTGGTACAACAGACTTATGTGTTGGAAGACGTGTCTCCGGAAGAATGGTATCATGACATCGTATATTACTTGCTAAACCAAAGATGTCCTGCCCACTTGAAGTCTACTCAAAAGAGGGCTCTCAGATTCCGGAGTCAACGTTTCATGCTCCAAGGAGCAGTCTTATTCCGGCAGAACCATGAAGGAATTTACTTGAGGTGCGTAGGAAAGAATGAGGCCGGCCAGATCATGGAACAATTCCACGATAAATTTGGAACCTGTCACGGAGGAGGATTAGCCACGGCTCACCAAATTCTAAGGGCAGGATATTATTGGCCAATGTTGTTCCACGACGCCTACCAGCATGTCAAGACCTGCCACACCTGCCAAGTAGCTGCCGCGAGAGAAAGGAATGTCGCCATGCCTTTTTAGCCTGTGTTCGAAGTAAGACCTTTCGCCAAATGGGGACTTGACTTTATCAATATGATCAATCCACCTTCCTCTGCGCAACACAGGTATATTCTGACCGCTACTGATTATTGCACTAGATGGTCTGAAGCTCACGCTTTAAAACATTGCACCACAGATGTCGTAATCAAGTTCTTAGAAGAAAATATCATTACCAAGTTTGGCTGTCCTCATGCTTTAGTCTGTGATAATGGTTTAGCATTTTCATCCTTAAAGTTTTCAAATTGGGCTTTTGATCATGGAATAACGGAAAAATTCTCATCCAATTATTACCCACAAGGTAATGGGTTAGCCGAGTCCAGGAACAAAAACCTACTCAATGCAATCAAGAAATTGTTGGATAAGAATCCCCGAGATTGGCACACCCAGCTGAGATTCGCTCTTTGGGCAGACCGGACCCGTGTCAAGGCCTCCCTAGGAACGTCTCCTTACCATCTAGTTTATGGCCAGAATCCCGTTTTCCCTGTCCAACTGAGAATTCCAACTTACCAGTTCATGCTAGAATACTTGGCAGAGGATGAGAGAATCCAAACTAGGCTCTCACAACTATTTTACCTAGAAGATAAGCGAGACATAGCCTTAGATAAATTCATGAAACACCAAGGGGTTGTTAAACGTTGATTCGATAGACAGGCGAAGGTCAAGTCGTTCAGGATTTTTGATCTGGTCTTGTATTGGGACAAGGCACGTGCAAGAAAAGGTGAACACAACAAGTTCCACCACCTCTGGAAGGGCCCTTACCAAATCGCTGAGATATTGAGGGAAAATGCCTTCAAACTTCAGACCCTCACCGGAGAAGACATCCCATTGCCCGTTAACGGGCAATTCCTGAAACACTATTTCCTACCATGAGTTCATTCATGAACTCACCTTGTATATAGTTAAATAGTCCTTTCCATTCTTGCTTTAGTTTAGTTTTGCTTTCCGTAGAGTAGCTGTCCTTTAGAATTAGGTTAGCTATTAGCCGTTTTTGGCATTCTGTTTCCTTTTGTGGGACCTTGGTTTGCAAGAAGGTGTTGAACTCTTGAACACATTTGGCACTCCCATCTAGGGGCTCATTCCTTGGATAACTCGCTCATGAAACTGTTTGAATCTTCAGGATAACTTTTCTTTAGCTTATCTTCTGTTAAGATTGGTACTTGACTCGAAAAGAATCATACATTACATCTTGACATGAATATCTTTGATTATATGTTTAAAATGTTTAAATCTTTAAATGAACACTTCCTAGTTTTCCTTTGAGAAACTCATGTCAAACAGATGCGTTCATTGTGAGCTCCATTGTTAGTGTTTGGATAACATGTTGCTTGCTCTTGGAAGATAAATTAACTGTCTAGGATAACTTGAAGTATGTTGAGATCTTACACCTTTACACACTAAAAATCTGGAAGTAGCCGAAGAAGTCTTAACGATCTTACATTAAGTGAAAAATTCATGGTCCACCTTTGCCGCCATCGGAACTCCACACCCAGCTGGCTGAGTTATCAACGCAACCTATGCCGTCAAAAGCATGTGTTGCAAGGGTAGCAGTACTGTATTGTACTCTGCCGAAATTCTAATCAGTTGAAAATCAAAAGAAAGAAAAGAAAGAAAAGCACTTGATCACACACCATAACTCAGTTAGATGGACGATCGAGTAATCCCTACCGGGGCTATGGACGCTCGCTGGCAGTGGGGCTCTGCTCGAGTGGAATTACGAAGACAAACCCGCCGGGGCTATAGACGCTCACTGGCAGCGGGGCAATGTCCAGGTAGTTCATGAGGTGCGTACTAATCACGTAGCTTAATGTAAAGGAAGTTTGATGACTTCAGTTGCCAACAGATGGAAATGAATACAATCGCACACACCTGGATCTCCAAGATATGAATGGTTGTACTAACCCTTTGATTTTGAGGCCTTGATCAAGAAGGCATGTTTATCTGACTTAACATGTGGGTGTGCATAGGGATGTTTGAAGTTGTGACTCTTGTTTATCATTAGAACACTTGAAGAGCTTTAAAAGAAAACGTTCTTTAATGCAAACAACAAAGATGGATATCTTGATATAACATATGACTCTTTTCTCCTTTTGAGTGTATTTCTTAACTGACGGATGACTTTCTGGAGGTTATACTGTTGATCTAAGATTTTGGAATGGACCCTTTATCCTCAGAATGTTCAGTGAACATTCCTTCTAGTGGAGTCGCCAGATGTTGTGACCTTTTACAACATCAACCCCAATTGCAAATTGGGTCCCCCTCTTTTTTGACTTGTCTAGATCCTTGCTCCAATCCCATGCCCTGATCCGGCAATGTTTTCGCAATTCAGATAATGTGAGTGGCTTAGGTTGGCTCACCGGTAAGAAAGAGAAGTGAACATATAAATTTCCTCCTGCATAGGCCGGGAACCCTAACTGCCCGTTCCGAACTGTCCTCAGGTAAGGGTTTTATTTTTTTTGTCCATCCTCAGGGAAGGGTTTTGTTTTTTCCATCCTCAGGGAGGGGTTTTGTTTTCCATCCTCAGGAAATGAACCCACTCCATTCCCGGCATGAAACTCAAATTCCAGTCTTGTTCCAAGACTCCATGTCTCACTCAGGAAATCATTCCTGGACTCCAGTCCAGGAATCCAGCCCGGAGGTCCAGTCTGGAGTCTTCTCCGGAAGTGCCTATCCCGAAGTCTTGTTCAGGGAATTCCTGCCCGGAATCCTCTTCCAAGGTTATCCATGTTCTCATCCCGACCAGGCCCGGAACTCAACAAAGACTACCACTCCTTGGCATGATCATTCTCAGCATGAAACTGACGACCGACGAAGAACGGAAAACGAAGCATGATGAATCCGGAAAACAAAGAAAAGTTGAAAGAAGCCAAAATTTGGCTAAGTTTGGGTTTCCTAGGCACCCCTGGAGGCCAGGGGTGCCCAGTTTGTCCAGTAATAGTTTTTTTTGCGTTTTCTCGAAAAACGTTAAAAAGGGCCTCGTCAACCTGCTTATGGGTGGTAAAAATCGGTCAAATTCAGTCCTGGAAAAGCTGGGATTCATCTCAAATATGCTCAAGCTATCCAGTCCACCCTTCATCCAGCGACAATTATCTGGCAAATCACGGGAATTGATTATAGAAAGCAGTTGCCGACACGCAAAACGAGGAAACTGCAGAAGAAGCTAAAAATTATCAAAAAAATTATGAAATCCCAAGCGCCCCAAGAGGCTAGGGGTGCCCAGTCTTCCCAGAGTTAGATTATTTTTCATATTTTCCCGAAAAATTTGCAAATCTTCTTCCGTCAACCTGGTCAAATTCACAGAAAATCAATTTGATTTAGTTTCCGAGGCAGGCAAGAGGTGCAATCAATTTAGTTTTCATCAGGCTTGCCTGATTGCCTGACCATCAGTGTTAGTTTTGCTCCGGCAAGCGAGATTCAGCATCCAAACAGGGGCCCACAGTCACCGGAACGCGCTCAAAAAATGAGAAGTGAGCAAAATTGAAAATCTCAGAAAATTGGCTAAGGCATGAGATCTTAGGCGCCCCTGTTCAGTCAGGGCGCTTGTGTTTTCCAGTGTTAGAAAATTTCTTACCCCAACAATGCCTCCAACTGTTTCTCGATCTTCGTCTGGCAACGGTTTCTAGAAATCAAAATTGCAGTCAAACGTCGTCAGATCGTCAATTCGAGGCTGGGAATCAAATTAGAATTGATAGAACTTCAAGATGCCATGATCAGTCAGTTTTTCAGTCAACGGTGACAGTTTGTCGTCTTGTTGAAGTCAGAGGCAAGCCACGCCGGAGTCAGAACAAGTGCAAAAGTTTCAAAACGAAGGAAAATTGGCTAACACGTTTGCAACTTCGCATGTTTGACGACATCATCAAAATAGCATTTTTTTCATCATCCTCACACGTGAGCCTTAGGCAGCTATAAAATAGGAATTCATCCTATGCGAGCATATCAACTTGGAATCTTGCTCAAAGGGTTGCTCTCTTCGCGAATAAGCTTCAAGATTTGTGCTTTCACAAAGAAAGTTGCTTTTTGGCCTATAAAAAAACAAATCTTTGGCCTCCTTTATTCATTATTTTTGCAGGTTGCATCCAGAGGAAGAAAAACATTGTTTTCTTCAAATAAATATTTGAGAACCCGAACAGAGTGTTTTTAGTGTTCTTTGTGGTTTCGGGATTGGGAAGCACAGAGGCGCACTTTTTCAAGATCCATTTTTCTAGGACATCATTTTTCAGAAACAGAGCCGGAGCTTTTTCAGTTTTCACCGAAATGGGTTCATCTGGAATCACGTCCTCTTGAAGATTGGAAAATTTTAGTTTTCCCAAAATCTGTTTTTTTGCCGCTTTTTCAGGAAACCCTCTGCTTTTTCGGAATCTAACGATCTTGGTTGCTTCAGAACAAGATTGTCTACAAAACCCATGTGCCATCTTTTTCTCTCAAAATCTGCTTTTTAAAAATCAGAATATCATCTTGGAAAGTATCAGTATTCCTGGCAAGAAAGCAGTTACTAGCTTTTTGGAGGAAATTGTTTCCCAAAATATTAATGGGTGATGTCACCAATGGAGCAACGATGTAGATAAGGATGGAACTCAAAAAGCGGCAGTTAACTCAATGCTTTTCCAATTTAAAGTTGTCGTTTTCATTCAAGCTTATCCATCCTTTAAATAGAAATAGAAAAATCACTTTGTAATAGTTGGAGCTTTTCCTGCTTTAAATCAAATTGTTTTAAAGCAGGTGTTAGTTAGAATCTTTTGTCTAGAATAGAAATAAAGCTTGTGAGTTGGTAAGTTAGTTAGCTAGGATTAAGGAGATTTTAGGGTTCCCTACTCCTTTGATTTGTGTATAAGGGCAACCTTGCCCATTGTTTAGTAACTGTAATTGTGATAGCAAAATTTGCTAAGCCTATTCTTGCCTGCAAATTGTTATTCAAGTGCTTGTTCACCTTGTGTTATTTGTAATCCAATGTTTGATTGCATATTGCATGTCTGTCTTTGCTGCAATACTGTTGTCCTGGAGTTGTAATAGCTTTTTGATATTGAGAAAGGAAATCTCACGCCTTCCATTGCTCTGATTCACTGTCTCATATTCATTTAGTTTATCGTCATATGTGTTGCTTGCATATTCTTACTTTCATTTTTCATCCTAAAAGTACAATGAGTCTTCGGATACAATCTGGAATAAGTTTATTTGAGATATTGTGTTAACAAATCATTCCCTATTTACTTTTGATTCCTAAGCTCTAAATTTACTTGGGTTGTCAAAAGCATCATTTAGTTTAGGCCTAACTGTAGTTAGAAGTTAAGTAAAAAAAGCTCTGCTGCAGCGATAGAATTTTATAACCTTGTGCTCGCAGTTGAGAATCAAAAAGATAGGCAAATTTAGTTTATTTATCTTTAAAGCAATCATCAGCAAAGAGGGAACTTCCCCTCCTAATTCGGAGAGCGGGTTATTTGCACATAGCTGTCTGTTTCCAACTCGCATTCCAGAGGTGTGAATTGAAATGCCAACACGCTGCCAAGAGGATGGAACGAATTTTGAGGCAAGGTCAGGCCGAGTGGGTTGCAGAATGTGTTGTCTTATCAGCTTCTATTCATGAGGGGAAGAGAGAGCACCATCCTGATATGCAAAAAATTTTGACCAAGCATACCAAAGTTTTCAGTGGGTTGCCTCCAAGAAGGCATCCTGAGAAGGGGATTGAGCATGTGATTGAATTGGAGGAGGGAGCCAAACCTGTTATGACTACTCCATACAGACATCCGAAGCGTTTCAAAGATGAGATTGAAAAGACCATCAAGGAGTTACTTGATATGGGGTTCATCCGTCCAAGCAAGAGTCCTTTTACATCCTCAGTTGTGATATGGGGTTCATCCGTCCAAGCAAGAGTCCTTCTGCATCCACAGTTGTGCTAGTGAAAAAGAAGGATGGGACTATGCGATTATGCATAGACTACCACGAGCTCAACAAACATACTATCAAAAACCAATATCCAATACCCAAGATAGATGAGCTCATTGATGAGTTGCATGGAGCAATCTATTTTTCCAAAATAGACTTAAGATCAGGTTATCATCAGATTCGCATGCGTGAATCTGATGTGAAGAAAACTGCATTTAGATGCCACTTTGGGCATTTTGAATTTCTGGTTATGTCTTTTGGCCTAACCAATGCTCCTGCAACGTTTCAATCATGCATGAATCAGATTTTCAGTGAGTAGCTTCGCAAATTCCTGTTGGTGTTCTTCGACGACATTCTCATCTACAGTAAAACTTGGGAAGAACACTTGCATCATCTAGATGAGGTGTTGGGAATCCTTGAGGCAAAATCTCTGTTTGCCAAGGAGTCTAAGTGCGAATTTGGTATGACTGAAATCTTATATCTTGGTCATGTGATCAGTGCGGATGGAGTTAGAATTGACCAAGAAAAAATTTGTGCTATCATTGAGTGGCCACCACCAAAAACTCTTTCACATTTGAAGGGTTTTTTTTGGACTATGCAGCTTCTACAGGCATTTTGTGAAGGCATTTTCTCAATTGGCAGCTGCTCTTACTGATCTTACTAAGAAGGGAGCATTCTCTTGGTCTGAATCAGCGTAGAAATCTTTTGAAAATTTCAAGAAAATTATGAGTAATTGCCCTGTGTTAGAACTTCCGGATTTTACCAAGCCCTTTGAACTTGAATGTGATGCTTCAGGGGAAGGTATAGGTGTTGTCCTGATGCAACAAAAGCATCCAATTGCTTTTGAAAGTAGGAAGTTGTGTGGTGGTGAGAAAAGTTACTCAATTTATGATAAAGAAATGCTTGCAATCATGCATGCATTAATCAAGTTCTGTCAATACCTGGTGGGAGGCAAGTTCATAGTTAAGACTGATCACAATAGTCTTAAATATTTCTTAAATCAGAAGGATTTGAGTGAAAGGCAGCAGCGTTGGATAAGCAAACTTCAAGCCTATGATTTTGATATAGTTTACATGAAAGGGAAGAAAAATATTGTGGCTGATGCACTTTCAAGAAGACCACATCTCACTTCCATTGTGGAGATAACAGCAGATTGGAAAGATAAAATTCTCGCAGAGTATGCAAAGGATCCCTTGGCTGCAAGTATCATTGATGGTGTCACATATGAGGATAAGTATAAGGTAATCAATGGACTGATTTTCTACAAAGAACGTATTCTTTTAGTGGCAAATTCTAAGGCGAAAGAGAAGATTATAAGGTATTTTCATGATGAACCCTTGGCTGGTCACCAAGGATTCTATAAGACTTATAGGCAGATCCGTGAGAGATTCTCATGGAAAGGATTAAAAAGTGATGTCATGAGCCATGTTAGAGAGTGTTCTATGTGTCAACAAAACAAAAACGAGCATACATACCCTGTTGGTCTGCTGCAACCTTTGCCCATTCCCACTCAGAAATAGGAAAATATTTCGATGGACTTCATTACCGGGCTGCCCAAGGTTCAAGGTAGAGACTATTTATGTTGTAGTAGACAGATTGACAAAGTTTGCTCATTTTTTTGCAATCAATTCAAACTTTAGAGCAGCACAAGTGGCTAAATTGTTTTTCAAGGAAGTATTCAGGTTGCACGGGTTGCCTTGAAACATAATTAGTGATCGGGACAGCAAATTCCTCAGCTTGTTTTGGCAAGAGTTGTTCCTATTAAGTGGGACTGAGCTCACTCTGAGCACTAGTTACCACCCACAAACTGATGGGCGGATTGAAATTGTAAATAAGTGGGTGGAAGGATATTTGAGAAACTATGTTTCAGGGCAGCAGATGGCTTGGGTTCGTTGGCTTCACTTGGGAGAGTACTGCTACAATTCTTGTTATCACATGTTTATTAAAACGTCTCCATTTATGGCTCTATATGGTTATAATGCACCTAGTTTTGTTGATCTAATTTTTGATGAGTGCAGAGTACCCCAGGCCAAAGACTTGCTTCAACAAAGTCAAGATATCATGAAGGCTCTAAAAGATAATCTCCTGCATGCTCAAAACCAACAAAAATTTTATGCCGATCAGCACCGTGTTGAGCGCACCTTTGAGGTGGTGTTGAGCGCACCTTTGATGTGGGAGACATGGTTTATTTGAGATTGGAGCCTTACCGACAGTCCACTCTCAAGAATAGTGCAGCAGAAAAGTTAAAGCCACGTTTATATGGGCCTTTCAAAGTCAAGAGGAGAGTTGGTGAAGTGGCTTGTGAGCTGAAACTTCCTGTGAATAGTAAGGTTCACAATGTTTTTCATGTGTCACACCTCAAGAAGGCTCTTGGACACAATGTGGTAGTTTCTTTTGAATTGCCCCCGTTGGATGAGGAGGGCAATCTTGTGTTGATTCCAGAAAGGGTGTTGGAGTTCAGAGAACAAACAGTTGGGAAGAGGACTATTAGTGAGTATCTGATCAAGTGGAAGAACCTACCGTTGGAGGATGCTACATGGGAGAATGAACAGATTCTGCAGCATCCTAAGTTGCAGTTGCTTGAGGGCAAGCAACTTTGGGGAGGGAGGACTGTAATGTCCCCTTTCCATCAGTAATCTTCATGAAGACCATTAGCCTTTTTCCTTTCTTTTTCGAAGGCTAACTGGGTTAATTAAGGGAAGTGTTTCTTTTAAAAAGAATAATGTAAGTTGTCATGGGTCTCACTTTATATTTAATTATTTGACAACTTATGCTTTTTAAAAGTTGAGTTTCTTTTGTCTAAGTGAGCACTTAGACTCTGGTGGGGCCCTCCTTTTTGTGGCGTCCAAGTAAAGGAATGCATTTAATGTTTAGTGGGCGTTCAATTTATGGGATGGAATATTATTTTATCTTTTTAGCCTAGGGCGTCCCATCTGAAGATTATAAATTGAGTTCATTAGCTCATTTGGGGGTTCCTATGCCTCCGAAAATTTATTCTTCTTCTCCTCTGAGCTTGTGTTGTTGAGCAGAGCAATATTGGGGTTGTTTAGCCTCAAGCAGATTGTTGGTTTCAGTAGTGAAATATCTACCCTAGTCAGCTAGGAGTGATTTTCTCTCAGAAGATCACCTGGTGCAATCATGGAGTCCTTTGTTTTTGAGGTGTTTTGAAGGTGTGGTGTGGAATGATGTAGTAATTGTTTTGGTGTGAATTCATCTTTTGTTGTGGGAGTTTTGAAGAGTTTTTACTCCAGCTGTGTCGTACCATTCCTCCTGGAGCTGCCGTACATATTCATTCACCCTGATAAAGATGCTTTCCAGAATGGAGAAAAAGTGCACTGGTAATTCCTACCTACCCTAGGCGACCAAGTCACATACAAACTTGAAGACTTTCATGCAAGATTTGTCGTGTTTGGGAAGGCCGTACACCCTGGTACAGGCCGTACCATCAGCTGTAGGAAACGTGAGCATTTGAAGAGTAAAGCGCAGCCTTTTTGGGATGATATCTGCTTCCAAAGTGATTGCCTTGTTTGACTTCAGGTTGTGCAAAGGGGTTGCTGAGGTGTTCTGGTAAATCGGTGGAGTTATGAACATTTGAGGGATTTCTGGGTGCTTTACTTGCTGTACCAGCAAGGTACAGATCTGATTTTAGTGCTGGGCAGAAGTTTATAGGAATTCAGAGTGTTTGCAGCTAGTAGTTATGGTGTTAGAGTGCATGTATGACAGAGTTCTGTGTTGTTGGGGCAGTTTGGGTTTTGTGACAGCAGTGTATTGACTTCTGGGTGAGATTACAATGGCTTTCTGATGCTGATACAGTCATATATATGTTGCAGCAGAGACAGAAGTGTGCAAAATCGTCATCAGTCAACTCAACGATGTATCAGGAACCCAATTTTGAGCTTCTTTCTTAATTTCTCTTACTCCTAAGCTCAATCAATTGTTGCCGTACTCCATAGCAATTCATGTTTGTCTTGGTTGCAAGTTGATGAATGTAACATTGGTCGGTTCACCGCCAATCTTTTAGTTTTCAACTCACAGCCTGTTTGGCATGAACAAGCTGGCATACCGACCCTTTGGGTTTGAGTCAAGCTTAGAAATTCTGCCAATGGCTCTCACACATTCCCACTGAACAAGTGGATGCCCACTGAATAATTGGATGTTTATGTTTGATGCACTAATTTAATTACTGTTATAACTGAGACCACCGTATGCTCTCTCTGTTGGCGGGTGAAGTCCAACCATTTTCTTGGACATCCGTTACACTGTCCTCTAACACTTCTTTTATTCCTTCGAATGCCTTTCTTGGCAGGAGTTACAATACATTGTAAGGAGGAGTTTATAGTTAGTTATTACGCTGCTGTTAAAAAAGAGATGGAAAACAGCTTCAAGATTTTACTTCGTAACAGAGTACACTGTTAAGTTTAATAAAATAGATATCCCTGTTGTTCATAGTGGACATAGCCATTTTAATGGTGAACCATTTTAAATTTCTTGTGTCTTCTACCTGCTTATTTCTGTGTGTTCTGTTTTTTATTTTCATTGCTGGTTTCTTCCCCGGTTTGGGGTTTTTCCAGGGTAAATCATGTGTTGTGGTTTGTGTTCTTGTTGCATGCCTGTGTTTGTTGTTTCCGCTGCATTCTTGGCTAGGGTTTGATTTAATTCCTTACAATTGGTACTAGAGCAATGGTGAAAAAGTTGTTTTGGAGATCGTGAAGAATTTCCAAGAAAATGGATGTAGCAGCTTTGGATGATTGGGCTCAAGCTCTCATGTCTTTGTCGTGTGGCTCTGAAGAGAGTTTTGATGAAGTGGGAGCTGCGGTGACAATTGCCGACAGTGACATTAAGCTGGATGAAATTGTGCCAATGGAAGTAGATGAATCTTCTGTCTATTTGGCTGCTGATCTTGCCACTGAAGTTCTTATGGGTGATGTTGATCCTAATTCCCTAAGCACTGCCCAGGTGAGGTATGTGTGGGAAAGGCCTCCGTAGGATTTGGGAGGCGAGGATTTTGACATGCTAGATGAATCAGAGAGCCTACAGAGGCTGAAGGAAACAGAGGATACAGCAGCAATGGATGTTGATGTGAAAGCTAAAACGAAATGCCGTGTACTTTGGTGGGATGGCTGGAAAAATAAGGAGGATTCAGCTGAAGAGGAGAAGGATGCTGGATTTGGAATTGAATCTGCACCAGAAGAGTTTTTCGAAGATCTCAAAATTGAGCTTAGAGCACTTCTTGAACGCACAGGGGATGCACAACACAGGAAAGCCATCATGGCAGAGTTACGGAAGAGGGCAGAGGTAGATAAGAGTGGTAAGTCTGTAAAGGACCTAGTATTGCTCATCTATGAAATGGTTTCTCTCACTTCTGCCTTCTACCTCGATGATCCAAATACCTTTGCTTCCAGCATTCAACATTTATGAGGAAAAAGATGTGCAGGCGGAGATCCTGATTCGAACCCCGGATGAGGAGGTCGATGAAGATGTTGTCACGGTGGAGGCTGAAGAAGAAAATGAAGATATGCTGGAGTTGGAGGAGGTGAAAGGGATTTTAATGGCTCAAGGAAGAAAGCGAAAGTGCGGTGGTGATGAGACTGTTGGGAAAAAGTCTACGGGCGGGAAGGAAACGAAATCAATGGCATTTACAGATGAAAATGCACCTGTTGTGAGTGCTCCTGCGGCTGAAGATGTGACCGCACCAGCCAAGGCTGAAGAAAACTCTGCCAAGGAGAAAAAGCTTAAGGCTCCCAAGGGTTCGAAACCCGCACCTACTCATCCTTCCTATACAGAGATGGTGACGGAAGCCATTAGCAATCTGAAGGAAAGGACTGATTCAAGCCCTCATGCTATTGCGAAATTTCTTGAAGACAAGTATAAGCCTGTCCTGTCGGCCAATTTCAAGAAGAAGCTCTCTGTTCAGCTCAAAAGCATGGTTGTCAAGGGAAAGCTTACAAAGGTCAAGGCTTTCTATAAATTGTCTGAGCAGCTGAAGAAGCCTGCTAAGCCAAAGGCAGCAAAGAAGCCTACTGCAAAGCCTCAATCTGCTATTGCCAAGCCTAAAGTTGCTGCTAAACCTAAGGCCGCTAAGAAGGCTCCTGCTGCAGCAAAACCTGCTGCCAAACCCGATGCAGAAATGGGAAAAGTGTGTACTTGGTTACCTCCCGAGCCCAGTGGATATCTTCATATTGGACATGCAAAAGCTACCTTTTTAAACGAATACTTTGCTCAGAGGTATAAAGGGTGCTTATTATATGCTTTGATGACACAAACCCTGCTAAAGAAAGCAGTGAGTTTGCAGAGAACATATTGAATCATCTTGATACGCTAGGCATTAAAGGAGAAGGACCTACATATACTTCAAATTATTTTCCTCGGTTAGTAGAGATGGCTGAGAAAATGATATCCGAGAAGAAGACCAACCCGAAATGGAAGCAGACGTTCGCCTTCTCCAAGGAGCACATCCAGAGTTCCTTCGTGGAGGTCACTGTGAAAGACAAAGACAATTTCGTTGGGTGCATTGCCTTCGACCACAACGAGGTGCCCACAAGGGTGCCGCCGGACAGTCATCTGGTGCCACAGTGGTCCAGGCTGGAGGACCGCAATGGGGACAAGGGCGGTGAGGGTGCCAAGATTGGGAAGGTGAGGATCGGACTCTTGACCCTAGAGACTGATAAAATTTACACTCACCAGTACCCCTTGTTGGTTCTGCATCCCACTGGGGTAAAAAAGATGGGGGAAGTTCAATTGGCTGTGAGGTTCACATGTTCTTCACTTGTTAACATGATGGCTATTATACCATGCCACTGCTGCCCAGGATGCATTACATGTATCCTTTGAGTGTGGGCCAGCTGGGAAGCCTGAGGTACCAGGCCATGAACATTGTGGCGATGCGGCTGAGCAGGGATGAGCCTCCCTTGTGGAAGGAGGTTGTGGAGTACATGATTGATGTGAATTCTCACATGTGGAGCATGTGGCGCAGCAAAGCCAACTTCTTCAGGATCTTGGGCGTGCTATCAAGGTTCATAGCCGTGACCAAGTGGTTTGGGGAGATTTGCTATTGGAAGAATCCTGTGACAATGGTCTTAGTCCACATCCTGTTCCTGATTCTCGTATGGTACACTGAGCTTATTCTGCCTACTATTTTCCTTTACATGTTCTTGATTGGAATATGGCATTATCGCTAGAGGACATGACATCCTCCCCACATGGACACCCGCCTCTCGCATGCTGAGGCTGTGCATCCTGATGAGCTTGCTGAGGAGTTTTTTGGGCAGAGAGCCAAGAGTATGGGAGAATGGAGATACGTATTGAGAAGGGGAGCAGTTTTAATGGAGAAGTTAGAAGCTTTATCTATCGAAGGATTAATTGTTAGTGATAGACGGAGAAGCTCCCAGGAAGAGGTTCAGGAAAGGGCAGCAACTGGCCTTGCAACATTCGTGCCCAAATTGATTATGCGTGCCCATGTTTTGGAGGTTATTAAAACCAATGTGCTTTGGAGGAGATTCATCCGGAGCTTTCTTGAACAGAATTTGGCGACGTTAAAATCTTCGTTGTGGTTGATGTAACATTACAAGTGGAGACCTGAAGTGGGGATATCTATGATCTCTATTTGCAGCTGTGGTTGAACTTCAAGTGGGAGATTGTTGGCGGGTGAAGTCCAACCGTTTTCTTGGACATCCATTACACTGTCCTCTGACACTTCTTTTATTCCTTCGGATGCCTTTGTTGGCAGGAGTTACAATACATTGTAAGGAGGAGTTTATAGTTAGTTATTACGCTGTTGTTAAAAAAGAGATGGAGAACAGCTTCAAGATTTTACTTTGTAACAGAGTATACTGTTAAGTTTAATAAAATAGATATCCCTGCTGTTCATAGTGGACGTAGCCATTTTAATGGTGAACCACTTTAAATTTCTTGTGTCTTCTACCTGCTTATTTCTGTGTGTTCTGTTTTTTATTTTCATTGCTGGTTTCTTCCCCGGTTTGGGGTTTTCCCAGGGTAAATCATGTGTTGTGGTTTGTGTTCTTGTTGCATGCCTGTGTTTGTTGTTTCCGCTGCATTCTTGGCTGGGGTTTGGTTTAATTCCTTACACTCTCACCTTGCCCTCTTCAGGATCTGGGTGATCAAAAGGTGTATCAAAATTGTTTGTGCAATCAATTTCAGTTAGAATATTTTGAAGTAGGGTGGTTATTACATTATCTTCTTCAAAACTTGCCATGTACAGAGCTTTCACTCGGATGTGAATCAATTCATGTTATCATTACACTCGGATTGTTCTTAAGAAATAAGGAAATAAATTTACTTCTGCCATAACATACTGAATTTGTAACAGATTTACTATGTTTTCTTCCAGATTGCCCTTGCGATATGAATTTCGGTCAGCCTAGGGACTAAATTGTTGTAGGCAAATAAGGAGAGGTAAAAATTATATCATTAAAATTTAGATGTAAATTTCACATTAGCATGTTTTTTACTTATCAGTTATTACATAAATGAGACGAAGATTTAGTTTTTATAAAGCAATAATATTAGGTAACTATATATATACACTAAAAGTTAACGATTGCAGTCCAATGAATTACTTATTAAATTTTTATATAAATATCACTTTCAAAATTTAAACCTAGATCTCTGTATTAAAAATCCAATGATTCAACTAATTAAGCTCAACCACTTTTAACTCATTTTAAAAATACTGCATTGATATTCTAACGACTGTCATGGCGAGCTGGAATATTTTAATGATATTCTCTGTTCATGAGGACATTTTTTTGCTGAAGTCTTATATTTGTAATATCCTCCATTTCTATTTCTTAAAAATATGTTTTCTTATTAGAGGGTTATGTCCGAGGAATGCCCAGGGTTTGGAATTTATTAACACAATCATTAATCCTGGAGGCCATAACACACAACTCAAACATACAATCACTGCAATACAGAATGCTAAAATAATAAAATTTCATACCAAAAACATCAATTTTTACAAAGTACATCGTTCACACAATTCACAGGCGAATTTGGGATTAGCAAGCGTGATGCAATATAGTGCTTTTGATAGTTGGAAATCTGTCGTATCTTCCATATGTAGTTCACAACCGAACTAGTTTTACACTCTCACACCTTAACATTGTCATTTGTGACCAGATCTTCAGAGAAAAAAAAATCAAGCTGGGCCTACTATATCATTTTGAGTTTATGAGCATGACGCAGCAGTGGAAATAAAAGCCTTCGGTGATTAAATAAGAAAATTTACCCGGACATCCAGAATTATGACATGTGCGCCATCGTCAGGCTCTTTGCGCCCTGAACTTACTTCCCTCGCGCCGCCGCCGCCGCCTCCGCCGCCGCCACTTCCTCCGCTGCCGCCGCCGCCGCCTCCTCCAGTGAGGACACTGGAAATGCACGCCGTCTTAAAAGCAAAAAGACGCCTTCCTTGAGAGCGTGTTACCATTACTCCTCTTCCACTAGTGAGGACAGGGGAAATGCAGCGCAGATGTAGATGCTTCAACAAAGCTGGTGTATCCGCCATTAACATACGCCCCTGCATGAAACAACGACCTTCCATTATTCCTCTTCTCCGCTGAATTTGGCGAACGTACTGTGTTGTCACGCTCCATTTAGCAAGGCAATCCATTGGAGAAGGCAGGAAGAAGCTCTCCCTACGTCTCCGTTTGTGAATATTCAACATCAACGCTCTCTACTTTATCCCTGTCATCTGTCATCGTACTTATTAGCCTCTCTACTTTATCCCTGTCATCGTAGTTATTAGCCTCGTGGACGTTGAATGAATGAATGAAGGGTTTTAATAACATCCACAAGGTCAGAGAGTTTATGGGACCACAGATACCAAAACACGCTGCAAAAAGAACCAAAACCCGCAGGAAAACCATGAGTCGCAAAAGGCAGAACGCCCACACAGCACCTAACTGAACTCCCTTGGATCTTAGATCTTCTGCTATGAATCTTGATCAAGTAGACAGCAAGTTTAGTTAACCTCTCTTCTTCAAACAAGTTGGTCAAGGAGTCAACATTCAAAGTATCCATGTAACTGGCCCTAATACCCTTGTAAGTTGGGCACTCCATTCCATGTAACTGGCCCTAATATACTTGTAAGTTGGGCACTCCATAATGTAGTGTCATTCAGTCTCCACTAATTCCATATTGCAAAAAAAGCAAATTCTCTTCTCCCATTCTTCTTTAGGCCTCATCCACCTTCCAGTTTCACATCTAAGTTGGTGTGAACTAGTCCTTAGCTGGGCCATTAGCATTTTCGCTTTCTATTTTATGTCCTCTCCTAAGTAGCTCTTTTGTGTGTGGTCATATAAGGGATTGAAATGTGTTATGTAATATTGTCTTTTCTTTCCCATTTGCCTTGTCCACATGCTTACTTTGACTTTTTCTTGCACGTATTTTTTAATATCCTCTTTAATATTTGGGCATTCTTTTATGCTAATACCCCACTTATTCATCCACCTGTCATTCTATTTCATCCATGTACTCTTCCTTCTTTCTAACTTTTCCTCTACTGCCCTTTTGGGCCATTGGGACATCTCCATGTTCTCGAGCCTCTTTAAATAACTTAACATCCGAGTCAGTGCTAATGCCTCCATAGGAAAGGCACCGGCTTCAACTAGCACAATCTCATAAGGGACCGATGCTTTTGTTATGAAGCTACTTGTGATTAGATGATTTTGTAGCCTCTCTATTTGTCTCCACTTCATCTCAAATGTGTTACCACCCCAAACCTCGCAACCATAAAGCACCACAAGTAGCCCAAAAAGAGTTCTTTTAGTTTTCCAATCCCACAATTCAGCCCTTTTGCACCGATTTTGTAATGAGTATAGGGCTTTCCAACCCCCTTGTATCCTTTTAGCTCTACATGTCTCCCAAATGAGCTTATTGTGGAAATCAAGACCAAGATATTTGTTCATTGACCACTTGTAGGGGGCTACCATCAAAGACAAATTCCATCAAAGCCTTCTTTCTTTTCAAGGTAAAGATCATGATCTTAGTTTTGCTAGTGTTCACTTGCATCCCAACCTCTTGACAAAACAATTCTAGAGCTTTCAAGTGTTCCTTCAAGTCGTGTGTTGTTTTTTCCATTAGAATAAGATCATCCACGTATAAAAGCAGCTTTATTACATAACTAGCCAAGTGAACTCCCCCTCCACCAAACTTGTTTATCCACTCCTCTAATTTGTCAATGTACAGACCAAACAAGGTAGGAGATAACGGACAGCCCTATTTGACCCCAATGTCAATCCCGAAGCATTCCGATAATCCTTGCTTGGTTCTAATTTTGGCACGACCCTGATCGTACAACCTATGAACAACAACCCTATACTTTTTTGAAATTCTCAGCTCTTCCATTCTACTCCATAATTTGCTTCTAGGAACTATGTCAAATGCCTTCTTGAAGTCGACAAAACAACAAAAGACCTCTTCCCCTTGCTTATCCCAAACCTTTTCATTCAAGTGTCTAAGGGTAATGCTGTGATTGATTGTAGAATGCTTTGGCCTAAAACCTGCTTATCCTTTCGCTCTCTTTCCCTCCTTTTCTGCCCACATACTGATACGACACTCAACCATACTCCCAAAGAGTTTGCGAAAAAGAGGATTGATCATTATGGTGCGGTAGTTCGAAGGGTTATTGAGATCTCCACTTTTAAGCAAAGGGATGACGACACTGGTCATCCAATTTGCAGGGAACCCATTCCGGATGACTCCATTAAATATTCTTTTGATATGCGGTGTGAGGACTTCCATGTCCCATTTTATGTGCTCTGCTTGTAAACCATCTATGTCACACACTTTACCCACCACTAGCTTTTTAATTCCTTCTTTAATGTCTTTTGTAAAAAAGAGTTTGACCATTGAGTTGGTAACTGGGGGGCATCTTTATTTTGATCACGCTCTTATAGCTGCTTTGCATAATCCAACCATTGGGAATCGATAATGTCGTTTTCTGCAATTGTGTTTTTTTGTTGCAATTCTTTCCAGAAGCCTTTCGAGTTGCGCTTCCCAAGAGAAATCAACTCTTTTCTTCTTGTTTGCCTCTTTTTTCATTCTAACTAACTTTCCATGCTCCTTTTCATTTCCATAGATTTTCATCTTTCTCTTTGCTGCCTTGCAATCTTCGTCATACCACGGATTAGCCAGAAAGTTGTTTTTTAAGCTTCTTTTAGGCCTAGACCTATTGCACAGACTGATAGCTTTGTGAATTATCAATGTCAACTTATCACTGCCTATCACTCTCCTACTTATATTGGTTGTCATGGTATCTTTTATTCCTTGTAGTTGTTTGAAAGATCTCTTGGTTTTCCTATATCAAGAGGATTGTGCCTTGGGGTACCATTTTCTTTGGTTATGTTGTGATCTATCTTGATGTTGATGTGGAGTGTCTTTTTGCATGTTGATCTTTACATAAATGGGATTGTGATCAGATTTCATTTCTAGAGGATACTCTCTCACTTCAACATCTGTTAGCCTTGCCAAAAGATTCTGAAAGCAAATAACATAATCTACCACACTTTGCCCATTGGACGTTTGACATGTAATATTCCCTAAAATCAGCCATGTTTTGATGGTCGTGTTTGGACACGTTAAAAGTTATTCTATTCTATTATATACTTTGATGGGGAGGAGTTTGGCGATTCTTGTAATGGTGAAATTTGCATACCTATGCCAATTCCAATTTAGTTTTGGGTTCATTTTGATGGAATGTCTTAATACAATTATATAAGTAATTCATGTCCAAGTTTTTATATATAGGCTTTATTATTAGTTCATTCCACATATTTATTTATGATTTTGAGATGTTATATTCTCCATCCTTGGTCAATTTTGTGACTTGTAGGTTCATTTGATATGGCATCGAATTGATCTCAATTTTTTTAAATTGAAAATTGTCAACTCTTACGACTAGTCGTTGGGATTCAACTTGATACATGTTTGTGTGACTATTTGTTATGTCTTGGTATTTAAAAACATTCACTCGTACATCCAAACACATGGAAGGAATATTTGAAAATCCTAAGCATTAAAAGGAGAAATGATTCTAGGAATAGTTTTTATTTGGAGTACTAAAAGGAACCAACATATGCATGAAAATCATCTTAGACACCTCCATGTTTAAGAGTGTTATCTTTGATATTCATCTTTGACCATAAAGTCATTCTAATTAAGGGGGTCAACCTAAGAGAACACAGCCCTTGCAATCTAACAATTTCACCAAGGTATCTTTCTGTTACATCCCTAATTTTGTCCTATTATTATTTTTTTACTTTTACTTGGACATAAGTAAATCTATTTTGATGTTTAGATTAATATCAAGGAAAGACATAGATTCTATTGAATGTCATTTATGGAATTATGGAAACGATTATGTTATATCGATTTAATAACTGCATTATGTGAATTTGGTTTATTATTTGAATAATGATGCACTGATCATAATCTGTTGATTTCAAGTTTTATATAGGAATACAGGTTTCGGATAACTCTCAAAGAAAAGAGAGAAAGAGAGTATCTTTCGAGGAGAGAAATATAGACCTTGGGTTACAAGTGATTATTTGCCAAAATGAGTATAAGTGTTTAACAAAAACGTGAACCAATATCAATAGAGGTAAGTCATGTTTTGTCAGTTACTTTTGGATCTAATCGACAGGTAGTCGATATCTTTTGATTCTTTTCTAGGCAAATCGTGTGTGTGTCGACATTGTCGTTTGTAAAGAAAACAACGTCGTCTGAGTAGAACGGTGTCCATTAACGATTACGTAAGTATTACTGTTGCAAATATGTGCATATGATGTGTTGTCATTAATGTCAACATATCTCTTTGTCAAAGACAGTGAAGACAGTGCAGTTCAGTAAAGTAGATTGCTCTGCATTTCCGGTGAGAAGAAGATCAGAGTCTGTGGATAAAGGGTTTTGTAGAGGATTCTCTGAAGTTGCTCCAGTTAAGATTTGAGAGGTCCGCATGGAGGATTGGTGAAGTTATGGCCATCTGAGTAGAACCGGGTTTTGCAGTTGTTCAGAAGTAACAGAGTGATAGGAATTTGGTCCGGATTGCTCCGCATTGGAATATTATGGTATGCGGTTCTAGAGGTATGTTTGGGATGTTGGTGTGTATCCTCAACTCAAGTGGTTCATGGTTTGGAGGTCCGCAAGCAATCTTTCTAGTGTAACAGTCATGACAATTAGTGTTCTTAAGTTCCCGGATGAAGATGCAAGTGTTTATGGTGATTTGAGGTGATGCGGTTATTTTTGTTGATTTCATTGTGCTTGTGGTGGTCTCTGGATCGTGTGCCTGTTGTGTTGGTGGTCCACATTGAGGATTGAGCTCGTGGTTGAAGATTTCTCTTTAGGTGTTGTTCTTTCCAGTCTTGGCCGACCGAATGCTTGGTGCATGTTGCAAATGATCTAAGAAGAGTTCTATGGAGCGTGGCATGTTGTTCGAGGAAGATTTGAGTCCCAGCTATGTTTGGATGATAGTGTAATGGTTCACATGAAGCATTTTAAGTCTTGTGATTGTAATTGCTTGTAATGCCTATCTTGGAGAATGTTCCAAATAGATGATTGTAAGGGAGAGAAAATAATTAGATTCTAAGAGAGGTCCAAAAGGCAGAGCAAAAAAGAGGAGAAGAATAGGAAGAGCAGTGAAGATGCGAAGATAGCGAAGAAGTGTTTGAGGGCAGAGCAGAAGTGTTGTGAGCTTCAATGGAACTGAACCTTGGCATGGAGAAGATGTTGTTTCTCAGTTTAACCTTTCAGTGTTAACCTTGTGAATAGTTTTGTAGGCAGTGAACCTCCTTTGAGCAGTGAGCTCTGGGCAATGCGCCCGAAGGCAAGTGCCTTCCCATTTTTCTATTCTTTTAACAGAGAATAAATCTTGTGGGTTAACCCCCACTGTGGTTTTTCCCTTAACCGGGTTTCCACAAAAATCTTGGTGTTATGTGTGTTGATTATGTTCCTGCTCATGTATTGGTGATTCATGCTTTCAGAGTTATATCATTAATTTGTTAATAAGTGGTAAAGAATATTAAATGTAGCAAAAGATAAAAGTTTTGTGACAACTAATTCACCCCCCTCTTAGTTGTCTGCCCTAATTTCAACAATTGGTATTAGAGTCGGTTCCTCTAAAAGAAGCTTGACCGCTTGAGGAGATCCAGGATGACGACATACAAGGACAGTCTGAGATTTGATGGAACAAATTACTCTCTTTGGAAGAATCACATGGAGTGTCATTTGCAATGCATGGGTGATCCTTATTGGTTGATAACTAAGAATGAGTATACTCCTCCAAAGAATGGTCCTGCAACTCCAGATCAAATCAAAGAAGCTGAATACAACATTCGGGCTATGGAAGCATTGTTGAGTGCCCTGACTGATACACAAATGACCAATGTCTTGGAATTGAAAACTGCTCATGGAATCTAGAAGAAGTTGGAAACTCTGTATGAAGGTGATGCATATGTCAAATGTGCTAAGCTACAAAGCCTGAAGGGTCGATACGAAAGTTTGAAGATGAGTGAAGATGAAAACATCACTTCCTACATGCAGAAGGTGAATGAACTTGTGTGCAGTATCAGGCATGCTGGTGGAAAACTAGAAGAATCAGAGATTGTTGGCAAAGTGCTCAGATCCTTACCTACTTCATACAAGCACAAAGTTGCTGCTATTGAGGAGATCAGGACTATGACAGATGTTACAAGGGATCAGTTGGTTGGCAAGCTTTTAGCATTTGAAATGAGTGAGTTTGGTGATTCTCTTCCTAAATCATAATCTCCTTTTAAGGCCAGTGTTTCCAGGAAGCAAAGATTTGATCGAGGTGAAAGCTCTTCAAGAAGACTAACCAGATATGAGAAGGCAAGGAAGGAACTTGAAGAAGATGAATTGGAGCTTGAAGAACTTGAAGCCCTTATTACCAAAAGATTACCAAGAGGATCTGGTAAGTATGAAGGAAAGTTGCCTTTCAAATGTTTTGCTTGCAATAAGATTAGTCATTTTGCTTCAAGATGTCCAGAGAGGGTTTCAAAGCCAAACCCTAACAGACCTAGGGTTCAGAAGAAATGCTACTATGTCCAAGAAGTTGATGATGAAGGAGTCACAGATGAAGAATCTAATATGGGAAGTACCTCTAAAAATGAATGGGTGTTCATTGCTATCAAAGAAGAAGATCCAGTGCCTACCGAATCTGCTAGCTATGTGAATGTGGAAAGCGCCTTGGCTGGTCAGGTTGAAGAAAACAGTGAATGGGTGATTAACAATGAATGTTCTCATCATATGACTAGTGATAAAAGTAAGTTTGTAAGTTTGGAAAGATATGAAGGTGGAATTGTGAAGTTTGGAGACAACTCAGCTGGTAGAATCCGTGGCAAAGGATCCATCTCTTTTGATGGCAAGAATAACACTAATGATGTGTTGTATGTAGAAGGGTTGAAGCCTAATCTTCTCAGCGTTGGACAGTTGGTTGACAAAGGGTATGATCTTCGATTCAAGGATGGAAAATGTAGAATTTTGGAAAGCTCCGAAACTAAAATTGCATCTGGTACACAGACTAGAGGTAATATCTTTCATTTAAGTGGTACTGGTAAGAGTTGTTTGATTGCTCAAATTGATCAGAATTGGTTATGGATTAGGAGAATGTGTCATGTAAACTTTGATAATATTGTCAAGATAAGTACTACTCAAGCTGTGAGAGATCTTCCAAAGCTTGTGAAACCTGTTAATAGCATGTGTAAGGAATGTATGTTGGGCAAACATAATAGAGCTACAATCAAAAGTAAAGAATGATTTTCAAGTGGATTGTTGGAACTTGTGCACACTGATTTGTGTGGTCCTGCCAGAGTTAGGAGTTTTCAAGGAGATAGATACTTTATGTTGTTGATTGATGATTACTCCCAGATGATGTGGGTCACTTTCATGAGAGAGAAATTAGAGGCTCTTGACAGATTCAAGGTGTTCAAGGCTAGGGTGGAGAATGAGATTGGTGTGAAGATAAAGTGTTTGAGATCTTACAGAGGTAGAGAGTTTACCTCCAGTGAGTTTAATGCATTCTGTGAAAATAATGGAATAAGAAGATAGTTATTTGCTCCTAGGACTCCTCAACAAAATGGAGTTGTGGAAAGGAAGAACCAAACTATTCAAGAGGCTACTAGAACCATGATGATGGAGGCAAATGTTCCACATTTCTATTGGAGAGAGGCTGTGAGTACTGTTGTCTACACTCTTAACCGGGTGCAGATTAAAGGTAATACTGGTAAAACACCTTATGAACTGTGGTTTGGTCATACTCCTATTGTGAAATACTTCAGAATTTTCGGTAGTAAATGCTATACCAAGAGAGATGAAGATCTAGGCAAGTTTGATGCAAGATGTGATGAAGGAATATTTCTGGGTAACTCTAACCAAAGCAAGGCATACTGATGCTTTAACAAGAGATTGAAAAGGATTGTTGAAAGTGCTAATGTCAAGGTTGATGAAAGCAAGGAGAGGACTACCAAGTCTTGTGGATATGAATCAGATGATCGAAATGAAAGTCCAAATGAAGGAAAGATTCAAATTGCTCTGAAGAATCCAGTGACTCAAGAAGCTAGTGCAAACATTGAGGAACATGTTCAAGATTCAGAAGTTCAAGAAAATCCCAAAACTCCCAGGTATGTAAGGTTGAATTATTTTGAAGATCAGATTATAGGAGATAGAAATAAAGGTGTTCAAACTAGAATAAAATTTGTTGAAGAACAAGAAGAGTATTGTTTGATTTCAAAGATTGAACCAAAATCAGTGAATGAAGCTTGTAATGATGAAAGTTGGGTAAAAGCAATGTAAGAAAAATTAATGCAAATTGAAAAGAATCATACTTGGGATCTTGTTCCTGGACCTAAAAACAAAAATGTATTTGGAACTAAATGGGTCTTCTGGAATAAATTGAATGAAGATGGTGAAGTTGTGAGAAACAAAGCAAGATTGGTGTGCAAAGGATATGCTCAGGTAGAGGGAATTGATTTTGAAGACACGTTTTCTCCAGTGGCAAGAATCGAAGCAGTCAGATTATTTCTTGCCTTTGTTGTTTACAAAGATTTCAAAGTTTATCAAATGGATGTCAAGTCAGCATTCCTAAATGGAGAATTGGAAGAAGTCTACATTGAGCAACTAGAAGGTTTCTAGTTGTCTGATCAAGGAGATAAGGTCTACAGATTGAGGAAAGCATTGTATGGACTTAAACAAGCCCCAAGAGCCTGGTATGCAAGATTAGATAATTATCTGCTAAAGTTAGGTTTTAGCAAAGGCACAGCTGACAATAATCTTTATATCAAAAATGATCATGAACACATCTTGATTGTCGAGGTATTTGTTGATGATATCATCCTTGGTGGAAATGAGAGCATGTGTAAAAAACTTGTTGCTCAGATGCAAAGTGAATTTGAGATGTCCATGCTTGGTGAAATGAATTTCTTCTTGGGTCTGCAAATCTTTCAGTCAGATAAGGGCATCTTCATATCTCAGTCTAAGTATGTAAAAGAGTTGTTGAAAAAGTTTGGAATGGAGGATTCAAAACTAGTGAGTACTCCTATGATAACCGGATGCAAGTTGAGTAAAGATGATGATTCCCCTAAGGTAGATCAGAAAAGGTATAGATCAATGATTGGAGGACTGCTTTATCTGACTCATACCAGACCTGATATTATGAATACAGTTGGCCTTGTTGCTAGATTTCAAGTTGATCCTAGAGAATCTCATGTTATAGAAGTCAAAAGAGCTTTCAGATATATGAAGGGAACATCTAATTATGGCTTATGGTATCCTAAGGATGATGATTTCACTCTTCATGCATATACAGACACTGATTGGGCAGGAGATGTGGATGACAGGAAGAGTACTAGTGGTGGTGCATTTTTCTTAGGAAAGAGATTGGTTTCTTGGTTGAGCAAAAAGTGGGAGGCAATATCTTTGTCTACTGCAAAGGCAGAGTATATAGCAGTAGCAAGTAATTGTACTCAAGTTTGGTGGATGAAGCAAATGTTGAAGGATATCACAATTATGTTTGAAGAGCCTGTTACAATCTTCTGTGATAATTCAAGTGCAATAAACATCTCTAAGAATCTGGTGTTGCATTCAAAGACAAAGCATATATCCATCAAGTTTCACTTTTTGAGAGAGAAGGTAAATGAGAATGAAGTCAGATTGGAGTTTATTTCTTCAAAAGATCAGATTGCGGGTATCTTCACTAAGTCTCTACCTAAGGATACTTTTGAGTATCTTAGATTAAAGCTAGGGGTTATTAGCCCTCCTGTTCATAACTAAGGTGCACTAGTGTGCATCAATCCGATGGAACTCACAGTCATATCTTGTGATTTGGATTGGTGTTAAGGGGATGCTACTCAGGGGGAGTAGTCAGTGTGTTAATTCTGGAGTTCAGTTTGGTTTTATCTAAGAAACAAAAAGGGGGAGAGATGATTGCAAATATGTTCCCTTTGCCATTGATGTCAAAGGGGGGGAGAAGTCATGTGAAAAACTTGGAAGTAAGTAGTTGCTGGTGAAAGGGGGAGCAATGAAGAGAGTAGTTGCAGGCATGATAAGAGAAAGGGAGAGAAGTCCTTGTCTTGAGTGGTTGCAGGTGTGATAAGAGAAAGGAGGAGAAGTCCTTGTCTTGATGGTTGAATCAGGTTTCCACATCATATGTTGCCATCAATGACAAAGGGGGAGATTGTTGCAAATATGTGCATATGATGTGTTGTCATTGATGTCAACATATCTCTTTGTCAAAGACAGTGAAGACAGTGTAGTTCAGTAAAGTAGATTGCTCCGCATTTCCAGTGAGAAGAAGATCAGAGTCTACAGACTAAAGGGTTTTGTAGAGGATTGTCCGAAGTTGCTCTAGTTAAGATTTGAGAGGTCCACATGGAGGATTGGTGAAGTTATGGCCATCTGAGTAGAACCAGATTTTGTAATTGTTCAGAAGTAACAGAGTGACAGGAATTTGGTCTGGATTGCTCCGCATTGGAATATTATGGTCTGCAGTTCTAGAGGTATGTTTGGGATGTTGGTGTGTATCCCCAACTAAAGTGGTTCGTGGTTTGGAGGTCCACAAGCAATCTTTCTAGTGTGACAGTCATGATAGTTAGTGTTCTTAAGTTCCTGGATGAAGATGCAAGTGTTTCTGGTGATTTGAGGTGATGCGGTTGTTTTTGTTGATTTCATTGTGCTTGTGGTGGTCTCTGGATCATGTGCCTATTGTGTTGGTGGTCTGTATTGAGGATTGAGCTCGTGGTTGAAGATTTCTCCTTAGGTGTTGTTCTTTCTAGTCTTGGTCGACTGGATGCTTGGTGTGTGTTGCGGATGATCTAAGAAGAGTTCTATGGAGCGTGGCGTGTTGTTCGAGGAAGATTTGAGTCCCAGGTATGTTTGGCCAACAGTGTAATGGTTCACATGAAGTGTTTTAAGTCTTGTGGTTGTAATTGCTTGTAATGCCTATCTTGGAGAATGTTCTAGATAGATGATTGTAAGGGAGCAAAAATGATTAGATTCTAAGAGAGGTCCAAAAAGCAGAGCAGAAAAGAGGAGCAAAAGAGAAAGAGTAGTGAAGATGTGAAGATAGTGAAGAAGTGTTTGAGGGCAGAGCAGAAGTGTTGTGAGCTTCAATGGAACTAAACCTTGGCATGGAGAAGATGTTGTTTCTCAGTTCAACCTTTCAGTTGTAACCTTGTGAATATTTTTGTACGCAGTGAGCCTCCTTTGAGCAGTGAGCTCTGGGAAGTGCGCCCGAAGGCAAGTGCCTTCCCATTTTTCTATTCTTTTAACAGAGAATAAATCTTGTGGGTTAACCCCCACCATGGTTTTCCCCTTAACTGGGTTTCCACGTAAAAATCCTGGTGTTATGTGTGTTGATTATGTTCCTGCTCATGTGTTGTTGATTCATGCTTTCATAGTTATATCATTAATTTGTTAATAAGTGGTAAATAAGATTAAATGCAGCAAAAGATAAAAGTTTTGTGACAACTGATTCACCCCCCCTCTCAGTTGTCTGCCCTAATTTCAACAATTACATCGTCATTGTCACAAAATGGTTGAGTTAGTATCCTTGAGTCATTTAAGGTTTTATTGTCGACATTCAATGTCATACAATGATCTCATCAAGTCAATATTGACGTGATTTAATGAAAGTTTTTGAAGGGGAGACACGCTCAACCCTTTCACATTATTCGTAAGTCGTTCGACTTATTATTATTTTAATAATGACCGAAGTTATATTTGGACTGGGACTATTAATAATATTGTGGTTATTAGTTTAATAAAAAGGGTTGCTTGAGGTTTACGAGAGTAACTGCCTTGTTTATAATGATGTTATCAACCCATATTAATCATCTTAATTACTTGTCTTCACCCTCTAAGGAGCTGGGGTAGTGAGTAAAGGGTAATTACTATACCACGTTATCTTTTGCTTAACCGTCGGGAAGCCATAGGTAATTCATTTTGGTGTCTTTATGATTTAAATGAGGTTGTTTTAACAACATTTAGTTGTGGTTTAAGGAAACTATGAGACGTGTTCTTTTGATGGTATGCTACACCACGTATTTCCCACAATGGTGTGATTAAGTCTCTTAAATTCTTTTTAGTGGAGTTTCCACAATTCTAAAGGGAATTGTTTTAACCTTTCTAGTAGTGGAGCCTTAGAATCGAAAGTCATAGAATAACTTCGGTGCATCCATCTTTATGAGGTTGGTTAGTCGTGGCAAAAGAGATAGCGACTCATTGTTGAGTCATGTGCCTTATTTAAAACCGACTACCATAGAATTTAAGGGGGATGGCAGTGGAAAAAGTGAAGGTGGATAGCTGAGATTGGAGTAACACAGAGATAAGAGTGTGGTCTTTGCACTTAGCAAAAAAAAAGATTGCAGGTTGTGAGCTATCGTTGACAGGGAGAAACGTAGCAGGTTTTCTTCCTTATTCGATAATCTTGCATTATACATATAGCAACAGATTTGATTATGTCTCTTCTACCTTTACCATAGCTGAGTATATTAGCGCCTACTTGCAGCATATAACTCTTTGTCGATGTTGCTTATCTTGTTTTCTTGTTGATATTATAACTTTCTTTATGCTCTAAGCTTAGAGGCAATGATATTGATTCTTTAATAGCCAACGACCTAAGTGTATTTTAATGGTTGATACTCTTTGGACAAGTTTGTTAGAAAGGCTTCATTTTGATATGCAACGTGTAATAGGTTTGGATAATCTTGTAGCATAGGTTCTTTCCTTGCGTGAAGACCTTAATTATTATATGATTTTTCATACAGTTCATACTTTTGATTAGTTGTGGAGTCAAAGTGTCTAAGCATTAGAGGTCAATGTCTATAATGGCACAAAGGCCGACATTCCTAAGAAAAATAGCCTTCATATATTATAATGGTACTTGTGCATGGGCGAACGATAGAATTTGAGAGTGATAATAAGAGTGTAGTTACTCGAATATTATAGAGTCAACTATATATGTGCATAATCATATTATACAGATTTGGAATGACATTGTTCAAGCGGATTATCTATATTTTTATGATCTTGCTTGTGTATGTTTCAAGTGCAAAACTATACAACCATTTTATATATATTTAGTAAGATGTAACTTACTATAGCAATAATACCTTTTACCCATAAGGATACTTTAGTCTTTAAATGATTGTGATATCATTTGGGGTTACCTTCTAGCAGATGCAAAAGCTGAGTTGTATTCCTCATCACTGGTTATTAGTGATTTGATATCTCTTAGTTAAGGAATAGAAAGAGAAACTTAACTTTGAGTTCAAGAGGATATTAAATGAGACATTTAACTAGGGTTGACAAACAACTCAAACTAGTCCTTGTTCTTTGGTTATAAAATCAAACCTAAGTCAATATTCTAGACACATATGGAACCATAGGGTTTGATATAATTAATTTCTCTTTGTAAAGGGAAAATAATCTAGTTATTAAAAGATTGGACATCCTCTTAGTAGTTAAAACCATGGAAAACAATCTTCTTTCTAGTCAAGAGTGGTGAAACCTAGAAATGACCTTGTAGTCAAAATAAGACCTAGGGGTTAATCCTATTGCTTACTAGATTATTACTTTATGGGAATATATGTTTGTTAATCCATTATGATGGTATAAGAAGGATAAAACCTAAAAATTGACCCGATAGGGAAATTTTATATACTAAACCTTTGTGATCACTAAATAGATCGACAATGAATAGGGGGCAAGTACTCTATCTATGAATGTTTATTCTTACTTGGCAGAGAAGAATTTGCAAGTCTTAAGATGTCTTGAAAATAGTATTCTTGTGCTCTTAGAAAACTTTAGTTTCAAATGGGTATCATTAAGGGAATACTTTGCTCTTAGGATGTCCAAAGTGAATGGATTTTCCCTACTTCAACTTAGATGAAAACACTCATTTATTTAAGACTCTATATAATTCATTATGCTAAAAGGGAAGAACTTTAATATGATTTCATGTGGATAGCAATTGGGATAAGACTATCAACCAGTTAAACTAAACTTGGGAGAAGCTTAGATTTGGATTTGAATCGTTTGGCATTATTGTTATCGAGGTATTCTCTTATATTTTAAAGTAGACTTGTTTGGAAGTTTGAAATGACCTTTAAGTCGAAAGAAGACTAAATGAAAAATATTTACTTAAACATTATTCCTTCTAGAATTTATTGTTCTATATTCCATTATCATGGAAAAGCAAACCCTAGATTGACCCAGTAGGGTTAATTTATTAAATGAACCCTTTTAGGTTACAACTTGTTTCTATATGGGTCGACAAAGAAGGTCGAGTACCCTAAATAATAATAATGTTCATTTTATTTACTTATCGAAAGGATGACGTGATCTTATCAATAACATTTATCATTGGTTTGATAACTTTTTAGATTGTTTATAAATTGACTTAAAGTTCTTTATGTGTCATTAAGTTTTGGGATCTCGGTTTTGCAAGGATGCAATAAGTATCCTCGTATAAAGAGTAAATCCATAAGACCTATGGAACATTGACAATGTTCGTAAACTTGTCTAAGTCGGGAAGACTAAAATATTGAATTTGTCAGGATTATATAGTTAAACATGGTTGACCAAGTCAAATTGTAGGAATATGACAGTATCCAAGTCAAGTTGGGGTGGGTGAACATTACGACTACGTTCATTATGAACGTTATTGATATTAAAACTTTGGCCAAAGTAATGCATTCATTTTCTGCATGCGTTGTTCGTTCACTGTATCTGGATTGCATAACCTATCAGAAATCATAATTAGCTAGAGGGTATCTAGGGTTATATTGTTGATAGAGTTGTGTAGGATACAACACTATGTAATTGGAAAGGAAAATTACCACTGGTCACCTTTGATCTATATTCCTCATGGAGGGTAGGGCCACTTCCTATGTGGAAGGTCTGTGGGAGACCGCTGGTCTGTGGATGGAGGTAAAACACTGGGAAGATACTGTCTCTCTCTCCAGCAGAAAACATGCCAAGGCTTGTAATAAAGATGTCAGATTTCCAGATGCAGTAATTCTTTGTGACTTGTGTTTTTTTAAGGCTATGTAAATGATTATCTATTGCAAATATTTGTACTTGTAAAAGACAATATGTCATATTGTATCATGTTGATTATTTAAGAAAAGATATTATGCAATTTGTTGAAACTTGATTTTCAGGATGAATAAAAGAAAAAAAATTCTCTCATTTTTACCTTGTTGAATTACTCTATGGTAAATTCTCGATTTTACTATGTTTTTAGAACGCGAATGTTACACTTTCAATATTGTCAATCCTTCATTAGCAGACATTAGAGACAGGGGTGAATCAAGTCGTAAAGGTGCACAGTTTGCCAAATCAATCTCATGAGTTATAGAACGATTCTATGCATTAGGACATTTTTGTAGAGTGTGGGACAAATCACACACAACACATATTTGTTCTATACATTATTTTACAATTGTTTAGAGTGTGTTACAATCCCACAAATTTTTCATGTCCAAAAGGCATTTTTGAATTAGGGTTGACCTAGCTTTTTAGGGATTGGGTCAAGGCCAATTGGACATATATATACATATATATAAGGTGAAACCATTGTCATTTCATACTCATTCACCCTTTTTAGCAAAGCAACAATTTTTAGAGTAGTTTTCCAAGCATTAAATAAGCAATATTTAGGTGCTAAAACCAATCCTAGAATGATAGTAATATTAGTCTTTTAAATAGTAGGAAAAGTGAAAGGAGGACCAAGGCATTACAAAACTCCACCTAGCAGGATCACATTATATTTTTGCCTCATACTTTGAACATGGCACAATTAAATTAAAATTATGCTAGCAAACAAGTTGGCAAGGTATTTGAGAATCTTCATCTAGCAAGCTTGGTGGAAAGTTATGCCCCTTCACTCAATAACCTAGGTGCACATGTAAGGTGGAAAAGTCACACCAAAATCCCACCTAGCAACTTGGAAAGTGTCATATGAGGCTCAATTTTTTGTCCAACATGTTAAAAGATGGTGGATTTAGCTTGGGCATACTTTTACTATGGCTCAACCATGTTAAAATTATGCCTAATTCATAAAAGCATGGCAACAGTGAATGATTTATTCACCTAGCTAGAGTGACATAAAGTTCCACCCCAGTACCCAAAAACTTTGCCTTTGACTTAAGTGACCAAAATCTCCACCCATGTTTTGAAAGGTGGCTAGAGTGGACAAGAATTATGCCCAAGAGGAAAGATGGCAATGAGTAATGAAGACTCTAACTAAGTTGGCTCAAGTGAGCAAGATGTTTGCCTAGGTTTAAGTGATGGATATTTCTACCTTGGACAAGTAAAAATGGCATGAATGAAGCTAAACCCTGTTTGAGTTTATAAGACATGAACAAAGGTGCACTTTATAGTGGCTAAGCCACTTAAAAATTATGCTCAAACTTATGAAATTAGCTTAAGTGCTTTAAAGTTCTACTTGAGACTGAAAGGTGGCAAGTTTAACAAACATCTCCACTTTGGTGCACATTAGCAATGGTTTAGTCATCATAACCCTATGCCCAAGTTGATAAAGTCATCCTTAAATTCCTATCTTTAAGTTACTAGAGGAATTTTCCATTGGGATATCCTAGCGAGATTTAACCTTGTTCTCAACCTTATTGTAGCTTGTTTCAAACTCAATTATTAGCCTTAGAGTATAATTTTAGCCAAGTTTGTGAACATATATATTAATCCTTGAATAGTGAATATATTTAGTTCTCTAAAAATTTTCCTTGTATTTTATGATGGATTTTTGGAGGGTATAGTGCAATGCCCCAAGCTTTTCCCCTGAGACATTAACAATCAAGGAACGAACTAATAAATTTTTCACATTACAATTGCAACAAGGTGTCACAATACACACTCACACACTACAACATCACAAATAACAAAACATTGCAAGTGATGCAGAAGGCAACACTACCTAATGCATCTACAACCAAAAATAGAAAAACATTAGTAGAAGACTTACATGACCATAATGGGATAACACTGACATGATGACAGACAGATGAGATACAGTATTCTCTTAATTGATGAGAGTGCTCAAATCTCCTTATGAGCACAACCAAAAGGTAAGAACATAATGGGTTAAAGCACTAGAAAAATACTTATCCTTGTCACAAGACGACCTCATTGTGATGACCGTATGAGAGGGTAGAGTTTCCTCTAACCACAATGATAGGGTACTAGACCACTGACCACATCTCTCATGAATATTGATCATTTCATTCCACAAAGGACCTTCATTTCCTACTCTAAGGAAACTTGATCATTTCATTCCACAAAGCAACCGAGACATAAACAATATAAGGATGCCTATCAAACCATAAGGAACACCTATCTAGAAGGTTAAATAGTAGGGAGAATCACTACCACAACCTAGTCTAACATGAGACTACTAGTTTCCTCAAAAGGAATAATTTACAACAAAGTGATTGATAAGTGAAAAAGAGCATTAAATCTCATCAATCCAAATCAATAAGAAGTCAAGGCAAACCTCAACCTTCATTTAGGGAGATTTTTCAAAAAATATAATATATTGGCTTCTATTGTCATTTGCCCCTTTTGGGAAGCATTCACCTCTTTTACCAGTAATGCATTCACCCCAACAGATGGGTTTTTGCCCCATGGCAGATAACATTTCACCCATTTTGGGAAAGTTTGCTCTTTTTTGGTAAAATAATCAAACTAAGCAAGGGAAGAGCAAAATAAACCTAGTGGGGTCACATATAACCTTTAGAACTAAGTTTCAATACTCAAAATCACGAACAAAGTTCACAAGAACCAAAGCAAGTGCATAGCTAAGCCAATACAAGCCTACAATATAATACTAAACATGTCGTAACATCCTCATTTTAAGTGTTGCTATAATATGATCTAAACAATTAAATTTCAACATGTCAAGGCTACCATTTTAAATGTTTAAAATCCACAAGAGTTCATATACTAGTTTTACCCAAATAAAACTATTGTGATGCAACATCCCTTATTCTTACAATGTGACAAGTAACACACATGGACAATCATAACTCATAATCTATCTAGGGCTGAGTATGACAATCATTTTACTAATTAATTCAACTTTTAACATAGAATCAAGATGACAACATAACATAATCCATAAGTTTCATTTCAACTTGAATGTAAACTATATCTACACACCATATGATTCCATTGTAAATCAAGATATTATTTCAACCCAAAAGATTATCAATGCAAAATTACAAGCTGGTATTGCCATCCTACATGTGGATAGTTCACATAAGATTACAAAGATAGTTCATAGCACTTATACAACTTGAACCACAAGGTTAAAAATGTTCTCAATTATACATAAATTTCTCAACAATGCATCAATGAATATCTACAATGACACAAGACCCAAGAGAACCTTGAATACTCTCCAAAGTATTACCAAGAATCTAATTGGCCCCAACTATGATCATATCCACCCAACTATGTTGGACCTTGAAGCCCAACCCTCTCGACTAGGAGGTGATCGATTGGGAACTCATACAAATGCATGCAAAACAAGACAGATATGTCACAAGACCATCTCATACACGAGGCATGCAATAAGCATATTGCAATCATGACACCAACCACTAACATACAATGGAAATGGTGAGAACAATCAATGACATACAATGGGAATGATGATCACAACCAATTAGATATAATGGGAATGGTAAGAAGAACCAATTCCACACAATGTAGTGGCAATAACAACCAATTGCAAACACGGGTTTCAAGTACATTGTAAATAAGATACATTGATCCAAAGAAATCAAGGAAGAGGTTAATAGAACTAGGACAATATAGTTTCACCATGATAGTGTTAAGGCCATGGAGTGTTGAGAAGTGTGTACCCCCATATACAATGGAAGATCCTTAATGACATTTTTAAATGTTAGGAAAAGCACCCACAAACCTCTTAGCAATTAAAGCAAAAACTAAATATCATTATTAAGCATGCAAGTATTTCCACATTAACCCTTCGAGGAGAATATCACATTAATCAAATCTATAGAAATTTTAGTAGCATTCCAACATGTAAACAACACTTTAAAAAAGAAAGAATGAGAGAGAGATAGAAGAGAAACAATCACAAAAAGTAGAACGACATAGATATACCTTTGGAAAACCCAACCTCCCAAGCATAAAACCAATGTATTATTCAACAACAATAAACTAGTTATAATACAATATCAAGATCTTGCCTCCATGGAGATCAACATCATCTTCCTCTAATATAAATTTGGCAACATAACCCTACAAAAATACTTCTCATACATCCCCTATCCCATGGATCCAATATATAAACTTAAGGAGGTCGAGAAAACCACCAAAAAATAATACTATGGGCCCAAACAAGGTCTTAAAATACCATGGGATGAATTCTCATGACCCTCACATGTGTGGAGCCATCCCATAATACAAAATAACTCTTACACAAGCATCTTTGACCTCCATTATGTAACTTGGTATATGTAACTATTGACAATCTTTTTATTCTTGGGGACTTTACTCCATAAATACACTACTCAGGACTATTAACAATGGAAAGATGAATTGGCCCAGGCACAAACCAAGCCAAAGACCAATCTCTAGATTAGGTCCAATTCCCTTCCTATAAAGCTTGCGGTAATATTATAGGAAAAGAGAGAAAGATTTCATGAAAGAAAATTGCTAAAATTAAAAGGCCATAAGCCAAAGGAAAGATCTTTGCATAGCTAGATAAGAATCAAATGACACAATGTCACATAGTCAATAAGGACTGGCTAATACTACCAAGATGAACACAATATTTTATGCACAATAGTGATGAGTTATAATTTCTAGAATAACAATCTCATAAACTGATGATTATGATATTACTTCTTAGAATAAAAGGTAGAAAACAATTTGTCCAAAGACATAATCATGGAGGTCTTCTAGTTCTAATTAGGCAAAGAGAGAAGCCAATGCATCAAGCCAAAAAATGGGTTTAGTTATAGAAGAATAGTCTGCCTCTAAATATAATATTCTTACAATATATAGGAAGAAGGATGACTCATCACCGTGCCAAAAATATTTTCCTAGAGGATCTTGAAAGGAATTAATGATGACACACAATCTCAGAAAATATTGTGCCCTCATTAATTCACATGTTGTGAATGATCACCCTGTAGATTTGGGGTGCCATGGTAATGCTTCATGTCATCTAAGATTAATGGCAATAATGTTTAATAGGTAGAGTGATCAATGTGGTAGGTCAAGCAATTAAATAATAGCAATTTTTTTGTCACTGCTATTGATTTTCCTAGTAGGTAGTGATGTGGAATGTAATCCCATGGCATTAGTGAATCCCTTCTATCACTTTTCCCTTTTTGTTAGCAGTGGGACCACTAACTCATCCTTTTTGTAGGGTCCCCACAGGCCATTAGATGAAGCTAGTGAATGGGTGAATTGAATGGCTCATAGGGAAACTCAAAATTAATTCCCACTACTCCTTTATGAACACCTATAGTGGTGCCATGTAGCTTACTATAATATTTTCCTTTTGTGTTTAAACTCACATGGGCCCCGCTTGAGGATTCATATAGTTCTAGTTCTTTCACTAATTTTCCCATCAACGAGTTGGACCAATGGCATGTGCCCAATACCTTTCTCTTGCCTTCATTTTTTGTAAGCCCCATGAACTATTGGATGAGATTGGTGAGCTAGCTAATTAGACAACATGGGAGATAAAATGGAGCTAAAAAAATATAACTTAGATGCCACCCACAAAATGGGAAATAATATATAATCGAAGAGAAGAATATTTTGATTACAAAAAGATAAGCACACAAAGGCAAAGCGTAACAAATTATTACCTTCCTGTAGCATGTTTATACAAAGTAAGGCTAAAATAAATATCAACCACCTATAGTGGAAAATCCACTACAATAACTCCGAAGCACTCACAGATGAAGCATTAATTACATCCCATGCCCAACTAATAATATAAAATGCTCTTATAAGTCCACTATGTAACCCCCTCATCAATGCTCTTATGTGTCATAATATCTCTTATACTACTATCTTTGTCATAAATGCTCTTACACATCCTTCATGACAAGATATTCTCTTCAACACATATTTATACACATAATACTAATAATTACACATGGCATAATGGACAAGGCTTAAAGTGGGACATCCCATTTCACAAGTATGCATAAAATAATAAATAATTAAACAATCCAAACATTAGGACTTGCAAGGTGTATGACACACCTAATCCCAACATTATCCCACTTATCATATACCTTCCAAGAGAAAAAAGGAACACCAACAAATAGTGAACTAACCACCAAGGGTATAACCTCATGAGCTTAAACAAGTACTTACAACATCCATTGAGTGACCACTATCTCAACCATAATACTCTCATATTCCATAATACTACTAATCAAAAAATAATGAAGTACAATTATAGTAAATGATCAAATCTACACAAAATACAACTCCAACATGAAATGAATTAAACCTCTGGGATACACAATAGACCATAGAGAGAAAACCTATAAATCAAACCATGTTCTTATGCCAACACAACATGTGATCAGGCTGAAATAAGTAAGATCCTCAAAATCCACAAAAAGAAAAATTGTCAACATCTAACCGTTCATTCCCAATGTCAATCATAGCAACATTAAAAGTAAGCTCTCAAAGTGAAAGAAGATCAAACAATCATTCTGACAAAAAAGATAATATTTTCAAATCCACTAACCATCCCCTGTACACTTCAAAACACATTGTCCTCAAAACTAAAACTGTAGCTCAAGACCCAAACATAAGGAGATAACGAAAAACCATAACCATGTATCTACTCCTCAAACAATTCATTTGAGATGATATCCATGACTTAAGACTCAAAATACATGAAAACATAATACACAGTGAAATAATACATCTAAAAAATAGGTGGGCAATACCTATCAAATCATTCACCATCGAGTGGACCGAGAGTGGGGTATGAGATTATTCTACCTTTGAAGCACAATATCCTGGATAGGTCCATGTTGAACTCACATCCATTTATATATGTAGGCTCCTCAGTCTTTCTAATGAAACCTCATAAGACGAGTCATGGTTCCAACACATGATCTCCGAAAGCAAGAGATCTAGCTTCACTCAAATTTGATATAGGTATACAACGGGTCATCTCATTCCAACCAAACTCCAATTGCAACACCGTAATAACCAAAAGTTCACAAGAAAAATGATCACAACACTCATCTAGCATATTACCACAAACTACCACCAAAGTGTAGCATCGTAAATTATGCTCACCCATAATTTCACGCTCTAATTGGTACTCACTTTAGTGTCCACTCCCTTACAGTGCTTTGCAAACGCTGCCTTGACCCTTTCTACTTGTCTTACCCAAAAAATATAAAAGTGTCTTAGCCTTGGTAATGCCCTAAGTAATCTAAACCTTTTGAAAATTGAAGTTGCATGGACCAAAGCGCTAAGTGTGGATGTTTGCGCTACGTGTTGAATGTGCTGACATCCTGATAACGTCTTCTAGTTTGTCAACCATTTTTAGAAGGTGTGTTTTTACTTGTGTGGCACTTTGAACTTTTTTTGATGTTTATCCATGCCCAAATGACTCCTTTCCCAACTTTTTGGCCTCTCGCCTCTTCTATAAAATCTTTTCACTTTGCCATTTAATTGATCAATTTTTCTTTCATAGCGAAGCTCTGCCGAGATTGAGAGCCACCATTGCTGCATTCTATTTTGTCATCATCATCACACTCTAGCTATTGTTCACTCTCTTGCTCTATTGTATCTATTGTTTGTTGTTAATCAATGCAAATGTTAGAATAAATATATTTATTTACACATCTTCTCAAATCTTGCTTGTCACTACTCAAACAATACTAGATGCACTTAGAATTAGAGCACACACTTTTTATATCAATCTATATCTTTGGTTGTCATTGAGGTGGAAACACAAAAATGGGGTTTGGCTAAGGCAAACTCCTATACAACCCAACCCTTTTTGTCCTCTATGTGTTTGCAAGTTCTGTCAGGAAGCTCAACAATAGGAGGAAGGACTGGCACAAAGATTACAATTCCATATTGTGTATGCACCGTATAGACTACAGCACGACGCACAGACATCCACATGGAGCATTGTCATGCTAAACAATGAGGATGTTCGCCTGGTGTCAGGTTCTTTATCATTTTATCTTTTCATTTCTACACTTCATTTCTCAACATTCTATTTATTATTATTCATTTTTTGTTAAAACATAAAGTGGTTTTGTAGACATAGATTTTGTCTTGATACATTAGCTAACAAAACCGTAATGTAATGTTAGTGGAAAGCTCCCTTTATTGATATGTTCAGTTGAGGAGTAGTTTTTCCTACATCACATTTTGGTGAACTTAACGCGTTGAACTTAAAGCTCCTTATTTTCTCATGCATTTTTCTTTCAAAATCAAATCATTCCTTCTTTCTAAATTAGCATGTTCTCTTCTCTTCTTACATCACTTTCCAACTTTGAAGGGTTCGTGAAAGTGATGTTACATTTAATGCATGTGATGGTGACTTAGCTCTTCCCATGTCACTCTATTCTTTTGATCTCTCTCCTAAGATTCCTCCTATTTATGAGGATATTTTGGTGCAAGAGGATGAAATCATAGATACTTTTCTTAACATTACTTTACCTTTTCTTCATTTAGATTCTCTCCCTTCTAGAGATCAAACATCAGTAGATGAAGAGTCTCACCTCACATCGGATCCCCTGCAAATAGATGTTGAGCATAATTCTTCCATTTCTACATCATGCATTTCTTAAGCAGATCATAATGTTAATTCAATCATTGTTAATCAACTTATCGCACCCGCTATGGGGATATTGGATAAGTGCATTAATTTTCAAAATCTTTCTTCTGCTCCTAAAATCATTATTTTATGCATAGGGTGCCTGATCCATCCCTGCTTTCTCATCCTATGATCATTGTTCGAGGAATTCCTGACAATCCTCGACCTTCGAATCATTGGTTAGAAATTGTTGTCTATAACTAAAAATGTGTCTGTGGCTCCTCACTACAAAAGTCAAAAAAGTAGTTTCAATAAAATAGTGATGTCTCCCTCATTTCTTAATGAAATTTGGAATTTCAAAATGATCTAGAAATATAGAAACAAGGGGAACAAAACCTAGAAACTGTTTGAGATAATTTGTTAAAATGAATCAATAGTTCACGATAGAAGTTCATTAATGTAAATATGGCAAGATGAAAGGAATTAAAAATGTAGTTTTAGTAAAACACTCATATCTCTCTCATTTCTCAATGAAATTTAAAATTTCAAAATGATCTATAAATATAAAAATGAGGGGAACAAAACCTAAAAACTATTTGACGAAAATACATTAACATGAATGAATAGTTCATGACAGGAAATGACTGACATAAAGGCAACCGTGATTGGAGGAAGCAATTGTAGTTTGTCTCCATAAGAATAAGATCTAATGTCGACATTCTTGGTGGATTGACTTAGTATAATAGGAATAAGTATTCTATGAAATCATTGTAAAAAATGGGATCAAGAGAATCAAGAAAGAAGGAAGAAAAATATAGTTCATTTTTTTATTTGTCAAAGAATGTTTATGAAATAATACAGTTTAACATTTTGACAGCAATAGTGAAATAAAACACTCATATCTCTCTCCTTTCTCAATGAAATTTAGAATTTCAAAATGATCTATAAAAATGAAAATGAGGGGAACAAACCCATAAATTATTTGAATAAATGTCTCAACATGAATGAACAATTTATGACAGAAAATGACTGACATAAAGGCAGTCGAGATTGGAGGAAGCAATTGTAGTTTGTCTCCACAAGAATAGGATCTCAAATCCACATTCTTAGTGGATTGACATAATAGATTAGGAATAAGTATTCTATGAATACATTGTAAAGAAGGGGATTAGGAGAATCAAAAAAAGGAGGAAGAAAAATATAGAGCTTTTTTATTTGTCATAGAATGTGTAGATATCCAAAATTGACCTAATTATCATTAGTATCAAATATTGCATTAGTTTTCACCTGCATTTGTCTAACACACTTGAGCAATTTCTCTATTTATCAAAAGTACCTATTTCTTCAATTAATTAAATAAATTCATATTTATTTAATTAATTCATTATCTATTTCTTCTATTTTCTCTAATCTATAATTAAATAATCTTTAATTATTTAATTATCTATTTCTATCTATTTTAATTAAATAAATCTTATTTATTTAATTAAAAATCCGTTCATAAGCCCACTTTCCAATTAATTAAATGATTTTTATTTATTTAATTAATTTCTCTTATCATTTATCTTCATGAGCCGACATGTCTATATCTTTCATTTAAAAGCATGTGTGGTACTACATCTTTTATTTAATATCTTTCACATGTAGTATTTTTTATGTACACGGTCACACATAAGCCTTATCTTCTATCCACTTGTCATCTACGCATTCACCTATGACTATCAATTCATCTTAGCCATTCACATAGCCACCAAATCTCCATCATTGATTGATTTTGGTTGAGGTCTATCCCTCTCATTCCATACTACATCTATCCAACATTCTCATAGCGTCCACATTATCATCTTAAGCATATTAAGCATTTTAACATCCATCTAGCATATTATCACTACCCATCATGGCAGCTTTTATCTTCATAATTGTTCATTGTTGAGAAGCAATCCACATCATAAACAAAGAATCATACAATCTAGGTGATTTTGTTTTTGAATTGCATGCTTTTGATTTCACTTGGACTCGATTATTTGATGGTGGTAGGATTAGGTTTTCAATTATATGCTTGATCTTATTAACCTGATTTTTACCTATCACATTTTGGCATGCCCGGTGGGACCCACATCCTTGATTAACTTTGTTGTTTGAAGTTGTTTTTTGTGAAGATCATATTTTCTGAGCACTTACGGCAAGTTTCAGTCGCTTCTAAGTGAAAACTAGTTGCTTTCAGAACATATGCATCACTTTTAAGCTGAAACCTGCCACTTTCAGTATTTTCTGGATCAATTTCAAGCCAATAGTGGTTGCTTCCAGTCTTTTTCACGTCGCTTCTAAGCAAACAGTGGTCGCGTCTATCATAATTTGCATCACTTTTAAGCTGAAACTGGTCGCTTCTGGCTGTCTGGATCTCTTCTTGCAGATTAGGGTTTTTTGTTTACATCTGACTTTTTGTAGGGATTTGTACACATTTAGCATATTTGGGTCGCTTACGAGCCTTAACAATTCGAACCTTGATTTTTTACATCACTTTTGAGTCTTGGCAGCTTGCATCTAGGTCGATCTGTGTCGCTTCTAATCAATAACATTTCACCTTCAACTGAATACAGATCACTTTTGATCAACAGTTGATCGCCTCTGGTAACTGTGTCACTTTTAGTTTTATCATTTACTGTTCAGTTTTCTTGGCTACTAATCAGTTATTTATGCAGCACCTTATCGATTGTCCAAGAAAAGGAGGTTGTGAAACTACTAACATATCTGTTATAGCTCCAATCGGTCCAAGACATTACATTTTATCACTAATCTAGGAATATTTGGGCTTGGTGCTTAAAAAGAATCATTGTTTGCTCTGTGCTTGTTTTATCTTTCTTGATTTCTTGATTGTGCATGTTTGTAACCCAAATTTAATAGCAACAGTATCCTCTCCCCTTGCCTATCAAATGGATCTTGGGTGCATGAGAACTTGTTATTATCTTTAGAGGGTTTGCCTTCCCAGTGTGAGAAGGGGTACGACCCAAGCGATAATGGGCTAAAGCCAAGTCCTTCTGAACCGCTATATAAGAAAAGTGTTTATGTCGAAAGCCACAAACAACAGGTGTTGTTGTGTTATACCGACAACTAACCTCCCCCAAAACCCTCCAAGGCATAACCCTTGAAGGCTAAGAGACTCCATAATGAAGAGTAGCGCTGTCACACGTACAACCACCTGAATGGATGCCCTTACTAGAAACCTTGTGTAGTAGCCAAAAACCCTCTATTTGTTGACGCAAAAGGTGGGACCTTTGAAGCTGCCCTGATTCTTGTGGTTCTTAGTAGAGATAGTAGGGACAATCCTAAGGTTTGGTGGGGGGACAAGCCTTAGGAAACCTAGATCTTGGTATGCGTGAGAAGTGAGTGTTGTGGAGGGGAGTTGGTGCTACCAAGATCCTGAAGCTATCCACTTTGAATAGGCATGGCAAGGGGACTCAACAAATACAGTCCTTTCCTAGCCTAGGTTGTACAAGCTTGTGTGTGTTGTGAGTGTGAGTGAGTGAAATCACTATTATCTTGTAAAAAAAAACATCATTCAAACATATTCCCTATCAGACATAGGTCACTTTTGAACCTTAACTGCTCACCTTCAGACATCCAAACTGCTTTTAAACAGCAGTTGTTTGCTTTTTGCAAAAATTGGATCGCTTTTAACCCACAGCTGCTTGCTTCTGGCAAAACCACGTCGCTTTTAAACAACAGTAAATCACTTTTGACCTGTAACTGATCACCTCTGGCAAACCTGCTTGCCTTTAGTTAACACTATAGCCTGTCACTTGTAGCAAAACTAGATCGCTTTTGAGCTATTAGTAATCGCTTTTGGCATCTTTTGAATCACTTCTGAGCTATTCCTTGTCACTTTTGGTCAAATATCAGCAACCAGTATCAACTCAGCTAAATCAGTTGCCTTTTCAGACTTTCTTAGCTCTGTTATCAGCTTTCAGACAGTCCTCTGATCAGTTATAGCAACTGGAGCATTGTCTTCTATCTTGATCATATCAATCCATTGGACCTTTTTTTGAGCTTTCATCCTTTTGAGACCCCAAAACAACAACCAACCAGCAAACAAACATTGTCCTTTTGGCTTTACTTAGCCCTAGCAAAACTAGCAAACAACACCAACAACTAGCTTTTCCCTTGAGTGTGTGAGCTATCCTCTAGGGAAGTTTAACAACCAAGCAACCCAACAACAAACAACCAAGCAACCAGCAAACTAGCAAAATAAACCAACACCAAATAATCAACAAACCATCACCTTTTGGGTCTCAATCTTGACAAGCTAAAGTCCAATTCAAAACATCAATCATCATGCCTCAAACTAGAAGCCAATATAGAGTTGAAATGGAAGCAAAATTGTGAGCTAAGATGGAAGCCAAAATGCAACAATCCTGATCAACGCCCCTTAGAGATGCAACTCAATTCACAATCGGCATGCCTTCTTACATGTTTGCGCCCGAAGGATACACTGTTGGACCGTCATCTTCATAACAAGTGCAACCTCAAACATTTTTAGAGACCTATGAAGAGCAATCCCAAGATGACTTATCAGAATTTCAAGACACGCACATATGGGATCAAGTTGAAAAGCTTGTTTTATCTAATCCTAATCGCTACTTCTTGTAATTAGCACGTATGGGAGCCAACTTACCAAGTGACTTTGACATATCCGCTATTCAAGAAAATGATCCAAACACTCCTGTTGTTGTTGCAAAGGGACCATCCACTATAGCCACACCATCTCATACCATGTCCATGCTACAAAATCCACCTTCCAACCCATCTCCTTCATTGTCTATTGCTACCCCATCAAACACACCATGCTCGGAGTGCACTTTAGAACCTTTGATAACTCCCACTGAGGTACTTCCTTTCCTTTCGTAAAATCTAAGCATTCCACCTTTTCATGTTCCACAACATACGCCTTCTCCTACCATGACCGTATCTCGACCTCAAGTAACACAAGCTGTCCATGTTGCACAAGTGCAAATTCCCCAAACATCACAAGCTATCCCAATATTCCAAACTTCGCAAGTTTCGCAAGCTATCCAAACACCACAAACCGTACAAGTCTCACAGCCATTGCAATCCACTACTCCTATTGCATCACATGTGGGAACCACATCTCACATCCATATTCCTATCACCGCTAATATGGTCTTCACGATTTCCACGAATCCATCCAACACACCATATAACCCCAATGTTAGTCTCATTGACATGAGTGGCCTGCCTATTGCATCACAAGCCAATCTAGTACTGATGTCTCTTATGTTGATCAACTTACATCACTTTCACCACCCTCATATAATCCTTACAAACCATCAATCCGTCTTATGCAACCCAAGGATTACCCATCGTCACCCAACACATGACATATACCAATCCTCATGTTGTCCAAAACACAAACCCAAATGTCCATCCTTCTTCCACATCCACCAATCCCTCCATCACTTACCATATTACAAATCCAACTCTAAATCCATAACTATTGACCAACGTCAATCCATCCTCTACTTCCCATGTGATGCAAACCCTTGGTGCTAATCCATCGCAATATACCCAACCACCGCTTGTGTCTCAAGGATAACAATCCTCAAACACATGTGTCACCTACTAATCCTTTGACATATACTATGAGCACGCAACCTCAACAAACAATCATGCCCTCATACATCCCGCAACATCAACCACAATATACACCATATTACATTTCACCTCTGAACCATCAACCCCCTTTACAACAACAACACCTTTCTCAAGTGGATGTTGAACAAATGATTAACAAGGCAGTAGGACAAAGCAAGAAGACATTTTCCTTAGGAAATATATGCACTTATCCATTTGAGAAGTCACTCATATGACACATTTTCCGCCACATTTTGAATTTCCACAATTTGACAAATACAAAGGGAAAGGAAATCTGGATGACCATCTTAGAGCATTCTATGTTGCATGTCTTGATGTCGCTCAAGATGATACATATCTCTTGAGACTATTTCCCCGAAGCTTAGCAGGACAAGCTCCTGAATGGTTCTCTCACTTACCTCTGGGAATTAAGACTTTTGTGGAACTAGAAAACAAATTTTGATCACATTTCGCTTTTAACATTAAACATGAAGTGATCAAGAATGACCTTGTCAACAACAAACAATGCAATGGTGAAGCTTTCTCCTCATTTACTCAATGATGGCGTAATATGGCTAGAAAACTATCATGGAAAATACCTGAGAAACAATAGCTTGATATCTTCGTCCAAAATCTTCATCCCGAGCTTTCATTCCAACTACAATTGCAAAGTGCTAGCACCTTTGACGAACTTGTTTCCAAAGGAACCATCATTGAACGTGCTTTAATTGCTAAGGGCACTATTAAGATTTTCAGAGATAACAAAGACAATCCTCAAAATTCCAATGATAAATCCCGCTTTTGGAACAAGAACAAGAATGTCGTTAATGACGGTATCGTGGATGCAAAAAACATACAAACAGTGAAAGCTCCTATTAACATCAAAGCCACATCTACAACAAATCAAACCTTTTCAACAAAATCGACCAAGAGTAAATCTAACACTTCGACGATAATTTACTCCTTTAGTGGAACCTATGGAGGTAATCTTTCGAAAACTTGTCCAAGTAGGAGATATCACATTACTGGATGCACCACCCAACGACAAACCGGTCTTCAAAGCTCCTTGGTATAAAGAGAATAAGTATTGCGAATACCATAGAGTTAAGGGACATAAAACAAATGGTTGTATGCGCTTAAAGCATGTCATTCAAGATTGCATCGATCACGGTCTAATTAAAATCACACCTCCAACATCACAACCTGCACATCAACTGACATCGAACTATGATCTAGATGCCTTCAAGAATCCACTTCCATCTCATGACAAACCAAGTAACCCTCATACTGGGAATGCTATCCATTACAATTATGAGTCATCCACGATTGGCTGCATTGACCAAGCCCGCATTTCTACCATTATTATCCAAGGCAAAGCACCTGATTGCACTGTAACTACTAGAAGAGGCTGTGTTACCATTCAAGGAGTGCCTATCAATCCTCCTCGATTGTCTTCTAGCTATAATATCCTTGATCACCTTGACAAAACACCCGCACATATTTCCATCCTCGATTTTCTTTGCATATCCCCCACCCATAAAGCTATCCTTGATAAAGCATTGCAAGAATCCTCGGTGCCTAATGATATCGATACTACACAATTCCAATCTATGGTAGCCAGCATTACAGCCCCTTGCCATCTAACTTCTCTAACAAAGATCTTCGACCATCCATCAACCCATCACATAGCGAAGCCCTCCACATAGAAGTATTTGTAAACCAATGCTATATCAAATGAATCTTAGTGGATGGTGGAGCTAGTCTTAATATATGTTCTTTAAAACTAATAAAATAATTGGGATATTCTGAGAAAGATGTTGACACTTCCAAGGTCATTACTATCAAAGCCTATGATGATACTGAGAGAGATATTGAAGGAATTATTCATTTGCCTATTCAAGTTGGTCCTCACTACTGACAGTCATTGTCAAGTCCTTGATATTGAGCTTCCTTATAACATCATCCTTGGTCGTCCATGGATCCATGCCCTCAAAGCAGTTCCTTCTACATACCATCAATGTCTCAAATTTCCACATAACAGTGTTGAAGTTACTATCCATGTCGATCCTAATCCATTTGAGTTTTATCATGCTTTTCAAGCTAAATATCAAAGCCCTAAACATATTCCTATCAACACCGAAGCATATCCATCTTCATCCTATGTAGACCCGTCCACCCTACTTAAGCCATCATCTAGCAAATCCACTCCAAATCTCTGCATCAAGTACACTGAACATGGTCTGGGTGAGTGCACATTGCAAGAATCTTGTTGTGTTGGAACTCTTTCCTTGTCTCCCAAATCTCATGGAAAACCTTCTACATCCAAGGCATCTTCATCCGCAGTTGTTATAAAAGCTCCACCAATAGTATTCATCAAAGGTGGATTCCTTGATGATGAAGACATTGATGACATTAACTCTTGGATATTTTATGATGAGAACGACCAAGTACAACTTGAAGTGGAGAGATATACAATGGGTTCTGCATTATTAAGAACATGGGCTACAAAGGACATGGTAGATTGGGATCACAGGAATAGGGACCTATTGAACCCATTGTTGTGTCTAAGAAGTTTAATAAGCAAGGCCTTGGCTTTCAGCCGGAGGTACCGCCTTCCAAAGACATTAAGTGCATTTCCAATGTGGAAGCCGAACCTTCTTCAGTAGGAGAGACTTCTAATTCAGATACCATCGATGACTCTTCTCTCCATATCACCAATCTTTTTCAAGAAACCTCCATCTTCATGATCTCTACCACTTCCTCTAGCCAAAACCCTTCGTCCATTACCCTTTCACTCGTATATGCTGACCTCGTCGATTGGGACCAACAGGGGGCACCTATATTAGACACATTTGAAAATGATGAAGCTATTGCTGAATTCATGGGATTATGACAAGGCATTCCATTGGGTGATCATAAAGCAGGTTTCATGATCGACCTCCCTAACCTAGCATATTTTGGCAGAAGCATCAAATCCTTTAGTCGAAAATTGAATTAAATAGAATAAAAAAAGATAGGTCACTAGGTGAAAATCGAAAGACGCCTCTTGACCATGAAAAAGTAAAAATAAAGGACGTATCCGAGGGTGAAAACCTCCCTGAGGCGCTCGAGGATGGGGGATTTATCTTCTTGTCACCACTGATTATCATGAAAAATCAACAGTGCTAGTTGAAAAATCTCAAGACATGAACTTGGGCACAGAGCAGAATCCGAAGATAACTTTTTTGGCAGCATCGCTATCAGAGCAGGAAAGAAGAAATTTCACAGCATTCTTCATAAAAAGAGCTATTAATTTTGCATGGACTTATGCCAACATGCCGGGTCTAGATCCATCACTTGTGGTACATCACCTAGCAGTATCTCCTAATGGAAAACCTGTCAAACAAAAACTATGCAAAATACACCCACAAATAGCTCTTTTGGTTAAGGCAGAGATTCAGAAGTTGTTAGAAGCAAAGTTCATAAGGCCTATTGATTATCTAGAATGGGTTTCAAACTTGGTACAAGTAGCAAAACCTGATGGACGAGTTCGTTGTTGCATAGACTTCAGAGATCTTAACAAAGCATGCCCTAAGGATGACTTTCCATTACCAAGCATAGACAACGTTGTAGATCTCACAGCTGGACATGAAATGCTATCTTTGATGGACAAATTCTCAGGATATAACCAAATCAAAATAGCAGAGGAAGATCAAGATAAGACATCATTCATTTGTCCATGGGGTACATATTGTTGGGTTGTAATGCCTTTTGGTCTCAAGAATGTTGGAGCTACTTATCAACGAGCCATGACAATTATTTTCCATGATCTTTTCCACACTATCATGGAAGATTATGTTGATGATATTCTAGGAAAATCCAAGACAAGAGAGGAATATTTACAAGTACTAGCATAGATCTTTGATCGATTAGAGAAGTATCAAGTCAGATTGAACCCAAAGAAATGTGTGTTTGGTGTAACATCTGGTAAATTATTGGGATACATTATGTCTCAACGAGGAATAGAAGTGGACCCTGACAAAGTAAAAGCTATCATGGAAATGTCTCCACCACCAAATCTGAAGCAGCTTCGTAGTCTACAAGGAAGGTTACAATCCATTTGCAGTTTATCTCACAACTGGCAGACAAGTGTCATCCTTTTCAACATCTCCTTCGCAAGGGTGAACCTTTTAAGTGGGATGAAAAATGTCAACAGGCCTTCGACAAAATAAAAGAATATCTGGCAACACCTCCTGTAACCTCCTGTACTAGATCGACCACTATTACTCTACATATCTTCAACAACAACAGCATTGGGTGCCCTTCTAGCTCAACATGATGATTCAGGAAAAGAACAAGCCATTTACTATATCAGTAGAACTCTTGTGGGATATGAACTTAACTATTCACCTATGGAAAAAAACATGTTTAGCATTGGTGTTTGCTTCTCAAAAGTTGTGACATTATATGTTGAACCAAACAACAAAGCTCATATCTAACGTTGATCCACTCAAATATCTTCTCTCCAAAGCAATCCTTACGAGAAGACTAGCAAAATGGGTTATAATCTTAAGTGAATTTGACATACAATATGTGGATCGTAAGGCTATAAAAGGACAAGTTATCGCTGATCAGTTAGCCGCAACACCTGTCACATATATTCATCCAATATGTCCAGAGTTCCCTGATGAAGAATTGTTCAACCTAACTTCACCAACATTGTGGCAACTATATTTTGATGGATCTTACACACAACATGGATCAGGAGCAGGGATATTGTTTGTTACCCCTCAAGGATATTGTATCCCGAAGTCATATAGAATTGCATTTCCATGTACCAATAACATAGCAGACTATGAAGCTTTAATCACAGGATTACGCATGGTAGTACAATGGGCTATTAAATAGTTACAAGTCTTTGGTGATTCCCAATTAGTCATCAAATAGGTCTTAGATGAGTATCAAACAAAAGATGAGAAGCTCCTTCCATACAAGGTAATGGTTAACGATTTCAAGAAGTACTTTCACAGTATCACCTTTGAATAGATCCCAAGGATACAAAACAAAGCAGTAGATGCCATGGCTATGATTGGATCTCTTCTAGACATGTCGTCCAATGCACATAAGTGTGAGTTTTTAGTTGAACAAATTTTGATTCCAGCATTTGAAGTACCGCAGTCTGAGCTTATATGTGAGATTGTTGGTCCCAATTCACCTTGGTACGAGGACATATACAAGTATCTCCGCAATCAAACCTTTCCATTTCAACTATCTAACACCCACTGAAAAACCTTTATCCGTCGATCCTCTCGTTACACTAACCTAGGAGACACCCTATATCACCGGAGTCTTGATGGTATCCTTCTTAGATGTCTTGATTCTGAGGAAGCAAAGGTTTCCTTACGTGAAATACATGAAGGTGTCTATGGATCGCATTCCGTTGGCCCTAGTCTTGTTAAGAAACTTCTACGAGCTATATACTATTGGCCAACTATGGAGAAAGATGCACAACAATTTGCAAAGAGATGTCTACAATGTCAAAAACATGGGGATCTAATACATGCACCAGCACATGAACTTCAGCCTATCACCACTCCTTGGCCATTCTCGCAGTGGGGACTTAATCTCATAGGTAAAATCCATCCTACTTCGTCAAATGGTCATAAATTCATTATTACCGCCACTGAGTACTTCACAAAGTGGGTGGAAGCAATACCAATGACTTACATTACTGGCAAGCAAATATCCAAGTTCATCTTACACTATATCATTTGCTGATATGGGGTTCCTAAAGCCATTGTCACTGATAATAGTCATCCTTTCAAGAACTAGGAGGTTAGAGATCTTTGCAACAAGTTCCATATCCAACATAGATTCTTTACACCTTACAACCCTCAAAGTAATGGCCAAGCTGAGGCTTCTAACAAAACAATCATCAAGATCCTTAAAAAGACAGTCAATGAAGCTAGTCGTGATTGGCATCTACAACTTAATCCTGCATTATGGGATTATAGAACAAGTATTAGAACTCCCACTGGTGCTACACCTTATGCTCTTGTGTATGGCACTGAAGCTATTTTGCCTATTGAGGTTGAGATCCCCTCACTGCGAGTATCCCTGCAGCATACTATCTTAGATGAAGAATATAGAGTATCCAGACTCCATGATCTTGATCTATTAGATGAATGGCATCTTACAGTACTTAATCATCTCCAAGTCTATCAAAATCCTCTACACTGTAGCTACAACAAGAAGATTAGAGAACAAAGATTTCAAATTGGAGATCTTGTCCTTAAAGAAAATCAAAGGAATTAGCAACACCGTGAGAAATAGGGCAAGTTTGAACCTAATTAGCTTGGTCCTTTTGTCATCACATCAGTCTATGGATTAGGTGCATACACTCTTTCAACACCTGAAGGCATTCCCTTGGATGAACCAGTCAACAGCATTCATCTCAAGAAGTTCTACCCATGAGTCTTAGCATATCCCACAAAAAAAAATCATCCAATAGTGAAAACCACTTTCTGACGCTTTGGATGACAAAAAAATATAGTACAAGATAAATAATTCATCCTTTGGTGAAAACCTGGTAAATAGCTGCCTTGGATAAGTACCTTAGTGAAAACCTAGCAAACAAGCGCTATGTGTAGAGACCAATTTCCATCATTTACTTCATTTGTTTGATCACAACTTTCCATAACATCCATCTACTATCTTGACTCCATAATCCATATCATAATCCACTATTGTCTTATCTAAACACAACAAGCCATTATCTCTTATCCATCAATAATAAAGCCTTTTCACCCTTACCTCTACCATGTTATCTCTCCTAGTTTGGACTTCATTGAGGTTAAGATATCATTTGGCACCTTAGCACACTATTCAGATGAACACATCCATCACAACGTCTTCCTAACATTCTTCATCCCACATTGGGGGCACTTGTTAAGCCTTACTTGGAAGTGGATACTCACGGCTCTATCTCATATCATTCCAGTAAACATCTAAACCAAACACAACGAACATCCAAACTAAAACACAGTGAACTTTCAAAACACATCGAACCATCCAAACCAAAAACATAAAAAACACAACAAACATTCCCAAAAAAAAAATCAAAACACCAAAATCCAAGCAATAAAGTTGATTCTTTGACATCAACCACCAACACAATAAACAAGAACTACATCTCACCTCTATCGTTCAAAGCCTTGATCCCATGGATACAGGGTATGTAGGCAATCTGAGATGCAAAAGAAGCACTCTGATTTAGGCATAAACGATAGCCCCTTTTCCATCATCCATCTTTCATCTTTCTTCTAGTCATCCTCCAATCTTTCATCTCACTCTCTTCTATCTTTCATCACTTGCATCATCAATAAACCCAGAACTACATATTCATCATGTCTCATCACCATCGTAAATGTGCTTTGATCCCGTGGATACAGGGTATGTAGGCAGTCTGGAATACGAAGGAAGTATCCAATATGCAAGCACAGACGATCCACCCCATCTTCATCTTCTTTCATTTTCTATCTTCTTCTCTTTGACCAGCTCAAGCAAGAAGTAGACTGCATATCAGAGAAACCTCATGCACTTTAACAAATCAAGGATAAGCCAGAAGCTACTTGTCCGCATGCCTTAAGCCAACATTTGCTATAGCATTTTATCAACATCTTTAGCCTTTAACAGGATGTAGTTTTCCTTTCAACAAGGTGCCAGATTAATCCATCCAAGAGCGCTTAAACTTGGTAAGAGAACGTGATGACAGTATCTTTTGTTTTATCTTTTGTCCCTTTTCTATGCCTAATCAAGACTGCCTTGATCTATCTATATCTTGGTACGTTATGATGAAGTACGGAATGGGGCATGGTCATATTGCTTTCGTATGCTGTGACTGTGGGATGATCTTATTCTTTACCTATGCGTATTGGTATCTTGTATGTGTAGGGATTAGCATCTTACATATCGATATCTCTTGCATATGAGAAGCTAAATAATCTCTTATGCATTTGAGACTATTCTATGTTAAGAACTATCTCCATACATATAACCATCAAGGTGTCATTATGTGTAGTGGAGATAAGCTCAAACCATTGCTTGTAGCGTCAAAGTCTGTCTCAGAACATTAGCTGCTATTCATATCTTGTGTATGTTGGTTCAACATCTTGACCTCATGCATTTAGACAAGATTGTAGTATGCTAGTTATGCATTCGATATCCCGACACCTTGGTCCATTATACCCTGGTGCATAACATCCATATGCTATATCAAACATAAGGATTGCATTTCTTTATTTTTTGAGCAATTACTTTAAAAGTTGTCATATCATTTATCCATTCCATCATCATCTTATATAGTCCTCAACCAAGATCAATCATCTTTCCTTTATCATCCTTTCCGCTTTCGTCATTTCCGTTGTCTTCACCTTGCAAAACAAGTGTGTTAGAGCCAAACCCTAATTCTGAAACCCAATTTCTTCTAAGAGAAACCCTAATTCTTCTATACCAAAGCCTATTTTCTTCTAAACCATCCCAATTCACCCCACCCAACCCCATTTTCTTCATGTCAACCTTGTTTCTCACCTTTCATCTTATCGCGAGCCAACCTAGCCCTTCCTAGTTAGCCTGGTTTACCTCTCGAGGGGGCATCACCTGCCAGTTACATTGGGGCATAACCTTGTTTATCAAATGAATTATTGTATCTTCTTTGACACAACATTCTAATGAACATTGTATCAAAGAGGGGCAAAATGTAGACACCCAAAATTAACCTAATTATCATTAGTATCGAATATTGCATTAGTTATCATCTGCATTTGTCTAACACACTTGAGCAATTTCTCTATTTATCAAAAGTACCTATTTCTTCTGTTAATTAAATAAATTCATATTTATTTAATTAATTCATTATCTATTTCTTCTATTTTCTCTAATCTATAATTAAATAATATTTAATTATTTAATTATCTATTTCTATCTATTTTAATTAAATAAATCTTATTTATTTAATTAAAAATCCCTTCATAAGCCCACTTTCCAATTAATTAAATAAATTTTATTTACTTAATTAATTTCTCTTATCATTTATCTTCATGAGCCGACATGTGTGTATCTTTCATTTAAAAACATGTGTGGTACTACATCTTTTATTTAATATCTTTCACATGTAGTACTTTTTATGTACACATGGTCACACATAAGCCTTATCTTCCCTCCACTTGTCATCTATGCATTCACCTATGACTATCAATTCATCTTAGCCATTCACATAGCCACCAAATCTCCACTGTTGATTGAATTTGGTTGAGGTCTATATAAACATCTTCTCATTCCATACTACATCTATCCAGCATTCTCATAGCGTCCACATTATCATCTTGAGCACATTGAGCATTTTAGCGTCCATCTAGCATATTATCACTACCCATCATGGAAGCTTTTATCTTCATAATTGTTCGTTGTTGAGAAGCAATCCACATCATAAACAAGGAATCATACAATCTAGGTGATTTTGTTCTTGAATTGCATGCTTTTGATTTCACTTGGATTCGATTCTTTGATGGTGGTAGGATTAGGTTTTCAATTATATGCCTGATCTTATTAACCTAATTTTTACCTATCACATAATGTTTATGAAATAATACAATTCAACATTTTGGCAGCAATGGTGTGATTTGTTTTACCTTGTTCCAAAGGGGAGTAAGGTCCCACTTAGCCTGAGGAAGAAGGTTAATTGTTTGTAGGTTCATTGTTTAGTTTTCTTTCTAATAGTTTTTCCATTCCGGTGTTTTTAGTTGTAGTTTTAGAATTTCCATTGCAAGCTTCCTTAAGTTAAATTTGATTGCAACAGAGTTAAACCTTATTTGTTTCACACATTTGTTTTCGATTGCATTTGTAGAAGGACTGTCATGTAAATTATCTCTCATCCTTCTTGCATATAGCCATGGACACTGCTCTAGATTGACATTCATTAAATTGAATGATGATGACTACAACGACCCTCGTCATTTTTTGGCATTGTTGCCAGGGATAAGTGTCATTAGGGAATTGTTGTTGAGATGGTTTTTTTGAGAGAATACTAGTAAGTTTTCACTTAGAATCATATTTAGATAAGAAGTTGTTTGTAGTGACAATAGGTCAAACTTCATGTGCCATTGAAGTAGTTCAAAGGGAAAATTAGTTTGGTAGTCTTTTTAGGTTTATTATTTTGAAGTTCTAGTTTTCAGAATAGATAGATAAAAGAAGTTCTTCAAGAGAGATATATTTGTCAAAACCCCCATAAACAACATATCCAAAGGACAAGGTTCTTGCATGCAAAGAAGGTGAAAGATCTTGTTGTTTTTTATTTTCAGCTCTTGTGTACCCTTTTCAACTAGAGGACCATGACTCCAAGTCCCAGAAAGGAAAAACTCATGGAAAGAAGAGACATTGATGACCTATTGGAGGAGTTTGTATGGAAAAGTATTATTTAGACACCTTCAAAGTCCAAGGAGGGCTCCCTAATCAGATATTTGAAGAAAAATAAAGAGCTACCTCTAGTCATGCATGCACCAAAACATGAGGAAGGGTTGCAAGATCTCTTCAATCAGCCCATGAACAACAAGGAGCTGCCTCTAATCATGCATGCACCAGAACATGAGAAAGGGTTCCAAGATCTCTCCAATTAGCCCATCCATCTACTAGGATCATAAATTATGGAGAAGGTTGTCATTTCAAAGGAAGGTGGATCATTCGAGTTTAAATTTTCAATCATATTCTTCTCATATTTTTCTTCTTCTTTAAAAAAGTTGAATGCATGGACCCATATTTTTAGAAAAGGAAGTTATTTTCCACAACAAGTCAATGGTTTTGTGTAACCTATCTCTACATCACTAAGTAGAGTAGGTTAGGGTAGGTTTCTTTTATGAAAATAAGTGCTTTACACATGCCATTTCCTCTGATCTAAAGATATAAACATGCATTTTTCTATTCAATTTGCTACTCCCAAGAACTTTTGCAAATGTTATGGCATTTGAAGGCATCCTGGATGACTAGTTATTACGAATTTGGGATCTAGTTCCAGCATTAGAACTTGAATAACATGGAAGCAACATGAGGTATTTATCCTATTCTTCTATTTTTAATTCAGTTGTAAATGTTAAGTTATAAAAATCTACTTCTAACCTGAATCCCTAAAATAGCCACCTATCTTCATCTTCCAATCATTTACACTAAGTGGCCAAAAGTATTTTTTGTATGGGAAGCAATGGCATATTAACTCTAGAGGAAGATATAGAACTTCAAATGATAAAACGAGAGAATGATTTGTTCCTCTTAGCCATATGATGAAAAACCTCTCTCCTTTTTTATACAACAACAAACATTAACAAAATATCCTCATTTGAAATTTTTAGGAGCATGAAACCTAGGAAAATGACTAAAATTTCAAAATGCTCCAAATAAAATTATGAAAGAGGTTTTTATTCCTCTTAGCCATTTTATGAAAAACCTCTCTCCATTTTTTACACAATAGCAACCATTAAAAAAATATTCTCATTTGAAATTTTCAGCATCATAAAGCCTAAAAAATGACCAAATTTTCAAAATGCTCCAAATCAAAATTTGAAAGAGATTTTTGTTCTTCTTAACCAAATTATGAAAAACCTCTCTCCATTTTTACACAACAACAATGATTAAGGAAATATACGTGTTTGAAGTTCTCAGTTCTATGTGGAAATTTTAGATGGAGAAGGAGTAAAGTAGCTTGTAAGAGGTCCTGCAAGGACTTAAGTGTGGGAGAGATTATGAGGCCATTATTTTTTTCATGTAAACCTAAAAGTAACACCCCTTTTCCCCTCTTCATTAAAATTAGCCTTAAAGTGGATTGTATGTAATTCAAGGATGTATAACTTAATTGAAAGAAAATTTTAGTATAATGCTTGGTTTATTCTTTGGGAGTTGTTTTGCTCTAAAATGTTGTTATGTTCTAATGTTCTTGAGAAGCACTGATTTTCAATGAAGGTTTTCAAATTTTCACCAAAACAAAGTTGATACAATTGATATTCAACATAAAGGATCATGCTACAAGTCCCAAAAGTTGAAGACCTCTCTACATGCATCATGGAAAATATGGGTTAAAATTGATGCATGATGGTTGAATGGAAAACTAAGATAGAATGAGAACTCTGGAGCATCTCTGACGCCTATTCACAATAAAAACTAGAACTTTGAAGCATCTCTGATGGCTTCTCAGAACAACTTAGGAGCATCTTTGGCACCCTTCTCAGAACAACAACTCTGGAGCATCTCCGGTGCCTTCTCAAAATAGCAACTCTGGAGCATCTCCAGCGCCCTTCTCAGAACAACTCTGGAGCATCTCCGATGCCTTCTCAAAACAAAAACTCTAGAGCATCTCCAATGCCTTATGAGAATAGCAACTTGGGATCATCTCCAGTGGCTTCTCAAAATAGAAACTTGGGAGCATCTCCAACACCCTTCTCAGAATAACAACTCCAAAGCATCTCTAACGCCCTACTTAGAACAACAACTGTGGAACATCTCCAATGCTCTTTTCAGAACAACAACTACATCACTTCTCTGGAGCAACTACAATAAAAATGAAAAGATTGGCTCCAAAAGCTCACTGTGAAGTATAGGAGGACCTGCAACATCTTAAGTGTGGGGGAGATGATGAGACCATAAATCATCTCATCTTTTTCTTCTTATTAAATCAATTTTGAAGTGGATTTGAGTATGGTTTGAAATATTTTTAGCTAAACTCAAATAAGCTCCTTGTTTAAAATGGCACAATTAGTGCTATGCATGAATTTATTTAGATTTGCATGTTCACCTCTAGATCAACAATTATTTTATTAGTGAACTGAAGAAGTTCATTTTATGTCAAGTTGGAGTGCCAGAGGATTTCCTAGAAAAAAGGACGAAGAGAAGATAACAAAAGTAAAAAAAGTAGTTTCAGTAAAATAGTAATATCTCCCTCATTACTTGATGAAATTTTGAATTTCAAAATGATCTAGAAATCTGAAAACAAGGGGAATAAAACCTAGAAACTATTTGAGACAATTCATTAAAATGAATAAACAATTTGTGACAAAAGTTGATTGATGTAAATATGGCGAGATGAAAGGATTCAAAAATGTAGTTTAAGTAAAACACTCATATCTCTCTTGTTTCTTAATGAAATTTAGAATTTCAAAATGATCTAGAAATCTAAAAATGAGGTGAACAAAACCAAAAAATTGTTTGAAGAAAATACATTAACATGAATGAACAGCTCATGACATAAAATGACTGACATAAAGGCAACTGAGATTGGAGGAAGCAATTGTAGTTTGTCTCCACAAGAATAGGATATTAGATCCACATTCTTGGTGGATTGACTTAGTAGATTAGGAATAATTATTCTATGAATACATTGTAAAAAAGAGGACCAAGAGAATTAAAAAATAAGGAAGAAAAATATAGAGTTTTTTAATTTATTAGAGAATGTTTATGAAATAATACAGTTCAACATTTTGATAGTAGTAGCGTAATTTATTTTACCTTATTCCAAAGGGGAGTAAGGGCCCACTCAACCTAAGGAAGAAGGTTAATTGTTTGTAGTTTCATTGCTTAGTTTATTTTCCAATAGTTTCTCCATTATGTTGGTTTTAGTTATATTTCTAGAATTTCCATTTGCAAGCTTTCTTAGGATAAATTTGATTGTAGTAGAGTTAATCCTTAAGTTTGTTTCATGCATTTGTTTTAAATTCCATTTATGGAAAGGACTGTCATGCAAATTATCTCTCATCCCTCTTGCATATAGCAATGGACACTGCCCTGGATTGACATTCATTAAATTAAATGATGAGGACTATAGTGATCCTCATCATGGGGCTCCTTAGACTTCACCCCTCGTGGGCTTGCTAAATATAAGGTTGAATCTTTTCACTCTAACGTTCACAAATTCAACAAGGATCTGCATTATAGTATTAGAATCAATCACTCTTCTCATGTAAATTTTGTTACTACTTCTCTTCCAAAATGTGGATACACTTATCATATTGACAAGGCTAGTGATGTTGATTCTTCTCCTCTTTCTAATTTGGAGATATGTTATGGGCTCAGATACAAAATTATTTCTAAACATGGCTACAATAGAAATGGTTTAGGGTGCATAAAACAAGGAGTTAAGGTCCTTGTGGAACCTACATCGCACTTACCTTCTACAATGGGTTTAGGTTTCCAACCCTCTCCTTTGTCTACATCCCCTTCGCCATTATTTGAGGTCATTATGGATTCTTCTAATCAAACCTTCTCCACAATAGAAAGGGCTACTTCCCACACCTACTTCTTCTCTTCTATCTAAACAAGAGTACATTTTGTTGAGGGTTCTCAAAGCCCACTTGATCACTCTTCCTCCTCTTGCACTCAAAACAAAATTCCTAATCAAATTCAATCAAAACTTCCTTTCTATACATATCATCGAGTGCTTGGCCATTCCACTAGTGAATGCCACACCTTGTAGGACAAAATTTAACAACTTCTTGACACAGATGCTCTCACTCTTCTGATTGATGACACACTTGTCTCTCCTCTACATGACAAGCAACATTGAGATTCACCTCTATCTGGTTCATGGTTCTTCCTCTATTTTCTCATGAGACTATCATGTTACTACCCACTATGTGGCACCTGTAGCTTTCTTTGTTTTCTCATTTCCATTCATGGTGGTACAATCTTACGTGCAACCATACTTCATTTTTGGTAACAACACAATAATCTTTTTCATGGTTACTCTCACTTATATTCTGGGGGGCAGAGACAACTTGTTCAAGGGGTATGAATTCTTCACAAGGTTCTCCCCTACTCTATCTTCCCCTTTTCTTTACCTTAAAATATTTACATATTATACATGCAAATATTTTACGGGGGGGCATATACTCTTCTCACATGTGCATCCATACATGCACCCTTCTTTGTTCACACCCCCTGAGCTGTAGCTTATCAATTCACCCCTAAGGCGTTGCGTATTAATTCACCCCTGTGGCATTGTGCATTTAAATCTCCTTGAAGTGTTCACCCCCTGTGGTGTTGGTGTTTGATATGCTCCTTGATATGTTGGTTTTTGATACATTGGTTTTTGGTACACCCCCCGAGGCGTTGATATTTCATGATCACCTAGCATAATGCAACTTGCTAGTCTACGATCCATGTAGTCTATGATCCACCTAGCATAATTCAACTTATTGGTCTATGTGCTTCATATGACAGGTACCTTTTTACACTCCTGGTCACCTAGCATAATGCATCTTGCTAGTTTGTGATCCATGATGATATTGTTATTTGCATGACCCCTAGCGACAAAGCAAGTTATTGCCTGGGTCATGTATTCTTCTTCATTCGTATTGATTGATTCCCTGTCTATCTATATGTCTTCTCTCCTTGAAGAAATTGATCGACTCATTATATTATTCTATCTCCATTTATGAATTCCTCTATTTGTTGTTTTCTTTATTTTTGTTGTATTTTGGGGATGACACATAGTATTGAGACAACCTTTCACATTGAGGTCTCTTTTACTTTGTTGACTCAAAAATTTTCTTTGCTCTTTGTGTGCTTTCCCCTCTATTTATGTGTTTTTATGTTTATGTATATGTTTGTGATGTTTTAACAGAGTGGTTTTGCAGGTTTATGCTCTAACTCTATTGTCTTCTAGGTTTTTGTTGTCTAACGTATTTGTTTTGTAGGTTCTCAACCTAGGGCCTTCATTCCTCTACTTGAAGAGCTTTGTTTCCTCTAGAGTATCCTTTTGGGTATCCTTTTTGTGTTTATTTACTTTCAGTACTTTCTTTTTTGTACTTTAGCATGCATATGCACAATGTGTCATACACTGACTAAATTGGGGGCTAAATGTAGTGTCATAGATTATTCTTGCCCATAATTTCACACTCTATTGGTATTCACTTTAGTGTCCATTCCCTAAACCGTGCTTTCCAAATGTTGCCTTGACCCTTTTAGCTTGTGTTACCCAAAAACTATAAAAGTGCTTTAGCCTTGGCAGTGCCCTGATTAATCTAAACCTTTTGAAAATTGAAGTTGCACAGACCAAAGCGCTAAGCGCAGATGTTTGCACCATGTGTTGGCATCATAATAGCATCTTCTAGCTCATCAACCATTTTTAGAAGGTGTGTTTTTACTTGTGTGACACTCTGAGATTTTTTTGATGTTTATCCATGCCCAAACGACTCCTTTCCCAACTTTTTGGCCTCTCACCTCTTCTATAAAACCTTGTCACTTTGCCATACAATTGATCAATGTTTCTTTCAAAGTAAATCTCTGCCAAGATTGAGAGCCACCATTTCTACATTTTGTTTTCTTATCATCGTCACACTCTGGCTATTGTTCACTCTTTTGTTCTATTATATCTATTGTTTATTGTTAATCAATGCAAATGTTAGAATAATTATATTTCTTTTACACATCTTATCAAATCTTGTTTGTCAAAGCTCAATAAATTCTTGATACACTCAGAATTAGAGCACACACTTTTTATAGCAATCTATATTTCTGGTTGTCATTGAGGTGGAAACACCAAAAATGAGGTTTGATTGAGGCAAACTCCTATACAACCCAACCCTTTCTTTCCTCTATGCGTTTGCATGTTCTATCAGGAAGCTCGATGATGGAAGGACTGAAAGAATTAGCACAAAGATCAAGATTGTAAATCTATAATGTATTTGCATTGTATAAACTATAGTACGATGCACAAACGTCCATGTGGAACGTTGCCATCTTGAATAGTGAGGCTACCTATCTGGTGCCAGGTTCTTTATCATTTTGTCTTTTCATTTCTGTACTTCATTTCTCAAAATTCTATTTATTGTTATTTATTTTTGTTAAAACATAAAGTGGTTTTGTAGACGTAGATTTTGTCTTGCGACATTAGCTAACATAACCCTAATGTAATTTTAGTGGCAAGCTCCCTTGATTGATATGTTCAGTTGAGGAGTAGTTTTTCCTATATCACACAAAGCTCCCACTACATGATCAATATAGAATCCAAGAAATTACCATGACATCATGATTTACTACCGAAACCATGACCAATGCTCCAACTACAATTGAGAAAGCATGTAGACTCTAGGAACTCCAACTAGCCCCATGGTTTGCATCTTCACCTAGGAAGATCATATGTCCCCAACTGATAAATCATTATGACAACTCAACAAAAGACTCCAAGAGCCCTCCATGGCAACAAGTTTTCTACATCTTCAAAAAACACATGAAGATAAGCATCCTCTATCGATAGAACTAAAGATGTTAATCGACTCTCACTACACACATAAAGTAGGTATTATGAGCTCCTCATCACTCCAACAACCACTATAGAATATCATCCATCACTGCCAAAGCTCCTACTGAAGGTGGTACCAATATACATATGACATTATGACAAAAATATCATAACTAAAGATCACCAATGGCCCTTGTAGAATCAAAGAACATAAATCCAACACCAATAGTTCCTAAAGTAGAACCATGATCTCCAACCAAGAAGATAGGAATCACTATACATAACTACACAAACTTTCCACTAAACCATGATTTAGGGCCTCTCATGCCACAATAGGTTCCAAACATTATAGGTACTCCAAACATCATCTCTCTACCTCACTACAATAAACATACCAATGCACCAAGGTGACCAAGAAAGTTCAACCCATTAGAATTTGTTGGGTCATGAAACTGTGAGTCCACAATCCTAGAGGATGTTTTGTTGATAACTGAGAGGGGGGGTGAATCAGTTATTCTAATTATTTCTTCTTTCTGAACTTTCTTATTAATCAATGCAGCATTAATTCAAACAAGCAAACATTACCATGAAATGGAAAAACACATGACACAGTATTTTTGACGTGGAAACCCTGTTAAGGGAGAAAACCATGGGGTGATTTACCCAAAGATTATTCTCTGTTAGAAGAATAAGGAAATACAAAAATGGCACTTGCCAATTAGGGCTCACTGCCCGAGCACACTGCTCACAAGGAGGCACACTGCCTACAAGAGACACACTGTCTACAAAAGAGTGTTATACAATACTTGAACTGATTGGAGACATCCACATATGCTGGACTTCAGTTCCGGTTAGGCTCAGTACACTAATCTACTGCACTTCATCTTTCCTCTTCTCTTATGCTGCTTTCCTTTCACATACCAGACCTTCCTTACTGCTTCTGCTCTGCTCTGCTTTTATTCGCATATCACATATCACCAAACCATTTCTCACAACTAAATCCATCCTATATATATATCCGCACAAGCGATTTCATTATCTTTCTAGTCGGCACCCGGAACAGTCAATCTTCTCACAAACTCTGTTCTGTCAGTTGAATCCTTGCACATCAAGTAATGCAGATCAAGCATATACTTGTAGAAATCATTAATCATGTCGGCCAAACATAATTCATGTCTTCATAACCTTTACCACCATCAGAAACACATCCGGAAAGTAGTCTGATGTTCTGTCAGTCAGTTCTTCCTCTGTTCACACTGTCACTCAGGAATCTGGTACTCAACTATTCATATCTTTTTCCTTGTCCATCACCAGAGGCTAAATCCTTGGAATCTATTACTCAAGGTAGTCCTCTTGACTTTCCCAAATCTTCACTTCACCAAGATACTTCCTCTGAGAGATCCGGACCTATCTGTTGGACCTTGCCACAAGCTCTGTTCTTGTTTACCAGACCTCAACAATCTTCATTCTGACTTCCGGTAGAGACACACCATGTCCTGCGGATGTGTGGGATGAACTTTGTTGCCATCAATGACAACAATCATGAATCCATATAGTGTCTCTTGCCAACAATCTCCCCCTTTGGCATTGATGGCAACACTTAGTGAAAAATGACTAAGTGTTTACACTATGCTCCCCCTTGGCTGATGCTCTGTTATTATATACATTTTTCGGAGCTCCCCCTTTCTTGGATTCCTCATTTTTCACTGTTCTTCACTCCCCCTTTGACATCAATGGCAAAGGGTAGGGTCCGCATACCAAAAATTTCAAAAATTTAACTATACTTAGCTGCATATTACATACTCACAAAAATTGAAGAATGTCTACAAAGGATGTCTTCAATTGGGCGAGTTCTGTAGCCCAGCTTTGCTTCATTCTATCCAAAATTGAAATGTGACCACTCAACAAAAATGCAAAATCTTCTGCCCTCTTAAGATCTGTCAGATCATTTGTCTGGGCTGTGATTTGAGCTTCACTTATGGCCTCATGCATGACCTCTAACTTAGGGATAATAATCCTTCTAAGTTCACCCATCCGGTTAATTATGTTCTTTCTTTCCTTCTCAAAATTCTTTATTGCATTTGTGATTGCAATAGTTTGACATTCTTGATTTATTATGGAGGATGAAAGAGGATCAAAACTTTGAGACAAGCTTAGTAGTTTGTCCTCTTGCTCTTTTGTTTTCTTCTCAATTTCCACTGTTACCTTGGACCAGGAGATACAAAATTTGTATATTTCACCGCCATCCTTAAGAGCATTTTCTAAGCTCTTTATCCCAATGTTCATGTTTCTCCTATCATTAATGATCAAACCCTGTACCTCGGAGAACCTTTTATCCAAAAACTCCTTTCGGACCTTTTCTTCAACTGATTTTTCTAGAGAATCAAAATGTGTACTAACACTGCTGACTAAGGTTTTGAGATTACCAGAAGAGGAGGCTATGGGATCGTTTTGAAATGATGGCATAATCTTTTCTAGCACTCCAGAAGCAGCTTCTATTAACTCACAGTCTTCCATATGAGACTTTAGGAGTTTTTTGTTAGCCTTAGCATTAGCAAATGAAGCTATCTTCATTGTCTGTACCTGAGAAAGAGAATCAAAATTGAATGGACCTTGTAGAAGCTCTGGTTCATCAATCTCCATTATTTCTTTATTCAGAAATTTTTGGACAGTTTGTGCAGTGTCTCTTGCTGGAGATAGATTTTTCTTTTCTTCTGCAGTCTTAGGGCTGTCCCTTGGAGCTTTCTCTCCTTCTACATTCTTACCACTATCAGTTGTGGTTTTCTCTGTTGGGGTCTTCTCTTTCTCTGTAGCCTTGGTACTGTCAGCTTCTTTTTCCTTCACTCTTGCTTCTTTCTCCTGTATTGTGTCTTCTCCTTTAGATCCGGAAGCTGTAGGGGAAACCGAAGGAGAGATATTTGTTTGTCCATGAACCACTTCTTCCAGAATAGGGAATTCAGAGCTCTTGTCTTTACTGGAGTCCTTTGTGATAGGAATGTTGAGCTTTTTAAGAGTATTCTAGAGAATCTCTTCAGTCTCTTCTGCCACCTTGTCGGTTTCACCAAGCATGAGCTGATTCATCCTTGCTTTGCTCCTGAATTCATCCTTGCAATCTTTGAATATCATATTCATTATTTTGGGATCAATTGCAGGATATAGCTGAATAGCTATCTGTTCCCGGATCTCAATGTCTTTTGCCATGGCATTGTTCTTTCTTATTTCTAACTCCTTTTCTAGGCTCTTAGGAATTAGAGATATAATCTCAATGAAAGCCTTATTGTATATGTTCAGATACCTGATTGTAGCTTCCTGCAGGTTCTTTTGGTCAGCCTCATTGTAATCATCATAGAATTCAGCCATTGGTTGAAGGTTTCCATCCACAGTGACTGATTTGATTACACTTTCTAGAGACAGGGTGGGCTTTTCAACAAATTCCTCTGCCATTTCTTCCTTGTCTTGGCCTATGGAGGGTTTACCGGATCCTTTCTTCTTCTGCTTCTTTATTTCCTTTACCCCCTCATCTGATTTGGTTTCCTCTTCATCTCTTTGACTTGCATAAGCCCTTGTGGCTTTTGTCTTGGATCTTTTCTCTCTTTTGCCGGATGCCTGGACTTCCGATTTTGAGCTTTTAGCTGTGATAGGTGTAGATCTTTTTGATGATCTGGTCTGGGTTGAGGTTTCTACCGGAGCAGTTTCCTTGCTTTTCTTTTCTGCCTCTTTCTTCTCTTCCTTAGCCCTTTCCATCCTTTTCTTGTGAGCATCAAGTGCCTCCTTTGAGATGCCAAGGCCTTGGGCAAAATTTTCTACTTCTTTTCTCACCTTCCTCTTGATCTCTGGTTCTCTGAGTTCAACATGAATTTTTATACTCAGCTCCTCAAAGGTTCCAAACATTTCTGCTTTTGGATCCTTGGGCTGACTTAGCATGTGTTGAACATGTAGCTCCACAATTTGTTCATCAACCTCATACCCCATGGGCATGATCCAAACAGTTCTTGGTTCTACTGCCTCCATTAGACACTGATCAGTCTCTACCATAAAGCAAACTGTGTCTTTGTATTTTTCAACAAGAGACTGAGGTATTCTTTCTCTTGCTTGCATCATGCTCTGAAAGTTCTTGAAGTATCCCCACAGAGCTGTATTTTGTGCTTTGTTGTCACCAAGTCCATGCAAATAATCTCTGATTTGGATAGCTACTGGCCTATCACTCTCCCACACCCAGCCACTAGATCTGGGAAGCTCATTCATAAAGTAGAAGAATAAGCACAATATTAATCCACCATACTTGAATGAATTCTTTTTGTCTTTCTTGATTTTCTGCAGATTCTCCAAGAGTTGGTTCAAGAGAAGCTGACAAAGATCATAGTCTGCATCCTTTCTTAACATTTCATAAGCAGTATAGATGGCAGTTCTAGGTACAGAATTTTCTCTGCTAGAATGATATATCTTATATCCAATGATCATAGAAGCAAACTTGACATCTGGATTAGTGATGTCATCTACTGTCATTGCTCTTTTGTCAAGCTTAGATCCGGTAGCCTCACTCATAATTGGTTCTTTACAAATTTAAGAATAGGAATCCCACTGGATGAGTGTAGTCTGGTAACTACCCTGATGGCATCTTTAGTGATCTTGAATGGTCCATTTAACCACATGAAATTGTCATGTATTCTGCTCAAAATGTACCTAACCCATTCATCCTCCGTAAAACAGGGGAAATGTATGTGTTGTGCAAAGTGCTTGTTCCGGAGGCCTATGTATTGGGGTTTGAGCTCAAATGAATCATCTAACAGTTATTTGTGATAGATATCTCTTAGTTTGAATTCCCCAAACTCTTCAACATTTGCATGTATATAAACCCTAATATCTTCGGTGTGCAACACACCATGCGGAACACTGGAAAATGCACCTAGGGGGTCTACCTCCAAGGATTTGTATGGATGTTTCTTAAATGTAGGGCGAGGTCTATCAGAAATCTTTACAATATTCGAAGTACCCATTATCAAGAGATTTGCAATGAGATATTTGAAAATGAAAAATACCTTTTGCGCCTATTGGTTTCACAGAGTTGGTTGGATTGATCTCTGGAAGTAATGACTTCTGCAAGTGATCTTCGATGACTTGAGGAATTTTGTTGCAGAGCTCCGCTTTTCATTTCTTCTTGAGTGCAAAATGAACGAGTGATTAATGAAAAACCCTTATATTACTCCGCAAGCCCTAATATCAGATTGCAATAAATGCTCGACCTACATTATTCCAGTTTGCCTTATTTGGGTGATTTGAAGAACCGGATCAACCCTGATCTTTAAACATCTTGCGGATCTTCCAAATCTTAACCACAGTTTGTTTGAATATATCCCTTATCACTCCTTCAATCCGCAACTCTTTTTGTGCCAGTTTCGGCACCAATTGACTAGCTAGGGGAACAAGGTTTTCTTTGTGTCTCCCCTTGAGCCAGAGCTCACTTTTTAGTTTTCAGAAGGAATATCAGCACCAGAGTCTAGTGTGGATCCAACCTCTACATTCTCAGTACTTTTCTTCACCCAAATCTTGCTCATCTCATTTTTAACTTCATCCGCATTCATCTTTTGTTTACCCTTATCTTGATTCTGATTATGATATACCGGACCTCTTTTGTCTTGATTCTTGCTTCTACATACTTTTGCATTATGACCGGACCTATTATAGATTTGGCAAACAACATTTCTTTGCATATTTGACTGATATCCTCTTGATCTGCATTGATTAGCCATATGACCTACTCTATTGCATGCAAAGCATCTACCATTGAATGATTTGTTCATTTGCATATTTCTGCATTCATGAGACTTGTGACCATACCTTTTGCAGTTAAAACACTGTTCAGAGAAGGATGAATTAGTCTGATTCATTCTCTTTCTGCATTGATTAGCTTTGTGACCAAAGTGATTGTAGTTGTGGCAGTATCCATTGAAGGATGGATATCTTTGAGCATTAGGCTGTCTTACCGAAGGTCTTCTAGGCCTGATCCTTGGATTTTTTGATCCAAAATTCTTTTGACCGGATCCGGAGCTTTCTCCTTTCTCATATCCCAAACCACACTTGTCATCTACCTTCTTTTGACTTCCAAGAAGAACTTCAAGTTGAGCAGAACTTATCTTGAATTTCTCTTTATACTCATTTGCTATTTGAAGATCCCTTTTTAGAGAGACAATTTGATCCTCAAGTTTTTCTTCATTATCTTTAGCATCTTCAAGATCAGATTCAAGATGTCTGATAATTCTATTCATCTGGTGGCAATCTTCTGATTTCTCCTTGAGAGATTGTCTTAGATTATCTTTAGTTTTTCTTTTCTCTTCAACTTCTTGGGTAAACTTCATGACTCCTGATTCCATTTCATGTCTTACCATAATGATTTCTTTTGATAACTTTTCACACAACTCAATTTTTTCTTTCAGCTCTTCATTTGCATTATTTGCTTCACCTTGTCTTGCCAATTACTGAAGCAGCTCCTTTCTCTTTTTCATAGAGAGACTTAATTTGTCTTTTAGTTCTCTCATGAAATCATCAGCCTGTTTGAGTCTTTCCTTTAATTCATTGACTTCAGAGTTTGACTGTTCAAGATCATCAAGGGCAGTCTTGAGTTGCTCCCTTAAACCATATGCATCCATTTGAACTCCCAAATCTTCCTCAAGCTGTTAGGCTCTGTTAGGAGGAACTTAGCTCTGATACCAATTGTTGATAGCTGAGAGGGGGGGGTGAATCAGTTATTCTAATTATTTCTTCTTTCTGAACTTTCTTATTAATCAATGCAACATTAATTCAAACAAGCAAACATTACCATGAAATGGAAAAACACATGACACAATATTTTTGACGTGGAAACCCTGTTAAGGGAGAAAACCACGGGGTGATTAACCCAAAGATTATTCTCTGTTAGAAGAATAAGGAAATACAAAAAAGGCACTTGCCAATTAGGGCTCACTGCCTGAGCACACTACTCACAAGGAGGCACACTGCCTACAAGAGACACACTGTCTACAAAAGAGTGTTATACAATACTTGAACTGATTGGAGGCATCCACATATGCTGGAGTTCAGTTCCGGTTAGGCCCAGTACACTGATCTGCTGCACTTCATCTTTCCTCTTCTCTTATGCTGCTTTCCTTTCACATACCGGACCTTCCTTACTGCTTCTACTCTGCTCTGCTTTTATTCACATATCACATATCACCACACCACTTCTCACAACTAAATCCATCCTATATATATATCCGCACAAGTGATTTCATTATCTTTCTAGTCGGCACCCGAAACAGTCAATCTTCTCACAAACTCTGTTCTGTCGGCTGAATCCTTGCACATCAAGTAATGTGGATCAAGCATATACTTGTAGAAATCATTAATCATGTCGGCCAAACATAATTCATGTCTTCATAACCTTTACCACCATCAGAAACGCATCCGGAAAGTAGTCTGATGTTCTGTCACTCAGGAATCCGGTACTCAACTATTCATATCTTTTTCCTTGTCCATCATCGGAGGCTAAATCCTTGGAATCTATTACTCAAGGTAGTCCTCTTGACTTTTCCAAATCCACACTTCACCAAGATACTTCCTCTGAGAGATCCGGACCTGTCTGTCGGACCTTGCCACAAGCTCTGTTCTTGTTTACCGAACCTCAACAATCTTCATTCTGACTTCCGGTAGAGACACACCATGTCTTGTGGATGTGTGGGATGAACTTTGTTGCCATCAATGACAACAATCATGAATCCATATAGTGTCTCTTGCCAATAGTTTTCACCTTCAAGGCCAAGGGATGTCATCAAGAAGGTAAAACAAAGACTCATCAATAGATTGAGGATGGTTAAAGGCCAATTCACGAGAGTGGGTAATCTCTCATACACTTTTAGCTCAACCATACTTAGGAGGGTATTCCCAGAGGTACTCCTTAATATGGATTTAAACCAATTAAAATAAGCATGACTGTAACAATGGTAGCTATATCCAATGTACACTTGACCCCAATATTTTTCACTAGGTTAAGACAAACTAGCTACATATAAAATCTCTAACTAAGCTAAAACTGACACCTTGCATATGCATCTTATAGATGACAATAATATTATAATTCCCATGAGTGAATCCATTTAACATTTTATACACAATAGAAAGGTGTAGGTATGCAAGAATATAATTCTCCAATGTTCTTAACACTAAAGTCACTTCGTATTGCTCCCTAGTTTGTAATAATGAATCATGAAGAGCAAGTGAAACTGTAATCTAATCCTACAACTAAAACGACATAGGATTATAAAATGGAAGGTGTTTGATCCTTAACCAATCAAATTGGTGCCTACTCCATTGTGCAACAGGGTCACAAAATGCAAGGTAGAAGGAGATAGATTTGCAAAACATTAACAAAACCAAATATACAATCACATGCAAATTATAAATAACATTACATATAAAGGACATAATAATCCAAAATACAACTACAATAACCCATGTCAAATGAAGAAAAGACCATTACAAAAGTTTTACAATGCATAAGATGTTGTCACACATACATCAAATCCTCATTACACTCATACCAGCAAATGTGGCAAAAGAAAATACATAGTTGTGACTAAACATTCCTTTGAACCATTACAACCTACCTTGCAGACATACCGATACATATAAATGCACCTTGAAAATCTTTCCTCTAATTTACAAGATGTATTCCTTCATTTTCTAGATCAAACTAGTAATATTTGATTCCCTAGATCCACTTGAAGCACCTGCAGGTCCAAAACTAGCTCAATGATCAAACTCTAGAATGAAAAACAAGATCTATATTTATAACTCCTTCATTTTCATGCCCTAAGTCATTTTTGTAAAAAATTGAGGCACTTCATTATCTCCAAAGTATTGAATGCACACCCACTAAATCTTGTGAAATCCACCTCGATCCTGCATGGAGCAACGAGACTTGAAAAACATTTTCCTACTCAAAATGGGAAGTTGCAAGAGTTGAAACAGTCATTAATGGCATTTTGGGAAGTTGTTGGCGTGTTCTAGGGCATTCTATATTTTTTTGTGGAAATCTAAGGTACTTCCAGATATGGGAGAAAAGAGTTCCTATAGGAGGTCAAGTTTTCATAGGGAAAAAGGAGGTCCAGAAGGAGGCCGAATTCCCATAGGGAAAAAGGACATCTAGAAGGAGGTGGAATTCCTATAGAGAAAATCAAGCATAAGAAGACCTCCAGAAGGGGGGAAACATTTTGAGGGAAAAACCAGGTAGAACAAGACATCTTGAAGGGGGGTAAAGTTTTGCATCCTATTTCTAGGTGAACCCTACAAATCACAAAAAGCACCAAAAAAAGACAAGGGAACCACCCAACTTAGAAGTTTTATGGATTTTTAGAATGTTGGGCACATGAGGAATAACATGGAGATGATAAAAAAACACACCCAAGGCAAAATGGGAACAAAGGGGAAAAGGTGTGGGACAGGACATGTAATATCTTGTAGTAAGTTGAAATCCTGCAAAACACAGAAAATGCCTAATAAACAAAGGAAAAACCCTCCAAACTTAGAATAATATAGGATTTTTTATTCTCAACACATTTATAGGATCATTCTGGAAGGAAAAAGGAAAAAAAATGCAAATTCACCAATTAAGCAAGGACTTAGGTGGATTTGAAATTTTTTAGATTGGGTCCCAACATTGGCTCTAGTTGGGGATGTATGTCACTTGCTGGCATAGCAAGAATCCATAGGAATTCTCCAAGAGCAAACCATAAAAAAAACAAAATAACAAGGGGTGGAGACAAACACACAAACTTATATACAGGGCAAAACAACAATGACGAGAACATATATAAGACAATACATACAACCAATGGCATGAAAGCACAAATACATAACAAAGGATGGTTGTGAACAATATTTTAGCACACTTGCAGGTCAGACTCTACAAAGAGGATCCATGGCATAGGTCCATGGACAAATTGTTACACACTTCTTGCCTCTGTCAAAGACCTGTTGAATGAAGGAGTCGATCTCCCTCAAATGAAAGATACATTCACCACTCAACTGTAGCAAATGATGTCTTTTACTTGCATGCACCAATCTATAATCACTACCTAGGAAATGAACACTAACTCCACCATGAACATTACTACTATAGGGTAACCATAAATAATATGTGCATGACCTATTACATGCCAAATCATGCATGTTCTCAGTAGCAAGGGGTGAGATGCTAAAAATTAGGGGAGCATCAAAACACATGGATGAAGACAAACATCCATCATCAAATGTAGTATTATTGTTCCTACTAACCTCCATGTGTGAATCAAGGAAAAAAGAAAATGTCTCCAGTTCACATTAAAAAGAGAAATATCCTTGATTGTACTATTGATTTGCAAAAAGAAAAGCTTCTTCTTGTAGGTCAAACTAATTTTTTTTAAGATCTAGCATATCTTCAAGTTGAATTGCAACACGTTGATCTTCATGCTCACTAAAGTACTATAGCTCAACACCACTTTCATTTGTATGTTGAACCCACTTGAATGATTCAAATTTAGGTGCATCACTATCGTCCACAACATTAGAAACATTACCTTCATCACAAAGGAAGGCTTCATAGTCAATGGTATTTCCATCAAACTCTTGAATGACAGGTGGCTAGCATACACCACTTTCATAAGTGTTGATATCATCTTCAATATCTGAATCACAAGCATAATTTAGGCTATAATTCAAAGCATCAACACAACTATTAGCACCATGAGACACTTCAAGTGAAGAACCAAGTTCTTTCAATTGTCTCTCTGTTTCAGGTTCACTTAGGCAAATTGTTGTGTCATACTCACTATTGCAATCAAATTGATGACACTTTTCTTCTTCCTTATTCATTGTAACAACCATCCTTGTTGACCCACATGAAGCACACTCAGTATGGGGAAGACAAAAAAAATTTACCACACAAATAGGTTATCATATGCATCCACATTATCACCACCTTCACAGTCATCAAAGGTAATTTTTTAAAATTAAAAATCCATGTCTACACTAGCATTCGTCTTAGATCAGTTATCGTCAAGTGCAAGCACACCCATGTCATCCTCATGCAAATAGACAATTTGTAGCTTCATCATCACTAATAGGAACAAAGGAGTGCAACATATTAAACAAGAAATTAGTTTCTTTCTCACCTTTTGTATCACAAGCATGTGCATACTCCTCATAATCGGTTTTGTCAATTAATCCATTTGACTACTCATTTGTGTACACACCTTCCTCATTGCCCACCTGACCACATACCTCATCTTCAAATTGAAGTTTATCAGGTACTTCATTATCTTCATCTCCAATGGATGACCTATCCAACTAAAGTTAAGTACATACACTGCCTTCATCATCTATATTGTTATCACATGCACTTGGTTGTTGCTCACAATAACTTGTTCATTACCAACGACACTTGCATTTGAAGATAACAAATCTGCAATGTAATCATTCCTCATCTTTTCAACATAGTCTAAGCATTGGTAAGCCTGTTGCAGGGTTATTAACTTCCAATCTTCCAACATTGAACTCAATCCAGCCTCATAAGCTTCAAAGAACATATCAATGCAAACAAGTGTGTTAGGTCTAAAATCATCTAGAATCATAGAAAGGGCAACAACAAACCTGTGGTTGAAGTCCATACTAGACTCTCCCTTTTGCCTTTTTATATTTTAAAATTCCTGAACCAAAAAAGCAGGGTGTAGACCACATGCAAACTCCTCGTCAAATGCATCCACAAGATCTTTCCAAAAGTGAAGGATTGCTCTAGAAGGCTTTCAAACCATTCTCTTTCCTTTCCACACAAAGACCTAATAAAAATCTTATCCACGCGTCTTCATCATCAAACTATTTTTTTAATAAATTCTAAAAACTTATCAACATGCGTGTCCCCTTCCCAAATATTATACCCATCAAATCTAGACATCTAGTTGTTGACCTTGGCCGCCATGCTCTGCATTTTATAATCAACCCAAGAGAGGTCTAGTTTTTTATAAGTGGTTTCTAGGGGAATGATAGGGACTGAGCAACTTGGATTTTGATAACAACAGGGCGAGTATTAGTTTACAATCTAGATTTAAGCATCATGATTTGACTTTCAATTTTCTTTTCTTGCTCAACAAGTTCATTCATATTTTATATGAATGCCTATAGGTTAATGCATGGTTTCTCATAAGATGCAGGGCCACTAGAGTAGCATGAATATGCATCACTAGAATAGTCATAGGCATCGGATCCAATATAGTTTCTAGGGTCTGAAACATGAGAAGACACATATGAAGGAGCATCCCTAGAGTGATCATATCCATATCAAGAGGCCATGACTAAAATATTCTACCATGCAAGGCAAAAAATGAGGTATTACAATGTATGTGTTCTTTACCATGAGGGAAACATTGTTTCAAAAGGTAGGAAGAAAGAACCGTATGTATCTATATCAATCGTCATAAGCTTGAGATGTGTTATTGAAATACCAACAACAGACAGGTAACAACAACAACAAACTTCCTTTTCTAACAAGAGAGTTGTGATGGGACACTATAAAATTTTCTCCCTAGTTTTTGTATTTGGGCGAAATCTTGTGTTAGCATGTTAAAAAGGTCTCTGGCCTTAAGGTTTTGCCTAATAAAAACACTCTGAATAATATCCCTTAAACCCTAAACCCTAGTGTTATTTGGCTACAGGCGGTGAAAATTACTTTTGTTCTATTTTAAGTTGACCGCTTATCACCCGTGCTCAGTGCGTTAAGTTGCCTCGTTATGTCTTGAAACACACTGTTTACTGGCCCCTTGCATATGGTTTACCGCCTCAGGCCCGTGCCCAATATTTTTCAAATATGTCAAAGTATTTTACATATTTACCCCTTTAATGGTCCTATGGCCCCCTCTTTCCTAGTACACTAAGGTTATTTTTAAAAGGATATGCCGAGGGTCAGGTCCCACTAACTTTTTTGACATGTGGCATGTGTTGATTTGTTTCCGCCATTCCGCGAATGATGAAATATTGAGAAAATAATCGCCCACAAAACTGCAGAAAGGTGCCATCTAGAAAGAGGTCTTTCCTCGACTGTAACAAGGAGTGGTGGGTCCCAATGGATATGTGGAGACTTCTCAATGGCTTTCGCCATTCCACCAAGCTTCACCAAGGGGACCCACCAAACATTGGTAGAGGTGCAGAATGGTGAGATGCGGCCTTCGGGTACGGCATAAGGTCTGGGAAGATGGAGGTTACTACGTGGCAATATCATTGTGGGCCGAGGGGTATTTTTGGGATTCTCTTCAGTATATGTTGCATATTTGATTGTTTCTGCCATTTCGCAAAAATCAATCTCCTGTCAGATCTTCTTAGTGCGAAACCACAACAATTGTCCTGGTTGGTACCATTTGAAGGGTCTTCTGGAGATCGTGGTCAGGGTGGCCATCCAAATGGAAAGATATTATTGATCGGTTCTTGTTTGATATTGACAGTGGGTTTTCTTTACAAGATTGACTAAACTGGCGCCATTGATTCGAGCCAGCTAATACAATGATCAATGGCTCATATTTAAAACTTGAAGAGCAGCGTGTTGGCGCATGATTTGAGATATAACAATGTAGAATTAATTTCTCAAGCATATGTAGGGTCTCCATTGCCACCACTACAAGGGAATCAACTAACTGAAAGGTTGGCCTGATGCAAAATCGACCCTTGGGGATCTGTACTTCTACCAGAAGTGACCTTTCGTCTGCTTAATGACAATTTTTAACAAGATGATTAAGCTAAGTGATGAAACTAAGATAGTTGATCTGGCACCTTTAATGCAGGATGTGATGTTTTCAGTTATATGAAGTAATGGAATTCTATCTATTTGCTCATTTATGATAAATATCAAAAGATTTCCATTTATGGCCATAATACTATGAAGTGACTGAAATTGATTAATCGCAGACGTATGATATTGTGCAAAATCCATTAAATTTATATAAATAATCACTCTGATGATGCTCCATATACCATTTATTTGTGCAAAACAGTATGGTTGCTCATTGGTTTTGTGTGCTCTTTTTGCTCCCCTATTCTATGGGATTCTCTTCTCTGTTCTCATGGTTAGCAATCTGTCCTTACAGAATTAGGAGACTTGAAGTTTTCTTCCATGGAATAGGTGGTACAGGGAAAATTTGAAGGCAGTAGTAGCATCTATTCAGCCCTTGTGATTTCTTCTCCCTTCTTTCTTTTCATTTAGATGTGGGCCCTAAATTTAAATCTCCATACTCTAGTAGTTTCTACTTCCTTTGAGGTGGCAAATTTTCTTCTTAGGCAGAGAGGCATCATTGCTTCCTCTACCCCTCCCTTACATCTAATTTTCCTAACAGAGCTTTAAATCTAGGTGTAAGGGGTTGCCCACCCAGATGAAACAAGAGGAGGTAGAAGGATTTTTTGTTGTTATTGCTATTGCTCTCCTAGCTTGACTTCCAACACTGTCAGTGTCAACTATGTGTGGATTCCTCTAGTTTATGTCTAATTGAGGTTGTTGGAAACCTCTTAATCAGAAGTGAGGAGCCACACCCTTGTAAGGGACTCTGGAAATAGTGAAGGAGATTCAGGCTTCCTCTGCTTCCTTTCAATGTTGTTCCTTGTAGGTTTTCTCACTTTTTAGCGCGCGGCTTGGATAGGTAGAGTAGTGAATCCTCCCATTGAGTGGTTTAATGGCATTTGAAGGGCGCTTGGGCTCCAATGACATCTGACAATGTGTCAACCATCAACAATAACCTGGCCCTACTCCCCGCTGAAGTGAAGAGTCACACAGTCCAAGTCAAATATCTCAACAAGATGGAGATATTTTGTTACAGTGGCATCTCTTGTCAATTAAGAAATGGTTATAACTATATTTTGTTACAAATTTATTTGTCAGTAGAATATGCGACATCTTTTGTCTTCAAGCCTGTAGCCTGTCTTCTCCCTTATTCTATAAAAGGGAAATCATGGCTTGTTGATATTGTTGATTCGAGGTCATACTGTCTAGACCTGGTCTGAAGTATGGGATCAATTTGATCTTGGAGGAGTTGTATATAAATTAGCATTTGATTATAGATTTAGTTTTCCCCATTTTTGGTGTTATTCTAAGTTCATACTTTGATATATTTGCAGAACAATTTGTAAACTAGTATTAGTTTATTAGCCGATAGGCTTTATATGTGAGCATTATAGTGCTCGAAATTATCTCATGCCGTATTTTTTTCTCCCGCTAGGCTACATTAAAATATGATTTTCTACCTTCTGCTTGATATCATTCTCAAAGATAAAAGATATTTTTGGAAAGATCAAATCCTATATCAGATCTTATGATATCAAAGATCAAAGATTAGATCTTAGCTTTAAATTCTCACCAACTTATTCTTTATTTCTTCGGCCACTTATTCTGCACCGTCCAACTTTTGCCACCATTGAATTGGGTATAAAGGAATGGGCAATCGGCTTTACAAGGATTCTGTAGCGGGGAACATTTATACAATTAACCAGTTGCTCAAGGCTAAGCTTGATGTTCTCCATGAGGTTACCCCTCTTGGGAATTCTGCATTACATATAGCAATTTCTCGTAGCAGGGTACAAATTTCTTAGGGCAAAAAATTCAGAGATAATACTACAGTTCACCTTGCGGCCTTCCATGGCTATGACAAATTGGTGCAAGTGTTGCTTCAACTAATCGAACGAGATTCAGGTGAACTAATTATATTTTGAGATGGCTACTGTAGCTACATATGTGATTGTTTTATGTCTGGTTTTCATTATAACAACAAATAATTTGTTTTTAATCTTATATTTTTGGTTTTCTTATATATTGGCATATAATCATTCTACTCAGCTGCTTAATCCCTTACACAAGGCTGTACCTTCCATGAAATTCAATGGCAGATGGGAGGGATGGCTTATATTATTTTTACCTTCATTTTCTGTAGATATGCAGTGGCCTTCAGCCAACTATATTAAGACATAGAAATGACCGATCATCATGCCAAATGCAACTTTAAAGAATAAGGAAAGAATAAGTGGAAGCACGGTCCCACCGTCTTTATATATTTTATAGGTAATAAACATAATTGTAGTTAAAAGTTTGGATTTCTCATAACTGGAGTTCAAAGTTATCTAAGTTATAACGGGGTATTTTTTTTATCCTATGTTATGCCCTTGTGACCATTTAAGTCAATCCCTTGGTATTTATATGATTCTCCTCATCTTTATGCCATGGTTGAGCTTTACTTTCATACTCATAGTGGCTTATATGAAAAAAGACGGAATCTTTGTTTGGCCCAATTTAACATTGGCTAGGTCTCTATCTTTTAAATGAAAAATTTATTTGTATTTGAATGTTGACATGTCGTGACTAGTTGTTGCTAGGTTAAGTGTTGTTCTTATAATTGATTAGTGACTAGGAATGGCTAGGAAGTTGTTGATAATGGGCTTGGTTAGTAGAGTGTTAGTAGAGAGTTATATAAGACATTTCGAGGAGGGTGACTTGTTCATTTTTCATTAGTGATAGTGAAATTCTAAACAAGCAACATGCATGTTCCCTTAATGTATTTCATCCTTGGCCATTGATCTTTAACATTTATGTAAGACTATTTGATCTCCATGGTGTGTAGTGGACCTAATGGTGGTAGTAAAAGGAATGTTGGTTGTTGTGATTAATTTCAAGATTACAAATTATTTATACCAATTTCAAGTTTCGTTCATGTGATTTTGGTTTATTGTATTTGCAATTATTTTGTTGTGGAAAATGCACTGGCGTGTGGATACATTGTCCTGTCAAAAGTCATATCTTTCTCCAAGCTCAAGAAGTTTTTTATTTTCAGTACACTTCTTCTTGCTATTATAAATTAAGTAATTTCATGACACCTCAAAGTGCCAAGTGAATGATTATAATGGATGCACACTCAATATGAGTCAATGTTGTTCTCTTTTTTCTGGTGGATTAATATATATGGGAGCTACCCCCTTTTGGTAGTACTCACTTATAAAAAAAAAGTAATTTCAAATTTATATGTTCTCTATTTTTTGTTAGATGATATGATTTTAAATTTGTAAATCAACAAAACTTATGGAGATATATGTGTTGGTAGTGTTCATTTAATTAATCCACTTGTAAATCACACTAGTGATACTTATAGAGTTTAGGGAAAATAAAATATTTTTGAGAGTGCATTGATACCTTTAGCAGAAAGAAAAAGTGACATTGTAGCTAGGTGTGATGATGGAGAGACATTTACAATGTTAGTAATAAAGGCATAGAGCAAGTAGTAATTTAGTCCCCTTATTTTTTGGGTGGTTGTGTCAATTGCCATAATTACCACCAAAACTCTATATCTCGTTTACATGCATACTATCCCATACAATAGTTATTTTAGCCACTTTATACAATTTGATTACAAATTTCACTTTGAATGTATATTTCATTGACTTTCTTGATATTTTACATGAGAAAGGTAAATAATACAAATCTTTTGTTAAATTAGGTGTTCTAGATATTCATCTGCCTAATTCATATTATTTGTTCAATTACTCCTAATGTTCTTAGCATTCCTTTAGTTCCTTCTAATCTTCTTGATATTCCCTTCAATTTCCTATCAGCGCATCCCTTGCACCCCCAAAGTTGCAAGTGCTAATTATACAAATTGTTGTTGAGTTTCAAAATACATTGTCTCCTAATTATGTATACACTTTTACATTTATGAATACAATCTGGTCAAGGACTGATTTATTCGTCATCATAGTCTTTCCTGTGTTTGTATATTTCTCTCATGGCATTTACTCAAGTGGTAAAATAATGGGTATAAGGGGATATTGAATGTAATACTTGTTTACAAGGATAACTAAGTATGGTGGATCTTGAAACTAGTGAAATATTATAATGTAAGGCACTATCTTATCCTCACAGTAAACTAACTATATACTAATTTTAGAAGGTTTTCTCATTCATATCTATCTTTTGACTCTATTAACCCATGTATTTGGTACTGATCTTGCCTAAGTGTTGTTTTATACGATCCCCTAATCATCCTCATTTGAAAATTAAAGACAAAACTTTCATTTCAGTTGTAGGTGTTAGGCATTAGTTTACTTACATGTTCTTCTACAAAGAATTATGTTAAAGCTTGAGAATCTAGCCCATTACTTTACTATATCAGTAATTCTTTAAGCTATTTAGTAAGAACATATCTGTTGAGAATAGTGTTTTGAAAAAGTATTGAGGAACCTCTAGTCGAAAGCACTATTAGGAACACCCTCCTTCGTCTTGCAGAGCCTAAAGTGCATAGGAAAAGGATTGAAAACCCCTTTCCTATTCAGTAGCCAATCCCTCAAGACAGATCAATTATTAGAAATGGCTATTTTATAGATCTATTTTGTTGAGATCAGGTTGGGAATCTAAAACAACCAACATATTGGTGACTCTAATAGGGACTTGTTTATGAAGTTCTAACATCAGTGCAGTAGTTTGTCATGGGTATTTAGAGTTAGTATGTGTACAATGTTTTATCATTCCCTTCAAAAGGGTGGCGACTCTATTATTTTCCTTCCTAGCTAAGTCAAAGGAGGAAATGCTATCTAAGAGGTTTATATGGTTAAGAGATATTTTCATGTGACTCTGATTTGGGAGAAGACTCAGAACAAAAATAAGTTTTAAAAGGAGCATTATGTTTTCAAAGCTCATTCCTCTATGTGCAGAGGTGGTGGCTCTATGAAGAAGGAACCTGGTAAAAGCATTCTAACATTCTTGGTTTTCATGATCAAGACAAAGTTCACATCAGTAGTAATGTCTTTTCAAGTATTTTACAAGACTTGAAGGATTTTCCAAATATTTCAATAAATGTGCAAAATGGATAAAAGAAAAGGGTTTACATATGCATAAGGAAATTGTGTTGTCTATATATCTCTGTAAGGATCCAACTGTTTAAAATGTGTACTATGCAACCACATTCATATTATCAAGGGGAGTTTGTCAGGGAAATGTATAGAGCTATAGATTTCAGTAATATGTATGGTTTTATGAACCATATTCTAGATAAATCAGAGATGAAATACCAAAGTTCAATAATGACAAGTCCAAAACAGCTAGCAGTCATTTACAAGATTTTTGTGACTTAATGGGAGATTATGAAATAGATCTTGAGGATGTAGTCATAAAATTGTTTGTTCAAACCCTAAAAGAAGAAGCTAGGGATTGGTTTGCATATTTACCCACTCATTTTATTTCTTCATGGCAAGATTTAAAGATAGCTTTTATGGAGCAGTTTGGTGAAAGGATAGATGTTAGTTTGTTAATTAAAAGGCTTATTTAGATTGAAAAAGAAGAGGAAGAATCAGTCCCAACTTTCAATGTAAGGTTTGCCAAAGCAATAAGGGATATGCCTAAAAACACTAGACCAAATGAGACTATGTGCTTGATTATATATTTAGGTGCATTCAATGAAGAGGATAGTTATCTTCTAAAAGATAAAAGCCCCACTACTATGAGGCCGACATATTCTTTGGCTATGGGTATTGAGAACAATCTAAAACAAATGAGGGTAAGAGATTGTGAATCTACTACCAAAAGATCTATTGTGAGAAATTAATCAAACAATGTTCTCATATGCCACAAATTGGGACAGTTTGAAAGGGCCCTTATTTGACCAGCCAAAACAAAAAGCTCAACATTTGAGTAATACAAGGTTTGCCTCCGCTGGTCAGGGTGGATGGATATGTCCAGTTTCCTATCCTAGTAGGGTATCTGATGAAGTAAATAATATTCAGACATGTGGGGAATATAGGAAAACAATTAATGAAGAAATAGATCACATCCTTACAAAAGATGAATCTGTTAATCTTAACAGTTACATATGTGATGAAGAAATTTATCAGTCTTATGAATATGTGGCAACATTTAAAGAGGATTCTCCTATTTATGAGGAGATATATTTACTTTCAAATAATGAGGTTTTAATGTCTAATGAGCCATCTAATTATGAGCCTAAATATCAAGTTGAATTGGTCTCTACTAGCAACACAAAATGTGATGAGCAGCTGCTTAATTATTCTTTTCAAAGTTGTGGGGACTATGAATCAGATGATAATGCAATATGTCAAGATAGTGAAATTGAAAAGGGTATGCAAACAATGAATATAAGGCATAATCCACTTTATGGTGAGCCTTTACATTTAAAAAAAAAAAAAGAAATGTTGACCCTTATGGATACAGAGATAATCCAATTTTTGAAGAAGAATCCTTAGAAGTTAACAAGCAGGAAAGCAAGGTTAGTAGTCTTCTCTTAGATAAAGGAAATAGTTCATTAGAAGGGAGAGGACATAAATTAGTGTTAACTCAGGATAACAAGGTTTTTGAAGACATAGGTTCTTCATTAATGGAGCAAAATTCAGATGTTTGTTCTATTAGTTCTTCTTAGTTCTCTACTTTTTATTAGATTAAATTGTCATATATTGTGCTAGAAAGTAGCTTCAAAATATCAGAGCTTCAAGAAAAGTTTGAGTATGAGTGTTTCAAGTTTGACACTAAATCAAAAAATTATGAGGATGTCATCAATATAAATTGTCCAGTGGAATATGAATGTTTTCCTTTTCCAAATTTATGTGATAAGTTTAAAGAAGATCAGCAACAAAAAAATGATAATTATTTCAGTTGGTTGGATGTGATGGAACGGTATGTTAACCCTATGCTAGATGAGACTAGTTTTCAATCTTTATTTGATTTCAGTGATCTAAGGGACATGGGGTATTTTGAAGACAATGGACTTAATTACCTTCTGAGTTATCTAAGTGTCCATGTTGGAAACATGATGGATTTTGGTGAAAATGTTAGGTATAGCCTGATGAAGTCACTTGAAAAAAGGATATTTGATAGAGGCAATTCTTGTTTCTCCCTTGCATGGTAGCCTGGGGCTATTATGTGTGTTGTTTTTCAGTTGTGTTATGGTCTGCTCCTCCAGAGTTCTTCTGTGATCTAACTCTGTTCAGGCTGAACATACATCCCCAACTAGAGCCACTGATGGGATCCTATAAAATTTTCTCCCTGGTTCTTGTATTTGGCCCAAATCTTGTGTCATCATGTTAAAAAGGTCTCTGGCCTTAGGGTTTTGCCTAATAAAAACACTTTGAATAATACCCCTTAAACCCTAAACCCTAGTGTTCTTTGGCTGTGGGCGGTGAAAATTACTTTTGTTCTATTTTAAGTTGACCGCGTATCACCTGTGCTCAGTGAGTTAAGTTGCCTTGTTATGTCTTGAAACACATTGTTTACCATCCCCTTGCATACGGTTTACCGCCTCCCCAATATTTTTCAAATATGTCAAAGTATTTTACATATTTACCCCTTTAATGATCCCGTGGCCCCCTCTTTCCTAGTAGACTAAGGTTGTTTTTAAAAGGATATGCCAAGGGTCAGGTCCCACTAACTTTGTTGACGTGGCACGTGTTGATTTGTTTTTGTTGTTCCACCATTGATAAAATATTGAGAAAATAATTGCCCGTAGAACCGCAGAAAGGCGCCATCTAGCAAGAGGTCTTTCATTGACTGTAACAAGAATAAGTGGTGGGTCCTGGCGGATATGTGGAGACTTCTCAATGGCTTCTGCCATTCCACTGAGCTTCACCAAGAGGACCCACCAAAATTTGGCGGAGGTGCGGAATGGTGACATGTGGCCTCCAGGTACAACGCAAGGTCTAGGCTTACGAAGGTTATTATGTGGCAAGATCTTTGTGGGCTAAGGGGTATTTTTTTGGATTCTCCCTAGTATATGTGGCAGATCTGACCGTTTCCAACATTCCGCAAAAATCAATCTCCTGCCAGATCTTCTTAGTGCATAACCACGAAAATTGTCCTAGTTGGTACCGTTTGAAGGGTCTTCTCGAGATCGTGGTCAGGGTGGTCATCCAAATGGAAAGATATTATTGGTTGGTGCTTGTTTGATATTGATAGCAGGTTTTCTTTACCGTATTGACTAAACTAGCACCATTGATTCAAGCCAGCTAATACAATGATCAACGACTCATTTAAAACTTGAAGAGCGGTGTGTTGGTGCATGATTTGAGATATAACAATGTAAAATTAATTTCTCAGGCATGTGCAGGGTCTCCATCACCGCCATTATGAGGGAATTAACTAACTAAAAGGTCAACCTGATGCAAAATCAACCCTTGGGGATTTGTACTTCTACTAGAGGTGACCTTTCGTCTACTTCATGATAATTTTTAACAGGATGATTAAGCTAAGAGATGAAATTGAGACAGCTGATCTGACACCTTCAATGCAGGATGCGATATTTTTAGTTATGTGAAGTAATGGAATGCTATATATTTGCTCATTTCTGATAAATATTAAAAGATTTCCATTTATGGCCAGAATACTATGAAGTGACTAAAATTGATTAATCGTGGACGTATCAAATTGTGCAAAATCCATCAAATTTCTATAAATAGGCACTCTAATGATGCTCCATATACCATTTATTTGTGCAAAACAATATGGATTCTCACTGGTTTTGTGTGCTCTTTTTTCTCCCTTGTTCTATGGGATTCTCTTCTCTATTCTCATGGTTAGCAATCTGTCCTTATAGAATTAGGAGACTTGAAGTTTTCTTCCATGGAATAGGTGGTGCAAGGAAAATTTAGGGGCAGTAGTAGCATCCATGGAGCCCTTGTGATTTCTTCTCCCATCTTTCTTTTCATTTAGATGTGGGCCCTAAATTTAAATCTCCATACTCTAGTAGTTTCTACTTCCCTTGAGGTGGCAGATTTTCTTCTTAGGTAGAGAGGCATCATTGCTTCATCTACCCCTCCCTCACATCTAATTTTCCTAACAGAGCTTTAACTCTAGGTGTAAGAGGGTTGCCCACTTGGATGAAACAAGAGGAGGTAGAAGGATTTTTTGTTGCTGTTACTACTTCTCTCCTAGCTTGACTTCTAACACTGTCAGAGTCAGCTATGTGTGGATTCCTCTGGTTTCTGTCTGATTGAGGTTGTTGGAAACCTCCTAATCAGAAGTGAGGAGTCACACCTCTACAAGGGACTCTTGAAATAGTGAAGGAGATTTAGGATTCATGTGCTTCCTTTCAATGTTTTCCTTGCAGGTTTTCTCACATTTTGGTGCGCAACTTGGATAGACAGAGCAGTGAATCCTCCAGTTGAGCAGTTTGATGGTATTTGAAGGGCGCTCGGGCTCCAACAGTATTTGACAATGTGTCAACCATCAACAATAACCTGGCCCCACTCCCCGTCGAAGTGAAGAGTCACACAGTCCAAGACAAATATCTTAACATGATGGAGATAATTTGTTACAATGGCATCTCTTGTTAGTTAAGAGACGATTATAACTGCATTCTGTTTCAACTTTATTTTGTCAGTTGAATATGCAACATATTTTGTCTTCAAGCCTGTAGCTTGTCTACTCCCTTATTCTATAAAAGGGAAATCAGGTCTTGTTGATATTGTTGGTTTGAGCTAGGGTCAACTGTCTAGACCTGATCTAAAGTATGGGATCAATCTGATCTTGGAGGAGTTTTATATAAATTAGAATTTCATTATAGATTTAGTTTTCCTCATTTTTGGTGTTATTAGTAGTTCATACTTTGATATATTTGCAGAACTATTTGTAAACTAGTATCGGTTTATTATACAAATTGTTGTTGAGTTTTAAAATACATTGTCTCCTAATTATGTATACACTTTTACATTTATGAATACAATCTGGTCAAGGATTGATTTATTCGTCATCACAGTCTTTCATGTGTTTGTATATTTCTCTCATGGCATTTACTCAAGTAGTAAAATAATGGCTATAAGGGGATATTGAATGTAATACTTGTTTACAAGGATAACTAAGTATGGTGGATCTTGAAACTAGTGAAATATTATAGTGTAAGGCACTATCTTATCCTCAAAGTAAACTGACTATAGACTAATTTCAGAGGGTTTTCTCATTCATATCTATCTTTTGACTCTATTAACCCATGTATTTGGCACTGATCTTGCCCAAGTGTTGTTTTATACGATCCCCTGATCATCCTCATTTGAATATTAAAGACAAAACTTTCATTTCAGTTGTAGGTGTTAGGCATTAGTTTACTTACATGTTCTTCTACAAATAATTATGTTAAATCTTGAGAATCTAGCCCATTACTTTACTATATCAGTAATTCTTTAAGCTATTTAGTAAGAACATATCTGTTGAGAACAATGTTTTGATAAAGTATTGAGGAAATCGTAGTCAAAAATATTGTTAGGAACAAACTCCTTGGTCTTACAAAGCCTAAAGTGCAGAGGAAAAGGATTGAAAACCCCTTTCCCATTTGTTGGCCAATCCCTCGAGACAGATCAGTTATTAGAAATGGCTATTTTATAGATATGTTTTCTTGAGATCAGGTTGGGAATTTAAAACAACCAACAAGTTGTCACCTCTTCTAAAAGAGGAACACCTTGAAGCAAACTAGATCTCTATGGTAATAAATAGGTCTGGGTTCAACTCACCAACAAAGTCTGGAATAATTTTCAATTTGGCAATGTCTTCTCCCTAGGAACAATGCTATTTTGTTGGGCCCTAAAACCACAAGTCCACAATCTTAGAGGATGTTTTCACATTCAAGGCTAGGGGATGTGATCAAGAAGGTAAAATAAAGACTCATTGATAGATCAAGAATGATTAAAGGCCAATTGACGAGAGTGAGTAATCTCTCCTACACTTTTAGCTCAACTATACTCAGGAGGGTATTCTGAGAGGTACTCCTTAATATGGATTTTAATCAATTAAAATAAGCATGACTGAAACAATGGAAACTATACCTAGTGTACACTTGACCGCAATATTTGTCACTAAATCAAGACAAACTAGATGCATATAAAACCTCTAACTAAGCTGAAACTAAAACCTTGCATATGCATCTTATAGATGACAATACTATTATAATTTCCCACAAGTGAATCCATTTAACAATTTATACACAATAGCAAGGTGCAGGTATGCAAGAACATATTTCTCCAATGATCTGAACACTAAAGTCACTTCTTATTGCTCCCTAGTTTGCAATAATGAATCATGAACTACACGTGAAAGCCTAATCTAATCCTACAACTAATGGGACACATGATTATAAAATGGTAGGTGTTTTATCCATCACCAATCAGACTGGTGCCTATTCCATTGGGCAATAGGGTCACAAAATGCAAGGTAGAAGGAGATACATTTACAAAACATCAATAGAACCAAATATGCAGTCACATGCAAATCATAAATAACATTACGTACAAGGTGTAGCATCCTTACTATGTCTAGTAAACTTGGTGGCAATCACACAATTCAGAGGAAAAACCTAACTGAACACTCCACTCGGACCTTTGGAAAGACCTTCATTGAATTATCAACCAGGGCTAGTAAGCTTGTGATGGCACTGGCACTGTATGTGCTTTCAGATATTTAAGGATACCTAACTCATCCTAATACAGTGTTACACTTACTGGGAAATGTCAAAACTATATAACAGTAAGGAAAGTAATGCTAGTACTCTTGCTACGAGTACATACAATAAAAGAATGTAACTAATTTCTATCAAGGAATGAATTCTTAAAGGTTAACTTAATAGTGATAATCTGAACATACACCCTACACTCCCGAGTACAACAAGTTGAAGCAAACTAGAATAACTCAAGAATCTAATTGGTCATGCATTTATGAAATAACTATTACAACAACGATAACATGAAGGAAATGAAGTGAGGGACAGTTACCTTGAGCGGCCCTTGCTCAAGTGACTGTCTCCACTAATCTAACTCAAATCTAGTTTCTTAGATTGACACAATCATACTAATTCCAAATCATTCATTGCACAATCTTTACAATATCACAAGAGATTCTGCTAGAAGATTTTATTCATGAATTCAAAATCAAATAAACATTATCTATATAACTAACTGGAAAAAGATCTAGTAACTATATTTGCAAATTGAACATAAACTAACTTCAAAACTTAACTACTTCAACCACTGAGCCATACATATAGGCACGGGGGAGTTTATTAAAACAAGGTCTCTTAACTGAAATCATAAATCACCACTCCCTACATACCAGAGTGTGATAAATTTCATGTAACTAATAATTGAAAAAGAAAGAAGTAATATGTCCAAATGAAATTGAGACTCTCACTGTAACAGAACTGAAATGTGGACTGGTTGAATCAGTCACATTAGACTCCTAACTGCAACATAATTCTTCCCCATCAATCATCTTTATTAATTGTCATCACGATGGGTAGTCATATTCATCAAGTGCCTCCATGCTGTAGTTTCTACGCTTAGTTTATTTTGGAACCTCCCTTGCTCTGCTGTCTGGAAGCTCATTGGCTGCGGGCTGCACTTTACAGTTGCTGCGGGCTATAGTCCATCTCCTCCAGCTATAAGAGTTAGTTCACAAAACATGCACACACTACTAACAACCATAGTCAAGCACATATATCCTTTACAATCCATACATTCACAGACATAATCATGCAATATTCACCATATTATAACCATATTTCCATATTCTTAATAATCAGGTTCAAGTTTACATAATGAACATAAGAGATAGCATAATGTAGAAACACGTGTAAGATAATGTCTAAGAATGTCTATGAATTTGCATAAAACCATAAGAAAACTAGCTAATAATTAGACTCATCATTTCCCCCCAACTACCCATTTGCTTGTCCTCAAGCAAATTAACTAGGGCTGGAGATTGTAGTGCAAAGTGATTTCCTTGAAGTCTATAACAACATCCACTCCTTCAACCTGTTCCACATGAAAACCATTATGATATGCCAGTCTGTTTATTATGGTAACCTCTACCTTCTCACACTCCACATTCTTCTTCCCTATCCAATGTGGTACCGGGTATAGAAGCATTGGCGACTGGAAGGTAAGTGGTACCCATTCAAGTTCCCATCCCTTGGCAATATCCATATATTTTCGTACTTTGTCAAACATGGCCATAAAATTATGAACAAAGTGGGGTTCTTTTCTTTGCAACTCAGGGGTTAAAATGTTCCATCTTTATTGCACAAATTGATAAGAATGGTGAATGATTCGAACAGTTAAATGTTACATTCTTTCATAATCCTGCAGTCTCAAGCTCATGATATTTTTTCCTACACCTTTATGATCCAAAAGTTGTTTCCATTCTTCAATGATTAAGTCAGGGGTTTTAGATTATCTCCATATATGCTTGCATAATTTCACCCCTTAACTTCTCATTTCTGAAATAGGATGCAAGTGCCCTCAATTGCAAATCCCCCATAAAACATAACGGGTTGCATTCTGCATCTTCAAGTACAACATAGTTATGCAAGTAGTACTCACATAACTGATCCTATTCTTCTAGTGTGGCATCAACAAAAACTTTTAGAAAAGTCATTTTCCACTCATAGCAACTGGCTTGTTACTAATCAACTTACTGAATTGAAAACTTTAAAACTTTTCTTGTAAAATCAAAGCTTATGTTCTGGCTAGAGGTCTGCATTTAACAATTTGGGAAGATTTATCTACTACCTCTTCCATCCCGACTGCTAATCTTCTCAATTCAATATCTTTCCTCTCTAATGCCTGAGTATGCTCTGCAATCATTACTTCTTTTTCTTTCTTCTACTCCTCTTGTCGTTTAGAAAAGTCTTCAGTAACTTTCCACAGTTGGTAACCTAGGGACATTATTGTATGACAGGTTGGGGTTTTTGTGATAGGGGGTCTCTTTTCCTTAGCTACCAGTTCCTTATTTCCTGCTACAACTATTTCTAGTTCTCCAATTATTTCTAATTTTGACCTATGTCCATAAGTATTGACTTTTTCCTCCAACTCATGAATCTTTGCTTCTCTTTCCTTGTCCCTTTTCTCATATGTTTTGACCAATTCCTCTAGCTGCTTGATCCTTTCAAAAGCTTCCTGTAATTCTTTTCTAACATTTCTTTCTTCTAACAATAATTCTTCATCTCTTAAAGACTATTCAACACCACCCCTTGTGGATTCATAACCCTCACTATCAGGGTTATCTGGGGTTTTCTTTTTGGTTTTCTTGGCAACAAAAATATCCTTTGATTCTGATTCAAAGGTGGTGGATATATACCATTTCCTTTTTATGGGAACTTGCACATTTTCAGTCACATTGGCCTCTTGTTCAGGGTTAGTTTCCACTGTCACAACATCTTTTTCTTCTCCTTGTTTCTCAATACCAGCCGTCATAACACCTTTCCTTTTTAGGCGATGTGAACTCCTTAGTTGTGTTGGTTTCTTCTTCGGCATTTTTGAAGGTGTAGAATAAGAACCACCTTTCTTCTTTCTAGTTTTTGGTGTTCTGGTGTTGGGTGTTTTACTAGAAGATGGGGTTTGATATACCTCTTATGCTATAGGTTGATCAAATGCTACATGTGAATTTTTCACATCTTGCTCCCCTATTTCTCCCTTGCTACAGGTGGGTGAAGCAATAGGTGGAACAAGAGGAGTTTCCCTTAAAGATGCAACAGGTGATTCTATATTCCCTGGTACTGTTGGTTCCTCAAGAATATCATTAATGTTTCTACATTTCAAAAAAATTTCTCAGAGCACCTGTGGGTACTGAAAGCTAAGGCTCCTTTTCACTAACAAGGTAATCAAACAATCATGTGACATAGCTGAATTATTTAACTTCTGTTGATATTCATACCCCATTCTTTTTAACAAATTATACATAAAATTGGGTACATTGACTACTCTATTATGGCAAAGGTGACTCAATCGCTTAAGATGCACAGTATATAGAAGGGATTGTCTACCATCACAAGTAATGTACTTAATAATATGAGCAACAAAAAAGGAGCTTTGCAACTTTTTCTGCTTCTTTATCGTTTGAATTTGGTACTGCACAGGAATGGAAGGTGACAGTTCGGGGGGGTGTGATCCAGCCCCCTCCCCTGGCTCTTGGGGATCCTACTACTGGCACGGGTTGTCGAGAGGATTGCGTTATTTCTCCCTTGAAACAAGGATTGAAAAAGTGGAAGGCACTTGTTGGAGATGTGCCTAGTGGGGCAGGTAGCTCCAGTAGTATTCCAGTTATATCCAAGACTGATGGGGCTAAGGTGCTTAAGCTTCTTGACCAGACTGTCTTACGGGTTGTAGCCTCGATGGAAAACACATTGGTGGGCAAGTTCTTTGCCTTTAGACCCAATATTGATTTGGTTCGACATTGGATTTCAACCAAATGGGCTCTTAAGGGTAGTGTCACTACCAGTGCTATGCTGGGTGGTATGTTCTTTTTAAAGTTTACTTCCCAAGAGGACCTCCTATCGATCCTGGCTAGGGGCCCATGGCTATATGGAAAGCACTCACTTTCTTTATGCAAATAGAAGCCAGGCTTCAACCCTAAGGCAGACCTCAATCAGTCAACTCCCGTTTGGGTGCAGCTGCCAGGCCTCCCCCTGGAATACTGGGATGAGGAATTTTTGCCTAGATAGGTAACACATTTGAAGATTAAGTGACGATGGAAAAAGTCACCAAAGCTGAGGCGAGGCTTTTTTATGCTTGGTTCAGTGTTAATGTTGATATTCTGAAGACCTTGCCCACTTCTATTATTTTGGAATCAAAATATGGGAAGTGGACTCAGTGCATCCTATATGAGAACTCTAGAGTTTTCTATCAGAACTGCACGAAACCTGGGCATGTTTTCACCCAGTGTAGGGTCCCTATACGTCCCTCATCCCAAGTGGTGGAGCGGGATGTGATGGGTGTGAAATCAGAGGAGTATCCCTTTAAGGATGACATCCTAAAAATTATGAAATCGCCCTCGCCTCTCTAGAGAAGAGAGATGGTTCTGATTGAGGTGCCCCTGCAGGAGGTGGTGGAGACTACTTTGCCTATAGAAGCTATCCAAGGGATGGCTGACAACAGTTTGGCCCACAAAGGGGTGGAATGAGAGTCAGATGAAGTCTCTAAAATGGAGGATGTGTCCCATGAAGTTACTGTTAACAATGGGGCATGAGAGGATTTGGAAGAGGAGGAATTTACTTCAATCGTTGGGGTGCCGAAGGTGGTTTCCCAGCAGAGCACAATGTAGGAAATGTGTAGCCCTAGTGAGAGGCTGGGTCCCCTTGTGGGTTTCTCCCCATCCCTGGGTGCTGGGACTAGCAAGGGCTTGGGGCATCAGGAGGGCTGGATCACTGTGAGGAAGAAGGGGAAATGAAGTAGTAGAAAGACAATCGATGTGGGGGGGATGGTAGCAAGGGTAGACCCCCACACATGAAGACCAGACAGAGGGAGATAGAACTGGAAATTGCTAAGGGGAAGCAGGCCACCTTGTTGGCCCCTTCTAGGAAGACCAAGAAATGAATATCATCGCATGGAACATTAGAGGGCTCAATAGTCCTCAGAAACAGTTACTGGTTAGGAATTGCATTATAGATAATAGTTGATATTCTCCTACTTCAAGAGGTTAAAATGACGGAGGAAAATTTCAAGCTTGCTATTAAAAAGATTTGGCCCAATGCGAGTTATGCTATTAGCGAAGCCCTTGGAGATTCTGGAGGGATTACTACTATATGGAACCATAATTTAGTGGGGAGGGTGATTTCTTGCTCCAGACATTCCATCGAAATTTCCTACCAAAATCACCTTGAGAGGTGGATGCTTATCAATGTTTATGCTCCTAATTCCCATAGTAGCAGGAAAGAGGTCTGGGATAGCTTGACTGACATAATTAAGGGAGCTAGAAGAACCAAATGGATGGTCACAGGGGATCTTAATTCTCCCCTTTATCTATCTGAGAAAATGGGGGGTTCACTAATTTCTCAGATAACATGTCAGATCTGGCAGAGTTATTAGGGAATGCTAGTCTCATGGATATTGAACTGGTGGGGCAAACTTTTACCTGGTCGAATAGGAGATAAGGGAACAATCTTATACAGGTCAAGCTCACTAGATTCTTAGTCTCTTCTTGCTGGGCCATCACGCATCTTATGCATTTGATTGCCCTTCCTCAGGTGGGCTCAGACCATAACCCTCTCTTACTCAGCTAGCATGAGGAGAGTATGAAGGGCTCCTTCCCCTTCAGATTTGAAAAGATGTGGGCCCTCCACCCTGACTTTAGGGACAACCTCTCTAGATGGTGGAGAATCCTTGTTCATGGACCTGCTATGTATAGATTGACTCAAAAGTTGGCAAATGTGAGGAGTAAGGTTAAAGGATGGAACAAATATACCTTTGGCAATGTCCTGACTAGGAAGAAAAGTATTACGGGGAAACTTAAGGAAGTACAAGACTGAATGGAGAAGGGGGACCCCTCAGAGGAATTACAGACCCTAGATAACACTCTTTCTAAAGAGTGGGTGCAGACTCTCAGAGAAGAAGAGGTTTACTGGAAACAAAAGTCAAGAGTTCAATGGCTGAAGGAAGGAGATAGGAACACTTCCTTCTTCTACCAATCCATCCTAAGGCACATGAAGAGGAATTTGATTCAGAAACTTAGAGATGAGCATGGCTTTGAGTTTGTGGATGATGGGGAGATTGGGAGATTAGCCCTTAATTACTTTGAGTCCTTGTTGGTTGCTCAGCAGCCCAGTGCCTCTTTGGATGAAAGTTGTTCTCTCCTGGACTCAATCCCGACCATTCTTTCTGATGAGGACAACTACCTCCTGACCAAACCCATCATGGAGGAGGAAGTCAGAGTTGCGGTCTTCTCTATGGGTGCCTTCAAATCCCCTGGTCTGGATGGTTTCCCCTGGCCTGGATGGTTTCCCTTGGCCTTCTTCCAAACCTTCTGGGAGATTGTGGGGAATGATGTCTTCCAAGCGGCCAAGGATTTCTTCCAAACTGGCAGGCTTTTGTGGTAGTTGAACAATACTTTTATTGCCCTCATCCTGAAGAAGATGGAAGCCAAACTCATGACTGACTTCAGGCCTATATATCTCCGCAACACGGTGTACAAGGTCTTCACTAAGATTCTAGTTTTCAGGCTTCAACCTCTCCTCGACAAACTCATTTCACCTAACCAGAAGGGTTTTGTTCCTAGGCAACAGATTCTCGACGTGACCATCACTACTCATGAGCTTATCCATTCCATCTCCAAGAGCAACTCTTTAGGTATGATCTTTAAATTAGATATCTCCAAAGCTTATGATCGTGTTAATTGGGACTTTTTGCTCAGGGTTCTTAGGAAATTTGGCTTCAGTGAGAAGGTGACTAACATGATAAAGGAGTGTATATCCACAGTCCGCTTCTCTATCCTGGTTAATGGTTCTCCTAGAGGGTTCTTCCCCTCTGGGAGGGGTCTCAGGCAAGGTGACCCTCTTTCTCTCTATCTCTTTATCTTGTTGGCTGAATTTTTGGGGAGGAATGCTTGTAACCTTTTATTGCAGGGGACTCTCTGGGGTATCAAGCCTACCTCCTCAGCTCAAACTTTAGTCATACAGTAGTTTGTTCATGATACTATACTATTCAGAATTGCATTAGTTGTTGAAGCCAGTAAATGGATATCTCTCCTTAAGGCTTAGGAAGGAGTCTCCGGTCAGAGTATCAACTTTGAGAAAAGCCAGATCTACTTTCTTAATACTCAGAAGGATTTGCAAAGAAAATTCACTCTTGTCCTAGGTTGTTAGAGTGCGAGGTTCCCAGCCACTTACCTGGGTCTCCCGCTTACTATCACCAAGGTCTCATCTGACTTTTGGAATAGTTTACTTAAAATAATTCAGAGGAAATTGGCTAGTTGGAAAGGTACCCTCCTGAGCCAAGCGGGGAAATTCCAGCTCCTCAAAGCTTCACTTCAAGGTATGCCAAACTATGCCCTAAGTATGTTCAAAATACATAGGTATGTGGTGGAGAAGATTGAATAGATTCAAAAGAAATTCCTTTGGTCTGGAGTGGAGGAGAAATGGAGAATTGCCCTGGTTGGGTGGGACAAGGTCTGTACCCCTAGATGTCAAGGGGGATTAGGATTGAGAAGAATTCAGCTCATGAATTGTGCCTTCTTGTCAAAGGTGGGATGGAACCTCATCCAAGGTAACAAAGATTGGGGGGAAATTATGATGGCGAAGTATCTCAATCAGGATTGGGGTGGTAAGTTTCTCTCTGATGTCAGCTTGCCCAAAGGCTCTGTTATTTGGAATGATACCCTCGAGACCTTTGGCCTCCTTCGCCAAGGAATCTAGTGGAAGATTGGAGATGGCAAGGACGTTAACTTTTGGGAGGATAGATGGTTGAAGGATAAGACACTTAAGGAGATGGAGTATGAAAGAATTATGGATAAGGCTTGCAGATTCTTTGGTCATAGGGTGGCTAACTATTTTGGAATTCACAGGGGTTTAGGAGATGGAAGGATTTGACAGATTGTGTCTGGAATCATGAGGAGGATAGGATGCTGGCTATTCAACTTCAAAAGGATCTGGAGGATTTCAGACTCCCTCTCTTCCCTAAGTAGGATCAAATAATTTGGGACAAGGACTGTAAAGGTCAGTTCTCTGTTAGAAGTGTTTATGGTCTACTATTAGACTCTAGGGAGGATAAGTTCTGGGGGAAAGTTTGGATTCCTAAACTTCTTCCTAAAATCAATTTCTTCTGGTGGACTCTGATGCATAATAGAATTTTAACTATAGATAATCTGAAAAGGAGGGGTTTTCAAATGCCCAATAGGTGTGTCCTTAGTGGGACCGAAGAAGAGACACCCAATCATGTTTTCCTTCACTGCAGTTTTACTTGGGAGATTTGGGGCTTGATCTTTCAGAAGCTTAATATAAGATGGACCTTGAATAGTAATCTTACGGCCCTGATCTGGGATTAGAGGCCCCCTTTTAGTTTGGTGCTTCCTGTGTCCAAGGAGCTATGGATACAATTACCTCCCCATTTTCCCTAGAGTCTTTGGAAGGAACGTGATAATAGAATATTCAGAGAGAAGTTTAGAACACCTGTGGAAGTTTTCCAAAGTTGCCTCAAATTGCTGGTTGACAACATCAACTCCTGCAACTTCAAAGCTGCTGATAGGCCCCCTGGACAGGAAGAACAGTGTCTGCTAAAACACTGGAACATCAATCATGGTAGTTGTTGTATAGATGTTTCTAAAAGTATTGCTAGAGATAATACCAGGTGGGTCAAGCCTCAGGAAGGATGGGTCAAGCTCAATTTTGACGGAGCTGCTAAGGGGAATCTGGGGGTGGCCAGCGGGGGAGGAATCATAAGAACTGACATAGGAGCCTTTATGGTTGCTTACTTTGGAGGCATTGGATTTAAGAGTAATAATGAGGCTGAAGCTTTAGCCTTACTTTGGGGAACTAAGTTGGCTATCTCCTTGAACATCAGATTTCTTCATGTGGAAGGAGACTCGATGTTAATTGTTAATGTTGCCTTGGGCTCGGCTCTGTTGGATGGAACTTAGCGGACATTGTGGGGGATATTAATTTGTTGCTCAATGGGTTTGAGCAGTTCAAGATCTCTCACATTTATAGGGAAGGAAATGCGGTTGATGACGTTGTGGAAAACTTGGGTATTTGTAGCAAGGGATGGCGCTGCTGGAGGAGTATGACTTGTCTACCCCCTGAGATTCATACTCTCATTAAGAAGGATGAAGATAACAACAAGCATTAGATGGCTCGGGGCCGTGACCATCCTCTTTTGGCTAGGTGGTGGGACAGATTATGTGCATCTTGAGACCTGTCTAAATGGGATTGAGATTGATATCATTGGTTGGTCCAACATATTTGGCGGGGAAGAATGTTTAAATTTTCAAAACCAGCTGGGCGGGAACAAGAGAGCCTTAAAGTGGCAGATGACCATTCCTAGGAGGCTTAAGCAGTGGGTTGGAGGGGGTGGGGATTATAGCCGATAGGTCAAAGGTCTGGTGATGAGAATCAGTGGGAGTCAGGTTTATTGCTGGAGGGTAAAAGGTTCGGTGGTTGGCTAGCGTGTTGACGAGATGACAGGTGGACAGGGCATTAAGCAAAAAAGCCTTGATTTTGGTAATGATGAGGGATGGATCTAGTTGGGCCAAAAAGATGATGTTGTGGCCATTGACAAGAGTACAGTTGATGTGTAGGACGGATCCGCCTATGGGTAATAATATTTCGTTCATCTCTGTGATGGGTGACATTCATTGCCACACAAGGTGGCGACTAAGATCTTTTCCCAAGGTGATTCTATGATGTGGCATAGGGTTGGCGTATCACCATAATAATTATGATGTGATTAATGATTTTACTTCGTGGCCTTTCCATTTTATTGAGTTACTTGCCAATCACAACAACACCAACTTTAGCATCTTTAAGCTTTGTAATCTATGTGATATTCAAAATGTGAAGATGAGGGGTGAGATTGTGAAGATTGAATTGACCACTGTTGAGGAGTTCAGACAGGATCAGATTGTCTAGCATATTATATAGGAAGGAGAAGTGGTTTCCTTTCTTGAGGGTATGATTGGCCATGATGAAAACTTGTCACGCTAATTTGTAGAGTCGTGGAATGAGGATACCAGAGAAGTCCACTTTGGGGGTATTAGCTTCCAAGTGTCTAAGGAGGTGATTAGCCAGGCCACGGGGCTTCCCACCAAAAGGAAGAAGCACACCATACATAGCAAGGTGCCCGACCCTAAACATATGGGTCTCTTTTTCAAGGAGGGGGAGGCGGCCGTGAAGCTACACGGTGGTTTTGATAGGGAGAAGTTACCCAACCCTTGGGGTCAGGTCTGTTTAATGCTTATGAAGTTCTTCACTTTGGAAGGGAGGTTTAAGGTATTTTAACATTATCATTACGCCCTTCTTAATCACTTTAGAAACAAGACAGAAATTAGCTTTCCTTTTTTTCTTCAATCCCCCCTAGAAAACTCAATTAAATCTGCTAGAGAGCTTAGGGCTAAAAACCCTGGTCATCCTCTTGTCCCTATCCATTAGGGCCTTATTCTAAGACTCTATCATTTCCATCTTGCCCTGTGTCCCCCTAAGAAGATTAAGGTTAATTTTATTGAGGACCCCCAGACGTGTGTCTCTCTTGGCCCTAATGGTAAGGTGAAAATGTGTATCTAGATCCCCAAGATCTATAAAAGGGCCAAGGGGGGGCCCTACAAGCCCCTACCAGGGATCCCCACCCTTGAATCTAAAATGAAATCCCTGAGAAAATCCCTTTTGGAGATAGGGAAGGAAAAAACTAGGTCGTCCAAAAGGGAAAGGATGGTGGTTGAGGAGGAAGGGACCATGCAGGCCAAGAAAGCCAAGATTGGTACTGAGGAAGAAGGGATGTAGACTGGTTTTGTGAAAATTGTTGAATTGGACCTGGGGCCTGTTCAGATTGGGAGTGGTACTGGTGAGGAGGTTGTTAAACATTCCAGTTTGAGGGTTCACCGTTCTAACCGTATTGCTGAGAAATCTTTTGCTAACCCAAAGGGGGTTGAGATTTTAGATGACTTCTAATTTGTTGAGGAAACTATGGAGGAGGGGGAGAATGATGCTCTGACTGAATATGTGCATGAGGAAGAAGGGGTGAGCCATTTCGCTTCCATGAACAAATCAAGTTCAGAGGAACTGGGTGATGCTGCTGAGGAAACTGGTAATTTGGATAACAAGGGAAGTTGTCTGTTGTGTGTCACAACTATTGAGGACATGGGGAGACTCAAGATGCAGATGGAGAAAATGCAGAAGAAATGGAAGACCATGGCCGAATTTGCTGCCAAGATCTTTGTTGTAGAGAAGGAGCTCGATGACAAAGTTAAACAGGTGGGGATTGACAGCCTTGGGGACTACAAAGATATGGTCAAGTTTTTGGCCAAGTTTGGGACTACTGACAGCCCTTAGTTCTTGTTTTTCTTTCTGCTATTTTTGGTTAGTCATTTTTTGTTGGTTGTTAGTGTGCTATTAATGTTCTGTTACTGGCATGTTTATGGCCTGTAGCCCTGGGGCTGTTTTGTATAGGGTTTTGGACCCTCTTTTCCAGTTGAACTAATAAAAAACAACACAAGAAGCCCATACCCATGGAAGTGATAATCTCTTAGTACCTTGTGACGTTGATTCAAGGTACTCCCCTACCTCACTGAACTCATCCCTAGCAGCTACTACATTTGCCTTGACAGAGAATTCTTCTCCATTACTGGGTAGACTAGACACTTTTGCAATTGTAGCCTCTAAAGAATCCACTTTCAAACCCTTGATAGTGGCTTCATTGTGGTTTAGTGTGGCTGCAAATTGCCTTGTCATGCCTTCATTATATTCTGTGAGCTTCAAAAACTAATCGAGCCATTATGCTCTTGTGAAAATTGGCAAGACTAACCCGTCCTCTAGTAGTGGCTGATGTACCAGATTGGTTCCCTTCTAATAAGATCACCTCCCATGCTGCTAATTTAACTCAAGGTTAAAATTTCTAACAACCTGCTCAGCCCCTTGTTATACTTGTGTGCACTTCAAATTCAACAACCCTCTGCTCAACCCCCTGTTATACTTGCATGCACTAAGCTTGTACCAACATGAACTGACTTGGGATTTAGGAAGTTGATAAGACAAAAGGTTATAGATGCAAGAAGGCCAAAGGAAAAAGGTTGTATTTGTCTACATTTTGGTGGCTTTTGGTGGCAAACAATATTTTCATTTTGAACATACAATATTTCCCCCCAACTAAAATCTGGAAGTGACCTCACTTCAACGCATTGTATGGGACGAAGGGGATAATTACAGAATATGGAAATAAGATTAATAATGAGAATTATGATGAATTAAATATGAGCACATATAGAATGTATTGAAAATTTGTGTTAATTATGGAAGGTTAGTATGCGTACCTATTGAGGTGAAGTGAACAGAACTCTGCGCGAGTGTAGCTTTGTGAAATATGTCTGCAACATGAATGTGATTAGACATGGAAGCATTATTATGGGAGATAGATTGAATGACATGTTGGTGCGTGTGAATGAATTGAGGAAGCTCACATGCAGTGATAAAATGGATGGCATCCGGATGCTCTGGAAAAGTGGAGTAAATGCTAAGGGATTGCAATTAACTTGGTGTGAAATTTGAATGCTTTGATAGATAGATACTGCATGTACCTTCATCAACAGGTCACAAAGTGAATTGTGGCAGCTTTTATTTTGTTTGCTATAGGTCCCTACGGCATAGTGAAGCAGTCTCCATGAAGATCATGGCACCGATGTTGTGTGTGCACGTGAAGAAGGTTAAGAAATTATACCTAAGTGACCTCAAGAGTTGATCTATGTAGCTCATCTGTTGAGTCACTATGAGAACCAGTAGTGTCTGCTACTGAGTTTATGTTGGTATCAAAATTAGGGCTTGGACCATAGCAATGCATTAGAGAGAGAAAAAGACATCTTGTTTTGTTGGCTTTGTGTATAACTTCAATCTGTGACCATTAACTAGCAATGAGATCTAACTGCATCTATGGTCTGCAATTTAACAACTCCATTGGGGAATACCTTTTTTATTTCATAGGGGCCTAACCATATAGACTATAGCTTGCCCTTATAATCTTTGTATTTGGAATCATACAATAAATCCCATTCACCCATATGGAATTCTTTAGTCTTGATAAATTGATCATGCCATTTAGTCCTCTGTTTTTAAACTATCTTTGTGTGATGGATAGCCTCCATTCTAATTTCATCTAGCCCATTCAGAATATGTAGCCTCTCTTTTTGTGCTGCTGTCAAGTCCATGTTAATCTCTACTGTTGTCCTCAGTGTCTTATATTCAAATTCAATTGGCAGAACTATTGTTTTTCCATACACTAATTCATAAGGTGTAAAGCCTGTAGTTGTTTTCCATGTTGTCCTGTATGCCCACATTGCTTCTGGTAATCTAGATGCCCAGTCTTTTCTATGAATTTGCACTGATTTGGTCAGAATGTTTTCAATTTCTCTATTTGTAACCTCCAACTACCCCTTGGCTTGGGGGTGATAAGGTGTTGACTTTTATGTCTAATTTCATACTCTTTAACCAATGCAAAACTGAGTTCATAAGTGAACTGTGGACCTTGATCAGTTACAATTTCTTTGGGTACTCCATATCTTGTAAAGATGTCTTCATACAAGAACTTGGCTACATTTCCATCTCTTGCAAACTGTAATGCTTTAATTTCAACCCAGTTTGTCAGATAATCTGTGCAAACCAAAATATATTCCTTGTTATTAGATGTTGATGAAATTGGTCGAATGAAGTCTAGCCCCCATTTGCCAAGTGGTGCTAGTGGCATATGTGGCTGCAAAGGCATCTCATCTGTCCTTGTTGGTCTGCCCATTCTCTGACATCTGTCATAGCTCCTTGTATAATTTATTGAATTCTTATGGAGAGTTGGCCTATAGTAGCCTATTGTTAAGACCTTAAATGTTGTCCTTTTGGCTGCAAAGTGACCCCCATAGGGGTAATCATGGCAAGCTTTTAGGATTTCAAAGACCCCATCTTCTCTTATACATCTCCTCATTATATGATTTGTACCAGTATAGAATAGATAACTAGTAACCCAAGAGTATGGAAAGCTTTTATGCACTAGCTGTCTCTTTTCTCTAGGAGATAAATGTGATGGTATCTACCCTGCCACTAAGTAATTTGCAATATCAACAAACCATGGTGTGTGTACATTGAGAGAAAACAAATTCTCATCTAGAAAAGAGTCATCTCCAACACCTTCTTCTAATTGTGTAGGCAATCTAGATAGAAAATCTGCCACCACATTAGCTTTCCCAGGCTTATCCACTATTGTTATATCAAACTCCTGTAGTAAGAGTAACCATATGACTAGTCTACCTCCAACCACAGGTTTATTCATTAAGTACCTAATTGCAATATGATCTGTGTGGATAAAGATTGGATAATCAGTGATGTAATACCTAAACTTGTTAATGGCATAGACAACTGCTAACATCTCTTTCTCTATGACAGTGTAGTTAAGTTCTACTCCTTATAAGTTCTTACTGATATAATAGATAGCATACTCCTTATTACCTTCCTTTTGTCCCAATACATCTCCTATAGCAAAATCAGAAGCATCAGTGTGTATATGGAAAGGTAATGTCTAGTTTGGTCCTCTCAAGATAGGTGCTTGAGTCAAAGCTGCCTTAAGTGTCTCAAAAGAGTGCTGACATTCTGTGGTCCAGTCAAATTCAATGTCTTTTGTGAGAAAAGTAAACAAAGGTGATGCAATTTTGCTAAAGACTTGAATGAATATCTTATAATAGCCTACATGGCCCAAGAAGCTCCTGACATCTTTTTGTTTTTGTGGCACAAGAAGTGTAGAAATGATCTCAATTTTATGGGGATCCACTTGAATTCCTTCACTTGATATAAAATGTCCTAGAACAATCCCTTGAGTCATCATCATAAAACATTTCTCATGACTCAATGATATATTGTGTTCTTGACATCTTTCTAGAACTTTCTCTAGATTGCTGAGTGTTGTTTCATATGTTTCTCCATAGGTGGTGAAGTCATCCATATAGATCTCCATGGAATCATGAACATAATCTAAGAAAATACTTAGCACTGCCCTCTGGAAAGTGGCTGGGGGGTAAAAGTTCAAAGTTGTGTCACACTTTGGGCCAACTTATCAGCATAAATAAATTTAAGTATTTCCAACTAAAAGTTAATTTTGGTGAAACTTATATTCTATCTAGATTCATTCTAGCTAAATTAGATCTAGGCCACAACTTTTCCAATTGGAATCATCCACTAAAAACATATGTAGCATCACTTTGGGGCTCATTTACCAAAAAAAAGAAATTATTTGAAAAACTTGATGCTTTAACAACCACTACTCATGCAAATGATCATTTTAAAAGAATCTAACAATACCCTTTTGTAGATCAATCAATCTAATTTGTAAAAATATAATTTTATAAACATTTCAATTGGTGTTTATATTTTATTTTTTTATTTCTACTAAAAGTAGATCATCAACACCAAAATATGGTGTCGATTGTCCTCTCAAGAGAAAATAGGAAAGTTTATAAAAAAAAATTGAAAAAAATATGATGCACTAGAGGAGAGATTCCTTGTCAAGATGACATAATTTTTTTCCTATTTTGGATAAATAAAGAAGACAAAAGTTGACGTCCCATCAAAACAGTTGTGTTTTCATTACATGTAAACTTCCATGATTTATTTAAAACTATAATCAAATTGGGGAAGAAAGTAATCCATGCACTAAAGTTTTGAGTTATGAATACACAAAAAATATAGAAGGAAAATAAATGAAATTTACTATATAAAGTGTGACGTCCCATTCAACCTTATTTTTTAGCATTTTATCAACAACTAAATTATAGTGTCAATTTTATAAAATACTACATTTAAATAATTTTTTAATTTTTTTTAAATAGAAACATAAAATACAATAAAAGATCTACATTTTACTAGTTTACATCATTTTAAAATTCAAAGCATATACATCACTTTGTAGTGATTCAAGTTAAAAAGTTAGATCCATGTTGGTTGTTTCCTTTATAAAAGTGTGACATAGGTTTGTGCTTTTACCCTGGGTCATTACATAATCCAAAGGGAAGAACATAATAAGCATAAGTACCCAAAGGGCATGTAAATGTAGTCTTATCCTGGTCCTCTGGAGCTATCTTTATCTGGTTATAGCCACTGAATCCATCTAAAAAGGAGTACTTTTTACCTACTAGGAATCAAGTACTTGGTCAATGAAAGGCAGTGGAAAATGATCCTTTCTAGTGGTTGTGTTTAGCTCCCTATAGTCCACACATACCCTCCATTTGCCTCCCTCCTTAGGAAAAATGACTAAAGGTGACACCCATTGACTGTCAGAATTAGGGTAAATGAAGCCTGCATCAAGTAATTTTTGTAGCTCAGTTTTTACTATTTCTTGTAAGGCAGGGTTCATTCTCCTTTGAGGCTGTCTAATTGGATTGAAACCATCATTTATGTAGATCCTATGCATGCATAGGTCTAGATCAATTCCCTTCATGTTATTGTAGTCCCATGCAAAGGCTGATGCGTGTGCCTGCAGCACAGTGTTCAGGGAATTTTGTTGTTCTTCAGTTAGGGCATTGTTAACATTCAACATTTTACCTGGCATGATTTCCAATGTTTTGAAAGCTGATTGCATAGATGAAAGGTCGTATCCACTAATGTTGGGGACACATTCTTGTGGTAGTAAAGAGTGGAAAAGTTGAGATATTTCTTTTGAGGAATTTGCAGGTATGATGTTATGCAGTGGGTCTTGCAGACATGACAGATAGTCTTGTTGCTACGGGTCCCTACCGTAGTTATTTTGTATGATGTGGTTAATTAAGTCATCCTCATCTTGGTTTGCCAATAGGGGGCTGCGTTTAATGGTCATGAGGGTTTATAGGGAATAGTGGTCTTCGTCTTCGAAGGTAGGTCATATAACTTGTTCTAAATTTGCATGAGGCTGGGCTGGAGGATAAAGGACCAATTTATTGGTTATAGTTCCATTTTAGATTATCATGTTCCCAGACCTACAACCTATGAATGCATCAGTTGTTGCTTACCATGATCTGCCTAGGATAAGTGGATATCCTGCAAGGTCGACCTTTGGTTGTAAGACTATGAAATCTGTAGGATACCCCCAAGAATCTAATGCCTATGTACTCCTCAATGACCCCTTCAAGTTTTACTGTTGACCTATCTACCAATTGTAAAATAGTTGGTGTAGGCCTGAGGTTAGGTAGCTGAAGTAATTACATTGTTTCCTTAGTCATGAAAATAATGGTTGCTCCTAAGTCAATCAAGGTATTTTTGATAAGGGTCCCATTTATCTTAACATCCAGTACTAGACTGCCAGGGTCTGTGTATTTAGGGACAGTTATATTCCCTAGCATAATATTAGAAAGGTTCCCTAAGACATGTACTATCTAAGGATCCTTCCTTTTTCTCCCTGGCTTTTTAAGACAAAGGTCTCTTACTGTCTTGGTATAAATTGGGATATCCTTGATAGCTTGAATGAGAGGGATTTTGGTATTGACATTCTTGAGTTGTCCCAATAGATATGTCTTAGCTTGGGTATGATGTTTTGCAATGGCTAAATGCTCAAGGAAAGGAGGCTCTGGACTTGAGATAATCTGATTTTCCTAATTTGACTCAGGCTCCAGAGGTGAATTATCTGAAGCTTCATCTATGGGTTCCTCATCCACCATTTCAGTGATTTGAGGGGATGAAGGCCCAGCTAGTGTTTTCCCTGACCTAAGGTAGACATCACTCACCTCTACCCCATAAGTGGGGTATGAAATAGCCTCATTAGTGTATGTCTGTTGGACAGGCTTGTTATTGGGGTTAGGTGCAGGTTGGGCAGACAGTTGTGGTGCTCTTGGCAGCTAAGATGTTGGGTTTAATGGATTGGGCATAATAGCTTGTTGTTGTGGCTGAGAAGGCAACAAAGGTTGTGGGTAATTCATATTTTGGTTGTGCCATTGATGTCCCTTTTGCCATTGTGGCTACCATTGACTTTGTTGTACTGGCCATTGAGGATTGTAATTGGGACATTGGAAATTTTGTTGTGGCCATACATTTGGTTGCTCTTGGTTCTAGTTTTGCTAAGGGTTTTTGCATTAGTTTTGGGTATTTGGCCAAGGCTAGGGGTTCCAACCAGAGAAACTATGATTACCAACTGGAAATAATGCATTGAAACTTAGAGGGTCTTGTGGCGTACCTTGTCTTGGTTGCCATGGCTTTCTTTGTACAACATAGAACAATTGCCCATCCTCACTCTCAAATGGTTGAAAGTGTGGTTTATCTGATTTGTCTTCTATAATACTAGCCACCCTTTTACACTTGCAATTGGCTTTCCTTTGTCTATAGTTGCGATAGTATTCAGTAAGTATTGCTTCATCCTCCTCCTGCTTCTTGAAGTGTAGAGTGTCCAACTGAGTAGCTAAGTGACTTATAATATCTTCTTTCATGTTGGTCAAGGGGTTGCTCAACTCCACCCTTGAAACTGAATTAGATGTCTTGCCAATGGTAGACGTTCTTTCCTCCCTTATCTTCTTGGTAAAGGACCTTGACTAGTTAATGCAAACTTTGCAGATATCATCAAAGGGTAATTGAGACACATATCCTACCCCAATAAGATTAAGGGCATCCATGCAGTCATCATTTACTCCTCTCAAAAATGCAAGCTTCAAGGATTCATCTGAGAGTTAATTCTGTGGGTTTTTCTTTAGGTAGAATTGGAACTTTTCTACATAATCTTCCAATGGTTCATCCTCTTTTTGAGTCATCCTGAAAATGTCATCTCTTCTCCTATCAATTTCTCTGCAATAATCTTGGTACTTCTCCAAGAATTTTGTTTTCATTATGTCCCAATCTACAATAACATATTTGCTCAGTCCCATAAACCATCTCAGAGTAGCATCCTTCAAAGTAGCGGGAAATAGCTTGAGCCTATGAGCATTAGTTGTGTAGTCATAGCTTCTACATAGGACATCAAACTTGAACAAGAATGTATCTAGATCCTCAGTCACCAAACCATAGAAGATTGGCAATGCTTAAGGAGGTATATTCTTTAGAGCAACAACCCTCTCTTGGCAGGTAATTGGAAATTCAAAAGTCACATGTTCTAGTGGATCATCCACTGCATCAGCCATTGTTTAGAAGGTCCTCTATGTATTATCAGTAGATGTTGATGAGAGGGAAAACTCTTCTTCAGTAATACCCTCACTCTGATCACTGTAGTCACCAATATCGCTCTAGCTTGTTGGGTTGATGGGAGAAACCTTCCCAAAGCGTCTCTCTGCCTCCGTATACAATAGATATGACTTTGTATAGCAACGACTCATGCAAAATGTTAGTAAAATGTTCTGGTATTGGTGAGATGAAACCTAAGTATCCTATTTTCTGAAAACAAAATGTTTTTAAACTAGGAAAGCTTGGAAATAACAGGAACTAAGCTCTAAAAGTAGAACCATCCCCAGCAACAGCGCCAAAAATGTAGCATCCTTACTATGTCTAGTAAACTTGGGGGCAATCACACAATTCAGAGGAAAAACCTAACTGAACAGTCCACTTGGACCTTTGGAAAGACCATTGAATTATCGACTAGGGCTAGTAAGCTTCTGATGGCACTGGCATTGTATGTGCTTTCAAAGATTTAAGACTACCTAACTCATCCTAATATAGTGTTACACTTATTGGAAAATCTTGAAGCTGTATAAAAGTAAGGAAAGTAATGCTGGGACTATTTCTACGGGTACATACAATAAAATACCGTAACTAATTTCTGTCAAGGAATGAATAATTAAAGGTTAACTTAATAGTGATAATCTGAACATACACCCTACACTCCGGAGTACAACAAGTTGAAGCAAACTAGAATAACTCAAGAATCTAATTGATCATGCATTTATGAAATAACTATTACAACAATGATAACATGCATGAAATGAAGTGAGGGACAGTTACCTTGAGTGGCCCTTGCTTAAGTGATTGTCTCCACTAATCTAACTCAAATCTAGTTTCTTAGATTGACACAATCATACTAATTCCAAATCATTCATTGCACAATCCTTACAATATCACAAGAGATTTTGCTGGAAGATTTTATTCATGAATTCAAAATCAAAAAAATATTGTCTGTGTAACTAATTGGAGAAGGATCTAGTAACTATATTTGCAAATTGAATAGAAACTAACTTCAAAACTTAACTACCTCAACCACCAAGCCATACATATAGGCACGTGGGAGTTTATTAAAACAAGGTCTCTTAATTGAAATCATAAATCACCACTCCCTACATATCAAAGTGTGATAAATACCAAGTAACTAATAATTAAAAAAGAAAGAAGTAAGAGTCCAAATAAAATTGAGACTCTTGTTGTAACAGAACTGGAATGTGGACTGGTTGAATCAGTCACGTTAGACTCCTGACTGCAACAAAATTCTTCATCAAGTGCCTCCATGTTGTAGTTGCTGCCCTCTATTTATTTTGGAACCTCCCCTGCTCTACTGTTTGGAAACTCTTTGGTTGCGGGCTACACCTTACAGTTGCTACAAGCTACAATCCATCTCCTCCAGCTACAAGAGTTAGTTCACAAAACACACACAATACTAACAACCATAGTCAAGCACATATATCCTTTACAAGCCATAAATTCCCACACATAATTAGGGTAAGTGTAAGAAGTTGGGTCCACATAGAGGGGAAGTCACGGGCAAAAAAAGAATCCCGACACAAACGGGTACTTGTTTAGGAATGGGTGCTCGAGCCTAAATGGGTGCCCACTTAGGAACGGGTACCTGTTTCTATATAGGTATTCAAATTTGAAAAAAATTGTGTGCACTTTTTTTTCCACACAAAAGGAATGGGTACCCGTTTTAGAACATGTACCCATTCCTAAAAGCTTAGGCTTGGGAAAGGCATGGTAAGCCAACCCCTTGCCTTGGACCTGCAAGTTTTTTTTTAAGTACAGAACAAGAGAAAAGACTGAGTTTACCTCTATGGCTGATGACATTTTCTTCTGAATTTTTTTATGAAATTAAAACCCATTATAGATGACAGTGTCTAGTTTTCAAATATGTAATTTTTTTTATTGGACTTATTTTTCTATTTATTATTTAATTTATGAGAAAATTGGTCCAAAAACATGAAATGACAGGTGTTTGTATTTTTTAATAACTTTTAAGTTTTAAAGTTTTTTGAAAAAAACATTATATGTCATCAATCTACACATCATTCTTTACACAATGAAAAAAAAAAATCATTTTATGATTAGTTTTGCTCAAATTATGTTGGTCGTACACGAGGGTTTTTGTAAACATCAATTAGGGCCAATAAAAAATTAATAAAAAAATATATATTTGGAAAAACATTATAAAAAAATATCCTCATCAAACTTCACTGTACTACACATCTTTTCCCAAAAGGATTTAGAAAAATACTTTTATTTATATCAAATTATGTTGGTCGTACACGTGCATGGTATGGTAAAAAAAAAATGACTTTTAAACAGTGGTTTTTAGAAATGCCTATTGAAAATCAATTTGTGTCATCTGGGTATTAAAATAAATTACATATTTGGAAACTAGACTCTGAGTACTACATTTCATATTACTAACTTTTTTTAAGATTCAATCTTTAAGTGCCTCAAATGTTCAGGTCAAATGTGACAAATTCTGAAAATCAGGGAAAACACTTCCGCTTTTTGGCCAAAAAGTGGACCCAACTTCTTGCACTGACCCATCATGCAATATTCATTATATTATAACCATATTTCCATATACTTAATAATCAGGTTCAAGTTTGCATAATGAACATAAGAGATAGCATAATGTAAAAATATGTGTAAGATAATGTCTGAGAATGTCTATGAATTTGCATAAAACCATAAGAAAACTAGCTAATAACTAGACTCATCACAAGGGAAAAACTTAATAATCTAAAATAGAACCATAATAACCCATGTGAAATGAAGAAAATACCATTACAAAAGTTTTGCAATGAACAAGATGTTGTCACACATACATCAAATCATCATTACACTCATACTAGAAAATGTGGCAAAAGAAAATACATAGTCGTGACTATACATTCCCTTGAACCTTTATAAACTACCTTGGAGACATACCATTACATATAAATGCATGTTGAAAATTGTTCCTCTGATTTACAAGATATATTCCTTCCTTTTCCAGATCAAACCAGTAATATTTGATGCCCTAGATCCACTTGAAGCAACCATAGGCCCAAAACTGGCTTAATGATCAACCTCTAGAATAAAAAACAAGATTTGTATTTATAGCTCCATTTTCACACCCTAAGTCATTTTTGTAGAAATTCAAGGCACTTCGACACCTCCAAAGCATTGAATGAACACCCACTAAATCTTGTGAAATCCACCTTGATCCACATGCAAGTCGAGCATGGAATCTTGAAAAACATTTTCCCACTCAAAATAGGCATTTGCAAATGTTGAAACAGTCATCAATGGTGTTCTAGGAAGTTGTTGGCACGTTCTTTGGCATTTTGGAATTTTTTGCAAAAATCCAAGGTACTTCCAGATATGGGAGAAAAGAGGTCCTATAGTAGGTCAAATTTCCACAAGGAAAATGAGGTCCTAAAGGAAGTCAAATTTTTGGAGGGAAAAAGGATCAATTGCAGTGCTTCTGGAAAAAGGATGTCAAATTCTCACAGGGAAAAAGGACATCCAGAAGGTGGTTGAATTCCCATAGGGAATGTAGACACCCAAAAATGACCACCGCATTATTAGCTTGCATACACATCATTCTTCTAATTCTTCTAATTCACCTCTAATTCACCTAATTCAAACATTAATTAAATGATTCTTAATTGTTTAATTAATTTCAAAAATTTCACCACTTTATTCTTCTATTTTCCCATTAATTAAATAAATCAATTATTTAATTAATTCACCATTTTAATTCCTCTTATCCACAATAATTAAATAATTTTAATTATTTAATTGGCTAATTATTCCTCCAAATTAAATAAATTATCCAAATTTATTCAAGTTGACTTTTCTCGTCTTCTAAATAAATAAAATCATTATTTTATCTATTTTCTTCCATCATGCACCACAAATTAAATTTGTTTAATTTCTAATTATCCACTCATCTTCTAAATTTATCTTTTTCTTCTAAAAAAAATATCTATCTCTTCCATACATATAAATTACTTTGCATGTCAAAAAGCAAATCAAAAGTTGAGTTCAATTGGCTTTACATTTTTATTTTTCTTAATCAGTTCATTAAAATAAAATAAAACATTATATTTTTATGAAAATCAATCCTATCTTTAGTCAACAAAGTAGTTAACTCAACTCAATAGTTTTTTGCATGGACACTTGTCATGTGCACATTCATCATGATTCCTCAATTTATCTCCTCCGTCGATTTCATCTAATTTCCTCCACCGTTGATCGATTCTTCTTGAAAGCTATAAATACACCCATTCACCTCTTCACAAACCCTTCACGATTTTGAGAATTCGATATCCATATCTCCCAGTGCTTTTGAGAATTCCTTGAAGCAATCACACATCCTTTCATCTATCAAGTTTATCATGGTTATGCTTTTAGTATTTTGAGCAATCCACATTCACAAAATGCACCAAGGAATTACACTCAATGGGTAATAGTTAGAGTTTAATGCTTTTATCTTATCTTTGTTACTCCATTGTTGATTTCTTGAAGGTTATGATGGATTTTGGTAACTAATATTTGTTGTATTAATGTTCCTAAGTATTCTAGATTTATCCATACACATTTTGGCATGCCCGGTGGGACCCACTTCCTGAATTTAACACATATTTGCTTGAGAAAATTTGTTTTTTAGAATACAGGAATGGAGTTGCACTTTCGACTGATAGAGTTGTGCTTTCAGCTGACAAAGTTGCGCATCCGGTCCATAGATTTGTGCTTTTGGTCAATATAGTTGTGCATCTGGTCCACAGAGTTACACTTTTGGTTGAGAGTGTTGCACATCTGGTCTGCAGAGTGGCACTTCTGGTTTTTGTTGTTTATCTTGTGATGTATGATTATTGCAGGGTTTTTAGTCACTTAATTTATCTTTGCATGCAAGCTAATGTATCTGCAGGCACTTACTCTGATTCGTTCCACAAGTTGATGTATTTATGGACATATTTTAATTGCCTTTTTACCTAATTAAAACATTATTCTACATTTTGCATTTTGATTTGCATAGGTCTGACATAGTGACACTTATGAATAGTTCCTTGGCCTATCCAAGACATCCTTATCCACTTTTTGAACAACAAAATTGTACTTTTGACTGTTTTTGTTCTCTATTTGTAGGACTAAGACAGAGTTGCGCTTTTGCACAAAAGAGTTGCACTTTTGCACAAAAGAGTTGCACTTTTGCACAACAGAGTGGTGCATCCGGTCAATTCTGTTGCACTTCTGGTATAAACTTTTCACTTTTGGTCAAGTCTATTGCGCTTTTGAATAATTCTATTGCACTTTTGGTTAATATTGAGTCGCTATTGGTCATTGTACTGACGCTTTTGGTTCTGACAGTTTTGATTTGAGTTTTTCATCTACCAAGTGGCTTTTTTGGAATCTAACATGATTTGTGCAGCCTCTTATTATTTTTTAAAGAAGTAAGAAAGTGAAACTACTAATGAATTTGGTGCAGGACGCTTGACAAAGATTCAATTTTTATCACTAATCTAGTAGAACACTTCAATTTAATTAAGGGAATATACAATTGTTTTCTATTTCTTGAATTTCTATGTATGTATGCTCTCCCTGCGTTGAAAGGTGATCTTGGAGATCAAAAGTACTAGATTATTCACTTTTATTACTTTATTTGCTTTATACCCAGGGACTCGAGAGTCATACGTAAGCTCTTCTCTCGCGTTGCAAGATGATCTTGAGAATCAAAAGTACTCAGTATCCTTTATAGAAGGCCTATTAAGGGATTTCATCACCCTTAAGGATGACCTTAATCACATGTTCTGGCACGGGATATAAATGTTATGAGAATTGAAACTCATTTCAAAGGAAGGACCCCTTCTTGCTTAGCAAAAACCCTGAGATCCTCGATCCGTCACGACTTGGTTTGGTTAGCACTCAGTTAGATGCTTGGGACACCACCATTCACAGACTTGAACCCCAATGTACCTCGCATATATTTGGGGGCAACCTAGAAACCTTATTAACCTAGATAAGACCTTCAGTCGTCATATCTTGTGATGCATCATTGCAGCAAGGAGAGAAGAGCTCATGCTATTACCTCTATTGTTTGAGTTGGAATACACGTTAGGCAAGACTTTATCTCCAAAGTAAGGGGTGTAAGGTGGTACATGACCTTGCATTCCCTACCCATCCAAGCAATGGCAGATGGTATCAAGGGGATGGAAATCACCATTATCTAATAGTGGGGGTTAAAGTTGCACCTGAGTGAGTCCATGGGATATGTCAAACCTTGATTGAATAAATATTAGGCTTGTGGAAGAGTGTTTGGCATGTTTTCTTGTGATCTACCAGTATTTTTCATTTGTTATCCATGGAGGTTCATAGCCTTGCACACCCAATTTTGAAAGAGTCTACAACCATTGTGTCTTATTGTTTGATTCTCTTGCCAAAGAACTCATTCCATCCTAAATACAAAGAAACAACCACAATTTTTCTGCTTTTTAGCTACAAAGTTTCAATTCTAAACAATATAAATAAAATTATGCTTTTGGTCAGTATAGTTGCACTTTTGGTTGACAGAGTTGCGCTTCTGGCACATAGAGTTGTGCTTCTAGCATATAGAGTTGTACTTTTGGCAGATAGAGTTACGCTTCTGGTTCTGCCCTTTATCCACTGCCATCCACAGAGTTGCACTTTTGAGCTATCTTGCTATCACTTTTGGATGATAGAGTTGTGCTTCTAGTCTACATAATTGTACTTCTGGTAGAAAAAGTTATGCATCTGAGCTATTTTTCTACCGCATCTACACTATCCTATTACCGCTTCTGGTAGACAGTCTTGCGCTTCTAGTTTTACACAGTTTCCAGTCAAACAATCACCTAGATTTAGAGACCTTTCACATTTAATTGATTTCACATTTGGACCTGAGATCTTTCAGACTATCTACCATCAATCCTTCAGTCATCCAATCATCTTCATCCATCTTCATATCATCATTTGGACTTTAGATCTTTATCCCTTTGAGACTATAGGATATTACCCTCATCATCTAGCACACATACTAGATATCATCCAGCCTTTAACATCAGTTTGATTATCAACAAAATCTAGATCACATCTACTAGCTTGTCTCTGATTTGAGAAGTTTCCTCTCTCAGATTAGAAGTTAAGTTAACATCTATCAACTAGTGAAATAGATAGCTTAGGAGAGTGGCTCCTCTTGAGTTGGTGAACCTCACTACCCCATCATGTCTCTCCTTGAGTTCATTAGTCTAACTCTTGGAAGATAATCTAATTCCAAATCCAATCAAAGATTGATGTAGATTTATCTTTTATCCAAACATCCAAACAACCAATCATCTTGGAGTCTCAAAATTGTCATAAAAAGTCTAAACAAACTCCATCTATCATCCATCATCTATACTCACAAGGTCTAAAATATCATATGCCTCTAACTAGGTCCCAACACAAGAAATCTATGGAAACAAATCAAAGTAATTTTCAACATGACCTCAACACATCCATTGATGCTACATAATTCACCACGGGTATGAATCTTCATGTCTTCCTTCCAAGTGGGTATACACTAGGTCCATCATCTTGCAATAACTTTGGACAACAATCACTTGAAACATCACAAGGCCCTGATGAAGAATTACAATACCTAGATGTCTTACAAACTATAGATAGGCTCTTAACACCGGACCCCAATCGATTCTTTCTTCTGCTTGCTAAGAAAGGAGCTAAGTTGCCTAGTGATTTTGACACATCCACTCTTAAAGAGCAAGACCCCATCAACATTGATATTACTGCTATGAGAGAATCATGTCCTATTTCAGTTTAAATCATGTCTACAATAGCACCTACCATACCAACTACACCTACACCCACACATAATATGACTTCACCATTCACCAACCAATTCACCAATCCACTTTACCAACCACCCACATCATTTGGTCATGCTTCTTCTAGTATCCCATCCTCCATTCCTCTAGTCATTCCATCCATACCATCTATGACCCAACCCAATCAAGTCATCATTCACATACACCCCAAACATCTCACATATCTACATATCTTACATCACAGCGCCAATCTTCCAATCCTCACATCTCATACATCAATCCACCACATACATCACAACCCCAATCTTCCAATCCTCACATCTAATATATCAATCCACCACATACGTTACAACCCCAAATGTCTAATACTTACACATTACCCAACAATACACCACATATCTATTCATACATGTTACACACCAATCCACCTCAAGTGTCTCAACCACCATCATCCAATTATCAAGGTCTTGCTCCAAATCAACATCCCACATCACACATTGATCAAAAACTCTTGCATATGCAAAAATAGATTGCAGATCTTAGCTTAGGACATACCAAGAAAACATTCCCTTTAGAAGAAGTTTGTCCTTTTGATAGGTCACTCCCTATGATACCTTTTACTCCTAATTTTGAAATGAAAAAATTTGATAAGTACAAAGGAAAAGGTGATCCTAAAGAACATCTTAGGGAATTCTATATTGCTTGTCTAGAGGTAGTCCACAATGATACATATCTTTTATGCCTCTTCCCTTATATTCTTGGAGGGAAAGCTATAGAATGGTTCTCTCATTTACCCCCAGGTATCAAGACATTTAATGAGTTGGTTGAAAAGTTTGTAACTCATTTTTCATTCAACATCAAACATGAGATTTCCATGACCGGCCTATGCAACAGAAAACAAAGAAATGGGGAAACCTTTATATCATTCTTACAATGATGGTGAAACATGGATAGTAAATTTCCATTGCCTATTCCCAAAAAGCAATTGGTGTGCATATTGTCCAAAATCTAAATCTTGAACTAGATTTTCACCTACAAGTCCAATGTGCTAATTCTTTTGATGAGATTATCTCTAAGGGAACAAACATATAAAAGGCTCTCATCGCTAAAGGACAAGTCAAAATCTTCAAAGAAACCAAAGACAATCCTTAACAATCAAATGATAAACCCTGTTTTTGGTCTAAGAATAAAAATGTTGTCAATGATGGTGTTGTGGATGCTAAAAACATTCAAAATGTCCAAGCACCTGTCAATCTTCAACCAGCTAAAAGCGTCACATCTACTCCTAGAGAGCAACCTAGACAAGACTCAATGCCTAGATGCAAATTTACTCCACTGGGAGAACCTATCGAATATGTCTGGAGAAAACTTATCCAAACTAGTCTCGTCACACTATCCGAAGCATGTCAATATGATGAACTTAAATTCAAACCCCATTGGTATAAATACAATGAATACTGTGAATACCATAGAGTAAAAGGACATAAAACTCTTGGATGCATGAAATTGAAAAACCTCATCCAAAATCTTATTGATAAAGGCAAAGTAACTGTCAATGATCCTCCTAAATAAACTTTGAACAATGATCTTAACATCTACAAGGATCCATTCCAACCTCATGGTAAAGGAAATACTTCAGACAAAGGTAAAATTGTCAACCAGGCCTCAAGTTCCTTTGATTTTGTTGTCAATCATATAGAAGAGAGTCACGTGTCTACTTTCTCTATTAAGGGAAAAGTACTTGACTGTGTTATTACTACTCATCATGGTAGTGTTACCCTTTGTGAGGCAGCACCAAATACCCATCCAAATTTTGAGTACAACATTTTAGACCATCTAGCGAAAACACCAACTCAGATATTCATCTTATATCTACTTTGAGCATCACTTGCACATAAATCCATACTTGAGAAAGCCCTTCAAGATTCGTCCATCCCAAATAACATTGATGTTGCTCAATTCCAAGCCATGATACGTCATTTTGCTTCATCCTCACCATCTGGTTTTCAATGAAAAAGACCCTCTATTTCAAAATCCCTATCATAATGATGCCCTTCATATTGAAGTCTACATCCATCAACATAAAGTCAAACACATTCTTATAGATGGTGGTGTTGGTTTAAACATTTGTTCTCTAAAGTTGTTGAAACAATTGGGCTACTCTGAGGATGTTATTGATTCAGACAAAAGTATAACCATAAAAGCATATGATGATGCAGAATGAGAGTCAGAAGGTGTTATCCATCTACCTATCTAGGTTGGTCCTGTAGTAATAGAGACTCATTGTCAGGTACTGGACCTTGATCTTCCTTACAACATCATCCTAGGATGCCCATGAATCCATACCATGCAGGCTGTGTCATCCACATACCATCAATGCCTCAAATTTCCTTTCAATGGTACAAAAATTACTATCCTTGGGGACCCCAATTCTTCTAATTTTGTCGAGTCATGCAAGGTCAATACTATAATTCCAATCAAATCCCTAACAACATTGCAGCTGAACCATCATCTTCATATCTTGATCCATCCATGTTAACCAAAGCCATAACTGATACACCTTTTATCGAGATCAAGGTCCAGTACAAAGACACAAGATTTGGTGAGTATGACCTACGCAAGTCTTGCTATGTGGGGAACTTGTCTCTATCACCCAAATCATATGGAAAACCACCAATAGAAAAAATAAGTCCAGAAGTGGTCATACAGGCTAACCCCAAAGTATTCATTCATTGGGGATTGTTAGAAGATGATACCATTGAAGAAATCTCCTCTTGGATATTCACAGAAGACCCATATCCAGTTACATTACCAGCTGAGTAGTATAACAAAGGTCTCCACATCGTTAAGAACATGGGTTACAAAGGCCAAGGTGGTCTTGGATTACATGGACAAGATAACATAGAACCCATGCACGACAAAGAAAAATAATAAACATGGTTTAGGATATGAAAAGGAGGTACCATGATCCTCGAACATTGAGTTTATCCTCCACAAAGTAGTGAAATCTTTTCCCGTAGTTGTGATTTCTAACGAGGATACTGTTGATGAATCCTATTTACACCTCACTGACTTATTTCAAGATAGTTCCATATTCATGCTATCCTCCATATCCCTCGCATCCAAAATAAAAACCTAGAACCTTTCACTCGTATATTTTGACCTTATCGATTGGGATCAACAAGAGTCTCATGTTCTTGATATCTTTCAGAAAGATGAGGCCATCGCATAATTCATGGAACTATGAGAACAAATCTGCTTTGTTATGGTCCTTGATCATGCAACATACTTTGGCGAGAAGGCCAAATCCTTCAGTCGTAAAAGTAAAAATAAAAATAAAAATATTAGATCCCTTGGTGAAAACCACATTGTGGTGCCATCAGATCCTAAAATAGTAAAAATAAAGGATGCATCCAATGGTGAAAACCTTTTTGAGGCACCCGAGGATGGAGGATTTGACCTTCCCGTACCTTCAGCATATCAAGAAAAATCTTTGGTTTTGGTTAGTAAATCACAGGAAATAAATTTAGGTACTGCACATAATCCAAAGATCACCTTCCTAGAAGTATCCCTTTCAGAACAAGATAAAATGGATTTTACAACTTTCTTCATGAAACATACAATTAACTTTGCTTGATCATATTCAGACATGCCTGGGTTGGATCCTTCATTAGTTAGCAGTATTCCCTAAAGCCAAGCCAGTTAAATAGAAGCTTCACAAGATACATCCCCAAATAGCATTACTTGTTAAGGTAGAACTTTAGAAATTGCTAGATGTAAAATTCATTTGTCCCATGGACTATCCAGAATGGGTTTCTAATTTGTTACCTGTATCCAAAGTCACCAGGGGCATTCGTATCTACACCAATTTTAGGGATCTTAACAAGGCATGTCCAAAAGATGATTTTTCTCTGCCTAATATTGACATCATTATAGACTTGACAATTGTTCATGAAATGCTTTCCTTAATGGATGACTTTTCTAGTTAGAATCAGATTATCATAGCACCTAAAGATCAACACAAGATAGCTTTTACATGTCCTTGGGGCACCTATTGTTGGCAAGTCATGCCTTTCAGCTTGAAAAATGTAGGAGAAATATATTGTGTATGAGGAAAATTGAGAGGTCGAATGATAAAATCACAACAATGATAATAACAACTCAATAACCCATAACATAAAGAGATCGATCTAAGTAAAAAGCCAATACCAATGAATAAATCAAATAAAAACAAGAAAGCTTTCACCTAGATTGTATAGTTCTCTTTGTCGAATGTGGATTGCTTAATAATGTTGCGAAACCATGTTTGCAACAAGCGAACGTAAGTTCTCAAAGTGCTCAAAAGATTGATGTCAAAAGATCGTAAGGTGCTCAACGATGCGATGTATGCTCAAAGTGCTGTTAAGGATGCCTGAGATAAGTGATCGAAGAGGATTTGTGAAGGAGATGAGGGGGGTTTATATAAGTTTCAATCATGATCAATCAACGGATGAAATAAATCCATAGAATGAATGGTTGAGATAAATTAAATAACTCATGCTGAATGTACACACGACATGTGTCACTCCAAAAAGGTATTTTTATTAAGATAATTGCTTTTTTTATAAAGATAGCTTTGATTTCTGTTGGTGTTTCAATTCGCACCTCTGGAATGTGAGTTGGAAACGGACAACTATGTACAGATAAACTGCTCTCTTATTGGAAGGGGGAGTTCCCTTTTTATTGATGTTCACTGAAAAGATAAATTAAATGAAACTTTGCCTATCTTCTTTTTGATTCTCAGCTGCGAGCACAAGGTTATAAAACTCTAAACGTTACAGAAGAGGTTTTTTCCTTTTTTAAAACTTCAACTACAACTAAGCAAAGACTAATGACACTTTTAATCTCCTGAGTAAATTCAGAGTAAAGGAAATTAAAAGTGAACACGGAATGATTGTTAACACAAAAAATTAAGCAATTTTTTCCAGATTAACACCACAAGACTTATAGTACTTTAATGATGGAAGTTGAAACGAAAGCTACAAAAGCCACACATCTGACGACGAAAACTTGATGAATCAAGATAGAATATCAGAGCAAAATAGGCATGAGACTTCTATTCAATATCACAAAGTTGGCACAACTCCACGACATCAATGCTACAACAAAAGGAAGGCATACAACAAGCGATCAAACACCAGAAAACATATTGCACAAAGTGAATAGACACTTGGAATATCAAGATTTGTAGGCTAGAATAGGCACATCAAATTTGTTATCACAAAAGTCATTCCCTTGCAATGGACACATAGTGAACAAACACTTGGAATAACAAGGTTTGCAGGCTAGATAAGGCACAACAAATTTGTTATCACAAAAGTCATTCCCTATAATGGGCAATGATGCCCTTATTTATACTAAAATCAAAGGAGTAGGGAACCCTAAAATCTCCTTGATTAACCCTAACTTGCCAACTTGTAAGCTTTATTACTATTCTAAGACAAAGATATAATAAACAAATGCTTTAAAGCGATTTTCTTTAAAGCAAAGAAGATTCCAACTAACACAAAGTGATTTTTTTTCTAAATATAGAATGGATGACCTTAGGATGAAAGCAAATGCTTTAAAACAAAAAGCATCTGTTTTAAAGCTGCTTTCTTTTGAAATGCATCCTCATCAACATTCTTGCGTTTTGGTGATGTCATCCGTTGATATTCTGGGAAACAATATCTTCTAAAAAGTGAGTGACTGCATCTCTGCCAGGAACACTGATACTCTCTAGAATGATATTCTGATTCTCTAATATTTCTTCACCATTTGCAACCATCTAAAGAAATTCGTGAACTTCACCCACAACTTTGTTGAATTTCACTATCATTGCGGCAAAACGACCCATCTTGCCGGCACTAATATCATCATTAAAATTGCTGCGGACGAGAGTCTGGAACTCTGCTCGCACTTCCCTGAGATCATACAGGGTACCATCTTCTCTTTCATACGAGCACGGGATCTAAGAAACAAAAGATCTGATGAACTTGAGGATGTTGACTACCTTTTCTTTCCATTCTGTCAACTCTGAAATCATACTGTCATAAGTTTTTATTGTGAAAAGATATTGCGCTTTCTAAGTAGAAACTATCTTCTTATCTTTAGCTGAATCCACAGAATCAAGTGCAATCTTCAAGTTAGCAATAATGATCTCGAACACCGGTCTATTTTCTGCCATGGTCTGTTGCAAGCCCTGTATGCCTTGGCATAAATCATGAGCGTTGTACTTTAATTGATAAAGCTCTACAAGTACAACTCTCCCTTTAGTCACAAATTCTTCCACCCAACTATTCACATGCCTTCCATAGAGAACCAACTAACTGAAATGTCGTTGATCGGCTGGTGATTCCAGATTTGGTGGAAGAGGTAAATCAACCTATGATGTGCCATGGAAAAGGTTTCAAATATACTGCTGCAACTGCCTAACTTCAGCCTTGAGAGCTACTTTGTCTTCTCCATCTTTCAACACCCTTTCTTTCAAATTATCCGCTGCAACCTCGAAGATATTTACATCTGTATGGTGGGTACTTCTGCCAAGGTTAGCTTTGACAACTGTGAAGTCATCAACCTCGACATCAACACTTCTATTTTCTAGCGGTGTTGCAGTTTTAAGGATTATTTCTCCATCCGCATTCTTTTCAATACGAACTTGCTTCTTCAGCTTCTTGTCTGGTGTGTCTTGGTAGACACTTTTAAGCTTTGTTAAATCTAGCTGATATGAGGGCTTTCTCCCCTTCCTTCCCAGAATGTTTTCAAGCCAGGACAAGCCTTCTTCTCTTGGAAACTTGGTTCTAACCTCATCAACTCCTAATGAATCAATGTGTGCATCAGAGTTACGAACCGGTGAATCTGGCTCTGACTCTATATGGATAGGAGAAGTAATTAGCAAAGAAGGTGGAGAAACATGATCTGGAGGTAACACTTCAACACAAAATGTTGGTTCAATAGGAACTTCTGATTCAACTGCTAGTTGCTCCTGTTGGACATGAGTTGGAGACTCATCCTTTTTCCTCTTTAACTTAGCCATTTTTGTTCCTTCTGGGAGAACACTCATAGCTTTTACCCTTTATTTTGGCTTGGAAGTGGAAGGCTCTAATGGTTGCACAACTAGCGGCTCGCTAACGAAATATCATCCTTTCGCTTAGCCTTCAAGAATATCAAACTATTTTTAACGGTTCGACTCATTCTTTCTTCAATGGAAGTGCTCTCTTTTACTGACCAATTAACTGGTGGCAACGATTGTTGCTAAATTTGGTCTCTGAAATACGTGGGAAGTAGAACTTCACCACTTTCTGTCAAACCCTCTATATCTTCTGATAGGATATCAGACATCTGCTGAAGAGTGAACCTGCTGTAACTGCATTCTCGCACTTCAAACTCATCAGCGCAATTAGCCTAGAAGTCTTCAATTGCATGTTTGTGTGTATAATCTGCCAAGATGTGATGCAAAAACACCACAAGGATCATATGAAGACCTCCTGTCGAAAAACTTGAGACCATATCTGGATGATTCATTACCGATTACCTTGGCATCTACTCCAGATTTGCATCTATAAATGCTCATCCCAAGTGGAAAATTAAAAGCTGCCTTGCGTCTGCTACGTAAAAATGTATGAACTTCATAGGCTTGCCTCAAAAATTCCATGAATGCTATTTCATCTGTAGGATATTTCGGTAACATGGCTGGCTCTCCTAAGAAGCCATCTACTCTGATGTAGGAAAAAGTGGGAAATTGGATAAACCAATCAGCCCATTCTGCCATTGCTATTCTAGCATCTGCTGAGAACTATATGTGCAACTCATTATCCATATCTCACACTGCATGCATCAAGAATGCATCATTCATGCGCCTGTAATGTCGTTCAGCTTGGGAGATTTCTAACTGTGGGAAATGATGATACACATGCTAAATACCCAGAGTTCCAACAACATTCAAACCTCTGAATTGACTTTGAAAAGCCATCAAATACACAAGGTATGATATCATGTGGAATTCATGAGCCCTTTGGAAATCAATTATTTGTTGGTGGAGACTATCACTAATGAGTGCCGACCAGTCATAGAATTCGGTTCCATCAACAATCTGGGACATGATATAAAACATCCAAGGCTGGAACTTGTTAGCATCTGCTTGACCCGTGATCTGACTTAGCAAAGTTATCATTATTACATGTTCCTCCTTGAATTCTCCACGTCCAACATTCTTTGGCATGACATTCTGCTTCTCTTTTAACCACCTCTGACCAATCTTTTTCTGGTATTTTTCTTTATCGTTGTTCCAAACCCTCTTGCATTCTTCAAGTGAAATAGTTAAGTTTTCTCTCCAAACAAGTATTGTAAAACACTTCTCAATGTCGTTTGGCCTCAGGCTGCAGAGCACACATCCATCTCTTGACTGGATTTCTCTTGTGACCGAATTGTAATGCGTCATGCAAGCAATTACAAAATTGATACTTTGCACTGTGATAGGAAAGGATGCTGCTGCAAGCAAACCAGAGTGTCCTAGATTCCTGATAGCATTATTTCCTGCATCCTCCAAAGATTGTAAATTAATTACTGGAAGTACTTTGTGCAAGTCAGTTTCAGAAGTTCTCAAGTAATCGTGAACCAACGCTGTTTTGGGCCTAATTTGTGTCAGAGTACTGCATATTGGAAGATTTGAAAATTGACTATGAACATGCCTGTGTCAGAAAAATCTTGGACAAATGGCTGAAAATTACTTGTTGGTTTTTAGAAAAAAGCAGATTCCGAGCAAAAAAGCTGGCACATGGGTTTTGTAGATAATTCTATTTCGAAGCAACCTAGATTGTCAGTTTTTGAAAAAGCAGAGATTTGCCTGAAAAAGCAGTAAAAAAGTAGATTCTTGAAAAAAAGCAAAACTCCAATCTTCAAGAGGATGATATTCTGGATGGACCCATCTCGACGAAAATTGAAAAATCTTTAGTCGAATTTCTGAAAAATGATCCCCTTGAAACAAGGACCCTGAAAAAGCGAGCCTCCTTGCTTCCTCAACCTGAAACTATGAAGAACGCTAAAAAGCACTTCGTTTGGGTCTCTGAATCTTCGTTGAAAGAAAAATAAAAATCTTTCCTCTGGATGCAACCTGCAAAAGATAATGAAATAAAGAAGCCAAATGCTTGTCTTTATAAATCTTTAGGGTGAAAAAGCAACTTTATTTGTGTGAGAACAAAACTTGGACCTCATCCATGAAGAAAGCAAGTTTTAAAGCACAAATCCAAGTGGATGTCTTCGAATAGAAAGAATCCCTATTTTGTAGTTGCCTATGGCTTCATGTGTAAGATGACGAAAAAGATCTTTTTTTGATGATGTCCTCGAACACGCGAGTTGAAAGAAGTGCTAGCCAATTTTTCTTTATTTTCGACACTTCAACACTCATTTTGACTTAAATATGGTTTGTATCCAACTTCAACAAGGTGGAGAAATGTCATCATTGACTGAAAAAGCTGACTGATCCTGACATTTTGGAGACCTATCAACTGAGATTCCATTTCTGGCCTTCGACTGACGATTTGGCATCGTTTGACCAAGTTTGACCTCCCGAAAACTGCCAACGGGCGAAGATTGGGAACAAAACTGTCAGAAAACACTGTAGACATATGAAAAATTCTAACACTGGGCAAGTTGGGCGCCAGAAGTCCCCTGGGGTGCCTGGTTTCACTAGACTTAGCCATTTTTTCAATTTTTGCAACTTCTTCAATTTCTCAATTTACGTGCGCATTCTGGGGGCGAAAGACCCCTGTTTGGCTGTCAATTTTTGTCAATTGGGATAAAACTGAGTCTGATGATCTGGCAGATAGGCAGGCCTGATTAAAACTAAGTTGACTATACCTTCTGTCTGCCTCAAAAAATGTGCCAAACTGTCCAACTTTGAACCAGACCGGGCTGATGGAAGGAGATTCACGTTTTTAGAAAAAACTTCAAAAATAAACTAACTCTGAAGAGTTTGGGTGCCCCAAGTCACCTGGGGTGCCTGGTTTGCTATGCCTTAGAAATTTTTTTGAAAAACTCAATTTTTGCACCTTTTCTCATTTTCTGTGCCCACAGCTCTTGTTCGATCTTTGATTTCGGTCATTCTGATGATTGTCAAGGTGGGATGGAGGGTGATCTGAGCAGTCTAAACATATCTATGATGAAATCCTGGCTTTGACTAACTTTTGACCAAGTTTGACCAACCGGGAAAGAACCGACGGAAGCATTTTTGACGTTTCTTGAAAAACGTGAAAAAAAAACTAACACTTGAAATGTTGGGTGCCCCAAGTCACCTGAGGCACCTGGTTTGCCAACACTTATTCAAATTTATGATCTTCCAACCTTTCATTCCACCTTAGATCCATCTTGCATCATTTTTTGTGCATCGTCGAGTTAACAACTGTTTATTAGTTTTGCGTCGTTGGAACAGCGTTGAAAACTCATCACTGAGCTCTAGTAGATGAACTTTCTCTGTTGACAACTTCTGAGCTCATGCTTCGCCTTCTGAAAAAGTAGAAATGACCTAGTAGAGAAAACTTTATCTTTTGAAGATTTCGACTGAACCGCGCCGATCGTGAAGCAAAATCGACCAATGAGAATCAAGCACGACACCTGAGTCAGAGATTCTATTTTTCGAAAGTTTTGCCAGCATCCATATCTCAAGAAACGTAGAAAACCTAATCTGACGTCTATTTTTAGAAATTTTGCTTTTTTGACTTTTTGACGAAATTTTTTCTAAACTTGTTCAAAGTGCCTTAATGAAGCAAACAAATTGATTGGGTACAACAATTTCATAAATTAGAATGCTTTTTTTTTCTAATTCATGAGTTGATGAAAACAAGATAAATTAAAGCTAATTAACTTAACTTTAGATTTGTCGAGTGGGTGTGGTCTAGTGGTTAAGACCACTTGGTCCTTATTGTGGAGACCAAGGTTCAAATCCCCCCCAAAGACATCTTGGCTTCTAAATGGTTGTGGCTCTATGTAGGTGACACATGGCACTCCGAGGTCCTTAAGTGGAGTGTGCTCAAATTCTAGTGTTCTTTGGTCTGCGCAGCTCGACAGGTCATGGTAGCAATGGTGTACAATGACGAATCTACTAGTGGCGATCTGCGCCACAAGCGGCATGATGACAGGCTTAGCAGGGCCGCACCACTGGCGATCCGTGCTGCAGTGGTGGTGGTAGTTCTATGGGGAGGAGGTCCCCCTTGTGACCTCCGCTGGAGTGGGCTAGCCTAAAAATCCCTCACTTACCAATAAAAAAAAAAAAAAAAACTTAACTTTAGATTTGTTTTTTTTAGAGTTCTAAAAATAACATTGATTGTGCACGAGTTAACATGATAATTTCAGAGGAATTGGAAAGATAATTGAAATTAAATAAATAAATTTATTTAATTGCTTGTGCATAATTGAAGAATATGAAGATGTGAAGATTTAAATAAATTCAACAAATAAATTGATTTAATTTATTTTGCATGATGAAGGATAAATAAAATGTGATTATATTTTATTTTTAGAGGAAAAAGCAAATTAAATAAATAAATTTATTTAATTGTTTGTGCAAGATTAGAGGACATAGAATAGATTTGAAGATTTAAATAAATTAAAAATATAAATTGATTTAATTTATTTTGCATGATGAATGATAAATAAAATATTTGATTATATTTTATTTTTAGAGATTGAGATAATTTAAATAAATTTGATTGATTTATTTAAATTTGGAAGAATAATTTGATTTAATTAAATAATGTAAATTATTTAATTGTAGATAAGAGGGAATTTGTGATGAATTAATTAAATAATTGGATTTATTTAATTAATGTGGAGTTTGAAATTTTGAAAGAGGATAATGATTTAATTAAATAATGAAAATTATTTAATTTTGGAAGAATAAAGTTGATTTTGATGAAATTAATTAAATAAAGAAGATTTATTTAATTAATGTTGAAAATATGTGATTTGGAAGAATTTGATAAAAATTTAATTAACGTTGAATGCAGGTGATTAGACGAAATGCAAGTGATTCGAAGACTTGGTCATTTTAGGGTGTCTACATTTTGCCCCTCTTTGATGCAATGCAGTTTACAGTGTTGCTTCAAAGAAAATGATTGTTGAAGACATGATACAAGTTTGATGCCCCAGTGTAGCTAGTTGCCCCAGTGTGGCTGGCGTAGGATGCCCCCTCGAGAGGAAAGACAGGGAAGCGACAGAAGGACTGGGTTGACGCTCGACTAGAAGATTGTGCTGGAGATAGAAGAGAACATGATAGAAAGATAATTGATCGATCTTTGCTTGAAAAACTTTATGATGATTTGGATAGATGGATGGGTAAATGGATGAGCTTGTTGCAACAGTTTCACAAATGTTTATAAAGAGCAATACTTATTTTTGATATAGCACATGGATAGTTTACCACCAAGGTATAAATGACCAAGGTGCTGAGATATCCGAGTGTGTGGACGTTGACTCTGCAAGCAAGCGGTTTGAACTTAGATCCCTTAGACACAATATAACCTTGTTGTACATGTGAATGAGCCATAGTCTTGAACATAAAATAACCTTCAATACATAAATGCAAGAAGAATATTAATATGTAAGATGCTAGGTTGTAACACACACAAGATAAATATGCTACTAAGAAAGATATTAAAGATCATTCCTCAAACACAGCACACAAAAGCAATGACTATGCCCCTAATCCGTACTGCATCGCAACATACCAAGATTATAGATAAATCAAGATAGTCTTGAATAGGTATTGGAAAGAGGAACAAAAGATAAACCAAAAAGTAAATTGACTGACTTACAAAGTAAAAATACAGCCAACATATTCTCTTGCCAAAGAGGTTGCTCAGGATAGATTGGAAAGGAAAGATAACAGCCTTATCGTAGGAACAATGTGTCTGGTAAAGGGTGTTATCTGTTGAAAGGATAATGTCTGGTTTTAGGAAATGCCACATGTTGTATAAGATGCGTGTGTTGGTCTTGATCATGGAACATTCTGTAAAAGACAAGTTTGTTGATCTTGTTGCTTGGTTGAGACTGATTTAGCTGATGTTGGCAATCGATATGTAGGATAGTATATGACTCTGTAAGTAAGTTTCTTTGCTTCAGGTTGGTTAAGGACTTTTGCTTTGCAATGATGCGTAGTCTATTGTTTTGCTTCTTGAGTTGGTCAAGTTGAGGTGAATGGATTTTGATAAATGAAAGACTAGAAAGATGATATTGTTGGTTTTAGGACAGACAACTGAGAGTTGGGGTGAATCGGTTGTCACCAAAACTTCTATTCCTTAATTTCTTAAAGCCTTATTATATTTCAATGGCATGATAATGATTATGGAAACATAATGCAATAACTCAAGAGCAAAAACACATTCAACACATATGACACCAAGATTTTGATGTGGAAAACCTGATTAAGGGAAAAACCACGGGGTGACTAACCCATGATTGTATTCTCTGTTAAAATAATAGGAAGAACAAAATGGCACTTGCCAATTAGGGCTCACTGTCCGAGCAGACTACTCACAAGAGGCTTACTGCCTACAAGAGACACATTGTCTACAGAATAATAGAAATATTACATACTTGAACTGGAGATTAGCATCTTCATTATGCTTGAGACAGTTCCATTTAAGCTCAACACTTCTGCTCTGCTTTTTGCTCCTCTCCTCTCTACCAATTTCTCATCACGACGATAGATACTTTTGAATGACTTCGTAATTCTTATTTATACATGACATCAACTTTAGAATGATCATCAAAGTCAGCACAACATATTTTAATTTATTACAGAGCAATTACAAAAATACAACTTGACTTGTTACAAAAACCTCATGTGTATCACTACGCTGTCGGCCACACATATCTGGGACTTCAATCTTTTTTGAGGAACACGCCATGCTTCACAGAACATCTTCAGGATCATGCGCAACTCATCCGGTTGGCCAAGATTAGGAAGAACACCATCACCCAAAGATGAATCTTCAATTATGAGCTCAATCTTCAATGCGGACTGCCAACACAAACTGGACACAATCTAGAGACCCCCACAAGCTTGCTTGAATCACCAAGAACATTCACACCACTTATGCTTACTGTAATCATTCGCATCTTCATCCAAAACCTCAAGAACACAGTTGGTCATCACTGTCATATTAGAAGGATTGCTTGTGGACCTCCAAACCATGAGCAAATTGAGTTGTCAATTCACATTAGCTTCCCAAACATGCCACTAGATCCGCAGAACAAGATATTGCATTTCTGGAGCTCACCGGACCTATTTGTGCCACTCTGTCACCTCTGAATAGCTGCTAGAACTAGTTTTACTCACATGGCCATAACTTCTCCAAATCATCATGTGGATCTCTGAAATCTTGACTGGAGCACCTTCAGACACATATCTACAAACCCTTTGATGCACATACTCTGATCTCCAACTGACTGAGATCTTTGCTTCGTAGAACTTTACTGTCTTCACGGTCCTTCTCTGTTTCTGATAGGGCTAATTTTCTCAATATCCTCAGCACACAGCTCGTCCAATCCTTGACATCAATGCAACAGGAGTATGTTGACATCAATGACAACACCGGTTAGGCTCATACTTGCAATAATCTCCCATTTTGTCATTGATGGCAACATATGATGTGAAAAATTGTTTTAACCATCAAGACAAGAACTTCTCCTCACTGGCTCCCCCTATCAACATCAACCATTCACATGTCTTTTCTTTCTTCATTGATCCCCCTTTGATCATCAACCTCTTTTGTTTTTCACATGTCTTCTCTCCCCCTTTGACATCAATGGCAAAGGGCACATACTTGCAACCACTTCTTACTTCTTCAGAGTTATACTGACTGCTCCCCTTGAGTAGTAGCCTTCTAACATCAATCCAGATCACACGATATGACTGTGAGATCCACCAGACTGATGCACATCTATGCACCTTAATTCAGAACCAGATGGGTGATAACCCCTAACTTCTCCCTAAGATACTCAAAAGAGTCCTTAGGTAGAGGTTTAGTAAAAATGTCTACAATTTGATCCTTTGAGGGTACAAACTTCAGTCTGACTTCATTTTTATTCACTTGTTCTCTTAAAAAGTGAAACTTGATGGATATATATTTTGTCTTTGAATGCAACACTAGATTTTTTGATATGTTTATTGCACTTGAGTTGTCACAGAAGATTGTGATAGGTTCATCATACTCTATTCCGATGTCTCTTAACATTTGCTTCACCCATAGTACTTGAGTGCAACTGCCTACTGCTACAATATACTTTGCTTCTGCAGTGGACAGAGATATTGCCTCTTGTTTCTTGCTTAGCCAAGAAACCAATCTTTTCCCCAAAAAGAATGCACCACCACTAGTACTCTTCTGGTCATCCACATCTCCTCCCCAATTAGCATCTGTATATGCATAGAGAGAGAAATCATGATCCTTGGGATACAATAAACCATACTCAACTGTTCCCTTCAGATATCTAATAATTCTCTTGATTGCCATGACATGAGATTCTCTAGGATCAGCTTGGAATATGGCAACAAGACCAACGACATTCATAATGTCATGTCTAGTTTGAGTAAGGTAGAGTAGTCCTCCAATCATTGACCTATATTTTTTCTGATCAGCCTTAGGAGATTCATCATCTTTGCTTAGTTTACACCCTGTTGCCATGGGAGTATCCATTGGTTGAATCTTCCATCCCAAATTTCTTCAACAATTCTTTCACATATTTGGTCTATGATATGAAGATTCCTTTCTTTGTTTGAGTGATTTGCAGACCCAAGAAGAAATTCATTTCCCCAAACATAGACATCTCAAATTCACTTTTCATTTGATTTGTAAAAGTCTTGCACATACTATCTTTTCCTCCAAACATCAACAAATACTTCAACAGTCAAGATATTTTCATGATCAATCTTGAAATACAGATTACTGTCAGCAGTTCCTTTGTTGAAACCTGTTGATTTTGGTAGCTAGGTCGGATCCCTTCTAGAGACTGACCTAGTCATAAAATGTTGAATGGCCTATCGGCCTTAGCATTTCGAGAACTCAGTTGTATTATCCGATTAAGGCAGGCCCCAAATTGAGCGAACTCATTATACTATGTATCTTGAAATTACAAATAGGTCAGGACCTATTTCAAATGTAACGTATATGTAATTTGGCATCAAATTGTTTGGGTGATCTTATATAAATGAAAAGTGACTGGTAGTCACAATACAGAACTATCACTTACCGAAATTCTGCTCTGTGAAATCTAATCCATCAGCGATCTACTACAAGCACAGTGAAAGGGCTCCGTCGTTGGTTGAACTGTCTGATAGGTTCATCGGTTCATCGAGTTCATTGAAGCTCCATAGGTTCAAAGGTTCAATAGTGCAAGGGCTCTGCCGCTAGTTGAACTGGTTCAACGGTTCAACAACTCCATAGGTTCAAAGGTTCAACAGTGCAAGAGCTCCGCTGCTAGTTGAATTGGTTCAACAGTTCAATGGTTCGACGAGTTCAAAGGTTTGAAAGTACAAAGGCTCTGCCGCTAGTTGAACTGGTTCAACAGTTCAATGGTTCAACTAGTTGAACTGGTTCAACAGTTCAACTGGTTCACTGGTTCAAAGGGTTCGATGACTGAAGAAGTTTAATGGTTTGATAATTGATTTGATCTGCAATCATCAGCGAACCTATTACTTGGTGTAGCATATCTATTTTAGCTTGAGTAAGCTTAACCCTAGTTCTGCTAAAGATTCAGATAAGTTGTATTTTGATATCTATGTTTCGCACCCTAGTTAGGCGAAGTTGTAATCTGTTTCTGCTCTTAATATAAATCAGATTTGAGATTTTCTTGCTGGGTTTTTCACCTCCAAGAGGGAGGTTTTCCCAGGGTATATGCGTGTTATGTGTGCATTTGAGTTTTATTGTTTCTTACTGTCAATCTAATCATTAAACTTTAACATGGTATCAGAGCAAGGTTTAGATCTGATCAGATTTGTCCAAGCAATTCTAGCAAATTCAAATGCAGACCTTGAGACAAACTTCATCTTATTAGATGCGAACAGTACTCAGAAGGCTTCTGAGGTTGTCAATCCTTGACATGTTAGAAGGCTACAGGTGTCATGGCCTGAGTTCTTATGATGGCGTATCTTTGTGTTTATCCTTCCTTTGGCGAACCATTATGAATGCTTTGAGAGAGGCTAATTTAAAGACTATTGGGAGTTGAAGGATAATATAGTAATCTCTCTTAATATTGGTAATCACTTGGATTAAATGTTGGAGGTCGCATAAGGTCGCCACTTCAAATCAAAGTTAGATGGGAGGCAGGAAAGGTCTAATCATCATATAAGGTGGAATTTGAGGAATCACAGCTTTATAAAAATCATATCAACCTCTATCCAAACTTAAATATGGAGAGTCATGAGTCATCGTGATTGGAATTATATTAGTCCAGACCTTCAGTGCTAATTAGAAGTGGCATCTCAGAGTAAAGTGAGGCACTAGTAATAATCCTGGGGTTGAAAAGACCTTTTGTTGAAGCTGCGTGTGAAGTTATGTGCTCAAGCAATACATTACTATTGTGGTGTGAGGTTGATATGGCCTAGTATCCTTTTGCAAGAGATTCATGTGTATACATTCTCCAAGCATTCCTAATACTAATCATCAAGATGTTATCCAAACTTGGGGCCGAGTCTTCATTATCAGCTGATATGAAATCAGGATGAGGGTAAAATTGATGGCAACATTGAGTGAAGGTGGCAGAGATGAGACTCAGCTACAGATCTAGCTCAATGGCATATCGACAATAGAAGAGATCATGCCTCCTCTCAAATAGTGATCTCTGGGATGAGATCCTTTGGAGTCATTGTTCATTCATTGTGAGATGTTCATGCTAGTTGTGAAAGAAAAAATTTCTGAGTGTGAATCAGAGATGATTAGAGAATTGCAATTTTGTTGTGATTGGATGGTCACATCGATACCATTCTCTATGTGCATGGACTGTGATGGTGCCTTGAGGGACCTAGTTCTATGTTAAATATGTTGGCTGCATAATGTGTCTGAGAAATCTGAGTTGAGCAGATTGTCTATTGTTGTGCTAAGATTAGCTCTTTCGAGAAGAGTAAAAGATGGAAGAAAGATATATCAGAATCAATAAAGATAAGTTCTATTACTTCTTTATTTTTGATCTTTTGATATTTGCTATAGTTTGATTCTTATATATACACTATTATTATTATTATTAATCCTTTAAAATGCAGGTTGCATCGAGAAGCAAATGAATGATGAATTAATTATCTAGGATTATTTAAGGAGATTCTGATGAGAATAACTGAGTTCTATGAACTATTAGTAATCTCTCCTTAATGTCTTCTTGATGAACCAAGAAGCGCAAGAGATTGCTTTCAAGAAAAGAAGAGCTTGATTTTGTAGGTTGAAGCATGGAGACACAGCTTACAGCCATGGGACTAAGTTAGTGGCGGAAGACATCTCTCGAAAAGGAAGAACCTATTCAGGTTATCATTGTGAGCAGTCTTTTCGAAGAGGAGAAATTAACCTTCAGAGGGAGTTCTGTGACTCACGAAGAAGAAGTGTAGGTTGCAGTGTTGCAAGGCTAGATACTAAATCCTTGAAGAACCTCTTCAGCAGTTGAGATCAGAATTGCTCAAGATAGTCAACCTGGATTTAACATTGGTAGCTTCGCAAACCTCTTCAGAATAAAAGTGATATGGGATGAGGTTGAAGAGGATAGCCCTAAATCTTTATAGAGGTGTGCGCTGGAAACCATTTCTCTAAGGCAAGCATTGTAGGCAATCTTGGATGATGAGGTCAGAAGGTTGATGCAAGTACCTGAGATTTAGAGAGAGTCTACAGAATCTAAAATTCATAATGATCCAAGTGAACCTTTGGATCCTACCGATGGGCCTAGGGACATTACAGTGAATAAGAAGAGACCTCTCTGGATTCAAGAGGCAAAAAAGTTTACAGCTCCAAGTGGCACATCCAGAAAGAAAAAAAAAGAAAAAGTAGGAGACCTCAGAAATTCTCCAACTATGTTGCATTAATGTGCAATCTCATTGAGACTGAATCTTCCAGTGTTGAAGAGGCCATGAAACAACAAGCATGGAAGAATGCTATGGATGAAGAATATCAGTCTATCATTAAGAATGATGTTTGGGATATTATGCCTAGACCCAAAGGTAAGTCCGTCGTATCTTCCAAATGGTTGTTTAAAATTAAACATGCTGCTGATGGAAGTATTGAGAAACACAAAGCTAGATTTGTGGCTTGTGGCTTCTCTCATAAAGAAGGCATAGATTATGAGGAAACCTTTGCCCCTATTGCTCGATATACTTCCATCAAGACTATCATTGCTATTGCTACAACTAAGGGATGGAAGTTGCATCAGATGGATGTAAAGACAACCTTTCTCAATGGTGTTATTGAAGAAGAGGTCTACATTGAGCAACCTGAAGGCTTTGTGATCCATAAGAAAGAATCTCATGTATGCAGATTGAAGAAAGCATTATATGGCCTTAAGCAGGCCCCCCGTGCTTGGTATGAAAGAATTGACAAGTACTTGGTAAGCCTAGGATTTTGTAAGAATGATGTTGATCCTAACCTTTACTTCAAAGTATTCAATGGTGAAATGTTGATTTTGGTTTTATATGTTGATGACTTATTCCTAACTAGAGAAGATCATCTCATTCTTAGATGTAAGGAAGAATTGACTTCAGAATTTGAAATGAAAGATCTAGGTCTCATGCATTTCCTTTTTGGGTTAGAAGTATGGCAAAGACCCAATGAAATTATTCTAAGTCAAGGAAAATATACCATTGATATTTTGAAGAGATTTGGAATGTTAGATTGTAAACCTATGCCTACTCCTATGGAAACTAACTTAAAGAAGCTGAGTGAATCTACAGCTAGGTCTGATCTTGTGGATCCTACTGAATACAGGCAGCTGATTGGATCCTTGGTGTATCTAGTTAACACTAGACCTAACATTTGCTATGCAGTGAGTGCCCTCAGCTAGTTCATGTGTGAACCAAGGCAAATTCATCTTGTTGCAGCCAAGCATATCTTGAGATATTTGCGTGGTATAGTTGGATATGGACTAAAGTACTCTTCCAATACAGTCATTACCTTGGAAGGCTATTCTGATTCTGATTGGGCAAGAAGTGTCACTGATAGAAAGAGCACTTCTGGTGTTTGCTTCAGCTTGGGATCCGCCATGATATCCTAGTGCAACAGGAAACAGTCTTCAGTAGCATTGAGTACTACTGAAGCAGAATATATTGCAGCTTGTGTGGCATCTCGAGAAGCAGTGTGGCTTTAAAAACTCCTTGTAGGATTGTTTGGTCAACCTTGGGAGCCTACAATTATTCATAGTGATAACTAGAGCTGTGTGAAGCTCTCTGCCAATCCTGTGTTTCATGACAGATCAAAGCATGTGGAAACTCAGTATCACTATATCCAGGATATGGTGCAAAGGAATGCTATTCAGCTGAAGTATATCAACACTGATGAGCAAACAACAGATGTTCTCACCAAACCCCTTGCTCAAGTGAAACTTGCATACTTTTGAGATAAGCTTGAAGTTGTGGAGAATGAAGTTCTAGCTGAGAGGGAGTCTCAGCATCAGTAATGCATTATACTATATCATCCACCCTCTGCGAGTAGGCATGGTGGAGTCACCCTCTGCAAGTAGGCATGGTGGATATCATGGGAGAAATTCCATGATGTGGTTGTTCACCCTCTGGGAGTATCCATGGTAAACGTCATGTGGAGATGACAATAAGCACTTATGTTTTTCATCTATGGGAGTAGCCATGATGGTAGTCACTATGTGACTAGATCCTTATGAAGGAATCCTCCCTAGCTAAGAGGGAGTGTTGATTTTGGTAGCTAGGTCGGATCCCTTCTAGAGACCGACCTAGTCATAAAATGTTGAATGGCCTATCGACCTTAGCATTTCAAGAAATCAGTTGTATTATCTGATTAAGGCAGGCCCCAAATTGAGCGAACTCATTATACTATGTATCTTGAAATTACAAATAGGTCAGGACCTATTTCAAATGTAACGTATATGTAATTTGACACCAAATTGTTTGGGCAATCTCATATAAATGAAAAGTGACTGGTAGTCACAATACAAAACTATCACTTACCGAAATTCTACTCTGCGAAATCTAATCCATCAGCGATCTACTACAAGCACAGTGAAAGGGTTCCGTCGTTGGTTGAACTGTCTGATAGGTTCATTGGTTCAACGGTTCATCAAGTTCATTGAAGCTCCACATGTTCAAAGGTTCGACAGTGCAAGGGCTCTGCCGCTAGTTGAACTAGTTCAACGGTTCAATGGCTCTACAGGTTCAAAGGTTCGACAGTGTAAGGGCTCCGCCGCTAGTTGAACTGGTTCAACGGTTCGATGGGTTCAAAGGTTCGACAAGACAAAGGCTCTGCCGCTAGTTGAACTGGTTCAATGGTTCAACTGGTTCACTGGTTCAAAGGGTTCGATGACTCAAAAAGTTTAATGGTTTGATAATTGATTTGATTTGCAATCATCAGCGAACCTGTTACTTGGTGTAGCAGATCTGTTTTAGCTTGAGTAAGCTTAACCCTAGTTCTGCTAAAGATTCAGATAAGTTGTATTTTGATATCTATGTTTCGTGCCCTAGCTGGGCGAAGTTGTAATCTATTTCTGCTCTTAATATAAATCAGATTTGAGATTTTCTTGCTGGGTTTTTCACCTCCAAGAGGGAGGTTTTCCTAGGGTATATGCGTGTTATGTGTGCATTTGAGTTTTATTGTTTCTTACTGTCAATCTGATCATTAAACTTTAACAAAACCAATCTTCAGAAGATGTTTGTCCAATCTTTCATACCAGGCTCTTGGGGCTTGTTTGAGTCCATACAATGCCTTCTTCATCTTGCAGACCATATCTTCATGATTAGATAATTGAAATCCATCTAGTTGCTCAATGTATACCTCTTCTTCCAGATCACCATTTAGGAAAGCAGACTTGACGTCCATCTGATACACCTTGAAATCTTTAAAGGTAGCAAAGGCAAGAAATAATCTAATTGCTTCAATCCTTGCTACCGGAGCAAAAATTTCTTCAAAGTCAACTCCTTCTACTTGAGAATAACCGTTACAGACCAATTTGGCTTTGTTTCTTATTACTTCACCATCTTCATTCAGTTTATTCTGAAAGACCCATTTAGTCCCAATCACATTTTTGTCCTTAGGTCTAGGAACAAGATCCCAAGTGTGATTCTTTTCAATCTATATCAATTCCTCTTTCATTGCATTAATCCAACTTTCATCATTGCATGCTTCACTTACTATTTTTGGTTCAATCTTTGAAATCAGACAATACTTTAATGAGTCTTGAGCAATATTTCTTCTTGTTTGAACACCTTTGCTTTTATCTCCTATGATCTGATCTTCAGAATGATTCATTCTTACATACCTGGGAGTTTTGGAATTCTGTTGCACTTCTAGTTCTTGGACAGGTTCATTCAAGCCAGTCTCTTCTTATATTTCTGGATTCTCCGGATCAGTCTGAATTTGAACTGGAGTTAGGACTTGTTATTCTTGGTCTGAGATATCATTTTGGTCACCTATTTCAAACTCATAGAATCTTGAGGGATTCTCCATACCCTCATCAACCTTCACATTTGTACTTTCTACAATCTTTCTTAATCTCTTGTTATAACACTGATAAGCTTTGCTTTGAGTAGAATAACCCAAGAATATTCCTTCATCACTTCTAGCATCAAATTTTCCAAGGTCTTCGTCTCTTTTGATATAACATTTACTACCAAAGACTCTGAAATACTTCACAGTAGGAGTGATGCCAAACCAGAGTTCATAAGGGGTCTTACCAATATTGCCTCTGATATGTACCTGATTGACAGTATAGACAACAGTGCTTACAACTTCTCTCCAATAGATCTGAGGAACATTTGCTTCCATCATCATGGTTTTAGATGCTTCCTGGATGGTCCAGTTCTTTCTCTTCACTACTCCATTCTGCTGTGGAGTCCTTGGAACATATAACTGTCTCTTTATCCCATGTTTCTCACAGAATTCTATGAACTCTCCGGATGTGAATTCACCACCTCTATCAGACCTGAGACATTTTATGTTTATGCTAGTTTCATTTTCTACCATAGCCTTGAATATTTTGAACTTCTCAAGTGCTTCAGATTTCTCTTTTAGGAAAGTCACCCACATCATCTGGGAGTGGTCATCAATCAGTAAAATGAAATATCTATCATCTTGCAGGCTCTTGATTCTTGCTAGTCCACATAGATTAGTGTGCACCAAGTCCAACAATCCAGTTGAAGATCGTTCCTTACTTTTAAATGTGACTCTATTTTGCTTACCCAACTGACATTCTTTGCACAAACTGTTAGTAGGTTTCACCAGTCTTGGAAGATCTCTTACAACCTGAGTGTTGCTTATCTTGATGATATTATCAAAGTTTACATGACACATTCTCCTATGCCACAACCAAATCTGATCAATTTGAACAAATAAACAACTTTTGCTAGTACTAACCAAGTGGAAGATGTTACCTTTTGTCTGTGTACCGGATGCAATCTGAGTTCCAGAGCTTTCAAAGATCTTGCATTTTCCATTTCTAAATCAGAGATCATAGCCTTTGTCCACCAACTGTCCAACACTGAGAAGATTATGCTTCAGACCTTCAACATACAGAACATCACTGGTTTTGTTCTTTCCATCAAAAGAAATAGTTCCTCTGCCTCTAATTCTGCCAGCAGAATTATCTTCAAATTTTACAACTCCACCTTCATATCTTTCCAGATTTATGAACTTATTCTTGTCACCAGTCATATGGTGAGAGCATCCACTATCAATGACCCATTCATCCTTTTCTTCAACTTGAGTAGCCAGAGCCCTTTCTACCATTTTATGATTGACAGATTCAATGGGCATTGGATCTTCTTCCTTGATGGCAATAAACACCCAGTCACTTTCAAATTTGTTTCCTATCTTAGATTCATCATCTGTTACTCCTTCATCATCATCTTCTTGAACATAGTAACACTTCTTTTGGAATATTGATCTATTAGGGTTTGGCCTTGAAAATCTTTTTGGACATCTTGAGGCAAAATGACCAATCTTGTTGCAGTTGAAACATTTGAAGGGCAATTTTCCTTCATACTTACCGTATCCTCTTGGTAGTCTTTTTGCAATAAGGGCTTCAAGTTAAGAAGCTTCTACCTTATCTTCTTCTAGATATTTTCTTGCTTTATCATACCATGTTAATTTCTTTGAGAAACTCTCTCCTAGGTCATATCTTTGTTTACCTTTTGTAGAGGCACTAGCTTTGAATGCAGATTCAGTCTTGCGGAGTGCATCTCCAAACTTAGCTAATTCAAATATAGCTATCTTCCCAACCAATTGATCCCTTGTAATATTTGTTAAAGATCTGAATTCCTCAATAGCAACAACCTTGTGTTTGTAAGCAGGAGGTAAGGATCTGAGAACTTTGGCAACAATCTCATCTTCATCCAAAGTTCCACCAGCACATCTAATACCACAAACAAGCTCATTTACTTTTGGCATAAATGTAGTGATATTCTCATCTTCATTCATCTTCAGGTTTTCAAATTTTCCTTTCAAACTTTGTAGCTTGGCACATTTAACATATTTGTCTCCTTCATGTAGAATCTCCAACTTTGACCAAATTTCATACGCAGTTTTTAATTCCATAACATTTTTCAGCTCTGTATCAGATAAGGCACTTAGTAAGGCTTCTTTAGCTCAAAGATTACCTTCAGCATTTCTAATTTCATCTAGAGTTGTCAGACCATTCTTTGGAGGAATATACTCTTTTGTAGTCATGTTCCAATATTGAACTCCCATACATTGCAAGTGACATTCCTAGTGGCTTTTCCAAAGAGTGTAGTTCGTTCCATCAAACCTCGGACTATCCTTCTTGTAGGAAGACATCCTGGATCTCCTCAAGTGGTTAAGATCTTTTTAGAGGAACTTGGCTCTAATACCAATTGTTGGTTTTAAGATAGACAACTGAGAAGGGGGGTGAATCAGTTGTCACCAAAACTTTTGTTCCTTAATTTCTTAAAGCCTTATTATATTTTAATGGCATAATAATGATTATGGAAACATAATGTAATAACTCAAGAGCAAAAACACATTCAACATATATGACACCAAGATTTTGACGTGGAAAACCCGGTTAAGGGAAAAACCACGGGGTGACTAACCCAAGATTATATTATCTGTTAAAAGAATAGGAAGAACCAAATGACACTTGCCAATTAGGGCTCACTACCAGAGCACTCTGCTCATAAGAGGCTCACTGCCTACAAGAGACACACTGTCTATAGAATAATATAAATATTAAATACTTGAACTAGAGATTAGCATCTTCATTATGCTTGAGACAATTCGATTTAAGCTCAACACTTCTGCTCTACTTTTTGCTCCTCTCCTCTCTACCACTTTCTCATCACGACGATAGATACTTTTGAATGACTTTACAATTCTTATTTATACATGACATCAACTTTGGAATGATCATCAAAGTCAGCACAACATATTTTAATTTATTACAGAGCAATTACAAAAATACAACTTGACTTGTTACAAAAACCTCATGCATATCACTACACTGTCAGCCACACATATCTGGGACTTCAATCTTCTTTGAGGAACATGCCATGCTTCACAAAACATCTTCAGGATCATGCACAAATCATTCGGTCAGCCAAGATTAGGAAGAACATCACCCAAAGATGAATCTTCAATTACGAGCTCAATCTTCAATGTGGACCGCCAACATGAACTGGACACAATCTAGAGACCCCCACAAGCTTGATTGAATCACCAAGAACATCTGCACTTCTGCTTACTCTAATCATTCGCATCTTCATCTGAAACCTCAAGAACACAGTCTATCATCATTGTCATATTAGAAGGATTGCTTGTGGACCTTGTCAATTCACATTAGCTTCCCAAACATGCCACCAGATCCACAGAATAAGATATTACATTTCTGGAGCTCATCGGACCTATTTGTGCCACTCTGTCACCTCTGAACAGCTACCAGAACTAGTTTTACTCACATGGCCATAACTTCTCCAAATCTTCATGCAGATCTCTGAAATCTTGACTGGAGCATCTTCAGACACATATCTACAAACCCTTTGATGTGCATACTCTGATCTCCAATTGACTAGGATCTTTGCTTCGTAGAACTTTACTATCTTCACGGTCCTTCTCTGTTTCTGATAGGGCTAATTTTCTCAATATCCTTAACACACAGCTCATCCAATCCTTGACATCAATGCAACAAGAGTATGTTGACATCAATGACAACACCGGTTATGCTCATACTTGCAACAGATATGTCAGTGGATTGAGGTGGGTGAAGAATGATGAATCATATGTGCCTGAGTACTGGATACATCCTTCATATTCTAGACTGCCTACATACCCTGTATCCATGGGATCAAGGCACATTACGACGAAAGATGAAAAATGATAATATGTAGTTCTGTGTAGAGTGATGAGATGGGTCAAGGTGTTTGGGCTTGGGTAGGTGAAATGATGACATCTTATGTTCTTGAGTACTTGATACTTCCTTTGTATGCCAGACTGCTTATATACCCATATCCATGGGATCAAGGTACCTTAAGATTGAGATGATATGATATGTAGTTCTGCTTTGTGTGATGTTTGATGTAGGAAAGGATGAAGTGTTTGGTTTCAATGAGATGGTTGAAGTGCTTGTGTTGTTGTGAACCACAAATAAGGATCCATTCCTAGACCTAGGTTAAGGAAAGAGTTGCCCCCATTCTGGTAGAGGTGTTTGCATGGATGACTGATGGAGAAGATATAGAAAGTTTGACTGAGGACAAGACAATGATAACTGTTGACATAGATCAAGACGTGGGATGATGACGATGGACATTGACAAATTTCCAAGCTATTCTAGATAGGGAGAGGGAAATGCAAACAAGGTCAATGGTTTTATTATGGATGGATGGATGAAGCTTGTTGTGAAATGGACATGGAATGAACAGGACTTGATAGATGATGGATGCTGACTCTACACATAGCGCTTATTTGCCTAGTTTTCACTATGGTACTTATCCAAGGTGCCTGTTTGCCAGGTTTTCACTAGAGGACGGATTATTTTTTATTTTTATTTTTATTTTTTATTTTTATTTTGATACTCTGAGGATCAGGCATAAAACTTCTTGAGATGAACACTGTTGAGTGGCTCATCTAGAGGAATGCCATTAGGTGTAGCTAAAGTATAAGCTCCTGATCCATATGCTGCTGTGACAATTAAGGGTCCTAACCAATTAGGCTCAAACTTGCCCTTCTTTTCTCAATCTTCTTGATTTCTCTGATTTTCTTTTAAGACAAGATCACCAACTTGAAACCGTCTTTCTTTGATCTTTTTTTTGTAATTATGACGGAGGTGGTTTTGATAGACATGGAGATGATTAAGTGCGGCAAGGCGCCTCTCATCTAGTAATTCTAGCTCAGCTAATCTAGAAGTGCGATACTCCTCTCCATCAATCAGGTTCTGCATGGATACTTTGAGGGATGGGATCTCAACCTCTATAGGTAGGATGGCTTCAGACCCATAGACCAAGGCATAGGGTGTTGCACTAGTTGGTCTTCTGATACTGGTGCGATAGGCCCATAGGGGAGGATTGAGTTACAGGTGCCAATCACGACCAGCTTCATTGACCATTTTCTTGAGGATTTTGAGAATGGTTTTGTTGGAAGCCCCAGCTTGGCCGTTACTCTGTGGATAGTAGGGAGTTGAAAAGTGATGTTGGATATTGTATTGTGTGCACAAGGCATGGACATCTTGATTTTTGAATGGTCTCCCATTATCAGTGACAATGGCTTGGGGAATACCATATCGGCAAATGAGGTAGTTTAGGATAAACTTGGCTATTTGCTTGTTGGTGATATAAGTCATGGGAATGGCTTCGATTGACTTTGTGAAATACTCAGTGGCGATAATGATGAATTTGTGGCCGTTGGATGAGGATGGGTGGATTTTTCCTACGAGGTCGAGACCCCATTGTGAAAAAGGGCATGGAGTAGTCACAGGTTGTAGTTCATGAGTTGGTGCGTGAATCAAATCTCCATGCTGCTGGCATTGTAGACACTTCTTAGCAAACTGTAAAGCATCTTGCTCTATTGTAGGCCAGTAATACCCTATGCGGAGTATCTTCTTAGCAAGATTAGGACTGGTAGAATGTGTGCCATAGACACCTTCGTGTATGTCTCGTAAGGTAGCTTCGGCTTCTTCCACGTTAAGACATCGTAAGAGGATACCATCAAGACTCCGGCAATAAAGTGTATCACCCAGAATAGTGTAACGGGAGGATCAACGGATAAAGGTTTTGTGTTGGTTTGATGATAGTTCAAAGGGAAAGGTACCATGTCTAAGGTATTCATAGATATCTTTGTACCATGGGGAATTGGGACCAACATCAGTAATTGGAACCTCGATAGCTGGTATCAACAATTGCTCGATCAAGAATTCACATTTTTGTGTGTTTGCAAGCATGTCTATAAGTGACCCCACAAAGACCATAGAGTCTGTAGCCTTGTTATGCTATCTTAGAATTTGCTTAAATGTGATGCTAGAAAAGTATGGTTTGTAGGCATCCACTAGTTGCTTGTAAGGGACTACCTTTTCATCCTTTGTTTGATACTCATTTGTGACCTGTCGAATGACTAGTTGTGAGTCTCCATATACCTATAATTCTGTGATGTCCCATTGAACTGCTGTATTGAGACCTATGAGGAGTGCTTCATACTCAACTATGTTGTTGGTGCAAGGAAATGCGAGCCAATATGACTTTGGGATATAGTCATTTTAGGCGTGATGAATAAGATGCCAGCCCCTGATCCATGTTGTGTGTAGGAGCCATCAAAATATAACTTCCACATTACTGAAGTAGATAGAGTGAAGAGATTCTCATTTGGAAAGTCAAATACCATAGGATGTATATCTGTCATAGGTGCTTCTGCTAGTTGATCTGCTAGGGCTTGTCCCTTGATTGCTTTACAATCTACATACTCAATGTCAAACTCACTAAGAATCATGACCCATTTAGCTAGTTTGCCTGTGAGAGCTACTTTTGCTAGTAGATACCTCAATGGATCAATTTTGGCTATTAGATTTGTGTGTTGGTTTAGCATGTAATGCCACAACTTTTGGGAAGCGAACACTACTGCTAAACAAGCTCTTTCCATAGGAGAGTAATTGAGTTCATAACCCACCAAGGTTTGACTGATGTAAGAGATTGCATGCTCTTTTCCTGACTCATCATGTTGTTCTAGAAGAGCCCCTAGGGCTGCAGTTGTAGTTGAGATGTACAAGATCAAAGGTCTATCAACGACTGGTGGTACCAAGAAAGGAGGTGTAGCTAGATATTCTTTGAGCTGATCAAATGTTGCTTAGCACTTATCGTCCCATCGAAATGAGACATCCTTTCAGAGCAAGTGTTGAAATGGTTGACATTTATCTGCTAGCTGTGAGATGAAACACCTAATAGATTGTAACCTTCCTTGCAGGCTCCTTAATGCTTTTAGATTCTTTGGTGGAGGCATCTCCACTATAGCCTTGACTTTTGCTGGATCTACTTTGATGCCTCTATGAGATACAATGTATCCCAATAGTTTTCCTGATGTTACCCCAAAGACACATTTCTTTGGATTGAGTCTTACTTTATATTTTTTGAGCCTGTCAAAGATTTGTCCTAGAACCTGTATGTGATCAACCCTAGAAGATTTTTCTAGTATATCATCAACATAGTCCTCCATGATGTGATGAAAGAGATCGTGGAATATCACTGTCATTTCTCTTTGATAGGTTTCCCCTGCATTTTTAAGACCAAATGGCATGACACACTAACAATAGGTACCCAAAGGACAAGTGAATGTTGTTTTATGTTGATCTTCTTTTGCTATCATTATTTGATTGTATCTGGAGAATCCATCCATGAGAGAAAGCATTTCATGACCTGCGGTCAAGTCTACTATGAGATCAATGTTCGGTAATGGAAAGTCATCTTTGGGACATGCTTTGTTAAGATCTCTGAAATCATTAGACATGCGGATGCCCCCATTAGGTTTAGCCACAGGTACAATGTTTGAGACCCATTCTGGATAATCAGTAGGCCTGATGAACTTCGCATCCAGTAACTTTTGTATTTCCACTTTTACCAAGAGAGCTATCTGTGGATGCATCTTCCTTAGTTTTTGCTTGACTGGTTTAACTGTTGGATCAACTGTGAGATAGTGAACTACTAGCTTAGGGTCTAGCCCTGGCATATCAGCATAGGTCCATGCAAATTTGATGGTTCTTTGTAAGAAGAAGTCGTTAAGATTCTTGTGCTCTTGTTCTGATAATGATGCTGCAAGGAATGTGGTCTTCAAATTTTGCTCTATGCCAAGGTTTATCTCTGTAGAATCTTCCACTAGGAGAGCTAATTTCTCTTGATACTTAGATGGTAGGGGAAGGTCAAATCCTCCATCCTTAGGTGCCACATTTAGGTTTTCATTTTTGGATATGTCCTTTGTTTTTACTATTTTGTGATTGGGAGGGGCCACAGTGTGGTTTTCACCTAGAGATCTTTCTTTATTTTTACTTTTGCGACTGGAGGATTTGGCATTCTCACCAAAATAAGTCATTGGATCTAGTTCCATTACAAAACTAGCTTTGTGATCACCGAGAGGGATACTATCCCGGAGTCCCATGAACTCAAAAATAGCTTCATCATTCTGAAATACATCTAGAACGGGGTCCCTTGTTGGTCCCAATCGATAAGTTCAGGGTAGACAAGTGTTACTTTCTGGGTGTTTGTGGTGGATGTTAGGGATACAGAGGATAGCATGAATATGGAGGATTCTGTGAATAGGTCAGTTATATGGAGGGAAGAGTCATCGATGATATCCTCATTAGACGTCGAATCGACGGGAAAAGTTTCTACCACCTTGTCGAGAATACCCTCGATGTCCAAGGCGCATGGTATCTTCCTACCAAATCCTAACCCCTTCTTGTCTAGTTTCTTCATCACAATAATGGGTTCCATTGTTCCTTGATTCTATTTTCCAAGGCCACCTTTTCCATTATAGCCCATGTTTTTGACTATCCTTAAGCCATTGCCATATTGTTTGACTGGTATTGTGACCGGTTCTTTCTCCTTGTAGAGCCAAGAAAAGATGTCTTCAATAGTTTCCTCGACCAATAATTTTCCATCTTGGAATTGAGTTAGAGATGTTGGGGGAGGAATAACTACTTTCTTGGTTGCTTTGGCAATGGGCGGTTGGCCATAGGATTTAGGAGATAAAGGCATTCGCCCTACACAATAAGATTTTGAGATATCATATTCTCTAAAGCCAATATCACGAATGTGAGCTTTGATTTGGGGAATAGGATGAGGATTAGGTTCACTTGCAGTGGCTTTTGTCATATTTTTAGGGTTGACATACAATGGGGATTCATGGGCTATGTCATTATTGGGAACTTGGTTGGAATTTTTATAACTCCCTTGCAAGACATGACAGAATTCAAAAGGATTAGGATCTCCTGGGATAGTTATCTCCATACCATTAAATGGGAACTTGAGAGACTGATGGTACATGGAGGGAACAACTTTCATAGCATGGATCCATAGGCGTCCAAGGATAATATTGTAGGGTAGCTCAATGTCAAGGACTTGGCACCTAGTTTCAAACATGACATGGCCTACTTGTATGGGAAAGTGGATAACACCTTCTAACCGATGTTTAGCATCATCATATCCCTTGATTGTAATACTTTGATCAATGTTGACTTGATCCTCAGAGTATCTCAATTGTTTGAGTAACTTTAGAGAATAGATACTGAGACCAGCACCACCATCTATAAGTATGCATTTGATCTTGCGTTTATGGATGAAGACTTTAATGTGAAGGGCATTGTTGTGACATGGATCATGATATGGGAGGTCCTTTTCAAAGAAGACCACATTGTAGGGTGAGGCAATGTTACCTATAATAGCTTGGAAATCTGTGACCGCTATGTTTTTAGGAACCAAAGACTCTTGTAGGGATTTTTTGAGCAAAACTTTATGTGCGGGTGATGACCGTAGAAGGTCCAAAATAGAGATCTGTGCAGAGATTTTCCCTAGATGTTTGACAAGATTGTAATCTGATTGGGTTGGGAGACTTGGTGTAGGACCACGAAGGGTGACACAACCATGACGAGTTGTAACAGCACAATCCGTAGATTTGCCTTTGATTGTGAGGGTAGATACATGACTTTCTTCATTTTGACCTTGACCATGGTTAGGGAATGGCTCCTTGTACATGTTGAGGTCTTTATTGGTGTTTTGAGTTCGTGGTTCATCCTCAAAAGTGATTTTGTTTCCGTCGATGAGGTTTTGAATTATGTGCTTGAGTTTCATGCATGATGAGGTCCTGTGTCCTTTGCTCCTATGGAACTCACAATATTCATTTTCTTTGTACTGTGTGGTTTTATAAACAGGTTCACCATATGCAGGAGCATCTGGTAAAGTGAGGAGTCCATTGTTTATAAGTTTTTGTAAAACAGTCTCAATAGGCTCTCCCAAGGTAGCGAATTGATGCAGCGGAGGGCAATCTTGTGGAGGTCGCTCTTGTTGTCGTTGTTGTTGGTTTTGGTATGGTTGTCTTTGTTGTTGTTGGTTTTACGGAGGTGGAGGTTGACTTGGTTCTGAAAGATGAAGGGGTGTTTGCAGTGTTTGGACATGTTTGGAATCTACCACACCATCATTGACCACGTTTTTATTTTTGTTCCAGAATTTTGGTTTGTCATTTGATTATTGTTGGGGAGCATTGTCTTTGTTGTCTTTAAAGATTTTGACCATGCCTTTAGCGATGAGGGCTTTTTCAATGTTGATTCCCTTGTAGGTAATTTTGTCGAAGTTTGTTTCACTAAGAATTTGTAAATGGAAACCTTGTTCTTGGTTAAGATTCTGCAAAATATGCTAACAAGCTACTTTTCAGGTATCTTGAATAGGAATTTGCTAGCCATTTGTCTCCATCTTTGAAGGAAGGAAATGAAAGTTTCCCCATTTTTTTGTTTATTGTTGCATAGGTCGGTCATGGAGATCTCATGTTCTGTGTTGTAAGAGAAATGGGTGGCAAATTTCTCCGCAAACTCATTAAAAGATTTGATGCCCGTGGGTAGGTGCGAGAACCATTCTATAGCTTGACCTCCTAGACTGCGAGGAAAGAGGCACATAAGATATGTATCATTATGTGAGACCTCGAAGCAAGCAAGATAGAATTCTCTAAGATGGTCTTTAGGGTCTCCTTTTCCTTTGTATTTATCAAAATAAGGAATAGTGAAATTGTGAGTAAAAGGGATCATGGGTAATGACCGATCAAATGGATAAGGACAAACCTTCTCCAAGGAGAAAGTTTTCTTTGTGTGGCCAAATGTAAGATCAGATAGTTGCTGTTGAACCTCTGCTAATTTTAGCTCCATAGTTGTGGGAGGGGTTGGAAACATCTCCTGTTGTCTGAGAGGTGGTTGTTGTTGCCCATATGGAAGATTGTAGTGGAAGCCATGGGCATTGGTGTTATAAGGATCGTAAATTTTGATAGACTTGGATTTGATTTTGATTAGATTTGCTTTGGCAAGAGAAAACACATCGAACAAAGTGGCAAAAAGGACTGACACAACAGATAGTGTATGTCCGAGGCCCATAAAAAAGCCCAATGTTTCCATGGGTATAAGACAATTGCAAACAATATCAAGCACTTTTTATCTCTAGAGACAAGGTTTCATTGTAGTAGATCGGCTCACAACTTAATTCTCCATCGACCAAATGTCATTCCATAAAGGTGTCAGACATTTGCATCTTTGCGAGAGACGATAGGTAGGGATATCTCACCCTCCCCTTGGAAAGCTTAAGTAGGTCACAAGAGCTTTATGGCCAAAGGAATACTATTTCTTCTCAAGGGAGCCAATGGTGAGTATCTTGAGGGCTTAAATCGATTCCCCTTGCAACGTTCAGAGGTGGATTGGGTAGTCACTATCTAGATTGGTTCTTAGTAACTTTGAGGGACCAACATCTTACGAGCAATGTGACAAGCTACTAAAAGCTTTAACCAATCCTACTAAGAGTATCAAACACTTTGCACAATGTGAAAATCATTTCCACAAAGTGCTAGTACACCTCTTTTTGATTTGGCATCACAAGGTAAGGCTGACGCTGGTTAGGATTTGGCTTTCGCCTTTTCCCTCTTATATAGTGGTTCAAAGGAAAACTTTGCTTAGGGTCGTCACTTTTGGATGAAGCGCAATCTAAAAGTGGGCCCTTCTAAAGGAATAATTGAAATGTAAGATCAAGCACGCCAAACAAAAGTTCAATTGTCACGTTATAAGAAAAATAAGGTGCAACTAGATTAGGCACACACATGATTGTAGTTGTCAGTTGTCCCTTATGAAATTGAAGTGTTATGCATTCATGTCCATTGACCCTTAAAAAAATGAAGTGTTTTTTTCATTCATGTTCATTGTCCCTTAAGAAAGTAATATGTTCCTAAGACTTAGATTGCAAAAAAATGATTTGTTTAATTGTCCCTTAAGAAAGCAATATGTTTCTAAGACTTAATGCGATAGATTTGTCAATTTCTTCAAAGCTCATCCTGCATGAACATGTTAGAGAAACTAATTTGCTCTATTTGAGTGATAAAAGGCTGCAAAAAGTTGATTAGTTCCACCAAAAACTCAAGTAGTTAGCCAAAAATAAATCAATTGACCAAAAGCACTTAACTTATTAGGTAAAAAATGAGAAATCTAAAAAAAATTGATAATAATGATTAGGTATAGTAGATTGGACATTATGATCAGATTCTACACAAAATTTTATATAATTTCAAAAAACATTCATGACAACTGAATAAATTTTGCATAAGTTATGACCATTTTGTTGGGAATTAAGGTGTCTCAACCTTTGCAAATTCCTAATGTTGTATTTTTTTATCCCATGTTGAGTTGGCATAGTCAGCACCTTGTGTATATGCAGCAGGATAAATTTTGGTGACTTTGGCAACTGCGGTTTCCCCCTTGAATAATTAACGGGGGTTTGGGGGTAGTGCCTTTCTCTCGTGCAAAGATGCTCACCGACACTTGTCATTAATTAAAAATCGGTTGAGGAAGGTTATGACATGTAAGAGGAATATGATATTTTTAGTCAGTGTATGACGGATTCTCTGACAGCTGTAAGGTGCGTAAGAGCATCTGTCGTAACCTATCTTGGGACCAGGCACCCACTTCGGGATGGGATGTTGGACAAGTGTCTTTAGGCATGGGTTTTGGGGCGAGTCCAAGATGGACGCCCATCTCTAAAAGGTTCCATATTTGCCTTTTAAACTCTATATAAACAGGTGCTTGGATGGGAGATAGACAACTTTGGTACAAGTACTGTTATGCTACCGGAATATCTCCAGATTCGACATTCGAAAACTCCTGAAAGAGCATTGGCTCTGAAACTGTATTGTAATCTGTTATTGTTTACTGTAATACATTTGAGCTGTGTTTTGGAGTGTGGGGTTTTTCACCCGTAAGGGTTTTCCCCACGTATATCTTGTCTCTCTCTCTCTCTTCTGTCTACTTTCTGTGTGTATGTGTATTACTGCTATATCTCTGTTAGATATTCTATGTTGTTGTAGTTGTAAGAATTAAATTAAATTTGCATACATCTCTCCTCATTAGATTAGTGTAGGAAGCAATTTCCGCACACCGAGCTTCCTTTCACATTTGAAGTTTGCAAAGAAGAGTTGACTTTGACTGAGTGTACCTAATAAATTTGATTAAAAAAACCTAAAAAAATTTCACCCTAGAAAATTTGGGAGAACCAGCTTTCAAACGCCATTGGTTTCGTGAAAATCTGATTCCGTATACAAAAGATATGTCCAGTTTCGCGAAACTGCTATGAAAAAGCAAAAAAAAAGCATGGGCTAAAAATAGGGACATGGATTGGGATATGTTTTTACTCAAAATCTGTGTACTTTTTTGCAAAAAATAAGAGATATCTAGATAGTATTTCAATGTTTTCGACAAAACCCAGAAATCGTTTGAGCTAAAGTTACACAGATATGCCTGATTTCATGAAATTGCTAAAAATAGGCCAAAAAAGCAAAAAAAAACATAGGCTAAAAATAGGGACATAGATTTGTGATCTATTATTTTTGAAATCCGTGCACTTTTTTACAAAAAGTAAGATATACCCAAATAGTATCTCGATGTTTTCAACAAAACCCAGAAATCTTTTGAGCTAAGATTACACTGTTTGAATGCTCAACACCTATTCTCTCAAACTAGTGAACAAGGATCTTCAGATTTTCTGCATTGTGATTGCGCTTTTCCGTACTTAGCTTCCAAAAAATCAACTTTTTTAAGAAAAAAAATAAGGTTAGTGGGTCCCACCGGGCGTGCCAGAATGTGTATGAGGAAAATCAAGAGGTCGAATGATAAAATCACAACAATGATAATAATAATTCAATAACCCATAACATAAAGAGATTGATCTAAGTAAAAAGCCAATACCAATGAATAAATCAAATAAAAATAAGAAAGATTTCACCTAGATTGTATAGTTATCTTTCTCGAATGTGGATTGCTTAATAATGTTGTGAAACCATGTTTGTAACAAGCGAATGTAAGTGCTCAAAAGATCGTAAGGTGCTCAACGATGCGATGTATGCTCAAAGTGCTATAAAGGATGCCTAAGAATAAGTGATCGAAGAGGATTGTGAAGGAGATGAGGGGGGTTTATATAAGTTTCAATCATGATCGATCAATAGATGAAATAAATCCAGAGAATGAATGGTTGAGATAAATCAAGTAACTCATGTTGAATGTGCACACGGCATGTGTCACTCCAAAAAGGTATTTTTATTAAGATAATTACTTTTTTTTATAAAGATAGATTTGATTTCATAAATTAGAATTTTTTTTCTTTCTAATTCATGAGTTGATGAAAACAAAATAAATTAAAGCCAATTAACTTAACTTTAGATTTTTTTTTTTTAGAGTTCTAAAAATAAGAGTGATTGTGCACATGAGTTAACATGATATTTTCAGAGGAATTAGAAAGATAATTGAAATTAAATTAATTTATTTAATTGTTTGTGCATGATTGAAGAATATGAAGATGTGAAGATTTAAATAAATTAAATAAATAAATTAATTTAATTTATTTTGCATGATGAAGGATAAATAAAATATGTGATTATATTTTATTTTTAGAGGAAAAAACAAATTAAATAAATAAATTTATTTAATTGTTTGTGCAAGATTAGAGGACATATAATAGATTTGAAGATTTAAATAAATTAAACAAATAAATTAATTTAATTTATTTTGCATGATGAATAATAAATAAAATATTTGATTATATTTTATTTTTAGAGATTGAGATAATTTAAATAAATTTGATTGATTTATTTAAATTTTAAAGAATAATTTGATTTAATTAAATAATGTAAATTATTTAATTGTAGATAAGAGAGAATTTATGATGGATTAATTAAATAATTGGATTTATTTAATTAATGTGGACTTTGAAATTTTGAAAGAGGATAATGATTTAATTAAATAATAAAAATTATTTAATTTTGGAAGAATTAAGTTGATTTTGATGAAATTAATTAAATAAAATGCAGGTGATTAGATGAAATGCAAGTGATTCAAAGACCTGGTTATTTTAGGGTGTCTACACATACCAAAGAGCAATGACTTCTATATTTCATGACCTTTTTCACACAATCATGGAAGATTATGTTAACAATCTATTGGGAAAATCAACTACTAGAGATGGTCATCTACAGGTTTTGGCCCAGATTTTTGACAAGCTAGAACACTATCAAGTTAGACTCAACCCCAAGAAATATGTCTTTGGCGTTACATCAGGGAAATTGTTGGGATACATAGTGTCTCACAGAGGAATTGAAGTAGATCTCACTAAAGTCAAGGCTATTGTTGAGATGGCTTCACCTTCTAATTTGATACAATTAAGAAGTCTCTAAGGAAAAATATAGTCTATCAAACATTTCATATCACAACTTGCCAACAAATGTCAACCTTTTTTGCACTTACTTTGAAAAGATGTAGCATTCAGATGGAATAGTTAGTATTAGTACTGACAATTTCAGAGAGACCTTTATTGTTATACATTTCTCTTACATCAGCTGCACTTGGTGGTCTCTTAGCTCAACATGATGAATCTGGAAAACCACAAAAAATCTATTACATCAGCCACACCTTGGTAGGTTATGAGCTTAATTATACTCCTATGGAGCGAGCATGTCTAGTTGTTGTGTTTGCTTCCCAAAAATTGTGACACTACATGCTAAATCAACAAACTGAGATTATTTCTAAGATAGATCCATTGAAATACCTCCTATATAAGACAACTCTTACAGGGTGATTAGCAAAATGGGTCATGATTCTTAGTGAATATGATATTGAGTGTGTTGATTGAAAAGAAATCAAAGGACAAGTCATCGTTGATCAACTAGCAAAGGCTCCTATTACAGATACACACCCTATGCTTTTTGATTTCCTAGATGAAGGGATATTCAATCTCTATCCATCAGTCATATGAAAACTTTAGTTTGATGGTTCATATACTCAGCATGGTTCCAAAGCTAGAGTCCTTTTCATCACACCATAGGGCGACTGTATTCTGAAGTCATATCGATTAGCTTTTCCTTATACCAACAATATTACCAAATATGAAGCTTTAGTTACATGACTCCACATGGTAGTATAGTGGAATATCAAGCAGTTACAGGTCTATGGAGATTCCCAATTGGTCATTTGATAGGTTACATATGAATATTAAACTAAAGATGACAAATTGCTTCTTTACAAAAGGATGGTCAATGATTTCAAGCAATACTTTCCCAAAATCTCCTTTGAATAGATTCCTAGATTGAACAACAAGGCTACTGACACTATGGCAACAATTGGATCCCCCTTGGATATGCCAACCAATATTCAGTGCTGTGAATTCTTGGTCGAACAAATCTTGATACCCACTTTTGATGTTCCACCTACTGAATTAATTTGTGAACTTGTTGGTCCCAATTCTCCCTAGTACAAAAACATATACAATTACCTCCATGATAACACACTTCCATCAAACCTAACCAACACCCAAAATAAAACCTTTATATGCTAAGCTTCCTGCTTTACTATCCTTGGTGACACATTATACCAAGGGAGTCTCAATGGTATCCTACTTAGATGTCTCAACTCAGAAGAGGCTAATGTTGCTTTAGGAGAAGTTCACAAAGGTGTTTGTGGATCACATTCCACCGATCCTAACCTTGCTAAGAAGTTGTTGCATACAAGATACTATTGGCCTACTATGGGACAAGATGCCCACCAGTTTGCTAAGAAGTGCCTTCAATGTCAACAACATGGAGACTTGATTCATGCACTAACACATCAGTTGCAACACGTTACTACTCCACGGTTGTTTTCACAGTGGGGACTCAACCTAGTAAAATCCATCCATCATCCTCCAATGGGCATAAGTTCATCATCATCGTAATTGAGTATTTCACGAAGTGGGTAGAAGTCATTCCTATGACATACATTACCGATAAATAGATACCTAAGTTCATCTTGCATTACATCATTTGCCCGTATGGTATTCCACTTGCTATTGTAATAGATAATGGAAGACCTTTCAAGAACCAATATGCCCATGCCTTGTGCACTTAGTTCCATATTCAGCATCGCTTCTCCACCCCTTACTATCCAAAAAGTCACGTCCAGACTGCGGCTTCCAATAAAACCATATTGAAAATCGTAAAGAAAATAGTTAATGAAGTTGGTCATGATTGGCATTTGCAGTTCAATCCCACCTTATGGGCATACTGCACTAGTATCAGAACCCCAACTAGTGCTACTCCATATGCTTTAGTCTATGGCACTAAATCCATTTTACCTATCGAGGTCGAGATCCCTTCTCTTAGAGTTTCCATGCATCATCTCATTGATGGAGAAGCGTATAGAATTGCTAGAGCGCATGAGTTAGAGCTACTGGATGAAAGACATTTTACAACACTAAATCACCTTTGGGTCTATCAAAACTGCCTTTGTCGCAACTACAATAATAAGATCAAAGAAAGACGGTTTCAAGTACGTGATCTTTTTAAAGAAAATCAAAGATGTTAATAGGATCAAGACAAAAAGGGTAAGTTTGAGCCTAATTGGTTGGGACCCTTTGTTGTTACAACAGTCTATGGATCAGGAGCTTATGAATGTTAGAGTAATAGGTTCTTTATTTAATTAATTTAATCATATTTATTAATTAATTAAGTCACCTTTACTTTATTTCACTTAAGCTAAACTTAGGAATCTCTCATCAGGGTTTTCTAACTTGCAATTATAAAAGCAAGTGCTCTCATGTAATTCTTTAATCCATTTCATTAATTGCATCCTTTTTGTGCAAAGTGCTCTCTTTACTTTTTTCTCTTGTGGAAGGTTTCTTAGGTTTTGCAAGTGTTCATTGGGATCTGTGAGGTTGGTTTTAAAAATAAAAGTCATTTTTTTTAATGTTTTTTTATATATTAAAAAAAAACATCCATTTTTTTTACTATTTTTTTAATTAAAAAAGCAGCAGCCATTTTTTAATGTATTTTTATTAAAAAAATGCATATTTTTTTGGTGATTTTTTAATTAAAAAAAGCACATGCAAAATTCTTCATGTACTTGTCTCGACATGCGTGCCCACCATTGGAGAAATTTTTAGCAGAGGTTTTATACTTCGCGGATCTCAAAATTTGGCAGTGTTTTTTGCTAAATTTGGTGGAGGTTGCTTTTTTGCCAAATCTACTCCTCTCCGTTGGGCAATTTCATTTTTGCTCTCCATCTTCTAGAGGCCATATCTCAGTCATACGGTGGTATTTTTTAGTGCAGGTTTTTTTGAAACTAGGTAGAATTTTGTGCTCTTCGCAGTGGCATAGGTGGTTTTTTGTTTTGACTTCTAGTTTTTTCCTAGAAATTAGTTTTCTCTGTGCTGTTGTTGTGCAGTTCTCATTTTGGAGACTTTGATGGGCCACATCTTCTGCATTCGAACTCCTTTTTGGGTCCCATTTTTTTTTGAAAGTGCATATTTTTCTGTTTACTTCATCGTGGTGCTATTGGTTTCATCTCTTTCTATTAGAGAATTGTATTTTCAGCATGTGGTCTTTTTTGGACATTGTGAGCTTCCATTATAAGCACTTATCTTATGTAAACACACTGAAATAAAGTGCCATCAGCGTTGTACATGTATTCTTGAGATCTTGGACATCATTTTGTGCCTTATTGTACTCACACTATGATATAAAGTGCCATGGGGTTTAATGTTTGCCTTTTGTTTTGCCATCACACCTTTGTCATGCAAGTGTGCCTTGGTTTACACACCCTTTTATTTGTTGGTACTTTCATGTTTGCACGTTCAGATGTTCTTGTTTCTTCTACATGCACTTCTTGGTTTCACACAGTTTTAGTGTACCTGTCATGGCTCTCCCTTGTCCTCATTATGGGGGGTTTCTACTGTTGGTGCTAATGCTTCCTTGGTTTCACGTTGGAGTGAGTTATGTATCTAGTATTTGTTCCTATGTACTAGGCGGATGTAGTGGCTAGTTACCCATGTATTTCGGTGAGATGGAGCATTTACCATATGGACACTCTTGCATTCCTTTTGTGGAGGCGACCTATTTTCACTTGATTAGTTCATTAGACTTTTGGTACCTGTGCCATTTGTATCTTTGAGTTCTAGATGTTTTGCCTTTGTTTGCCATCTGATTCGAGTAGTGTTGTTGGGGGCACTCATGTAGATTCTTGTCTTCTTGATCCTGATCTTCATCTTATTTTAGAGGAGGTTCTTCTTTTAGCACTATAGCAGTTAGTCTTCGACAGTGTTTGCAACTTCTTCACACTTCAGTGGAGTTCTTCATCTTCATCTTCATGTTCCTATTCTTCTGGGACATCTTTTGTGGATGCTTCTTAGTCCTTCACTCTTCCTCTCTCTCTTGTAGGGAGGTTTGTTCTCTTTTTTGGGGAGGAGTTTTTCCCATGTGGTTTTCTCCTTTTCTCTGTTTGTGAGAGACTCTTTTGTACATGGGTACTTCATCAGGCCTAGTTGTTGGGACCCATCTTTGCTTTCATGCATTTGTCCTTAGTTTTCTTAGCTTCTCCCTAAGTTTATTTTAAGGGGGGGTGTTAGAGTAATAGGTTATTTACTAAATTAATTTAATCATATTGATTAATTAATTAAGTCACCTTTACTTTATTTCACTTAAGCTAAACTTAGGAATCTCTCATTAGGGTTTTCTAACTTGCAATTATAAAAGCAAGTGCTCTCATGTAATTCTTTAATCTATTTCATTAATTGCATCCTTGTTTGTGCAAATTGCTCTCTTTGCTTTTTTCTCTTGTGGAAGGTTTCTTAGGTTTTGCAAGGGTTCATTGGGATCTGTGAGGTTGGTTTCACAACTTCTACAATACATTGTCAACACCTGAAGGCATTCCTTTAGATGAACCCATCAATAGTGTTCATCTTAGGAAGTTATATGCCCAGTCCTTAGAGTATCCCTAATAGAAAAATACAAAAAAAAAAAAGAAAAATACAAAAAAATTCAAAAAAATACAAAAACGTAAAAAATAGAAAAATCCAAAAAAACATTAAAAAAAAGAAAAATACAAAAAATCAAAAAAATACAAAAATACAAAAAAATTAAAAAAAAAAAGAAAAAATCTAAAAAATAGAAAAATACAAAAATAAAATAATCCGTCCTCTAGTGAAAACCTGGTCAACAAGTGCCTTGGATAAGTACCATAGTGAAAACCTGGCAAACGAACGCTATGTGTAAGAGTCATCATCCACCATCTACTAAGTCTTCATCCATACCATTCCATCCCATTCCATAATAAAACCCCATCCATCCACAATAAAGTTATTAACCTTTGCATTTCCACATACCCATCATCTATCATGGCTTGGAAATTGTCAGTGTCAATTGTTATCTATTAGTATCATCATTCATATTTGATCCACCCATCTGTCATTCTCCATAATAAATCTTGTACCTGACTGGGGCCACCTTTCCTTAACCTAGGTCTAGGAATGGATCCTTGTTTTGTCTCAAGAGGAATTGTCACTTTCACCCATTTTTTCATAAACATTTTTCATCCATCACAACCCATAATAAATCCAAAATTTCACTTCATCCATCTATCACAACTCATCATATTCACCTACCACCTCGACTTGACTAACTCAAGCAGAAAATTAACTATGCATCCTATTCAAAGCTACTTATTAAATCATAAGCAAAAGACTACTCCTAAAGCAATACACCTATCCACATACCGCTTGCCTCATCCACTACATCTAGTTATCCTAATCCAAAGCCTTTAACATATATATCTTTCCTACAATAAGGCCCAATCTAATATGAGCACCCTCTTTGGCAAGAGATATGATGGTTGTGTATTTGTTTTGTCAGTTGTTCAATTTCTTTTGGTTTATTGTTTGTTCCTTTCTAATACCTAATCAAGACTACCTTGATCTTTCTATATCTTGGTATGTTGCGATACAATATGGATTGAGACATGGCCATTGCTTTCGTATGTTGTGTTTGTGGGGTGTTCTTATTATCCTATTAAGGCTAATATTTATCTTGTTTGTGTTGGAATTAGCATGTTGCATATCAATATCCTTTACATCTAAGGTCTTGTAAAATCCTTATGTGTATTAGGATCATTCTACGCTAAGACTATTTTCCATTCACATTTCCAACAAGGTTCTATTATGTCTGGTATGAATAAGTTCAAACCGTTTGTTTGCAGAGCCAACATCCTATGCATTGGATACATCATCACCTTGGTCTTATATACCCTGGTGCATAATATCCATATGCTATATAAAATAAGGATTGCTCTTTGCATTTTATAAAGCATAATGGAAGGAAAATCTGTCCATCCATCCACACATATATCCTAATAAAATCAATAGATTTCATGAAGATCAATCAATTATCACTTCTCCATTCTAGACATTATTTCTTCTGTCCATACTAACATCATCTCCCTCTTCTTGTTTCCCATCCACATAGAAATCCTACAAAATAATGCATGTTAAACATCGCATTTGTAAGCATCATATATCATATCATCCATACATCACCTATAAGCATGTCATCATACAAATCCATGATCCTAATATATATCATATCATCCATACGTCATCTATAAGCATGTCATCATATAAATCCATGATCCTAATACATATCTATCATCCATACATTATCTATAAGCATGTCATCATATAAATCCATGATCCTAATATATATCTATCATCCATAACATCTATAAGCATATAAACCACATGAATCCATAATCATAATACACATCCATGTCATATAAATCCATAGCATCGTATACATCAAAACATCATACATAAATATCATGAACATCATCCATAACACATCATATAGGTCATCAAAAGCATGTCATGTCTCATATATATCAAAAATGGATAAGTGTCATACAATGGGATACCAAGAGCCATAAAATATATACAAATAAACCCAAAGGCATCATCAAGTCATCACAAGTGTCTAAGGGTGACCATGTGTCAAACTTCATGCTGAAGGCTTATCCTTGGCCCCTGATGCTGGTGGTTCTGGTGGTGGTCCTCTTGGAGGAGGTGGTGGTGGTCCCATAACAAATCCCCCAGATCTCCTCAAAGATGAGGCCCCTGATCTATTTTGCTCTTTGAAGCTAGGTTGCCTCTGGTCTGTTGGCACGACACTGTGATAGAGCCCTATGTAGTACTCTACCTCTATGATAACCTAGGTCAACTCATGTTGAACCCAGGATAACTTTGTCACCAAAGCCATAGTAGGCTAATATATCCCTATCATAGCCCTAGTTGTATCTCTCTTCCGGGTCACCCTCTAAAGGGTTGACTCAGTCTATAGTCTCATGGCAATGGCCCCATCCTGCTCTACAGTAATGCAAGCTAGCTCTGTAGTGTTCGACACCTGTGGATGTGCCAACACTTGTACCTGTGTCTGCTTTGCTACTCTAGCTTGTTGCAGCTCTGACCTGACATCATCCCTCTCATAGTGAAGTCTCACTATTAGTAACTCCACCTTGGTCTGTGTATGAGTCTTCACCTGTAATAGGCACTACAATCACTATATCTTTGAGCTTGCTGCTAGGACATCCTACTACCCTACCTCTCCCATCTCCACATTTGTCTGCCTCAGACTCCCAAGAACATCCTGCTATCCTAGATCCTTCTCAACCACCTCCTTGATCACTACTACAGCCCGAGTTGCCTCTACCTCCTAGCCCTCCTAGGCCCAACCTTTAGCCCTCTGCCCCCGAGCTCTCCCACCTATTGATCTTGTCCACCTACCATAGCAGGGATGGTCAGCCTGGTAGGTCTATGCTCAAGCCAATAAGCATCATACTCTAGCATAGTACTAGGGTCATCTTCTCCCCCCACTATGTCCCATATCACCAGGGCAAGTGTGTTGAACTTGACCAAGGCTGTAGTAACCACCACCTCAGGTCCCCACTCGAGAATATCTCTCTGAGTGCGTGTAAAGATGACCTCTTTCATTGGCACATGATGTCAAAGTCCAAACTGTCGTAGAACTCTCTCGAAGATGCCTCTCAATGATATACATGGTCCTACCAAACAGATAGCTGGCATGATAGTAGTAAGATAAGTGCTTTGCATCATCATCCCATAGCTCATAGTCCCTCCACGGTCACTAGATGACTGTGTCCAACTCGTCAAGGGTCCTCCTCCAATAGGTCAGCTCCCTGAACCACCTATGTGTAATTGTCCATCATATAAGTGAACAAATGGTTGTCCAACCCGTTTCTACCATGGTGAGATCGACCTTGTCACTGCTATGTGCTCCTAGGCCCACACAAGCAAAAGTGTCACCCCAGCTGCTAGACTAGACCTAAACCTATAAACCAACTGGTGCATGTCATGGTACAACTATCCCAACACGCAGGGCCCCCATGTATATCTGATCACGTGTTTAAACATGCCATATAATACTTGGCCCCATCCAATTGGGAAGCCTTGTGACCATTGATCTAGAACTAATACCCCACCAATCAAACTAATAACCACTAGCTGGATCCTGTCGAAGATCCACCTCATGTGTTGGGGTCGTATCTCCCCGTCCTTAATACCAAGATCCCTAGTCACCAACATCCAAGCCAATGCAACTCACCTATTTCTATGTCATATGCCACCCATGTCCCATAGATGGGGATACACAGAATCCTCCATGCATCCTCTAGGGTGATGGTGATCCCACCCATCGGCAGATGAAATGAGTTGTGTTCGCTGTGCCATCTCTCTACTAATGTTGTCATCATAGCACAGTGGGCTCGTATTGGTGTCATATGGGACACATGCCATAAACCCATGACCTATAAGAACAAGTCATCCTCATCAAAGTCAACAACTAGTGCAAGCATTACTAGATCATGTCACTCCTAGGACATCAGTAGAGGAAGTACAACCTGCATCCATAATGACCAACTTGTTAGTACTTCTCAAAATCAGGCTATTTTGCTACAAAACCAAAAGTAGCATAGAAAAACCATAAGCACCTAAATCTAGCCATTAGTGCAACTTTATCTACCAATAGCGTCATTCTTTTTGCCAATTGCACCAATCTGCCAACCATTTGCACCACTTTTCCACTTGCATCGTTTTGTCTGCCACATGCATCGTTCTATCCGTGATTTGTACAACTTTATCGACCACATGTGTCGTTATGCCCTCCAGTTGAGGTCCATTTTTTCAATTGCGTCAAATTCTTTCTTGAGACCTAGCCATTAGTAGTTACTTTTTGCCATTTACATCATGCTATCTACTAGTTACGGCCTACAAAACCAAAATCACAGCTACATCTAGCATTTGCACCATTTCACAAGACAAAAGTGACCTCTATGCACTTAACCCTAGTTTTCCAAAAGTGACCCCTAAATGCCAAAAACACCATTGTGCGTACCATAAGTGCCATTGCGTGCCAAAAGCATAGCATAACTAGCCAAATGTGTAGTTCTAACCTATCGACCACTTTTGGTCAAGACCTAGGACCTACCTTGTTTGAACCTTATTAATGACCCTCATAAATGCATTTAGTAGTTTGATTAGGGGTACTTACTACTTCTAGTGCTCCTGTCGGTCAACCATGCATCCTGACCCTCTCTGCGCGGTGATCCTCTCGTGGAATGCCTGACATCTCTGCAAACTAGCAAGCTCTGAGATGCTAAAAAAATTTCAGCAGTAAAAGACAAGATCTCTAAACTCTAAGGATGCAAATGAGTTGAAAGTGACCCTTGGGCCCTACTTATAGCTTCCCAACCCTAATTTCTTCCCTCCCATGTCCTTTTTTTCTTCGTGTCAGCCCTTATTTTCTATCGTGTTAGCCTCCATTTCCAATCTAGTCCTTCTTAGCCTTTTTATTCCATGTCGTCAGCCTATTTTTCTTGTTGTGAGTCTACCCAGTCCATCTTTCATTTCCTTGGTTTTCCTCTCAAGGGGGCATCTGGTGCAGGGCACCATGACAGTCAAGTCAGTCCAATCATGTAAATAAGTTTTTTTTTGTCAAGTTTTGATGTGTCAAGTATTTTGATCATTCAATAAGGTCATTCATAATGTAATTAGAGTCATTTTAGTGTTTTGGGTCATATCTTACAAAATGTGTCAAGGTGTTGTCTTGTAAAATGGACAGTCATAAGTTCAAAGAATTAAGAATATGAAGAGTCACATGTTATAATGGGGTAGTTGGATAGTTGGAGTCGGAGAGTTTTGGGTATGTGAAGTTGATATATACATGTAGAACCTTGAGGAAGGAGTCCGTGGGGGAGATATGAAGAGAAAACTAATAAAAGAACCTTGTTTACCCTATAATTTCTGTGTTTTCTATTTTTTTCACTGGTAAACTGATTTTGCACCATTCTGTATAGCCCGTACATGTGAGTTATGGTCTGGAAATTATTAAAAATTGATGTAGGATGGAATTAACTTCAAATTTTAATTGATTCGAGGGAATTTCATAAAGGTTTGGGGTTTTTATGATAACTGTACTAAGAACAGGGCAGTAACCCTGTTTTGAGGGTTTGTAAACATTAAATATGCAAAAATCATTCATTTCTCTTTTGAAATCATCTAAGACTTAGTTGATTGAGCATGAGTAGGGAATAATTGAAGTGTTTGAGTGATTGGTTGATTAGATAGGGGTCTGGAATATGGATTTTCAATAAACCCCTCCTAAAACTAGTCAAAATAAGGGTTTCCTGTTTTGGCAACTTGGTGATTGTTTCTCCTCATGGAAATTGATTATTATGTGGTTTTGAAACCTGTTGAGGGTGTTGGTGATGAGTTTGGAAGTTTGGAAGAAGTATTTTGCATAGTTTCTTTGTAAAGGTGGCCTAATTTTGCATAGTTTCTTTGTAAAGGTGGCCTAATTAGGCTTATTGGCAAACTGAAATAGTCATTTTTTTAGCCTTTTGTTTCAAAGAAACCTATGCTAGATTTTTAATATGTTTTAAAAATTGATAATGGGTATCCAAAAATGTCTTCATAATCTTACATGGATGTCTGTAGCAAAAATTATGCTCTGACAGTCCTTTTTAGAGGGCTACTAGGACAGTGGCAGCAAGTAAGTAAAGTGCTAAGTTTGAAGGGTGAAGACTTAAATGAGGGCTTAGTCTGGTTTGTTTTGAGACTCTAAAGAGAGATAGATTCATTGGATGTTGTGTTGGATTTTGAGAAGTTTGAAACCCTTAGTTGGTATCCTTGGATTAGGAAAATTGCCTTTGTAGAGAGAGAATTCTTGAGAAGAAAGTCTATGAAATACAGGGAACCTGATTGTGTGAGCCCATTGTTGTGAAATAAGTCTCCTTGGGATTGTGTTGACAACTTATTTGACATCAGCATCCTACCACTATCACCCATTCCACTGGGGCATAGTAGTCAACACATCAATTATATCATTAAATTCTTTGAGACAACACTATGAAACACATTGTCTCAAAGAGGGGCAAAATGTAGACACCCAAAAATAACCACCGCATTATTAGATTGCATACACATCATTCTTTGAATTATTCTAATTCACCTAATTCAAACATTAATTAAATGATTCTTAATTGTGTACTTAATTTCATTAAATTTCACCACTTTATTCTTCTATTTTGACATTAATTAAATAAATCAATTATTTAATTAATTCACCATTTTAATTCCTCCTATCCATAATAATTAAATAATTTTAATTATTTAATTAGCTAATTATTCCTTCAAATTAAATAAATTATCCAAAATTATTTAAGTTGACTTTTCTCATCTTCTAAATAAATAAAATCATTATTTTATTTATTTTCTTCCATCATGCACCACAAGTTAAATTTATTTAATTTCTAATTATCCACTCATCATCTAAATTTATCTTTTACTTCTAAAAAAATATCTTTCTCTTCCATGCACATAAATTAAATAATTTATTATTTAATTTAATCCTTTACATGTCAAAAAACAAATCAAAAGTTGAGTTCACTTGGCTTTAAATCTTTGTTTTTCTTAATTAATTCATTAAAATAGAAAAAACATTCTATTTTAATGAAAATCAATCCTATCTTTAGTCAACAAAGAAATTAACTCAACACAACAACGTTTTGCATGGACACTTGTCATGTGCACATTCATCATGATTCCTCAATTTATCTCCTCCGTCGATTTCAATGAATTTCCTCCACCATTGATCGATCCTTCTTGAAAGCTATAAATACACCCATTCACCTCTTTACAAACCCTTCATGATTTTGAGCATTCAACATCCATATCTCCCAGCGCTTTTGAGCATTCATTGAAGTAATCACACATCCTTTCATCTATCAAGCTTAACACAATTATGCTTTTAGTAGTTTGAGCAATCCACATTCAGAAAATACACCAAGGAGTTACACTCAATGAGTAATAGTTAGAGTTTAATGCTTTTATCTTATCTTTGTTACTCCATTGTTGATTTCTTGAAGGTTATGATGGATTTTGGTAACTAATCTTTGTTGTATTGATGTTCCTAAGTATTCTAGATTTCCTCATACATAGGGAAAATTAGGCAGAACTGGACCTCTAGAAAGGGGAAAATTTTTGAGGGAAAAACTAGGCAGAATAGGACATCTAGAAGGGGGTGAATTTTCACATCTTGTTGCTAGGTGAAATCCCACAAAACACAAAAAGCACCAAAATATGACAAGGGAACTGCTCAACTTAGAAGTTTTATCAATTTTTAGAATGTTGGGCACATGAGGAATAATATGGAGATGATAAAAAAACACACCCAAGGCAAAATGGGACCAAGGGGAAAAGGTTGCAGGATAGGACATGCAATATCCTGTAGGAGGGTGAAATCTTGCAAAACATAGAAAATGCTAGAAAAAGCAAATGAAAAACCCTTGAAACTTACAATAGTACAGGATTTTTCAATTCTCAACACATTTATAGGATCATGAGGGAAGGAAAAAGGAAAAATATAGGCAAATTCACCAATTAAGAAAGGACTTGTAGATTTGAAAATTTTCAGATTGGCTCCCAACATAATCCACACTAGACAACCCACAAAATCTACACACATGTAACATCTTGAAGGTGACAAAAAATCATGGTCAGTGCTCCAACTGAAACCAAATAAACTTCAAAACACATAGATCTTGAGCAATGTAATTAGTAGATTCAACACCACATCAATAACATGCAAAATAGAGACAACAAAAGCTAACATGTAGATTCTCCATGACTCAAACACTAAATCAACTCTAGATCTAATTTGCCACAAACCCACAACAAAGTAACCACAATTCAAGAACCCAACAAGTAACTCTACAAAAATGTTAAGTGATGAAGCACATCCCAATGCTTTTGTTGGAACACACTAGACCACTGAGACAGGGGGTGAATCGGTGGTACACAAAAATTAATTCAATTAATACTTACTTTGCAATGTCAATTATCTTCACATCAAGACACTTAGAAAGAACTGAGATTGGTGTAGGAGCACCAAGATATCCAGGACTTGTTTGATTTTCAAGTTGTTTTGTCTGGTTCAATAAGGTCCTTGAGACCATTCAATATTGTAATAAGTCTTGAAATCCATGCTTGTAATGGACTATGTCCAAAGAACTAGAATCTATTCTTTTGTTGTAAGTCCTAATGAGGACAGTCATGTGGTAAGAGGCAGTCATAGGTTTCTTTGCATTTGTAGCCCTCCTAGGGTATGTAGGAGGCTATCTTATTGGTTGTTAGCATGAAGAAGGTTAGGAGGAATGTTAGAACCTTGTCCAAGGTTAAAGAGCATCATTTAAACATTAAAACAGTCGGTGTAGTCCAAAAGTTAGGATAGTTACAAAACTGTAATCTTGTGCAGATTGGGCAGTTGATGGTTTGGGGACAGTTTTCTTCTCCCTCCATCAATTCATCTACTCTCCATTATGTGCAAGGCATCAGGGTAGGCTTAAAGAAGCCTTGAATCTATCCATTTTTGTGTGTGAAGGAAGATTGAAGGAAAATGAAATAAAGAAACCGTTCTCTTGCATTCTTTTCTGTATTTTTTTGTGTTTTTCTGCTGTTTCCAGCCTGTACCTAATCTTGTACGGAACTATCATAGCACATGGGCATATTGGATGGATAGTAGAAGGAGATAGCTTTGTTTTGGACTTTGTTTGAGGTCTTGACACTAGATTAGGTGTGAGAAATCACTATTTTGCTTTAAACTGTCTTAAACCCTGTTGTTCCTTCCAAAGTTTTGTTGTTTCCTGCAATAATCTATACTTGTACGGCTTGGTGGTGGTTGGTGTTTGTGGTGGTTGGTTAGAGTTGAGAGTTATCTACCATTTGCTAGTTATTTGGAGCCTTGACAGTCTTCTATAGCACTATTTTTCCTCTTTAACTGAAAGTAGGTTAGAGACCCTGAGTTAGGGTTTTTTCTGAGTAGTCCGATGGGTTTTTCTTCATTCCACCGATCTATTCTATTTGTGGTCAGTGGAATGGAATGTATAATAGTTAGGGCAGAGGTGTGAAGGTTGCAGAGGCAAGAGAATGGTTTAGGGTGAGTTTATCATGTTGATGACTCTACAAATCCATGTGTTAGAAGTTAGAGAAGGACAACAACATAAGGATGGTGATTAGTGACTGTGGGAGTGGACTCCTTGTGAAATTCCAGTCTTTAGTAAGGGTGCAAGATGCCCCTGGATCTAGAAATGGTCCTATGACAAGGAGTAGGAAGGGATTTCTCTAAGATAACAGTCTATTCTTCCTTATGCTGTCTCTAACAGTCCTCTTGGAGACAACCACCACAAGGAAGACACTAGGTAAGTGGTGTGTTATTGATTTGTGAAGGCATTAAGTATGTTGGCATGTCATAGGTTTGGTAGGTTGAACAAGATTGAGTTGTCCTAATAGAAATCACCATGAGAAGGATATTGTGACTGTTATCCCATTGGAGTAGTAAGGTTATGACTATCTTTTGAAGACATTGGCAAGATTGTTGTCCTGCAGACCCTGCACAGTGGGTTAGATGGAGTCTTGATTGGAGTTAGGCACCCTGAGATAAGTGTCTTGAAGTCTACTCCCTCTTATGTCCTAAACATGTATTGTGTTGAGTTAAAACCCTGCCTTATGTGAAGTTTGATCTCTGTCAAAGAAAACAGTGAATCTTGAGAGTTATTGCATTAAAGTTTTGAAATATGCTTCTGCTGTCCTAGATGCTCTACATCATTTGTGCTATCAGAGTAAGCAAGTAGATCCTTGAGGGTGTAGTAGGGTCTTGTGAAATAGTAAGGGTTTGTGAGAGTTGTAAGGATGCCTCCTAAGAATCAAATGGCTAGGGAGAACAGTGAGTTGAGAGAAGCCTTAGAGGCTAGAGAAAAAGAGTTGAGGGAGAGAAGAGAATAGGATGTTGCAAGGGAAAGAGAGTTGAGGCAAGTGAGAAGAGAGAATGCATCAATCTTAGCAAGATTGGAAGCATTGGAGAAGAATCCTAGAAGGGATGAGCAAGATGATCAAGAAGGAGATGAGGAGGCAGATGAGAATCCTCCTGAGGATGAATTGGATCCTGAAGAGAAGAAATTTGTGAGATTGCTGAAGGCAGTTCAAGGTAGTGGAACAAAGGCAAACATAGAGTTACCTATCTATCAAGGGAAGATGGATAGTGAAGAGCTATTAGGATAGATGCCTTGGAAAATTTCTTTGAGTATGAGGAAATGAGTGATGAGAAGAAAATCAAATTTGCAAAAACAAAACTGAGAGGAACAACACTTACATGGTGGAGTAGTGTGCAAACAGAATGAGTGGCTAGAGGTGCAACAAGAATCACTTCTTGGGGTAGGCTGAAGGATCAGTTTCTTCCATCTGATTACTCCATTCAAACAAAGAGGATGAGATAGAATTTGAAGTAGAAGGACATGGATGTTATGTCCTATACTGAGCAATTTCATAAGCTTAGTATTAGAGGAGGATTGGAAGATGAAGAAGAGAAAGTGGCAAGATACCTTAATGGGCTTAGGTATAATTTGCAGGATGAGATTGGTTTGATAGTACCAAAATCACTTGGAGAATGTTTTCAGTTAGCCATCAGGGTTGAAGAGAGGGTGAAGAGGAAGCAAGAAAGGCAAGGAGGTAGTGGAAGAGGATATAGAGGTAGGGGCAGACCTACTAATGAAGTACAGAACAACAATGAGAAAGGTAAGGAGTTTTCTGCAGATTAGAGAGGTGGATATAGAGGTGGAGGTAGATTTGGATCAGGAAGAGGAGTGTTTACAGGTAGATGTTATCATTGCAATGAAGTGGGACACACATCTTTCAAATGTCCTAAGAAGGATGATGTTGACAAGAGCAAGGATAGAAGAGTTCACTTGGCACAAGAGGAGGAGAAGCCAGAAGAACCGGAAATGTTATCAGCCTCTCCAGTAATGGTTGGAGAAATGCTCATGGTGGAAAAGGCAAAATGCAGCAACCACCATAGGTATCTATTTTTAAAACAAATTGTTTAAGCCATGGAAAAATATGCAAGTTGATTATAGATTCAGGTTCCCATGATAATTTAGTTTCTTGGGAAATGGTGCATAAGTTGGGATTGAAAACATTTGATCATCCTAGTCCTTACAATGTCACTTGGGTCAGTCAAGAACAACAATTAATGGTTAATAAGAAGGCATATGTTGATTTTTCCATTGGTCCATATCAGGATCATGTTTTGTGTGATGTCATTTCAATGACATGTGGGCATATCATTTTGGGTAGACCATGGCAGCATTCGAGAAGGACAATTCATGATGGTTATACTAATAACTATTTGGTGCACAAAGATGGTAGAAAGTTCAAACTAGTGCCTTTACCTTGTGAAGACAAGAAGGAACATGTTACTATCTGTTTTGGAGAGAAATTGAAGTTGAATGTGCAGATTAAGGATGATTGCAAACAGCTGGAACAGTTGCAGCAGAAGAAGGTGGATGACACTCCTAAAGAACAACAGGTTTGGGACTTGAGTTATGTCAAGATTGGGGACATTGATTGCCCTCTAAGGAGGTAGAAGAAGGAAGGCAAACAACAGATAGTACAGGGAGGAATAAATCAGAACCTCAAGATAGGAAGAGTAGAAGCATTGCAGCAGTAGGGTCCTAAACAAGGACACCAAAACAGGTTTTATGGTACTAACACTGTTTACAAGAGCCATGCAGGCTTGAGAAGGAGGAAGATAACTCTTGGAGAGTTCATGTTTCTTGTCACCAGTCAGAGGAACATTCCAACAAGATGGAAGAATATCTAGAGTAGATCCCATAACTCTTGGGACAAGAGTTTTCATCATGTCAGGGAGTATGGTGCAGGAGCACCAAGATATCCAGGACTTGTTTGATTTTCAAGTTGTTTTGTCTAGTTCAATAAGTTCTTTGAGACCATTCAATGTTGTAATAAGTCTTGAAAGCCATGCTTGTAATGGACTATGTCCAAAGAACTAGAATCTATTCTTTTGTTGTAAGTCCTAATGAGGACAGTCATGTGGTAAGAGGCAGTCATAGGTTTCTTTGCATTTGTAGCCCTCCTAGGGTATGTAGGAGGCTATCTTATTGGTTGTTAGCATGAAGAAGGTTAGGAGGAATGTTAGAACATTGTCTAGGGTTAAAGAGCATCATTTAAACATTAAAACAGTCAGTGTAGTCCAAAAGTTAGGATAGTTACAAAACTGTAATCTTGTGTAGATCGGGCAGTTGATGGTTTGGGACAGTTTTCTTCTCCCTCCATCGATTCATCTACTCTCCATTATGTGCAAGGCATTAGGGCAGGCTTAAAGAAGCCTTGAATCTATCCATTTTTGTGTGTGAAGGAAGATTGAAGGAAAATGAAATAAAGAAACCGTTCTCTTGCATTCTTTTCTGTATTTTTCTGTTGTTTCCAGCCCGTATCTAATCTTGTACGGAACTGTCATAGCACATGGGCATATTGGATGGATAGTAGAAGGAGATAGCTTTGTTTTGGACTTTGTTTGAGGTCTTGACACTGGATTGGGTGTGAGAAATCACTATTTTTCTTTAAACTGTCTTAAACCCTGTTGTTCCTTCCAAAATTTCGCTGTTTCCTGCAATAATCTATACTTGTACAGCCTGGTGGTGGTTGGTGTTTGTGATGGTTGGTTAGAGTGGAGAGTTATCTACCATTTTCTTGTTATTTGAAACCTTGACAGTCTTCTATAGCACTATTTTTCCTCTTTAACTGAAAGTAGATTAGAGACCTTGAGTTAGGGTTTTTTCTGAGTAGTCCGATGGGTTTTTCTTCATTCCACTGATCTTTTCTATTTGTGATCAGTGGAATGGAATGTATAATAGTTAGGGCAGAGGTTTGTGAAGGTTACAGAGGCAGGAGAATGGTTTAGGGTGAGTTTATCATGTTGATGACTCTGCAAATCCATGTGTTAGAAGTTAGAGAAGGACAACAGCATAAGGATGGTGATCAGTGACTGTGGGAGTGGACTCCTTGTGAAATTCCAGTCTTTAGTAAGGGTGCAAGATGCCCGTGGATCTAGCAATGGTCCTATGACAAGGAGTAGGAAGGGATTTCTCTAAGATAACAGTCTATTCTGCCTTATGCTATCTCTAACAGTCCTCTTGGAGACAACCACCACAAGGAAGACGCTAGGTAAGTGGTGTGTTATTGATTTGTGAAGGCATTAAGTATGTTGGCATGTCATAGGTTTGGTAGGTTGAACAAGATTGAGTTGTCCTAATAGAAATCACCATGAGAAGGATATTGTGACTGTTATCCCATTGGAGTAGTAAGGTTATGACTATCTTTTGAAGACATTGGCAAGATTGCTGTCCTGCAGACCCTGCACAGTGGGTTAGATGGAGTCTTGATTGGAGTTAGGCACCCTGAGATAAGTGTCTTGAAGTCTACTCCCTCTTATGTCCTGAACATGTATTGTGTTGAGTTAAAACCCTACCTTATGTGAAGTTTGATCTCTGTCAAAGAAAATAGTGAATCTTGAGAGTTATTGCATTAAAGTTTTGAAATATGCTTCTGCTGTCCTAGATGCTCTGCATCAGAGATCACACAAGATACACCACAACACATGCATATACGTGGAAAACCCTAGATTGGAAAAACCACGGGAGAACCACTGCTTGGATCCAGTGTCCAAATTTAATCTCACAAAATATCTAATCACTTATACAATGCAAGCCTCACTAGCACATAGAATCTCATTGATTATAATTCAGGGCACCAACCCTAGGAGCACCAACCCCTTGCAAGTTTAGGAGCACCAACTCCAATGCAAATAGACTGAAAATACAGAGTACTACTCTGTTTACATTGGCATCATAGGTTACAAATGGATTTTGTAACTCTCTCACTCAATCACCTCTATGTGAATATATTCAAAATCAGTAACACTTTTGAAGTCATTAATAGACACACTAATACATCTACATTACTACTCTATTCTACCAAATGAGTCCAATATAATTTGCAGAGTAAAACACTAATACACCTCCTCTCTTTTTACACAGGTATATTGAAAAATAGATATTCAAAAACCCCTTCAACTCTCACACATATGATATATATACTATTAGCCAAAAACCACACCCCTACTACTCAAATGAAGAAAATCATTACAAGATTTAAGAACACATCATCAAATTGCTTTTATGCGGTATCATAATAAGTTCACCTTTCTTTTTCAAATCTTACGTACACATAAAGTGTATATGTCTCTGCATATCTCTGTTCAACTCAGTCTGCATATAATAATAGTACTTTTCTTCTACCAACTATTCAAAGGATATGTCTTCAGAATTCCGTCAACAACCACTCTACTCCCATCTTCTTTTACAATCAAATTTCATGAATGATTCTGCAATAATTTCATCAACAAAACCACACAAAAAAATGTTTTTTTTCATCACCTTCGACCCTCCAAATCCACTTGACATAAAACTAGACTTAGGTTTGAAACTACCAAACCATCGCTTCCAAAAATAGTTACAAAAATTGATCAAACTGCACCAAGAAAGGATCACTGCCCATCAATCTCCATGCTCCAGGGGATCGTCGTTACCAAATCGAATGAACACCGTCGATAGGATCTTTCACGTGAACTAAGAATTAAAAGAGCACTGTCGATGTCAACTTTGGTACCCAAACCTTTGTCGAGACAAGGTCTTACCAGTCACCGCTAGGATGAGGGGCCGGTCACCAAATGGAGAAAATGACTCAAAGTTGTCACTTAAGTGACAATGACTGGTGATCACAAGTCACCTTCAAATTAGAATATAAAGTGAACCCGTCACTAATTCAACATTGATTTTAGGCTTAGGGTTTTAGGAGGTCATTAGTGTTTTAGCATTTTAGAATTTAGGTCTTCAAAAACAAACCCTAATATGCCATCAAACATAAAAGTGATCCTTCTCTTATGCAAACAACCTCTGTCTCCTTCATATTTTTCATTCTATAATCATGACTGAGAACTATCAAAATGTAGAGGTATATTCAAGTTAAAATATATAGAGCAAGACCATTGATGATCGAATACCTCTACCACAAAGTCAATATGTAGAGATGACTGAACTCAATGTCAAGGATGGTCTTCAGTCTTTCTGTTAGTGCCTGAATTGACTGGTAGTTGTTTGAGCAATTTTCATTCAGGCACTCTCCCTAAGTATCCAAAAAATGTTCTAAGTGTTGGACCTCCTCAGCAGTTTTCAGCTGCATCATCATATTTTCTTGAGGAGGAGGTCATCATCATCATGTTTGTTTCGATGAAGGTCAGCATCATCATGTTCTCCGTCGACCGGTTTCTCATCGTCATCATCATATTGAAGTATCGGGTGAAGTTTGGTTTTTATCCTGATGATGCTGACGAGCTACAGTGCGCCCTGATCTGCTTGCGAGGGTGATTTTTCAAAGTCTCCGGTGATCTTGCACTTATCACCTTGCCCAGGCATGATGATGATGTTGCCCCGATATTCTGAAGGGGTTATTCTCTAAGTTGTTCGACCTGACTTGTTCTTTCTTGAGGGTCGTCATCATCATCATATTTCCAGTTATCACCGTGTTGCTTGCGAGGGTCATCATATTTTCTGCCTTCATGATATTTCGCTGGGGTGATATCTTTATCATCGGGTGATCTTGGTTATGATCATCCTGATGATGTTGTTGAAGAGTTCTTAGTGCGACCCGATATTCACTGGGGTCATCATATTTTGAACGTCAGGATGATCTTAGTCAATATCATCCTGATGATGTTGTATCACTTCTTGTTCGATTGTTTTGTCATCCTGATGATGCTGACGTCATTCTTATGTCAGAATGATATCCGGTTCTCTGCCTATCTGCATCATGATATTTCCGAAGGAGGGGGTGATATTTTCATATCACCCGGATATATGTTTGTTCCAGCATCATGATGATGCTGATATCAAGGAGATATCCGCCTGCTGGCTTCGTGCATTATCTAGTGGGGGTGATCTTTTCAAGCATCATCATCATATTCAGTTATCGCCCCGATCTTATAGTGGAGCTACAGTGCAACCTGATATTTGTGCATCAGGATGATATTTCCAAATATCCGGTTGTCTTCCGAATATCATGATGATGTTAATATGATGATGACGTCATCAAGGTCCCGGGGGGTCATATTTCTAACACTGATCATCTTGAGGAGATCTCCCGATATTTGCAAACATGATGATGACATCATCCGGATATGAGGAGGTGCGCAGTAGGCAGATATGATGATGATGTCAGCAGGATATGATGATGATGTCATCAGGATGTTCATCGGCCAGACTTTTGGTATAAGCTCAGCAGGAGGATGTTCCTCCGATGGATCAGGTTGTGCCGATTATCATGCAAGCTATATTGCGATATGATGATGACGTCAGGGTGATATTTCGGGCAACAGGATATCATGCTGCTGGAGGATGATGATGATGAAGTCTTATACTAGTGTCATCAGGAGCAAAAGCACCGACATGATATATGCTCATGACCTAGTATATAAAGTGTTAAAGAGGTCATCGCGGGGTGCATGTGGGATAATGGATATCCTGCATTTTCAAATATCATGATGATGAATCTCGGCGGGAAATGCTTGCGATGCAGAATTGATGTTCTTCCCAAGGCCGCGGGTTGGTGCGCCATTAATGGCGATTGTTGCAGAGGTATGGGCGATGGCGTGGGCGGATCTGGTACCCGACTGAAGGTGTACATCAGCGGACAGTGGCGCAGGGCTCGAGATATCTTCCTGTCTCCTCCCCTACCTGCTGCATTCAAGTTTGGGCGCCAATCTGGTTGTGTTTGAGCGCCATTTTTATGATACTGTGTATCTGGCGGGATTTTTGGTCAACCTGGTAGTTAATGCTGAATACACCCTCCTGCTATATAATGCAGACGGTGTTATTCATTCAAGGTTGTTGAAAGTTGAGGATTTTTGGCTCTGTAATCCAAAACCAGCTGATCTGGTTGCTCTGTACAGTCTAACTTGTGAGTTTATGTATCTCCTGTTGTACGACTTGGCATGAATCCACTGATTTCATGGTTGATCTTATATGAGTAATGCTATCTTAGCATGTGTTGTGTTAATTCTGTCTCCAGTATTGCATGTATTCTTCTTCTGGATCTGGATATCTGTGTAATGTTTAGATTCTAGAGCATAGAATTCCTATGTTGAATGTCTGATCTTTTAACTTCTGCTCAAGGGGTAGATTAAACTGTTTTCAGGTTGAACATTGGGAAGGGTATACTGCAGTAGGGATGCCATAAGTAGAGATAACTTGACACTCTTCATTGGGAGATATCTGTAAGGCAGATATCATGTGTATCCCCCTGAAATCCAGTTTTAGCTATTCATGCTGATCATTCACAGGTGTATGTCTACCAACTCCAAGCCCTGGATAGGCACCAATCATGCTGTGTTCTTGTGTTATACACCATGTCCAGCTTTGCATCCAAAATTCAAACTAAAACACTTCATCTTTCCACCTGTTAGTTGTAGGAATAAAATTAGGAGCCCCCTGCATACTCTCATACCGAACCAGACATCATGTCCAAGAATGTTGCCAGCCTTGTGATCTATCATGCAGATCTTGGTCCATACATGAGAGTATTCTGCCTGTTGTTGTCAAGTTAGATCTTTCCATCTTTGAGCTAGTCAAGGTTACATCTTGAGTTATAGGGATACCCCCCTTGGTGCGGCAGAACCAAAAGTGAAGGGGAGGAGCTCACGCAACCTCCTGTATTCAGTTGGCTGAATCTGCCTGTGCATTAGAACTGGCAATCCCTAATGCAGATTCAAAAGAAATGTCAACAAAATGGCGACTCCGCTGGGGAGATCAATGTCATATCCATGAGGGTTTGAGTCCACAAGATTAAAAAATTAGACCTGGAAACTGTTTGTTGCAGCAGAGAAACGAGGTTGTATATGTGACTCTGCTGGTGGATGACCCAGAAAGAAAGAAATCAATTTGCAGCTTCAGCTTGTTCGAAGCTCATTCCTCTTCAAGGAGGTGGCAACTCTGCACCAAAGAACCTGATAAAAGAACAAAATCAGTCAGAGAAGAATTTGCAGCTTCTGCAACACATCCAGGTATTCCATATTATTTGACAGATTCCCTATTTGGTGAGAAAGCACTGGTTAAAAGGGGACATTGGTGAAAACAGAGCTTGCATGCTTTTATTAGAACTTACCCTGTATTTCAAAGGGCATGCAATGTTGTTCAAAAGACTCATTTAAAGGACTTTAGGCAAGTTTGAAAAAATAGTCTAAACTTTGAGTGCCTAAAGTCATTGTTTGTAAAAAATTTGAGTAGAGAGGAGGGTTGCAATAACATAAAGGATGTATTATCAGCCTATGCACCCCTGTGAAGTGTCAAATGCAAGAATATATAGTAGTCAGTCCCAACAATGTAATAAAAGAAGTTTCAACATAGACAGATATAAGCCCATAGATTTCAATGGCATTTCTGGGTATCCAAATGCCTTTCCACCTAAAATCAGAAATTTTTTGCCCAAATTCAATGGTATAAAAGATGAATCAGCTGAGAGACACTTGCAGCAGTTCATGAGTGTGATAGATGACTTTGAGATTGACCATGAGGATGTGGTTATGAGATTATTTGTTCAATCTCTAGATGAAGATGCAAGGGACTGGTTTTCCTACCTTCCAGCTCACTCTGTCAGCTCTTGGCATGGTTTTAAATCTGCATTTCTAGTACAGTATGGTGAAAGAGTTTCTGAATATGCGGCTATTAGTGACTTCATGTACATCCATATTGAAGAAGATGAGTTGATCCCAGCCTTTAACCTCAGATTTATGAGGGCATTGAATAGAATTCCAGAATGCATGAGACCTAATGATGCACTGTGCTTAGTTATCTATTTGGGAGCCTTTGATAGGAAAATGAGTTACAGATTAAGAGACAAGGAGCCCACCACATTGCATCAGGCACATCAGTTTGCGTTAGATATTGAAAACAATTGGAGGTATGGAATACAAAAGGGTTATTTCTCTGAAAATTTTTGTTGTCCTGCAGTCCCCAGTGTTAATGAAGGATTTAATTCAGGAATTGATAATGAATGTCATAGCACTCACACCCCTGTTGTCCCAGTTTTTGCATCATTCCAAGTGGATGATGTTTCTATCATAGAGAAGGATGTCCTTTTTTGCCCAGCAAGTGAAGTTGAAAATAATAATTTTTCAAGTAAAATTTGCATACCAGTCCTAAACAAAGAGCTTTCATGTTTAAATGATCCAGTTGTGCAGACTTGTGATCATATGGATCAAGAATCAATATCAGTTTCATCAGGAAGTATTGGAGGGCTGGAAAATGATGCAGATTGTTCAACTTCAGAGTACATTGAGACAGCAAAAATTTTGTATGCGGGGCAATTAGATGATAAAAATGATATCCATGACCAGTGCATGGATCAGGTTTGTTTTTCTTATGACTCTGGATCTGATAGTAATGAAGAAGAATTGGAATGTCATGAAGAAGAAGCAGAGGCCTTTGTAGTGAATGTTAATCCCCTTTATGATGAGCCTGCTGATGCATATGATGTTGTGAGTCTTGACTTTCAGTGGTGCAAGATTAACCCTTTGTTTGAGGATGATGATACTGATTTGCAAGCTGTGAATAATGAATGTTCATCATCACCTGATTCAGACATGCGCAACATTGGGTGTGTGGATCAGGTTTTGTTTTCAATATCAGTAGATATTAGGGGTCTCATATTTTCTGGGTATTCTGAATTGTTGGATCAGCTGGATGAGTACCTGATAATGTGCAGCAGCCAGATAAATGATAAAGAATGCCAAGAGCAGTATGATGTACTGTCTGAGGGACATAACATACATGTGTTGCCTAATGATGAAGAATATTATGTGTATGGTTACATGTCTAATTCTGAAATCCAAAATGACAGAGCTGAAAATGATGGTGGCAAGCTTTCAAAACTGGTGGAATATCTTTTTAAGCAGGTGACATTATGGGCAGGTTATGCCAATCTTTTCAGTTGGGATGGGGATCTTTCAGCTTGGAATCAGGCATTTGACAAGAAAAAATTATGGTTTTTCCTTTTTGGCTGCCCGGGGCTGCTAAAATAATGTTTAAAAATATTGTGTTTGGTGATGCAGATCATGATAACTTCATGACTCTATGCCCAATGGATAAGGGACTGGTCTGCATCCCAGAGATCAGGGGTTCTCGCTGCAGGTTTTCACCTACACGTCCCCAGACAGAGCCACTGTTAGTGCCTGAATTGACTGGTAGTTGTTTGAGCAATTTTCATTCAGGCACTCTCCCTAAGTATCCAAAAAATGTTCTAAGTGTTGGACCTCCTCAGCAGTTTTCAGCTGCATCATCATATTTTCTTGAGGAGGAGGTCATCATCATCATGTTTGTTTCGATGAAGGTCAGCATCATCATGTTCTCCGTCGACCGGTTTCTCATCGTCATCATCATATTGAAGTATCGGGTGATGTTTGGTTTTTATCCTGATGATGCTGACGAGCTACAGTGCGCCCTGATCTGCTTGCGAGGGTGATTTTTCAAAGTCTCCGGTGATCTTGCACTTATCACCTTGCCCAGGCATGATGATGATGTTGCCCCGATATTCTAAAGGGGTTATTCTCTAAGTTGTTCGACCTGACTTGTTCTTTCTTGAGGGTCGTCATCATCATCATATTTCCAGTTATCACCGTGTTGCTTGCGAGGGTCATCATATTTTCTGCCTTCATGATATTTTGCCGGGGTGATATCTTTATCATCGGGTGATCTTGGTTATGATCATCCTGATGATGTTGTTGAAGAGTTCTTAGTGCGACCCGATATTCACTGGGGTCATCATATTTTGAACGTCAGGATGATCTTAGTCAATATCATCCTGATGATGTTGTATCACTTCTTGTTCGATTGTTTTGTCATCCTGATGATGCTGACGTCATTCTTATGTCAGAATGATATCCGGTTCTCTGCCTATCTGCATCATGATATTTCTGAAGGAGGGGGTGATATTTTCATATCACCCGGATATATGTTTGTTCCAGCATCATGATGATGCTGATATCAAGGAGATATCCGCCTGCTGGCTTCGTGCATTATCTAGTGGGGGTGATCTTTTCAAGCATCATCATCATATTCAGTTATCGCCCCGATCTTATAGTGGAGCTACAGTGCAACCTGATATTTGTGCATCAGGATGATATTTCCAAATATCTGGTTGTCTTCCGAATATCATGATGATGTTAATATGATGATGACGTCATCAAGGTCCCGGGGGGTCATATTTCTAACACTGATCATCTTGAGGAGATCTCCCGATATTTGCAAACATGATGATGACGTCATCCAGATATGAGGAGGTGCGCAGTAGGCAGATATGATGATGACGTCAGCAGGATATGATGATGATGTCATCAGGATGTTCATCGGCCAGACTTTTGGTATAAGCTCAGCAGGAGGATGTTCCTCCGATGGATCAGGTTGTGCCGATTATCATGCAGGCTATATTGCGATATGATGATGACGTCAGGGTGATATTTCGGGCAACAGGATATCATGCTGCTGGAGGATGATGATGATGAAGTCTTATACTAGTGTCGTCAGGAGCAAAAGCACCGACATGATATATGCTCATGACCTAGTATATAAAGTGTCACAGAGGTCATCGTGGGGTGCATGTGGGATAATGGATATCCTGCATTTTCAAATATCATGATGATGAATCTCAGCGGGAAATGCTTGCGATGCAGAATTGATGTTCTTCCCAAGGCCGCGGGTTGGTGCGCCATTAATGGCGATTGTTGCAGAGGTATGGGCGATGGCGTGGGCGGATCTGGTACCCGACTGAAGGTGTAAATCAGCGGACAGTGGCGCAGGGCTCGAGATATCTTCCTGTCTCCTCCCCTACCTGCTGCATTCAAGTTTGGGCACCAATCTGGTTGTGTTTGAGCGCCATTTTTATGATACTGTGTATCTGGCGGGATTTTTGGTCAACCTGGTAGTTAATGCTGAATACACCCTCCTGCTATATAATGCAGACGGTGTTATTCATTCAAGGTTGTTGAAAGTTGAGGATTTTTGGCTCTGTAATCCAAAACCAGCTGATCTGGTTGCTCTGTACAGTCTAACTTGTGAGTTTATGTATCTCCTGTTGTACGACTTGGCATGAATCCACTGATTTCATGGTTGATCTTATATGAGTAATGCTATCTTAGCATGTGTTGTGTTAATTCTGTCTCCAGTATTGCATGTATTCTTCTTCTGGATCTGGATATCTGTGTAATGTTTAGATTCTAGAGCATAGAATTCCTATGTTGAATGTCTGATCTTTTAACTTCTGCTCAAGGGGTAGATTAAACTGTTTTCAGGTTGAACATTGGGAAGGGTATACTGCAGTAGGGATGCCATAAGTAGAGATAACTTGACACTCTTCATTGGGAGATATCTGTAAGGCAGATATCATGTGTATCCCCCTGAAATCTAGTTTTAGCTATTCATGCTGATCATTCACAGGTGTATGTCTACCGACTCCAAGCCCTGGATAGGCACCAATCATGCTGTGTTCTTGTGTTATACACCATGTCCAGCTTTGCATCCAAAATTCAAACTAAAACACTTCATCTTTCCACCTGTTAGTTGTAGGAATAGAATTAGGAGCCCCCTGCATACTCTCATACCCAATCAGACATCATGTCCAAGAATGTTGCCAGCCTTGTGATCTATCATGCAGATCTTGGTCCATACATGAGAGTATTCTGCCTGTTGTTGTCAAGTTAGATCTTTCCATCTTTGAGCTAGTCAAGGTTACATCTTGAGTTATAGGGATACCCCCCTTGGTGCGGCAGAACCAAAAGTGAAGGGGAGGAGCTCACGCAACCTCCTGTATTCAGTTGGCTGAATCTGCCTGTGCATTAGAACTGGCAATCCCTAATGCAGATTCAAAAGAAATGTCAACACTTTCTACAACTGAATGAACAAGTATATGAAGTTTCAAGGATTGTATTAGGCCTTTGACATTGACTTACCATTCATTAGGCCACATCACTCAAACTATCTGCATTACCTGCCAAATCTCCTTATTGCTAATGTCATTAGCGATGCTTAAACATACAACAGGTTTATTGCTCAGACATACAACAGATTTATCTTGAAAGCCTTCTAGGGATGTAACATTAACAGACTCCATCATGATCAGTAAGCATGCTTTCTTTATCTCTATGCTATTAACCATAGACAATTTATGCAACTTTACAACCCCTTTGACATCAATGACTACATGTTCAACTTTACACCTTCTTTGATATTAGACATGCTTCTTCCATAAGACTGAACTTTCACAACAAAATACTACCATGCATTTGACCTAGCAATTGTATATATTGACATTAATGCCAACACACAACTCAATATGCCAACTTGCCAATAGCTTCCACACCCAAAGAGGCTACATACAACCTCCTCAAACCATGCATGAAGCATGCATACAAATTTATAATTGTTTCTATCTAGATAACCATGAACAACAATCTCTTCATAGATCTACAAAACCATAAGTTTTAATTAACGTGCAAAACTTGAAAAACCATCCATGCAAATTTGAATCCACTCAAACATTTAGAAATCCACAAATCCAAATAACACCAAATCTGTAAACTGAGACAATGGAATATCATAGATAAAGATAACCATATATTTTAAATAGGAAATCTACAATACCCACAAATCCAAACAATGTGAATCTGCAACATTAAAGTGCAAATATCTAAAAGGATTAGAGGGTTATCCAAGAAATCTGAGCCACCAAAATACCAATTCCACAACCATCACCAAGTACATGTAAACGGAGGAACCAAGTTATTTAGGAGCTTCTAGTTTATCAACATAAAAGGAAGCACCCCCAAGAGGTTGGGTTAAACTCAACTTCGATGGTTATTCCAAAGATAATCTAGGGCCTTCCTCTGTGGGAGGTATGAAAAGAAATAAAAAAGGTAATATTATTGATTGCTATGCCAAATCCATAGGAAGGGAAACAAATAAATTTACTGAGACTTATGCATTGTGGTGGGGTCTTCACAGAGTCCAATCCTATGGTTATCATCAGGTCAAAGTTGAAGGTGACTCTAAGGTTGTGCTTGATCTTGTTACTAGGTCTTCTAATATTTCATGGGAGCTTACGGATTACATTGAAGACATAAAAAAATCTCTTTCTAACATTCCAAATGTTAAGGTTTAGCATGTGTATAGAGATGGGAACCAAGCAACTGATAAAATAGCAAACTTTGGCTTAAATGTTATAGGGAGTTGGTCTACCACCTTGGTCGAAGATCTGCCCCAAGGGATGCAAGACACAATTTTTAATGATACCAAGATTTAATATCTACCTAGGCAAAAGTGAATTGGGGGGTGGTCCACTTCCTTGTTCAAAGATTTTCTTCATGGGTTTCAAAACTATAATTATTATGATTGAAAGAGTTAATCCTTTCCTTTATAATTTTATGATGATTGATAAATATCTTTGGCTTGATCTAAAGAGACATGAAATGGATAGATTTTTAAAATAAGTAATGATGAATAATTACTTCATTCATTGTGCGAACAGAAGTAAAGCCTTAAGGAGAAATAATGATATCTTCTTTCAAATATATGATTTCATTATTGACAACCAAGGATTTTTGCTTAAGGGGTTGATAGGTGCTCATAGCTGTTGTGAGTTTGTTGAGTTTGTTCATCAAGGATTTTAGGGGTTTCAAAGTGTTTCTAGTTGTGAGCCTATCATGGGGGGGCAATTGATTCAAGTAGAACCTGCTTCCTATGCTGGTCTTAAAAGGAACTCTTAGGTATGGGGAATTTTTGAAGGAGGCCTTGTAAACTATGTCAAATCTATGAGGGGTTTCGATAAATCTGTGTCAGAACAATTTGTAAATTCTTGGAGAAATTGGGAGGTGATTGTAAATGGCATATCCTTTACAGTAACTAAATACCTAATTATTGAAGCTAAGGGACTGTCAATGGATGGTAGAAAGGTCCAAAGAGTGGGTAATGGGGACTACAAGAGCTTCGTGGACAAATTTTTGGAGGACAATGAAACCCTTATCAAACACCAAAATGGATACCAAAGAACTAAATTACCTGCTCCATGGGGAATGGTGACCTACCAAATCATGAAATACTTTACATGGGAAGGAATGTATGAGACCATACACGGGTACCACTTTCCTCTACTTGACCATCTTCATCATGGTAATTTCACAACCTTTCCTTTTTTCATTGTCTTCACTCCAAAGAAGCATTATTAAGGGTGCAAATCCCCCTCTGTGTTAGGGGTTGATGTTGGTTTTATATGAATTTAACATTCTACCGAACCCCCCAATTCCTTGTGGTTCTATGTCTAATAAGGTTAGGGTTTAAAAGGGAAAGGGTAAATTAACTAACCCTACTAGTGGCACTTCTATTGGAAACCCTGACAACACCCATAAGGAAAAGGAGACAAAAAAATCTCTGCATAGTTATAAGGGGAAAGATCTAGGATCTAACCCCGCCCCTGTAGTTGCCCAAAAATCCAATCCATAAAAAACCCTGCTAATAAGGACAATGACGCACCCAAACATATTTTTTTATCCCTGAAAGAGAAAGGTGGGATATCCTCTAAGGGGATGGGAAAGAAGAAAAAAGTTGTTAATATTAAGTCTATTGTAGCTAAAGTTAACCTAGCTACTAGGTTTGTAGATAAGAAGGATAATCCCAAACAAAGAACTGCAACATCTGAGAGAAGATCTGCAAGGTTAGCTATGGCTAATCTGCAAAAGAATAACAAGAGTAAACAAATGAAGAATACTTATGTTTTAGTTGAAGAAATTATTTTTGATACTCTTTCTGAGGATGATCTTGAATTGTTTGTTGAGATAGGACAAGAGTTGGATATTGATAAGGTTCATAAACTCACAGTGATAGAGATGACGGTGAAGAGGATCCTGTACAGTGTCAGGAAAGGGAGGATAGGGTTGAAGAGAATAACCAGAGTGACCACTTGGAGGAATTTGGGGGAAATTCCTTTGGGGATAATTATTTTGAGGATGTCCAGAAAGACTTAGGGACTTTTGAAATAGAGCTCAATAATTTTGATAAAAATACAAAGGAATATAACTGTCCAGACCTTCAAGATTTGTCAGATAGGTTGGACAAAATTGAAGAAATCTTCAATAGAATAATTAATTGTTCCACATGCCAGGAGAGCTGGAATAATATGTTTGATATGTGTCAAATGCATCAAAGAAGAATTGTGATGTTAGAGAAAGGTCTCAAAGATCTGGAAAGTTTCACTAATGGTATCATGACAAACACTATTGTTGAGGTAAAGAAAATCAAGATCGAAATGGAGAAATGCAAGTCATTGCAAGATAAAGACTATGAACCTGAGAAAAGATGAAAGACTGACAAAGACACTTCTTCTTGGGAGGAGGTGATGAATAAGATGTGTAATGACTAGAGCATTCCTTATTTTTAGTTTTATGACTTATCTTTTAAATTCTATTATGTTCTACCTATTCCCCTAGCCTATTTAGGTTATTATCAGGGTGGTATGTTATAATGTTACTTAAAACCTATACTATGCTAGATAATTTTTGGACTTGGCTCCCTTGCCCTTCTGGGATTATTATTAGGGAGATTATGTTTGGAACTGTGTTCATGGACTAATATTTTTGGGTCTAGTTTTTGGGACTATTTTTGCCAGTTGTTGTGTTCTCATGGTACCCTAGCCCTCAGTGGGTTATTATCAAGGTTATTATGTTGTGATGTGGAACTAATTTGAACTACAACTCTGTATGGGACTGGGACCCTTTTCCCAGCCAAACTTAATAAAAAAACATAAAAGGAAGCAGAGATGTGGAATACACTTCCTACACTAATCTATGAGAGGAGGTATGTACACAAATTAAATTAATCATATCGTTACAAGGAAATAAACACAAAAGCAATAAACCATAACATAGTGATTTATGTGGGGAAAACCCTTTTGGGAGAAAAACCCTACACTCCAAAGCAACTCAATCTATTATTTAGTAATCAATGGTTACAATATATGTGCAGAGTCTAATCCTTTAGAGGAGTATCAACAATAATAGATTTAGAGTAACTCTGGTAGCATAGTAGTACCTATAAATCTCACTATCCAAACATCCATCTCAAGTACTCAGTAAATAGGAGAAGCAGTACATGAAACCATCAAATGGTAATTAGGAAACCATGAGCTAATACCACCCAAAATGTGGCACCCAAATCCCTGGTTAAAAATCTAATACCCAATTCCCAATATAAGTCCACAGGATAAAAATAGCATATTCATTGCACTTGCCATAATCTCATCATAATCTACTCACCAACTTGGGCACTCCATTATCTCCATTGAAATATGCCTTATGATGTGTCATACCATGCATCATAAGTTGGTCAACAAGTGTAACTCCCTCTTACAACTCTCTTATGTGTCATAGATGCTTGTACATTTCTAATGTGGGAAGCCCAATTTTTAGAGGCCATGACTTTTGATCTAGGAAGCCAATTGAGCCCTTTATTTAAAATTGTATATATCAAGGAGATCTTCATACTCATAGCAAACTTGTTAGTTATGGCCCATTTCAACATTTTTCAAGGAAAAAAATAACCTCTATAGCCCCAAAATAGGGTTTTTTATTTCTATACCACAAAAATTATATTATTGTATTCTTAACATTAGGATGCAAGGTTGAGACACCTTTCCTAACATTCTCCCAATTTTCAAACACCTTACAAGAGCAAATGGAGTACCAACATTATCAATTAATTGCTAAGGGCCGAGAAGCCTATAGACTCACAACACCATATGAACTTCTCTATGCTTGGTGGCTTCATTAATGCATCACCAATATTCTACAAAGTGCTAGTTTTCTCTAGCATCACCCTCCCACCCTCTAGCATGACATGAACAAAAATGGTATCGAACATCAATAGGCTTCATACTTATACGAAAGGTGGGTTATTTACTAGACATATGACACTCTAACTATCATAAAGAAATTTGATAACTCCTTGACTTAGCCCAACACTTGAATAAAATATCAAGATATATGGCCTCCTTATAGGCACCAGTAGCTTCCATGTACTCATCCTCTATAGTGCATAAAGTGACCACAACCTATCACTTACTTATCCAACTAATAACACCAACAAATAAAGTGAACACATATCCATTGGTGGATCTTCTGCTATGGATATCTCTAACATTTTGAATCATGAATCCATGAATATCCATTGAGTGGTGGTCCCTTGTAAAATCACCATGATAAAAATGGAGTACTCAAAGGTACCTCACAAATATTTGAAGACCCTCTTAACTACATCCCAATGATCTCATCTAGGATTAGACATAAAACATCTCAAGACTCCCACTAGTTAGGTAATGTCTAGTCTAGTACAGATCATATCATACACTAAACTTCCAACTACACTAGCATAAGGTACTTAAGCCATATCCTCCATCTCACTAGGTGAAGCTAGACACTACTCTATAGATAATTTAGTTCCCACCAAGATAAGAACATATTATGGTCTACAAGCTATCATGTTGAATCTCTCCAACACTGAGTTCACATACTTGCTCTGGATTAACCAAATCTTTCTACTTGCTCTATCTCTTTTGATATCCAAGCCCCTAAATCCTTCATCTCAAACTATGCTAAAAGTAGAGACTTCAAGTCACAAATCACATTCTTACTATTATCAAAAAACAACATATCACAAATATGCAATGTAATAACAAGGAATCGATCATTGTCCATCCTATAATAGATGCAATGATCTAATTTAGATAATAGAAATCCCTAACCCAACACAAAGGAATCAAGCTTATGGTACCACATTCTAGGAGATTGTCTGAGACCATACAAAGACTTTTTCAACTACAAAACAAAGATTCTTTGCCTTCTTCCATGTAGTGCTCAAATCGTGTCATGTAGATCTCTTCCTCCAAATCACCATGAAGGAAAGTTGTCTTCACATCCATTTGCTCAATCCCAAGATCAAAGGTTGATGTAATAGATAGTAAGAATTGAATAGATGTTAGATTAGCAACTGGAGAAAAATATCATCATAATCAATTCCCTCAACCTGGGTAACCAATCTATCCCTGTACTTCTCAACACTACCATAAATATCAATCTTCCTCTTGAACATCCATTTAAAACCTATAGGTTTCTAACCATTAGGAAAAGGCACTAAGTCCCATGTGTGATTTTTCTTCAATGCAACCATCACCTCATCCATAGCTACTCTCTATAACTTAGAATCATCCATACCCAATGCCCCCTTTAGAGTTATAGGATCATTTATGTTAGTAATCAAAGAAAAAATATATCTCCTATTAGGAAGAGTATACCTATTCAGTTGTTGTCTATGCTGAGTGGACCTCCTCAAGAGTTGAGGCAAAGGTTCTACATCCTCTTTAGAACTATCCGAACTATTTGATCTCTCCTCCTCTTTAGGTCTTTCCTGACCTTCTGGTTCAAATTTCTTGATCTTAGAGTGTAGTTGAACCACATTTTTATTCTTATCCTCTTATGGCTAAAAAGTTATCAAAGAAAGCTTAATCTCTTTGAAAATAACACTTTTAATTGTACATAACTCTTTTAGCCATAGGATCCCAAAGCTTGTAGCCTTTCACACCAACACCATAGCTAATTAAAATACGCTTAACTATATTATTCTCTAATTCTGATTGCTTCTCCTTAGGCACATGTGTATATGTGTCACAACAAAAAACATGAAGATACTATAAAGACAAATGTTTTCCTATCTAAGCCTCCATTAGAGTCTTTTCCATGAGAGATGATGTAGGAGACTTCTTAATTAGGTAACAAGCCATAGTAACTACTTCTACCCAAAAAGTTTACTCTAAGTTGACTACACTAAGCATACTCCTAGCCCTCTCCATCAGTATCTTATTTATTCTTTTTACAACTCCATTATGCTGAGGGGTATATGAAATTTTCTTATGTCTCTCTATCTCACGCTCCTTACAAAATCTATGAAAATATGCTAAACGAAACTCATTTCCATTGTTAGTTCACAAAACCTTAATCTTCTTACTAGTTTTATTTTCTACAAGCACCTTAAACTCTATAAATGACTAAAGACTTCAGATTTACTTCTAGGGAAATATATCCATGTCCTTCTAGAATAGTCATTTATGAAAGATACATAATACAAAAAAATTTGAAATAGAAAGAACATTTACAACACCAAATACATCATAATGAATTAGATCTAACAACTCAGGTATTTGTGAGAACTTGAGTAAAATTGAACTTGACAATGTTCTAAAAAATCAAAATTAAGAGCACAATCATTTAAACTCTCTACAACATTTTTATTTTTTAGGGTCCTTAGACCCCATTCTTTGGTGCCATAATATTTTTTTTCTCTACAGGTAGCTTGGTCTCTGAAGCAGGAGCACCCTTAGGTTCCAGAAAGCATGACCTTCAAAAATAGATGTAAAACTCTTCTTTGTTATTGGTTCCAATGGTGAAAGTGTATATTCCATAGATCTTTTCACTACAAGAACAAAATAATTATTTCACTAAACTATACATCCATCCAACTAAAATAGAGTGCACATAGAACACCCTTGGAAAGCACCATAGCTCCTCTCACCATCTTAGACCCTTCACTGGAGAAAATAATTTGCACACCCATATCATTGAGTTTGCTAAATAAAAGTAGGTTTTGTGCCAAACCAACGATGTGGAGAACTCCATTGATCCCCCTCAAATGTCCATCAAGGAATCAGATCAAAACTATTTCATGACCAATACTCTTTATGTGAGAGTCATCTCTAAGATACACCTTCTTGCAATCATATTCTTCATACTTTGAAAACCAACCTTGATGTGAAGTCATATGGAAGGAAGCTCCACAATCTATCAATAATGCACCTTTTGATGCATGTGTTGCCAAGGTCATGACAAAGACATCACCATCATCTTGAGACTTTTTGGATTTATCATTTGAATCCTTTTTATTTTTATTTTTCTCCTCCTTACAACATCCTCTAAAATTCCCAATATTTCCTTAATTCCAACACTTAGCATTGGTCTTTCTAGGAGATTTGGATCTCCCATAGAATTTGGATCTAGACTTTTCTTTCTTCTTGCTTTTATATTTCAATCTTTCGTGAATAGATAGGGCCTCCTTGGCTGATTGAAAATTTTCTTTGAATCTCCTCTAAAAGTAATGATGCAAATACTCCATCCATCTTGAGTTAGGAGGCATTACTCCTAAATTACATCATCAAGTGATCCCATGAGTTTGGTAAATAACATAGCAATGTCATGCAATGATCCTCATCCTCCATCTTCACCCCAATGTAGTGCAACTAAATCATAATCATAATGAATGCACTCAAGTTCTCGTCCATAGAACCACCATCCTCCATCCTGAGAATATACAACTTCTTTCTCAGAAAAAAGATTATTTACTAGGGATTTAGTCTAATAAATCTCTCCCGACTTCTTACAAAGAGTTTCTATAGTGGATTATTCATGTACATTTAACAACACAGAGTCTTCCATATAGATATTTATGAGGCTCTTTGCTTTTCTATCCATTATGTCCTAGTCAACTTGATTCATTGTAGTGATTTTGGATCTAGATACTGCATCCCATAGATCTCTATCTATGTGCATATCATCCATATTAAGACTCCAAAGATTAAATTTAGTTCCTGTGAACTTCTCCATCTCTATCCTTAATGTGCTTTCTATTTTTTATACAACAAGATCTTTTGTGTAAGCTCCTACTCAATCTAAGATTAGTAAAAAAACCTTGTCCCTAACATCTAGGATCCAATATGATTAAAATGTAAGGAAGTAGAGGTGTGGAATACACTTCCTACACTAAACTATGAGAGGTATGTGTAAAAATTAAACTAACCATACAATTACAAGGAAATAAACACAAAGGAAACATACCATAACATAGTGATTTACATGGGGAAAACTGAACTACAAGAGAAAAACCTCACACTCCAAAGCAAATCAATGTATTATTCAGTAATCAATGGTTACAATACACTTGCAGTGTCTAAGCCTTTACAAGAGTATCAACAACAAGAGATTTAGAGTAATTCTAACAACATAACAGTACATACAATACTCTCTATCCAAACCTCCATCTCAAGCACCAAATAAATAGGAGAATCAATACATGAAGCCATTGAATGGTAATTAGGAAAACATGAGCTAAAACCACCCAAAATGTGGTGCCTAAATCCCTAGTTAAAAATCTAACACCCAATTCCCAAGATGAGTCAACAAGCTAAAAATAACATATTCCTTCCACTTGTCATAATCCACTTACCAACTTAGGCACTTCATTCTCTCTCTATTATCTCTATTCAAAGATGCCTTATGTTGTGTCATAACATGTGTCATAAGTTGGTCAATAAGTGTAACTCCCTCTTACAACTCTCTTATGTGTTATAGATACTTTTACATTTTCGATGTTGGAGACCCCACTTCTAGAGGCCATAACTTTTGATCTAGGAAGTTGTTTGAGCCCCTTTTAAAAAATATATAGATCTTAAAGAGATCTATGCCCTCATAAATAGCTTGTCGATTATGATCCATTTTGACACTTTTATGAGCCAAAACGACCTCTATAGCCCAAAAATTGAGTTTCTCTATTTTATACCTTGAAAATTATATGTTTTTGTTCTTAAAATTAGGATGCAAGGTTGAGACACCTTTGCTAACACAAAAGACTAACTCCACAATCTGTATGCAACCAGGGGCTAATCATCCAATGCATTTATGAAAACTAGTGGCTAAAACCATGAACCCAACTTAAGCACTCTATATGGTAGTTAACACAAATAGTGTTTTCCCATGTGACCAAGAGGCCAAAATCAAGCATCCAACATGAATACTCTTCCATTGCACATGACTACATGATAAAGGAACACAACCACCATTCTAGAGGATAGTCACATACTGCCAAACATGAGCTCGAGTTTATAGCCATGCAACATGCAAACACATGACCAACTTTAAAATCCACCACCTTGAGCATCCATATCCAAAAATAAGTACCATTGAACCTCTTCACCATTCCATCGGTGCTAGATCCACTACAAAATCCCACTCATACAAGGATTAATAAATAATCAATTCCTTCTAAAAGATTGCCACAAGATTTCTAGGCTAAGAAATCAACAAAGGAATACTTAGAACCAAATGACCATGGATCCATCACATGTAATGACATGCACGCACATGCAACCAACATGCAAGTCCATGCAAGTACAATCAACTCACATGCACAACCATGAAAACACCTTTGCTCTGATGCTAAATGTTAGGAAATTACCCACAAACCTCTTAGTAGTTAAACCAGAAACTAAATTTAATTATTAAGCATGCAAGTATTTCCACATTATCCCTTTGAGGAGAATATCACATTAATTAAATCTACAAAAAAATTAGTAACATTCCAACATGTAAACAACACAAGTTTTAGAAAATAAAGAATGAGAGAAATAACAATAAGAAGTAGAATGACACATATATACCCTAGGATAACCCTTTCAAGAAAAAATTAGCCTCCAAAGCACAAAACTAATGTATCATTTAGCAACAATAAAACAATTATAATATAATATTAGGCTCTTTCCTCCATGGAGATCAACATCATCTTTCTTTGGTAAAAATTTGGTAACATAACCCTGCAAAACACCTCCTATACATCCTCTATCAGATGCCTCCAATTTATAGACTTAAGGAGGACTGAAAAAGCACCAAAATATAATACCATGGGTCTAAACAAGGTCCAAAATACCATTGTATGAATTATCATGACCCTCACATGTGTGGATCCATTTTAGAATAAAAAATAACTCCTACACAAGCATCTTTCACCTCCATTATGCAAGTCGACAAATGTAACTCTCAAGCACTCCCCCACGAAGCACTGATTACATGCCATGCCCAAATAACAATAAAATATATTCTTATAAGTCCACTATGTAACCCCTCATCAATGCTCTTACACATCATAATATCTCTTACACCACTATCTTTGTTATAAATTCTCTTGCACATCCTTCATGACAAGATATTATTTTACACACATAATAGTAACATTGACACATGGCATAATTATCAAGGCATAAAGTAGGATGTCCCATTTCATGAAGACACATAAAATAACAAATAATTAAATAATCCAAACATCAAGACTTGCAAGGTGTATGACACACCTAATTCCAAAATTGCATACCCTTACAATTTCACACTACGTTTTGCACTCATTTTGGTGTCCACTTCCTAACTATATTTTAGGAATCATTTTAGCCATGCCTTAGCCTTTTCCTACCCAAAAAATGTTGTGTTTATGTTGTTTTCTAGCCTTTCTACTTCATTTTTACCAAATTTTATTTAAGTGCCTTGATTCTTTCATTGTCCTGAGGTGTTCTATGAAATCTGGAGTTGTCACTCAAACACTAGTTCTTAGCGCAGATGTCCGTGCAACGCACTAGCATCCCGAGCCTATGTGGCATCAAGTGACCATTTATTGAGTGTTACCACCTATTGCGACGTTAGAGATTCTGTGTAACACCTTTGTGCCTTTGAATGACTTTCTTTGACCAATCCCTCTCTTTTTCCCTCCAAGTTCTTCATTTTGAACAATCTCTTGGTTCTCTCTTGTAAATTTTTGGTGAAACTTGTCAAACTCTTAGCATCTCCAACAACATATCAGCATTATTGGCATATCTCTTGGCTCTCTAACATCATATATAGAATATTGTTCTCACTATTCAAGCTTATATGATCTTCTCATGGATTTTTGTTATCTTTGCGAGGTTTCTTGGAACCACCACTTGTTGGGCTTTTATTTCTAGGTGGGAAATTTGCATCTTCTCTCTTATAATGTGATTGAGTTCCCATATTTCCCTCTTTATTTTCTTATTTAGTGTAATCTATTTGTGTGCTCATGGAATTATGTGGGTTACCTCATTTCCTTTCATCCTTCCACCAGTTCACTAGTTTTCTCTTGTTTTGATTACATTAGTTTCATATTGTTCATATATTCTATTTGTCACTGCTATTAATTTATCTAGAAACACTTGAGGGATAATAGTGTTGGGACCCAAAATAGCTACAAACCTGAACTCTAAAACATTCCTAAATCACCTAGGCAAGGGATGTCATCTAGGTGATTTGAAAGAGGTTTATCAACAAGTTAAGGGTGATTTTGGCCAACTGACAGGAGTGGGTAGACTCCTCTACACTTTGAGCTCAACTTAGACTCTAGAGGGATATTCCAAGGGGTATACCTAAGCAAGTATTAACCTCAAAACTAGATGAACAACTAAAAATGAAAAGACAACCAAACCCAAAACATTTTCTAGGCCCCAAAGACTGTCACTGGACCCAAAACAACTGGTTGTCACTAAGAACCCCTATACAGATGATGAAAGGCACTCCCAATAATAATGGAAAGTGTAGGTATGCTTGTTTGGTCTACCAAAATTAGTATTTTGATGACCCATTAACTATATTTCTTGTTTTCATCACAGAACCACAACAACGCATGCAATAGTAACTATTTATTTCACACTTGATAAGTTGTTTTAGTTTTTTAAAGAGGTGTGGGTGATCAAACATCTTAGACCGGTACCTATTATGATGGGCTACAGAGTCCATGATTTAGCAAAAGGTAAGACAACACAGTAATAAAATACACACTTTCTGGATACCCACATGCAAGAAAAACAACAATCAATGAAGAATATACTTAGTAATCCTTTGTCAAAATACAATAATTCATCTACAACCATAGAAGAGATCATCACATAGCATGTAATATTTTAAGAATATGTCATATTCATCTAATCAATGGTTAGTCATACCACGAAGTGTGACAAGAGGAACCCCTAGCTGAAACTTAGGATTTCCTTGAAAAATTGCATAAGAAGAAGGAGAAGTTCATATGCTAATTGCTGAAATCAATATGAAAACCTTTCATAACCTGTGTCTTATTCGCTGGAGAACTAGAACTTTTTTGTTCTTTGAAATCCTAGAGAGCTCTACACTTTGTCGCCTGGAAAATGCCAAAAGACCAACCCTTGAAAAGAGTTCAGATTTTGCCTTTGTAGCCTTCACACGCAGGTTTGAGAATAAACTAGGCGGGAAAACCCTCAACAACCCCACCAACTGCATTCAAAGCATTAATTTCGGCCACCCACTTCGCATTAATGGTGTCCCTGGAAGTAGTTGGCGTGTTCCCAAGCAGTTGGAGGAGTTTGGAAGGCTAGGAAGTCGACCTACAATAAATTAGACTTCGAAGGTTGTGCCTTCCATCTTGCAGTGTGCTCTTTAGAAGAGAAGCAAGGAACCATCCAAGTTGAAACACTTAGAAGAATATAAAAGTCACCGAGGGTTAGGCCTTGGGCCTTCTTCCTTCCTCCTTTGCATTTTCTTCACTATTAGCAAATTTCTCTTTTCACGAACCTCTTAACTTTGCCGCTTTATTCCATCTTCTCTATCTTCCTTTATCAAATTAGATTTCAGACTTCAGGCTTTTCACTTTCTGCCTTGTCAAAAGGAAGAAGGAAAGAGAAACTCTCACCTGAAGATATCTGCTTCACTTAGAAGAATATTGGCCTCGTCGGACTTCGGCCCTTGGGCCTTCACCATTTCATTTACTTGGAAGAAAAGAGAACATCATAACTCTGACCCTCGAAGTCCACTTTATTTAGAAGATAATTCAAACCTTAGGTGAACTTCAGCCACCGAGCCTTCATGTTGCCACTTGTTCAGAGGAAGAGGGATGGCCACAAGCCTAACTTCTATCCTTCGAAACACTTAGTCGAATAATGAAAATACTGGGGCTTAGCCCCTGGGCTTTCTACCTACCATCTTCCTTGAAGGGGGGAAGAAGAACCAACCTCTGTCGTTCGTAGCCCACAACATACTTAGAAGAATTTGAAACAAGTATACCCCGTCGGACTTCGTCCCTCGGGGTTTCTCCCTGACACCTACCTTAAAGAATATTGAAGGCCAAAGGCCTGACCTTCGACCTCCGACAAAGATAGAAGAATTTTTAATAACTTAACACTTAGGCAAATTTATCCTTGGAGGATTTTAGAGCCAAAAGGAAAAGCACGATGGAAGGAGGAAGCCCGAAACTCCAACCACCAACAAAGATGAAAAGTACAAGGAAACACTTAGAGTTTTTGATACTTAGTCATTTTTTTTGTCTTTTTTCCTTGTACTTTTAAAAGGCAAACACACGAAAAGCTATGGAAGATACCTCTAATTGGTTATAAACTATAGGTTCAACATTGAAGGTATAAAGTGGGATATAAATGGATTTTGGGGCAAAATGATGCATTTTGGGGACTGGTTTTTCAAGTCCCAACAATGGCTCTGGTTGGGGATATGTGCCAAGCAGTGGCACAATGAGAATACAGATCTCCGGGCAAACCAAAAACACCAAAAAATGACACATAGGAACCAAAACAAAACACCATTAAGACCAAAAGTAGTCAAGATGTCATGTCCCGTTTTATTAACATTTGATTAATGATCAATAATAACCCATTTTATTCTTCCATGGGTTAATTGGGCAAGCATAGGAAAAATAAATAATTTAATATTTATTATTTTTCAAATATAATTCAATTCTTGAGGATAATTAAATATTAAATTAAATATTTTGAGGCTCAAAAGAGGCGTTGGGTTTTGTGTCATGAGAGGTGTTTATTTGCATGAAGATTTTGAAAAGATTAGGAAATTACAAGTAGCGGGGGAATTTATGACAATATATGACAACTTATGAGAACTTTCATATCCAAAAATAGATAGAAATCTAAGAAAAATGTGGGAAACTTGTGCACCCATCTCTCCGAAGGAAGATAGATACAAAAGATGAAAATTATATCATTTGGGGGGGTATTGTTGATATCACATTTTTCTCTCATACTTGCAGATTTGCAGAAGGCTTCTTCAATGGATGAAACCTCGTTGGATTAGTGGCTTGTGGATGAAAACCCATGAGCATCAAGTGGATAGAGGATGAAAACCTATGAGCATCAAGTGGATAGAGGATGAAAACCCTTTGCTCATAGGAATCAATCTCATCCAGAGCTTGCATTTGGGCTAAAGGAATTTGGATAGTTTGGCAGTTTTCAACATTTTGTGTGTAGAAATAGATTTTGGTGTTTGTAGAGCATTTATGTTGTTGTAGGTTTTGCATCTCATTTCATGTTGGTTTATAAGGTGTATTTAATCCATCCTTGAGGTCAGGAATAGATTTGGTGAGCTAGATATTGCTGGTTTAGTCTCAGGAGTGTTGCATGTGAAGATTATGTGTGTTGAACTACACATTGTGATACAATCTTTGTGTAGTTTGTAGTTTCGTGTTGTGGGTTTTTCCTAGAAGTTTGTTGTAGCATTTTCATGTTGTATCAAACCCGTTCTCAGGTTTCTATGAAAGAAAAAATCAAATAAAAACATTTTGTGGTGTTTCCCAGTGATTTTGGCTCCATTTGGTATTCGACAGTTTTATGGGTTTTGTTGTATTTGCTCCAGACTCAAAAATATAGTTGTTGTAGATTTTGTGACTTTTATTACAGTCCATTAGATGATAAAATCAGATTAATAGGCAAACAAATCAATTCCATAAGTTTTGGGCAAAAGGTGTTAGTTTGGTGTTGTTCTGTGCATGACTAGCTTGCTAGTCTTGGTGAAATTGTTGTATTTTTTTCGGTGAAATTAATTAATTCATTTCCAGATCTGATTTTAAATTGAAATATTTCAGATTGTCTCATTATAGTTGTATCAAAGCATGATCCCAGCTTGTAGGGTAAATTGATTTGTTGGTGTGAATCATGGAAGGTTTCTTTAATTTTCTTATAAAGAGGTTGACAGAGAGGGAGGATGAAATTGTGGCCTCCAAAATTGCTAGATGGTATGAAGAATACCAGAGTCATTCCAAAGATTTAAAGGCAACCACACCATTTTAGAAATATGTAGAGTGGACAGGAAGAACTATGCCCCAAGAAGAAGAGATTATCAGAATTTTTGAGGAATACCAAGGTGAACTTGAAGCTACCAAAGCTACAAAATCTTTTGACAGGTACTACATAAGGAGAAGAAAGGATGAAGAGAAGTTGGAAGATGCTAAGGAGCATGATACAAAGGAAGAATAGAAAACAATGCCACAAGAGGGTGAGAAGGACCATACCATGGAGGAAACCACAATGCAAGACAAAGGTAAAGAGATCTCACTTGAAGATGATAATTTAGTAATTTCTAACGAGTCTATTTGGCAGGACAATATTTGCCTCAATGAAGTCAAAGAAAAATCAGATTTGCAAGATGTTGATCAAAATGAAGATGATGAGGCAAAGGTAGAGGAGAATGTGTTAAAAAAGAAGCTTGTTAATATTCTTTTCAAGAGGTTCCAAAAGAAGAGAATGTTGATGTTGGGCATATGAAAGTTGTTAAAGCAACAATTAGTGATAAGCACATAAACCTCTCTGATGAAGCTTTTTCAGAAAGTGAATGAGAGATGCAAGAAATATTTTAGAATGAATTCCATATTTAGAAGTAAATGTTGATTTTTGCACTGATTCTAACAAAAGTCCATTATCTTTGCATGACTCTAGATTTCATGAGGGTGAAAGAATTCAAAGTGGCCTATGCATAAGAGTTTGGGATCCATGTGATTATTGGGAATATCCAATACAAAGGACCAAAGTGGGGCAAGCAATGGACTTACTTGATGATTCATTGTTGGAGCATAATGCTACTAGGCTATATTTTCAAGAGGATAGTATGGGAGAAATTAGAGTGGTTGCTGATTTTCAGAGTCATGAAACTCCTGCAAATGAAGACAAATCAAAAACCTTGCAAAATAGTGAACAAGGTTACCTTGTTGATTTAGATTGGAGGTATTATGAGTTGCAAGAAATGAGAAAATGATTTTTGGTTACAGAAGAAAGAGTAGTACAACACAAGATATGTGATGAAATCATTATGAAAACTGACATGGTTATGTGTGTGCAATGGTTGCATTCCATATATGACCTGTTGGTACCCATTTATGTCTAGGGTTTTAAGCTTGAGTGTTTGCAGGTTTTCTCATTCAAACCCTGAAATTTTTGAGTCAAGGGACCATGCATTGTTTTTTCCATTGTATGGTTGCCTTCTGTGGTGGGTTCTTGGTTAATTAGTTTCATCCTCATGCTTTAGTGTTCATAGGTTGACTGGCCACCATGTAATGTTTTACTACTTGTTCCTGTCGCACATGAGCAAAATGCTAGGTTTTTGTATGTGCAAGTGGTCATGTATGTTGGCGGGCTTGTGAAATCTCAGTCAGCTTTTGAAAAATGGTAAAAAGTTGAGTTATATGCATTTTTTAATGCATATCGGGTTGCATATACAAGGGGGAATCTTTCACATATTCCCAGGAATATTTGCTGCTTGTATATAAGGTCTGCTTGTATATCAGGCATGTATGTGCGAACATACAATGACTATATACAAGGGAAAGGATGCAAAATTGAATGTATGTTTGACATACATTGGAGACATGCAAAGGGCCTTGTATATTCAGTAATATACAACGCAGCAAAGATACAATTGGTGGGGCCTGCAGGTATATACAAACGAGTTTGTATATTCGGCATACAAAGGGAAGGTGTGGAGGTGTTTGCATATACAAAGAAATGACATATAGCTCGGACGCGAAGGAAGAGTCAATTGTAGTGAATTAAATTTGAAGTCCATGGGTTGTATAAAGCGCTTGTATATGTCGATATACAAGCTGATGTGCAATGAAAAAGATACAAGCCAGATTTCAAAGGGTTCTTCCAATCCAATTCATAATTTTTGAAATCCGCGCCTTGTATGTATAAGCTGTATGTATGTGCACATATACATCGAGATATGCAAGGATCACATGCAAGGCCTGGACCCGATTTAAAATTCCAATTTGCTCTATAACAGTTTGGGGTCTGGCTTGTATATAAGGTGATTGTATATGCATGTTCTTTTGCATATACATGGGTGAAAAAGGCAAAATAAGAGAGGGAAAAGTCAGCGATGGATGCACGGGACGCCTACGTGGCACATTCTCATTGGTTCTTGACTTTTCAGCATATGTTTTGGGTCCGTTAATCTCAGGCGATGGAAGGAGGATCGACGGCTATATTTCAATTTCACAGCAGCGAAGGGTTTCTTTGTACGCGGCCGCATTTTTTGAGCGGGAAAACTTCTAATGCAGCTGTTGCTGCATTTCTGAGGGTTGCGGGTAGGTTGATCATAATGGCAGCACTTGCAAAAGGATGATCGATGGAATGACAGGCCAACTACCAAATTTAAGATGAAAATCTTTGAGCGGCAGCTCAGATCCTGAACTCACCTGCTCCTTCCTCTTTGTCCCTCTGTCGCATTCATTGTTCGGGCGCCATTCTCATGGTGCAACGCATTTGGCAGAATTTTGATTTTTTGTTGATGTGCCATGTAATTAATTTACTGAGTACACTTTCTTGTTGTATTAAGCAGACTATGTGACTCATTTTTGTTGTTGTTGAAAATTGGACAAATTTTGGTGCTGTAATGAAATACAACTTTGTTGGTGGCTCTATTCTGGTATTTTGTGAGTTTATGAGTTGTATGTTGAATGTCTTATACATAGAATTCATCAGTTTCATGTTGATTTAAATGAGTAATGCTTTATAGCATGTATTTTTTTATTTGTCTCTAAACTAAATATGTTCTTCTTCTGAATCTAAATAGCTTAGGGGTGTTTGGGATTCTAGAATATGGGTTTACTATATTGAATGCTTAATCTTTTACTTCTGCTCAAGGAGTAGATTAAATGTTTTGGGTTAAGTGTTGGGAAAAATATATTGCAGCAAGAATGTTTGTAAGCAGAAGTAACTAAATACTTTGTCTTGGGTGTTGTCTGTAAGGCAGGCATTGCAAAATCCCCTTGAAATCTGATTATTGCCTTAAGTCTGTGATAAACACTCACATATATATATCTATTGACTCTGAGCCTTGGATAGGCACCAGTCTAGTCTTGTATTAAGGTTACAGCCCAAAGTCCTAGTTTTGCATCCAAATACCAAAAATCAAATTTAAACTTCAAATACAAACCTTTAGGACTTTAGAAGTAGTTTTAGGACCAAAATCCTCTATCTACAATTGAACATAGGCCCAAAGCTAGCCCCTTTGCACTTATCCCACAGTTTTGGTCTACATAAAGGAGGATTTATCTACTTTGTGTCAACATCCCCCAGTTCACAAGCATATCTTATGGATGTTGAATAGGGAATACCCCCTTGGTTCTGTAGAGCCTAAAGAAGAAGAGGAGATATCTATAGATTCTATCTCCTATATTGTTGGCCCCTGGCCTGGAAATCCTATTGATCAATGATGGCTACCTTCTAGGAATAACTTGGAACAAGCACCCAATTTGGGAAAATAACCAACAAATCTGGCGACTCTGCTGGGGACGGTTTGTGAAAGAACCCTGATTTTAAAAGAAAATGATTCCTAGTTATAGGTGGCAACTCCGAACCAATCTCCCAACCGGTAAAGTAAAAATTTGTATGCAAGGGAGAAGATCCCTGCGTAATCCTCTGTTTGAAGAGTTATCCATAAAAATGATGTACAGGAAAAAAGGGATTGTTCAAGCCAGTCGAGAGGGTTCTCCCAGAAGTAATGATAATATTCAGGACAATCCAGGATCTTCAGAGTGGACAATACCTTATTTTTCAAACACTGAGGCTGAAATCCAGAATGTGTATGAAAGATAGTAGGGTAGTGGATTGAGAATGAGGTCAGAAGTGTTTCAGGAACGCCTTTTTCTTGATTCCCCTTATAGATTTGAATAAGTTGAATCCCCAAGGGATGATAATGATGATCAGAATGTAATGAAACCATCCTCTTCTATGCCTAGAGAGGAGGAATTAGCTGAAGAAATCAAGAGCCTGAGAGAAGAATTAGAATATTTGTAGGTAGTAAAAATCAGAGATGACATGAGACAGAAAGTGCAAGCTCTGAGAATTGCTCAGAATGATTCAGTTCCCACCCTTGAAAATATAAATGTGCTAAGGAACCAGCACATAAATGAAGTTCAGGATCAGCATAATGATCAAAGGCAGAATGCAAATAATGCTAGAATACCATTAAATAATGTAAGAAATTAGAATACAAATAGAAATGTAAATGCAAATCAGTTTGATAGACAGCCTATGCAGCTGGATAGATTCAGACAACTGGTTTTTGATGGCATTCCTGGTTACCCAAATCCTATTGAAAAACATGTGAGGCCGCAAGTGCCAAAGTTTTCAGGAAACAATACTGTGTCAGGAGAAAACCACTTAAAAGCTTTTCAGATTATCATGGACAACTTTGAGGTTGAGCATGAGGATGTTTTTATGAAATTATTTATGCAATCCTTAGTTGATGAGGCTAGAGAATGGTACAAGGGTCTTCCTGACAAGAGTATTCCATCATGGGAGGATTTCAGAAGAATTTTCAAAGAACAATATGGTGACAAAACTGATCCTAGTTTCTTCATTAATGAATTCACTAGCATTACCAAAGGATCAAATGAACAAGTTGCTGATTTCAACGCTAGATTCACTAAGGTGTTGAACAAATTGCCACATCCCCTGAGGCCTAATGAACCTATGTGCATAGTGTTGTACATAAATGCTTTTGATGCCAAAACAGCTTATGGATTAAGGGATAAAGGTCCTGCTAGCCTCATAGATGCTTTCAAAATAGCAACAAATATTGAAAATAATAGAAAAGCGTCTGGTAAGACAAATAGAAGAGATGATGTAAAAATTTTGCAAAATCCAAATACTAAATCTCAAAGTGTTCAAGGCAATGCATCTACTTCTGAGGATAAATTAGATAAATTAACAACTATTGTCAAGGACTCGAGTTATAGAATGGCTAAAAATGAAAAGGGGATAGGTCCTGACAGACAGGTTTACCAAAGGCCAGAAAGAAGACCATCACTACATGATATGCCATATAATACCAATTGGCATAATGGTAAACCAGTTCTTCCAAATAGCAACCCTAATCAAAGAGCTCAACATGTCAAGGAGACTCCTGACCCTTTGAAGAAGGCTGTTAATATTGTTAATGACACCCCATGGTGCATAATATGTCAGATGCCTCACTCACAGTCACAATTATGATTGCTTAGTCTCTATATAATAATGTTGTTGCCTGTGATGAACGTAATGAACCACATTGCATGGAAGATGACAATGTCAATATGTTGTCTACAAACAGGGAGTATCCTTCTCATGATGTTGATGCAAGCACAAATAATGAGATTCAAGTTTGCCAGTAGTTTCCCTGTGATGAAGATGATGAAGATAATTATGCTTATGCTCAGGACTCACACAATTTTTTGAACAACTTGAGAAGACCATCTGATGAAGAGATTAGAGCCCTCACAGCTGCAGCAATGGCTCAAGTTAAAAGCAATTACAACCTCAGGGGCAAAGCCCAGGTAAGTAACTCACACCAACCAGAGAGTACTTTTGTGAACCAACCAGTGCACAGTCATAAAGGGACTAAACTACAAAAGAAGAAATGGAGCAATAATAAACAAAATTTTAAGCAAAAAATAGGTCATGATTCTCAAGGATCAGAAGAAAGAATTCCCCAGGTTGAGGATCAAAACAAAAATTTTTAAATCAAAGATGACTGTCAGGGAGCCACGAAAATTAAGACTGGATCATACCAAGATAAAAATAAAACTGTAGATCACGCTACAACTGTTATACAAAATTATGCTCCATTTGACATAACTTAGGTCTTGTCCCAGGTAAAGGTTTTTGTTCCATTGATGGAGCTGATGAAAGTTGAGGAGTTCAGAAATAAAACATTGTCCTTGATTTCAGGAGTACCCTGTCAAGCTAATCAGAGTATTGAGACTTAGGGTAAGAAACAAGCTATGTGTATTGATGAGCATGAGACTCCTGAAGTATATCTGGGGGTGACCATGACCAAATGCCCTTCACAGGTTGAACCATTTTATGTCTCCCTTGTCATAAATGGAAAAGTGATTAAGAATTGTATGCTTGACTTAGGAGCATCAACGAATATCATGCCCTTGGCCATTATGCAACAAACTGGGTTAAAGATAGATAAGGCATGTGGGAAATGCTATGCCATGGATGCCAGGGAGGTGCCATTTATTGGAATCATGAAAGATGTGGACTTCAAACTGGCAGCATATCCAGAAAAAACCTACAAAATGAATATAACAGTTGTTGATATCAAGCCACAATATGGCATGTTGTTGTCAAGAAGATGGGCAGCATTGATTGGTGGGAGTATGCAATTAGATCTGTCATATGCTATGATCCCAATGAATGGCAGGGATGTCAAACTGATTAGAGAAGAAAGATCACTGGACACAATTAAGGATCATGAGTCAGAGGAGCATGTATGTTTTGTGGACATTGACTGTGATAATTTTAGAGTTGTCTCAAATGATCAAGGGGGTAAAGGGAGAGATGTTTGCATTCAGGAGCTTGACCAACAGGGTCTCTGGACCATGTATTTTGATGGAGCTTGTTTGAAGGAAGGCTTTGGTGCTGGAATTGTATTTCTGTCTCCAGCTGGTAAGCTTGTAAAATTCTCTTTCTTGCTAAAGTTTGCTTGTACAAATAATATTGCAGAGTATTAAGCTCTGTTATTAGGATTGAATGTTGCTTTGAAGCATGGGATCAAGATGCTCAAAGTATTTGGGGATTCAGAGTTAGTTGTTTCCCAAGTCAGAGATAAGTATGCATCAAAAAATAAGAGATTAAAATAGTATAAGCATGCTGTCTAGGATACAATTGAATTGTTTGATGCCTTTTCCATAAATTAGATTGAGAGATCAAAAAATGTCAGGGCAGATTTTCTAGCTAATGTAGCCATAAGGCCAGATGACATCACTCTGTCAGATGTTACAAATGTTGAAGTCAAACTTAGAACTGCAATACCAGATAACATATGCAGCTGGTAGGTGTTTGATGATTATAAAGATTTACTGAGATTTCTACATTGCATTGATGAATATGAGAACCATGAGATGGATTTTTAGAATTTTGTAGAGATTGTGGATGGGAAAGAAACTCTCTTAGGGAAGGAGGTAATTCAACTCAAGACAAATAAAATCCCTAGAGGGCTGGTTGCTTTAGAGAGAGCTTTTGACAATAGGGACCAATTTTTTACAAAGGCGTCTCCAACAAATAAGAATGATTTAGAAGAGATAAACTTGGGGACATCTCATGCCCCCAAGAAGGTATACATTGGCAAACAACTCAAACCACACATCAGGAGTATACTGATTGCACTACTGAGAAAGTATAAGCATGTCTTTGCCTGGTCATATGAGGACCTGAAAGCTTATAGAGAATTTATTTCAGCATGAAATCCCTTTGAAGCCTGGAGCTAAACCATTTAGACAAAAACAAAGACCTATCAACCCAACTTTAGCTCCAAAAATGCAAGAAGAGCTTATCAAGCTTAGGGAGGCTGGAATAATTATGCCCATTAGACACTCAACTTGGGTTTCCAACCTTGTCCCAGTTAGAAAACAGAATGGTGACATAAGACTTTGTGTGGACTTTAGAAATCTGAATGTATCTTCTTTGAAGGACAATTATCTGTTGCCAAACATGGAAGCCATGTTGCAGAAGGTGACTGGCTGTGAACTTTTATCCATGATGGATGGATTTTCAGGGTACAATCAAGTGAAAGTAAAAGAATCTGAATAGTTCAAGACTGCTTTCACCACTCCATGGGGGACCTATGTATATGTGAGAATGCCATTTGGACTGACAAATACAGGTGCTACTTTTCAGAGGGCCATGGATGTTGCTTTTGCATGATTAATTGATTCAATCCTAGCTGTATATCAGGATGATTTGACAGCTTATTCAGAAGAGGAAGAGCAGCACTGTATGCACTTAGAACAAATCTTTATTAGAGCATTGGAATATGGCATCTCACTCAACCCAAAGAAATGTGCTTTTGGGGTAGTGGAAGGAAAATTGCTTCGTCACATTCTTTCCAAGGATGGAGTCAGGATTGATCTTGAAAGGGTGGCTGCAATTGACAGGATTCAGATCCCTAAAACTGTCAAAGGTATCTAGTCTTTCTTTGGACAAATTAATTTTGTTAGGAGATTCACTCCTAACTTTGCAAAAATTACAAGGGATATCTCTAAAATGTTGAAGAAGGGTGAAACTGTCAAGTGGGGAGATGAGGCAACTGAGTCATTTCAGAACATTAAAGAAGCTATAAAGATGGCTCTTGTGCTAAAATCTCCTAATTTTTCTAAGCCATTTTAGCTGTTCTCATTTGCTTCTTTCCATACCATTGCTGCATGTTTATTGTAGAAAAATTGAACAACCTATAGCTTTCTTTAGCAGGTCATTGCAGGCTGCTGAATTGAAGTATGACATCATGGAGAAGCAAGCATATGCGCTGGTTAGAGCAATCAAAAGCTTCAGGCCATATTTGGTGGGCTCTCGAATAATTGCATATGTGCCTCATGCAGCAATTAAGGATATTTTCACTCAGCAGAAGGTAACTGGAAGAAGATGTAGATGGATAAATAAATTGCAAGAGTTCAACATTGAAATATAGATCACAAAATTGTTAAGAGGATAAGGTTTGGCAAAATTGATGACATAGTCAAATCTAGAGGCATGCCAAGTGAATGCAGTGTATAATAAAGTTATAAATATGTCAGAATCTGAATGGTATAAAAACATAGTACATTATTTGTAGAATTTGAACTGTCCTTCCCATCTCAGTGATAATCAGAAGAGGACCTTAAAGATACACGCTATTAAATACATCATTGTTCAAGGAGAGTTGTATTGGAAAAATCCCGATGGCATGCTGCTCAAGTGTGTGGATGAAAATCAGGCCAGGGATATTCTAAGTGACATGCACAATGGAGTGTGTGGTGGACACTATACTGCCCAAACAATAGCCCACAAAATCCTTAGAGCAGGCTACTAGTGGCCAACTCTTTTCTCAGATGCACAAAGAATGATAAGAAAATGTGACCATTGTCAAAGGTTCTCAGGAAAGCTAAAGTATGAAGGTGCATTGCCCCTTAGGACTATAACTGTAGAAGCTCCATTTCAGCAATGGGGAATTGATTTTATAGGGGAAATCTCAGAAAAATCAAGTGGAGGACATAGTTGGATTTTGGTTGCTACTGATTACTTCACTAAATGGATTGAGGCCATTCCAACTAAAAAAGCTACAAGCAAAGTGGTGATGGATTTCATTCTAGAAAATATTATTATTAGGTTTGGAGTACCAGCCAAAGTGGTCACAGATAATGCAATGTGCTTCAGATCTGGTGAATTTATTGATTTTTGCAATACTTATGGAATTGATTTGTCTCATACATCACCATACCACCCACAAGGAAATAGTCAGGCAGAGTCAAGCAACAGAAGTCTCATGAAAATCATCAAGAGGGTGATAGATAAAAATAAGAGGGCTTGGGATTCAAAGCTAAAGTTGGCATTATGGGCTAACAGGGTGACAGTGAAAAGAGCAATTGGAAGGTCACCTTTTGAATTAGTATATGGTGTAGCAGCTAAACTGCTTGTGAACAACCTCCTGCCAATTTTTAGGTTCATCTAAGGCAACGATGAGGAGATTGGGGACTCAATGTCTGAAAGAATAAATTAGCTGATTGCATTAGATGAAATTAGACGAGAGGCATAGAAAACAAACATCAAGAAACAACAAAAAGTGAAATATCTGTTTGATGAAAGAGCTACAGAAAGAAAGTTTCAGATAGGTGATATGGTCCTTGTGTGGAATGCAAGAAGCCAGGATAAGGGCAAGCATGGTAAATTTGAGCCCTTATGGATTGGCCCATATCAAATTGGTAACACTCATGAAGATGATTCCTACTTCCTCTAGGCCCTCAATGGTGAACTACTGGAATTGTTTGTGCACAATAAATTCCTTAAAGCTTATTTCTCATAGATGAATGTCTTCTGTGCACATTGTAAATTAGGTGTAAATGTTTTGTACATGCCTTGTATAGTCTGTCGTGTTTTGAGTTTTGTGTTTTGTCTGGTCTACCCCAGAGTAGTCTGGTCCTCGCTGCAGTCTTGCGCCTGCATGTCCCCAATCAGAGCCTGTGTTGGTACCCATTTATGTCTAGGGTTTTAAGCTTGAGTGTTTGCAGGTTTTCTCATTCAAACCCTGAAACGTTTGAGTCAAGGGGCCTTGCGTTGTTTTTTCCATTGTATGGTGGCCTTCTGTGGGGGGTTCTTGGTTAATTAGTTTCATCCTCATGCTTTAGTGTTCATAGGTTGACTGGCCACCATGCAATGTTTTACTGCTTGTTCTTGTCGCACGTGAGCAAAATGCTAGGTTTTTGTATGTGCAAGTGTTCATGTATGTTGGCGGGCTTGTGAAATCTCAGTCGGCTTTTGAAAAATGGTAAAAAGTTGAGTTATATGCATTTTTTAATGCATATCGGGTTACATATACAAGGGGGAATCTTTTGTAGATTCTCAGGAATATTCACTGCTTGTATATAAGGTCTGCTTGTATATCAGGCATGTATGTGCGAACATACAATGGCTATATACAAGGGAAAGGATGCAAAATTGAATGTATGTTTGACATACATTAGAGACATACAAAGGGCCTTGTATATTCGGTAACATACAAGGCAGCAAAGATACAATTGGTGGGGCTCGTAGGTATATACAAACGAGTTTGTATATTCGGCATACAAAGGGAAGGTGCGGAGGTGTTTGCATATACAAAGAAATGACATATAGCTCGAACGCGAAGGAAGAGTCAATTGTAGTGAATGAAATTTGAAGTCCATCGGTTGTATAAAGCGCTTGTATATGCCGATATACAAGCCGATGTGCAATGAAAAAGATACAAGCTGGATTTCAAAGGGTTCTTCCAATCCAATTCATAATTTTTGAAATCCGCGCCTTGTATGTATAAGTTGTATGTATGTGCACATATACATCGAGATATGCAAGGATCACATGCAAGGCCTAGACCCGATTTAAAATTCTAATTTGCTCTATAACAGTTTGGGGTCCGGCTTGTATATAAGGTGATTGTATATGCATGTTCTTTTGCATATACATGGGTGAAAAAGGCAAAATAAGAGAGGGAAAAGTCAGCGATGGATGCACTGGCACATTCTCATTGGTTCTTGACTTTTCAGCGTATGTTTTGGGGCCGTTAATCTCAGGTGATGGAAGGAGAATCGACAGCTATATTTCAATTTCACAATAGCGAAGGGTTTTTTTGTACGCGGCCGTGTTTCTTGAGCGGGAAAACTTCTGATGCAGCCGTTGCTGCATTTTTGAGGGTTGCAGGTAGGTTGATCATAATGGTAGCACTTGCAGAAGGATGATCGATGGAATGATAGGCCAACTACCGAATTTAAGATGAAAATCTTTGAGCGGCGGCTCAAATCCTGAACTCACCTGCTCCTTCCTCTTTGTCCCTCTGCCGCATTCATTGTTCGAGCACCATTCTCATGGTGCAGCGCATTTGGCAGAATTTTGATTTTTTGTTGATGTGCCATATAATTAATTTGCCGAGTACACTTTCTTGTTGTATTAAGCAGACTGTGTGACTCATTTTTGTTGTTGTTGAAAACTAGACAAATGTTGGTGATGTAATGAAATACAACTTTGTTGGTGGCTCTATTCTGGGTATTTTGTGAGTTTATGAGTTGTATGTTGAATGTCTTATACATAGAATTCATCAGTTTCATGTTGATTTAAATGAGTAATGCTTTATAGCATGTATTTTGTTATTTGTCTCCAAACTGAATATGTTCTTCTTCTGAATCTAAACAGCTTAGGGGTGTTTGGGATTCTAGAATATGGGTTTACTATATTGAATGCTTAATATTTTACTTCTGCTCAAGGAGTAGATTAAATGTTTTGGGTTAAGTGTTGGGAAAAATATATTGCAGCAAGGATGTTTGTAAGCAGAAGTAACTAAATACTTTGTCTTGGGTATTGTCTGTAAGGCAGGCATTGCAAAATCCCCTTGAAATTTGATTATTGCCTTAAGTCTGTGATAAACACTCACATATATATATCTATTGACTCCAAGCCCTGGATAGGCACCAGTCTAGTCTTGTATTGAGGTTACAGCCCAAAGTCCTAGTTTTGCATCCAAATACCAAAAATCAAATTTAAACTTCAAATACAAACCTTTAGGACTTTAGAAGTAGTTTTAGGACCAAAATCCTCTATCTACAACTGAACATAGGCCCAAAGCTAGCCCCTTTGCACTTATCCCACAGTTTTGGTCTACATAAAGGAGGATTTATCTGCTTTGTGTCAACATCCCCTAGTTCACAAGCATATCTTATGGATGTTGAATAGGGAATACCCCCCTTGGTTTTGCAGAGCCTAAAGAAGAAGAGGAGATATCTATAGAGTCTATCTCCTGTACTATTGGCCCCTGGCCCAGAAATCCTATTGATCAATGATGGCTACCTTGTAGGGATAACTGGGAACAAGCATCCAGTCTAGAAAAATAACCAACATGACCTTCTACAGAATGATCATTTTAGAAGAATAAAGACTACATATGAAGGGAAAGATATGGTGCTCAGAGGTGTATATGAAGGGACAATGGAAGTAGATACAAATATTAAGACTTATTTCATGGGATAAGTTGCTTGGGTAACAATTTTCTTAATTGTGGAGAGCATGCAAATTATTACATTTTCTGGTAAGCAACATAGTCTTAATATTTAGCTACTTCCAAACCAATATAGAATGGTATTCAAATATATGTTCCCAGGATCATCATCAAATAGAGGATTTCAACATTCCCTAGAGGTTAAAATTGGTTGTGATCATGTCAATCTTGTTCCATATTTCTCAAGGGCTGATTTGATCATAAGATATCCACAAAGAGATGATGTGCACAATACAAATTTCATATGCCTTATTAAACACATAGAGTTCATAGTCATACCTCATAGTTTGACTTTTCTATTCATCGTGAACCAGGTATCTAGTGGTCAACTAAGACAATTTGTTTAGATATCTATTGATGATATATTGATGTGTAGAAAGGTATGGAAGGATCATATGAGGCACCAAATTTTAATCATTGGGATTCTTGAGCAACATACTCTACTTGTAAGTAGATCTTAGTGTGATTTTGGTTTCAAAAATATTTTATATTTGGTTCATGTCATTATTGATCAAGACATGCATGTGGGGCATAAGAGGTTTCAAATTTTTCTAGTTTTAGCATTCGCAACCTCTCTAACTCTATTGGGAAGATTCTTTGGTTTATGCAACCATGATAGAAGGTTTGTTGAGGGGTATTCCTATAGTGTAGCAACCTTGACCATCATGACAAAGAAAGGAGCTCTTTCCTGGATGGCTAGAACACAAAAAGAACTTGATAAGTGTGAAGAGGTAATTAGTCAATATCCTATAATTTTTATTTCATAATTCTTACATCCATTTGTGAAGGGATATGGTGTTTCAGGAGAAGTTAATTGAGATTTATCAATACAAAGATGGAAACCTGTGAGAATTGGAAGCATGAAGTTCAAAGTTTCAAAAGGGAATTTCTATAGGTATGGTGAAATGTTTCCTATCAATTATACTTTTGGTAAATTCAATTAACATTGGGTATATGGAAAATATGTGATGAAGATAGATTTCTTTAGATCGCAGATTATCTTGATTCAATGTAAATGGAGTGATGAGTCAAAGAAATTGGTGATAGTCAATATGGTTGCAAATGAATTTTTTAGAATGATTACTCCATGGTATCTACTTATCACTCATGGAGATTGGAGCTTTCCAATCATGATAGATTATTTTATTATATTATTTACCACAATCATTTTTGAAATAGTGTTGGGTGGTGAGTATGTGCTAATGGTTGGACACAAAAAGTGCACTGTCTTCTATCAAAATGACTTGTTTGTAGTTTTGGTGTTCGGAGTGTTGTGGTTTGAATGTTGCTTCTGTATGATGCTAATGGCTATTTCACTACTATTTTGTGGCTTCTATAGATCAGTCCATAAAGCTATAAATAACATCTCTCAAGTTGGGGTAATGCATGGGTCTATTACTATATATTTCAACAATGTGAAGGTGAAATAAGTAATTATTCCTAAAATATGTACTTGTTGTTGTGGAGGATGCAATGATTGTTATAACAACCCTATCAATAGAAAAAATTAGATCCAGAACATTATAAGAAGTCTCAGGAGTATTTGGTATAAATTGCCTAATGCTAGTGCATCTACATGGTTTGGGAGACAAGTTGTGAAATGCAGGTTATTGATGGAAAGAAAATGGAGAATGATGGCATGAACAAGTTGGATAGGCTTTGGAGATGGCCACAACAATGTCACTTAGCTTAGGTCCACTATTCTGAGAGTTTCCAGGATGTTGGGAAGAAAGTTGGAAAAAGTTGCAATTGGAGAATTTATAAAAGTTCAAAATCACAATTATGATTTAGTGAGTATTGCACACTTCTTTGATCTGTATTTTCATAAGGGAAAGTTGATCTTCAAAGAAGTGATAAAATCACATGATGTGCACAAGAATGTTATGGATATTGGAGAGAGTAGAATTTATAGTGTTCTATGGTAGGAGATATCTCACTTGACTGGTACAAGATCCAGGCTCTATGGACAATTTAACATGAGTTATCACATTGGCAAATGATTCTAGAGCATCTTGGTTTGCATTTCTTGAGGACAAGCAATCTTGAGGAGGGAGGACTTGTCATGTCCCCTTTTCTTAATATTTGATTAATGATCAATATTAACCCATTTTAATCTTCTGTGGGTTAATTGGGCAAGCATAGGAAGAATAAATAATTTAATATTTATCATTGTTCAAATATAATTCAATTCTTGAGGACAATTAAATATTTTGAGGCTCAAAAGAGGCATTGGGTTTTGTATCATGAGAGGTATCCATTTGCATGAAGATTTTGAAAATATTGGGAATTACAAGTGGTGGGGAAATTTATGACAATGTATGATAACTTATGACAACTGTCATATCCCAAAATAGAAAGGAATCCAAGAAAAATGTGGGAAACTTGTGCACCCATCTCTCCCAAGGAAGGTTGATACAAAATATGAAAATTCTATCATTTGGGGGTATTGTTGATCACATTTTTCTCTCATAATTACAGATTTGCAGAAGGCTTCTTCAATAGACGAAACCCCGTTGGATTAGTGGCTTGTGGAGAAAAGCCCATAAGAATAAAGTGGATAGAGGATGAAAACCCTTTTCTCACAGGAGGCAATCTCATCCACAGCTTGCATTTGGGCTGAAGGAATTTGGATAGTTTGGTAGTTTTCAACATTTTGTGTCCAGGAGTAGATTTTGGTGTTTGTAGAGCATTTGTGTTGTTGCAGGTTTTGCATGTCATTGCATGTTGGTGTAAAGGTGTATTTCATCCATCCTTGAGATCTGGAACAGATTTGGCGAGCTGGGTATTGCTAGTTTAGTCTCAGGAGTGTTGCATGTGAAGATTCTGTGTGTTGAAATACACATTGTGTGATACAATCTTTGTGTAGTTTGTAGTTTCATGTTGTGGGTTTTTCCTAGAAGTTTTTTGTAGCATTTCCATGTTGTATCATACCTATTCTCAGGTTTCTGTGACAAAAAATCAAATAAAAACATTTTGTGGTGTTTCCCAGTGATTTTGGCTCCATTCGGTATTCAACAATTTTGTGGGTTTTTTAATATTTGCTCTAGACTCAAAAATATAATTGTTGTAGCTTTTGTGACTATTATTAGAGTCCAGTAAATGGTAAAATCAGATTAATATGCAAACAAATCAATTCCATAAGTTTTGGGCAAAAGGTGTTAGTTTGGTGTTGTTCTGTGCATGACTAGCTTACTAGTCTTGGTGAAATTGTTGTATTTTTTCGATGAAATTAATTAATTCATTTCCATATCTGATTTTAAATTGAAATATTTCAGTTTGGCTCATTACACAAGACTACTCAAGGTAAAAAATGACAGATATAACAAGATTTCATCACAAAATTTGAAGGAAATCATTACTTATGAAAAGTAATGCTTTAAATGCTGACCGTGAATGGACAACTCTATGAGTTCTCCTTCCAGAGTCATCAAATGGTAAACATTGAGCTCTAATTCTCTGTGACTTCGTAAGGCCCAAGCCATAAGGGATCAAATTTGCCATGTTTCCCTTTATCTTCAGATTTTGCATCCTAGAGAAGCACTAAGTCACCAACCTGGAAATCTCTTGGCACAACACTCTTATCAAATAAGAGCTTCATTCTCTACTTATGATTCAACATATTGTCATGTGCAGCTCTTCTCTATTCTTCCAAATTAGTTAGCTGCAAGATCCTCTGGTATATTGCATCATATTGCTCTCCTTCAATGCCTTGTAGCAACTGGTGGACTGACAATTTTATGCTGATGGGCATCTTCACCTCTGCTCCATACACTAGCTCAAATGGGCTTCTATACCAATGGATCTCTTGAAATTTATCCTGTCAGCCCATAGAGCATACTTCAAGTTGTCATCTCATCTCTTCTTGTTCTGATCTAGTGTCCTTTTTATGATCTTCATTAGGATTTTATTAATTGATTCAATCTGTCCATTGCTTTGGGGGTGATAAGGAGACGAATGCACAAGGTTTATATTGAACTTAGAACACATGTTCAACATTTCATGAGACCTGAAACACATTGCATTATCTGCCAAAATCCTAGCTGGCACTCTAAACTTGGTGATTATATTGCTGATTATGAAATCAATAACCACTTTGGAAGTTGCATTGCAAGTGGGAATTACTTCTACCCACTTGGTGAAGTAATCAGTGGCCACAAGATCCACTTAAATCCATTGTTGGATTTCCCTTGTATTTCTCCAATAAAGTCAATTCCCCACTGTTGGAAAGGTGCATCAATTGCTAGGGGCAAAAGGGGTAGCGCTCCAACAAACTTCATTCTACAAGAAAATCGCTGACGAGCGTCACATTTTCTTATTTCCTATGCTACATCCTTGAACAAGGTTGGACACCAATATCCAGCTCTTAAGATCATATGGGTGGTGGTTTTGTCTTTGAAGTGCCTCCCACAAACACCATGATGACACTCAATCCAAAATAGGTTCGGAGAGGTGCAAATGGATAAGACATGGATTGGGAGATATAAAGGGTTAAGATTGAATGAAGGGTGGAGACTAAAACCTCCAAGAGCATACATTTGTGAGAAGAATCATAGGGATTTTGTGATTATGACAAGTGATTGATATCACACATGTGTGAGAATCACAGGAGTGTGTGATTATGACAAGTTGGAGATCTCACACACGTATGAGAATGGAGGGTGTAGATGTCCTTGGGATAATGGACAATGAAGATTCAAACTTGATTTCATTTCAAATTTAGAGCATTTTTTGTAAAATAGGGTACAATTCCATGCTCTTCATAGCGGTCCACCTATTTTTTGTGATGATGCATATTTTTCTTGAGTTCACATTTTCTCTTTGCTAACTTTATGTTATCACAGTTTTTAGACCTTCAAAGAGCCATAACTTTCACATATGAGCTCATATTTAGGTACTATTTTTTGGAAAGTGCATATTTTTCTTTTCTCTACATATTGGTTTTATCTATTCATGTTTCTTTTGACATTTATTCTTTTAGTGTAACCATTAGCACATCATGGAGATTTGATTTCATAGGTCCAAGATTAATTTTGAAACTACTAAGGCCTTTTGATTGCAGGTTCACTTGTCAAAGATAAAAAATCAAAAATATTTTCACACATTTCTTTTTAATAAGGGAAATTAACCTTTATTTGATATGTTTTCTTTAGTTTATATTTTTTTTTGTTCATGGAAGAAAGACTTGTCTATGCTCTCCTCTTGCGCTACAAGGTGAACATGAGGATCAAAACTACCTTTCTTCCACTTACATCTCCCAAAGGGACACTTGTGTATGCTCTCTCCTTGTGCCTTAGGGCAATCCTGGAGATCAAAAATAAGTGTCACTTTTTTATTTTTATTTTTAGCAGGCTTGGCTTGGATTTCATCACTAAGTGGTGACACAAACCCTTGCGCTTCAGTGGAGTATAAAAATTTGGGAGAGAACCGAAAGACTCTCCCATTGAGGGACATTTGTCATTTTGGGCTAAGCTTGCAAGGAACTTTATACCTTGTGAAGTGAGAGTCTTGCACCAAGTTGTTAGACATGTTAGTGTAGATAAGGACATTATACAACTAGTTAGATTTTAGTCAATCTAGGAGAGTCCTATTCACACTTGTTAAGTCCACACTTAGGGACTTTTTGCTTTTTGTCTCACCTCATAAGGATGTGATAAATGTGCATACCTTTAGAGACACCTATCTCATGTGCACATGACACATCAGCCATCTTCTCATCTCACCCTAGTCTATAAATAGGGGTTTCCATGTGTTGGTGTCTTTTTCTGATGAAAAAGCCCAATGCCTAGGAGGGAATGGACAAAAATCCTCTTCTTCTTTGAGTTCTTCCTCACTCAGGAGGGTATTTCCTTGAGATCTCTTAAAAAATGAAATCAACACAATAAACTATGCAGATCTTGATTTTATTGGCAGACATAATCAATGATATGACCAAATATAATAAATCAAGTATTAATCCTTGCAAATGTATTCACTTTTATTCTACTCACAATATCATGAACTTGGATAGCTTTCCACTACTATTATACAACACTCAAAGTGCAAGTACTCATCTGTGTGAAATAATGAAAGTGAATCAGGTTCTGGAAAGGATCGATGCCTATTCCTTGGGCTCAGAGAGTCTAAACTTCAATTCAACATGCTAGTATAATAAAATTCTACCTCCAAGGTTCAATGATAATATCAGTGCCTTACAATGATTTAAACCCACTAAACTTTGCATACATATGAATCTAGTTATTAATCCTTTACAAACATTACACATCCCATTCATAATATAAATAGATTTACTATGTTCCTCAAACACAAACTAATCATTTAATCAATGAATCCTATAACAAATGTGCAAGCAGAGATTCTTTGATTCCCTTGAAAACATATGTTTCTCCAAGAACATGCAATACAATAAAGGAGAGAATAAAATTATCAAGATCTTGCTCATACTATGCTACACAATAAATCCATTATAGCATACATGAAAACAAGCTATAGATCTCTATTATTCCTCATAATGAACTTACAAAATTTCAACAATGTATCTTCCCATAATTTTCCAAACTGTTACAATATGATGGATCATTACAATATATAGAATTATCCTCCAAAAAATTATGCAAAAGATCATGCCAAATGAACATACAAACTATTTCTATTTTTAGAAAAATTCAGCAATCCCCTTCATACAGAAAAATTAGGGAATCTTCTTCATGCAAACTGCTACTATCCTCCTTGATTTTTGTCACCTTTATTTCCTTTAACTCCAAAAATCACTCCAAAGATCAATATAGACATCAATTATATTTCTAGGAAGTATGCAGGTGTCTAAATTAGAAGAAAACACAAAAAAAACTGTGTTTTTAGCACTTTAAAAAAATTAATTTTGCATTTTTGACACTTACAGGTTCACTAGGAACTTTTTCGGCTAGTTCCTGGTCACCAAGAACTCACCAAAACCTCTTTCTCTCCTCTTCGGTGAGTTTCTACTCACCTCAAACTCGCCAAAGTCTTTGTTTGCTCTCTTCATCTCTTACCTTTCATCCATGCCTTAGCCAATTTTCACCTCTTTGCCTTGTTGAAACTTAGACTAGGAACAAGAATTTTTTCAGTAGTTTCCTTGGTTCTAGGAACCAAGTGAAACCCTAAAGTCTTCATTCTCTTCATTCTTTGCTACATCGTTAGTGAGTTCCTCTCATTTGAAAACCATTGAAATCTTCTCTTACTTGTCTCTTCGTATTCCTCTTTGTATCCATCTTTTACCTTAGAAAATTTTCAACATTCGCCTTGCTCTTATTGTAATTCAAGAATTAGGAGTTCACTAGGAACTGGGAACTCATCGATGAATTCCTGATTTCTAGGAACTAGCCGAATTTCTAAAGTCTTCACTTTATGCCTTGATCTTTTTGGAAGTCAGGGCCTGAGTGGGAACTCAAAACAATTTGGTGAGTTCCATGGTTCTAGGAACCATGCAAACCATTGAAAAGTTCCTTTTCACATCCTTGTCGGTGATTCGAGCCCAACTGGGAACAAAGGAACTCATTAGCAAGTTCCTATGAACTTGGAATGCACTAAGTGTTTTTCAAGTAGGCATGAAAAGGTCGACAAGGGCCATAACTTAGTCATTTTTTGGGATTTTCAAGAATTTTCAAAGCTAGAAATAGGTTAAAGACATAGGGGTAATACTTAAGAATCATCTTGATGGATTTTGGGAAAAATAAGCAAGTTTGGGAATTGGAAAATCTAGGTCTCAACACCATGTAATATTTTAATTCACTTTTTATGATAGTTTTTTAGCTTGTTGTTGCACATATTCATTTGTGGAAGTTGTTGGATTTTGTATTCAGATCTTGGTTGCTTCAATATGGTATCAAAGCCATGAATTACAAATCCCTTCTTGTTTTCTATTAATCCCACACTAATCCCTATCAAAGGTGTCTCATGGAGCTAAATGGACATTACCATTGAGTTTGAAAGGCTCAAGTTAGCTAAGATAACCTATTATTTGATTAACTTTTTATGCAGACAAAATTTACAAAAACAATTTGGCCCTTGCACCATATTACCATATGACCCTGTATGGAATTCTGTACCTATATGGAATTTTTCACAAGGAAGGCAATTTTTTTTGTAGAGGACCACAAGCCTTTTGCAAAAAAAAATTGTTGTTTGGTTGGTGAATTTTTTTGGTTGAGGCATTTATGGTGTTTTTGGCATTGCTCGTAGTTGAGGGTTTCTATAGGAATGTGACCTACTCGATGTAGAGGCCAACTACATTTGAGGGTCTTTTGTGGATGAAGGACCACAAAACCCCATTCTTTTTTTGTAGCTTGACCATCTCACACGGTGAGGACATCTCAAGTCATCGATTAAGGATTTTTTCATTTTTCCCTTATCACCACCAAATTCACCAAACATAATTGATTTGATTCATTTTGGTGTTTCATAGTTTTTGGTGGCCACATTTCTAATTGTGTGGCATTTGGGCATCAACTTTAGGTATGTAGATGATCTGGTTCATTTTCTTCGTAATAATCATGGTTTGATATTTGTATTTGACCATTTTGTAAAACCTTCTAAAAAAATTATTGTTTGTATAAAAATTCATCATTCGTAACCTTCACTCAGGTTCATCCATCGGCCCAGCACTAGACGGAGTCATTCTTGCTCATATCAATGGACTGCCAATTGAAAACTCAGCCATGCCACTAGTGCCTCCTTCACCCACCAACATCCACTAGCAAAATATTTGGTTAACCTCTAGCTATGTATGTTAGAATATTTAGTTAAATGCAACATTTTATGTTACCCACAACTTTTTCTATAACTATAACATTTGTTGTTATTGTTAACCGCTAGTGGTTTATGTTAGCATTTTATGTTAACCATTAGCATTTTATGGTAACTACCGCCTCATCGCTAGCATATTCAAAGAATATTCTATTGTTAATTTCATGATGACATCATACTGATGTCACCCTTTTCCCCCAAAATTTTTGACCCCTCACCATTGGCAAGTTTATAATTTTGGTTCAACTTCAAGAGCCTTGTTCTGGGCCATACAAAATCATTCTTCCAAGCATTTTTTTTATTTAGGGTAATTTTTCATGCTCTACATCATGGTGTCATCAATTTATAAATTTGGTGTATGAATTTTTGAAAATCATAGATTCTCAAGGGTAACCCTATGTAGTTCCTACTTTCAAAACTTCTAAGGGCTTGTTCAAGCACATACAAACTCCTTTTTGGGTCCCACTTTTTTAAAGTTCCTAATTTTTTGAGCTCTTTATAGTGGTGCTTTTAGTTTTTCTTGACAATGTTTCAAAATCGTACTTTTAGCATATGATTATATTTTGAGATTTTATAAACATATGACATCAAATCCACTTGATGGTAATTGTAAATACACTGCATATAAAGTGCCACATCATTGCAAATTGCTTGGGGGGTCCATTGATCTAGTGTTTCTATTTTTTTTAATTTTTTGGTTTTGAGATGATGTCTCTCACAGTAAATCCTTTCTATTTGAGTATTCTTCATAATCCTCCTAATAAAGAGAAGATAAAATGTGGTTTTGTGGACATAAAAAGTGCAGCAAAGAAAATTGTATTCAAAGACAAATTAATGAAATGAAGCAACTTCTTCTAGATCATAATATTGCTTTACCTGATCATTCTAATCTAGCACCTGTAGAATCATCATATGGTCTCACTCAAACATTTTGTGAGATAACAACATCATTTGGGAATAAGAGATGTAGTCTAATGACTTGCATTGAGATATCATCTCTCCCATCATCACTTATTGCTACATTTGAATCCAATATTGAATCATCTATGACCTTTAGTTATTCTATGCAGTAGGATATTGATATCAATTTTCCAGATCCACTTTATCGGGACACATTTCTACCAGACACATCATCCTTGTTTGTAGAGTCCCATATTGTATATTTGGAAGACACAATTGAGGACATTCATCTTCTATTTGATGACATCGTTGATGGAGTTACATCACCATCATCTTCTTTGGATATGATTGTTCTTCATCCTCCTCTTCTTTCATCATAGTTTGATAGTGGATTGGAGAACTTTGAGTAGCATTTGAAGGAATAATCTAGGGCTTCATCATTGTCTTTGGATCATCTGTAGAATTTAGAGACATTCATCCTTCTTCCTACATATTCCTATCTAGAATGGGAAGACATCTTACACACATTTGTAGTTTTATTTCTTCCCAAGGGGAGAAATGTAGGTTTCTATTTTCATCTCAATTTTGGGAAGGAGCATTTCCTCACATAAGGTTCTTTTTTTCACCTTTCGAGGACCTCCTCTCTTCATCCTCTACTATAGGGGGGACATTTATTGTACTTTTGTGCAAGATTTAATCCTTGGGGGGCCATGTTGTGTCCTCCTCTCTTCTTCACTTGTACAAAATTTTCATACATCTTTTCGCTTTTGGAGAGGAGTTTTTCCCCACTAGGTTTTCTCCTTTACTCCATTTGTCAGGAAATTGTTTGTACACAGGCACCTAACATGGCCTCATAGTCAGAACCCATATTTATTTTTCTATTCTCCCTAAGTTTCACTTAAGAGGGGGTTTTAGTTTAAATAAGGAGATTATACAACTAGTTAAATTTTAGCCTATCTAGGATAGTCCTATTCACACTTGTTATGTTCACACCTAGGGAATTTATGTTTTTTTATCTCACCTCACAAGGATGCGACAAATATACACACCTTGAGAGACACTTATCTTATGTGCACATGACACATCAGATACACTTTTCCCATGCACATGTAAGGTTTTAGAGTCCTTAACCATCTTCTCATCTCATCGTAGTCTATATAAACAAGGGTTTCCATGTAATATTTTAGTTCACTTTTTATGATAGTTCTTAGGCTTATATATTCATTTGTGGAAGTTATTGGATTTTGCATTTAGATCTTTTCTACTCCAGCAAGACATGCTTCTCATTTCACAGACTTGGGCCTCACATACCTTTAGGTATAAATAAGATGCCCCTAGAAAGCCATGTGAAGCCTAGTTAGAGAACTTCAACTATACGTTCTTATGATGCACTAGTAAGTAGTTAGCCATAGAAAGTTTCTTACCATGCGCCTCTAGAAACAAGATTGTAGGCCACATATTCTCTCCTCTCACACCTTAATGTGATCTTGATGATCCAAAGTGGTTAGTACCTCCTCATGGGCCCTACTTTCCATGCCTAGACAAGGCATTATCAGCGGGCTTACAAGTGCGTACACACCCACTTAAACAATCTAGGTTGTTGGTGTGTTTGATGTTGGAGTAGGTGTGTTGTACACCTTGCATAACATTGGTATTCTTTTATTATGTAAAATAAATATTTAATTGTGGTGCAACATGTGATGTGTTTAGCTACATTAGATATTTATTTGGATGACACTTGTAATCATTGTATGTAACATTGGGCTAATTACTTTATTTGTAATTATTTGATTAATTGAGAAAACTTAGTGCCAATAATCAAATGTGGGGTCAATGGTTTTGTAGACACATGGTTTCGGGGAAAATGGTATTACAATACCACATGTTGTATTTGTGTGAGCTTATGTCTATAAAAGCAAATACATGGGTAGTTGTTGAGTGAGAGGTTGAGTGAAGGCTTTTGCCTTTGGCTGGGTTTGCAGCTTCTCTTGCAGGTTCGCTGTGTGAGGGTTTGAAGCATGGCATGGGATGTATGGTTATATGCTTGTTCACATGGATTGTAGGTAGAGAGAGCTTGATGTTTCAGAGGTTATCTCTACATATGTATTTGTTGATTATTATTGAATAATACATGAGAGATTCATGCTTTTGGATGCTGGGTTTTTCCCTCTATGAGGGTTTTCCCAGGGTATATCTTGTGTCACCATTGATGGTATGATTGGCTATTTCTTTTGCATGTGGATTTTTGATTTCCTGCATATTAACTCTCTTATTGGGTTATAAGGAATTTGTCTCTATGGCTATATATTTCCAGCATTTGGTATCAAAGCTTGGTTGCCATGATTTGGAAGGAAATCCCTGTTTTATAACCCTAGCTATGAGTGGTTTCTTTTGTGTATAGTGAAATCCATGGCTTTGCATGGAAGAAATGAAGGCATTTTCATGGTTACAAGGTTGTTTGCAGACTTGGGTTGTTACAGATCTAGGGTTTGATAGAAATTTGGTTTGTAGGTTTCGATTTGGTTCTTTGTATGGAGGGTTTTGGAGGTCAAATTTTGTAGGAAGCCTCCTAAGCAAAAACAAACCCTGCCATTGGATTCAGGAGGTCCCATAGGTGAATAAAAACATAAAATTAAACTATATTTGGACACCAAAAAAATTTACCCTATTTTGCCCTAGATGGAATCTAATAGTACGGTACAACAAACGTTGCATGCATCAACAAGTAGGATCAGCATGATTTTTCAATAATGTTTTTTCATTTTTTAAGTTTACAGAATATTTTTTGTATAAATAAATTAAAAAAAAATAAAAACAATTTTGTAGTGGGTCGTACCCCCATGCGTCTGCTTGCGCCAGTAGAGGCCAGCGCTACCACACGGCCTGCACAGGCAGCACGACCTGGTAGGCTGATGATCAGCGTCTGGACCCCCGGGCGGTGAGTGCCACTACAGGAGGGGCTTAGCCTCCCCGTGGGCCCCCGGTCCCATGGGGAGCCAAGGCTTATGCCCACCCCTTACAGGGGTTAAAACAAATTTTAAATTTTATAAAGATTCAAACCATTGCAAAATAAAATTAAACCAGATTTAAGAACATTTTCAATTCCACCACCTGCCCACCACCAGGGCACCACCGACGGACCACCAACCAACCACCACTAGAGAGCCACTTGAGTTTGGCCTATAAGCCTAGGAGGGCAGATTTTTTCTAGGGGGCATAACATTTTCCCATGATGTCAAATTTTTGACTTCTTATAGTCAATGGAAATCTCTCTTTGCATACTACGTAGTGGTGTTAGAGATTTTTCTAGATTTTGCCATTTTGACCAATTTTTACTAGTTGGAAGCTAGATGTTTGTTTTGAGCTTTGACCGGGCATAACAGGTGCATACGGAGTCAGATTTCAGACTTCTTATAGGTGTTGGAAAGGTATTTTTGAGAAATACGTAGTAGAGTAGGTTTGGAGATGATATTCTAAGGTTTGTTTAGATTATATAAGTTTGAGCTACTTTTGGTTCCTTTGACTTTTGGTGATTTTGTGAGTCGATAGCAAATTGAATCTGGGATGATTTGGTGTTTGAGTCATTATAGACTTACAGGTTTATCTCTGATTATCCTTTATTGATAGTGTTATACATGTATTGTTGAGTTTATATGTTGCATTGTGAGATCTACAGGTTGTGCAGTGTTATAGGTTGTCTATGCTTATAAGTTGCATTTATGACTTAGATGTGGGCTATCTATGCCTATAGATGTTTCAATGTTGATGCAGATTCTAATTTCTAGCTTGGGTTAGTCACAAGTTGTATTGTTTTGCTTATCATTTTGAGGTATAGAGAGAGATGATATTACCTGATACATTTATGACATGGGACCTATGTTTGTTGACTATATGGTACAATTGTGTGAGACTTGATGGGAGTTTGGTGCAGGTACTTTAGGTGGTGATCATGGTGTCATGGTTGTTCCTTGTTTGGTTGGGACTTTGGCGTAACATGATTGTTCTACAGGTGCAATTTTGGTGGTGTTGGGTTGATGTTTGGTTTTACAAGTTTTGTTCATCTTCTTGGTTTTGAAGATTATGGTTTACCTGACCTTTTGGGAGATGTGTTGTTTATAGTTGATTCTTTGATTGTGTTGAGGCCATGGATGTTCTTCATGTAGGAGATGTTTATCACGATGTCATGGATAGATTGGTTACAGGTTTCAGTGGGAGCTTTTGATAGTGATGGTTTGATGGTTTGATGTTTATGATGTTGTCATGTATAGCTCCATATCACACTTTAGTGGAAGCTTTGGCAGGTTATGGTTATCTTCATGTGATTTGGAGATGTTGACATCTTGGTACCATGGAGGACTCTTGGAGTCTTTGGTTGAGGTGTTGGTTATGGTTTTTCAATTTTGACAAGTGATCCTTTCTTACAGGATGGTTGGTATTATGTCTTGGTTTACTCTTGATTCTAGATTAGAGTGTTGGCATGATACAAGTTCTCTTGAGATAGGATGTGTGTTTTAGTGCATGTGATCTTCCTTTGAGGAGATGATTAGATCATGATGTCATGATTGGGCTCCTGATTCTGCAGTTGGAGCATTGACAATGATCTTGTTGGTTCTCTTGGTATCAGGTACATAGGTCATGTGCTTGGGAGCTTCATGATGGTGTGGGTTTACATTTGGAGTTTATCATGGAGGTACTCATGGATACTTGGAGATTTAGGTGAGGCTTAAGTTCTCTTGGGTTTAGAGACATGTGTTGATATGGTTACTCTTTGATGAGGATTTCAACAACAAGATTGAGGAGCCTACACCTTGGTTGGATCTGAGTCCAACCTGGACATGTTGAGGAGATTGTCCTTGGAGAGAGCCTTTGAGGCTTGGTGCATCCTAGAGGAGCAATCTCATCCCCACTCTTGGTCCACTCGGTGGTGAATGATTTGATAGGTATGCCCACCTGATTTTCAAATGCATTCTTCATTTGTATCTTATCTTCTCATGTTTGAGTCTTGAGCTATGGATTATGGTTATGAGGACTTGTTTGAGGAGTAGATGCATGGATATGATTAGTTATCTCATTATTTTTGATTCTAAGTTGTTATGAGATCATTGTATGTAATGGATATGGTTAGTGGTTTTGGGCTTATTCCTGTTATCTGGGATGGTTATGAGTTTGATCTACCTTTGGTTTGAGAGGCTTGTATCTTGTTATTGGATGTTGAGGATGCTTCTTGTTTTTTGGGTTGTAAAGGAGATCATACTTTTCACAGCTATAAAACATTAGTGTGGATAGAAGGACATGATTATGACTTGCAAGTCCTCTCTTGATTTGTCTTATTCTTCTTCCTGGATATTTATGTTCACATGACATTAGAGTTGAGAGGTGTATGGAGCTTTTGAGTCTCTTTGACTTCTTTCTCTTATGATGTGGAGGTTTTGGGAGAGATATGGACTTGAGGAGAGTTATGTTGTAGCTATTTAGTTTGCATATTTTGCATATCTATGTGTATTCTTTGACACTATGTGATAGAGGATTCAATCACATCTTCTATGTGCGTGCTATTAGTAGATCTTTGGATGCCTTGATCTTTTTCAGATTTGACATTTACTCATGCAGTGGGAGTTCCAGGATGTATATGATTCCTTTGTTGGATGTTCTCATTATGCTGCAGTATATAGGGTCTTGAGGTTTGTTATCACATGCTTTGTGTTGTTACCTTGGAGGACTTCTTTATGCAAGATTGGGTGTATACAGGGACTTGTTATCATTGTGATTTGAGTTGGATATGTTGATGGCATAAGATCTACTTGTTATCATTTGTATACCTTGGTTTGGAGGTACGGTTAGTTGATGCATTAGCAACTAGCTGAGGTTGCTATTTCAGCTATGATTGATTCTTGTCAGCTACTTGAGCCTAATTGTTACCACTGGATTTGGTGTTTGTGTTTGGATATCAGTTGATGTAGGTTTCTTGCTTCTATGTGACAATTTAATGTGACATCTCTTTAGAGGATCTTATTCTTCGTGAGGCTAGATGGAGGATGGAGAGGTTCTTGTTTGAGATGGTGGACACCTTGATTATTGTTGCAGGTATCTTGGAGCACATGGAGCACATGGATGGTTATATGGTACATGTTGGTCACACATGATGGTTTCCCTTGATGTTTTGAGTTTACATGTTGGTCCCTTATGTAATGTATACAACAAGTGGGAGAATGTTGGAGTAGGTGTGTTGTACACCTTGCATAACGTTGGTATTATTTTATTATGTAAAATAAATATTTAATTGTTGTGCATCATGTGATGTGTTTAGCCACATTGGATATTTATTTGGACACCACTTGTAATCGTTGTATGTAACATTGGGTTAATTACTTTATTTGTAATTATTTGATTAATTGGGAAAACTTAGTACCAATAATCAAATGTGGGGTCAATGGTTTTGTAGACACGCGGTTTTGGGGAAAATGGTATTACAATACCACATGTTGTATTTGTGTGATCTTATGTCTATAAAAGCAAACACATGGGTATTTGTTGAGTGAGAGGTTGAGTGAAGGCTTATTGCCTTTGGATGGGTTTGTAGCTTCTCTTGTAGGTTGGTTGTGTGAGGGTTTGAAGCATGGTATGGGATGTATGGTTACATGCTTGTTCACATGGATTACAGGTAGAGAGAGCTTGATGTTTCAGAGGTTAAATCTGCATATGTATTTGCTGATTATTGTTGAATAATACATGAGAGATGCATGCTTTTAGAGGCTGGGTTTTTCCCTCTATGAGGGTTTTCCCAAGGTATATCTTGTGTCATAATTGATGGTATGATTGTCTATTTCTTTTGCATGTGGATTTATAATTTGTTGCATATTAAATCTCTTATTGCCTGTTATGAGGAATTTGTCTCTATGGCTATATATTTCCAACATTTCTTTATTTACAACTTGTGCTAAAATTTGTGTAAAATCTGAAATCCAAACAACCGAAATGCAAAGTAATCAACATAAACATCATGGACCCTTGGTTTGATGAGTTTATTAAAGAAGCTAAAATGCCCTAGCATGAAACCCATACAAAACCCAAAATAAAAGTAAAAGCAAAAGTCATGCATCCATTAGATGATCTCCTTTATCCAAATCAATCCAAAAATCTATTGACCAATGATGATGATGAGAGCCTTGTAGATCAAGATGAATATCATGATGATAAGAACCTTAACGAATATCTTGATAACTCCAATGGTTCCCTCAACACTAAACAAGGTTACACCCCACTAGATCATCACCCCTTACCTTCAAACATGGATGTCATGACTAAGTACCTCATCAAGACTAGATTCCATATCAAACATGTCATGCTTAGGTGCCTCATAGGCATAGGATCCTAGCTTCCCCTGAACAATAATCTTGAATAACTACCTAGGGGAAACCTTCCAAATCAAAAGCCATGCATAACTAATCCCAATCCTAATCCATCCATCCATGATAATCCTAATCCCAAAACATTTACCCATGAAACCCCCAATTCATCAAATCCTAATCTATCAAATCCTTACCCTTCAAGCCACTTCATCAAAATATCCTCATGCTCAAATTGCATATGTATTGGTCACCCCCATGGTAACCTTGGCAAGGGAAACACCATTATAGGATAAGACCCTCAAAACTGATTTATGTTTGAATTCTATACAATAAAGAAGTAAATCAAAGCCTCATCCTCCAATGTAAGTCGTTGATCATCCAAACCTTCACAAACCAACCAATAATCTAATAAGTAATCCCATAAATAATCTAATCCTACCCTATTCAAATAATCTATGAAGGATTTTATCCAAGAACTACTAGCGAAGGATCACAATCAAACTAGAAGGAGAAAAGATAACGAGTCTTACAATCCCATACCATCCTTCTTTGACAATTACACATATTCCTGACAATACAATCATTGATGCAAGACTTATTCAAGTTGTCTAAGAGTCTGCTATGCCCATCCAAAATCTCATGCTATCATGCAAGAACACCATTGATGCAAAGCCCATTAAGCATGAACAAGATCCCCCTAGTATCATTCCCACATAATGTCAAGAGCCATCATGTAAGAACACCATGAATCCAAAGCTTATTAAGCATGAACAAGATGCCCCCAGTACCATGCCCATCCCAAATCAAGTGCCATCATGCAAAGATATTATCAATCCCAAGCCCATGAAGCATGAGTAATATCCTCCTATCTCTACCATCCCCATGAGCCAACCCATGTGGGAAGTCGACCTTTCATGTGATCCATAAAATCCATAAGATCAAATATCTGCAAATTTCATAAGGTCTAAAAGCATCCCACTAGCCAAAAATACTCAGGGGAATATATCAAAGGCTTAAATGATAAAGGAGATATCAAAGAAAATAATGTACATCCATCTTGTTGCCAAAGCAATTAAGAATATGTCAAGAGATTTTCCCAAAGTATGATTAACCTTGCTCCTCACCAAATTAAGGTCAAAATATCCAAGCCAATTCCATCCACCATGTAACAAACTCATAGAATCAAGACAACCAATTTGATCCTCTCCATCATCCCATAACTCCCCCTTTTCATGAGGAGATTGTTGCCCCCACAAAACACATGGATAATAAAAATGATCATAATGAACATGTTGTCAATTGAGTCAAATAAGATGTTGATCATATCAAGCATGAGGACAAGGAAGTGACAATGGATCACATTGAGCATACAAATGATCAAGGTGCCATATTCATGAATGAGGAGAAAGATAAACAATCCTATCGACTTGGTCCAATCACCTTCATTCAAGAAGGATTTATCCTTGATGAGAAAGTGGAAAGTTCTAATGGTTCTTGGAAACACACTAATGGTTTTGCATCTTCTTTCCAAAGCAACAAATATCCTATCTATTGCTAGGAAAATTTATCAAATCATGGGCTATAGAGGAAAGGGATTGGGCCTTCACGAGCAAGGCATCCTAGAACCCATTCCTATTCATGCAAATCAAGGATTTCAATCCATCATATACAAATCTCTTGATAAGAAAAATAAGAATGTTAATGAAAATTCCATGAATGTTAAGGGAACTTATCCCAACATCAAAATAGGTTCCTCCATCATCCCTACAAAAATATTACTGCCCCCAACCCTTTTATTGACAATACCATCCCTACTGTCAAACTTGACCTCCCATCACCTAAATCCACCTGACAATACCATTGAAATCACACGGTCACTCAATCTATGGCAAATTGATGAAGTGATTACAACCATCATAGGACTCCAAGATGATATTCCTCCAAGGGATCATAAAATGTGCTTCAAAATTGATTTGGATGCATCAACATATGATGCAAAGGATCCACAATAATCCAAGGATCATCATAACGCAAAGCATTGACATACACTATCAAATAAAAATTAAGTAAAAAATCAGAATGAATCCAAAAGGTAACATGGATTCACAAATAAAAAAGGAATAAAAATCCATTTGAATCCCAATGCAGAGAGAAATAATGAATCCAAGTGGAGCATCCAAATATAATCCCTCCTTCACGTCCATAAATCCCACATCCCACACCACAAATCCATATTTCACACCCAAAATCCAATCAATAAATCCTAAATCCAAATCCAAATATTTGAATCCTAAATCCTAAAATAAAAAATCTATTTGGATCTCAAAATCCCAAGATCCAAATTCCCAAAATTTGAGAGTCTCCAAAAGTCCCAAATCCCATATATCAAAAATCCATAATCCAAAGTCCAAAATCTTGCAGTCAAACATCTAAAGCTTCAAAATCCCTCATCCAACTCAAAGCAAATCCAATTGAAAAATTTGATATGGTGTGTGAAATTGTTGGTCCCAAATCCTTGGTCTAATCACATTTACTCATGCCTTCAAACCCCATACTTACATCCAACCCCTTTTCATAACCAAATCCATTTTTCAATGTATCTCCATAAACACACCCCTTTAACTCAAGCTTTCACATAATCATCATACACATTGCCTCCCACTTCATTTACCCTAGTATCACCCTAAGAGAAGCCAATGTAGGAATCGCTGAAGTTCACAATGACACATGTAGAATGTAATAAAACACCATGGCCCTCGTGAAGTAATTATTTAGAATTAGATACTATTATCTCACCATGGAAGCAAAATAAAAAAAGTCAAAAATTAAAAAATCCAAAAAATAAAAAAAGTAAAGAGAAATTTATGTCATCCAATGGTGAAAACCATTCTCATGGTGCCTTCGTCAAGTACCATGATGAAAACCCATTCAAGGCATCATGTGTAAATTAGCTACATCTATGTGAACCTTGCACTTGGGGGCAACCTTCTTCCATTGAATCATCCCATCCATCCTCCATTGTACCTATCTCGATCCACCATATCTGTATAACCATTTCATCATACCCAATCCATTATTGCTTCTGACTTTTGACCTTGATGAGGGTAGTGCTAAATTATTAAAATATTCTTTAGACACTTCTTGATATATCCACTCATTTATTGTAAATACAACATATTATTGTAGCTTATGGAGTACATTGACATCTCCTTCAATAATCATGAATGACATATATTGATTGGGGACATGTTATTCCTATATTACATAGTCCTTGGAGATCACATCCTACACCCATGCCATCCATCCATCTCCAATCCATCCCATCTCAAATCCCAATCCCTTCATCCTTCCATCCAATCCACCTTTCATCCTTGGCCCTAGACTTGGTTTTCCCTACTAATTAGTTAGATCATTGAGAAAAAAATCCCATCTAGCCACAAAAACAAAAGGCTACCCCAATGGAGTCCACATTTATACCCTGATCTAACATAATAATCCTCACAAATCCACATAAATCATGCAAAGTAATCTAACAAATCATACAAATGCATCCATCAACTTTATTCCTAGCCTTGATACAAACCTTGTTCAACTCTAAAAAAATCATAGCCATTGAGACATATCATTCCCAATCCTTGCGTTGTTCCCAGGATATATCGTTCCCACATGAACAATGTTATCATCATCATCAATCAATATTTAGTTTTTAGCTTGATCAGTGGCAAAATTTTGTTTTTCTTTGTATTGTTTGTGTGTGCTTGATTTCTTGTATGCTTTATCATTTTTTTGCATTTGTAAGGGTCCTTGTGGTGTATCACAACAATGAAATCATGGTTTGTCATATCATGGTGCCATATGAATATGCCTACTTGCAAATTTTTCTTTTGGTTCAGTCCCTCACACATAAAATATGTCACCTTGATTTTATATATCCTGAAGGATCCTATTTTATGTTATAGAAAAGAAGTTTCTCAACACATTTGGAATCTCCTCAATGATTCCTTGCATATACTTACAAACACCAACATTCATCACATCACATCAAAAATTCCTCCAAGCATTGAGGTATCAAAACCAACCACCAATCAATCAAATCCAAACCTATCAATTTGTTCTAAAACCAATGTCCCAACTCTTGGGGCATCATTCATCCTTCCCCCTTCCTTCCATCATTCTTCATCAACTTCCCCTCTTTCCTCACCTCTTTTCCATCCTCTCTTTTCGAGAGATCACCTGTGCTATTTCTACCTACCCACTCTCTTGAGGGGGCATCCCTCATCCATATCCATGTACTAACTCCATTTTCCTTTAGCTGACTGGGGCATATTTTCCTCTCCATATCCATGCATTAACTCCATTTTCCTTCATCCAACTAGGGCATCTTTCCTCCCCCTTCATCTCACCAAGTACCTATATTTTATCTTTATTTAAAACACCATTGCTTCTTATAGTCACAATGCCATTTCAAAGAGGGGAAAAATGTAGACACCTAAAATTCACCCTTGCATTTTAAATAACTTCAATCGCTTGAGCTCTGATTAAATAAATAAATAATTTAATTAATTAGGCCCTTTTCATTATCACTAGCTAATTAAATAAATTTCATTTAATTAGTACATCCTAACATTAGTTAATTAAATAAATTATTTTATTTATTTAACTAAGCTAATGTCCTAATGTTAGTTAATTAAATAAATAATTTTATTTAATTAACTAAGTTAATGTCTTAAAGTTAGTTAATTAAACAAATCATTTTATTTAATTAACTAAGTTAATGTCATCTTATCCAAAATCCACATCACCTTTTCTTCTAATTAAAAATTCACTTCCTAGCTAACATCCATTTTAACAACACTTTTTAATCCATTTTATCAAATCCTAAATCAAATTAATTTCAAATCCTAGCCATAGATTAGCTCAACTTAATCCTAGCCATCCATCTCTCAATCCAAAATGAAAATCAAGTTTGAATCTCCACTGTCCATTATTCCAAGGAAATCTACACCCTCCATTCTAACACGTGTGAGATCTCCCACTTGTCATAATCACACATCCCCGTGATTCTCACACGTGTGAGATCAATCACTTGTCATAATTAAAAATCCCCATTCTCACACATGTGTGAGAGGTTTTAATCTCCACCCTTCATTCAAATCAAGGTAATCTCAACCCTTCATCTCTCTTAATCTATGTCTTATCCATTTACACTTCTCCCAACCTACCACTTGTAAGCTTCTCACTCCCCCATGCAAGATAATAAATCTCCACCATGCAATCCAAGATCAAATCTTAGACCTCCATTTCATTCATCTCAAATTTATAAATCCAGGAAATCCTCAAGCATTTCCATATGGGAAAAAGTTTGTAGGTATATGTTGCCACATTGAGGACATTAAAGAGCAACTCAACACCAAACAATCAAAGAGCACATCTCCACATCATCATGGTTTATATTTGGAAATAATTTGTTTGATTTCATTTCTTGATTTTGATGCTTTGATTTTCTCAATCCAAAGTAGGAGTAGAGTACTAGTTTGCATTTGTATTCTTAGTTTAGATTTTTCACTTCTTCAGGAACAATGGGTGTTTGGAAACTTTTTCTTCAAGAATGATCCAATAGACTAGCTAAGCATGTCAATGGTCTTTCAATCCTTTTCTATATTTTGAAACTCAAAATTCTATATCCCTTGTTGTGGTGTGCTCTATTAGCACTTGCTTAAGAATGTGAAAATTTCCCAAGTATAATGCCCCTTTGTTATCTCGGAAATATTTTTTCCCATCACTGATAACCAGTCTAAAATTTTCCTCAATGGGTTCCCCTTGGTCATATTTTACCCTAAAAGTTATGCATTACCTTCCCCATATCCTTATCTATATTGGGCGTTCCAAAAAATTCAAAATTTCTAAGTATGGGGAATTTTAGGTCATTTTTAGTGTTTCTATGGAATTGCAGACTTTCTGGGGGCAACCGGACATGATCTTTTCATTCCATATCCTATCCTAACATCCTCTCTCCCATAGAAATATTGCATAGTTTTATCAATCTCTTCATTCCTTTCATTTCCATTCATCTTCCCATTTTGCATAATTGTCACACCCCATTTTATGAACAATTATAACATGTTATTTTACTATGTCACTATTTTCTGAAACAAGACTGCCAAAGGAAGTGAATTGTTTATGCTTATCATGATTAGAATCAAAATATATTTTGTGATGTCATGTTCTGCAAACATGAGAATGTATTTTGTAATGTTAATATCAAGGTGATATTTGAATAATGATCTGTTTATATGAGACTTTATTTTAAATAATTATTATGATTATTCTTGTTTAAATAAACAAGATTTAGACTAACTACATTTTATCTACTGTGAGGTGAATACAAGAGTATAGTGTATCATCCTGAAATTGAGGGAGAGTATCATCGAGGAGAGAAATGCAGATCGAGATTACATTCTTATGGAACCACGATGTTATGAGAACTACACACACTCACACTAAATGTAGTTTATGATTTATTTTTAATGATCATAAAAGTTTTATCATATAAGATGGATCTATCCTTATGCGTTTTCCTTGTGAGTGAAATGTTTTCATGGTTGCAAATGATACCTTCATAGATATATTGTTTGATCAAAATAAAAGACATTTGTCTTTATTGTTGTTTAGTGAATTGGTAGATTCTTGACTGTAATTGAATGGACTATTTATATTTTGTTTAAGATAGAAGTTGTCGATAGAAAATTAATATATTTTTAGAACTATAGACATTGATAATGATCCTATCACTATTAACATTGGAAGTTGTTAATAGAGACGTTATCATTATTATTATCATTCTGTATATGATACTAATGTTTATTATTATTATTGCATAATAATAATAAACAATATTATCATCTATGTTTTGTTGTTGATAATGCTATTAATATTAACATTGATAATATTAATAATATATTATTAATATTATCACTGTTAATAATAATAATCATGTTATCCTTTTAATAATATTGAACTTCTTGTTAAATGGTAGTAAGCATGGCATATTATGGAGTTCAATCCATGTAGTGGAGTTGCATTTAAAGTTTTTGTTAGTGGCAGCTCATGCATTGGAGATGGAAACTCCAACCACTCCTTAAGGTACAAGAGAGTAAATGTTTCATAACTCCTACTAGAGTGAAGGAGAGGAAAGCTCTTGAAGATGGGAGGTTGAGCTGCATCTTTGTTCTTTCAATGCCTATTTTGCTGGTGATTTTGGGGGTTAAGAGACATAATGGTTTTGTTTTTGAGGTCTTTGTGGATCTTAAAGGGGGGAAAAAGATTGTGGAGCATATGAAGCATAGGGAAGTGGGGTTTCAGCTTTTAGTGGCTTTAGAGCTCTACATTTCTCATTGGGTTACATTTTCTCAAATGACATGTTCTTGTTTTGTGTATACAGTTGAAAAATAGTTCACATTATCATGAATACTTTTGCTAGCATGGGCAAGTTTAAGAAAAGAGTTTTTCTTTGTTTAAAATGAGGAAGACCTGCATTTTTCATTAGTGTATCTAAAGATGGAACATTAGGAAAGATGTTTGATTCATTAAAAATTTAGGTACATTCATTTAGTTAAGGTTGTGAATCGTATGCAGAGCATAGTCAAGTTCTTTTCCAATTATGAGGATTGTATTTGTTTGTTCATTTATAAAACTGAAAACTTGAAGACCATTCAATCTATCATTTGTTTTTATTTTACAGTTTAGCTTGAAAGCGAATCTTTGTATGGTTAGCTTTCATGAAGGTTTATCTCTATTTTTTTGGATACATATAGGGTTTCATTAGAACTAGAGTATAATAGTTAGAGAGATTTTTGTTAGTCTCATTTCAATACTAAATTGTTATAATATGAAATCACATACCTGTACATACATAGGTATGTATGCACATACTTATGTATGTGCAAACATGCAATGGAAAAGAGAGAGAGAGAGCACTTTATAAAGGCTTGATAGAAGTTAAAAATAAACATTGGGGGTTATTATTAATACCATCCCATTGTTGCTAACCCGAAGGGTTTAAGGATTGAACATACTGTCGTTTTATATTAAATCTATTTACTTTCTATAATCTTATGACCATATTAGTTTATTTTATTTTCGACCCAAATGGGAATCGACTGTAAGACTTGGAAATCTTTAATTTATATGTTATGAGTCTTTCTTGATTGATATTTATGATTAGGATCTTTGTTTCGAGGATGAAAATAGTTGAGAGTATATTTGTTTATACATTTATAACTATACCTGTAAATGTATATATGAATATATACAGTTACATCTATATACATATATAATATAGTCGATTGACAGTGGTTTTCATTTTATGAAAAGGTTTCATATATATATATTTTATTGCACATTTCCCTTGGCCATGTTTCAAGCTGATAGCTTGATGGCTCTTATGCATAACTCGATTGGATTGTATAGATGTTCATATTGATCGTTTAGAATCATAAGTTGATAGAAAGGAGTTGACAAACCATTCTCAAGTTTAAAACAAATGACTTAGAATAGTTCTTGTATATTTGAAATGTCTAGAATATTTTAATGATAATAAGAAACCGCAAATATTATATGGAGTAGTGTTTTAGTTAAGTCCAAATGGAAATATTGAGACATTTCTGTCAAGAGGAAGTTAGTAGATTGAAGAAAAATTGTTCCAAAGAATGAAAGATGACTTAGTAAGTTAGTATAGAAGAATTTACGTAACTCTAAAGGCAAGATTGAGATAGAGGTGTTTATGATAGATCAACACATATATCTAATATAGAATACGTTTTATATATGAATCTTTGGCCAAAGTAATGCATTGATTGCATCCATTATCGAATCATTGTGTCTTAGATTTACATTTCAGTCAGATTACTATACTCAGTTAGAAGACATCTATAGTTGTTTAACATACTGTATGTAAAAAGCACATCACTAGTTCTTAGATATCGTGGTTCCATAAGGATACTCTTTATCTACTTTTCTCATGGTGGGCTAGGTTCTTCTAGTCAGAGGATCACGGGGAAAGCAAAAGCTTCGTGGTTGGGCATAAAATCATTTCGGTGATGCTCTCCCTCATGCAGATCAAGTTGCCAAAATCTTCAGCTAACAAGAGTTAAAATAGTTATATTATATTAATTTGTTGTAATCAGATAGATATCTGATAGAGAAAACAATATCAATCTTCTATGTATTAAGATGTATTTAGATAACTATTTTAGAGAGAGTGAAATGATTATTCCTTTATGAAATTGTAAATTTTGGAGATAAAAAATGTATCAGCATAGTAAAGTTGTTCTTATTATATCCTTTGATTAATTCATTATTGGAGACACGAGAAAATGTTTTAAAAGTTTAGATGGGATATTAAATATTGAATGGTTATGGTATTTCCATTGTTATTATTACTTTAATTAAAAAAACTAGTTGTTTTAGTGTGAAATCATTAACTGAACTAGTGGGTTCATTACAATAATCATGATGGACTTTTGGACATCCCCCCTTTATATCCTATCTGGTCTCCACCTCCTTTCCTGCATAAATGGTTTTGCAAGACCTTATTGGGTTGTTAATCTTTTCATTCCACCCATTTTCTTCCAATTTGTAGAATCTTGTTGGACTACCAGACTTCATATTTCTAGTTCTAACATCCAATCCTCTCATCCCCTCTCCTTATCCACAAAATTCTTACATTCTAGTTTCCCCTCCTAGTTTCTTTACTTCACATTTTGCAGGATTTCAATTAACTTCTTCCATTTCCCTCTTATTTCCTAACTTCTCAACCTTTGTCATATTTTCACATTTCTTCCTTTCTATTTTATTAAAATTCCTTCATGTACTAGATATTTCTACCTTTGGAACCTCCCCACTTCCCCACATCTCTTTTGACCCCTTTTACGAGACATTCCCAAGTTACTGAACATCCTCTCCTCTTGCCATATCCGCTTCCTACCTCCGATCCTGCATGCTTTTCCTGCACCTTCATATCTTCCATTCCATCCTATTTGTAGATTTTTTGTGGACTTTAGGATATCTTCCTTTCAAATCCATATCCCATCCCATTGTCTAGTTTCGCAACCAAATCCTGCTTTTCCCCTCATAATCAAATTGCTCATTTTCTTCCTTTACATAAACCTAATGGACTTATAGATTTCATTCACATGTTTCCCTTTGCTTCCAAATATTCAATTACCACCTTCAATCCCACAAGGTTTCTCTATAAGGTTTCCAACTCCACTTGTACCCTTGTTCACATATCCAATCCTAGGTTGAATTCCTGTAATTCTTTAGAAAGCTTCATCTACCTCAACAATTCCCTTGCATGATCCAAGACTACCATTAATGGCCTCCAATGGATGCGATAAGATGGGGGATGACTTCCATAAACCTATAGGTACCAGTTGACCCCTTAGTGACATGATTTGTGTACAAAGATGTGGGTCAATAATCTAAAGCATATTTTCAAGTGTTGGCCATGTGAAATTGATGCAAGTGAGCATGGGTGACCATTGCACTTGTAGATGATGAAGGTTTCTTCTCCAAGATGGCTCATTTATGTTGTACAAAGTATATATTACAATTTCTCATTTAGAACAAGGGAGATGGAAAATTGATTGTAGAGAAAAACAAAGAAGATCAAGTGTGAACCTTTAGGGTTTTCTTCTAACGATGGGTTCTAAGGCATTTCCAAAGTGTAATTTTTTGGGTTTTCTCCCAAGGGATATGATAGGGCATTGAAATATAAAAGAATGATTTAAATGTGCAAGTTTAACAGCTTTCTGAGTGTCTCCATGGGCATTGTATGAATTTCTAGTGATTTGACAAATCTCCTTAACTACATTTTATGGTTTAAGTGTTATTTTGACTAGTTTGTCAATTAGAAGGTTGTAAAAGTCCTTGCAAAGATTTTTCAAAGTATCTTATCAAGATAATATTAAAAATTGTGGGTTTGTTTATGGATTACTAGGGTATGCTCAGTTATATGTTCTATAATTTCACATGCCTATGTGTTTGTATGCATAGAGCCTAGCTTATGTGTAGGATCTTCAGGTGTAGTCTTTGTTGGTATCTTGATCGAGGTATCATTTATTGGATTGCATTAGTGTCCCCTTTGTCTTGTGAACTTAGAATATTTAACCTTCACTAGATAAAGGTACTTATCTGTTGCATGCTCAACCTCCTATCTCACCAACACACTTAAAATAACAAAATCCAATTTTAATATTTATATTGTGTTATTTTTTCTATCCACTTGCATGTATAGATGCATACAATTCACTAGGGGCTATTAGGACATCTTTAGACTCTTTACATGGTTGTTTATCTAATTTATGAAGGTGTACGGCCTATATATTATCAAACTAACATATAGGTGCTTAGTGACAACAAAATTGGAGTTTCTTATGCATTGGGTATAGTTTGTTCCTGGGCTTAGCTTTGTGTATTTACATATTTCATTCTCACTCATAACACTTTAGGGAATACCCCCCTTGGTCTAGCAAAGCCTAAAGCAAAAGAAGAATTTACCCACCTTATCAAATTGGTCCACTATTGCCCAAACCTAATCATAAGTTGAAGGGATTTTGTCTTGAGCACAACACCCCTAGCACTCAAGAATAGTCTAGCTTTAGGGATCTAGGAACATCAACCTTGAACACCAACACAATCTAGAATCCAAATACAACCATGATAGAAATGAGAATAAGCAATACAAGTTTCATATGAATATAGAATTCAAATAACATTAAATATTAGAAGACAAAAACATCCAAATTTTCTATTTTTCTTGAGTAACATTCTTTAATAATTAAACGACCAATTTCCCAAACCCTAAAATTTTAGTTTCATCAAAACATGGAACTTAGATATGTTTCTCTCCAAAATGTCCTTTCATTGAAACTCATCCAATTAATTTTACAAATCACATAAAAATAATAATTCAAATTTCCATGAATCTAGTAACAACATTTAGAATCAATTCCTAAACTTGTTAGGTCAAATTCTTTCTCCTAGGGTTTCGAATCAAAATATTAGTTTGCTATAACTCATTTTCATTACTTTGAATCAAATCGAAGGTTTTGAGTCTAACTTCCAATTTCTAATTGAATCAATAAAAATAAAATTTCTACATGTTAAAATTCATTACATTCAAATTCCATAGATTCCATATAGATTCTCTATATTTGATTCACTAGGTTCATTACCAAATTCCATTTCAATCAATACAATTCAAATATTAATATAATTATGTTTTAAATCTAGTTGAAAACCTATTCTTACAAGAATTCCATAATCAAGTTCTAACCTTTCAAATGCTAAATTAAATTCTTTGTTAAATTTGATGCTAAACCCTTATTCTCTCTCTACTGAAAGCTTTTCACAATTCATAGACAAAACTCATTCAATTCTCCTCGGTTATCTATGTTTTTATAACTATTCAATCCTACAATTCATGCCTTTGGTTTTTAAGAAACCTTAGTTATAGAAAATCAAATTGCTTTAATCAATTATCTAAGAATATTTAATTAAATATAATAATTCAATTCTCAAACAACTTCAAAATAAAATAATTACAATATTTAGTTAATATCTATTTCTATTTTTAATAATTAGCATCAATCTAATTATAAATTAGATTTTGTTATTATTCTAATATCAAAAGAATAAGCATTCTTTAATTAATTAATTCCTATTTCCATAAATAAAGTTTGGACACAATGAATAAAGAAAATATTTACAATTTTCAACTCAATGCTATAATGATTAATTCTATTAAAGAAAATCTTTACAAGTTTCAACTCAACGCTATAATGATTAATTCTATTTGATTAAAAGAATTATTTTAATTTATTATTTATTCTATTTCAATCTAATTATCTTCTTTAATTTATTAGATAAGGTTATTGCTTCACAACCTAGGGTTAGATGTTTACACACTTCATTAACCAAACCTAGTACCATGCTTCCCCAATATTTATTCTTGAAACATCATAAATTCAATGTAACTTAGTAGCATTTGGTTAGGTATAATAATCTAATATTGAACAATTAAATCATACATGCATAGATTCAACCAAACCAATAGATACAATATATAGTTATACAATGATATACTCAATATCCATCACTCAAATATCCAAACATGTCATTGAGTAATCACAAGCAATTAAACACTGTCTATCTTATAAGCATAACTATCAACTCAAGTCCAAATTACAAAGAGATGGGTAAAAAATAATAAGTCAAAAGGGGAAAGAATGTGGGATATTACAAAACTTAAACATTTAAATTCAAATTCCAAAACTCCCATCCCTTTTCACAAGTAGTGATAAATTAATTAAATATAGTTTGTGTGATTTATTATTACACCCTTGTATTTAAAGGCATTCGATTGCATTCATTCATCTTCTTATACTTGAATCTCCTTTCTTATCCTAGAAGTATTTAAGGAGCAATTTCTAATGAAACACTTAAGTTTGGTGCACTAAAAAAGATTCAAAATCTACATATCATTCTAGGGCATTGCTTGTTGTTTATTGATCCTTTACATAAGTTTTTTGAGGGTTGACCTTGGACAACACTTCCCTTAGCGACATCCTAGTAACCCTTTAAAGGTATTTAATAATTCCGTTAGTCTTCAAAGCAAAGAAGATTGACAAATTTGAAAAACTAGAGAGTAGGAGCATAAAACAAGCAAGAACAAATTCATGTGATAGAAGACAAATTCGTGAATGTGGAATTAACCCAAAGGCATGAACTTGACCCACAGAACTGTTTCAATTCCAAGATAGAATATTAATAGAGACTTATCATTTCGAAACTCAAGACATCTAAATTTTCAATGCCATATAGAATTATTCATCTTTAAAATACTTTTATTTATTATATTTACTTTCCACATTTAATTATTTAAATACATCTAATAATCAATACCTACAATTATCAATTTAAATTATTTTATGCTAAATTGTATGCTTGGACAAACCTATATTAATCACAAGGAAAATTTATTTTTCTTTACACTTATATACTAGCACTTGCATCTTTAAGATGTGTAAGGGTTCCTAGATAGGAAAATAATGATATTAGTAACTTAGACACATTAATTATGATTTCTTATTTTCACATTGCGAATATTCGATTTGTGGGAAGATTTGATTTTTCACATTATTGATTTCCATGACTTGATCGCAAAGATTTGATTTGTTGGAAGATTTGATTTTTCACATTTTTGATTTTCAGTGACCTGAAAATGATTTAATGACAAGTTAGAAAGTTGTTTTATAGTGTGAAACAAATTTTCGACAAAGGCTAACAATAATATAACTTATTCGCTAATAACAACCTTTCTATAGCATTGGAGTTTCTACCCATAGTTTTCTTCTTTCTATATATATCTATCTATAAACAACTTTTCTACAACATTGGAGTTTTTAACCATATAGATATATCAACTTTCGTATGAAATGAAATGAAAACTTTTAATGATGACCGCAAGACCAAGCAGTCTATGAGACCTAAGAGTGAAACTAGCCGGCTAGACACCAAAAAAAACTGACCACAATTGTTACTTCTGCCCATCTTATGTTTCTTTGCTGATCTTAGATCTTCCATTATAGATTTTAATGAAGTAGTCTGCAACTTTTGTTATCTTTTCCTCTTCAAATAGGGATGTTAAAGCTGCAACTTTTAGAGTATTTGTTTATGTGCTCCTTATGTCCTCATATGCCAAACATTCCATGATGAAACACCATTCCATGATGAAATAACATTCCGTTTCCACTAATCACGACATGAAAGGCGACAAAACCTTTTCGACCATTCCTCTTTGGGTGTTTTCATCTCCTAATTTCGCACCTAAGATGATGTGAACTAATTTTCAGTTGAACAATTAGCATTTTAACTTTTCATTTTCATTTTATTTCCGTTCTTATATAGTGTTTTCACTTATGGTCACATGGCGAGTTGCTCCTATAAAGCAATGGAGCTTTTATCAAATTTTTTCCCCTTTTCTCGCTCTTAGGAGCTATGATCTCGAAAAGGCTAGCCAAGGATGCATAATGTTGTCTTATCCTTAACCTTTGACATCGAAGCCACCTCAACAAAGGAGTGGAATTCTGGATCTGATTTCTGGAGTTAGATTAGGATGAGATTCGTTGAATTGGGTGGGTGGAGCGCAAGCATAGTTTTGTGCAGTTGAGAGGTGGAGAGAGCGGAGCAGAAGATGGCTTGGTGCCTTGGAAGTGTTAGTGCTACCCGCCACCACGTGGCCGCCGTTCCTATCACCCACAATTTACATTCCACTCTTCCTCGCCGGGGGAGTGCATGTGGGCGAGCCAATGCCAGAAGGCCCGCCCCCCGCAAAAAAACGAGGGATTCTGCTTCCCTCATCATCCCCACCACCACAACCACCACCACCACCAAGACTGGAGAGGAGAAGGAGGAGGAGGAGGAAGAATACGTGGTGCCAAAGCTCCCAGGAGATGAACCAGACTTTTGGGAGGGCCCTGAGTGGGATACCGTCGGTTTCGTCATGCAGTACTTATGGGCCTTTGGTATTGTCTTTGCGGTATGCCTCTTCCTCTTCTAGAAAAGGTTTCATAACCATACATCTTAATCAAAAAAATATACAGATAAGTGTGCATACTAGGAATGTTTACAATGAAACGCTGACTGTCGGTATGTTAAAACAAAAAGCCTGTACTTCTTCTCCTTTTCCAATACATGTCCTCAACAGAACAGGGAAACAAACTCAAGGGAAACAATACTTCACTAATTGATAAGCCTACTGAATGCCATACACTCTTCTTTCTTCAAGACAATATTCATGTCGGGAGATCCTCTTTTGCCGTATTCTCCTTCTTACCCTGCTACTTTCATAACGTATTTTTTTGACCCTCTCAGAATATTCTTTTGATTTTGACATTCACTTTCTTCTGCCATCTCTAATGTCCACTCTCTAGTTCCATGTCAATGATACCAGCATCTATCATAGTGTAAGGGGAAAAACCACCTTACATAAAATATTTAGGTTAATTAAATAAATAAAGTAATAAATAAAGCTAGACTCCCACCTGCGATTAATGAAGATTAGAGATTAATTTAAGAAAGGTATAGGAACCATGGTGGAAGAAATTTGTTAAATCTGGCTACTCCCCATTCCCACTGCTAGTTGCCCTTAGAAGAATTGTTTGAGCAGCCTCATCATATTGAACCTCATTCTCCTTGGGATGGATGTCGATATATGGCCCATGAAGCTGAAATTGCAAATATCATTGGTTCCTTGCCCTAGGCCTACCTTGAGAATTGTCAAAGGTACTATCCTCATGTTTACAATCAACAACGAATCCCCCATGAGTGTCAGCACTATGTGGATCCTCATTATGACCTTAATTCCCTAGTACCATCAAAATTCTCCTCGCAGGCCCCCTCCCCAGTAAAATAACCCACCTAGAGATAACCGTTGTCCTCTGAGAAGACCACCCTTGGTTGTAGACAAATATAGACAACTTGATTTCACTGGTATTCCCTATTATCCTAACCCTGTACCCCAAGAAGTTAGAAACCAACCGCCTAAGTTCCATGGAAATGATACAATATTTGGTGAAAATCATTTATGTAAGCTTCCATCAAGGTAATAGATGACTATGATGTTGAAGATGAAGATGCCATGATGAAGCTGTTTGTTCAATCCTTGGAGGAAAATACAAGGGATTAGCCTGAAAATCTCCTAATCATAGTGTTGCTTCTTGAGATGAATTTAGGAGAGTTTCCAAAGCACACACTATGGAGATATAATTGATCCAAAATTTGCAATGCACGAGTTAACAAATATTAAGAAGGGGTTTAATGAATTACTCCATGAGTTCAACAACTGGTTTGTTCAAACAATGATGCATGTCCTCTAGTGTTCAAGGTCCAATGAGCCAATGTGCTTGATATTGTATTATAATGCATTTGATTTGAAGATTGGCTTCTACCTAAGAGATAAGAATTCAATGAACCTTTGGGAGGATTGCAACATGGTAGTGAATAGTGAAGGCAATCTTCGAGCCTCTGGGAAGCAATTCAAGCATGTTGATGTGAAAATTAATCCACCCAAGAAAGCCCATCTTGCTAAATCGCCTTCTATCGATGATAAATTAGACAAGATGATGGGAGCCCTTAAAGATGTCATATTGGATGGTGAGGAATGAGAAAGGTCTTTCACCACAGGGTGTTGGACAGTATAATCTACATAGGTTGTGTCCTGTTGACAGGGCATATAATGCAAATGTAGGGAGAATTCCTTTCCAAGGTGGAAACTTGGGAGTAAGAAATTGGATCATATAGGCTTCATGGGAAAGAAACTCCTAATCCACTCAAAGGAGGGGATATCAATTTGCAAGAGGGATTCCCATGGTGCAATGTTTTTCTCTTGATTCATACTTAGTGTCCAGTGGCTACGGCCACCATGGGAGAGGAGGAATTCCACAATGAAGAGGAGGTTGAACTTGAGTTAGTGCCATCTATTTATGAGTTGGAACATTCATGTGTTGAACCTATAAATTGTGGTGCCTGAAACAAGGAACATTCATGTGTTGAACCTGGTTATTCAAAATAATTATACTTTTAGAGGACCAGTTCTCATGCTGCATGTTTCCAATGCTGGCATGGAAAGGAAGAATTTCTGGGCTCCGTGGGGAGAGAAGAAACATTCAACAAAGGAGGAGGCCGAATTGAAGAAAGCCAAGGTGAGTCCTCAACAAAAGATTGCTTTTGTGCAACAACAAGATGTAATCTCTTATATCATGGATCCTAGCAATGTGACTTGTCCCCTGTCCATGCCATTGCCTAACTATCCTGTATGTGACATGGCTTATGTGCTTAATTAGCTGAAAATGCAAATACCCGTGGTTGAACTGCTTAGAATTCCAAAACATAGGGATTGGGTGTTTACTTATACAATCATATGAATCAAGATAGTCACAGACACGAGTAGAGTGTTAATCCTGATGTTGCATTTGAGGATCCTCAAGGGGCCTTGAATGAAGTGTTATATTTTGATGTGGATCTTGGCAATACTATTGGTTCTTATGATTATGAAGCATTTTACTTGGATGATGCTCTTGATCCTCTTGATGGTCTTGGCACCCTTCATAACTTTATTGGCTGCTCTGAGTATGGAATATTTCGCTTTGATGTTAATTTTGATAAACATGTTGGCTTTTGTGATTATGAAGTGTTTTGCTTTGATCCATTAGTTGATCCTAAAATTGCAGAGTTTGGTGTGGGTGTCCTTTGGATGTATTTTCAAGGACCATGTTTGGAAAAGTGGTCTAGAGTAGGGGTTCTCCCAAATTCCCCTAATGGTAATAATCATCTGAAAGTGTTTGGTGATTCAGATTCCTTTGTTTCTTGGCTAAGAAATTATATATACAAGGAACAAGAAGCTGAAGTTGTATGAGAATGCTATTTGGGATAGGGGTAAACATGGAAGATATGGCTTGGTTCATTTGCTATAGGGAAATGTTGTGGAGAAGAGATACTTTACTTGTGCAATTTTGATGGTGAAGTCCTAGAGTTGTGTATCTATGGGCAACATTTGAAGCACTATGTCTTGTAAGTAAAATCTTTGTTCTCCACCTATACATTACTCTCCTTTTCAGTGTTGTTGTGCCATTGTTACTATGTTGTTGCTTGTAGTGGAGTGTTTTATCTTTTTAGCATTGTCTAGTGTGTTTGCATTTGACGTGGTGCCCTATAAATTTTGTAAATCCTTGTCCTTTGGGTTTCCTTTGGTTTGGTTTACATTCCTAGAGTCTTTCTAAATTCTCGCCATGTTTGTGTGGTGCATGGATCCCAAACTAGAGCCAATGTTGGTCATGTTCTTGCTCCTATCAAACCTGAAAGGCTTTTGGTTTTGGGACTTTGTTTGGGTTCAAGCTTTTCCAAGGTCATGTTTAAAATTTGGAAGCTGTGCTATATCTTTGCCTTGAGTTGGCCTTAAATCTATTTCCCCAAATGAATCAAAGTTTTACTTACAACCATAGTTTGCAGACTCGCGGGACTTGCCACGGACTCGCCACGACTCGCGAGTCCTGAAGCCCGCCGAGTTGACTCGACACAGACTCGCCACGACTCGCAAGTCCTGAAGCCTGTTGAGTTGACTCGGCACAGACTCGCGAGTTGAGTCCGCGCAAGTCCTTGGTCGGGACTCGCGGCGTGAGTCCTGAGGTTGGACTCGCGAGTCTCGACCAGGGACTTGTGTCGCACCTAGGACGTGCATAGAACACTCAAAAAACTCATTTTTTTCATTTTTTTCTCATTTTTACTCTTCTGCCTTGAAAAACACAGGTCTGCCATTGTAGCAGCAACTACTAGTTCTAGGCCTTCAAATTTGACTTTCATTAGGAGGGGAAAGAGGAGGATGTTATAGATTATATTTGGTTAATGTTTTCCTCATTTTGACATATGATTACATATAAACATTTATGATGCTGTTATACATTTTGAAAGTTTGAAACTATGATGAAATTTCAATTATTGAGTGTTTGATGATCATATGACATGTGTAATTTTTGAATTATGACAAATTGATAATCAAATTAGGCTCTTATGTTCTCTAAATGCATTAATTTCTTTGTTTTTTTAAAAAACTATGGTTTTTTTTTGCTGAGTCCTAGCTGAGTTTTTGTCATGAGTCCGTGCCAAGTCCCAAGTTCGAGTCCAATTTTGGGCTGTCGACTCCGCGACAGGGTCGAGTTTGCAAACTTTGCTTACAACTAGGTTGAAATTGTTCATGTCCCTATGTTGTTGTCGTGCCTAGATTTCATATTTTAATTTTTAGTTAAGCCTATTGTGTGAAAGATCCCTGATGGATCCTTTTGCTGAAATGAAGTATTTGTTTTTGTGATTTTATTTGTTTTATGATTTTTGTTTATTTTTTTGTGTTTTTTCAGACTAGAGAGGAGATGCAGAAGGGGTTTCAGTTTTCTTGAAATGTGTATTTGCCAAGATAGCAAATAGATATACATGCAGCTGCAATCTCAAATAAAAATGAACTAAAAATAAATATTAAATGATAGAAAAGCATCAGCTAAGAATTTGAGGCACATACCCATCAGATCTATATTTTATATTCAATGTAAAGCCTGGTTTGCAACCCTACTTGCATACAAAGATAGTGTTGGCCTAGAAGAGGCTATGCATGCAACTGAAAATGAAGGATCTGAAGAATAATGCTGATTTGGTACTGCTGCAAGCTTAGATCTGCAATAGAATGCCCTAGAATCTGTCCAATGGTACACAAAAGAAGACCCAGAGTAGGCCTCCCACAAGCATGAACTGGGTTGTCGTCCAATTCACCAAAATCCCTAAGAGTTTCCGTTCCCAAGAGACTGTATGCTGCTGCCCCCTTTCTCAGAGTTCAGAGCTGCCATGAAGCTTCAAAAATAAGATGCAAAAGATGCCTCCAAAAGCACTTCCAAAACACTTTATTCTTTTTCCAAGATGGGCGTCCACTTTAGGGTTAAGATGGCATCCAAAAAAGAATCTTTTAATGATTCTTTTCATTATTCAAAGACTCCCAAGTTGGGCGCCCAAGTTGAGGGCCCAACTTTTCATTAATAAAAAGCCCACCTTTTAACACAACATGTGTTAACTAGGAGGGGGTCACTTTATTAAATTTATTATGAAGTGATATTATTAATCACTTTAATTTATTTTAATTAAATATTAAAGCCACACTTTAATATTCAATTAATTATTCCAATTCCATCACCGGCCATTATGAACTGAAAACTGTTGTAGCCCGCGCCACTGGTGATGTCGCCACATGGCAGGCTAACTGACAGTGCCTTCCTAAAATTTAGGGATACCTCTTAAAAAATAGGAACTGTGACCAAAACTCCCAAAATGCTCCTGGAGGTCCCCTGATGCCTTCTGGTCAACTCTCGGTCAAACCCTAAAAAATATGAACCCTTCCTAAAAAATAGGAAACTGTCGCAAACTGTCTGGAAAGGCCTGTAAAGCTCCCTACCAAGCTCCACTGCCTCAGGATAGGTCCCCTAACCGCTCCGCTGACCTACGAGAACCCGGATGATAGGCCAACTCTCAAGTCTCTGCTAGACATAGCTAAAGAGGGGACATGACATTGTGCCATAAGTTGGCCATATACCTTGGTCACTTCATGGTTAAGCCGTTCCAAAAGTGTGAAGTCCCAGGTATGGTGCAAGTAGATGTCAAGTGTTTTAATCTTATAGGCCTTGTATCTTCTGGTGGTCTAGACTTTACCAAGTGGTGTCATTGGTGGCTCACATTGTAGTATTCCGCTTAGGATATTGTCTAAAATTCTGAATGCTCTGATACCATTGTAATATCCTGCCTGTCGAGATATTCGCTATTGAAAATTGCCTTGTCTATTTTTTTGGGGTTTTGTAGAATTTACCAGGAAATGCATAAAATTGCAAAACAAATGCCAATAGGGAAAATGCTGAAAGCAAATATATCAAATGATCATCTCAGATTATTTATTGCTTGAATTTACAATAAGATCATACCCGGGGTAACAACTTCTGATCAGCAAGTAAACCCTTGAATAAACGGATGAAATTCTTCTCCAATGAAGCATGAATGTGACCTCCGTTTGAAGCCACCAATGGATGCAGCTTTCAAGTGATCTTTCACACCCTCAGGTAGAAAGAACAATGAAGAATCTCCCTTCTCCACAGCCAAGAATGAAAATCACAGCGAAACCCTAGGTTTCTTCAAAGCCAAAAGCTCTCCAAATGAACAAGTGTTGAACGAATAATCAATAATCCTTTTGCTTTTCCCAATGCCTTTTATACTCTCCAACCAAAAGGTCAATTTCATGAGGCCTTTTAAAACATTAAAATAATGTGCACTTTATATTTTGACTTTATTATCATTAATGACCCTCCCTTATAATAGAGTCAACTTAAAACATTATAATATGCACTTTATAATTAATTATTAATAAAGTGTCACTTTATTAATAATTAAAATATCATAACTCCATAAATACTCATCATTACTCGATTCCGTCTGAACCAGGAAGTCAACCACTGCATCCACTGCGCCTCCAACTGCCTTATTAAAAATAGTAAGGGTCCCTCTCTAACATCCACTGGCTTACTATAAATAGTAAATCCCTCAAAACGGAACCAGAAACCTCTGAATAGCCTAGCCTCAGAATAGGCCAACAATCTGGAGAGGTAAACACTGCCATCTGCCACCTAAAGAGCTCCATAACGCCCAAACTGGACCCTCTAATCCCCCATACTAGCCTACAAGGGTCAAATGATAGGCTAATCCTCTAACTCTGATGCTCACGAACATGGGGACATTACACACATCCTTAAGCATTTGTTTGGCTTTGTATGGACTTGAAGGCACAAGTTAATTGGAATAAATATAATAATGGCTCCATGTTTGTAATGCACCAAGTTTGTGTCCTTTTGGTGACTTTGTGCTCCAATGGAGAAACGAACCCAATTTGGTTGAATCTAAGATTGCTTGGGCTTTGATAAGTTTCGAAGTTTGGGAACTCTGGTGCCTTGGTGGATCCAAATATATTGTATTCTAGTTTAATTAAATATTAGGTATAATTAGATATCAGATTTGGGTTTTGATAAGTTCTTCAAGGGTTGCTTTCTGCTAGGTGTTTGCCATAGTCGATATGAAGGCCCAATCTTAATTGGTTGACAACAATGTTTTATGTGTTGTGTGGATGACGTATTCAGTTGGGAAGCAATTGTTTTAAATATGGATTTGCTTATTTTAATGAAATGATCTATCTCGAGGGTAGTGTGAGCACATGCCAAATGTTAACTCCTCACATTATGTTGAATATCTAAGGCTTTTGGTTTCTTTTTAAGTCTTTTTTACCTTTGATGCCTTGGTGGACCCAATATTAGTTAAAACATGGCTTATAAAATGATAAATCCACCAATTAAAAGAGAAACTATTCAGGTTAGATCAACAAGAGGTATTGATGTTTTTGGTCGAAGGAATGTAGGTTTCTTTGGATCCAATGTAAGTTTTAACTTTAGTTCATATCGAAGGTGGTGCAAAGTGCAAAGGACTACCACATCTTGCATCCTTGCACCATGGCCGTCATCAAAGCTGAAAGTGATTTAAGTGTCCAAGGGGGTCTGATATATTTTGGACCCGATGTATGTATAAATCCGATTTTGTGGAAAGCATGGGTCTTGGTGTTGCTTTGAAGTTTGAGGTTTTATTATGAAATTTGTGGATCCAGTATGGTATTAAGCCCGATTTATTGTGAGATTGCATCCAAATGTAGTCTCACACCAAGTTAATGACTTTTTTGACATTTGATTGCTATGGGTGCAATAGTTTATATTGTCTAGATTGTTTGTTAGGGGGCCTCTATGAATAAAGTGGCTTGAGGTGATGTGGTAGTGTGAATAGGCATGCAAGTGCTTGTACACCTTTGATGTTTGTGGGTGATTTGCCAACTCCTGATTGGTTCTTGTTGTTAGAGTTGGCTATGATTGGAGCCACCCAAGATCTAGGACTTCATGAAAGCACAAGAGAGATCAAATGAGAGAATAATTCTATTTTATCAATGAATGCAAAAGATTGTTATAATGTACATGATATGCCTTGCTCATAAAGACAAGGATGAAATGTAGGATGGTATAGTCATGTGACAAGTGTCTTAATCCTATGACATGAGTCAACAATCGGATAAGATGCCAACTATCAACAACTAGAAACAACTAGAAACAACTAGAAACATCTAGTAGACTCACTAAGTCAACTTAACATGTGAATTATGTGTGAATATTATTTAATTAATAAATAGTTAAATAATATGAATTATTCACACAAGGGTAAACCGGATAGGTAACAACCTTGTTCACACCAACACCCCCTCTTAAGTGCAACTTAGGGAGTAGCTGACTAAAGCAAAGATGTAATGATGGGTCTAGACTACTAGGCCATGTTAAGTACCCATGTACAAACAATTCTCTCACAACCAGAGTAAAGGAGAAAAACCCGTAGGAAAAAAAACCCCTCTCCAAAAGAGAGAAAAAACAATGAAAGTGAAAGAAGTGATAGTAGGACTCAACATGACCCCTCAAGGACAACTTCTATCACATATGTACAATCACATACCCCACCATAGGAGAGCAAGTGTGAGACTATAGGTCCCCCCCACAATGAAGTAGCTCTTGTGCCGATGGTGAATCCCTGAAGATGAATGTTGGAAAGTGTCCTGTACCTGCAAACAACATTTCTCCCCTTAGGAAGAAACCAATCCAAAGGCTGATGTAGAAGAAACTCCATCTCCAAGAAGAGATATGAGGGAAAAAGTCTCATGATGGGTATCTCGGAAAACTGCTCAAATGTCCACATGTTAGGATCAAAGGATGGCATTATGCAATGAGGTGTGACCAATCCAAAAACCTGGGTAGACTCATGTAGAACAATCTCCAAAGACGAAGTAGATGGGATAATAGGTGTGCTGTAACTGTCATCAAAGAGGAGAGATATCCCCTCAAGTGTGTCCTCCAAATTTGCAATATGAGACTCACAAAACAAGTCTGATATACCTGCCAAGAAAGTATCCCACAAAGCTGTGTCTGAAAGACCTGAAGGATCCTGCTCAACTGAAGTAGAAGAAACCATGTTGATGTCAATCTCTGAAGAAGCAGGAGGTGGAGGAGGTGGAAGCTTAGCACTAGTCTCAAGAACCGAAGTAGATGAAAGAATTCCAAGGTTTAAGTGACCAAACTTCTCAAAAACACGATTCACACTTGATGCATGAGTGTGAATATCAATCTATGGATCTACATCATCAGAAGAAGCAAAATGGGAGAATGTATACAAGCGAGATGCATGATCAGCCATCCCAACAACAATGATAGCTCTACTCTCCAAGTCTCTTATGATCACTGAATCAGGAGTGAACTCAACTGTCTTGCCTACACCACAATGAGTATTCTAGTAGATGGAACGGAGATTGGTTGACAAGGAAGGTACACAACACATTATTGAAAGTACCCTGACCAATATCAATAGTCCCTTTACCAATTGCATGCATGTATGTATTGTTACCCATCAAAATATGTGGCAAAGTACATGACTCAAATGAAGAGAACATCCCTTGTGAAGATGCCATATGATGAGAAGCTCCAGAATCAATAAGCCATCTCTCTTACTGAAGACTTGTAGAAGCAAAGAGTGCTTCTCCTTTTTCTTTGTTTGTCCCATTGGCATTGCCTGCTGTCCCTGTCTGTGTAGATGATGATGGTGTCAAAGAAGAGGATGTACTAGGTGACATGGATAATGGCAATTTGATATTGTGCTTTTGAATAATGTGAGTCAACTCATCAATTTTCTTCTCTAAACACGTATGCTCATCATGTCCTAGTTTCTTGCAATATGCACACTTTGGTCTCTCCTTAGATGATTCCTCTTTAAGAGAGGATGAGGACTTAGGTGAATTGGTTGATTCTTTTGCTTGCTCATTGATCTTGAAATCCTTATTTTTTTGTTTCTTGCCTTTGCTAGTTGAAGCCTTTTGATCCTTTGAACCTTGATTAGCAAGAAGAGCTTGAGGTCTAGGAGACTTCAAAGTGCCCATGTGTACTAACTACTAACTTAGCTTTCTCCCTTGTGAGTGATGTGGCAAACTCATCAAGTGAAGGCATTGTGAAAGCTTTCCCAAGTGCATCCATAGTAGCATAAAAGGTAGAAACAAAAACTGAAGTCACGACCAAGCTTGGCAAGGATTGAAAACATCAATTGAGTGTCCCCTTTCTCAATTCCACATTGTTTGAGCTGCAATATAAGTGACTTTAGCTTTGTGAAGAAGTCTTCGATGCTTGCAAAGCCGGTTGGATTCAAACCAATTAATTCATTCTCAAATTTGAAACCTCTCACAGTATCTTGCTTACCAAAGAGATTTTCTAAGGTAGTCCACACTTCATTAGGTGTATTACAAGATTCAATATGAAAAAGGAGATCAGGAGAAATAGATAAGCATAGTGTTCAACAGCCTTGATCACATCTATTGTACCACTTTCTCTTTTCTGCAGTTGCTGTTGGTTCAATTTCTGTACCCATTGTTACTCTATGAATTTTCAAACTTCTTAAATGAATCTCCATTTTAGTTTTCCACTCATGATAGTTATATGGTGTGAATAGAGGAAGTTTGGTTTGATCCATGATACAAGAGTACAAAAAAGAACACAAGTACAACCCCCCTTTTACTCAATCATTGTAATATCCCACCCAGGTGGAATATAGCCAAACAAATTTTTTGCCTTAAATCTGTTCTGCTTTTTCTGATTGTTTTTTCTGAGTTTTATGTTTTTTGCATTTACTAGCACACATTCATGGATATATTTTGCCAATAATAGAAAATACGAAATATGCATAAACTGCTGAAATTTCCAGATTTTAATATCTTCTAAAATATTCAATGTTTTGATAAAATAACAAAGACCCAGTTGAGAAAATATACTCTAATATTTAAATCACAAATACCCAGAAAATCGTGTTGGCAAAATATGAAGATTTTTTACATACTGAGTTTGCTGTTATGAAAAGTACAGGCCTGATATGAATGCAATAGCAGCAATAAAAGCTTGAAATCTTATATAAATGGCTGCCAAGAATGAAGCTACAGATCTGCAATTAATTACTCCTCATTAATCTTCAAACCCTTGATGACATCTTTCACCTTTAAGCACAAATAGAACTCCGGAATGAAGCTCTCCTCAAGCAATGATTCAGCTGATCTTTCACAGCCTCAAGATTGCACACACAATGAAGAGTTTTCGTTCTCCAATGCTGATATGAAGACAATCTGCTGAAACCCTTGGTCTCATGCACACACTTCAAGAAATTCTCCAAAGAAAAGTCAAATGATCATTCAATAATAATCTGATTTGCTTTTTGAAACCTTTTATATTCTCAAACTCCTTAATAACATTTAAATCCTTTTTCAAATCCACTTTTAGGGTTTTAATAAAACTTTATATAAGTCTCATAAATGGGTGCTCCAATCCATGAAATATTAAATGTACTTTAAGTGATTTTAATGATGGGTCATGGCCCCATTGAATATAAAGTGACTTCAAAAACTTTATAATATAACTTCACTTGAGCACTTTAATCCATGACTTTATTATTTGACTTTAATATCATTATATGACCCCCCTTATAATAATAATTAATTATTATTAAAGATTACCTTTAATAATAATTAAAAATCACTTATCTCCATAATTAGACATCATTTTCCAATTTCATCTGAACTCGGGGGTTCACCATGACACCCTCTGTGCATCCAACCAACTTACCAAAAATAGCAGGGGTCCATCTCTATCAACCTCTGTCGGCTAAAAATAGCAAGAGCCTCCAACTCAGGACCAGAGACCTCTAAACAACCTTATCACCAGCTGAAACTGGGGAACAACACTGAAACCACCACATGACCAGATACCCTGCTATAAATAGAAACTCTGGAAAGATGACTTACTATAAATAGTAAGTGTGTAGAACTGAGTCCAACGAAGGCCAAACCTGAACCCATATTAAGCTCTGATGGAGAAAACACACTAAACTCTGCCAAAAGGAACCCTCTAACCATCTGAGTTAGCCTACGAGGGCCAGTGATAGGCTAAACCATCATAAAACAGGATCACGCTAAAAAGGGGACATTACAGTCCGCCCTCCCTGAAATTGTTTGTCCCCAAGCAATCTCTACTGCTAAGAAACACCATTCCACCGGAGGTCCAAAAGAAAGCTGTGAAATGTCCCTCGTGGAAACAAAACTGCTGCAGCACCAACATAAACTCAACCGTGCAAATATAGATAACAGACCAACTGTCCAAACCATGCGCACTGAAACTGTGCATCAAACTCAACTGATGTACATGAGAACCCAAGGTGAAATTGCAAACAATCCACACCATGTACATAGTACAATACTCACCAATGAACTCCGGCTGGAACCCTGATGCACACGAAGGATCCCAAACTCTGCAGTCACTACTCAGCTGAATGCCGGGATCCCAAATCACTCTGTAGAATGCCCAACTACTTGTCCACTGCACCCACTGGATAAAGACTGTACCATGCTCAATACTGCGGTGAACAACTACCACCACATAGCGCAATCTACTAAACAAAAGGATTCCTAGATCCCACAACCAGATTGGAAGTCCGCTATACGATTCAATCTCTGACTTCCACTGCTCTAATCTGATCCCAACCTCACCATGCTGAAAAAGGTGAAGCAAACCATCGGGACCCATCCAAACCGCAGTGTCAATTCTGACACCACCTAGATCCCAATGCAACTGAACCTCACATCCATCCGCCATGAAAAGACAAAAATATCTGGAAGCCTCCGCAACACAATATCTCTCTACAACCTCTGCGAAACTCCCATGGATGTGATAACTAACCAAGCCATCATGCCCACTGACACCATAATCTCCCTGAAACCCAGAAGTAGCAAACTCTGTAAGGTACTCATCCGCATGATGGTAATCCAACCTCTGATCGCGCAAATAATCTCCCGCAAACAACTGAGTCGGTTCTGAAGATGGCAACTCTCCATCCCTCAATGTATGGTACAAACCCTGAGCCAATCCACACCGATGCATCAACAAATCCTCCATGTGTGGACTAAAGGAGAAGTGATGAGCACTCCTCACTATGCAACCAAGATAAAATGCTCCCACCTCTGTCAATGGATGACCATCATAGGCGTGGGGAACACCTTCCTCGTCAGTCTCATCACTCACGACACTAGAATCAGAAGATGGCTCATGTCCTTGATCCTGAATGACTAATTGGGTAGGCATTCTAGCAACCCTCTCAGCAAAATCAACCACCTCATCACATGAGCTATCAATAACCTGCTCTGCATCATCTGTAAGGGGACTATCCTCAATAACACCTGAAGTAACATATGGTTCTCTGCTACTCTCACCCAATGCACTAAACCCATCTATGTCACCTACACCAGTAAGAGTAATGGATGTAGTCACATCCTCAATGTGCCCCTCACCACTATCCGTGGGTATATGCTCCTCACCAACTGCTGCCATAGAAACTTGAATTGTATCTGTAGGTGGTGAAGATTGTGCCAGTCTCAGTGCCATGGTAAGCTCATCTATCCGCAATTTTGACTCTTGAAGGGCTGTCTGAGCGCTCTTCAAAGAGTCCATGGTGACTTCTAGCTCATATGTGAGCTCATCAACCTCCTCCTCCTTCCCTTTAAGAGCATCATAACAAATCCCGTCCCACTTGAGAAGGTAATCTCGATCAGATAGTAACAGTAAATAATTATTCTTCATTATCCCAATCGCTTCTCTAAGTGTATAAAACTCTGTAAGGGAAAGTCCACTACCATCGTGCTCATCCATCTCAGGAGTACTCCAACCATAGGTTGCCAACATCTGTCGAGCAACATCAAAATGTTCCAAGGCTGTAGCAATCATATTATCATTAACCTTCAATTCCCCAGCTAAATGATGATACCCCTGTGACACATCACCTCCACACAAATTTTTTGATTTATAATCAGCACTATGATAAGAGGTTGAATCATCATCACTTACTATTTGGTAACTATCAATATGTGTGCCTTCAACTCTGCACACATCCTCAACTAAGGTACCGTTGTTATGTACCTCATAGGATGGCTCTAATGGCATGGTAGAAGCTGCTGATTTGACAATATCTTCACACACTTCTTCTTCCAAAGCATCTGCAATCCATCCATAGAGTGAACCTGGGACTCATCGCCAATAAGTGAATTCCTTAATTCATTTTCTAAGGTCTGATTTGCAAAATCAGACTTGTTGTGGCTTGAATCCTCATCACATAATTCATTTTTAACACCCAAATCTTGAGTGTCAATGTTAGGGGACACCACACATCCATCATCTTCACGAGAAATGGCTGCTATCTCATGAGTAAGCTCGACATTATGACTGCTGTCATAAAACAGAAAACTAGGAGCTACATCATACTTATCTGTAGTGTCCTCAAGAGACTCAACCAAAACTTCATCCTTTGCTAACTGTCCATTGCTAAGTGCTGGTTCAAAGGGTATCTTCATAGGAAAATTGAGTGTATCATGTGCCATAATTTCTGCCCCATGGCTGCAAGGTAAATCTGCATGTGTATAAGTCTCCTTAATCTCAATGGCTTCATTATGGGATCCTCTTGGTCCTTCCAAATGATGTGACTCATGAACACCAACATCCTCATGCAACATGTGCATCTCCAAATCTGCCTTCTTCGTGGCTTCTTCTTCAATGCATCTATGTGTCACAACAAGGTCTTCCTCAAGCTTCTTTACCTTAGTATCTGTGCATTGGTGGTTAGGCTCCCAAAATCCTTTGCATGAGAAGCATAGATTTTGTCTTCTCATTTGGTTCCTGCTCATATTAGGAGGTCCTGTAACCTGTTCATTGAGTTTAGATGTAGAACCATCATTATTATATGAATTGAAGGTGCCATCATACTTGCTCACATTGTGACCATGACTGAATTTTGCCCCTTTAGATGAAATTTCCGCCTTATACACCCTCCTAATATACTTAATCAATCCAATCTTTTTAGGACTCAAGGTGACAAAGTTTAGAAAATCATTAAAAGAGTACCGTGCTTTAAAATCATCTCGCATACTCTGATAGTCTTCAAAGAGTCGAGGGGCTTCCCGTTCATAGCTTTCCCTGAACTTAATGTCGTCTTGTTCAATTTCTTCTCTGGATTTCCCTACAATACTGTAGTAACCCATAACTGAACTGATGAGTGCTGGTCACTCAAATGATGCTAGATGTTAATTCACTGAATATTTGTTTTAACCCACAAACATGCAACCATTAAGACTAACATGCAAGTGCTGATCACTAACATGCAACCTCAAAACTTGACATGCAAGCATATGGGTGTTCTCCAAATGGACATGCAAGTACTAGGTACTAACATGCAACTGCAAATACTGACATGCAACTGTTCAAACTTCTGATTTCCCAACAGGATGGCAGGAAACCGCTCTGATACCACTGTAATATCCCTGACGGATATTGGCTAAAATTCTGAATGCTCTGATACCACTGTAATATCCCACCCAGGTGGAATATAGCCAAACAAATTTTTTGCCTTAAATCTGTTCTGCTTTTTCTGATTGTTTTTTCTGAGTTTTATGTTTTTTGCATTTACTAGCACACATGCATGGATATATTTTGCCAATAATAGAAAATACGAAATATGCATAAACTGCTGAAATTTCCAGATTTTAATATCTTCTAAAATATTCAATGTTTTGATAAAATAACAAAGACCCAGTTGAGAAAATATACTCTAATATTTAAATCACAAATACCCAGAAAATCGTGTTGGCAAAATATGAAGATTTTTTACATACTGAGTTTGCTGTTATGAAAAGTACAGGCCTGATATGAATGCAATAGCAGCAATAAAAGCTTGAAATCTTATATAAATGGTTGCCAAGAATGAAGCTACAGATCTGCAATTAATTACTCTTCATTAATCTTCAAACCCTTGATGACATCTTTCACCTTTAAGCACAAATAGAACTCCAGAATGAAGCTCTCCTCAAGCAATGATTCAGCTGATCTTTCACAGCCTCAAGATTGCACACACAATGAAGAGTTTTCGTTCTCCAATGCTGATATGAAGACAATCTGCTAAAACCCTTGGTCTCATGCACACACTTCAAGAAATTCTCCAAAGAAAAGTCAAATGATCATTCAATAATAGTCTGATTTGCTTTTTGAAACCTTTTATATTCTCAAACTCCTTAATAACATTTAAATCCTTTTTCAAATCCACTTTTAGGGTTTTAATAAAACTTTATATAAGTCTCATAAATGGGTGCTCCAATCCATGAAATATTAAATGTACTTTAAGTGATTTTAATGATGGGTCATGGCCCCATTGAATATAAAGTGACTTCAAAAACTTTATAATATAACTTCACTTGAGCACTTTAATCCATGACTTTATTATTTGACTTTAATATCATTATATGACCCCCCTTATAATAATAATTAATTATTATTAAAGATTACCTTTAATAATAATTAAAAATCACTTATCTCCATAATTAGACATCATTTTCCAATTTCATCTGAACTCGGGGGTTCACCATGACACCCTCTGTGCATCCAACCAACTTACCAAAAATAGCAGGGGTCCATCTCTATCAACCTCTGTCGGCTAAAAATAGCAAGAGCCTCCAACTCAGGACCAGAGACCTCTAAACAACCTTATCACCAGCTGAAACTGGGGAACAACACTGAAACCACCACATGACCAGATACCCTGCTATAAATAGAAACTCTGGAAAGATGACTTACTATAAATAGTAAGTGTGTAGAACTGAGTCGAACGAAGGCCAAACCTGAACCCATATTAAGCTCTGATGGAGAAAACACACTAAACTCTGCCAAAAGGAACCCTCTAACCATCTGAGTTAGCCTACGAGGGCCAGTGATAGGCTAAACCATCATAAAACAGGATCACGCTAAAAAGGGGACATTACAATCATCACCCCCTAACAAAAAATGATTGTGGGACTTTATGATCAGTCTAATTACAATTGCCACAAACCAAAACAACAAAGTGGTCTTTGATTTTGGTACAATGCAAAAGCCAAAAATGGGCTAAAATTGAAAGTACAATTTTTGAGCAACACTGAATCAAACTGATTGTAGATCTGGAAAGTACTCGAAAGATTATGCACTTTCAAAAAAAAATTTCACCAAAAAATGTTACTGTATGAGCCCGAACGAAGCCTTTGAAGTTCTGAAGACGGGAACTGTTGAGGTATAGTGATGAAAAACTGCAATTTCTGGAAAAACTAGGCACCAAAATCAAAATCTAATTCCATCACTGCGAAGCCTGCGAGATTCTAGCCCAAATAAAAAAAATTACATGAAAAACGGAGCAAAATTGAGCAAGATATGAGCCGTTGAAGTTGGATTATCAAATAAAAAACTCCAATGAGAGGGAGGCCTAATTGGGCCAAGCCTGCTAATGACGTCAACAGTCGGATTGTTGATGTCAGCAGAATCAACGACATAATCTTTGAAGATTCCCCAGAATATTCCCCAAGATTTGCCAAAAAGATGACGTGAGCGGCTGGAAAGGTGATGTCAGTAGGTCGCCGCCAAATGATGATGTCAACAATGTATAGTCACTGGGAAAATTGTACGATCGCCAGAAAATGATGTCATCGTCAGAAAGGTGATGTCAGCTGCCGTATTATGATGTCATGCTGACGTTAGCAGACAATTTTTTCGCTGGTGGATTTGCACAAAACCGCTTGGAAAATCTCAAACCGCCCTTTCTGTGGGCGAAAATTGCCAAATGTTTGGCGGAAACTGCTTTCAAGAGTCACGAAACCGTCGAAAAATTAGCAGAAACCACCTTTTGCAAGCGGAAACTGCTTTCGGGAACGGAAACCACATATTGATGCCGAAAACTACCTATTTTGTTGGCGCAAATTCCCTGTATGGTGCGGGAAACTGCCTGTTCTTGGGCCGAAATTGCTTACCGGCCAAAAAAAGTGGTTTGGCGGGTTGTAAAGAGCCTGTTGGTGGTTTTCCTTCGTCGCTAGGGTTTTTAAATGTTACTGGTTGAGATTTAAACTGAGTTGTCGAGGGTTTTATAACTGTTGTCGGGTGGTTTAGCTGCTACGGGTGGCTTTAAGCCTGCCGACTAGGAGAAGCTGCCCGAGCCACTAGTAGTTGGCGGGCGGTCTTTAATCAGTGCCCACCGGTAGATAAAAAATCCGTCGGTTTTAAGTCTGTGGGGGGATCTGCTGGGGCCCACGCCACGTTGTGCCCAGTGAAGGTAGAGGTACCCTGCGAGTACCTGCAGGTGCAGGTACTACCCTGTAGAAAAAAAATTGTGCAGAAAATAAACCCGAAGATTATAAATATAACCAGCGATTAAATATTTTACTCGTTGAACAAAGAAAAATGCGGCTGATTCGTTGATGCAGGCACCTGCGTAGGAACAAAGATTCTGCCTTGACCCCTGCGGAATATTTTGCGGAATCTGTTCGTACGACTGAGGGGCAATTTTTTTTGGCCTTTCGCTCCAACTTTGACCAATTTTGACAAAATTACAATCGATCTTGGGGTTTTTGGGCCTCCTGAGCGCGATGGCAGGGTCAGATTTGACCCAAAGTGCTCTGAAAGATCAAGTACATACTGGATTTGACATGCACCTCCCAACTTCAAACCCTCATAGATTTGGCCTCCTATGTCCGATCTGGACGAAATTAAAGGCAATCTTGACTATCTTGATAAGGGGATGAATGCAATGTTTTTTCAAGTCTAATTAATAGCGAGGTGAGGTTCGGGTTTTAACTAAGGTGTATTTGAGGTATGTTTATGGTGTTCACAATGGTTTTAGAGGGTTTGAGTACCATTGATCCCCTGATAGCTTGCAATCAATTGTCTCCAAGTGGCAGTATTTCATTGGTTTCTTGATATCTAAAGATTGGTTTGATGGGTATGTTGTGGTTTTGAGATAGCTTGATGACCATTGGTTTATTTCTCAAGAGTGTGCCAAGATTGTGCCATTTGGAGAATGTTGTTGACTCACTAGTGTGTCGAGGGATATGGGAGTGCACGTTTGTGTTTGTGGAAGGGCCATAAACTATTGATCTTTCCTATGGGCTATCTTAGTTGTGGACTTATCTTAGGCATTAAAACTTGTTAAACTACTAGTTTCACCCTAAGATTGAGTTTCGATTAGAACAAGAATTTGTGGGAGAGATTTGTGCTGATGCCAATGGTCAATTTAACTCCGAGGTTGTCTAAGTTGTGTAGTTTATGTGTTGAGTTGGAAATCCTTAGCTTGCCACTACGGATGGCGAGTCATCATGGAAATTGTTTTTTTTTTTTGGTTTCAAACTGCTATTCTATTTTCTGTTGTGGAGCTTGTGCCTGGATGATGCAGATGAGGACAAATGTATGTCATTGGGTGATTCAGATTTGTTTTTTGGAAGTTTTGCTCCCCAGTTTTGGTTCTTTTGCCATTTTTATGTTTCCTAGTGTCATTTGTGTACTCTGTGGTTTCAAATGCTGTGTTTAGGTTATAAATTTATGCTAGTTTTGTGGGTAAATCTTTGTGAAGGAAATAACTATAAATAACTCTTTAGAGGTCGTTCCTCCATTGTTAGCATCACACTTTTGGGAATGATTGTACATCTTTGGGTTCATATTTGTTTTTCTCTTGTTAATTTATGATTAGTCTTTGGTGTCGAGAGTGGATCCTGTGGCAGAGAAATACCTGGTCACTAAATGTAAAAACCTTTTCATAACTAACATAAGGGGTGCATTGGATCAGCAATGGATTACTAAGTATTCTGCCTATATTTTATGAATGAATTTGCACGTAGATTGACTGGATTTTTGAACAAAATCTTGTTTAGTTGTTAAAAAATTTACATCAAATCTTAGCATATTGTTAATTCTAGACTATGTTGCCAATGTTCAAGGCACCAGTCATAATTAGGCATTTGATCATGTTTAAAATCTTTAAAATCTTTGGTTCTAGCTTAAACTATTGCTTGTCTGGTTTACCAGGGTTGTAAGAAGGTTAAAATTGAGTGCATCTTTGGCAAAGTTCACTGGCTTCATCTCTGTGATAGAACCTTGTTAAACCTGTTTTTTTTTTTCTGTTGTTTTGAGATCCTGATTTGCAATAGTTTTTTGATATTAGGGATGAAAGTGGGTTTTTGAAAGGGCCCAAACCCTTTTACAATTGGGACACAAAAGTACAGCAGGTCCTGATCACACAACTAATAATAAACAGGATTCCACAAGAAATGGAATACCACAGAATTAACCGGCAGCAAAACCCAACTGCAACAGCAGAATTATAGCACAGAGACAACGGAAAATTTACTACAGGACATAAGTTTTAAGCTCTTTATTGCATTCCATTCATCCTTGAGGAAGCCCAGCTGTTCCTCCATTGACCTCACTGTCCATTCCATTCATCCTAATTTGCAATATTAGTATGCTAGTATGAGGGGTATTTAGTGACAAATTATAGGGTTATCCATTATTCTCATGCATAGGGTATATATTATTTTTAATTGTCTTGTAGGATCTCATGAGAATACCCTCCTTGATTATGCAGAACCTAAAGTGAAAAAGGGTTGCTTTTGTTAAAGGCCCAAATCCTCTTGTGATTTAATCACGAACTTTGTCTAAAGCCTGGCTTGATGTTCCCTGGGAGCTAGTTTTTAGGTGATTTTCTAGGGCTATAGGTGGTGAGCTTGGAGCAACAACACCACATATTACAATACTCTTTTTTAGGGAGATTGTGAGGTTGCATGGGTTGACGAGGAGTATTGTCTTGGACTGCAATACCAAGTTCATGGGTCATTTTTGGTGGACACTGTGAAGAAGATGAACACCAAGTTGAACTTTAGCTCATCTTATCATGCACAGACTGATGAACAAAAAAAGGTAGTCAACCACAACTTGGAGTTCTGTGGGAGTTAGTTTTAAGGTGATTTTCTAGAACTATAGGTAGCAAGCATGGAGCACCAACGCTGCATATTACAAGTCTATTTTAGGGAGATTGTGAGGTTGCATGGGTTGTTGAGGAGTATTGTCTTGGACTGCAATACCAAGTTCATGGGTCATTTATGGTGGACACTATGGAAGAAGATGAATACCAAGCCGAACTTTAGCTCATCTTATCATGCATAGAGTAATGAAAAAAAAGAGGTAGTCAATCACAACTTAGGAAATTTGATGAGATGCTTTAGTGGGAGGCAAGCCCAAATAATGGGATCTTTTGTTGGTGCAAGAAGAATTCACGTACAATAATTTGGCGAATAGGAGTATTGGAAAAACATTTTTCCAAGTGGTGTATGGGAGTAGCTGAAGAAGAGTTGCCAAGTTGCAGAGTGCAACTGAAACCCATACCAGGATTGTTGAAGTGAAAGAGTTTGCCATACATATATAGGATGTTCAGCAACAAGTTCAAGAGCCTTTGACCAAGTGTAGTTAGAAATATAAGCAACATGCCAACTAGAAAAGGAGAGTGAAGGAATTTGAAGAAGGTGACTTAGTGTTGGCACATCTCAGAAAAGAAAGGTTCCCAAGGGGGGACATATAACAAGTTGTGTTGGAAGAAATTGGTCCATGCGGAGTGCTGAAGAAGATTCAGCCAATATAAGATTGAGTTGTCACAAAATTTGGATATCTTTTTAATTTTTAAAGTAGCTAATCTATATAGCTTTCATGTAGATGGAAGTCTAGATGAAACAAACTAGAAGAAAATGATACCAGAAAAGCAGAAGGAAGAAATTGAGTGCATATTGCAGAAAGGAATAGCCAAGAGGACCAGAGGCAAGAAGTATATCGAGTATTTGGTCAAGGGGAAAAACAGAGCCGTTGAAGAAGCAACATGATTGAAACCAGCAAAAGTCAGGCCGCTATGGTTACAACTTACAATTTTGAGGGTTCTTTAGAAGATTTATGAGCAGGGGTTCACTTTCTTACGTAGGGTGTCTGATGCACGAGCATCTTAGGTAATAAAGCAATCTTGCATCACCAAAAACAAAGATGTTAGTTTTTCTTAGTCAGTTTGTTCATTTTGCAGTTTTCTTCATGTGTGTTTAAAGTTAGAGTTTGCAGTTTGTATGTAAGTGTTTTGTTGTTTGTTGTTGCCTACGGTAACATGAAGTCAATTGGGTGTGGCATTCTTGCCACACAGGTACATAGTTGGTTTTGGAACAACTTTCTTCCTTGCTGAATAGTATGAATCTTGTGGTATTGGCTTGAACATGACTGCTGTCCAAAAGTTGCTTGTTGTCTCTTTAGGCATGGAACTTCATGACTGCTCACCCGGACACATGATAAAATTAGGATACCTTGATTATCTCAATATTTATGCATGGAGATCACTTTCCTACATGCACACTTGTTTGTATGCTGACTTCAAATTTGGACTTGCTAAGGATGCTTGAATGCTTGAGCTGCTGACATGTGTCTCAAATATCTTCTGTCAGGGATCTCTTCTAATGCATGCCATGTCACGATGTCAACAGTCAAACTGACTCATTGAATCTTGGAACGTTGATACACACCATCCAAGGGTTGGTGGATCCTAAATCCATGCCATGCCTACATGGATAATTACAGCACAGACCTGAATGCGACCATTTACTACAGAAATGTAATATGGAGATAACATCTCATTGAGATCATATCTGGGTTATCATGTTAAAGTGCTCCTTGGTCAAATTCTTCAGCATGATAAAGTTAAGAGTTTTTCCACCATGATGGTCAATGCACTCAAACACAACAGGAAAAGAGATAAATTTACTAAAATTCAAATGCTGGTCAGTACGGCTTGAAAGTGAAAGATAAAAAATTGACTACCCCCTTAGTTTGCTTAAAATGAAAGTACAAAAATACATAATTGAAACTATATAAATCTGATCTATAAAAGCAAGTATAAGGGCTCGGAAATGAAAAGTGTAAACAAATCTAGGTTACAGGAAAGAAAATGGAAGATGAAGTTGTTGCCTCTAGAAAATGTCAGATCTGATGCCGGAAATGGGTTGAGGAGGCCGGGACAATGGTCCTGGGTGAAAATGAGTTTAATTAGAGAATTGTGAAAATCCAGGCGCTACTGCTTGACAAACTTGGGCATTGCAGATTGATAGCCATGGGCGTTGCTGCTTGCTAGATCTGGGTGCTGTTGCCTGTTGGACTTGGGTGTTGGTGTTTGTGTACACAATAACCCTAACATTTTCACAAGTTGCTCGCCTAAAATCCCTAATAACTTTCCTGCTTGCAGAATTTTCTTGTCATGCTCTAGATCTGAGATTTTCTTCACTGAAGTTGGGGACAAGAGGAAAAGGGTGCTATTTGGGAGACTGCCTCAATCAGTCTCCTAGGATGGCATTTTCAGCCTCAACAGTAGCACTATGGGAAAAGTTGAGTGCATACAACCTAGTGATGGTGATAATGGTGGCGTGTGTAGAGTTTAGTGATCTACAACACAAATCCTAGAGGGAAAGCTATACTATAGTGGTGTGAGAGAGTGATGGAGGATAATAGGGTCATGAGGAACACAAAAAGTACGAAAAATGGAGAGGGATTGGAAGGAGAAAGACTTTGATTTGAAACACTAGGTTTTCAACAAGGCAGTGCAGGCTAGGGTTTCACAATAAGTTGGGAAATTGAGATCTATGGCTTCAATGGAGGAAATTTGAGGATCAAAGGATGAAGGTATGGAGAAGAGAGATCTCAAGAGGACTTGGGATTCTATGGCTATAAGGGCTTCCAAATCTTCAATCTTTAGAGATATTCCTTGCTGCCCTGCACAATAATGGAGTCTCTTAAAAATTTGAGAGAGAGAGAGAGAGAGAGAGAGAGAGAGAGAGTTTACAGTAAGTTTTGGGTGAGTTGACTGTTGAAAACTTAGAAGGATTGGGGCATGAATAGTTTCCAAAAGTCAGATTTTAAAATTTGAACACAGACATGAACACCTACCCAGCGTTGGTGTCCACAGGTAGTCAAGTTTTCAAATTTTCAAATTTTCGGGGATGATTGGTAAAGGGTTCCTAAGGTTGGGTCTCCATGTTTCACCTTTCTATGATCAAAGAAAGGTTAGAAATGAGGTCAAATGGTCTTAAAACATGACTATGGGATGGACACCAAATGAGTGCAGAAATGTAAGAAAAGTTGCAAAGTAGACAATTTTTGACCTTACAGAAAGTTGAAGTTAAGGTCAAATCAAGTCAACACAAATAGTTTCAGTCAAGTTACTTGTCAACTGGGGATTTTGCCTGCTTGGTTTTTGTATTAGGGGCTTGAAGTTTTAGTGAACTGGATCATTAATCTACATATATTTAATAATAATCATTGTAATTCAAACAAAGGTCATGTCATGGTGGTCAACCCAATTAAACATAATTAAATGAGACAAGATTTGAAAGCTCCAAGCAGGTTGGCCACAAGAGACTTTTGGGGTTTGGACCCAATTTGACCTGACTTTGGCTTTAATGATTTCATCCTTCTAAATTTTAAAAGAAATAAAAATGATAATGTCATAAATGATTGGATGATGGTATAAAAATGTCAATATGATTTTTTGTCTTCTTTATCTTCAAAATTGAGTGTTCTGCCTGGTTTCTGCCCTAAGATTGTCTTCCATCACTTTGAGGATATTGTGCCAAGTCATATCTTCAAAGTGAAGTGCAGGCCTGTTTTGGGGTGTAAAAACTTCATGCATACCAAATATCCTTGTCCATAGAATGCAACTTTGTGATGCTCAACTCATCTTGAATTTGAAAATGCAATCGATTAAACTATCTAGTCGTAGCTTGTTCCACATCTTCAGACATGTTAATTTGTATCGATCATCTCATAAAGAGTTGTATATTCTATTGCACTAGCAAATCTTCTTTTTTCAAAATTTTAAGTTGTCCGAATAGGACCTGATGATAGATAGAGTAGTTATTTGACCTTCAAATAATCAAGCATATTTTACGCCAGTTTGATTGTTTGCTTAAATTGTCTGATTCAACCCTTTTTCAAGTAAATCCAACATAAGGCTGCATGGGATTTTTTGTCAGAACAAATTTCACAATTGTTAGGTAATGTTCAGCTATGTACACCTTTACAAAAAACCATCAGTTCATAACAAACCTATGCATACAACTGGAAAGATCTTTTTGAAACTCTGATACTCACTTCATTCAAATCCCTTTCATCAATATGATTTGTCAAACACTTCAAGTTGATTACTGTTGCTTCTCCATTCTCAAGGAACTAAGGTGTCACTTTCATCCATTTCTATCATAAAATAGGAATTCAATAATTTCAAAGATGCTCAATTTAATTTTCCCAGGTTCATGATTATTTTTGGTCTCTAATCCAAATAAGGATAAAAATGAAAAAGTTTGTTTGAAATTATTGCAAATAACTTAATAAGTCATTTTGTTGGTCACGAAAAGTCATCCAACTCTGAAAAGATTAGTTGATCAAAGGCACTTGTTTCTTCAAACTTAAGTCTAGGCTGATAAACATGAGCTGTACACAAGATCAGCTGCATAAAACTGGTCCATAAATTGTAGTGTTAGTCAATTGTACTACAAATTAAGTCTGTGCTGTCAAGGTTTATTCAAATGTCAAATGTAATAGACAGATTAATTCGAATATGGCAATTAATAAACAAAATACTCCCAATGCCTCTGGTAGGGGCACACTACAAATAGTTTGTTTGAGAAATATCTGATTTTGTGACAATAATTTTACCACTAGTGTTCAAATGAATATTCACCATTGTCTGCTAGTCTGCTTTAATAATAAGAAGCTACATCGCTATGAAAAGTAAATTTGTAAGCCTAGGATTAAGATGACCCCTTGCAAGGTACACTGCAATAAATGCCAATAATATTATAGTTGTGCTTCATGTGGTGTGTAGTTAAAGTCACCATCTCATAAGAACGTTTATAAGAATTATCCGAATTTGTTGTAGGCCATATGGATCTTTAAACTTTATAATAGATTAGTTGGTTGAAGGCAGCTATTTCTTCAAATATTATTTTGGGTTGTCTAGTGAAATTGCATATGAGATCAGTTACAAAAATCTGTCCATAAACTGTAAATATATTAATTATAATGCAGACGGAGTCTATTTATGCTAGGTCCAATTCATATGTCAAATGCAAGGGATGGCGGAATCAAATCTTTAATAAAAATTTTCAATATGCTCCCAAGATTTCTAGTAGTGGCACTACAAATAGTTTTCTAAAGGAATATAAGATTTTGTGATATTAGCATAGATAATGTTCAATTGTACATATGCCAATGATTACTAGCCTGCTTTAATGATAAGAAGAAGCATTATAAACACTGAAATAATTGGCCCTCTTGCAAGGTACATTATGGTTAAGGACAACAATTTTTTGACTGAGTGACAACAGTTTCATGAACATGAGGCAATAAAGAGAATGAGTTTCCATTAGAATAAGCACGACTATCAAGGAGCCAAGAGCATCTTATGTTTTGGTGGAGTGCCAACAATTTCATGAGCATTAGACAATCGAGAGAACAAGTCTCCATCACTCTAGGTGTGGTAATCAAGGAGCCAAGAACATCTCTTTTGGCTGAGTGACATCAATCTCATGAGCATGAGATAATAGAGAGAATGAGTTTCCATCACTACGAAGGAGCCAAGAACATCTTATAGGTAGATAAATATTTAACATCTGCTAAAAATAGTAACAGTCGACTAATAAAGGATGCTTCCATATTGTTTTGTTTGAGGTATTGTTGGCCTTGCAATAATCAGATGTGCGTCTACCTTGATGCCCTGTGTCCATCCAAATTAGACATCTCTTTTGGCTGAGTGACATCAATCTCATGAGCATGAGATAATAGAGAGAATGAGTTTCCATCACTACGAAGGAGCCAAGAACATCTTATAGGTAGATAAATATTTAACATCTGCTAAAGATAGTAACAGTCGACTAATAAAGGATGCTTCCATATTGTTTTGTTCAAGGTATTGTTGGCCTTGCAATAATTAGATGTGCGTCTACCTTGATGCCCTGTGTGTCCATCCAAATTAGACATTCTCGTAGTTTTCATAGTTACTAGGGGTTCTTTTGTTAGATGTGTATAAATACTATGAATGGTTGCACCTAGCAAGATCATCAAATCTTGTGGTGATTAGGATGTGAGATTGTGGGACTATTTATATAAAGCTTTTTTGCGTGCAATAAAGTTTAGTATATATTGACCATGTTTTTGGCCTTGTTTCCTTCAAGGAAGTATGTTGGATGCTCTGGCTCTATAAGATGGTAGACCGTTTCTAAAACTATAATATATAAATTTTTGATGTTTCGTAATTGTTGCAAGGAAAATATATAGATTCATGATAACATTTTAGTAGTTCTATTATAATCAGAGACCTCTATTTAGTTTTCATAGTTACTAGGGATTCTTTTGTTAGATGTGTATAAATACTATGAACCTAGCAAGATCATCAAATCTTGTGGTGATTAGGATGTGAGATTGTGGGACTATTTATATAAAGCTTTGTTTTTGCTTGCAATAAAGTTCAGTATATGTTGACCATGTTTTTTGGCCTTGTTTCCTTAAGGAAGTATGTTGGATGCTTTTACTACAAGATGCTAGACTCTGCAATATTTTGATGTCTGTCATTGTTGTGAGGAAAAGATATAGATTCATTATAAGATTCTATTAGTTCTATTATAATCAGAGACCCATATTATATGGCAATCTTAACTAGTAATGTGTATTAGAAATAACTGTTTTCAATTGTATCTTAATGAGTACGAGCAATTTCAAGATCTATTTTGACCTGCAGAACTTAAGGTATTTGAAGAAATTTATCTTATAATGTGTGGGAAGCTTGGAAGTTCAGAAGGATTCCATCTTGAAAAGAAAGATTCCATCCATGTTTAATGGCAAAAGAATTTCAAGCAATATTAATTTCTTGTTCCCTTTAAAAATGCCTATATATTTGTGAGATTATGATGCGTGTTTAACAAGGAAAGAGAGATTGATCTCTTCTTTTTGTAGGTTGTTGCTTGTGGAGTTGCAGTTAGGACATACAATTTCGGTGCAACAGACTTTAAAGAAACACCAGTGTACAAGGAAGCTATTGAGTCTCAAGGATTATTTGAAGAGGCACCCGAAACACCTGAATCACAAGTTTTTGAAACCAATCCAACTGACATTGCACCCTCTCCTTAGTAATTGCTTCCATCGTATCTAGACAAATACACACCCAATATGATAATTTGACTGAACATCTTTATTGTTATCATATTTGCCTCATATTTGATTACAAATATGTGCTCACTAGTTAATATAATCGAAAACTATAATACGGATTTTAGTGAAATATAGTGCAGAACTAGTGAAGTGTCCATGAAATGTATAGTTTGATTCTAGTCATTAATTCGTTTTGGTATACTTTTGCGAGTCACGCCAGAAAATTTTTAATTGCCTTAGAAGAAATTTATTCTTGTATAGTGTGGGAAGCTTACCAGCTTAGAAAAACTTACATGAAGCAATTTATTCTTGTATAGAATGGGAAGCTTGCAAGCTTAGCAAAACTTCCATCTAAATTCAATGCTTGGTGGCAAAAGAATTTCAATCTATCTTAGTGCTTATTAAATAAATGTCTAGATATTCTTGAGATTATGATTTCCTTAACAAGGAGATAGTAATTGATCTCCTCTTTTATGACTTATCTTAACAAGGAGAGATAGATTGATCTCTTCTTTCTACACGATGTTCGTTAAGCTACAACCTATTCACATAATTATGGGTTTTTGCCTTTATCTAGTTGAAATATTTTATATTAAAAATGGGAATTGGTAATTTTTGAATACAATTTATTTCTATTTTGGAAGATAAACAAATGTACTAATCAAATGAATTAAATCATTGATGAAAAAAACATAGATTAAGTGCTTAAAGTTAACCAATTTTTAATGATAGATTAGCATATGTGCAACATAGCAAACTCAAGTACATAAGATAAAAATATAGAGGAGCAATTACCATATAAACTCAAGTACATAAGATAAAAATATAGAGGGGCAATTACCATATAAAAATATACAATGATATTAGTAGCTTCTTGCACAAGCTACCTCAGAAGTTAAGTTGAGGACCCTTTCTTGCCAAGAGCCCGGTTAAGTTGAGGACCCTTTCTCAGAGCCCGCTCTATAGCCTCCCACCCACCCCTGAGGCCCTTCGACATAGGCCATTAGGACAACCGCTAGATACTATCCTGGATGGCCAGCAAGCATGGATTATGCAGTCGAGCCCAACTATATGGAGAGAGTAGTTATCGGATCAGCCTTCAGGGAGGGGGTGAAGGCTAGACCGGTAGTTGATGAGGTGAGAGGCAAGTGTTCCCATCCAAACGAAATAGCATCGCTGGCCCGAGCCCCATAAAGGGGCAACTTCCCATGGTTATTGCAACATTATGAAATATAAGCTTGTGCTCAAAATAACTTAAAAAAAAAAAATCTTGAATGTTGTTTTACAAATATGTTGTTCATATGAATATCAATGTGAGATGAATACAAGCTCTTTGTGAGCACATACACTAGAAACCACCTATGGAAGACCAAGAATCACTACTTAAATTCACATTATTTAGAAACCATATTCAAATTAGAAGCTAACTATGGAAGATCAAGAGTCACCACTTAGAATTCCACATTAGATGTCCCTTATGGGGATTTGAACATGGGTCTCCACAATGAGAACCCAATGCTTCAACCAATTAAGCACAAACCTTTGAACCAAGATAACTCTTTTGTAATGATAACAATATTGTTGTGTATGAACATCGAACGCCTCTAGTCTAAAGAACTAGAAGTTTGAATATGAAATAGCTCTTCCATGCATTTTCCCCCAAGTTTGTGCTCTTAAATATGAGTAAATGCACCCACTTGAATACATAGAATATTTGATACTAACCATTGATAGATTACGTAAAGTGTACTTTTTTACATGCACGAAAATGTCTTTTGGATTTATATATGGCTCGAATAAGACATTATTAACCATCTTCAATATTTGATAAAAAAGTGTCATTCACATAAAAATGTTGTGTGAGCTATGGTGATAGGAGAGAATATTTAATCAACATTTGGAGCGGATCCAAGTGATAGAAAACCAAATAAATCATCAATACTTATTTATTATCTGTAAAGAAGAACCATTGTTTGTTTGAGTTTGTAATTATGTCTAATGACCTAATGTATTTTAGGTGAAGTGTTTTATTTAGGGTGACCTCCTTTGATATGTATATTGATACATATATATATAGTTTTATAACTTATATAAAGTGTTATAACCGATGTGCATTATTGTATGCTTTTCAGACTCTCTTTTTCTACATTGTTTTTGTCTTATTAAACGTATCTCTTCATTCCTAAGAGTGGATACTTGTCAATTTTTACAAGGTATTAGAGTAGGTGATGCTTCCTTTCAAGGCATCTCGATTGAAAGTGTTTTTAAATAAATTTAATTTTGGAGAGTCGTATATATCTTGCAAATTGTTATGATTTTTTTGGGTGCTTTTTTCAAGGATGTTGGCAATCCACATAAAGGAGCTATAGGTCGATTTTTAGCTTCACGTGACTATTTTTGATTCAAGTTATCGTGGTTTGAGGGGTTTTCATAATTTTGCTCTACCAACCACAATTTTTGGAGTTTGTTTGATTTCTTTATATTTTTGAAAATCTCAAGAAAATTGGTTTGGGGTATGTTCATTGAATTTTTGGATTCGAGGCCGATCTCATTTTAAAATTGTCTAGTCGAAGTTTTGTCAAATGCAACTTATTTGCCACTCCCACATGCTCTCTTCCCAATATTGTAAGTAAAATCACCAGAGATTTGAAGTTCAAGGACCAGATCACCTATAAGAAAAACACAAAAAATGAAAAGAGGAAAAACATTAAGGTCAAGATACTTCTTGACAAGAGAAGAAATGATAAGGTTCATCTTGTTTTTTCAAGGGAGAATGTGATTATTGTGGAAGATTTGACCATAAGCACACAAATTGTCATTCTCATTTTTCCAAGTCTTCCTACAAAGGTTATGTTCCTTACCATCTTGCCTTGGTGCTTCTTCTCCTTCTTGATCCATTGCTTTGTTTGCTAAGGCATATGATATTAACACTCTTAACATCACTAGTTGGGTCACATCATTTATGGGACAATGTGCTACATGGTAAATAAAAAAATGGCATATAGATCCTCCCATATATTCCCTTCTAGTGATGTATATGGGAAACATCGTCGAGAGAAGTTTAAGAAAAAAACTACTTACTGTGTGTTGCAACCTTTGGAGCTCATCTATATAGATTTTTGTGGGCCCATTAAAAAGCCATCTTTAGGTGGGTCCAAATACCATGTGGCTTTCATTGATGATTTTCCAAAGTTCTATGGATATTTTTGCATTAAGCACAAGGATGCATCCTTCCTCACATCTAAGGAACTCAAAGCACACATTGAGAACCAAAATGAACGATAAAGTGTCATCTCCAATTTTTTAGGACATGTTTTCCAAAACAAAATTCTAAATTCATCAACTAGTTGACTAATGTTAGCTAAGTCATATGTACAAATATGATAGGCAATCGGTTAGGTTTAGTCTTTGTGTTTTAAATTTGACCATCGACCAATTTGTGGTCTAGTTTTATATTTTGAAATTGTTAGATAAAACATGCAAATAAACTATCATTTAATTTCATGAAGTCAACTTTTTTAAGTTGAATTTGAAAATAATTTCATTTCCATTCAGTTCAATATTGAAAGTAGCATGATCTATTGTACATTGATTTCATCTCCCAATATAAATTATTAATATAAATTATTGAAAGTAAAATTTTGTTTTGTCCATTCATTTAAATTAATATAATCATATCTACTAACATGTAAACACACCTTAGAAGAATGTTTCAAATGGCCATGCAAATTCAATTTAATTACTAGAATGATTCAAATGACCATGAAAATTCAATTTAATTACTAGCATAAAATATATGTTTTCCAAGTGAAGTCCCTCATGACCATGGGGAGAGGGCATCATGCCAACACTTCACCTCCAACTATAGAGCCTAATGGGCTCTCCTATTCCCCACTTCATCAGAAGTAGGACACTACCCTTTATGGATGGGTTCAATACATAGTACCATTACGTAGGGCAATCATGTAGAACCATGTGCAATAAATATACATATAACAAGGGTCCTAACAAGGATGACATAAAATCACATTAGGGAATGCACAAAGCTAAAGCAAGGATATTGTTAAGGAGAGATCCTAGAAAACTATGTGTTGTGCGAGTTTATACTACAATAACCCAATATAAAATATAACCTCAACCAAGGATTTAACATCATCTATCTACAATATAATTGTACTAGGATTCAAAATTTATAACTAGTAGGGCATATCTTGCCCATATTGGTAGAGTACAATACAATTGCACCCCTCATAAGAAAGTTATATAAATACAATACAATTACACCAACAAATCACTTGAATTGGTGGAGCACAACAATTGTAATCCTCTAAAGGGAAGGGGTGTGACTCACTCCCAATCTTGACTTACATAGGAACAAGACATCAATCACAAGTTGCTAGTTCTTCCATGACCTATCTCTAAGCAATTCATAGTTCTTTTAAGCTATTGACTCATTGAATGCACATGTAGAGATTGCAGACAAGGCATAAATGGGGCCTCATAAGGCCCACATACAACCTTTCCTAACAATCCCATTGAGTTCAAATCGATAATCACTACTGATGAATATTTTGATTGTTATTTGGATTCTCTAGACACAAATTGTAGATGTTGTAGACAACATGAGTAGATGGGGCTCTAATGCAGGACCATTTTAGGGGTTGAAAAATCTTGCATCACTCAAAAAGATTTTCCTTTCTTTTTGTGTTGTTGTGTGTGTGTTAAGTCTCTTGATTTGTGATTTTGTGTGTATGTGTTTGGGAGCTTGCAAAAATTATTGTAATAACGTGAAGACAATGTTGTTGCATATACACATGGGCTAAAGTAGACTCTTGCCATTCAAAACAAAGTATGAATCATCGCAGAACCACATAGGACAAAGCGTGTCACTTGGGTGCTAAGAATTGTTGTGTAAGCTTGGTGAAGTCGTGAAGGATCTAGTAAATGCCTTAGAGGGTTGATATGTGAATAAGTCATTATAACAACCATTTCATGCTGGTTATGTTAGAATGTGTAGATTGTTAGGGGCATACTAGAAAATAGTTAGAGAATCAAGAGAGGATGTTGAAGCATCAAGAGATCTTGGAGCTTTAGTCATAGATTAGAGGCACAAAAGAGGCCTTTTAGTTCCCACATTTATTGAAGATTAAGCATCATTAGGTCAACATAAAAGTGCATTGATTCCTTGTAGAAAGGGTTGCTAAATAAATAATCTTAAGCATAGTTGGGCATAATCAAAGAGAATAGATTGTAATGTAGAGTCTCTAAAAGTAGGTTGAATATTGCTTGTTGGGTAACATAGATTAGTTAGGCTCCATACATTTTATAGTGACCCATAGGGAATGCAATTCTTCTACATGTAATAGAAACCATGTTTTTTAGATTCTTTGTTGTTATTCCTAATTTAGTGCTTTTGTTGTGTATCTTTGGGCAATTGTTAGTCAATTATTCAATTGAACCACTTTTAATTTACACCAAGCCCTCATGAGTTGCACCTACGACACCTATTGGCAATCCTAGCAAACCCTGATTTATTAAACTCAATTGGAAAGATTCAAAAACATAATTGGTTGCAGTTTGTCTAAATCCACTTTCATATTTCTAAAATAAAAGACAATTTAGTTTCAAGTAAGTTGCTCAATGAAGTCGTCTCTTTCGGGTTCACTCAAAATACTTTTCCTTTGGTAAAACTTAGACAAATAGTACAAAGACACACACCCTAAGGTCTAAGTCATGCAACACCCATTTATATACAACACAATTTTTAGTTATTTTAACCAAGTTCACTTAATTAAGATAATTTCTATTAATTGCCTTTAAATGTTAATTGCTAAAATTTAATTTATAGAATCATATAGGGTTAAGAGTCCATCTCTTCATTGCTTCCCATAACATCTTCAATGCATTCCTAGCTAAGATTTTAATAGAAATTTCCTTTCATGTAATCTTTTAATTTATATATGCAAGGTTAGCACAAAAGAGACCCAATGTTCTTTAGCACTATATTTTATTGATTCTAAGTGTTTTCTCCCCATAAGGTTTATAAAATTTTATGTAAAGCACAATCACTACCTTTGTATAATAATTTCTTATATTTATATACATATAGGTAATTTTCCCTTTTAAGATTCTATTGTACATGATATTAATATGTATTCCTAGCTATTCTATTGTACATGATATTAATAGGTAACCTAAGGTAGACCTTCTTATCCTTTGACTCTAAATTTGATTCTCGATATACAAACCTAGAAACATATTGTAGAGAAAAAAACCTAACATTTTATGAATGATAACAGAGAAGCAAAAGAACATAAGGAGGCCATCAAAGAAGACCTAATTGATAGGGGTAGAAATGCCCATAGCCATTTTGTACCAAGTAAACTTGTCTGTGCTCATTAGCTTAGTGAGAGAATATGAAACATTCACTAAAGTATCCACCTACTTGATTATAACCATCTTGACCTCCACCATGTCACAAACAAAATGGTATTACACATCAATGTGCTTTATCTATACATGAAAGTTAGGGTTCTTAGTCGAGTTGATGGCATTCTGACTATCACAATTGATTGTCATTGTCGTATTATCAACACTAATATATGAACACAACCTTTATAACCATACTGCTTCTTAACAAGCATGTGTAGCAACCATTTATTCAACCTCAATAATTGAAAGGGCAACAACTTGTTACCTTTTGCTCATCCAACTAATAATTCCCAAAGAGAGAGAATACATAGCCACTTGTAGACCTCTTGTTATCCAAGTCACTATCCCAACCTGTATCCACAAAGCCCAATATCTACAATATCTTACCCACTTTACCTGTTCCATAGTAATAAATAGAATAATAAGTAATCCCCGAAGATAGCCAAATACCCTTTTAACATAAGTCCAATGTTCTTTCTTAGGTTTAGACATAAATTTGCTCAAAGGTCCCACTGCTTGGGCAATATCTGGTCTAGTACAAACCATTGCATGTACATAAAGCTCTTCCTACTACACTACCATATGGAACATTACATGCGTTAAAATATTCATTAGACCCAATACATTTTTCTATAGATAGTTTTATGCCACCTAGAATGTGTCAAATGCATTCTAAATCTTTATAAGATAGTCTCAACATATTCCTTTTGGTTTAACCAAAGCATCTTGTTAGGACAATCCCTCTTAAATTCCATACCTAAGATGTATTTTGCAGTCCCTAAATCTTTCACATCAAATTTCATGGAAAGTTGAGTTTTCAATTCTTTAATCATATCTTACTATTTTGAATGAGAAACATATCATCAACATACAAAATAGTGATTACAAGATGACCATAAAATTGCTTATAATAGACACAATGATCAAATTTTCTATGAACAAACCCAAGTTTCAAAATATAAGTACCAAATTTCTGATACCACATCCTAGGTAGTTGCTTTATACCATACAAGGACCTTTTAAGTTTACGAATCCATTTTTCTTTCCCCTTTACAACAAAGTTATTAGTTTGACATCTATAAATATCCTCTTCTAGATCCCCACACAGTAAAGCTATTTTTACATCCATTTTCTGAACTTTAAAATCAAAAGCAACAACAATAGAAAGCAACAATCTAATATAATTAATTTTATTAACAAGAGAAAATATTTCACCAAAGTCTAGATTCCCTCCACCTAGGAATATTCTTTTTCCTCCAATTTATTCTTGTACTTTTCCAACTTACCATCCACACTAAGTTTTTTTTAAAACTCATTTACAACCTATGGGCTTCGTTCCCTCAAGTAGATGAAATAGAGCTCATGTCTTATATTTATCCAAGGATACTATTTCCTCTTTCATGAAATTTTCCATGTCTTTCTCTACTTTGATGAGAGAACTTCCTTCATAGATCTAGGTTTGCCATTAGTACAAGATAAAACAAATACACAACAAAAATCTGGTGAACCTTCTCAAAGGTGGTGGATTATAAAACTCTTCTTTATCATTTGATTATAAATTTTTTTTGGAGTCTTTGTCCACATCTCTATCCCCTTCTTCTCTAACAACTTGTTCATGTTTTGGTGCATCTTTATCCTCTTAATTGATTTCAAAGTGCATCTTATTATCCTCTTTCTCCTTTAGCTGATTTGAACTAGGAAAAACACTTGCTTTCTTGAAAATTGCATTTATAAAGTGTTTGACATTTTAATTCACACCTTTTAGTGTGAGATAAAATGCAACAAATGTGTGGTAGAACCACTCTTTGAATTAGAAGGGAAGCTCACTGTAAACTAAAAAACCTAAAACTTTAATTTGGACAATATGTTCTTGCTTATTTAAACTCTTTACAATATTTTTTTGGGGTGGTTCATGATCACATTGAATATAAAATGTGTATCTTTTGGATTCACCTAGGATGAAAGGCTGACACACACTTTGATGCAAGGCAAAAAATGTTTTTACATTTTTTAATTGAAAATAAATCCTAAGACTATATACTTACGTTGTTTAGCTAAAAGTAGAGACTGAGTATTACAAGTCCACATAAGGATTGGATAGGTTAAAACAAAAGGAACAAATTCTTTGGTAAACTAAATTAAAGGATTAGTACAAAGCCACAATCTTTGACTTTTAGCAAACCTACAATACAAAGCTTGCAAACTTGTTGGATAGTAACTTAATCTTTCTTAACACATATAACAAAACATCTCAATAGCAATTTAGAAGTAAGATAGGTATAATAAATTCTATTGAATGAATAACAAATGTTGGAATAATAATAACAAATACTCGGTGAACAACAATTTTAACAAGTAGCCGTGAGAATTACCATTAAGAAACTAAGTGCAAAAGCCACTTATTTATAATGTTTGCAAAGCTATTGCATGAAAATAAATTAAAAAATTAACTACACTTCTACTTTACAAACTGACTACTTGCATGCAATGCAAGTTTTATTACAAAATCCTATCCATTAGAACTAAATCTAAAACCATGTGATCTCTAGTTAAGCTGTTGAATGAAATTATTACAAACTATCACTTAAAGCTCACATCTCTTGCATGACAAGATATCTAAAAACATATGATCTAACATTAGATAATGCTAGGCTAAAAATAGAGAAAGCTAAAAATCATATGAGCTATAAATAACTCTAGCTAAAAATAACAAATCTCAAAATATGAAAATGGTGATTGCTAAAAATAGTGTGAACTAGTGTAAGTGTGGGCTAAAGTAGATTTTTGGATAGGTGGCTTTGGATGACCCTAATGAACCTTTTCTCCTACTTTGATCATGATGAATACTTTGGAACTTTGACAATTTGATGCTTGAATCTAAAAAACCTCTTTTGTTGACTCATATGCACCAAACTCTAACTCAAAATATTTCTTTGAAGACTCCTTAAGGTTTGACCAAAAACTTTGATGGAAATTCTCTTCAAAATACCCCTATAGCTAATTTTTCCAAGAAATAATATGAGAATTTATAGAAAATTAATTGTCATTTGTAACCCAATCTCCATCACGTGCATGCACCTTTTTCTCCCACACACAATTCTAAATGTAATTTAGATTTTAATTTTCCCCTCATAGGTGTGTGCACTTCACACTCCCACATGCACTTGCAAATGGAAATTGGAACTTTTGACTTTACCCTTTTAGGTGTACCCTTTGGTTCCAAGTGCACACCTCAATGTCATACTTAGCCAATTTTTTTATTTGAGTGCCTCCTAAAATATGTGCCATTCATTCTCACATGCACACCTTTGCATTGAATTTGAAGCTTGATTTTTGTCTCTTTAGTCATGTGCACACTTGACAACAACACAACAAATTATTTTTGAAAGTGACTTCAATTTCCCCCTTTAGAGGCACACACTTGAATGTAAACTCTAATGTTAAATTCTAATGAATATAGAGGCACACACTTGAATGTAACTCTAGTGTTAAATTCTGATGAATCTTCCATTCATAAGTGTGTGTTATTTCTATACAAAAATGAAATTCTGGATTCCTTCCTATATCAGGTACATGTTGATCTTTATATTTAGAAAATCTCTCCAACAATAACCTCTCTTTCTTCACCAAGAAAAATGGCTTCAAGAACTCCTTTTCATGATCATGTGAACAATAAAAAAGAGCCACAAGGATGACATGACAAAATAAATTGCATAAGACCTAATCATTACTTGCACTTGGGAAAAGATGTTAACTTTAAACTTGACGCAATACAAAAAATCATATGGGTACAACAATTAGCTATGTTTGGGGACCATGGCATATATTTGTGGCATAGGAGAACCAAAAAATCTTTGATTTTACAAGTAGATCAATGAACTATCAGTTGGGCAATAGAGCCTGACTACCTAAACTAGGTAAAGATGAACATTCTTGAATCAACTGACTAATGGCAAAACATGGCATCACATTACAAAAAGAGGAAGTATAATACTACATAATTAAAAAATCACAAAATGAGAAACACAATACAAAATGAAACAAAATTCTTGTTTATGAGTGGGAATAATGTAATTAAATTGCTTGCACAAGAGAAGAATATAATAGGAAATAAGCTTCAAATACTTGATAATACCTGGTAATATTAAGCCATTTTTAGGAGGCATTCCTCCAAAAGTCTCCAGTAGGAACACAATTCACTATATGATGACAACAAACTAACCACTACCTCCTAAATATACCATACTTATGCTATGGATGCCACCTAGGCCAACCTAAATACCTATATAAGAGTATATAAATTATCATATAACTTAATTAAGGGTTATGCTAGCCACAAATCAAATACACATATACCAATACAATCAATGGGTTAAGGGCACAATATGCCCCCTCTTCAAAGAAGTGTTGTCCTCAATGCAGATCAACAATGTATGCTTTTGCATGAAATCTTCATTTTCCCACGTAACATCTTTGATAGGAGAATTCTTCCATGATCAAATATTCTATAATCACCCTTATCCACAATCTCTTAGTACGTGTTTGAAGGATTACCTCGAGTTCCAAAATCATTCTGCCTTCCTCATCAAGCTCTAGTAACTCTATATGGGTTGAAATTCTTTGTCCAATAACCTTATAATTCAAGTCGTTAACATGGAAGACTAGAAGTATTTTTGTTGATTTATATAACTCCAATTTGCATGCTACATTTCCAATCTTCTACAAAACTTGATAAGGGCCATAACACTTAGGTGCAAGCTTGTTATCCTTCTTTTGATGTTTTAGTGACACCTTCTTATATAGTTGTAATTGCACAAAAACCTAATCTCCTACCTCAAAATTTCTTTCATTGTGGTGCTAATCAACTTGCTACTTGATTCTATTATGTGTGAATGCCAAGTTCTCCTTGAGACTAGAGATTACCTCTTGTTGTTGTTGAACGTGTTCTTTGACTACTCTAACCTTTGGATATGCCCACGATGAAGTGGTGATGGACGATGGATGTTACCCATGTAATGCCAAAAATGGAGACATTTTGGATGAAGTGTGGAAATAAATGTTATACTATCATTCTAGTAGTGGTAGCCATTGCACCAATCTGTCTTATTTATTTGAAGCAAAACATTAGAGATAACCATCCAAGCACTTGTTGACCATCATAGTTTGTCCATCTAATTGGGATGATACGACAAGCTACGAGCAAGTTGAGTGCCCAAATATGAGAATAAGTCAATCCAAAAGTTACTTATAAATATAGGACCATGATCACTTACTATGATTTTTGGAGTCTCATGCAACTTTTGAATAGTATCCATAAAGGCTATTTCTATAATACTTACTACAAATGGGTGTGACAAAGCACCAAATGTGCATATTTGGTGATTCAATCTACAACAACCATGATGGAATTTTTTCCTTTAGACCTAGGCAATCCAATGATGAAATCCATGGATACCTCCACCCATCTCTAGATTGGAATAGCTAAGGGTTGTAGAAGACCTAGAGTTTTAAATGTATTCACTTTATTTTGCTAGCTACCATGCATTCAACCACGAAATTTTAGACAGACTATCCAAAATAAATCCTACTTGATTCTATGATAAGTTCTCAAGAAGTTTGAATACCCACCAATTGGAGAAGCATGGAGCTCTACAAAATCTTAAACTTAAGGGTTGAGTACTTACATAGGTACAACATATCCTTGTACCATAGAGCATCTCCTTTCCATGAAAATTTGTATGACACACTTGAATCTTGTTGGAGTAAATTTGAATGAGAGTTTGTGTATCCATGTCCTCCTCCCATTCTTCTCGTGCCTCATCCACCAAATATGCTTGTAATATGGAATTGACATGTACAATAGTGACTTTATGGGTTCATCCCTCCTAGATAAAGCATCAACCACAACATTCTCCTTTCCTTTCTTGTATATGATCTCAATGTCATATCACAACATCTTCATGACCCTCTTTGGTTGCTCTTTAAATGACAACCTTTATTCCAAGAAGTATTTGATACTATCATTATCCGTCTTTACCTTAAAGTGTCTTCCCTTTAGATAAGGTCTCAATTGTTTGATTACATGTAGGATATCCATCATTTTCTTCTCAGAAATGGGCTTCAACAAATTCTTACCTTTAAGTTGGCAACTCTCAAATTCTAGTGGTCTTCCCTCTTGCATGACTATGCCATTCCACAATGATTTTTTTAGAAAAAAATAGGGTAGCTAGAATTGGAGTTGTGCACATGGCTTGTTTGAGCTTCTCAAATTCTCTAGTGTCTACCTCATTCTATTGGAAGTAGTCCTTTAATAAAAGTGTGGGTGGTGTTGCTATGCTTCCATACTTTTGTATAAATTGGCGATAGTAACCAAGGGTTCTAGGAATTTTTTATTCTACTATGGCCTTGATCTTGTGAGGGTCCACCTTGACTCCCTCACATGTGAAACAATATGACTTAGATACCCCACCTCTTTGACTCCAACAACACACTTGGGTGGCATAGCATAAAGTTGATGCTATTCAAGAATGTCCAAAACCTTATTCACATGTTGCAAGTGTTCCTCCTTAGTTTTGCTATATATTAAGATGTCATTTGAAAATACCAAAATAAATTTATACAAAAATATCCTACAGATAGAGTTCATCAAACTTTGAAATGTAGATGGTTTATTTGTGAGGCCAAAAGACATCACCAAAAATTCATAGTGGTACTCATGGGTTTGAAAAGCTATTCTACGTATATCATCATTTCTAATTCTAATTTAATGATAACTAGAATGGAGATCAAGTTTGGTAAAATAAATAACACCATTTAGCTCATCTAACAAATCATCAATTACTGGATCTTAATGAGTTTTTCTTCTTTCTTGGCTAAGTTGTAGATACCTTGTGTTGATGGGACTTAGTCTTGTAGTCTTCGATTTTATTTTGATAGCTTAAGTGGGTCTTGGTCTATTTGGCATGGATGAGAAGTTTTCTTAGATTGTTGATTTACTAAAACTTTTGCTTGGAGTTGAGGATTGTGAGTGGAATTTGGGGTATGTAGGACCTATTCAAGGTTAGGGAGCCTTTGAAGTTCATTATTAGTTCTTGTTTTACCTTTAATGTAGCCTAAACCCTCCTTTGTTGCTCTATAAACCTCAAATTGTCATGAATAGTGCTAAAAGCACTTTGGGTGCCAAAACTTTGAATTTTAGAGAGGAGGATTCAATTTGAATTTGCACCTTTAGATCTTAGCCCTTTGAATTTAGGTTGTTGATTGTGCTTTTAGTAGCAACCTTTTTAAAGTTTATTTCTCCATTACATTTCACGTTGAATTTGATGGTGGGAGTCTTATTATATGCTTTTGTCTGCCTGTCCTAATCTAGACAATTGTCACCTAGGGTTTGTGAGCTTTGAAATAGTTGCCAATGTATTTTTAGCACCTATCACCCTCACTACTTGGTCCCATATGTGTGGTATCTAATTTTGGGCCTTGTAATAGCTATTGTATGGTGTATGACTTGATTTTCTACCCTGTGCTAGTGTTGTCTTAGGGAAACACCTAACTTTTTGGCCTTTGGACACATATGACATATCTTTCCTTGATTAAATTATTTCCTAAGATCCATAGGAAAACCCATTTATCTTTAGTTTTTTCATTTAGACTAAACATCGTGCAACTTACAGGGAAGTAAGGTGAAGGATTTGAAAGTTGGGTTTGAAATCAAGAAGCTTTCTAAGTTTCATCTCCAACTTGTATGGGTTTTAGTCTTGCAATTAAAGGATCTTATTGTTATAAATACTATAACCTAGGATCTAGTGAGAAGAACACTATTGCAGTCCTACAAGCATGCTATGTGATCTCATGGAACATAATGACAATGTTAACAACACTTGAGGTTTTGAACGGGTTTCTATTTTTTCTAATTTGTGTTTTGATATGAATTCTTTCTCAAGAATTTGATACTTCTTGCATGATTTTATTGCAATCCACCAGGTAGTCCATGGAGCATCATGATCTTCTCCAATGATAATGTTTCTATTTTCAAAGTTTTTTGTAGATACGAAGAGGAGATTGATGTTGATTTCGCTTGAGAACTCTTTTCTCTTGATTTGTTATCATTTTTGTATTATCCTGAGAAGAGTTTGCATAAAAAGTTGTCCTGAAGGATGGAGACAAGCAACTAAAAGATTGTTTTATTACATGGCTCCTTGCTTTCATACTTAATGCACAAACAAAGCTCATGATTGTCATGGGGGTGTGTTCTCCAAAAGGCTCTCATAGTTGAAATCAACCATTGATATGACTCTAGACATCTTCTTGTCTTTATAAAGACCTCTACTAGTTTAAGTGGTACTTTATCTTGGCATGATGATGTGACTTGAATGAAAGGTTTAGGGTCTGAATCGCTTATGATCAAATCTTGATAGGAGGCTGCTATTGCTTCATGACCCTGAAAACTCCCTAACTTAGATTTGGCTACCTTACCTTGAAATTGTAAAGAGAAGAAGATGTCATAATTGTGCAAACCATAGGAAAATACACTTTTGAGCTCAAAATTTGATTTCCCAAGGGACAACTCATCAAATTTTGATAAGAGAGTAGGGAATGTCTAAGATAGTCATGCATTTGTATGTTTGGAGGTTTTCCATAGAAGGGAGATATTTTCAATATGATTTCCCCTACCACCTAAAGCATTCTCTCAGGTATCTAGGGAAATCATTGTTGAAGGCATGAGAAAGTGGATCGCATGTTGGTTTGCAAAGATTAATTTCTTAAGCATCTTAAGATTCACTTAAGGACTTTACCTTGACTCTGCTACCTTGTGTGAAGAGGCTAATGGACCTTGAGGAATGAGATCATGATAGTGAGTACTATTGGCACATTTATTTACTTTGTCAAGATGATGATAGATCTATGAACAAAAGGTACAACATTTTGAGGATGAACCAAAGGACCAGTCTTATACAGTTTAAAGATAATTTTTTGACATGGAAGGAGATATTGAACAAAGTGAGGACTCCTTAAGAACCCCATGAAGAAGAACTTAACTAGGACCCCCTTACATTCATAAATATGTTGACTATTGTTGATATGGAGAATATTGAGCTTGATGGATGAATTTCATAGAAGGACCATTTGAGAGGAATCTAATGAATATCGCCAAAAAGAAAGAACATGTAAGATTGTAATAAGAGGGACTATTTGTCAACAAAAATAGTATCACTATCCTCAAAATTTCTACAAGAGGTAGACTTAAGATCATGAAGAGATCTTGAGAACAAGAATGTTGCATAGATGGACACTATGCCTATCATCAACCCTAAAATGTAGTGCAAGGTGTATTATGATGAGTTTTATATGGATGGTCATGAGACAAAATGGCCAAATTGGGTGGGGCTACCAACAATAACACCTAATTTGACTGAGGAAAAGATAATGACATTAAATTTGACTTAAATAGGGTAGTATATATGGGACTATTATATTTCTAGACACGATCTTTCATAGTTGCAATTTTTGTATTTATGATGGTTGAAATCTCTGAGTTGAGAGATTGTAAAATCTTAGAAAGCATGACTAAAGGCCGAGGTGAAAAGTACCTTGTCACAATCATAGCTTTATGTATTTGCATATTGATGTCAACATTTTGGAATGATGTTAATATGTCCTCATTTATACTAATTTGTTTTGAAGATGAATTTCTTTCTTTTGGAAAAAATGATACTGCTTATATGCTTTTGTTGTAGGAGGTGACCTATGGAATATTATGATCTTCCTTAATGTTAACGGTGCTATACTCAAGGTTTGTTGCTGATGTGAAATGAAGGTTTCAAAAGGTCTTGATTGTGCTTCTTGAACCTGAATCATCATGATCTTGATTAACTTCCATTACTATTTTCCCTTGAAGAGAGATAGGGATCCTAAAAATGTAATTTTATCTTTTGATGAAAGGGAAATTGACTCATATGGTGCCTTATGATTCTCTTCAAGGAACATAATGGTAAATGGTATGAGATAAGGAAGAGTGAGGTATCCTGGTATCAGGAATGTGACTACTTTTTTCATAATTTACTATATGAAGCATGAAGACAAAACTATAAAGGAACTATTACTACTATAGGCCTTCCAAGTGTAACAACCCCAAAAATGTGATAATGAAAATTTTTCTTCATTTCTTTCATTACAATAACAAGATGAAAAGTTATGCAAATAATAAAAGATCATCACAATGAATATCAACTAACATTCATCAAGTATAGTATAAAATATATCATAATAATCAAATATATATCAGGCCAAGAACTACAACCCCTTGATAACATGTGTACATGAATACATCATATCATTAGCCAACTTGCCACATATACAAGTGGTCCTTCAAATACAAATAGTAATAGAGATGTATTTAGTCTTCAATTACAATCTTCACGGTTCCTCCCATATACTATGCTCTTGTACCTAATTGGGGAAGGCATTGAACCCACCATGAGGATGTCCCTTTCCTCCCCATCCATCATCCAAAGCAATGACGTACCATCCATAATCCAAGAGTGTGAATCATTACATTATTTTTTTTTTGATTTGTAATATTGGTATTATATTGAAAGATATCAAAAGAGGGTACATATCATCAGCCTTCCCATGGCTGGCCTGAGATTGTCAATCTGCCTATACAAATTGTTAAACCAGGAAAAAGACCTCGCACGGTCACATGACTAAACGACAGAGGAGACTAACTTATTCCTATACTATCTATTCGAAGCTCCAGCTATACAAAATGGAGCAGGGGAGGTCAACAAAACTAGATTAATACAGATGCAAGTAAACTGCAGAATTCTTCCATCCAGCAGAGACCGTCGACCACCTTCAGACCCAGAGCCTTTTTGAGGAAGCTTACTGCCATGGCCACTTGATCTTTCAGTAATATCAGATCGAAACCTCTGATGTCCAGAATGAAGGGATAAAGCTTGATGACAATGCCAGGGTCTTCAAAGAGATTCCAATCCTTCGGACGCGGGATGCCAGACCCAGGGCTGACCATCTGCAGCGATGCCTCTAGATCCCCAAGATGCTCCGCATTGAAGACGCCCTGCATAATGGACTTTGCCACTTGTTTGTCCGTCCCCAATTCGAGCAACATCGCCAAGACCTGAGAAGAGATATCTGTATCTACCTGATAGCGTTCTCCATTTTCCAAAAACACCCTACCTAGTATCAACTTCACCGCCCCCACCATCAGAGCATCGGACCTGCGCATCATTATTTGTAAATGAAGGTCGGTAATGGCTCTGAGGAAGGCCATCTGCCTCTTCCGGCTAGTTAGACGAATTGGTGTATCCATTCCGCCACACCGAATGGCGTCTGCAGAGTTAATGACAGCAAAGTATGTAGGCATTAATCTAAAACCAGTGGGAAGAATGCTGAGAGGAACTATTGCCAGCCCTAATAACTTGCTGCTGAAAACTTCTTGAAACCCTTTTGTGGAATGATTGCTAACTTCGATCCCTCTGAATCACTCAAAGGATTGAATTCCAGTCATGTCGGCTTGTACCACTGCTTGCCCTTTCAAACCATTAATTCCTATTCTCCTAATTCAGCCTTGCCACCTCATGCTGAGGTGGCAAGGCTCCCACCCAGCCACCCACAAAAAGCTTGTGAATCATTACATTATTGATGATTACTTTCTTTAGTTAATTCAAATTGTTATCCCACACACATACACATGAATCTAAAAATCCAAACACACAAACCCAAGAGATGAAGTTCACAATCATTACATTATGAATGATTACTTTCTTTAGTTAATTCAAATTGTTATCCCACACACATACACATGAATCTAAAAATCCAAACACACAAACCCAAGAGATGAAGTTCACAATCATTACATTATGAATGATTACTTTCTTTAGTTAATTCAAATTGTTATCCCACACACATACACATGAATCTAAAAATCCAAACACACAAACCCAAGAGATGAAGCTCACAAGATATACACATAGAAATGAATCAATCAAAACAACCAAAATGATACAACACTTCACATCACTATACTTTTAACATCAAATACACTTAATAATAAAAAATTCAATAAAGAGAACAAATAGAAAATAACAATCAAGACACATAATTACAAGTTCAAAGATCTCTACTAAAGCATCTACCTCAAAGTACCATACTGAACTAAAGGCATGCATCTCCCATTAGTAAAGTACATTCATACCAAATACCACACCAGTAAGCAATTAAACTATTTATTAGACACAAAGCTTTCCACCATTGGGTGGATCACCATCTAGTGATATAATATACCAAGTCGGCTCATAGGTCGTATTCAGAGATCTCCTAGTTCCAGTGATGAAATGGGCATTTGCATAGCCTGTGAGACCCTTTCCTCATTCAGAGAAATAGAATGTGATGAGAGCCATTCATGTTCCATTTCATCCCATATTTTAGCCTTTTTCATATGCCTTCATATCCATTCTCATATTTCATTTTCATATTGTACCATATAATTTTACCACTTTTATGATGCATATGATTAAATATATATAATTAATATTTAATTTAGTTTTTGGATAAAATATGTGAATAATAAATATTAGATTGTATTTACTAATATTTCCTTCTATTATGTTAAGAAAATATACCCTGCAACATGCTAATTAAAGGAGAAGAACAAAGACATCTTGTAGCATGTGGGCACTTGCCAGTAAAATAATTCCAGCATATAAATAATTGTTTACATCATTTATATTTTAATATGTTGTTGTAATGGCCATGAACCAGAAATAAATCTCACGAATTATTTTGTAACATATTAATATGTTTGTTATGTTGTTTGGTAACAAACCAAACCAACTCCTCTATTTTAGGTTGATTATTTCCCTATACTTTAGATCTCTCTAATTTGTGAGATTTCAAACCACGAAAGAGAGAGGAGAGTCGTGAATGTATAGACAACTATGTCAATTTGGTAAATAAGTTGCACATCTTATTCATTATATAAAGGCGATGTCATAGGCGTGAGGGTATAATAGAATAGCACATAAATAATGTAGAAACAGAGAGAATAGAGGACAACATAAGGAATGAATAGTGTAGAAAAGAATGTAGCATCTTTTTGAAGACATAATATTTGCAACAACTTCTATTCTGAAAACTTAGTAGCATTGTAGCGGATCATTCTCGTGTGGATGGAGAGGAGGGCCCACTCTCAGGAAGCGCTGGAATGATCTCTTGTATTTTATTTAGTATGTTGTGTGATATCAGCTTGAATTATAATTGTTAATCTTTGCAGAAACGTAAACACTAATTTAATTATTTGTTTTTGAGTTCGTAATTTATATTTCTCATTTGATAATTATTGTTTTAAGATTTTTCTTGCAGCGTGAAGGTTGCAGTTATTGTCACCTGCATATAGTTTTGTAGCAGATTACAATCTTGTAGTTTGTACAATTCATGTAGCAGCCTATACAATCCTGTAGCAGTTTCATTTACAGTTCTTTTAGCATTTTATAGCAACATTCAGAATTCCTATAGTAGTTTAATGAATGATTTAGTTTTCTAGTTGCATTTCATCCACACTCACCTCATTACCTGCAACCCTTGTGCATATAGCCATGATGCCTTTCACAAGTTTACACCCTGGATTGACATAGACCAAATTGAAATTTAGTTATTAAATATTAAATCTTTCTCATTATTTACCCCAATTTTGGCTTGTCATTTTTTACCCTGCCCTGTATCATGATAGGGAGTGCACCCAGGGCGCTGCCCGGGACCCTACAAGGGGCATTGTTCCTTGACTAAGGCTTTCAAATTTAAAAACCAAAAAGGAAATTGGTGGGGAAATCGCACTGACACAAAGCATTATTTTTATGACCACTCTACCTAATGAATGCAACTTAGATGTTCTTGATCCTCCACTACCATTATCACACACATCTACAGATATCATTCCCATAATCGAACAAGAACAAATAATTCAAGAATTTTTAAAGGGATAATGGATTTTTGAAAAGGAACTAATAGATGAAGATTTGGCCATTTGTTCTATTTGTTGTTAGGAAGAAGTTGAGTGTAGATGTCAAGGTGCTCAAAAAAAGGAAAAAAGACATAGTCAAAGAGATACAATCTGTAAGTGAGCCTAAAAAAAATAAAGATGAAAGTGCCCTGGTTTTCTTTGTTACTCAAGGACACTCTTAGACATCAAATTAGGAAGATCCAGGTATGTTTGATGATTTTAACATGTCTTATAATTCTATTGGATTAGGAAGACAATATGTTTCTTCATAAAATGCTTCTCCATCCAGTATGTATGGTGAATGGAAACAATCCCCATACTACCAAGAATGAAAAATGAATGCTCACAACAACCACAATACCCATCACATATAATACCATCTCCACCATATCCATCCTACTTAATCCCACCCACTCTATATCCACAACAACTTTTACCATTTTCATTATCCCCTTCATATCATCAACCATCCACTTCAACATATTCACCAAGGGCAACCACAATGCCTACTAAAACATTACCTAATAAGGTGGTTCAAACTGTGTATAATAATGGAATTTTAAGAATCTCTCTACGTTCCATTAATGTGTTTGAAATTGGTGAATCACAATTAAAATCTATTAATACAACTACAAGATGTGATTTTGATGTAATTGAATTAGAAGAACACTATGATCAATTGAACGATACTCAACTTGGTTCTTCTTATCTACTTAGCAAATCACAAACTTTAAAGGGAATTTACACACATGGATAAATATTTCAATTTGAGTCTAATTAAATTTGACCATTGAACTCGTAAATGTATGTGTTGAAATTCATCATGCAAATATTGAACTATACACATTAATTATTCAAGAATTTGCATGATGAATTTCAACACATACATTTAAAATCTATTAATACAACTACAAGATGTGATTTTGGTGTAACTGAATTAGAAGAACACTATGATCAACTGAACGATACTCAACTTGGTTCTTCTTACCTACTTAGCAAATCACAAACTTTAGAGGAATTTTACACACATGGAGAAATATTTCAATTTGAGTCTAATTTGACCATTGTGTAGACACCCTAAAATGACCATGTCTTTGCATCACTTGCATTCTCATTATTTCATCAAATCACCTGCATTTCAACGTTAATTAAATAAACTAATTATTTAATTAATTTCATCAAATTCTTCCAAAACTCCTAAAATTTGACATTAATTAAATAAATTCTATTTATTTATTTAATTAAATTAAATTCCTCTATATTCTTCCAAAATTAAATAATTTTTATTATTTAACCAAATCATTATCCTCTTTCAAATTTCAAGTCCACATTAATTAAATAAATCTAATTATTTAATTAATTCATCACAAATCCTCTCTTATCTACAATTAAATAATTTCATTATTTAATTAAATCAATTATTCTTCTAAATTTAAATAAATCATGCAAATTTATTTAAATTATCTCAATCCTCTAAAAATAAATAAAATCAAGTATTTTATTTATAATCTTCACGTTCCTGATGGCGTTCATGTGCTCTGCAAGCTGAGCTAGGGCGACCGTGCCCTAGCTCGTTCTCTGTGTGTTGCTCGCTTCTGCGTTGTGGGGGGGTTTTTTTGAAGCTATCAGGGTTGTAATGGTGGGGTTTTTTCTTTTCTAGAGGCCTTCTTGCTGCTGTTTGGGTGGCTTGTGGGTGGAAGGGTTTTGATCCCTCCCTTGGGGTCTCTTCTTTTTTCCATTTCTTGCAGAAGTGTCCTGGGGGTTTGCATGCCTGCTGGGGATCTTGTTTTTTGCTATGCAGGGTGGGGAAACATCTGGGGCTAGCCCCAAATTGGATTTCTGATCAGCATTTGGTTCGAAGCCTCCGGCGCATGGAGTGAATGTTTTTGATAATACGATATTTTCTTCAGAGATGGAGATGAATGATCTAGGATCAGTTAGTGGTTCCTGAATAACGAAGATTAATGGGTGCTTGGAAAGATGCAAAGAGCGACCGAAGTTGATTATCCTGATGGAAATGCTTGCCGATGATATTGAATACTATTCAAGGCACTCTTTTTATTGCAAGTTCATGGGTTTGAGGGTCTCGCTGCAATTTTTGGAATCCTGGGCTCAACGGACTTGGATGCCGGAGGGGGAGATGGAGATTAGGCTCCTTGCGAACAACTTTTTTATGGTCTCTTTTGATTGCATGGCAGATCAGAATAAGGTCTTCGAGGGTGGACCCTATTTTTATAACCAGGTGGGTTTGTTTATCAAGCCATGGCATTCTGGCTTCAACCCAACTGAGGCAATACTGAGTCGGATCCCAGTTTGGGTTCGGTTGCCGTGGTTTCCAGTTGAGTGTTGGCAGGATGACGTGTTGCATTTGGTGGCTTCAATGCTCAGTAAACCTGTTGGGTCTTCACAACAGACGCAATATAAAAAGGTAATGACTTTTGCTCGTATTTGTGTAGAAATTGATTTAAGCAAGCCACTGCCAGATTCTGTTGAAGTGAGTGCTGGATCATATACTTGGGTGCAACAGTTAGATTATGAAACCCTACCTTTTCGGTGTCGTCTTTGTCATGAATATGGTCACTTGCAGTGTAGGTGCCCTAGGGCTAAGCCTGTGGTGCCCCAACCTTCTCAGCCTTCTCGTAATCCACCTAGGGCTGATAATGGTAAGGAGCCTATTCCAGGTAATGGCAATGGAGATGATGGTTATGTCCCTGTCAAGGCTCGCAATAGGAATCAGGGCCAGAAGTGGACCTTGAGGGAGAGGCAGGATGATGAAACTTTTAATAGGTTTGAGGTGCTGGATGATCTCAGCCAGGAGGAAGTGAATCCGGGGTTGCTGAATTTGGATCAGGGAACTTCGGGTACAAGATAGGATGGGCCACCATTGGAGGCCATGCAGGTTGTGCAAGAGATTGGGGTTGGGCAGATGGATACGGATCAACAATTGATTGTCCAGACTGAACAAGAATCTTGTATTGGAGCTTCGAAGAGTGGTGGAGGTGGTTCCCCATTGCCCCTGAAAGGAGGCAAGGATGTGGGGAAGAGCTCGTTGGCCTCCTCTCGTTTGGGTATTTGGCAAAATGAACTGAAGAAAGGGGTTGGTGACAAGACTTCCAAGCTCGGATGAAAAAGGATTTGGAGAAAATTAAATTAACTGGGGAAACTTTGGTGGAGTCAGGGTTAGTCAAGACTCTGGATTCACATTTTTCATGCCCCCATAAATGATTGTTCTCTCATGGAATGTAAGGGGCTTGAACAGTGGCCCTTGACAAAAAGCTGTTCGTGATTTGGTTAGGAATCATTCTCCGGATGTTCTTTTTCTTCAGGAGACTAAATTATCTGTAGATAATATGTTGGCCATGGCTCCTAAGTTGTGGAAATATGGTGAATGCCAGTGTATGGGGGCTCTTGGTGCTTCTGGAGGGGTGGCTTGCCTTTGGAACCCTCGGAAGATTTTCCCTTTCTGGTGGATGTCCTCTAGATCCTCTATATCCCTAGTCGCCTCTTGGTATGAGACTGGTGAGTGTATTCTCCTCTCTAATGTGTATGCTCCTATTGAGTTTCTGGGTAAACAACTTCTATGGTCCCATCTTCATTTTGTTCGTAGCTTAGCTCCTTACCATCCGTGGGTTATGGCTGGCGATTTTAATGCTATTGTGGAGTTGTCTGAGAAAAGAGGTGGTATTCCTAGGTTGGAGCCTTCTGCTCTATTATTCAGAGATAACATTTCTGAATTAAATCTTATTGATGTTCTGCCAAGTAATGGTCGCTTCACTTGGAATAATAGGAGAATTGGTGAGAGTTGTGTTGCTGAGAGGCTAGATCGATTCTTGGTTTCCTGTTATTGGGTTGGAGACTTATGGTCCACTCGATCTGAAATTCTTGATTGGAGAGGTTCTGATCATTGGCCTATTAAGCTTAGTATTATCTCTGCTCAGGGGCCTCGTTCTCCCTCATTCAAGTTCCAGCTTATGTGGTTACGGGATCCTACTCTTCATCAACATGTGGCTGAGTGGTGGCAGATTGGTAGACCAACTTTTGGTACGGCAATGTACACATTCTCCAAACTTCTTTAGTTTGTCAAATATTAGCTTAAAAGGTAGAATCGGTGATGTTTTGGTAATATCTTTCATGCTAAGGTTGCTGCCCAGGAGGAGTTGAATAATATTATGTGGTTGATTTGTGAGAATGGGGCCACTGAGGATCTTCTAAGGGAGGAGGCTAAGACTTTGAAAGTGGTTGAGGAATTTGAATTGCGGGAAGAAATCTATTGGAAGCAAAAGGCCCAGGTTGAATGGTTATAGGAAGGTGATAAAAACACCGCCTTCTTCAATTCTGTGAAGGACAGAAAGCATGGCAATTCCATTCCTATTCTGGTGAATGATAGAGGTGAACGTCTTGCCTCGTTTCAGGAAATCTCTGCTGAGGCATCTCAGTATTTTGCTACTTTATTTAGGGAGGATTCACGAGGGGGCTTTGTTGAGGAAGCACAGGTTCTTTCTTATATTCCTCAGTTGGTCTCCAGGGAGGCAAATGAGTATCTAATGAAAGATATCTCTCTTGATGAGTTGGAGGGAATTGTGTTTCAGATGAAGAAGGGTAAAGCTCCTGGTCCCGATGGTTTCCCGATTGAATTTTTTTAGGAATTCTGGGATATCATAAAGTTGGATCTTCTGGCGGTTGTCCTTGAGTCCCAGAGGAATAAACAGATGCTTCGTGCTCTGAATTCCACCTTCCTTGCTCTCATACCCTAGTGTGAAGGGGCTGATAGGTTATCTCAGTTCTGGCCTATCTCTCTTTGCAATGTGGCTTATAAAATCATTTCTAAGTTATTGGCTGAGAGATTGAAGAAGTGGCTCAAAGTGTTGATTTCAGAGGAACAGAGTGGATTTGTGGTAGGTCGACAGATTCTTGACAGGGTTGTCATTGCTACGGAGACCATCCACTCCATGGACAACTCCCACGAGAAGGCTATGTTCATTAAGATGGATATGGCTAAGGCTTATGACAGGGTTAGATGGTCTTTTTTGCAGAAGATCTTTGTTTCTTTTGGTTTTGGTGAGGAATGGATCCAATGGGTCATGAGCTGTGTCACATCTGTTTCCTTCTTAGTTTTGATAAATGGAGATCATTCTGAACTTTTTGGTGCCTCAAGAGGTTTGCACCAAGGGGATCCTCTTTCTTCGTATCTTTTTCTGCTTCTTGTGGAAGGCCTTGGACATTTGTTGAAAAGAAGGGTGGAGCTTGGCATCATTCAAGGTTAGCGATGGGGTGGAGACTTGCCTCCGTAATCTCATTTGCAGTTTGTTGATGATACTGCCCTGATGGGGATGGCTACTGTTAGGGAAGCTACTAACTTGAGGCAGGTGTTGGACATATATCTTGTTGCTTCAGGACAATTGATTAATGAGGAGAAGTCTTCCATATTCTTCTTCAATACGCCGACCCCCATTCAGAGAAGAATTGCTAATATCTTGAGGTTTCAGATAGGGGTTCTCCCTTTAACGTATCTAGGTTTCCCAATTTCTGTTCGCCATCTTCCCAAGGGTTCTTGGCAGAATATTATTGATAAGCTCCGTGCAAAAGTTAATCATTGGACCCACAGATGGTTGTCTTTTGCAGGGTGGGTTCAGCTTCTCAAGTCGGTGGTGCAGGCTCTCCCTACCTACAGATGTATGCTTCAGGTGGCTCCGATGGGTTTTCTAAGGGAGTTGGATTCTCTTGAAAGGCAGTTCTTATGGGCTGGAAGTTTGTCATCCTCCAAGTGGAGCCTAGTCAGGTGGGATGTTGTGTGCAGCCTAAAGCAATTTGGTGGTCTTGGTCTTAGACAGTCTGCGTTATCCGGAGTGGCTGTGGCTGCTAAGCTATTTTGGAGATGGTGTGTGGAACAGGATCAGCTGTGGGCCAGGATTTTATCTCATAAGTATTTCCCGGGGATTCCATGGCAGGATCTCCCTCGTTACCCTCTTGAGGGGAAAGGTTTAGTGATTTGGAATACTCTTCAGAAGGGTGCAAAGCTTATTAAGGAAGGTTTATTTTGGATTTGTAGACGGGGAACTGAAGCTCTCTTCTGGTCAGATTCTTGGGATGGATTCCCTCCACTTACTTATCAGTTCCCCAACCTTCTTCCTTTGTGCCAAAGATTTCTCGAGGCTGGCTGGGCTAGGGTGAGTGACTTCAAGTCTGTTGTTTCTTTTGGTCAGTTGGAGGTAGCTCATTGGAAGGATCCCACAATGTGGCCAGATTTGGGACTTGCGGAAGAAAGTGCTGCGCTTCACAAGATTCTTCATAGTAGGAGTTGTAGTTCTCTTCTAGAAGAGGATATTCTTGCTTGGACCCATAATCCTAAGGGGGTTTACTCTGTTGCTTCTGGTTATCAGATATTATTGGCTCAGAAGCTAACTGGGGTAGAAGTTCATTGGTGGAAAAGGGTGTGGAATAAACTCTCATGGCCTAAATGCAATTGCTTTGTTTAGACTCTGGCTTGGAATAGGTACTTGACCTGGGATAACATTTGTAAGCGGGGATTTCAAGGACCTTCAATTTGTGTTTTGTGTGGGGGAGCGGAAGAGGATTCTTCACATTTGTTCATCCGGTGCCCCTTTGTTGTGTAGCTTTGGCATTGGTGGTGGGAGGTGTGGAAGCTTCCTTGTATTCATGCGTGCTCTTTGGTTGAATTCTGGGATAGTATGGGAAGACCTCCTTCTATGGCTTCCTTTTTGCAGGAAGTTTGGTTCGTGGGCCCTACCTTTCTGCTTTGGCAAATTTGGCTGGAGCGGAACCGCCGAATTTTTCGTGATCAGAAGTTGGTGGGTCGGTAAGTTTGGATGCGTATGCTAGGAATGTTGTAGGAGTCAGTTTTAGCTAAATGTGATGTAGTTTTCCCCTTGGCGAGAGGTGATACTAAGTTGGTGGCCAGACTGGGTCTTCAAGAAATTCATTCTTCTTTTGTCAGTTCTAGGAACTGTAGGCATGGGAAAAAGAGGGTTCAACGGGTTGGAAGGTGGTTACCTCCCCCCAATGGATTTTTAAAGATCAATACTGATGGTTCTTCTAGGGGAAATCCTGGGCCTGCTGGAATTGGTGGGGTTGGCAGGGACTCAGCTGGGTCGGTGATTTTTCTGTTCTCTATACATGAGGGGGTGAAGACTGTTAACTTCATGGAGGGTCTGGCAATTCTTCATGCTATTGAGAGGGCCCTTACTTTGGGATGGCAAAAAGTTATATGTGAAGCTGATTCACAGATTTTGATTAATCTCTTGAATGAGCGAAAGATATCTGATATAAATTGGCAGTTGGCTTCGGTGGTTCAGCGAATTCTTTAGGTTAGTTCTCGGATGGAGGAAGCATCCTTTGTGCACATCCCAAGGGAGTGGAATCGTGCTGCCGACTGCTTGGCCAAATGGGCCTCTGAGCATGATAGTGGTTGGAAGGTTGAGGACTGGGATCAGGTTAACCCTGAGTTGCATCTGGATTTAGTTCGGTTCTTGGAGGAGGATAGGAGGATACATGGGGATAGTTGATGTTGTTTTATGCTGTGGGGTTTTCCCCTTTTTCTGGGGCTGGGTCCCTTGGTTATTATTGTAATACTCTTTTCTGATTTCTAATAAAGTTTTTACCCCTTTGATTCAAAAAAAAAAAAATCTTCACGTTCCTCTAATCTTGCACAAACAATTGAATAAATTTATTTATTTATTTTACTTTTTCCTCTAAAAATAAATCTTCTAAAAATAAAATATTAATCAAATATTTTATTTATCATTTATCATGCAAAATAAATTAAATCAATTTATTTGTTTAATTTATTTAAATCTTCAAATCTAGTTTATGTCCTCTAATCTTGCACAAACAATTAAATAAATTTATTTATTTAATTTGTTTTTTCCTCTAAAAATAAAATATAATCACATACTTTATTTATCCTTCATCATGCAAAATAAATTAAATTGATTTATTTGTTTAATTTATTTCAATCTTCATATCTTATCTATTCCTCTATCATGCACAAACAATTAAATAAATTTATTTATTTAATTTCAATATCTTCCAATTCCTCTTAAAATATTTTGTTAACTCATGTGCATAATCAGTCTTATTTTTAGAACTCTAAAAAATGCAAAATTACAAGTTGAGTTATCTATTCAATCAATCTTGTTTTCATCATATCTTAATAAAAATATCCTTATGGATTGACACATGTTGTGTGCACATTCATGGTGTTTATTTGATTTATCTCCTCCGTTGATTCTTCTGAATTATCTGGACCGTTGATCGATCTCATTGAAACCTATATAAACCCTCTTCATCTCCTTCACAAATCCTCTTCGATCACTTATTCTCAGGCATCCTTTACAGTGCTTTGAGCATACATCGCATCGATTGAGCAACTTTATGATCTTTTGACATTGATCTTTGAGCACCTTGAGCACTTTACTTGCTTGTTGCAAACATGGTTTTGTAGCGTTATTGAGCAATCCACATTCAACAAAGGGAATAACACAAATCTAGGTAAAAACTTTCTTATTTCATTGGATTTATTGATAAATGGCTTTTGTTTAGATTAGTTCTCTTTATGTTATGGGCTTTTGATTTATTAGTTTTAATTTAGTCAATTTTCCTTATACACATTCTGGCAAATCCGATAGGACCCACTAACCTTATTTTTTTTTAAGAAAAAAGTTGATTTTTTGGAAGCTAGGTACAGAAAAGCGCAATCACAATGTAGAAAATTTGAAGATTCTTGTTCACTAGTTTGAGAGAATAGGCTTTGAGCATTCAAATGGGGTAACTTTAGCCCAAAATTTTTTTGGGTTTTGTCAAAAACGTCAAAATCCTATTTGGGTATCTCTTATTTTTTGCAGAAAGTGCACAGATTTTGAGAAAAATAGATCCCAATCCATGCCCCTATTTTTAGCCTATGTTTTTTTTTTTGCTTTTTTTGTGGCCTATTTTTAGCAATTTCATGAAATCAGGCATATATGTGTAACTTTAGCTCAAAAGATTTCTAGGTTTTGTCAAAAACATCAAAATTCTATCTGGGTATCTCTTATTTTTTATAGGAAGTGCACAGATTTCAAGAAAAATAGATCCCAATCCATGTCCCTGTTTTTAGCCCATGCTTACTTTTTTTTAGCCTATTTTTAGCAATTTCACGAAATTGGGCATATCTTTTGCATATAGAGTCAGATTTTCATAAAACTAGTGGCGTTGGAAAGCTGGTTCTCCCAACGTTTTTGTGGTGAAAAAAATTTGAGGTAAATTTATTAGATTTATTAGGTACACTTAGTCAAAGTCAACCCTTCTTTGTAAACTTCAAACTGTCATAACTTGTGTAAAATTTACTCAATTTTCACAAATATTTTTTTGAAATTACATAGAATTTCATATAGAATCTGATCATAATATTCAATCTTCTATGCCTAATCATTATTATTAGATTTTTTTATATTGCTCATTTTTCACCTAACAAGTTAAGCGCTTTTGGTCAACTGATTTATTTTTGGCTAACTATTTGAGTTTTGGTGGAACTAATCAACATTTTGCAGCCTCTTATCATTCAAACAGAGCAAATGGGTTTCTCTAACATGTTCATGCAGGACGAGCTTTGAAGAAATCTCAAACTATTGCATTAAGTCTTAGAAACATATTGCTTTCTTAAGGGACAAAACATCTTTTTGCAATCTAAGTCTTAGAAACATATTACTTTCTTAAGGGACAATTGAACAATCATCTTTGTAAATCTTAGAAAACATATTGCTTTCTTAAAGGACAAAACATCTTTTTGCAATCTAAGTCTTAGGAACATATTACTTTCTTAAAGGACAATGGACATGTATGCAAAAACATCTCAATTTTCTAAGGGACAATGGACATGAATGCCAAACACTTCAATTTAATAAGGGACAATTGACAACTACAATCGTGTGTGTGCCTAATCTAGTTGCACCTTATTTTTTCTTATAACAGGACAATTAAACCTTTGTTTGACGTGCTTGCTCTTACATTTCAATTATTCCTTTAGAAGGGCCTGCTTTTGAATTGCGCTTCATCCAAAAGGGACGACCCTAAGTGGAGTTTTCCTTTGAACCGCTATATAAGAGGGATAAGGTGAAAGCCAAGTCCTAACCGACGTCAGCCTTACCTTGTGGTGCTAAACTGAAAAGATGTGTACTAGCTCTTTGTGGAAATGATTTTCACATCGAGCAAAGTGTTTGATACTTTTAGTAGGATTGGTTAAAGATTTTAGTAGCTTGTCACATTGCTCGTAAGGCGTTGGTCCCTCAAAGTTACTAAGAACCATTCTAGATAGTGACTACCTGATCTACCTCCGAATGTTGCGGTAATCATCAGTGCAAGGGGATTCAATTTAAGCCCTCAAGATACTCACCATTGGCTCCCTTGAGAAGAGATAGTATTCCCTTGGCCGTAAAGCTCTTGTGACCTACTTGAGCTTTCCAAGGGGAGGGTGAGATATCCCTACCTATCGTCTCTCGCAAAGATACAAAATATCTGACACCTTTATGGAATGATATTTTTATCGACGGAGTATTAAGTTGTGAGCTGATCTACTGCAATGAAACCTTGTCTCTAGGGATAAAAAGTGCTTGATATTGATTGCAATTGTCTTATACCTGTGGAAACATTGGGCTTTTTTTGTAAGCCTCGAACATACACTATCTGTTGTGTTAGTCCCTTTTTGCCAACTTTGTTTGTTGTGTTTTCTCTTACCAAAGCAAAATCCAATCAGAACCAAAACCAAAATCCATCAAAATTTGCCTTTTAAAAGCTTCAGACACTACTTCAGCGCCTCTGGTATTACAGTAGCTTGCCTTTGGTATTACAGTAGCTCGCCTTTGGTATAGTAGTACCTTGCCTCTGGCACACCTACTTCAGCGCCCTTGGTATAACAGTAGCTCGCTTTTGGTCACAGTAGCTCACCTTTGGTATAGTAGTACCTCACCTTTGGTAGCTCAGTCCATCGCCTTTGGTATTACAGTAGCTCGCGTTTGGTTGCACAGTCCTGTGCCTTTGGTCAAACATTACAGTGCCTTTGTCCAGTAAACTGTGCATCAAAATTTATCTTTTCCAAAACACAAGTAAAATCTCAGCATTACCTTTTGTCCTAGTGTATTCCATGGTAACCACTAGGCTCCAACAAACTATGAAATCCAAGCAAGTTGTCCCTAGGAAGCGCAAATCACCTCCTCATACACTGCAATCAGGCTGATCCAACATTACTCCCATAGTTACTCCTAGGACACCCGCGAAAAAATCTACCAACTCTCCAAACATGCCACAGCTGGACCACCCTAACACTCCTCAAGAAGGTAGGGTCCCTTTGGTAAGTACACCTCACTATACCACCGGCATGCCTCAGGATTTTGTTCCACAAGGTTATACTATAGATCAAGTCCCATCTCAAGAAGAGCGCACTTTGAAAAAGGTCAATCCTCTCAAGAAGATGGACAAGATCTTGATGAATTCATACAAGATCCTAGAGCCGTAGCCGCCTTTGACAAAATCCTTAGTGAGAACCAAGATCATTTCTTTCGCTTGCGTGCAGAGCAAGGAGCCAAATTACCTCAAGATTTTGATTTATCTAATCTCAAGGACACAAACAACACCCAAAGCACCATACATGCGGTCCAAACCATGTCAACAGTGACCACGTCCTTACACAAACAAAACTCACAAGGGAAAGCGATCGCACAATATGAGAATCCCCTTTATCAAAACCCAACAGGAAAGAGGGCCATATCACTGCTTCTGACTCCTATGGAAATCTACAAACACCAATAGGAGACTCTTTAACGTCAAGCGGAGCTAGCTAAACAAACCACCATAGCTCGATCAAATATACAACAAACTCCTAAAGTGTCCACACCAATCGCAAGTGGAATTTTGGTTACCCCATCGTGAATAGGTTTCCCACCAAATTACAATCCGAGGAACAACTATGTAGCCATGCAACAAGGGTCTCAACAAATACCACCTCCTCTATCATCAAACCTTCGTATCTCTCAACCAACTAGGGTCATGCAATCCCAACCACAACATTCTTCTACGCTCATCCTCAATCAACCTCGACCATCACAAAACACATCTACTTATGTCCCTCCACCACTATGATCATCAGCGCTAAACTTTTTCAACACCTTGCCTATCCACCCTCAACATTCCCAACATCAAGTTTCCCAAAGCTATGTGCCACAATCGCAACCTAACCCAAACTTTAGCTTTCCCCCACCAAGCTCTTTTCTTCAACCATCACAAAGCCTACATTCTTATGTAGTGCCACCCCCACCTCCTCCAAATCAAAGAAACTAATTCCAACCCAATCTAAACCCAACATACAACACATATGACGCCAACCAATCATATGACCCTTATAACACCAATGCCCATGGCTTACACTACAATCTTCCGTATGGGCAATAACAACCACTTCTCAGACAACAGGAGATGTTTCTAACTCCTCCCACAACAATGGAGTTAAAAATTGTGGAAGTTCAACAACAACTATCTGATCTTACATTTGGCCACACCAAGAAGACCACCTCTTTAGAAGAAGTGTGTCCTTATCCCTTTGATCGGTCATTACCCATGATCCCTTTTCCTCAAAATTTCACTATTCCCAAATTTGATAAATACAAAGGAAAAGGAGACCCAAAAGACCATCTCAGGGAATTCTATCTTGCTTGCTTCGAGGTCCCACATAATGACACATATCTTATGCGTCTCTTTCCTCGCAGTCTTGGAGGTCAAGCTATAGAATGGTTCTCACACCTCCCCACGGGAATCAGGTCTTTTAATGAGCTAGCAGAAAAATTTGCCACCCATTTCTCCTACAACGCAAAGCATGAGATCTCCATGACCGATCTATGCAATAATAAATAGAAAAATGGAGAAACTTTCATTTCATTCCTTCAGTGATGGAGGCAAATGGCTAGCAAATTCCCATTCAAGATACCCGAAAAATAGCTTGTTAGCATATTTGTGCAGAACCTCAACCAAGAGTTAGGTTTTTATTTGCAAATTCTTAGTGCTACAACCTTCGATGAAATCACGTACAAGGGAATCAACATTGAGAAGGCCCTCATTGCTAAGGGTGTCGTCAAAATCTTCAAAGAAACTAAAGACAATGCTCCTCAATAACAAGGAAGCGATAAACCTAAATATTGGAAAAAAAATAAAAACATGGTCAACGATGGGGTGGCCGATTCTAAACATGTCCAAATGTTGCAAACACTATTGCAGCTTTCCAAACTGAGTCAAACTCCACCTCAACAACAGCAACAACAAAGACAACCTTATCAAAACCAACAACAATGACAACAAGAGCGGCCTCAACAAGATTACCCTCCATGGCGTCAATTCAATCCCTTGGGAGAGCCCATAGAATCGGTCCTACAGAAGCTTTTACACAAAGGGCTCATCACCTTACCCGATGCTCCCCCATATGGCGAACCTATTTACAAAACTGCACGGTACCGATAAAATGAATCCTGTGAATTCCATCAGAGCAAAGGACATAGAACTGTATCATGCATGAAACTCAAGCACCTAATCCAAAATCTCATCAAAGGCAACCAAATCTCTTTTGAAGATGAACCACTAGCTCAACCAACAAGGACCTCAATATGTACAAGGAACCATTCCCTCACCATGGTCCACCTCCTCCATAGGATAAAGGTATCAATCATGCTTCCACTTCCTTTGACTCCATTGTAGGTCATTTTGAAGAGAGTCGAGTGTCTACCCTCACAATCAAAGGCAATGGTCGTGTCACCATTCGTGGTCCTACACCCAGTCTCCCAACTCAATCTGATTATAATCTTGTCAAACATCTAGGGAAAACACCAGCACAGATCTCTATCTTAGACCTTCTACGGTTGTCACCCGCACATGAAGTAGTGCTAGAAAAAGCCCTCCAAGAGTCTTCGATTCCTAACAACATAGCGGTCGCGGATTTTTGAGCTATAGTAGGTAATATTGCTTCACCCTACAATGTGGTCTTTTCTGAAAAGGACCTCCCATCCAATGATCCGTGTCACAATGATGCCCTTCATATTGAGGTTCTCATCCATAAGTGCAAAATCAAACGTATACTCATCGATGGTGGTGCTGGTCTCAACATCTGTTCTTTAAAGTCACTTAAGCAATTGGGATACTCTGAGGATCATGTCAACATTGATCAAAGCATTACAATCAAGGGATATGATGATGCTGAACGCCGCTCAGAAGGTGTTATCCACTTGCCGATACAACTGGGCCCTATCATGCTTGAAATAGGTGCCAAGTCCTTGACATTGAGCTGCCTTACAACATTATCCTAGGCCGCCCATGGATCCATGCAATGAAAGTTGTCCCCTCCATGTACCATCAGTCTCTAAAATTCCCCTACAATGGTACAGAGATCACTATCCCAGGAGACCCCAATCCTTTCGAATTCTACCGTGTCTTGCAAGGCAATTATAAGAATTGCAACTAAGTGCCTCAAAATGACGAAGCCCTTGAATCCCCACTATATGTCGATCCTGAAAATCTGACACAAGCCTCTACAAGTGAACCTAATCCTTTGCCTAAAATCAAAGCTCACATTCATGATATAGGCTTTGGAACATATGATCTCTCAAAATCTGGTTGTGTAGGGCGGATGCCTTTGTCCCCTAAATCTTACGGCCAACCGCCCATTGCCAAAGTAACTAAAAAAGCAGCTCTCCCTCCCCCAACATTTCTAACCCAATTCCAACAGGGACAATTATTGGAAGAGGAAACTATTGAGGACATTTCTTCTTAGCTCTACATGGAGAAAGAACCAGTCACAATACCAGTCAAGCAATATGGTAATGGCTTAAGGATAGTCAAACACATGGGCTATAAAGGCAAAGGTGGCCTTGGGAAACATAATCAAGGCACAATGGAACCCCTTATTGTGACGAAAAAACTAGACAAGAAGGGGTTAGGATTTGGTAGAAAGGTACCGCGTGCCTTGGACATCGAGGGTATCCTCGACAAGGTAGCTGAAACTTCTATCACAGATTCGATGTCTAATGAGGATACCATTAATGACTCTTTCCTCCATATGACTGACCTATTCACTGAATCCTTCGTCTTTATGCTATCATCTGTATCCTTAACCTCCACCACAAACACCCAGAAAGTAACACTTGTCTACCCTGAACTTATCGATTGGGACCAACAAGGGTCCCTTGTTATAGATGTATTTCAGAATATCGACGCTATAACTAAGTTCATGGGACTCCAGGAGGGTATCCCTCTGGGTGATCATAAAGTAGGTTTTGTAATGGAACTAGAGCCAACAACTTATTTTGGTGAGAATGTCAAATCCTCCAGTCGCAAAAGTAAAAATAAAGAAAGATCTCTAGGTGAAAACCACACTGTGGCACCTCCCGATCACAAAATAGTAAAAACAAAGGACATATCCAAAGGTGAAAACCCAAATGTGGCACTTGAGGATGGAGGATTTGACCTTCCCCTACCATCTAAGTATCAAGAGAAGTCAGCTCTCCTAGTGGAAGATTCTACAAAGATAAACCTTGGCACAAAGCAAAATCCAAAGACCACATTCCTAGCAGCATCATTATCAGAAACTGAGCACAAGAATCTTAACAAATTCTTCTTACAGAGAACCATCAACTTTGCGTGGACCTATGTTGATATGCCAGGGTTAGACCCTAAGCTAGTTGTTCACTACGTCACAGTGGATCCAAAAGTTAAACCAGTCAAGCAAAAATTGAGGAAGATGCACCCGTAGATAGCTCTCTTAGTAAAAGTGGAAATACAGAAGTTGTTAGATGCAAAGTTCATATGACCTGTTGACTATTCAGATTGGGTCTCAAACATTGTACCTGTGTCTAAACCCAATGGGCGCATCCGCATGTGTAGTGATTTTAGAGATCTTAACAAAGCATGTCCTAAGGATGACTTTCCACTACCGAACATTGATATTATAGTAGACTTGACAACATATCATGAAATTCTTTCTCTCATAGATGGATTCTCTGGCTACAATCAGATAAGGATAGTAGAAGATCAACATAAAACAACTTTTACTTGTCTGTGGGGTAATTATTGTTGGTGTGTCATGTCGTTCGGTCTAAAGAATGTAGGGGCAACTTATCAAAGAGCAATGACAGTGATATTTCACAACCTCTTTCATCATATCATGGAGGACTATGTGGATGACATACTAGCTAAATCTTCTAGGGTAGATCACATACAAGTTCTAGGATAGATCTTTGACAGGCTTGAGAAATACCAAGTACGCCTCAATCCAAAGAAATGTGTCTTCGGTGTAACATCAGGGAAACTGTTGGGATACATTGTATCTCATAGACGCATCAAAGTAGACCCCCCAAAAGTAAAAGTTATAGTGGAGATGCCTCCACCAAAGAACCTCAAAGCATTAAGGAGCCTTCAGGGAAGGTTGCAATCCATTAGGCGTTTCATCTCACAACTAGCAGATAAATGTCAACCATTTCAACACTTACTCCAAAATGATGTCTCATTTCAATGGGATGATAAGTGTCAAGTAGCATTTGATCAGCTTAAAGAGTATCTAGCTACACCTCCTGTATTGGTTCCACTAGTTGCGGATAAACCTTTGATATTATACATCTCAACTACAACTTCAGCCCTAGGGGCCCTTCTAGCACAAAATGATGAATCAAGAAAAGAGCATGCAATTTATTATATCAGTAGAACCTTAGTGGGATATGAACTCAATTATTCACCGATGGAAAGAGCTTGTTTAGCAGTAGTTTTCACCTCCCAAAAGTTGCGGCATTACATGTCGAACCAACACACAAATCTTATAGCCAAAATTGATCCATAAGTATCTACTAGCAAAAGCATCTCTTACAGGTAGACTAGCTAAATGGGTCATGATCCTTAGTGAGTTGGACATTGAGTATGTGGATCGTAAAGCAATCAAGGGACAAACCCTAGCAGATCAACTAGCAGAAGCACCCATGACAGATACACACCCTATGGTAGTAGACTTTCCAGACGAGAATCTCTTCACTCTTTCCAACTCAATAATGTGGAAGTTGTATTTTGATGGTTCCTACACACAACATGGATCAGGGGCCGACATCTTATTTATCACATCTCAAAATGCCTATATTCCTAAGTCATATCAGCTTGCATTCCCTTGCACCAACAACATAGCCTAGTATGAAGCACTCCTCATAGGTCTCAATACAACAGTTCAATGGGACATCACAAAACTACAGGTATATGGAGACTCGCAACTAGTCATTCGACAAGTCACAGATGAGTACCAAACAAAAGATTAAAAGTTGGTCCCCTACAAGCAACTAGTGGATGCCTACAAACCACATTTTTCTAGCATCACATTTGAGCAAATTCCAAGAGAGCATAACAAGGTTACAGATTCTATGGCTTCTGTAGGGTCACTGATTGACATGCCGGCTAATACACAGAAATGTGAATTCTTGATCAAATAGTTGTTGATACCAGTCGTCGATGTTCTCGTTACTAAAATCATCTGCGAACTTGTTGGTCCCAATTCCCCATGGTATGAAGACATCTATGAATACCTTAAATACAATACTTTTCCCTCTGACCTATCATCCACCCAACGCAAAACCTTTATCCGTTGATCCTCCTGTTACACCATTTTGGGTGATACACTATATCACCGGAGTCTCAATGGTATCCTCTTACAATGTCTTAACGCGGAAGAAGTTGAAGCTACCTTACGAGACATCCACGAAGGTGTCTGTGGCGCACATTCTACCGGTCCTAATCTCGCTAAGAAGATACTCAGAACAGGTTATTACTGGCCTACAATAGAGCAAGATGCTGTACAATTTGCTAAGAAGTATCTACAATGCCAACAGTATGGAGATTTGATTCACGCACTAGCTCATGAACATAGCCTGTGACAACTCCATGGCCTTTCTCTCAATGGGGTCTCGACCTTGTAGGACAAATCCACCCATCCTCATCCAATGGCCATAAATTCATTATTACTGCCACTAAGTATTTCACAAAGTGGGTTGAAGCCATTCCCATGACCTATATCACCGGTAAGCAAATAGCCAAGTTTATCCTTAACTACCTAATATGCCGGTATGGTATTCCCCAAGCCATTGTCACTGATAATGGGAGACCATTCAAGAATCAAGATGTCCGTGCCTTATGCACACAATACAATATCCAACATCACTTTTCAACTCCCTACTATTCGCAGAGTAACGGCCAAGCTGAGGCTTCCAATAAAACCATTCTCAAAATCCTCAAGAAAATGGTTAATGAAGCTGGTCGTGATTGGCACTTGCAACTCAATGCCACCTTATGGGCCTACCGCACTAGTATCAAAAGACGAACTGGTGCCACACCTTATGCCTTGGTCTATGGCTCTAAAGCCATCCTACCTATAGAGGTCGAGATCCCGTCCCTCAGAGTATCCATGCAGAACCTGATCGACAGAGAGGAGTATCACACTTCCAGAATAGCTGAGCTAGAACTACTAGATGAAAGGCGCCTTGCCGCGCTTACTCATCTCCATGTCTATCAAAACGGCCTCTGGCGTAATTACAACAAAAAGATCAAAGAAAGATGGTTTCAAGTTGGTGATCTTGTACTCAAAGAGAATCAGAGAAATCAAGCAGATCGAGAAAAGAAGGGCAAGTTTGAGCCTAACTGGTTAGGTTCCTTTATTGTCACATCAACATATGGATCAGGAGCTTATACTTTAGCTACACCTGACGGTATTCCTCTGGATGAGCCACTTAACAGTGTTCATCTTAAGAAGTTCTATGCCTGATCCTCAAAGTATTCCCCCCAAAAAAATAAAAATAAAAAAGATCCGTCCTCTGGTGAAAACCTGGCAAATAGGCGCCTTGGATAAGTACCATAGTGAAAACCTAGCAAACATGCACTATGTGTAGAGTTAGCATCCATCATCTATCGAGTCTTGTTCATTCTTGTTTTCACAAGCTTCATCCATCCACCCCTAATAAAACCATTGACCTTGTTTGCATTTCCATCTCCCTATCTAGTATAGCTTGGAAATTTGTCAATGTCCATCATCGTCATCCCATGTCTTGATCTGTGTCAACAGTTTTCACTGTCTTGCCCTAGGTCAAATCTTTCTATGTCTTCTTCGTCGGTCATTCATGCAAATTCCTCTACCAGAATGGGGGCAATTCCTTCCTTAACCTAGATCTAGGAGTGGTTCCTTGTTCGTGGTTCACAACTAGCTCTTCAATCGTTCTCCTTTCAACAGATAACACTCTTTAACAGACACATCACTCCTATGATAAGGCTGTTATCTTCCCAATGCGTTTCCTACATCATCACATCAAACCAGAACTAGATATTATCATCATTTCCATCTTAAGGTACCTTGATCCCATGGATATGGGTATGTAGGCAGTCTGGAATACGAAGGAAGTTTCCAGTACTCAGGTACATAAGATCGCCTCCTCACCACCTTGACCCACTCATCACTCTATCCAGAACTACATATTATCATTTTTCATCTTTTATCGTAATGTGCCTTGATCCCGTGGATACAGGGTATGTAGGCAGTCTGGAATATGAAGGATGTATCCAGTACTTAGGCACATACGATTCATCATTCTCCACCTATCTCAACCCATTAACACTGCCGCCTTTCTAGTCTTCCATTTTTCAAAATCCATTTGCCTCAACTTGACTAACTCAAGTAGTAAGCTAGCGCATCCTTTCAAAGAAAAAGTCCTTAACAAGCCTGAAGCAAAGCAGCTCTCTTCCACAGCCTTCTACTGTCCAACTATTTTGATTGCCAGCATCAGCTAAATCCAGCTTCACCAAAGCACTAGATCCACAAGCTTGTCTTCTGCAGAGTGTTCCATTGTCGAGACCAACACACGCGTCTCCTGCGACATGTGGCATTTCCTACAGCAAGACATTGTCTTTTTAGGTAGATAACCCCCTTTAACGGACACATCGCTCCTACGATAAGGCTGTTATCTTTCCTACCTAATCTATCCTGAGCAACCTCTTTGGCAAGAGAATATGTTGGCTGTATGTTTCTTTGTAAGTCATTCAATTTGCTTTATGGTTTATCTTTTGCTCCTTTTTCCATTACCTATTCAAGGCTACCTTGATTTATCTATAATCTTGGTATGTTGTGATGCAGTACGGATTGGGGGCATAGTCATTGCTTTTGTGTGCCGTGTTTGAGGAATGATCTTTAGTATCTTTCTTGGCATTATATTTATCTTGTGTGTGTTACGACCTAGCATCTTACATATTAATATTCTTCTGGCATTTACATGTATTGAAGTTTATTTTATGTTCAAGACTATGGCTCATTCACATGTACCAACAAGGTCATATTATGTCTAAGGGATCTAAGTTCAAACCACTTTCTTGCAGAGTCAACGTCCACGCACTCGGATGTTATAGCACCTTGGTCTTTTATACCTTGGTGGTGAACTATCCACGTGCTATATCAAAAATAAGGATTGCTCTTTATATACAAATGTGAAACCAATGCAACAAGCTCATCTTTCGCCCATCCATTTTTCCATGGCCGTATATAGTTTTCCAGCAATGATCGATCAACAGTCTTTCTCTCATGTTCTCTTCTATCTCCTTTCTTGTATCTTCTAGTCAAGCGTCAACCCAGTTCTTTTGTTGCTTCCCTATCTTTCCTCTCGAGGGGGCACTCTACGCCAGCTACGCAGGGGCAACTAGCTACACTGGGGCATCAAAAATTGTATCATGTCTTCAACAATTGTTTTCTTTGATGCAACGCTGTAAACTGCATTGCATCAAAGAGGGGCAAAATGTAGACACCCTAAAATGACCATGTCTTTGCATCACTTGCATTCTCATCATTTCATCAAATCACTTGCATTTCAACGTTAATTAAATAAACTAATTATTTAATTAATTTCATCAAATTCTTCCAAAACTCTTAAAATTTGACATTAATTAAATAAATTCTATTTAATTAATTAATTAAATTAAATTCCTCTATATTCTTCCAAAATTAAATAATTTTTATTATTTAACCAAATCATTATCCTCTTTCAAATTTCAAGTCCACATTAATTAAATAAATCCAATTATTTAATTAATTCATCACAAATCCTCTCTTATCTATAATTAAATAATTTCATTATTTAATTAAATCAATTATTCTTCTAAATTTAAATAAATCATGCAAATTTATTTAAATTATCTCAATCCTCTAAAAATAAATAAAATCAAGTATTTTATTTATAATCTTCATGTTCCTCTAATCTTGCACAAACAATTAAATAAATTTATTTATTTATTTTAATTTTTCCTCTAAAAATAAATCTTCTAAAAATAAAATATAATAAAATATTTTATTTATCATTCATCATGCAAAATAAATTAAATCAATTTATTTGTTTAATTTATTTAAATCTTCAAATCTAATCTATGTCCTCTAATCTTGCACAAACAATTAAATAAATTTATTTATTTAATTTATTTTTTCCTCTAAAAATAAAATATAATCACATATTTTATTTATCCTTCATCATGCAAAATAAATTAAATCGATTTATTTGTTTAATTTATTTAAATATCTATATCTTATCTATTCCTCTATCATGCACAAACAATTAAATAAATTTATTTATTTAATTTCAATATCTTCCAATTCCTCTTAAAATATTTTGTTAACTCATGTGCACAATCAGTCTTATTTTTAGAACTCTAAAAAAGGCAAAATTACAAGTTGAGTTATCTATTCAATCAATCTTGTTTTCATCATATCTTAATAAAAATATCCTTATGGATTGACACATGTCGTGTGCACATTCATCATGTTTATTTGATTTATCTCCTCCGTTAATTCTTCTAAATTATCTGGACCATTGATCGATCTCATTGAAACCTATATAAACCCTCCTCGTCTCCTTCACAAATCCTCTTCGATCACTTATTCTCAGGTATCCTTTACAATGCTTTGAGCATACATCGCATCGATTGAGCAACCTTACGATCTTTTGACATTGATCTTTGAGTACCTTGAGCACTTTACTTGCTTGTTGCAAACATGGTTTCGCAGCATTATTGAGCAATCCACATTCAACAAAGGGAACAACACAAATTTGGGTAAAAGCTTTCTTATTTCATTGGATTTATTGATAATGGCTTTTGTTTAGATTAGTTCTCTTTATGTTATGGGCTTTTGATTTATTAGTTTTAATTTAGTCGATTTTCCTCATACACACATTGAACTCGTAAATGTGTGTGTCAAAATTTATCATGCAAATATTGAACTATACACATTAATTATTCAAGAATTGTGTGAGTTGATGAATGAAAGCCTACAAGATCTATCATTTATACATGTTTTTATACTCAAACGTCTAGATCTTTAGAGGCCTATGGTCAAAATGTGTATTCCTCACACACTTATTGATTTACTTCCACCAATAATTAATTTTGTGATTAAGCACAACTAGATGGGTTTGAATGCATTAATGACGATACCAAACATGCTACAAAGGATGATTGTTCATTGAAAAAGGCTCAAGAAATTATTAAATATGTCACTGTCTTTCTCAATTCTTTGGATTATCCTAATGTCTCATGCTTTTGCAGTATGAAGTTAAGTTGGGGGGAGAAATCCTATGAATTTTTTAAATTTCTTGTTGATTACCAATAATGCCTTCATTGATTATTTCTGTGGTGCTTCTAAAAAACCACGTGTGTGAGCTTTGGACCAAATCAAGGTATGCATTCTTTTGTTAATTATTGTGTCTACACAAGCATTCATTGTAATAGTATTTCTTCATCCATTTTTATCAAGTATTTATTCATATTAATAACTCTACCATTTATTTTCTAATAAATAAATCACTTATAATGGCAGAGTTATTAAATGGATGATATTGCATTACTATACTTGATATGCTTGGTCATGATAATATGGTTATAGGTTTCTTGTCCAGGTTACCCAACACTTTTGCACTAGTACCAGTTGATGATGCTTCTCTACATGAGCATCCAAAGATACATTTTGATGGCCTTGCTAACTAGATGGTGAAAAAAGTTTTCTTTGTGTTTCTCTCTTGGAGATCACAAGAGGATTATTGGGCAAAGTGTTCAACATTTATGGGCAAAAGTTCTCTTTTGCATCATCCTTGATGCTAGACCATGTGGAGGATAGTATGCAACTTGGTGTATGAGAAACAAGATACTATGTTCTTGGCTAATTCTTCACAAGACACACATCAAGAGACAACTTGAAGATATGAACAAGGAGCTTGAACACATTCTAATACAAATCATCGCACTTCATCATAAGGATTGATTCATCCACCTATCTAAATCTATATGGACATATTGGATAAGTTGAGAGACTATCATTGGTCTTTCACTACATAGCCTTATCTTTGGAAGATTGCTTCTATTGTAAGTAATTCTTTCAACCAAGTGATTGGGCATGTATTCCAAAGTTCTACAGATAAATTTTTGATATAGTGGCATGAGCTAAATGGGATTGAGATTTTTTGTAGCAATAATGCTATGAGAATATGCATGGTCACTCTTGATGAAGGTATATTTCTTGTTGTTGGTCATCATTTCAAGTTATACATGCAACCAATTTCAATAGTGACTTTTATTGATAGGCTTCAAAAGGAACTCCATGTTTTGGATGGTATCACTTCAGCATCCATATGAGAGTTTCATTTTATTCGGTTATTATATGCAGTTTATCAAAAAAAATAAAAATATGAAAAAAATGGAAAATGAAAAAAAATGAAATAAATGAAAAAACAATAAATTCTAACAATGAAAACCTTTGGGTATTGTTAGACAACTACAATTTGAAAACTAGTTTTTGGCGGATTATAGTTGAATAAAAAAATCTTAGTGGTGAAAATTGTTTTACAACGCCACTAAGTGGTAAGTGATTGAAAATGGGCTTGCCAGTGGTCACTTGTCATTATCAAAAAAATGAAAAAAAAGGAACAAAAAAGAAAAAAGAAAAAAATGCAATTCTTTGTGGGCTAATTATTTTCAAATGCACTCAGTTGATTTTATGGTTGTTTTAGTCTATCTGAGTGCCTATTGCACCTCTTGTAGCTTACTTGTGTAGCTATGCTCTTGCTTGTTATGGTCAAAAATAGCTTTGATCACCTATAACAGCTGCACATTCTATTGAGGTGTTCCCAAAAGTAAAGACTAGATCAGCTACCACCAATATGATCCATGATGCTTTAGTGAGATGGAAATCTTTAATGTGTTGCAGTTCTTGTCGTAGTTTTTGGTTCCTTGTTGGATGTTCACTCTTGTTGGATTCTTTGGCTACCAGACCTTGGCATAAATGGACATGTAAATTGGTAACATAATCAATTTTATTTTTCATTATTTTATCTTTTAACATTATTAATATTTCTTATTATATTAACCATTTAAGGTAGCTTTCCCACCTTTCCTCTCCTTGTTTCCTGAGGACGGTCAACCCTTTAAGTTGGGGGGAGGTACACCATCCTTATTACCTATCTTTCACCCATTATATCCTTTTGTTTCTCATTATCCTTAATTATCTTGTCATAATATCCATTCACCCTTCATAATCATTCATATTGTCTTTCATTTAACCCATTTCACATGGAGATAATTTTTTATGATACCTCCTATATATAGAATTTCAAAAAATAATGCTATGGAAAAAGAAAAAAATGAAGAAAAAATAAAAAATTGGAGGAGGTATGAATAGTAAAAAGACAAATGTAAGTTGAAAAATAAAGCAAAGCCATGAAGCTTGTTATGAAGAGGAGATAAAAAAATTGAAGTAGAAATGTAAATAAGAATGAGCTATAATAGTTGAGGGTGAAGAAGAAAGAAGAAGTCATACCTTTTAGTAATAAAAATTGCACGATGTCATGCAATATGCTAAGTTGGGGAGAATGATGAGGGTCATTCATGTTCCATTTCATCCCATATCTTAGCCTTTTTCATATGCCTCTTTATATCCATTCCCATATTCCATTTTCATATCATACCATATCATTTTACCACTTTTATGTTGCATATGATTAAATATATATAAGTAATATTTAATTTAGTTGTTGGATAAAATATGTGAATAATGAATATTAGATTGTACCCCCATTAATGGGGTTGGAGATGTTGACATCCAGAAAAGGAGAAGGGAGACAAGGTGGACTCCGCCAGTAAAGGGCTAGGTAAAGCTTAACTTTGATGGAGATTTGAAAGGAAATCCAGGAGTATCGGGAGCAAGCTGCTTGGTCCAAGATTGGAAGGGGGGCATTATTGGTAAGGCTTCTAAGAAGTTAGTGTAGGGATCCAATAATGAAGCGGAGTTTCAAGCACTTATACTAGGCATCACATTATGCCATCAACTTGGAGTGTCGAAGGTTGATGTCGAAGGTGACTCCATGATAGTTATCAATGCAATTAGAAAAAGGGTCATTGCAAATTGGAAATCAAACATTTTTTTGAGAGAAGCCTTGCTTTTAATTGATGGTTTTGAGAGAGTGGTTATTAACCACGTGTTACGGGAAGAAAATTGTGATGTAGACAAGCTTACCAACCTTGCCATCATTTCATCGAATGAGTTATATTGGGAAGTATAGGCTAATGATGTCTCCAGTGCACCAACCTGACATGTCATTTAGTCCTTTTGGTGAGTTGAGGCTGGCAAAGCATGTGGGAAGTTTTATAGAGTGTAGAGAAGTGAAATAGGAGATTATGCATTTGTCTCAATGGATTTCTGCTTGGTTTATTGTGTTGGCTGTGATGGATACACCCATCCGCCTGGTTAGTAGTAAAAGACAAATGTCTTTTTTAGGAGCCATTAAAGAAAAAAGGTTGAAGATGGTGTTCAAGCCGAAAAGTGACATTGTGCTTTTTTCAATCGAATGGGTCCTCGGGGAAGAATTCATGGTTAATTACAATAGGTATAGGGTAAACACTGATTTGGCATCGATGTTTTTGGCGATGATGTTGGATTTGAATGAAGATAAACATTCAATTCAGATGCTAATGGAGGTGTTTGTGGAAACTAATTTTTGCAGTGGTTGGAAGGAGGTGGTGGGGGTCGCTCAATGTGATCTGGGGGTGTCACTGCTAGGGGATTTCCATAGGGTGAATTATGCAGGAGACTCCGTCAAATGGTGGCCGTTTGTCATTGAAGTAGGGGAAGCAAAGATAGTTGGTCGAAGGTGTCGTGTAGCCTGAGGGTTTGTATTCTTGAAAAAGCTCACTAGTCTGGAGGTTGAATTTGATTGGATGCAGGAGATCTTGGAGTAGTACTATGCTATTGATGAAAATGCTTGAGGTGGAGTAGTTTATGAAATGTTATAAGTCTATAGATATATAGGTATAGTTATCTACTACTACAAGACATTATTGTAGATTGTAGAATGTAATATGAGTTAGGGTTTGCAGGGATTTTGCATCTACCCTGCTATAGTTTTTTTGTTGGTTCTCATGTTGAACTTTCAAACTCTATTAAATATTTTGGTTAAAGTTTAATACAATGGGAGCTGAGCCCAAGTCATCAGTTTACTGATAAAAAAAATATTATATTGTATTTACTAATATTTGCTTCCATTATGTTATGAAAATATATCCTGCTGCATGCTAATTAAAGGAGAAGAACAAAGACATCTTGTAGCACTTGGGCACTTGCCAATAAAATAATTCTAGCATATAAATAATTGTTTACTTCATTTATATTTTAATATGTTGTTGTAATGGCCATGAGCCAGAAATAAATGTCACAAATTATTTTGTAACATATTAATATGTTTGTTATGTTGTTCAGTAAAAAACCAAACCAGCTCCTCTATTTTAGGTTAATTATTTCCCTATACTTTAGATCTCTCTAATTCGTGAGATTTCAAACCATGAAAGAGAGAGGAGAGTTGTGAATGTAGGGACAACTATGTAAATTTGGTAAATAAGTTACACGCCTTATTCATTAAATAAAGGCAATGTCATAGGCGTGAGGATATAATAGAATAACATAGAAATAATGTAGCAACAGAGAGAATAGCATGGAAGAGAGAATATAGGACAACATAAGGAAAGAATAGTGCAAAAAAGAATGTAACATCTTTCTGAAGACATAATATATGCAACAACTTCTATTTTGAAAACTTAGTAGCATTGTAGCAGATCGTTCTTGTGTGGATGGAGAGGAGGGCCCACTCTCAGGAAGCACTGGAATGATCTCTTGTATTTTATTTAGCATGTTTTGTGATTTTAGCTTGAACTATAATTGTTAATCTTTGTAGAAACATAAACACTAATTTAATTATTTGTTTTTGAGTTTGTAATTTATATTGCTCATTTGATAATTATTGTTTTAGGATTTTTCTTGCAGCGTGAAGGTTGCAGTTACTGTCACCTGCATACAATTTTGTAGCAGATTACAATCTTGTAGTTTGCACAATTCTTGTAGCGGTCTGCACAGTCCTGTAGCCATTTCATTTATAGTTCTTTTAGCAGTTTATAGCAGGATTCAGAATTCCTATAGCAGTTTAATGAATGGTTTAATTTTCTAGCTGCATTTCATCCACACTCACCTCATTACCTGCAACCCTTGTGCATATAGCCATGATGCCTTTCACAAGTTTATGCCCCAAATTGACACATAGACCAAACCAAAATTTAGTTATTAAATATTAAATCTTTCTCATTATTTACCCCAGTTTTGGCCTATCAAAATGTATGTGATGTGTCTAATGTGAAAAGAGCATCTTCTAATCTCTTTGTAGTATTACTTATAAGGAGATAGTCTTTAAATGTTATGGACAAGGAATTAGAGGAGGTGATGTCAATTGGAATCACCCAAGAAACACCAAAATCCTCTCAACCCATAACAACATAGACATATAGTCACAAATGCTTTTATATCTCTACATATAAAATTTGGGTATCACTAATTTTTTAGAGGATTTAATAAAATTAGTTGCACACTATTCCTAATTTTATTTTATAAAAATCTAGTTTCTAAAAATAATTTTATTGAAGATGAAACATACTAGTTTTTCTCAAGACAATTTTATTAGATTTCATATAAAAAAGTCAACTTGTTTAGTTCTAAAAAAACCATGTAAGATGAAATTATAAAAAATCATAGGAAAAGTTTATCCCATAGTTGGAAACTACATATCCAAAATTTAAAAATACCCAATTCACCATTTACGAAATATGACAAATCTAACATAGGTTGTTGTTTTCTTTTCAAGGCAACTAGTTTCTGATTCATACAAAATATGATAAAATTTCATTTCTTTCTTGAATAAAAATTCCAAGTTCCTTAATTACTAAGAAAAACAAATATTATCTACATATTTTCATAACTAGAACCATACCTTGAATGCTCTTGCATAAATTTTAGGTTTAATGAAGATCTTGAAATTCCAATATCCTTAAAGCAAAAATAGCCACAATATTCATTTTTCTTTCCTGTAAATCTATTCTATTTTCTTCTCTTAATTTCAATAATGAAAAATTGCACAATGCATAATGAAAGAATAAATGCCTAGGAAAAAAATAAAAAAACATTTCTAATAAAAGTTTTTTTTTTGTTTTCTTCTCTTTCCTCAACCCCTATCTCATGAAATCTCTAAACTAATAATATAATCCTTAAGGATAACAATTTTATTTCAATTAAATAATAAAAATAATTAAATAATCTTTTTCTATTTACAACTAAAGAAATATTTATATTATTTTCTTTTTCCAATTATGAAATAAATATAATTATCCTTCTAACCAAATAATTAATAAATAAAAGTCTATGTATTAAATAAATAATTAATCACTATCAATCATCAAACAAATAATTAAACACCAATAACTATTTATTTCCTATTAAATAATTATTTTAACTTAGTTTATTATTAATTGCTCACACAAATGGATTATCTTAGGATCCTTTAGTGCTAGGACCTAGTTCACCTTCCCTAAATAATTGTACCTAGAACACAATGATGTACTTGCCACAACACCTTAGTAGCATTGTTAGCCATTGATAACAATTGCAATAATAATATAATTTTCACATAAGAAAATAAATATATTAATTAACCATTAACATTTGATCAAATATTATTCATAATGCATTAAATAGATAATTGTACTCAAGTTTGAACCATAGTTCATGTCTAACTTTCCACAATATGCAATATCATAGAATCACAAAGGGACAAAAAGTGAGGGATGTTACACCAAGAAGATATAAATAGATTAATTTATTAGCATTTGTGAGAAGATGAAGAGGGCGAGCTTGTAAAAGAGGAAGCCATTGAAGCATGTTGTTGATATGCAAATTTGATCGCTATTGCCTTGAGAACTCCATGCCTATATCTTGTTGCCATACCTGCATTGCCTAGATATAAGATTGCCAAAGAGAAGAAGTCCTAATAGATAAATTATAGTCGAATAAGGTTATGAACATGATGAGCTTGTCAAAGAAAGATTACACAATGCAAGATGGAGATCTTGAAGCTAAGGTTATAATAAGGATGAGGGTTACACAATGCCAGATGGTTGTCTTATAAGATGCAAGTGGCTGAGTTGGGTTTCTTATGAAGGTGAGTACCCTTGTTTTCCACCTGATGTAATCATAGATGGAGGATCCAATGAAGAACTATCTAACCATGCAACATAATGAAACAACACACAATTACATAGTGAAAACACATTGAAATAGAAATATGATCTTTATTGATTCATAGTCATGAATGAATTACAATCTACTATAGTGGGCTTCCAACATGCTAGGCCTCTCGTTTGATTACAAACATCCAAATTTAAATGATATCTTAACAAAATGTTCAAACTCTCCACTCTCTCTGACTAAACTGTCATCACTAAACTTCCTTACTTTCAAATGGCTATCAACCCTGTTTATATAGCAGCCTCAAGCCTTAGAAATTATCTTGGTTAGTGTTTTGTAGGAAAAAGGATGGAAGACAAGTTTAATGGATATGTGGGTTAAATCCTCCTTTCAATACAAACATTCAAGGACATATCAATCAAGTTGAATCACACTTTTGCAAGAGGATTCACCTATAGGTAAGGCTGTCACCTTGAATGATGTGAAAGCTCAGATGTTATCAATCAATATCTCAATTTAATTCTCAAATACCCTTAAAACCCTAATTATGCAAAATAGTAAGCAAATTGATGAATTGCGATAAACCCTTGCAGACTAAGGTAGCTGGCATAGATTAATAACTGACCATTTTTTGAAGTTTAGAATGCGAAACAATCAGGGAGACTACCACTAACGCCCCTATCCAAGGTATTGTTTTCTCTATGGAATCCCGATCTCCTCCTGACATTGATGATCACTATAATTTTTGTTTCTATCCTGGAAGATGCAGGGGACACCTCCACTAGCACCCAAGTCCAAGACTAGGTGTTTTTCAAGATGTCAAAAGCTCTTCAGACGTTGATTATCACTGTCCTGATTGTTTCTATTTTTGCAACTTTAGAGGACACTACCACTAACGCTCGTGTCTGAACAATCCTCTTCTTCAGAGATCTAAAATTTGCACACTGTCTTATTGTTCCCTACAACTCCATTCTATCAAGATGTGAAACCTGTAACCTGCAATCACAAGGAGTTGGGGGTTGTGGTGTTTAGAGGCTTGCCTCAGTCAAGCCCTGGAGAGACATTCAAGTCTTCTGAACACCGTTGTCAGATAAAGAGTGTGTATCCCTACGGGATAGAGGCAAAAACAAATTGATGAATGATTCAAACACAAATAGATATCACCTTGGAAGTGTAGATCTCACATAAATGAAGGCTCTTCAATCACATGAGAAGATGAAGCTAAATCTGCAATCACAAACACAATAACAATGATCTGCTTCGCAACAATGAATATCATGGATGCTCTAAAATCATAAGTTAGCTAAAGGTTCACAATTATCCTCTAGTTAGCTTCTAGTTTGCAAATGAAACCCTAAACATGCTTATATATGCGACTACACACATTCTAGCTAAGAATTTTGTAATTCAAACTTGAGATGTCAGCATAGGACCTAAGTAATGGTCATAAAACTGATATTTGAATTTAGGTCTAACCTAAAATGGGGCAGGACTAGGGTGCTAGCGCCCAAGTCCACCCTCCTATTTCGAGTCACAGGTCATCAAAATAGCATCCCCTAGGTCCTATTTGCCATAACCTTAGGGGTTTTCTCATCGGGAGTCAAAATTAACATGCAAGATGCTTATAATGCATTCTAGGGACCCAGGAGCTAAACCTTAAGAGGGAAAATCCCCCAAGGGGACATTTTTTGACCTAACAGTTAGTCACAAGGTGGTGCAAAGTTTAATGCCTTATGAAACATGTCAACCAAACGTGTAGATGAATCTCCAAATTCGAATGTGGTGATGATGGATTGATAAATCTTCATGTGGTTGGCACCATAAGCACTCTTGGGTCCAATGTACTTTGATATGTGTTCCTTTTTTTCCACAAACCTTAGAAAGTTTCCACAAGCCATGAATATTAAAATTGAATGTAAGCATGTTAAGCTCAGTAATAGATCAGAAACCAAGTTATGCCTTTGTGGTGATCAAAAACTTGTAGAAATTGAATATGACATCAAAGGATCATTATATAACATATTCTCCCAACTGTGAGGTGAGATATGTAACTGTAGTGAAATGCAATAGGGTCTACAGTAACTGGTTATGACTAGAATGTAAATAAAATTCTATAGGACAAATAAACAAGTAAAAGAAAATGTTTTGGTTGATGCAAGATTACTCTTAGACCCTGCTGGTTCTTTTTCCTGCAATCCCTCAATCCTAAGGCCCATGTTATACTATCTAGACACAAGGATCAAATTAATCTAGACAGAGAGAAGAAACCTATGGTCAGACTAAGGGTAAGGAAAAGCCAATGAACATGAAGGTGGATAAACCTCCTCTACACTTTGATCCTTGCTAAGCTCAGGAGGGTGTTCCTAGAGATCTTTGAAAGATAAAGAAAACAAATATAGACAACAAGGAAGATCTCTAATTAAGGCAACTAGGTTAAATGATGTTTTACTATATGGTAAGCTAATTGATAATCCTTATAGATGCACTCTTTTGTGGTTTCTCACAACACCATTAACTTAGGATGATACAATATGCACGTCCTCTAAAGCTCTACATTAGCTATAAGTTCACATAGTATTTGACAAGATTTTTAATACTAGACTCTGTGAATAATGGAAGGAAAAAATACATTACAGATAATTTACAGACACAACCATGATGATTTTCATTATAAGGTGTGCAGGGTCATCTTCGCATGTAAGATCAATGCCTAATCCTGTAGCAACAGTCATACTTGGACAAAACCAATAATGATAAAGAAATCATGACATTCAACTGATCCTAATTGATGAGGTTTTTGCCTTGCAAAAACATCAAATCCTCAATAGCCCTCCCACTTTCAAAGTTACATCTATTTTTAGTTATCCATAACAAATTTGAAATACTCCACATATCAGTTATGAAAGAACACACACTTAATTGTCTTAAGAACAAAACTTTTAATGTACTCCTTGAATACATATTGACATAGACATGATATATAGAATAGAAAATGTAAACCTAGGAATCCCTTAAATTACCTAAAACATTCCAATGATTATGGAGACATAATGTAAAGATGTCAAATAGAAGTATGGTCTTATATTGATTTGCTGAAAAAATTATAAAATCATGACATTAATTCTGCTCACAAATAAAACCATTTATACATTCATTAGAAGAATCAAATACATTACAAAAAATATGCCTAGATTGAGCCTAATACTTCAGAACTTGCCTAAAAGTATGCTTTGGAAGCAATAAGGACTTCATCCTTATATAACCAAAACTACTTATGATCAGGCCCTTAATTATGCTCTAATCTAGCTTATCAAGAGTCGAAACTCATTACCCATTCACCAAAATATCACATCCATTCTGCAAGCATTCAAGAGATAAATATGACACACTCAATTATGTCCCTTAGATGCCATAATGTCACCTCACATCAAGCTTGAAATATACTTGAGCACCCAATTATTAAATTCTTCGTCGAATGTCCATGGATGCTCCAATATCTTCCCCATTTTGTTCATGTGGGCTTGATATCTAGCATCCAACAATATCTTGGCACCTTTGACAAAGTTGTCAAGTCCATATTCCATTTTTAGAAGGTTATCCAATTTGGCATTACATAAGAATTAATTTATTTTATCTCCATGAGTAACTGATGTGAATAAAGCTTGGGTGATGACCTAGAATTCCAATCTCCACAACTCTAATGATTTCACATTCTCATTGGTCTTTACAATTGGTAAGATTTGACATGCCTCCAGGGCCTTGAAATACTCCAAATTCTCTTTGATCACTGCATCATATCTTCCTTGATACGAAGATGCGTCTCCTAGGAAATTTGCCACCTCAAATGTACTTGAAATTTCCTGAAGGGCATTTGGATTGAAACATGCCACGTTTTGAATGACATTCAAGGAAGACAGTCTTGGGATCCATGTATTTAAAATTTTCTTTAATGTGGGATCCTACCTAATTATAATATCCCATGCTTCTCTCAACTTCCCAAAGTATAGCCATGTGTTGTCATCCACCTTTCCCAAGATCTGAGACAATCGATGATAAAAAGGCTTCTTACCAAATTAGAGATTATCTGCATCCCCTATGATAGTGTAGCATCTTTTGCTTCCTTACTCCTCCTCAATTCCTCTTGCAAACCTTCAACTCTAAGGTTAAGGGCGTCAACATCCTATTGAGACACCATGCCAGATGAAGCAGGTGATGGCACCTGCTTAGTCATGGTGATCTTAGGCAACACATTACATTCCTGCATTAACCTTGTATACTTAATCTACATCTTGTCATAATCTGCTTGCAATTTCCTAGTTGCAGCCTCGCTAAATAGGGCAATATTAACTGCTAAGGAGGTAGCCTATTGAGCTATTATATCCTTCAACCTTATAACAATCAAGTCTTCTCTAATCTCATTGGCATCCTTGATAACCTGAGGTTTATCATCTTCTAGCACTAAGGCCCATATGGCCAAAGTTTCATGCTTACGGTCGTAACGAGACTTAAAATAGAACTTCCTAGCTTGTTCCTCACTTCCCAAGAAATCTTCATCCTCAATCTTCCTTTGAATCATGTCCAGGGCTATAGCAGAAGCTATGTCCCATCCTAGTAGCAAAAAACATTTGCTTTCCTTGACAATCGTCTTGCCTTCTTCAGGTGTCATTCTTAATATGCCATATTCAATTTGTTTTTGAAGATCCTAGAAACTCTTCCCTCACCACCTTCTTGCACCTATTTAACCATATCCCTCTTCATTAGAAATTTTGCATTCATCTTTCCCTTTATCAACAAAGTCTTAAACTCCTCGGTATTAATAAATGCATCATCAAAGAGGAATTCCTTACAAGCTAGAGTTCTAACATCTTGAATCACTTCATCCCCTTCTGATAAACTCAACAATGAAATTTCAAAGGGGATTACACTTTTAATAAGCCTTGGAGGGGAGGAAATACTTTTCAACTTCTCTTGATACCCAATGGGCTCCTCCTTAGTGCATTTTTTCATATCATAGTCCATCCAAGGAAAAGACTTGCCTTGTGGCTCAATTTCAACAGGGCATTGTTCCTCTATTTCAAGCACCACACTTGCAATTGGGTCCGTGATGATGTATGCTTGGCAACTTCTGCCTTATCTGTTGGTGCCGTAGGTGCTACAACATTAGGAGGCATAACCCCCAAGTTGTCCACATGTTTGAGCATTTCCTCCAATCTAGTGATTGGGTCTTGAATTTCAATGAATGCTCCCTTATAGGTAGGCTCCATTTCCTTCCTCTTGTCCTCATAGGCATTGACCAATGCCCATTTCTCTCTCCGTGAAACAATTTCATTTCTACCCTAATAGTTTCTCATTATATCCTCAGCTACAACAAATTGGTGATTATACCCTGCTCTCCCCTTTAACCTCCTAATTTAGTCAATGAAATGCTCAAGGTCATAACTTCTCTTCCCATCAAAGGACAACTTGTAATACATTAATTTCTCCTTTAGAAGATAAAGACCTTCTCTAGCTGAGATCACGAAATCAAAGAACCTAGCATTTGGAGGTAGAAGGGATCCCTTCTTGTGATTCCCCAAATACAACCTATCAGACTCATTTAATTGCCATAATGCTTCCAAGAAAGCAATTATGTTTGGGACAACAACAGGGAGAATATGTGGTTCCACCTTAGCTCTGTAAATCCCGATCACTGTGAAGTCATTATAGAAGAACCAATCCCCAAATTTGTGATCCTAATTCCTCTGTGAATCAAATTGTAATGGCCTTAGGATTTTTCTAAAAGTAAGAGATAACCTATCCCTGTTGCATCTCGGTAAATTCATTACTTACCACACAAAATGTTGTTCAAAAGCACAATAATTTGATGTTTCGCAATGGAAATCCCATATGAATGTTCTAAATTGAATGGGCATGGGTAATCCATCTAGTCTTGTGAGCACTACTCCTAAATTAGGGTGCTAATGAGCCTTCCTTGCATACAATAAGATGTGACTCAAAATAGAATACCACTTAAAAGATGGTGTTCTATCTTTACTCTTCAAGGAAACTAATTTCTCGTGAATTTTATCAGCAATGTAGGAAGAAAAATGAAACTGCCTATAAACATTGATAAGCTTCGAAGAGAGCTCACCAGAATATGCAAATGTATCTTCCTTTCTTGTCCTAAATCTACTTCACCCTTTGATTTGTACATTAAGAATTGTTAAAAATCTCATTTGATTATGTTAATTGTTGATGTAGTATTGCAGTAGCTTCTGGAATTAAATGGTTTCATGTTGTAGGTTTTTTACTGACAAAAGATATGTAGAAACACATTTTTGATATCAGGTGTTCCTTCATTGTAAGCAGTAAGGTCTTCATGAGGCTCCGGAGAAGTTTCTGTCAACTCCGGAGATCCACAACAGAGCTGTTGTAGAAACTTCAAACGTGCTTTTAGCATTCCAGAGCTATACAAGGGACTTCAAGGATTTTGAAGAAGACTAGAACAAAGCATTGCCAACACATACCCCCCTTGAATTATTGTGGGATAAGTGACCTCTGTTCCTATTATCACTGATCTAGTTGATGAGGAGAAACCACCAGTTGACTGTTCATGTAAAAGTTACAAAATTTTGTCAAACTGTTGCTTTATGTTATTTATTTTTAATCAACAGACTTCATGGCCTCTTTAAACATAAGTTGAACTCTTTGTTTAAAGTGACACATTTAGTTCCACTCTTTAGTTCCTTTTGATGTTTGCATGACTTTTCTTAGAATTGTCAGTTACATGCTCAGTAAACTAAATAATTGATTTGTATCTTTTACAAAATTAGTAGTTAGAAGAATACGAATTTGGAGATATCTATTAGCAAGATATAATTGATAAATGGGGAGCCCTAGAATATGAAGGATATATAGATTTGATTTTGAAAAATCAGGGGATACTCTATTATTTTTTTGTTAAAATATATCTTTTTGAGAAATCAGAAATAAAGGAAGACAGTTCTACATTTGTGTATTCTAAAGGTTGAATTGGTCTTTCCTTCAGAGTGTGGAGCAAGGGCCCACTCTCACTAAAGGGACAAGGACCAGTATTTAGTGATTTGATTTCCTATTTTGTCAAAGTTCTGAATTGCTTAGCTAGATTCATTGCTTTGATAATCTCTAAGATAGATTTACCGTTTTGTTCTAAGATTGCTTTGATATGATTCTTCCTTCTTCATCAAGCTCCGGTAACATTTTCATGGATGGACTTTTGAGTCTACTAGCATTCTCCAAGATAGAGATATCATAGAAAGGTTGTATCATTTTTGATTTAGGTAACCTCAATTTGAAGTCGATGTTGTCAGTCCTTGTTGAACCTTTATGAGGCCCATACAAATCAGGTTCCCTCTTGTGATCTGAAACTGTAACTACTTTCTTGAAAGGTGAAGCAGGAATCTTTGACTTTTGCACTTCCATTGACAATAATTGAGCCACACCTTTATCCACATCTTTTTTTTGTGACATTTGGTGTGCACTTACCAATTGTGGACTTTTTGCACGTAAACCCCGTAGCTCATATTTTTTATCCCCAGAGTAGAAGCGCATGAATAGTTCCTAGAAATTCATCTCAATTGTGCCCAAGGTAGTAAGCCATTGAATTCCCAAAACAATGTATGCTCCAGGCATGGGTATAGCAAACATAGGGCTATCTATCATGTAGTCTCCCATGGTGAGTTTAATACTATGGCATTTGCCTGAACAATTGACTATAGCACCATCTGTAATCATAACCTAGAATTCGAGGGTAGGGTAGATAAAACAATTTAACTTTGCTGCTAGTTGCTTGTTGATGAAGTTGTGTACTCCCTGAGTCAATCAATACTGTGACTATTTGTTTTTTAAGAAAACCCCTTACCTTGAGTGTTTGTGGGTTATTAATACCTGATAATGCATGACAAGAGATAGTTGGTTGGACATCTTTAGAGTCCTCTACCACCACCATTGGATCTTCTTCATCCTTATCTTCATCATAGGTGGCCTCAATATAGAACTTCTTCTCATCACATTTATGTCCTTTATGATATTTTCAATCATAGTTGAAACATAACCCTTTGGCCTTTTTCTCTTCCAATTGTTGAGGTGTCAACATAATAGGATGAGTAAATGATGATGCAAGAGCCGTGTCAACTTTGTTACTAGGTAATTCCTCCCTTCTATTAGCCAAAAATTTTTCCTCAACTTGTCTCGCCATAATCATTGCTTCAGAGATAGAATTTGGACAAAACATGCGTACCTCATGTTGAATGTGATCCCTGAGACCACCTAAGAATAAATCATTCAAGTTCTCCTCTGTAATTGTATCCACTCTTAAGGATAGATTTTGGAATTGCTAAATATAATCCTTTACCGATCTTGTTTGTTGAAGTTTAGCTAGTTGGCTAAAGAAGTTGTTTGTCACACTGTTGCTATATTGTACTTGAAGTTCCTCCGTAAAAACTAACCATGAGATAGTGAGACCCTTCTTCTTTCGATGAGTACAAATCCAACAATACCAAACAAATTGATCTGGTTCTAGATATAGGGAAGCCATCACGACATTTTGTCCATATGGGATTTGATGTACTTCTAAAAAATTATGCATTTGGTTTATCCATGTTAGACGATCCTTGCCATCGAACTTGCACATATCCACCTTTGGAAACAAATTCCTAGATCCCATAGGAGTATTAAAATTTGTGTCAGTATTAGTTGACTTGAAGGTTTCACCTTGGTTGCTTGAGAACTCCTTTCTTGGTTCATTCATATAACATGCTTCGTATATCTGATATATCTCCTCTTAGGTCACACATATCCCTCTTAATTGAGGACACCTCTTATTTGACCTTACTTATTTCCTCATTGGGATTACTATCCTCTATTGTTTCCCCATCCTTATCAGAGGATTTCCCCAGTGTGACAACATTCTTTTTGCCTCTTGTTGCAGGCCTCGTCATGATGGAAACCAATATTTTTGAAATAAATCACACAAATGAAATGTAAATTCTCTAAATTTTTTATTGTAACTTACTAGGGCCAAGATACCACTTACCCAAAAAAAACTCCAAAACAATAGCAAATTTGTAGCCTTGAGAGAGAATTTGTTGGAAACCCTAATTTTGGAATAACTCTCTTATTTTTTTTTCAATTTCTCCAAGATTTGGACTATAGGCTCCTCTATTATGTCTTCAAAAACCCAATTAAGAGTTAAGATAGCCACAAGCCAACTATTCATAACCCTATGTACACCAATATTAAGGGCATAACAAATAGCTTTGATTCTTCTTACATGAAATACTTGCAGGGAGATATAAAAATATGTACCTGCTACACACTAGAGAAAACACCAAATTCTTTCATTCCTTGATCAAATTTATGCTTAATGCACCAACTATCAACACTGGACTTTTTGTAGAATTCCTCCTCAACAATTTAGGGCATCCACTTTTGAAAGCTTTTTGGAAAATTGAGTTTTCTCATGATAAATACTCTGCCACCCTTTAAATTAGTTGCTTGTTCATGCCTCAGACTTTGGGTGGCGTAGCTGCTATCCTTCCTTGACACTTTTAAATTCCAACCATTGATTTTATTTTAGATCAATGGAGTGCATAATGCTTTGGGTTACCTAAAAAGGTAATTGACAAGCATCAAATTTTGGTTAAGGTTAGGACACATTAGACAACCTGATCAGGAATTGCATATGTGGTCCAACCATCCCTTGACAACAAGGATTTCAGTCATAGATCCTTATTAATTTAAATGCCCATTACATATCACATACACTACTTGAAGGCACACCATGATGTTTGTGATGCAACATGATGGTACCATGTGTATTCCACATCAGACACTATTGGCTCATCAATTAGATTTCACATATCGTGAACACTATGGTGGGCCCCTCTTTAGAGTTTGCAAAGTGAAAGAAAATTGTGATGCCATGATATAACGCCACTTGGCATAGACTGCCCACTAACAATCCATTAAAGGCATTATGGGGACCCTTTAACACATGTCAACACCGCGTAAACTCGCAAACCTGGATTAGGTCAAACAAACAAGCACATGATGAACTAAATATTTGCAAAGGACTAATAGGAAGACAAGTATATGCTAACTTGGACCTACACAAAACATTAGCACATGAAGCTCGAGAATAATTAAAATATGTGCTACGGGTAACAATTGGTAACCAATTGGTAGGGGCTAGTAAAAAAACATTCATAAAGACTTCGGGGAGCAACTTAAACAAACCTAACTAGCTGAACAAGTCATCAGAGAAATAGAAAGTGATTGAGCCAAGGTGAAGGATTTTGAAGCATTGAGGGTTTTCGACATAATTAGGGATAAACCCTACCATAGTGATAACATGAAAACCCTTGAACATGTGACTCATAGGAAAAACTAGGAACATTCCAACACACCCTAGGATGCTCCTACGTTAGATACTCGGGATTGATTGAAAAGTGAGTCCATCACTTTCTAGTGGGTAGAGGGAAACCAATACAATCTACACCAGCCTTAGAATCCAACTTGAATCTTTCTTTCTATCTCTTCAAATATTCCTCATATCTATTCTTGATACTTCTTTTGCCCTTCCTATCTAAAGCCTTCAAATTCTCCTTTCTTTGTGGTTTCATTATTTGATCCCTCCACTGTAATTTTGTACCATTCATCTTCTTCAATTGACTCTTTACTGCTTCACACACATCCTCCATATGTTTTGCAAATTCGTCTAATTTTACACTAATCCTTCTATCCTTATTTAGTCTCATCCTTTGTGCTGATGTAATTGGAAAACTAGTCCTTGGAATTTGATCTTTTTGATGACCTATGTTCCCATATTTTACGAATAGTCTTAAAACTTCCTTTTGTAGTATCTTCTTTGTGACTGCAGTGGTGTCTAGTGCACTTGTGATGTCACATGCCCTTGGAATAAAGGCAAAATTTTCATCCCCTACAAAAATTCAAACAATATTACAAAACTATCCTTTTATTTCTTTCAATGGAATCAACTTGTGTCTCTTATTGATCTTTGTTATAGTATAAGTATTATCTCTCCCATTATGTACAAGATTTCTATCGAATTGTCATGGTCTTCCCAACAATAAATGACATACATCCCTTGACATAATATCATGCAAGACTTATTCATGATATGACCCTATGTTGAATTTTACCAAAGATCGTTCTTCCACCAATACCTTGTATCCCTTTTGCAACCAACCAATCCTATATGGTCTAAGGTGTTCTAATCTCCTTAGCTTTAGTTTAGTAACCATTACTTTAGATGCCAAATTACCAATACTACCATTATCAACAACTTTAAAACATTTACTTCTAAATTTGCATACTATTTTGACTAGGTTCTTCCTTTGTATTGGCCTTTCTTCATCCTCACAAATCAACAAAGCTCTTGTGACAAGTGACTCTCCTTTCTCTGGTTTATTTTTAGAATTTTATGTTCCATTGGTCTCCTCCTCAACATGTGCAACTCTTGCTCTTTTGTCCATATTCTTAGTAGGGCTCCCTTGACTTTGGTGACATGCAAATTCTTGGTGTCCTTCCTCCCTACATTTGAAATAGGTTCCTCCAAAAGATCTTCCATATCTTCCTCTGCCTCTTTGATATCCATCAGTTTTGTCATTGCAGTAAGAATCTTTGGCCTCTCTCTTCTTGTGTGTAAGAATTACTAGCTTCCCTATCACTGTAGTGAGAATTACTACTCCCTCCTCCATTGTAGTATAGACAATCACTCTCAAAATCCTCTAGGTATGGTTCTCTATCACCACATTGAGATTTGTGACTCCAAGATCTTCCTTATCTTCCTCTTTGGTGGTTTTGTCTATCTTCAAGTGTATTGTTCAATTTCTTTTCTGCAGTTAGGGCCAACTGATATGCTTCCTCCATTGTTTGGATAGTCCATATACTCCTCCTTAATTGACCCACTCAAACCATTGATGTATCTTTCTACTTTCTTAGCTCCTTCATCATGATGTCCTAATTGAATTATCATCTTGAAGTACTTAGTATATTCTTTCACAGTTAGATCCCCTTGCCTCAAGTTGTTCAACTCCAATAATTCTAATTGATTGAACTTAGATTTTAACTTCTTCACCATTCTATCTCACTTTCCAATTCTAGGTTTACCTTTTCTATTCCTTTCCAACTGAAATTTCTTCCAACAAATTGTAGCATGGCCTTTCAACTTAGTTTTAACAAATTATACATTATCTAGACCAACAATATCTTCATACTCAAAGTGCTCTTCTAAATCAATTATCCAATCTATCAACTCTTCAAGATTTAAACTACCAAAATAATTAAGAATATCTAATCTAGTCTTCTTACTAATGCTTGATATGACTTTCAACATCCTTTCTTCCTTGTCTTCTTCTTCACTTCCACTTTACTCAACAGGGCTTGTTTCTTATTCTTCATTACTCTCCTTAGCTCTAGGGTTAGGATTTCTTTTATAGTATTCTTCAAAAGCATCCATTTAGATTTTCACAACAGTTAACATCTCAAGCATCTCTTTCATTATTCTAGTGACATTAACAATACCATGTCCTCTTTGTGGTGACATCTTGGATTTGGTGCAAACTACCTCAAGTTGGTGGTCTCTCCACAATCACCCTAGCAAAATACCTCACAATTGATGCTCTATTTACAAGCTTCTTGCAAACTACCTTAATTTGGTGGTCTATTTATAACCAATAGGTCACATGGATTTTCTATCCAACACTTTCCTACTAGAAGATACCCTTATTTAATTCTTCAAAGTATAAAAACATAGTGCGCTTCCTCTTCTTAATTCAACAAACTCGTATCATGATTCATGAAGCCAAAACTAGGTTGGCTAATAGTTGAACCCCTTTTTTTTCTTTTTTTACCGAACTCAATCTAAAAGTTCATTCTAACCAGCTTGATACCATCTAATACAGTCATGGACAGAGGATCCAATGAAAGATTGTCCCACCATGAAATGTAATGAAACAACACACAATTACACAATGCAAACACAATGAAATAAAAATATGATATTTATTGATTCTTAGTCATGAATGAAATACAATCTTCCACAATGGCCTTTCAACATGGTAGGCCTTGACCATTTGATTACAAACATGTAAATTCAAATTATATCTCAACACAACACTCAAACTCTACTCTCTCTCTAACTAAACTTTCTTCACTAAAATTCCTTGCATTCAAATTACTATCAACAATGTTTATATAGTATTCTCAAGCCTTAGAAATGATCTCAATCAGCCATAAGATTGCACAAAGCTCAATGCGTTATGAAACATGTAGTCATCCAAACGTGTAGATGAATCTCCCAATTTGAATGCAGTGATTATGAATTGATGAATCTTCAAGCAGTTCACACCATAAGCACCCCTTGGTCTAATGTGCCTTGATATGTGTTCCTTTGTTTACACAAACTCCAAAAATTTGCTACAAGCCATGAATAGTAAAATTGAATGTAAGCATGTTAATCTCAATAATAGATCAAAAACCAAATTATGCATTTGCAGTGATAAATTTTTTTTGGAAATAGAATATGACATTGAAGGATCATTGTATAACATATTCTCCCAACTACAAGGTGAGATGTACAAACATGGTAAAATATGGTAGGGTTTGTAGTAACAGGTTATGACTGGAGTGTAAATTAAAATCTATAAGAAAAACAAACAAGTAGAAAATATTTTTGATTGATTCAAGATTGTTCTTACACCCTACAATGCTCCTGCATCATGATCAAGGACAAGGGAGGTGATTGAAATTAAATGCAATATTAGAGTTATCTTCTAGAGGTGATGAGTGCTTATATCTCCAAATGTGGACTATGACAATGCATGCTTGTATATGAAGATTTGTGGCTTTAGGAGGTGGTTGCTTGAATCATCCGATGCTAGATTTTTGATAAGGAGAGGCTCCCACATGTGATTTGAAGACTTCCTAGGACTCATGTTTTCTTAACAAGGAGTGGGTTCCTTAGCTATATTTTAGGAGAAAGGAAACTTCTACATGCAAATATGTTAAGAAAAGATTAAAGTGATGTTGGAAATTGCACCAATTTGATTTTCACATGGAGATGAGATAACGAGAAAAGTTTCAATGATGGAGTTTGTTGTTGTAAACATTTAATGTGTTTTATTTTTTACCTTTGGATCAATTTAATCACAACCTTTGATGTAAACTCTAAATTTAATAATTTGGCCAAGTGGTTATAGTTGTAAACTGACCCGTTTTGGGTTGTTCTCTTTAAATAGATAGCACAAAGACTTTGTGGGGATTGGAGACTTGAAGTTTACTATTTTATTGTTATTTTTCCATTTTTTTGAGTTTTAAAGCTCTCCAAAAAAGTTTTCTCTTTTAGTGTTACTTTTGTAATTTTTTAAACTTTAAAGCTCTCTAAATAATTGTGCTATGCTATTTTGAATTGAATTTCTACAATTTACTTGAGATAAATGGAATCCTACTTGTGCTCAATGATGAATCATTTGAAATGAAGACTTTGGGAGGCTGTGTATGAGATTTGCATGCGAAATATAGTGGTTTTATGTATCTTTTATTGATTTCCCAAACTCAGACATTTGCACTTCCTTGTGTTCCTGATTAAGTGAAATACTAATCAAGAAAAGATTGTTACCTAGTATTTTGTCATCTCAATAGGGTTAGGCTTTTGTTCATTACAAAATAGGCTCACCTCTTCTCTCTAAAGCCTTATTTCTTTTGCAATTTTTTAACAACTGGTTAGATTGGAAGTAAAATTAGGACCAACTTACAATCTAGAGCTAAAAGTATATTTTTACCTAATTAAAAGTCTTGGTTCATTATTAAATTGAATTCTTACTTATCTATGAATGCAATAATTTTTCTCTAATTAGTTTGTTTTGAAGGAAAATATAAAAATACTAATTTGTTGGTACAATTGGTAAAACAAATTGCTTGAGCTACAACAACACCATAGACCCATTGGATTGGAATAGAAACATATGATGACTGAGATACCCTACAAAACCATGACCTAGTGAAATAGACCTTAGGGAAGTTTGGTTTTCTTTAAGAGATCAAATTCCTTTTAGGAGAGGTAAAGGGTATTGGATACTTTACTTGAGTTGCTGAGTGAGTCAAATCAACCCTTTTGGCATATTTCCAAAAACTACTAAGTGCATATCTACAACTATTTGTAAATTTGGTGGTGTACGAACTTTTGATTGACATGCTTCTAAAAAAAAAAATTGGGCCACAAATCCATGTATAGCCCCTTCTTAAGTATCTTTTAAATTTAATAAGATCTCATCATCCATGAAGACTTTACCCCCAAACCTCTCAGTTCAACTACCCTACCTTTTGAATGAAAATGCATGAATAGCTCCTAGAAGTTTATCTTAATTATTCCCAATGTAGTAAGCCAATTGACTTCCAAAATAATGTTTACTGCACCCATGGATATAGAAAACATAGGACAATCTAGGTAGTATTTTCCCATGGAAAGTTTAATGCTATGGCATTTCCCTAAACAACTAACTTTACCCCCATTTGTAATATTAATTTTGGAGTTGGATAGACAAAACAATTTAGACTAGAAGCTTAACTTCTTGTTGATGAAGTTATGGGTGTTTCTTGACTATATCAACACTATTACTCTCTCTTTTTCAACAAACCCACTACCTTGAGAGTTTATGGTGTGTCAATTCCAAAAAGTGCATTGCAGGAAATAGTTGGTTGGGTATCTTCTAATTCCTCATTTGGCTCATTGATGACGTCTAATACTTCTTCATCTTCTTCTTCCTCACTATCCCCTTTAAGGTAGAATTTTTTTGAACACATTTATATCCTTAACTATATTTACTATTTAAATTAAAGAATAACCTTATTGCACTTTTTCTTTAATTTATTGAGAAGTCAATCTAGTATGTTGAGGGAATGATTTTGCTAGGAAGCTCTTTTATTTTTTTTCTATTGAACCCCTACCTTCTTGGAGACATAAAAGATTTCCTCTACTCTACGTTCCATGATAAAATAATCAGATACAGTAAGAGGATTAAATATGTGTACCTCATGTTGGATTTGATCCTTAATCTTGCTAAGAAACAAGTCATTCAAGTTCTCCTCTATAATTGTTTTAGATCAAAAGGATAAGTTCTAGAATTACTTAATGTAATCTGTGACCAATCTTGTTTCTCACAATTTGGCTAACTGGTTGAAGTAATTATTTGATACACTATTGCTATATTGCATGCATAATTCCTCTATAAAATTGACCTAGTGAGATTGAGGGTTTTCTTATTTTGAGCACACAACCATCTATACCAAATGAATTGCTTAGATTCTAAATATAAGGATGCTAATGTAACTTTTTGTTCATATGGGATTTGATGAATATAAAAAATTATCAATTTGGTTAATCCAAGTGAATGGATCAGTTCCATCAAACTTTTACATGTCTACTTTTGGTAACAAATTCCAAGATCCAAAATGAATGCTAGAATTTGATTATCTTGATGATCCACCTTGATTGACCGAAACATTGGGAGTGGGTGATGTATGGGGTTTGGCATTTGGTTGTGATAATGATAGCATCTATATAGAATCATTTATAGAGGACATGTTTTATGGATGCACACTAATTATCTTTACATGTTAACCATTTCTCCTTAGTGTTATGCATACCCTCTTTAGTTGGCCCACTTTATCATCTAATTAGATGACATCATGACTAGAGTCCCTCCTAAGATTAAATCCAAATATATATCCTCTTTGCTTAGATTCTTTCTAGTGTGTAGGAATTCTTTCTTTAGCCTCTAGTCTATGGCCTTGTCATGATGAGTCTTGATAGTGCAAATTTTTATTTCACCATTGATCCAACTTTGGCTAGATGATTTAGGATTTATTTTTTTCCTTCAAAGAAAAAAAACCTAATAATTTTTTTGAGATTTCCAAAAATATAAACTGTTATGTCAGAAAATGTCCCCTTGGGGGCTTTTCCCTCTTAAGGTTTAGTTCCCGGGTCCTTAGAATGCATTTAGATCATAAATTGCATGTTAATTGTGAATCCCAATGAGAAAACCCCTAAGTGTTATGGCAAATAGGACCTAGGGGATGTCATTTAAACAGATCTTGACCAAAATTGGGAGGGTGGACTTGGGCACTAGCACCCTAGTCCTGCCCTATTTTGGGTCAACCCTAAATTCAAATGTCAGTTTTATGACCATTACTTAGATCTTATGCTGACATCTCAAGTTTGAATTATGAAATTCTTAGCAGGAATGTTTGTAGTTGCATATATAAGCATGTTTAGTGTTTCATTTGCAAACTAGAAGATGATGGTGAACTTTTGGCTAACTTGTCATTTTAGAGCATCCATGATATTCATTGTTGCAGAGCAGAGCATTATTATTGTGTTTGTGATTGCAGATTTAGCTTCATCTTCTCATGTGATTGAAGAGCCTTCAGTTATGTGAGATCTACACTTCTAAGGTGATATTTATTTGTGTTTGAATCATTTATTCATTTGTTTTTGCCTCTATCCCGCAAGGATACACTGTTTATCTGACAAACGTGTTTGAAAGACTTGAATGTCTCTTCGGGGCTTGATTGAGGCAAGCCTCTAAATACCACAACTCCCAACCACCCTCCTTGTGATTGTAGGTTACAAGTTTCACATCTAGACGAAGTGGAGTTGTAGGGAACAGTAAGACAGTGTACAGATTTTGCATCCCTGAAGAAAAGGACTGCTTCGACACAGGCGTTAGTGGTAGTGTTTGCCAGATCCTGAAACACAGAAACAATTTAGATAGTGATAATTAGCATCCGAAGAGCTTCTGACATCTTGAAAAACATCTTACATTGGACTAGGGCACTAGTGGAGGTGTACTCTGCATCTTTTGGGGTAGAAATGGAAAGTATAGTGAATATCAGTGTCGGTAGCAGATCAAGATTCGACAGAGAAAACAATACCTTGGATAAGGGTGTTAGTGGTAGTGTCCTTGACTATTCCACATTCTAAACTTTGAAAAATGGTTAGTTATTAATCTCTACCTAATACCTTAGTCTGTAAGGATTTGTCGTAATTCATCAATTTGGTTACTATTTTGCATAATTAGGGTTTTAAGGGTATTTGAGCATTAAATTGAGATATTGATTGATAACATCTGAGCTTCCACATCGTTCCAAGAGATAGCCCAACCTGTTCGGTGAATTCTCTCACTTAGTAGAGATTCAACTCGGTTGATATGTCCTTGAATGTTTGTTGTGAAAGGAGGATTTAACCCTTGCATCCAATCAACCCCAATCCTCTCTTTTTCACACAACATTTTGGTGAACCCTTGTTTTTGAATTTTTTGCACCTTGACAAGTGTTGTGTGATAGATTTGCATTCATTCATTTTATTGCATTTGAAAAATTACAAAAAATTGACATCTTAGGCTTGCATTTTAGCATAATTTGAATTAATTGGCATTTAATTTAATTTATTTTTTGTTATTTTCATTGGATCTGATTTAAATTACTGAAATTCATCATTTAGTATTCATTTGCATTGCATTTTCATGCTTAATTTGAAAAATTGCTTGAAATTGTGCATTTTTCATAAAAACCTAGTTTTGTATTAGCTAGGGTTTGTAGTTAAAATCTTGTTTCAGATTCTACTACCTTTTTAAAACACTCATTTAGGACTGATTTCTAATTGTAGTGTTGCATCATAGTGTCTTTATTGCAAAATTTCATGTCTAGGGTTTGAAAACCTTGCATTTTCACTAGATTTGGCCTTCTCGTCTCTCTAGAATTGCATTAAAGGCATGTTGTGAAAGATATTATTGCATTATTGGGTTGATATTAGGCTTATTATTTTCTTTCCCTCTTTAAATTCTTCACAACACCTCTTCTGGAAGTGGTTTGCATTGAAATATTGGGGAAAAGAAGTGAAAAATCAAGCATTTTTAGGTCATATTCACAGATAGTTTTACATCAAAGGCATGTTGTGAAGGATATTTATACATCATTGGATTGATATTAGGCATACTACTTGATTTCCCTCATCAATTTCCTTATAACACCTTTTCTTTCACTCATTTGCATTGAAAAAAGTAAACAATCAAGTATTTTTAGGTCATATTCATACATACTTTTGCACTCGTTTCTTGCATAAGTGTTGAAAATCTTTAAAATCTGATTTGGAATTCATTTGAAAACATATACATGGCTTCTCAATACAACAATAATTCTAGGTTTGCTCCTAGGCCTTATTTGAAAAGAAGAGCCCTTGAACTTGAAATAACATTACACCTCATGACAAAGCAATGGTAGATACTAAAGGGCATTACAATGAACATAATAGAAAGACCTGTGCATGGAACAGTTATAGACCCTAATTGCATGACTAATGTGGTTATGAAAGATTTTCTTCTTAAACATGATTTGGCACAAGATTCTTATGAACCGTCAGATTTGAGAATTAAAACACATAATGGAGCTTTGATGAATACATTTGGGAAGATAACCTTATTAGTCTCGGTAGATGATAAAGTCATGGATCAATTATTTGATTTTATCCCCTTATCCAACCTCTTTTATATAAAACTAGGACACCCATGGCTTAAGGCTATGAATTTCGTCCCCTCAACTATTCACAAATGCATAAAATTCCCTTTGCATGGAGAGATACGTACTATTCGATATAATTCATATCAACCTCTAGCTAAGGACAAGAACTTCACTCTTGATTACTTTTGGCCACAACTTGATAGAGACCTCAAGCCACAAAGATACCAATCTTTTCTAGAATATAGATTATACAAAGCAAAACAACTAGCTAGAGTGGCTAGGCCTCCTTTACAAACAATAAGGGAAGAACAACATGCATTTGAAGATCCTCTTAGAGCAAAAGGAAAATGACAAAATGAAATAAGAGTAAACCAATATTTTTATGGCTATGATGAAATAATTGGCATGATAGAAGTGGATAAGGAAAATATTCATAACTCACCTCATCCACGGAGAGATGGTATTTATACTGAGGTTCCTCCCCCACCATCCTTACAAGGATCGGGAGGTATTCGTCGACAACAAAACATTTCATCGAGACCAATGAGATTTGAACATGGTGCTTCCTCCTCTAATGTGCAAATTTCTATGGAAAAACATAACAATACCTTTGAAGAGATAAATAGTAAGACAAGAAGGAATAGACAAGCAAGAGAAAGGAGGAAGAGAAGACAAGCTTTTACCCAACAGAATGCAACTCAACAAGAAAACATTCAACCTAACATTGAAACAAATAATGAAGATCTCAATGAAGATGAACTTAAAGACAATGATAAGAGTAGGGCACTTGTCTCTTATGCCCCACTTTCCTCTAACATTTGGGAGTGGGAAGATGACGATTTGATCGTTGACAACCTGTAGTTTGGTTGTCCCTGTAGGTAAGTATTTCTAACCCTTTACCTCCGTGTTGTGTTTCCCTTGTGATGTGTTATGTGTTGTTTAGGCCTCCTAGGATGACCCTTGATTCTCTTGTAAGGTCAAGGATATCGGGAGACTGCCTCTGTTGTGACCCTTCTTCTATTTGTATCATCATTCTTCTATATTGCTTCTCCTCTATTTTCATTGTTGTGTGTTGTGTCATAAGGACATAACATTGCATTTGGTGACTTGGGGGCACCCTCCTATGTGATTGTCCCTAAGGCACTTGTTTTCCTCTTTGGATTTACTGTTTACCTTCTTCTAGTGGTTCTATCTAGCTGGCGAATGATGAAAAACAAATAATACTGATAGGGACCACGTGTCCCTTTAGCGAGAAATCAAAAAATGGACCTAGTCCATACATGATGGCAGGTTTGATATATTGTCCGATGCTTGGCTAGTAGAATCAATCCATGTGATATTTTGATTATGCCTTTATTTGCTAACAAACCAAAACAATATTGCTGCTCTATGCACTTTGTTTATCTTTTATCTCACCTTGCTTATACTCAGTTCTGAGATCTCTGTGGTATAGCCCCACGGTTATACTCGGGCTCCAAATCCATAGTATAACCTTGGCTTTTTGACATGATTATGTTTATGCATTACTTTTTGATCATGTGATGTGGTTGTTATCTTATGGAAATATTTCTAACCTTTTCTTGCAGGATATTGTGTGTTTGTGGGAACATTTGGTGATAGTAAAGTGCATGTCACTTTTGGGGGCATGGGCTTTGTGAGAGTTCTTGTTTGCTTGTGTGTTTTCTCTCTACCTTAGCGTGCTTGATATTGGTACATGATATCAACTACCTTAAGGTGGGGGCATATATAAGGTAAGTTGTCTGATGATTTTGGTACTAACAAAACATGTTTGTAAGCTCTTTGCGGAGGCGGGATGTTGTATCTCCGAGCGAGTACACATCTTTATTCTATATTGCAATCATTAAGCCCTCTATGGAGGTGGGATATCGTGCATATGCTTTTTATTTTAAGCCCTCTGTAGAGGTGGGAATGGTGTACTTCTCGAGGAGATTGCACATCTTGTCATTTTCTAAAAGTCCTCCAAGAAGATGGGGGTTGGTGTATCCTCCCTTAAGCGTGTCTTCGGTAGTTGTTGTGGTGAAGCCCAATCGTTAGTGTGTGCCTATAATGTGCCTGAGACGGTAGTGAACCTAGCAATAGGTTTCTTCCATCGCTTGTTTGCCATGTTTTCTCCATGTCTTCCATGTGTGTGTGTATGGTGTGTTTGTTCCCAAGCATAGTCTCAAGACTGGTGGTGATGAGCTCCTCCTATGCTTTGGGATTTGTATGCCGTGTTTGTTCTCAAGTGTAGTTTCAAGACTGGTGGTGATGAGCTCCTCCTACACTCTGAGATTTATATTGCATGTATGTTGGCCCTTATGCAGTCTCAAGACTAGCGGCGATGAGCTCCTCTTGCATTTTGGGTTGTGTGTTTACTTTCCATGTACTTGCATTTGCATTCATATATATGAGAAAATGAAAAATACAATAATCATTGTATTCACTGTATTCATTGTGTTTTACATGTCTTCAATGTTGTTTTCTCCGTGTTTTGCATGACTGTAATTATCTTCTTCATGTTTTACATGCTTGTTACTATCTTCAATGTGTTTGACATGTCTTCACCGTGCTTGGCGTGTTTTTTGTGTTTTAACCATACTTTAACGCATGTATTGGCCTTGTGTTTATACATACATTAAAGTGGGGGCTAAATGTTATGTCAAAAAATGTCCCCTTGGGGGATTTTCCCTCTAAAGGTTTAGCTCCTGGGTCCTTAGAATGCATTTATATCATATTACATGTTAATTTTGAATCCTAATGAGAAAACCCTTGAGTGTTATGGAAAATAGGACCTAGGGGATGTCATTTAAATAGATCCTGACCAAAATTGTGGACTTGGGTGCTTGCGTCCTAGTCCTGCCCTATTTTGGGTTAGCCCTAAATTCAAATGTCAGTTTTATGACCGTTACTTAGGTCCTATACTGACATCTGAAGTTTCAATTACAAAATTCTTAGCGGGAATATTTGTAATTACATATATAAGCATGTTTAGTGTTTCATTTGCAAACTAGAAGATGATGGTGAACTTTTGGCTAACTTGTGATTTTAGAGCATCCATTATATTCATTGTTGCAGAGCAGAGCATTATTATTGTGTTTGTGATTACAGATTTACCTTCATCTTCTCATGTGATTGAAGAGACTTCATTTATGTGAGATCTACACTTCTAAGGTGATATCTATTTGTGTTTGAATCATTTATCAATTTGTTTTTGCCTCTATCCCACAAGGATATGCACTCTTTATCTGACAACAGTGTTCAGAAGACTTGAATGTCTCTCCATGGCTTGACTGAGACAAGCCTCTAAACACCACAACCCTGAACCACCCTCCTTATGATTGCAGGTTACAGGTTTTGCATCTGGGAGGAGTGGAGTTGTAGGGAACAATAAGACAGTGTAGAGATTCTGCATCCCTAAAGAAAAGGATTTCTTGGACACAGGCATTAGTGGCAGTGTCCTCCAGATCCCAAAACACATAAACAATTTGGACAATGATAATCAACATCTGAAGAGCTTCTAACATCCTGAAAAAACATCTGACGTTGGACTAGGGCACTAGTGGAGGTGTCCTCCACATCTTCTGAGGTAGAAACAAAAAGTACAATGAATATCAATGTTGGGAGAAGATCAGGATTCTGCAAAGAAAATTGTACCTTGGACAAGGGCGTCAGTGGTAGTGTCCCCAACTATTCTGCATTCTAAACTTTGAAAAATGGTCAGTTATTAATCTCTGCCTAATACCTTAGTCTGTAAGGATTTGTCGTAATTCATCAATTTGCTTACTATTTTGCATAATTAGGGTTTTAACGATATTTGAGCATTAAATTGAGATATTGATTGATAACATCTGAGATTCCACATCATTCCAAGAGATAGCCCAACCTATTAGGTGAATGCTCTCGCTTAGTAGAGATTCAACTCGGTTGATATGTCCTTGAATGTTTGTTGTGAAAGGAGGATTTAACCCTTGCATCCAATCAACCCCAATCCTCTCTTTTTCACACAAAACATAAACAAACCTAAAATATTCTAAAAAATTAATGAATTGACAAAATACCCTAAAATTGCAATAACTCACTCAATATTTATCACCAAAATCTAAAATTTGAGTTGTAACTTTATTGAATTCTCCTCTAGCTATAGTAAAAATGGTAGACAAGTTCGTATCCATTTTTGAGATATATGAAAGTGTTCAAAACTAAGGAAGAGATTCTAATTTCACAATAAATCCTTCAAAATGCTTTAGTTGGCCTCCAATATACACTATAGCTACTTTAATATGTTCTTGATCAACCCTTCAAATTGTAGAAGAAAATTTCTAAAATAAGAGAGATGTGCTTGAAAACTTGACCTCATAAATAAAAAACTACCTTATTTCTTGCCTCTGAATTGCAAGATCATAGTCTAATATGACTTGTAATGAAATTACTTGCACAAGAGAAGAATATAATAGGAAATAAGCTATAAATACTTGATAATAATAAGCCACTCCAAGGTGGAGATCCTCCAAAAGTCTCTAATAGGGTTACAATTTTCAATATGATGATAATAAAATAAACACTACTTATATATACCATACTTATGCCATCAATGCCACCTAGGTTGACCTAACTACCAATATAAATGATCCTATAACTTAATTAAGGGTTATGATCTAGCCACAAGTCAACTACACATATCCCAATACAATCAATGGGTTAATAACATAGAAAACAAAGGGAAACAAATTTGGTTATGTGAAACCCTTTATAGGCTAGGACAAATAGTAGCCTCTTCTTGTGAGCTAAGAGCCTAGTCATGATAGCACATAACTTTACAAATGATGTAGAAGATCTTTCATAAAGAAAGGCTTGAGAAAACTTTAATAATCATGTAAGAAAAACCTTGGTAGGAGTTCATCTATATATTGTAATTTAAGATAGTATTCTATCTCATTGAAATCCTCATCAAGAAGTAGTTGGACTTGTTGAAGAAATATTTCAATATCTTTTGAGTCTCCAAGTTTGGAACTAATGTTGATTGTAAACCTTGTGTGAACTGTATTTCTTCAGTTTCATTATTTTTTCTTGATTTGAGAAATCCTCAAGGTCTAAATCCAACAAAACACCATGATTTGAATATTCAAACACTATATCATTATCAAAATACAAATGTTAAAAGATATTGATCTCTGGTGAAAAACTTTGCCATCCATGTCATCTTCTGACAATAATATTCTAATGTGTGTGTTTCCTCTTTCTTAATGTCTTGAGGAAAAATATTCACTTATGTCATCAAATTTTCTATTTCTTTTGAACATGTCTCATAGAACTAAAATTCCTTATCATTATTGTTCTTAGAATCTTAAAATTTTAAGCTTCAAATTCCTTAGGTTCTATTTTCTTGATATTCTTCATCTTCTATAATAACATTTTCTGGGACAGGCTCATTAATAGGCATTGAATACTCAACATAGATTCTTCATTTACAAAACATTTTCAAGGTCTAGTAATGAATCCTCCACATAGACTTTCAATCAATGAGTACCTCAAGAGTTGAATTATTTAAAAAAAAAGCAACTATTCTTTGCTTAACTACAACCCTTCACTAATATCATGAAAAATATCAACCTTTTGGAACTAAAATTTCTTATTAAAACTAATTTCGGAGTTCATAAATATTGAAGTGGCAACCTCCTTAGATAAAGATACATATAGGTTAGGCTATTTGATCAACCCTTCAAATTAAGAAAATAAGCCATTGGATTTATCATCTTCTATGGTGTATTTGACTTATTGTTGTTAGCAAATTTGATCCTAACATGTTTGTGTGACTTCATCCTCTTCAAATAATTTATGGCATACTTGTGGTTATATTAGGCTCTTCTTCCATTAGCAATCCCTCTTCATCCTCAAATAATTTAAACAAAGTAGACCAATTTCTACTTCTTGTGGAAATTGTTGTTTCATTTTTAGTTCTTTATCATATGAGTAGATGACATCATTTAATGTATAATTATGAAAATTATTCCTTACCTTATGAAGTTCATATGTGGTATGTAGTGCCCCGCCATGAACACCTTGGAAGACAACACATCTAAGCAAGCAAAGCAGAAATTTTTTTTTGTATAAAATGACAATTAAGGTTTAGCAGTTTAATACACATCATTAACTATTAACTTGTCTCCAAAGGTGCCATGGTTGCATTACTTGACAAATAACCAATATAATTTACATACATAACTAACTAACATCGACAAATCATTCTAACTCTATTACAATATTGATTATACATATACATCTCCATTTCGTGACATCAGTTAGATACTCAACTTTAATCAAGATTACATGCACACATTCCAAGTCTATACAAATGAGTACATCATTGTGTAATTTACATTATCACTATTCTGATTACATTTGAATACATACAATCTGAATCAACTGATACACCGGCTAGAACATGAGCATAATAAGTGTCTTCATAAACAGGTACAAGATCTAATGTCTGAAGCACGAGGAACGTTTCCCTTCGCTTACAAACAATGGCAAGGGAAAAAACCAATGGAATAAGCTCTTCCACCCGACCATGTGGAACCCTAAGGTCCACCCTTCGAGCTAGGAGTTAACATGAGGTTCCCACTACAACATACAGTCAGGTAGACAGTAGACTATAACGCAACACACGACTCTGACATCACAAGTCAATATCTCAACAACACAACAGTACATCCAGAGGCAACACTTAACAACTGGGAAGAGTACAACTAGGGACTGCTAGGTTGTAGTAAGGAGAGTGTCGTCGCATTGTCCTAACATGGGTTACCCAGGTAGTCTCTCTCTAGAGACCAGCCCCCATCTATGGTTACCCTGGCAGTCTCTCTCTAGACACCGGGCCCATAGAATGATGCATGCGGAATCAACCTTCCTTTCGTGATGACAAGGAAGTAAATCTACCAATCCCGGCCTTCTCCCCTCATCCTTAGTCTGAACTAGCACTACAGGCATGAGTGAGGAAAAATCTTATTATCTTGTTAGTGTGGAAACTACCCCACCCCTAGATTTTTTTATTATGTTATCACTGAATTACCAACTCCCAGTGGGTTACCCTGGCTAGCCACTTGGCACCGGCCCCCACAGTGGAAGCCACTCCCTTACCTACAACTAGAAAACCCCACTCAACAAGCATAGCAAGACATCAAAACAACGAGGGTACAGGAACCATGCAAGGCATTAAACATCTTGCATAACATCATTCCTTATATCAAAGGTATATAACAATGCAAGGCATTAACTCTTCATAACAAAATCATAAGGGCAGAACTCCTAGACCATTGCCCAAAATAACACATTCATTACAACTCTATCATCTCCATGTCACCATGTTCCATAACTTACCTCAAAACTGGATACAAGACTAGTACAACCAATTGGATAACAATACATCCCCAAGAAGAGCATTTATCATTCACTTGTCATTTAGTCCATACATAACTAGGGACGACAAGGCTTCTTGTAACATCCTGATCTCAAGACATCTCCAAGCTAAGCCTCTGGAACTCTAGCCACACGGAAGATACAACCCCCTCAAGACTATAAGAATGGATTAATGACCCACAAATTGAATTAACATATTACGGGAATCAATTATACTTATGATCAAATTATGCCTTCTTACAACTAATCCACTATAGCAAATTGCAATAGCCAAATTATTCCAATGGTATAATGACATATAAAAGTAGCTTATCATCTGATTGTATTTTTATTACGGAATAAATCTATAATTACAAGGTTTGCTATTTGCAAATACTTATTAAAATAGTTACTTATTTGATTTACAAGGATATGATATTATTATCCTAACTAAAATGACCCACTACTATCATTTTTATGAGACAAATAAATTAAATAATTACATTGAAATCTAAATTCAACTCTTGCGGTAACTCGAGGTTTCCTATTTATTTATACCCAGATAATAAAAAAAAACCTAACTATTGTAATAGCCTATTTAACTTAAAGGAGAAAAGGACCATTTTAATTACTTCTACATAAACGACAATTTATGAATACTTTATAGGTCCAATTACAACACTTATAAATCCAAACCTATTTATTAATTTTCTATCTAAACATTAAAGTGAAAATGATGCCAATTAACAGAATCATCATTATCAAATAATTGATGAACTTGTGTATCAATCTACAACTACGTTACTTCATTTCATCATTCGATATTTCCATTATATATATATATTCATATATGTAGATATACTTCCACTACTCTAACAAATTGAATAATTTAACTATGCATGAATTTTTATTTAAATTAATCTAACAAAATCAAATAACTTTACTATACTAATTTATAACAAACCAATTATAATTACTAGTGTTATTATTAGTAAGTTACTTTTATCTACATACAATACCCATTTAAATATTATAGAAGAATTACATCATCATTTATCAATAACAATATCGATTTTTACTTTATTTTCAGAGGTAGTTAGATTCGCCATGAATATGTTATACTTGGATATTAATTCCTACATACATAATGGAAGGTTCAGTGAATAAAAGATTACCTTCTCTTGACACGTTAAAAATCACAATATAATACCTAATCCAATTAACCAAACAATTTCTTAACTAGCTGGCAATTTGATAAAGAAAAACTAACCATCATACAATATGCATGTGTTGTCTCTTGAAACCCTAAATAGCGGGGTAACTACAGGTCTCATCGTGGTGCAGCAAGTGGTTGGGGTTAAGCTCTCTATTTGCAGATAGGGCAAGACAACGCATACACATCATTTACTGAGATGTTGATTCTCACATGGCTTAGATGGGATAGGTTTGACGAGGAAAAATAGCTGGTAGATGTATACTTAAGTTAATTCCTACTGTGCATAAAACATTATGGACTATGAACGTCAGAGATGAAGGATCAATGAACAGATGACTGGTGAATGGGGCTGCAACTCAAGACAGCTCGACGCACTCCCACTTACGCGGCCAGTTATAATATATGTATTGAATAATTTTTTTTTTAATTTAACGTCCACATTAGTTATGCACACCCTATGAAACCTTTCTAAACTGTACATGCCATTGTCCATTCTACCAGCAGATTGTGAGGATAGCAGTCGCCGGATCAACACATAAAAATCCCATCCCTTCTGCCAGTGCCGTGGGTCGATAAGAATGGCAATTGACATCCCAAAATGCATAAAGATAGTGGTAGCCTTTCTAGAAGATGTAGTTGGGAGTGCTCAAACCAACATGAATGCAAAAGTGGACACACTGGCAGAACACATGCACTATTTGACACAATGCAGCAAGAGAAGTCTTCGAATACAATGGTTACAGGATTTCGCAGAATGGATTCGTAAAAAAAAAGACTTGGAATTTTTAAACATCAGCAGTCAGCGAGAGAGAGAGGTCAGGCTACTCCACTTTGCCACCTTCTCTCCACTTGCGCATGTGAGCCAAAGGGTGGTATGTTGGATGCATCACGTTGTCCATTACCAAACGTTGCCTCGCTGATAGGAGAACGTATATTAATAATGACCAAAAGATGGAGTTGGATAACTAAGGGGATCGATGAAAGACAGAGGATGAGGACGCCCTTCTCTATGGATAAGTCTGATTAACATCTCTTCTCTTTTGCACTGAATTTTAATAATTTGAAGCCAAATTTCAAACATTAAAGTTAGGCTGAAGGAGTGATGAAATCCTCGCATTACGTGATGTGCTCATCTGTTTGTGGTATATGGTAATTACGTTGGCTAGTGCATATTATTAAATATAGTCAAGGGATTAATGCGTATTCCTAAGGTATTGTACACACCGGCCAAGCATTATCAATAGTAGGAAACTAATATCAGATATTACAACATGTCTACCCTCTTCACACCACGCCAAAGAATGATTATAGGATTTACGCAAGAGATTGCAGAGTGCATGACAATAATGATCACAGGATAGTAGAACGATTCCAATGTTGTGGTTGTCGGATGCGTACAAATGGTTAGATAGATGGATTGCAGGGTACACATACAAGGCAAATTCGCAAACAAAAACCATAGAGCATTTAAACAAAAGGCAGAGAGACAAGAGTGAGGCAATTTCTGCAATCTTTATGACAATGTAGGCTATTCTAGGGTAGCATAATCTTGACATTAAAACACAATCGAAACTGTGCTGAATGCACAAATGTGGTGAATGGGCAACAATTATATTCCATCGAATCGCAAGCAAAATGGAAATTTGTGTCAGGTTTTCAAAGCAAGATAAGATGGAGACCATGAGAATTTCACATCTGTCTTTAGGAATTTAACGCCAAAACCTGATTAAATCCCATCTATGGAGGAACACAATTAAACTAATTTCTATTAATTTTCATAGGCAAAAGGCATAAAACGTACACAGATACATACCTGAAGTTTGTTAAGCTTTTCCCAAAATCTCCTCTCCTCTGCAAGCCCCTCCTTCCTTCTCTTCCAAAAACCTCCCCCAACCAGGGCTCAGCTCCCCGAATAAATGTCGAGGACATCCTGACATCCCACTTTCTCAAAACCTGAAATGGACTCCTCGAGTAAATGCAGAGACATTCCTTCCTTTCCCCCACAACCCACTCTCTCGTGGGGCCGAAAATTAATTGTATCCGAGAGTCCCAATTCCTCAATTTTACAAATGACGACACTTGATATAAATTTGCATATCCCCAAATATGACAACCCTAATTTTTAAACCTAAAAATGTTATTGTTATTTTTCAGAAACTGATTATGTTTGTTAATGTACCTAAATAATCATAGTAATAATAATAGTAATAGTGATGGCAATAACAAACCCATAAGTCAAAGGATAATCAATGTTTTTATCCTTAGAGAAGCACTTATATTAATTCTTGCCTTGATTTAATTCTTTTTATATAACAGATATCTATTCAATAAAGAAACTAATTAAACTCATCATCATGATCCGATATAAATTTGGTGGATTTGGTCGGATCTCTCCCTCCAAAATATGGTCATTTTACCCTTATCAATTTCATTTTACCATTAAAATATCCGTAACCCAAATTTACCACACAATTACTTTAACTTAGATTTATTTTATCAACGTAATAGATGTTTATTCACTTTCACATATGCATTTTGTTTTCTATTTAATTTTAATCCGCTACAATATGTAATTTAATATTTCGTTAAATCATTTATCTAGTTTAATTTATTTATTTACCAATTACCACACAATTAAATCATTTTTACATAATCACAACACATAATTCCCGTAGCACCTGTTTATTTCATGTTAGCTTAATTTTCACCCTATTTTAATGAACTACCAACCATGCATAAATTGCCACTTGAATTAGATACACCCTAACTTCCAAGATAATACCTGACCCCAAGTGAAGCCACAGGACATGACGACAAAATGATGACATTAGTCCCACTGACGGTGACAACAGGCACAACACTGGAAACTCATCCTCCTTGAGGATGTTGACTAAATAGGGAACCTCATGTCAACTCCAATCCACATTTCCATTGGCTAGGGCACGCTCAGACCTGGTAATTCAGGTGGAGTCGATGCCTGGTACCTGCATCCTACAACAAACAACAAGGTTGTGCATATATACATATACAACCATGTAATCACAAACATAATGAACGGAAGTCGCAGCGTGGCAGGGTACTCGGACACGAGTAATGCAACACTATTCTGTTCAAGTAACACATCATTAAATAACTACATCCAATACCAGTCATACATCATAATCATGATCAAACAACACATTAAACATAAAATAACACTAATCTATAATCATGTCCATCAAACTATGAAGGCACAAAGTACAAGTAATCAAGCATCATCTTAACATAGATCCATAATTAGCTCGCATGATAACCAAGTGTCCATCAAGATCAAGGAGAACATAAACCATAACATGGAAATCAAAATATCTCGAAACTGTAAACATGCACTATAAGACTATCATCTATACTAGAACTATCATAGGAATCATGAAACTAACATCTATCACAAGAAAAAGCGAGGGGCATTACATCCTCCCCCCCTTAGAACTAGGCTTACTCCTGGAAGCCTGCAAATAAGTGAGGATATAACTCCCTCATTGTGGTAGCATCCTCCTACGTAGCGGAGGTCTCATCATTGGGATCCCATTGCATCCTAACCTGCTCCACGTCTCTGCCCCTGAGAGTGAGTCTCCTGTGCTGAAGAATGCCTATGGGCTCCAAAGCCAGCTGCCCACCCTCTACCTGTAGAGTAGTCCAATCAAGAATATGAGCAATATCTGGATAGTAAGGTCTAAGTACCGAAACATGAAACACATCATGGATGCGTGAAAGGCTAGGCGGTAAAGCAAGATGACAAGCAACTGGACCGATCCTCTCCAACACCTCGAAAGGTCCAACAAAGAGCGGTGCTAGCTTAGAGCCCTTCCCATAGTGGATTGGACTGTTCCGCGGTTGCACACGCAAGAACACCCAATCTCCAACAGAAAACTGACGATCGATCCTATGAGTATCTGCATACTTTTTCTGCCTATCCTGAGCTACCACCAAATGCTCTCTAATCCTCTCAACTTGCTGCTCCATATCTCTGAGCATATCCGGACCTAGGAGAACTCTATCCTCCAAATGATCCCAGCTCAAAGGGGTCCTACAAGGACGACCATACACAAGGCCTGAAAGGGAGACATGCCAATAGAACTATGATAACTATTATTATAGGCAAACTCTACTAGGTAGAGGTAATCCTCCCAACAGCTCTACTGATCCATCACATACATTCTCAACATATCCTCGAGAACCTAATTAACCCTCTCAGTCTGACCATCAGTCTCAGGATGATAAGCTGAACTAAAGTTTAGCTGTGTCCCCAAGGCACGCTGTAAGGAAGTCCACAGGGCAGAAGTGAATACTGGATCCCTGTTAGAGATGATCCTACGAGGAATCCCATGAAGTCTGACGATGTCCTCCATAAACACTCTAGCCACCGTAGAGGCATTGTAAGAAGCACAGATAGGAGAAAAGTGAGCTACCTTCGTCAACCTATCCACAGTGACCATAATAGCATCGTGTCGCTGAGAGGACATCGGCAAACCAACTATGAAGTCTATCGAAATGATATCCCACTTCCACTTTGGAATCAAATGAGGCTGCAAAAGACCTGCAGGGTGCTAGTGCTCTGCCTTCACCCTCTGACACTCAAGACATTTCGACACAAAATTAGTAATATCCCACTTCATGCCACTCCAAAAGTACAGTTGACGCAGATCTACATGCATCTTCTTGACACTCGGATGAGCAAAATAGGGTGCCCGATGTGCCTCTGACAAAACTAGGGTGCGAAGACCCTCAAAATTAGGAACATAGATATGACCCAACTGTCGCAAAAGACCATCTGACTCAAAAGAGTAACTGGAGAATCTACCTTCTAAAGGTCTACCTGACTCAATCTCGGTCCTCACCTCTTGGCACCAACTGTCAGAAGGAAGAGCAGCAAGAATCTGTCCTCTCAAATCAACTATAAGCGAGACTACTGAGATCTCATGCCTTCGACGACTAAGAGCATCTGCTACCACATTCTCCTTGCCTTGAATATATCTGACCTCGAAGTCATACTCACACAAGAACTCCATCCAACGTCTTTGCCTGGCATTCAAGTTGGGCTGCGTGAAAATATATTGCAAACTACGATGATCATTGTGCAGCTCAAACTGATGCCCTAATAGAAAGTGCCTCCATCTCACCAAGGCATGCACAACTGTTGCCAACTCCAAGTCATGAGTGGGATAGTTCAACTCGTGATCCTTGAGTTTGTGAGACTCATAGGCAATCACGTGACCATCTTGCATTAGAACTGCTCCCAAACCCTCCAAGGAAGCATCGGTACAAACAATAAAGTCCCTATTAGGATCAGGAACTGCAAGTATAGGTGCACTGGTTAGCTATTCCTTAAGGGTCTGAAAGGCCTCCTGACACTTCTCTAACCAAACAAACTTTTTCCCTTTCCTCTAAAGAGAAGTAATGGGATGAGCAATTCTCAAAAACCCCATGACGAAGCGACGATAGTAACCCGCCAACCCCATAAAGCTACGGACCTCAGAAACATTGGTGGGTGCAGGCCAGTCCATAATAGCTTGGATCTTCGAGGGATCTACCGCAATACCCTCTCCAGAGATAACATGACCCAAATACTTAACCTCTATCTGGAAGAACTCACATTTTGACAAATTAGCATAGAGCTTATTTTCTCTCAGACACTGCGACACCTAACGCAATTGCTCCTCATGTTCCTCCATAGTCCTCAAATAGATCAATATATCATCAAGAAATACGAGGACAAATTGGTTGAGATAAGTGCGAAACACACCATTCATTAGGCTCATAAAAACTGACGGTGCATTCGTCAACCCGAATGGTACCACTGTGAACTCATAATGTCCATAATGAGTGCGAAATGTTGATTTGTGAATGTCTGCTTCAAAAATCCACAACTGGTGATATCCTGACTTAGGGTCAATTTTAGAGAATACCTTAGCTCCTTTGATCTGATCAAACAAATCATCGATCCGAGGCAAGGGATACCTATTTCTCACTGTTACCTTATTGAGCTGCCTATAGTCGATACAAAGTCGTAGAGATTCATCCTTCTTTTTCACAAAGATCACAGGTGCTCCCCAAGGAGAAACACTAGGTCATATGAACCCTTTGGCTAATAGCTCCTCCAACTGCAGTCGAAGCTCCTTGAGCTCCTGAGTGGTCATTCTGTATGGAGCTCGTGAGATAGGCTCTGCACCAGAAATTAGATCGATCCTGAAATTGATGTCACGCTTAGGTGGCATCCTTGGAACATCAGAAGGAAAAACATCCACATACTCTCTCAAGATTGGGTGATCGTCAAGAGTTTCCTCTCGGCTCTCCTCCATCTCCAAATCACTAACAGTCACCGCAAAGAGCTGACATCCCCGACGCATACATCTCTTGAGTTGTATAGCAGAGACCATATGTAGGGAAATAGGTCTCTTAACTCCTACAACCTCGACCTCAACACCAGAATCATCTACACATCTAACCATTTTATGCTGACAATCTATCATTGCCTGATGGGCCTCCAGCCAATCCATCCCCAAAACTATGTCATATGAACCCAGGGGTAGAATGTGAAGGTCCACAGAAGTAGATAGAGAGCCAATCTTCAATTTACACTCAGAAATTAGAGACTCAACTGCTATCTTAGCCCCGGAAGCAAACTCAACCTGCCACCTATCATCTTGCTTTACTGCCACTAAGCCACAATGCTCCACAAGGGAAGGAGATATAAATGAATCAGATGCACCGGAGTCAATAGAACAGAAAAATCAATACCTCGCATATGACCAGAAGCCTCCACCACGGTGCCCTGATATTCTACCTGCCAGTCATCTACCGCTGCAAAGACTCGATGTGACCTACCTGCATCACCAACTGTTGGCTCAAATGCCGCCGGTCGATGTCCAAATCCTGATGCACCCTTCTGCAGGCACTGTCTGGCAATATGGCCCTGTTGGCCGCATGAGAAGCACCCGGTGCCTCTACCAAATCCACCGTTACCCTGGAAAGAACTAGACTGAAACTGCCCCTGCTTACTGTAGACTGCGCACTCTGGGCTGACTGATCATAACGGTTGCACTTATTGCACTGCCAAGACCGGTCTTTCTTATTTTGGAACCTATTCCCTTGCTGATGCTGAGAATTCTTTGGTTTGGACTGCGAATACTACTACTGCTGACCACCCTTTGAGGGTGCATGAGAACCTGATGCCTGAGTGTGACCACCTCGAGAACCATGCCCTGACGAAGGTGTATTGCCAATGCACACACCTGTATGCCCACCTAGGGCCATAGCCAAGTTCTCCTCCACTAGCCGGGCTTTCTCCACGGCAACCTCCATGGTCTTAGGTTTGAATACACGAACCCCTCCACTAATCCAGGCATTCAAGTCCTGAATGAAATGTTGTACCAACATGGGCTCGTCATCCTCGATACCTGCGTACTGTTTGAGCTCATAAAATCTGCGCTCATACTGCTCAACTGTCATGGCCAACTACCTCAGCTCATGAAACTCATCTGTTCGACACTGCCTCTAATGGTCAGGAAGGAAGCGAGCTCTGAATCTGTCTTCAAACAACTCCCAAGACACCATGCTAATGTCCAAATGCAGCTTCTGCTCCTCTAGCCTCCACCAAGTCAAAGCAAACCCTCGGAGGTGTAGAATAGCACATCTGGCTTTCATATTACTGCCATACGGATGCATGGCGAAACATCTGCCTAGGTCCAACAACCAAGTCTCTGCCTCAAGTCCTCTACCAGTTCCATCAAAGATGGGAGGACGTGCTCTCAGTAAATCCCTCATATGGTTGGCTTGGGTGGCCTCCTGCTCAGCTATCAATTCCCTACGCCTGGGAGACCTTTCTCTCTCTCTAAGACCTAACTGGTCTACCTCCTGACCACCGCTGGGCTGCTCACCCACCTGTCTGGGACCTAAACAGGCAAGGGCTTCCTCGAGAATCTGTCTCAACTGAGCTCCATCAGGCTGACCCTGACCTTCCATGTTCTGACCCCCACCTTCATGACCACTCCCATGAGGAGAACTGGGAGGAGGAATACCTCCACCACCTCTCCCATGACCCCTTCCTCTGCCCCAACCTCAGCCCCTACATCTAGGTATCTTCCCTACACAAAAAAGGGCAAATATTATATTAAGAAAAGGGTCACAACATGAGTTAAATCATATTACAGAGTTTAAATCGTATTACAGAGTTTAAGCACTAGGTTACATAATGGGCTCAAATATAACCAAGGTACCCAGTGTTTAAACTTGGGCTTTGATACCAGATGTAGTGCCCCGCCACGAACACCTTGGAAGACAACACATCTAAGAAAGAAAAGCAGATTTTTTTTTTGTATAAAATAACAAGTAAGGTTTAGCAGTTCAATACACATCATTAACTATCAACTTGTCTCCCAAGGTGCCATGGTTGCATTACTTGACAAATAACCAACATAATTTACATGCATAACTAACTAACATCGACAAATCATTCTAACTCTATTACAATATTGATTATACATATACATCTCCATTTCGTGACATCAGTTAGATACTCAACTTTAATCAAGATTACATGCACATATTCCAAGTCTATACAAATGAGTACATCATTGTGTAATTTACATTATCACTATTCTGATTACATTCAAATACATACAATCTGAATCAACTGATACACCGGCTAGAACATGAGCATAGTAAGTGTCTTCATAAACAGGTACAAGATCTGATGTCTGAAGCACGAGGAACGTTTCCCTTCGCTTATGAACAACGGCAAGGGAAAAAACCAATGGAGTAAGCTCTTCCACCTGACCATGTGGAACCCTAAGGTCCACCCCCCGAGCTAGGAGTTAACATGAGGTTCCCACTACAACATACAGTCAGGTAGACAGTAGACTATAAGGCGACACATGACTCCGACATCACAAGTCAATATCTCAACAACACAACAGTACACCCAGAGGAAACACTTAACAACTGGGAAGAGTACAACTAGGGACTGCTAGGCTGTAGTAAGGAGAGTGTCATCGCATGGTCCTAACATGGGTTACCCAGGCAGTCTCTCTCTAGACATTGGCCCCCATCTATGGTTACCCTGGTAGTCTCTCTCTAGACACTGGCCCCATAGGATGACGCATGCGGAATCAACCTTCCTTTCGTGATGACAAGGAAGTAAATCTGCCAATCCTGGCCTTCTCCCCTCATCCTTAGTTTGAACTAGCACTACAGGCATGAGTGAGGAAAAATCTTATTATCTTGTTAGTGTGGAAACTACCTCACCCCTAGATTTTTTTATTATGTTATCACTGAATTACCAACTCCCAGTGGGTTACCCTAGCTAGCCACTTGGCACCGGCCCCCACAGTGGAAGCCACTCCCTTACCTACAACTAGAAAACCCCACTCAATAAGCATAGCAAGACATCAAAACAACGAGGGTACAGGAACCATGCAAGGCATTAAACATCTTGCATAACATCATTCCTTATATCAAAGGTATATAATAATGCAAGGCATTAACTCTTCATAACAAAATCATAAGGGCAGAACTCCTAGACCATTGCCCAAAATAACACATATTCATTACAACTCTATCATCTCCATGTCACCATGTTCCATAACTTACCTCAAAACTGGATACAAGACTAGTACAACCAATTGGATAACAATACATCCCCAAGAAGAGCATTTATCATTCATTTGTCATTTAGTCCATACATAACTAGGGACGACAAGGCTTCTTGTAACATCCTGATCTCAAGACATCTATTAACACAACACAAGAATTCAAGACATCTCCAAGCTAAGCCTCTGGAACTCTAGCCACACGGAAGATACAACCCCCTCAAGACTATAAGAACGGATTAATGACCCACAAATTGAATTAACATATTACGGGAATCAATTATACTTATGATCAAATTATGCCTTCTTACAACTAATCCACTATAGCAAATTGCAATAGCCAAATTATTCCAATGGTATAATGACATATAAAAGTAGCTTATCATCTGATTGTATTTTTATTACGGAATAAATCTATAATTACAACAAGGTTTGCTATTTGCAAATACTTATTAAAATAGTTACTTATTTGATTTACAAGGATATAATATTATTATCCTAACTAAAATGACCCACTACTGTCATTGTTATAAGACAAATAAATTAAATAATTACATTGAAATCTAAATTCAACTCTTGCGGTAACTCGAGGTTTCCTATTTATTTGTACCCAAATAATAAAAAAAAACTAACTATTGTAATAGCCTATTTAACTTAAAGGAGAAAAGGACCATTTTAATTACTTCTACGTAAACGACAATTTACGAATACTTTATAGGTCCAATTACAACACTTATAAATCCAAACCTATTTATTAATTTTCTATCTAAACATTAAAGTGAAAACGATGCCAATTAACAGAATCATCATTATCAAATAATTGATGAACTTGTGTATCAATCTACAACTACGTTACTTCATTTCATAATTCGATATTTCCATTATATATATATATATATATATATATATATATTCATATATGTAGATATACTTCCACTACTCTAACAAATTGGATAATTTAACTATGCATGGATTCTTATTTAAATTAATCTAACAGAATCAGATAACTTTACTATACTAATTTATAACAAACCAATTATAATTACTAGTGTTATTATTAGTAAGTTACTTTTATCTACATACAATACCCATTTAAATATTATAGAAGAATTACATCATCATTTATCAATAACAATATCGATTTTTACTTTGTTTTCAGAGGTAGTTAGATTCGCCATGAATATGTTATACTTGGATATTAATTCCTACATACATAATGGAAGGTTCAGTGAATAAAAGATTACCTTCTCTTGACACGTTAAAAATCACAATATAATACCTAATCCAATTAACCAAACAATTTCTTTACTAGCTGGCAATTTGATAAAGAAAAACTAACCATCATACAATATGCATGTGTTGTCTCTTGAAACCCTAAATAGCGGGGTAACTACAAGTCTCATCATGGTGCAGCAGGTGGTTGGGGTTAAGCTCTCTATTTGCAAATAGGGCAAGACAACGCATACACATCATTTACTGAGATGTTGATTCTCACATGGCTTAGATGGAATAGATTTGACAAGGAAAAATAGCTGGCAGAGGTATACTTCAGTTAATTCCTACTGTGCATAAAACATTACGGACTATGAATGTCAGAGATGAAGGATCGATGAACAGACGACTGGTGAATGGGGCTGCAACTCAAGACAGCTCGGTGCACTCCCACTTATGCGGCCAGTTATAATATATGTATTAACTATTTTTTTTTTAAATTTAACATCCACATTAGTTATGCACACCCTATGAAACCTTTCTAAACTGTACATGCCATTGTCCATTCTACCAGCGGATTGTGAGGACAGCAGTCACCGAATCAACACATAAAAATCCCATCCCTTTTGCCAGCGCCGTGGGTCGATAAGAATGGCAATTGACATCCCAAAATGCATAAAGATAGTGGTAGCCTTTCTAGAAGATGCGGTTGGGAGTGCTCAAACCAACATGAATGCAAAAGTAGACACACTGGCAGAACACGTGCACTGTTTGACACAACGCAACAAGAGAAGTCTTCAAATACAGTGGTTACAGGATTTCGCAGAATGGATTCGTTAAAAAAAAGTCTTGGAATTTTTAAACATCAGCAGTCAGCGAGAGAGAGAGGTCAAGCTACTCCACTTTGCCACCTTCTCTCTACCTGCGCATGCGAGCCAAAGGGTGGTAAGTTGGATGCATCACGTTGTCCATTACCAAACCTTGCCTCACTGACAGGAGAAGGTATATTAATAATGACCAAAAGATGGAGTTGGATAACTAAGGGGATCGATGAAATATAGAGGATGAGGACGCCCTTCTCTATGGATAAGTCTGATTAACATCTCTTCTCTTTTGCACTAAATTTTAATAATTTGAAGCCAAATTTCGAACATTAAAGTTAGGCTGAAGGAGTGATGAAATCCTTGCATTACATGATGCGCTCATCTGTTTGTGGTATATGGCAATTACGTTGGCTAGTGCATATTATTAAATATAGTCAAGGGATTAATGCGTATTCCTAAGGTATTGTACACACCGGCCAAACATTATCAATAGTAGGAAACTAATATCAGATATTACAACATGTCTGCCCTCTTCACACCATGCCAAAGAATGATTGTAGGATTTACACAAGAGATTGCAAAGTGCACGACAATAATGATCACAGGATAGTAGAATGATTCCAATGTTGTGGTTGCCGGATGCGTACAAACGGTTAGATAGATGGATTGCAGGGTACACACACAAGGCAAATTTGCAAACAAAAACCATAGAGCACTTAAACAAAAGGCAGAGAGACAAGAGTGAGGCAATTTCTGCAATCTTTATGACAATGTAGGCTATTCTAGGGTAGCATAATCTTGACATTAAAACACAATCGAAATTGTGTTGAATGCACAAATGTGGTGAATGGGCAACAATTATATTCCATCGAATCTCAAGCAAAATGGAAATTTGTGTCAGGTTTCCAAAGCAAGATAAGATGGAGACCATGAGAATTTCACGTCTGTCTTTAGGAATTTATTGCCAAAACCTGATTAAATCCCATCTATGGAGGAACACAATTAAACTAATTTCTATTAATTTTCATAGGCAAAAGGCATAAAACGTACACAGATACATACCTGAAGTTTGTTAAGCTTTTCCCAAAATCTCCTCTCCTCTACAAGCCCCTCCTTCCTTCTCTTCCAAAAACCTCCCCCAACCAGGACTCAGCTCCCCGGATAAATGCCAGGGACATCCTGACATCCCACTTTCTCAAAACCTAGAATGGACTCCTCGAGTAAATGCAGAGACATTCCTTCCTTTCCCCCACAACCCACTCTCTCGTGGGGTGCAAAATTAATTGTATCCGAGAGTCCCAATTCCTCAATTTTACAAATGACGGCACTTGATATAAATTTGCATATCCCCAAATATGACAACCCTAATTTTTAAACCTAAAAATGTTATCGTTATTTATCGAAAACTGATTATGTTTGTTAATGTACCTAAATAATCATAGTAATAATAATAGTAATAGTGATGGCAATAACAAACCCATAAGTCAAAGGATAATCAATGTTTTTATCCTTAGAGAAGCATTTATATTAATTCTTGCCTTGATTTAATTCTTTTTATATAACAGATATCTATTCAATAAAGAAACTAATTAAACTCATCATCATGATCCGATATACATTTGGTGGATTTGGTCGGATCTCTCCCTCCAAAATATGGTCATTTTACCCTTATCAATTTCATTTTACCATTAAAATATCCGTAACCCAAATTTACCACACAATTACTTTAACTTAGATTTATTTTATCAACGTAATAGATGTTTATTCACTTTCACATATGCATTTTATTTTCTGTTTAATTTTAATCCACTACAATATGCAATTTAATATTTCGTTAAATCATTTATCTAGTTTAATTTATTTATTTACCAATTACCATACAATTAAATCATTTTTACATAATCACAACACATAATTCCCATAGCACATGTTTATTTCATGTTAGCTTAATTTTCACCCTATTTTAATGAACTACCAACCATGCATAAATTGCCACTTGAATTGGATACACCCTAACTTCCAAGATAATACCTGGCCCCAAGTGAAGCCACAGGACATGACGACAAAATGACGACATCAGTCCCACTGACGGTGACGACAGGCACAACACTGGAAACTCATCCTCCTTGAGGATGTTGACTAAATAGGGAACCTCATGTCAACTCCAATCCACATTTCCATTGGCTAGGGCACGCTCAGACCTGGTAATTCAGGTGGAGTCGATGCCTGGTACCTGCATCCTGCAACAAACAACAAGGTTGTGCATATATACATATATAACCATGTAATCACAAACATAATGAACGGAAGTCGCAGTGTGGCAGGGTACTCAGACACGAGTAATGCAACACTATTCCGTTCAAGTAACACATCATTAAATAACTACATCCAATACTAGTCATACATCATAATCATGATCGAACAACACATTAAACATAAAATAACACTAATCTATAATCATGTCCATCGAACTATGAAGGCACAAAGTACAAGTAATCAAGCATCATCCTAACATAGATCCATAATTAGCTCGCATGATAACCAAGTGTCCATCAAGATCAAGGAGAACATAAACCATAACATGGAAATCAAAATATCTCGAAACTGTAAACATGCACTATAAGACTATCATCTATACTAGAACTGTCATAGGAATCATAAAACTAACATCTATCACAAGCAAAAGCGAGGGGCATTACATGGTATATCCCATCAAAGAACTACCATCAAGTTCTTTTAATAAACATTGAAGATCACTTGAAGACCCTTGATTTTTAATTGAAGCTACCAATAGCTTTCTAAACCTTTGTATATCAAAACTTCTTCTAGCATGTTGATCATGGATTGGAACACTAGTATGTGCTTGAAGACAGAAGCTTCCACTACTTTCCTTTTGGAGAAGTAAACAAATAAAATTTATCACTCACATAATTGATGAAAGAATAATTTTTCTTGAAGGAGATGGATACTAATAAAGTGGTAGGATGTTCAAGGGAACCAGTGGCTTGATTGAATCTATCCAAATTCTTCCTAAAGAGATCATATGATCCTCAATCTTGATGGAGTATTCTTGAGTATCCTTGAATTTAGTAACATTACTTATCTTAAGAAATAAAACAACTTTTGAAGATAGATTATATATGAAACAACTCAAAAGAATTTAAAAAGAAGGATTTGGAGTGTCAAAAATCCTTGTAACAAAATTATTTAATTGTGCAAAAAACTCCCTCATAGGTTCTCTATCCACTTTCTTGGCATTCAAGAGTTGTGTAAACACAATATGACTATCTTTAGCTAGTTTGAAGCATGAAAGAGACTTCTACCTCATCAACTCTTAAATCATGATTAAATTGGTAGTAAGATGGTGAAACCAATCAATAGCTACACCTTGTAATGTTTCCACAAATAGGTAGACTACAACATCTTCATGTTCCACACTTAGAATTCCATAGAGGATGGTGGAGGCTAAAATATGTTCATCTGGAAGTTGCTTTATAATGCCTAAGGTGTATATGCCTTGTGTGAATGTTGTCTATGATTTGTTTATGATACTATATTTATCAATGATGTTTTAGAATTAGCAACAATGTACTTTATTGATGATGTTTTGTATTGGCATCTAGTATCCAACTATGTATGATGTGTAAGGAGGCTAAGGTAGTGGAACAACTTCCTACACTAATCTTGAGAGGAGGGTTATGCAAAACTTTTCATACCTTTACAATAGTTACAGAAGTTATATAGAAATAAACATAATAGAAATCATACCAAAACACAATGACTTATGTAGGGAAAATCCTTTTGGGAGAAAAACCCCACACTCTAAAAGCATCTCAATATATTATTTATAAATCTCAACAAGATTACAATATACTTGCAGAGCAAGATTTCATAGGAGTATCAACAACTAGAGATTTGGAGGCAGCTTCACATCTATAAGACTCTCATTCACAACTTCCATCTCAAGCACCTAATATATACGAATACAATACATGAATCTGTTAAATGATAATTAGGAAACCATGAGCCAAAACCACCCAAAAGTGGTGCCCAAATTCTTAGGGTTTCATTATCTCCAATCAAATATGCCTTATGATGTGTCATAACATGCATCAACATATGTAACTCCCCCTAACAACCCTTTTATGTGTCCAACACATTTTATATTTTCCAATGTGGGAGGCCCAACTTTCAGAGGCCATAACTCTTGATCTGGGAGGACGATTGGGTCCATTTTTTTAAAATTGTAGAGCTTGAAGAGATCTACACACTAGACACCAAGGAACTAGTTCTGACAACCCAAAATTTTACTTTTAGCTAACAAACAACTCTATAGCCCATAAATTGAGTTTTTTATTTTTATAAAAAAAAAAATCACACTTTTTATAATTGCAAAGTTGAGATACCTTTCTTAACATTCTCCAACTTGTTGAACACTTTGCAAGAGAAAAGTGAGCATCAACACCATGATTTAATTTCTAGGGGCCAAGAAGCCCATAGACTTCAAACACCATTTGAATTTTATGTGCTCACAAGCTTAGTTAATGAATCTACAATATTCATCAAAGTTTCTACCTTAACTAGGTTCACCTTGTCATCGTCAACCATATCTCTAACAAAATGATACTGTACATCAAGTTGCTTGGTCCTAGAATGAAATGTTGGGTTCTTAGCTAGGCAGATCACACTCTGACTATCACAATAATCTGTCATTACACCTTGTTTTATTCCAATATTTAAACACAATATCTTAAGCCAAATGACTACTTTACAGGTGTGAGTAGTTGCCATATACTCAACCTCAATAGTAAACAAAGAAACCACAACCTATCACTTATCCAATTGATTGCACCACCAAATAAAGTAAACACATAAGAACTAGTGGATCTTCTACTATCAACATCACCTTCCCAGTTTGAATCCACATAACCATGCATATTAAGGGAATTCCTATCTCCTATCAAATTACCATGATAACACAAGGAATACTTTGAAGTACCCCACAAATATCTAAAGACTATTTTAACTTCATCCCAATAAACTCTACCAAGATTATACATAGCATACATCAAACTTTCAAATGCACTTTGGTAAGGTACTCTTTTTAGGTTTCTCCAATGGGGATGTTGGACATTGTGAAGCATATAACTTTGTTCCAACTATAAAAGGAACACACAATAGTCTATAATCATGCATGTTAAACCTATATAAACTTGAATTAGCATAACTTTGGCCAAGCCATAATTTTGTGTTCACTCTATCTCTTCTGATTTCCATCCCAAGAATGTGTTTAGCTGCACCAAGATCTTTCATTTCAAATTTTGCTGCAGGTTGAGACTTTAGTTCTGAAATCATTCCTTTCCCTTTACCAATAAATAACATATCATCAACATATAATGTAATAAATAGGAAATGATTACCATCAGATTTATAATAAACACAACGATCTAATTTAGAATGTTCAAATCCCAAATTCAACACATATGTATTAAATTTTTGGTACCACATCCTAGGACTCTAATTGAGGCCATACAAAGATTTCTTCAATTTAAAAACCAAATTACTTTTACTTTTCACCACATAGTGCTTTGGCTGTGTCATATAAATATCCTTCTCCAAATCACCATTAAGGAATGTCATTTTCACATCCAATTGATCAATCTATAAATCATAAGCTACAACAATAGAAAGCAAGAATGTAATGGATGTTATTTTTGCAACAAGAGAAAATATCTCTCTATAATCAACACCCTCAACCTGAGAGTAACCTTTTGCAACCAGTTGTACTTTGTACTTCTCAATACCTCCATCTGAACGAATTTTTTTCTTGAATACCCATTTGCATCCAACAAGTTTTCATCCTTTAAGAAATGGTACTCATATATCATTATTTTTCATAGCTATCATTTCTCCATCCATGGAAATCTTCCAAGATTCTACATCATTCATACCTAATGCCTATTCTATAGATCTTTGTTCATCCCTGTTAATGTTATCCTATTTTTCCTTGTAGCCAAATAGCCTAAAGATCCATGAGATCCTAGTATTTTCACCCTTTGGAATACAAGAGAAAACCACCCAAAATGGATAAGTCCCAAAAATCCTAAGTTTTCCTTGTGTTTTTTGTCTTTTCAAAGTTTCAAAGTTCAAGCTTCTCACCTTTCGTCTCCTTCATAAAAGGCATAAGGTGGATGGCCCGACAACCGACTCCCGATGAGCCATGTGGCATATTCTGGTTCGTTTCTGCCATTCCACAGAGATTATTTTATTAAGGCAAAAGGTGACTACAGAAAGCTGCTAGGTGGTAGTGACGTCATCCTCAAGAAGGAAGGTTTAGGGTCTGTGTTCCACTTCTTTTCATTTAAAATATTTGTAAGTGTTTCAGGGAGTCAAACTTTGACCTTTTCTTCTTCCCTCTTCCTTTCTTTGGAAGGACGAATGCCAAGGGCCCGAACCTCAAACTCTGTCAAAACTTTGTAAAAGTGGCTCAATATTCAAATTCGTGAGGCTCAGTCTTTCTCTCTTCTTCCTTTTTTGGGAAGTCGTAAGGCAAAAGACCTGAGGCCCGATCTCTACTAATTTCATAAAATTGTCTAAGTGTTGCAAAGGCAGAGGTCAGGTTCTTCTTCCTTCCAAAGAATAATGCAATGGTGAAGGCCCAAACCCCAAAGCTCGACAATTTATTTTCTCTTAGACTTTGAAGGCTGGGGTTTCCTCTTTCACCTCTCTAGGGCCGATCGGTGGAAGATTGATCAAAGAAAGCCTGATATGTTGGAGCCCAACCTTTTTGCCTTCCAGAGGCATTTTCTACTTTTCAAAATGCGACGAGACTATTTAGTGACCCTTTTGGTCGCCATTAATGCTTCTTCAGAGTTTGATTTCTTGTATAAGATGGATTCCTTGCTTTCCCATGCTAATGTAGTCTCTCTGCATTGAATTTCTTGTACTCATGGCATGGGCATACCTCCTATTTTAGTAAATTTCATCGGAAGAGCCATGTGGGCGCACTCCAAGGATACAGAGTGAATTTATTGCAGCATGGGTGGTGTCCCTTCCTTGTTGACTTCTCTTTCCATGCTCATGGCTGCTATAGTATGATCAAAATGCTATATATGCATTTAAAAAAGATGTAATTCAGTTAGTTGTTCTTCTAGGTTGTTATGTTGGCTAGATTTTTTGTTACATAGGCCTTGTAATGCAATTGCAAGAACCGATAGGATTTGATGTAGTATGCCTGCAGCTAGGCCTTTAATGTCTTCTAGTTTGGTTCACCAATGAATGTAATTAGTTATTTTGTGTCTTTTCTCCTGCAGCGAATTGTTCTACTTTTGTAATAGCTTATAGCCTTCATGATTAATATAGACTGTTATTTTGCCTCTCTTTGTAATTGTTTACACTATGTTTATCTGAGAATTGTAAGCTTGCATTGTGGGCAAGATGGTCCCTTTAATAGCTTTAGTTTTCTACCCAAACCTTTGTGATATTACGTGAGTATGTGTGAGTTTACTACAATCTTGAATTCATTGTTGTGTTAATACAGTCATAGTTAAACACATTAAATTTGGTGCATCACCCCCTTTTAATTCTAGTTATCCTTCTTCCCCTTTTCCTTGTAAGTGTAGCATTAGGTTTAGTCAAATCCTCTGAGCTTTAAGCTCATAAAAAGGAACCAACCTTCTCTGGAGGTCTCATATCATCTGCAAGGTCCCACACCTTGAGATTAGTCCCATTGTGTCATTGGAATGCTTGGACAGCCTCCAAGTAGGGTGCAATTTCACGTGACAACAATTAGTATAAAAAGAAAAAATACATCTCTAGTCATCAAGTGAATACCTTTCAGGTGGTTGTCTATTCCTTATAGACCTTCAAACAATATGGGGTGGGGGTTCTTCCTCCTCTTTTGAAGATTCAGAGCTAGATGGGCTCTCCTCAACTTCTTGTCTATCTAGGGGCCTCGATTCAAATTTATCAGACGTACAAGGAAGCTGAAGCACATCTTTATATTCACTTTGTTTTGGTTGCAATGTAATAGAAGAAGGATTTGTTTCTCTAAAAATCACACTTCTATATATTATCTTCCATGCAATAGGATCCCAAACATTATATCATTTACACCATAACTATAATCAATGAAGATACATTTCACAACCTTGTTCTCCAACTTTGTTCGCTTCTCCTTTGGCACACACACATATGCCTCGCAACCAAAAACTCTATGATGTCTCAATGGAGTCTTGTGAACCGACCATGCCTCTATAGGCATTTTATCAATAAGAGTTGATGTAGGATACCCATTAATTAGGTAGAAAACAACGACAATGGCTTTAGCCCAAAACCTTTGATCTAGACTAGCACCACTAAGCATAGTTCTAGTCTTCTCCATTAGTGTCCTATTTATTCTTTCTGCAACTCCATTCTATTGTAGAGAATACATAGTTGTCTTTTGTCTTTAAATGCCACAATCTTTATAGAATCTGTCAAAATCATTAGAGAAAATTCATCGCCGTTGTTAATCCTCAAATGTTTTATTTTCTTTCTAGTCTGCAACTCAACCATTGCTTTAAACTATTCAAATAAATGGAAACAATTAGATTTAGTCTTTAGAAAATATACCCATGTCCTTCTACTATAATCATTAATAAATGAAACATAATATGTCAATTTTCCAATTGAAGGAGCATCTACAAGACCAAACACATCAAAATGAATAAGACTCAATACACCACAAGATTTATGAGAACTTGAGTAAAACTAAACATGGTTTTGTTTACCATAAATACATTGCTCACATAAATCAAAATCAAGATTACAATCAGTCAACCCTTCAACAAAGTTTGTATTTTCAAGTTCCTTAGACCTTTTCTCCAATGTAGCCTAATATCTAGTGCCATAACATAGTCTTTTCTATAGGTAATTTTGATTCAAAAAAGAAAGAGCACCCTTAGGTACCCAGAAGCCATGACCATTTTTGAAGAGGAAACCTTCACTTTTTCCAATGAACTAGTCATAGACTTGCTTTTCACAGAAGTACTATTGCACTCAATAGTGTATGCATCAAGCTTATACAATGTGTCAAATATGACACCTCAAGCAATCACCATAGCACCTCTAACCATATTGCATCTTGCATCAGAAAAGACTACTTGCACACCCATATCTATTAGTTTGCTCACAGATAATAAATTCCGTGCTAACCCAAGGATATGCAACACACCATTAATCATTTTTAATTTACCATCAAGAAATCAGATTTTAACTTTACCATGGCCAACAATATTTAAATAAGAATCATCACCCAAGTACACCTTACCTCCATCAACTTCTTCATATTCTGAAAACCAATCTCTATTAGGGGTCATATAGAAAAATGCACCTAAGTCAATTAACCATGCATCATTACTTGCACAAGTGGCCAAATCTGCAATGAACACATAACCATCTTCCTTCTCAAACTCAAAATCAAAATCAAATTTCTTCTTTTCTTCTTTGTACTCCTTACAAAAGTGTCCAGGCTTACTACAATTTTAACAAATAACTTTGGACTTTCTAAGAGATTTGGATCTCCCCTTGGAGTTGGATTTGTCACATTTCAAGCTCTTCTTGTGCTTTCCTCTGGATTTTCCACGAACATTCAAGGTCTCTTTGGCATTGATTGATACCTTCCTCCCCATCTCTTCATAAAGTAAAGAACCCACAACATATTCAACTTTCAAGACAATAGAAGTACTCCCAATAGCCATAATAAGAGAATCCTATGAATTAGACAAAGAACAAAGCAGGATTTGACATCTCTCCTCATCCATTTTTACATCAACTGATGTCAATTGAGCCACCAACATATTGAATGTTTCTAGGTGGTCTACAATTCATCCACCCTTTTCCATTCTCAAGGAATACAACTTCTTCCTCAAGAAAATCTTGTTCACTAAAGATTTTGTTATGAAAAAGATGTGCTGTACACTTTGCATAAAAATGAATTAATTAAATTATGTAAAACAAATATTTATTTCTGGTGCATTCTAGGGGATGTATTTAGCCACAGTAAATATTTATTTAGGGCCACTTGTAAAAGTCGTATGTAACATTGGGTTAGTTATTTTATATGTGGGAGACATAGAATAATTAATTAATTAATTGGAGCATAAAGTGAAAACTTAAATGCAAATATTAAATGAGGGGTCAATAGTTTTGTGTACTCATGGTTTTCCCAATACCACAAGTTGTATTTGTGTGAGCTTGAGTCTATAAAAGAAAGCACATGGTTAGTGGTTTGGGTTGGTTGGTTGAGTGGGCTATCATTGTATTGAGATTCTCTTGTGAGTGCATATGTGAAGCATGACATGGGATGTGTTGATTCATGCTTGGACACATGGAGGATGCATTGGAGGAGCTTGATGTTTAATAAGTATTCACGAAAACTTTGTAAGTGTTGTAATTTTTCATTGCTTAATAATGCATTGAGTGTGGATGCTTTTGGAGACTCAGTTTATTTCTCTTGAGGTTTTCCCAAGATATATTTTGTGTCGCCTTGTGGTATGTTTTTCTTATTCTTTTGTATGTTGGATTCTAGTTATGATGGCTATGATTTGTTTGCATTTTTATCTCTCATGGGGTTATGTGGAAATGTTCTTTATTGTTGTATTTTTCCTTTCAAGTGGTATTAGAGCCTGGTTGCCAGGTTGTGGGAGCAAATTTCCTAGGTTTTATAACCCTTGCAATGAGTAGATTGTTGTGCATAGTTGAATCCATGGACTTTCAGGTTGAAAATGAAGGTATTTTCAAGGTCACAAATGTGTTTACAGACGTGGGTTGGGGCAGATCTGAGGTTTGATGGAGTTTTGGCAAGTGAATTTTCTGTTAGGACTCTTTGTGTGTGGGTTTTGGAGGTGAGATTTTGTTGGAGGCCTCTTAGGAAAAAATAGACCTCACCATTGAGTTGAGAAGGCCCAAAAACCTATGGATCCACATATAATATGACATATTTTGGTGACAAAAAATTTCTGAGTATTTTTTCAAGCCCTAGGGAATCTTGGTAGAAAGATTTCGAACAACCATACAACAACGAAATCTGTAGGGAATATTCCCTACATTCTTCATTTGTGTAGGTACAGTCTGTAAAAAAATTAATTAAAAATATATATTTAGAAACTTTATAAAAATTTAAAAAAAAATTCAAAATTTTGGCAACCACCCAAGGGCTCGTGCCTAGGGCTAGAGGGCCAATGACTAGGGGCTTAGCCCCTAGTCGCAGGGCCACGAGCAGTCACACCCAGCCCAAGGACTAGACCCTCATGGGTGGTGGGCGAGCCATGCCACTGGCACAACACCACTGTAGCCCAACTGCCACTAGCCAAGACTACCTGTTTATCGCCTATGGAGCGACCAAAACACTACCTAGTCACCACCAGACTAACACCTGGACTTGTGTTTTAAGCCTAATAGGGGAACTTTTTTTTGGAGGCATAACTTTTACATATGGTATCAGATTTTCAACTTCTTATAGGCTTCAAAAAGTTCTCTTCAAGCACAACACTGTGGTATAGGTTTAGTGATAAGATTTTGTTGTTTCTGTCAGAATTTAGTACCTAAAGCCGACATTGCTCTGAAATGGTAAAATGGTCATAAATTTCACATACAAAATCTGATTTTGGATTTCAAATAGGCGTTGGAGAGCTCTTACAGAGTATTGCATAGTGGATTAAGTATATTTCTAGTTTGGAGTGTAAAGAGAGGTTTGTACTTGTTTGATAACTTATGGGAGCTTGAGATTCAGGGTGTGATTGCATGAGCATTCAAATGATTCTTTGGGAAAAAACTTGGGGAAGTACACATTTTTATCAAACCAGTATGATGGTACATCAAGTTTTTAGATTTGGTGCTTCTTGATACAAGTTTATAGGTGTTTTCAGGGTTTGGACTTTGATGGAAATATGTACATAGGTTGTCTTATGGTTTGAGGACATGATTAATACACATGAGACACTAGGAGTCTAGTTTCAGTGGGAGTTGAGTATAGGTACAACGATGGTGATGATTATAGTGTCATGGATATGTAGGTATGTTTGAGCATTGACACAACATGATCAATGTATATGATTGACAGGTTGGATTATGATGTTTGATTCATGATTACAGGTGGTGGTGTGGTTTAGTTTTATTGTAGGTATCTTGATGGAGCACGAGAGCATGCTAGAGATTCATGTGGTTTCATGTATGGCTATGATGATGTATTTCATTGATTGATCTTTATGCAATGTATACAATAAATGGGATAATGTTAGGAAAATGGTGTGTTGTACACCTTGCATAAAATGAATTAATTAAATTATGTAAAATAAATATTTATTTGGGGTCACATGTAAAAGTTGTATGTAACATTGGGTTAGTTATTTTATGTGAGGGAGACATAGAATAATTAATTAATTAATTAATTGGAGCATAAATTGAAAACTTAGTTGCAAATATTAAATGAGGGGTTAATGGTTTTTTGTACTCATGGTTTTGAGACACATGGTTTTCCCAATACCACAAGTTGTATTTGTGTGAGCTTGAGTCTATAAAAGCAAGCACATGGTTAGTGGTTTGGGTTGGCTGGTTGAGTGGGTTGTCATTGTATTAAGTTTCTCTTGTGAGTGCATATGTGAAGCATGGCATGGGATGTGTGCATTCATGCTTGGACACATGGAGGATGCATTGGAGGAGCTTGATGTTTTAGAAGTATTCATGGAAACTCTGTAAGTGTATTGTACTATTTCATTGCTGAATAATACATTGAGTGTGGATGCTAATGGAGGATGGGTTTTTCCCTCTTGAGGGTTTTCTCAGGATATATCTTGTCACCTTGTGGTATGTTTTGCCTATTCTTTTGTATATTGGGTTCTAGTTATCATGGCTATGATTTTTTTGAATTTTTATCTCATGGGTTTATGTGGAAATGTTCTTTACTATTGTATTTTTTCCTTTCAGATTTGGCTTGATATATCTCACCAAGTTTCTTCCAAGTTTCTTTGAAGAGGGCTCATGGACATTGATTAAAACAGAGTTTGTCAAGCATAATTTGATTAGACCCTTCACTTTATGGTCCATAACATCATATTGAGCAACCAAAGTAGAATTTGTAGGCCTTGAAACATGCTTATCAACATCATCCCATAGATCTTGATCAATTAACATATCTTCCATCTTCAACTTCCACATCTCAAAATTGTTACCAAAAAAATTCTCTACCTTTACTCTCCCTGATGTTTTTGCCATCTAAATATTCTTGCAACAAGATCACAAAATATCTTCTGCACAAGCTCCCACTCAAAACTAGATTAGTTCAAATAACCTAAAAACCCACAACTAAAACCAAAGGTGATCAAACTCTGATACCACTTGTAAGGAAGCTAAGGTAGTGGAACAACTTCCTACACTAATCTTGAGAGGAGGGTTATGAAAAACTTTTTAGATTGTTACAATAGTTATAGAAATTATTTAGAAATAAACATAAATAGCAATCATACCACAACACAGTGATTTACATAGGGAAAACCCTTTCAAGGAAAAACCCCACACTCCAAAAGAAGCTCAATATATTATTTAGAAATTTCAACAAGATTACATTATGTTTACAGAGCAATCTTTCACAAGAGTATCACCAACCAGAGATCTGGGGGCAACTTAATAACATCTATAAGACTCTCACTCACAACCTTCATCTCAAGCTCCTAATATATAGGAGATACAATACATGAAATTATCAAACAATAAATAGAAAACCACGAGCCAAAACCATCCAAAAGTGGCACCCAAATTCCTAGGGTTTCATTATCTCCAATTAAAATGCCTTATGATGTGTCATAACATGCATCAACATGTGTAACTCCCCTTACAAGTTTGTTCTATGTCAACCACATTTTTGTTGGCAACATTATCAAGAGACACTGATGATATGCTGAAGAATTGGTGTTGTCATTGATGGCAACAACCTGACATGTTTGAAGAAAACTCTTGAGACAAACATGTGTACAGTATTTTGGTCCGGGAAGACTAACTTAGCCAAAAATGACGAAGTGTTGGCAGTTTACCAAGACAGTGATAGAAATCCAGTTGGTACTCTTCCACAGTTGAAGATCATGATATGCAGTTTTGGTATGTTGTACACAATCCTTTGATGATGTTATGTTCCAATTTTTAAGCCCTAATAATCTCCGGAAGTCATACTATGATTTGTCTAAGTCTGGGTGAACAGAGATGAGTCAGAAACAGTGCAGAGTATCTGATTAAATTGGTCTGCATTCCTCCGCTAGTGAATATTTTGATTTGTGATTTCGAGGCAATGTAGATACATGGCATAGGCATCTAAATCCACAATTGTAGAGATTGAAGTTCATCAAATCACATTTTACAACTTCTCCAATATCGGCTTTCAGGTTGACAGTATTTCTCTGCGACAGAACAAAAGTTCTGAGATCCGCATTTTTCTATGAAAGATTATTATGCTCTATGGTTTTGAAGGTATGATAAGAGGCCCATAATGAATGTTGGTTATGAATTTCAAAGTCTCATATGATTCACATTGAAAGTTATGGTATGACAGTCAAGCTAGTTGAGTATGCACTTAAGGTTAAAGCTGACACTCATGCTAGATCAATATGTGGTGAATTTATATTGTTTGGATCATCAATCTAAGTGGTTCCATAATAGGTCCAGACCAAAATGAAGATTCTTGAATGATTGTTTGTGTCCGCATTGTTGTTTGTGCATAAGATGAAGCCGACAAGGTATAATATTTGTGTACACATTTCATGCTTGGGTTGTCGACCTAGTTGCAAGATAAATCATGTTGTAGATTTATATACTTGATGAATTCAATGTTGAGTGTGAAGAAAATGGATGGGTGTGCGATCTAACTCTCTTTTGCGATCTGACAAAGTTTAGTAAAAGTTTATAAGCTAGAAGAATAGAGTATATGTAGACACAATAGAATAGCAGAGAAGTCATGATGAAGAGTTTTCAATTTGTACATTGAATTATCATTGGAATTGTAATCCATCATTTTGTAGATGCATTTGCAGTAGTTCATTACTGGCAGTGAGCCATTTTCCTCTTCTCTTCTATCTTTCTTTCTCAATGGACAGTGAGTCCACCGACAGTGAGCATTTCTTTGGGCAATGAGCCCCATGGCAGTGAGCCTTATGTAATTCGGTATTGCTATTATAATATATTGTGAGCTAACAGTCACCATGGTTTTTCCCTTTTTGGGTTTTCGATGTAAAAATCCTGGTGTCTATGTGTTATGTATTTATGGTTGTTGTTCTTATGTTTATTTTGCTTTCATGTTACTGAATTTCATACTTGGATTAATGAACATGTGAAGAAGTGGTCTTGTGGAATACTGATTCACCCCCCTCTCTGTATTCTTTGTGTTCAAAAATTGGTATCAGAGCAAGGTTCCTTGGAAGAAGTCTAACAACTTAAGGAAGATCTGGGAAAGTTTACTTATTGAAGCCATAAGGTATCCTACTCTAGGTAGTGTTACAATTGATAATTGCTCATAGGTCAGTAATCAAGAATTAAAAATGGCTCTTGAAGATCTTGATAAGTATGAAGTAGATATCTAGGATCTGAAGGAAAATGTTAAAGAAGTTGATGAATGCATCCTTAAACTAAGAGAGAAAGTCAAGAGATCAAAGTATAGAAACATAGAGTTAAGTGAACAGTTGAAAGAAATAAATGAAACCCTAAGTGATTTATCAATACTGATTGAAGAGAAAGAAGAGGTTGAGAAGCATTTGAATCAAGTTTTGAAAGACAAGTTTGAAGAATGTGAAAAGTTCACAAAAGATGTGCTTCTAAAGTTTGACTTGGAGGTTGCAAACAATTACAAAGAAAAATTTAAAATAAGCTCTGCAAAGCTTGATGAACTTCTTGATAGTCAGAAAAATCCTGATAACGAGAAAGGTTTGGGATTTAAAAAAGGAGAAAGTTCTAAATCAGGTCCAGCAAATACTAAGATGAAGAGTAACAAAGGCAACTAGTTCTAGAATCAGAGAAGCAGACCTAGAAGACCTCCAGTTAGGCAACCAAATGCTCAAAGGTACCCATCTTTCAATTGCTATTGTTTTAAATGCAATAAGTATGATCATAGGGCTAATCAATGTAGGAGTAGAATGAATCAAAATGTTTCATCTTTCTTTGGTCAGTGCTTTAATTGCAAGAAAATTGGCCATAAAGCAAATGAATGTAGAAGTATGATAAGGAATGGTCCCAACAATGCAAGAAATACTTAATCTTTCAATGAAAAGTACTTTTCTTGCAATAGATTTGGACATATGGCTAACCAATGCAGATCAAAATTAAATCAAACAAATGGAAGGAATCAAGGACATAGGAATGTGGTATGCTACAATTGCAATAGGCTTGGACATATTGCAAGATTTTGTAGAAGCAAGAATGAGAAAAGAGACTATCCTGCATAAAAGAGGAAAACATAGTAGAGAGAAGATAAAGGTAAGGACAAGGTTGACCCAATGGAAATCAAGAAGGAAATGAGCAAGGTTTGGATTAAGAAGGATGTTCATGAAGCCAAGGATGGATCTACACCAGTCTTTGGTGCAGATACTTCCTCTGGGAAGTGAATTGGGTGCTCTGGCTCAAGGGGAGCTCTTATAGAAAATCTTGATCCCCTAGCCAGATAGTTGGTGTTGAGATTCAACACTAAGGTATAAGTTAAAGAAGCATTGGATGAATTATGTGAAGAAAAAATTGGCAGAAAAGGATCTAATGCATCACATTGCGGAGCAATCTTGATCGACTGGACTTAACAATGAAGTGTTTGACATCTTTTTGAAAAAAACATTTATGGTAATTAGGTTGTGGCAAATAAAGGTTAAAAGGATTGGATTTGAAAGATTAATCACTTTTTATTCAAGCTATCTAGAGTCCAAGGAGAGCTGAAGCAAGATTCTAAGTGACTACAACAACTTCCATAAATTCAGAGCAACTCAAGTAAACCCTAATTCAACTAAAGAGGTATTTTACAGATTGAAACCCCACTACAAATTTATTATGGGAATGGTGACACCACAAATAGTTGATATCACTGAAAGACTACAGCCGAAATTCAAGAAACACCCTTTCAAATCAACAAAAGTGGATCCAAATGGTGCATTTTTAGAAATTTCATTTGGTGTAATGCATGTAGACGATGTTAGGGCTTACATTCATGTTGCCCTAAAATAATTTGGTGATAGTAGGCTTTCCAATCTATATGTGAAGCACTTAAGTGGTGATAATTTTGATGTGAAGGAAGAATATAAGGCATTAGAAGTAAAGAAATTCAATCAATATATAGAGTTTCCAGCATTTGTAGAAGATGAGTGGATCCGATACATTTTGAGTAGGATACATGATGAATTCATGTGGCTTGAGAGACCCTTTATGATTACAAAAGATGCTATAAGGGTTGTAATTGGATTAAATTCTACTAGAAAAGTACCTATGTTAAAAGCTGTAAAGAATGACATAGTGATGGCGGCCACCGGAGCCAAATTTGACAAAAGAGATTTAATAGTTAATGATATTGGAGATCATGCAGTAAGGTTTGCATATATGGTAATTGGCTACAAAATCTAGTTCACAAATCAGGAAAACTCCGTCTCTAGTACTGCCATATACACAACCCATGAGATGATCAAGGAAAATGTTGATTATGACCTTTGTGAGTTGCTCCGAAAACAATTGATGGAGAATCTAAAGAAGACAAAGGAGAAGAAATATCCATTCAAGTTTGGTACATTAATTCTTTGCCTATTCTTCTATTTCATGCAAGAGCTACCAGTGATAAATAACTTGTTTTGGACTAGTGATAAACTAGTTGCAGTACAGATCATAAACCATCTTAATGGGATAGGAAGTTATGATGCACAAACTACTGCCCTATGGGGTTACTTTAAGAATTTCCAGAGAATCATGTAATCAAAGGAAAAAATAACTAAGTCCATTGTAGAAAAGTACAAAAATGACATATACTTTATTGTGAATAAGGATCAGTGCATGATGGAGGTTGTTGAGCCTAGAACAGTCTGGATTCTTCCAATGAGATATGAAGTAGCAACAAATGTGCTTGATGGTTATGCAGAACTCATTCTGAGAAAACCTAAGGACACCTCTGAGGAAAGGTTTGGAACATATGAAGAGCTATCTATAAAAGTTCATGTTGAACTAAGAAAGCCAGAAACTCATAAAAAGATGAAATTGGTAGAGGATTATGCCCAAAGCATAGGACTCACTAAAGAAGAGATTGCTAAAACAAGAGCAAGGGCTGAAGCAGCTAGAGTAGATGAAAGACTGAAGGTAGGTGAGCCTAAGAAGCCTCTGGAAGAGTCTAAGAGGAAAGAGAAGGAGCCTGTAGTAGTAAAGAAAAGAACAAGAGGTTCCACATCTAAATCAACCTCTCAATCCACCAGTTCTATACCATTTGTAGAGGCATCCTCTAATAAATCCACTGACAAAGGTCATAAAAGGCAAAAGACTAAAGGAAAAAGAATATATGTCAGTGTGGATAAAGAAGATGATGAAGAAACAGAATTAGATGAAGAGGTCAAGAAGATGAAAACAAAACCAACTGAAGCCTCCGGTTCTAAGCAAGACAAGTCCTTCGACAAGGGGAAAGGAAGGAAGAGGGAGAAGAAAGCGGAGGCTACAATAAGTCTTGAAGATGTACTGAAGGCCATAACAGTTGATGGAAATTTAAAACCTATAGCCCAACTGTATGATGAGTATGATGATGTGTTGGCAAGAGACACTGCTCTAAAGAAAACTTGAATGTTGTCATCGATGGAAACAAAGAAAAGAAGCATGACAAGAAGACATCACTCCAGAAGATCAACTTGATTTGGCAAACAAGGCACAAGAGTATTCAAGTTCGGAAGGCTAGAATGACTAAGTATGGACAGTATTCAGAGTAAGGGACATAAAGTGGATCAGTATGCCTCCGCAGATGAAGACCTGCAAATGCAGTTCAGGTATGCTAACTCATAGCTAGTTGATGATAAATTCTAGTGTTCAGGTCATGACTTCCTCCAAAAGTCATTTGGAGAAAATGTCTAAGTCTGGATGAATAGAGGTAAGTCAGGGACAGTGTACAATGCAAAGTAAAATGGTCTGCATTTCTCCGCAAGTGTATATTTTGTTTTGCGGTTTTGAGGTGTTGTAAACACTTGTATGAAGTGTCTAAATCCAGATTTGTAGGTTCTGAAGTCTACTAGAAAGATAGTTACAAGCTGTTGAGTATCGCTACCCTATTTGACAGAGTTTGACTGTGACAGGGTCTGAATTCTGATGGTCTGCATTTTGCCACTAAAGGATACTTTTCTTTGTGGTTTTGAAGGTATGGTATGTGATGTTTAAGGAGTCTTTGATATGATTTTGAGAAAGTATTATGGTTTGCAGTGAAAGTTGTGATCTAACAATTAGACTGAGTCAGTAACAGTCTCTGTTCGAGGCCGACGTGATAGTTTGATTTATGTGTGGTAAGTTCTATTGATTAGAACCTTATCCTAAGTGGTTCTATAGTTGGAGCCAACATATGAGAAGGTGTTTCAAATTATATTTAGGTCTGCTATGTATTTTTGTGAATGGATTTGGCCAACAAGCTACAAGTTTATTAACTATACGCTTCATCTAAGTAGGCTGACCTAATATGAAGATCTTAAGTGTCACGGATATATATGGGATTGAATTCAATGTTTGTGGCGTGTGGTGTGTGAATGTGAATATATGTATGTGTGACATGCGAAGTAAAGTGATTGTGTGGAAGTAATAAGAGCAAAAGAAGAGAGATCTTGCTCCTATGTAAAAGTAGGGGAGTGAAACAAAGCAGCCAGAGATGAAGACTTTTGAGACAATATTTCTTTACTTCATTGGAGCTGTAACCAAGCATGTGTAGATGCATTCTGAGCAGTTCAACTTGGGAGTGATCCATTCTTCCTTCTTCTTTATTTCTCTAGGCAGTGAGCATTTCTCTGGGAAGTGAGCCCTAAGGTAGTGAGCCTTCTTGTAATCTGGTATTGTGCTATAATAATATATTGTGAGCTAACACTCACCGTGGCTTTTCCCTTTCTGGGTTTTCCATGTAAAAATCCTGGTGTTCATGTGTTATTTCTTTGTGGTTGTTGTTTCTATGTTCATTCTTTTTTCATATTATTAATTTTAGAAATTGGATTAATAAACCTATTAAGAAGTGGTTTTGTGGAATACTGATTCACCCCCCCTCTTAGTATTCCTTACTATCAACAATTGGTATTAGAGCAAGGTTCCTTGGAAGAAGCTTAACAGCTTGAGGAAGATCTGGGAGAGTTCACTCATGACAACTAGAAGATTTAGAAATTTCTCAAACAATGTTGAACGGGAAATAACTCTTATTGATCTTGAAAAGTCTGAAGCAGAAGTCAAGGATTTGAAGGATAACTTACAAGAAGCTCATAAATGTATTTCAAAGTTAAAAGAACAAGTCAAGAAATTGAAAGAAAAATACAAAGAAGTTAGTGATTAATTAATATCAGCTAATGAAACACCGAATGATTTGGAAGTGGGAGTTATAGAAAGAGTAAAAGTAGAAGAAGATTTGAATATAATGGTGAAAAGCAAGTTAGAAGATTGTGTCAAACTTGAAAAAGAAATTTTGAGTCTAAAAGCAAACTTGGAAAAATCCAAGAGCTATGAAGAAAAGTTCAAGATAAGTTCTACAAAGCTTGATGAGATGATTGCTAGTCAAAAAGGTGCCGATGACAAGCAAGGTTTGGGATTTGAGAAAGGAGAAAACTCAAAATCTGGTCAAGCAAACACTGAGTCAAAACAAAACAGAGGGAACCAATTTAGAAATCAAAGTGTTGACTTTCCTTCTGAATCAGCATTAGGGTTTGCCACTTCTAATGCACAGGCAGATTCAGGCCAACTGAATACAGGAGGTTGCGTGAGCTCCTCCCCTTCACTTCTGGTTCTGCCGCACCAAGGGGGGTATCCCTATAACTTAAGATGTAACCTTGACTGGCTCAAAGATAGAAAGATCTAACTTGACAACAACAGGCAGAATACTCTCATGTATGGACCAAGATCTGTATGATAGATCACAAGGCTGGCAACATTCTTGGACATGATGTCTGGTTGGGTATGAGAGTATGCAGGGGGTTCCTAATCCTACTCCTACAACTAACAGGTGGAGGTATGAAGTGTTTTGATATGAATTTGGATGCAAAGCTGGACATGGTGTATAACACAAGAACACAGCATGACTGGTGCCTATCCAGGGCTTGGAGTCGGTAGACATACACCTGTGAATGATCAGCATGAATAGCTAAAATTGGATTTCAGGGGGATACACATGATATCTGCCCTACAGATATCTCCCAATATAGAGTGTTGAGCTATCTCTACTTATGGTATCCCTACTGCAGTATACCCTTCCCAATGTTCAACCTGAAAACAGTTTAATCTGCCCCTTGAGCAGAGGTTAAAAGATCAGACATTCAACATAGGAATTCTATGCTCTAGAATCTAAACATAAGCAAACATCCAGATCCAGAAGAAGGATACATGCAATACTGGAGACAGAATTAACACAACACATGCTAAACAGCATTACTCATATAAGATCAACCATGAAACCAGTGGATTCATGCCAAGTCCTACAACAGGAGATACATAAACTCACAAGATAACTGTACAGAGCAACCAGATCAGCTGGTTATGGATTACAGAGCCAAAATTCTACAACTTTCAACAACCTCAAAAGAATAACACCATCTGCATTATATAGCAGGAGGGTGTCTTCAGCATTGACTACCAGGTTGACCAAAATTCCCGCCAGATATACAGTACCATAGAAATGGCGCTCAAACTTGAATGCAGCAGGTAGGGGAGGAGACAGGAAGATTTTTCGAGCCTTGCGCCGCCGCCTAGGGATTCAGATCTTCAATCAGGTACAACATTCGTCCACGCCATCGCCCATACCTCTGCAACAATCGCCATTGATGGCGCACCAACCCGCGGCCTCGGGAAGAACATCAAACAGACAGTCGCAACCGCTTCCCGCCAAGATTCATCATCATGATATTTCGAAAATGCAGGATAACATTATCCCACATGCACCCCGCAGCAACCTCCTTTGCACTTTATATACTAGGTCATGAGCATATATCATGTCGGCACTTTTGCTCCTGACGACACTAGTATATACTTCATCATCATCATCCTCCAGCAGCATGATATCCTGCTGTTCGAAATATCACCCTGACGTCATCATGATATTTGAAACATAACCTTCATGATAATCGGCACAACCTGATCCTTCGGAGGAACATCCTCCTGCTGAGCTTATAACAAAAGTCTGGCCGATGAACATCCTGATGACGTCATCATCATATACTGCTGACGTCATCATCATATCTGCCTACTGCGCACCAATCTTGCACATCCGGATGATGTCATCATCATATTTGCAAATATCAGGAGGTCTCTTCAAGATGATCACTTGTTAGAAATATGACCTCCGCGGACCTTGATGACGTCATCATCATATTAACATCATCATGATATTCGGAAGACAACCGGATATTTGGAAATATCCTCCTGATGTGAAAATATCAGGTTGCACTGTAGCTCCGCTGTAAGATCGGGGCGAAAACTGAATATGATGATGATGCTTGAAAAGATCACCCCCCGGAGATAATGCGCGAAGCCAACAGGCGGATATCTCCCTGATATCAGCATCATCATGATGCTCGAGCAAACATATATCCGGGTGATATGAAAATATCACCCCTTCCTTCAGAAATATCATGATGCAGATAGGCAGAAAGAAAATATCACCTTGATATACGGATGACGTCAGCATCATCAGGATGAAGAAACAACAAACAAGAAGTGATATAACATCATCAGGATGATATTGACTAAGATCATCCTGACGTTCAAAATATGATGACCCTAGTGAATATCGGGTCACACTTAGAACTCTTCAACAACATCATCAGAATGATCATAACCAAGATCACCCGATGATAGAAATATCACCCCGGCGAACTATCATGAAGGCAGAAAATATGATGACCACCGCAAGCAGCAGGATGACAACTGAAAAAATGATGATGATGACGACCCTTAGGATAAAACAAGTTAGGTCGAGCAACTCAAAGAATAAGCAACATCATCATCATGCCTGCGCAAGGTGATAAATGGAAGATCACCGGAGACTTTGAAGAATCACCCTCGCAAGCAGATAAGGGCGCACTGTAGCTCGTCAGCATCATCAGGATAAAACCCGAACATCACCCGACAGCGAAATATGATGAGGACGATGAGAAACCGGTCGAAGGAGAACATGATGATGCTGACCTTCACGGAAACAAACATGATGATGATGACCTCCTCCTCAACAAAATATGATGCTGCAGCTGAAAAATACTGAGGAGGTCCGTTACTTAGAGCATTTTTTGGATACTTAGGGAGAGTGCCTGAATGAAAATTTTTCAAAAAACTACCAGTCAATTCAGGCGTCAACAGTGGCTCTGTCTGGGGACGTGCAGGTGAAAGACTGCAGCGAGAACCCCAGATCTCTGGGATGCAGACCAGTCCCTTATCCATTGGGCACAGAGTCAAATACCTGCATCACCAAACACACTTGATGGCCTAAGGCCACCAAGAAAAGAAAAACATGTATCTCCCTTTGTCAAATATCTTGTTTTCATCTGCATGCACTGGGTCAAGCTTGGAGATACTGTCAGGATCCACCCACAAACAAATCTTGTCATCTGCATATTCAATCCTCTGGTTTGGCTTGTCATTATCCTTGTGCAGATAACCCTCAGCATCATGTGACATGTGGGTGCAGAATGTTTCAGGCAATGCATACTCATATGGCATATAGCACTTATCACCTATATCATCATCATGCATTGCAACATGATCTCCTAGCTGGACTGCAAATAGGAAACACTCAGAGTCCATCACAAAACTAGGAAGATCAGGGCTCATTGTGTTATATGCTGGCATATCAAAAGAAAAGCTTTCAAAATCACAATTGTGCACATCATGTACACAACCATCTGGTACACCAGGCTGGAAAAGATCAGGCTCTGACACCTCTTTACAATCAGGCACATCTTCACAGTCACTTACCTGATGTATGTTATTTCCTCTTTCATCATGATGAGAAACAGAATCCAAGCCAAAAATAGTGTCTAGATCTTCACCACACTCAGACAGATCCTCATCACCACATGTGTCATAAATGGGTGGCCCAGGTGCATCAGTTTCATCAGAGTATGCCATTTGTTCATGGGCAGCAGAGCACATCTCTTCATCATCAATGGATTCATTCTGTGGAGGAGTATCAGCCTGTGTGTCATAAGCAAAACAGCCATCAAATGAAAAACAATCATGCTCTGAACTAGCACTTATTTCAATTTCTGACTGCTCTTCATGATCTCCATGTGTTTGAAAGATAGGCAATGGGTCACACATAGGACTGCTTCTCTGTTTGCTTATATCTTCTCTGTCTTGAGTACAATACTCACAATTTTCTCCACAGGTCCATTCTAAAAATTGCTCATTGCTGTCCACAACCTCATTGTTGTCTTCATGGTCAGATGCCTCATGATTGCAATGGGAATCCTCATTAGTCCTTTCACTGGCATCCTCAACTGGTGAACAATCCAGTTGAGCAGTATTGTTAGCATTATGTTCAAATACATCAGTCTCAACCTCTATGCTTTTATTTTCATTCTTATCTGCACATGATGCCATAATCATTTGGTCATTTGCAGCTTCACAACCATTATTCACACCAAGGCCTGGGGACAGGGGTTTCAGCAGGTGCACATTTCTCATTGCTTCTACATTTTCTAAAAATTTGTATGCCATCTGCATACTTGTCACCTTGAAATCCCTCAGTAATGCACTAGAGCCCTCCTCAAAAGCTTCAAAGAATATGCCAACACAGGCTGAAATATCAGGTCTGAAACTTTCAGGGACATGTGAAAGGGCTACTGCAAATCTATGACTGAAATCAACACATGGCTCTTCATCTTGTTTTCTGATTCTCATCAATTCTGCAGCAAGATCAGCCGGTTCTTTTGCAAATTCTTCCTTGAAACAGTCAGCAAGCTCATCCCAACAGGCAAAGGACTTCTTTGGAAAGCTCAAATACCAGTCTTTTGCTTTTGCATCAAAGGACCTAACAAGAAACCTCATCCACATATCCTCATCTCTGAATGAATGTTTTCCCATAAAACTTTGAAAGTTTTGGATATGTGCATTCCCATCACATACATTGTGACCACTAAATCTAGGCATCTGACAGTATATCCTAGCAGGCATAGTTTCTACTTTGTAATCCACCCATGACAAATCCAGTTGGTCATACAAAGGATCAAAAGGGCTGACAGGAGGTTTAGCTTTCTGACAGGCAGACACAACAGGGTTATTGCTTCTTAACTGGGCCTGCTCAGCCTCTAAGAGTATCAACCTATTTCTTATCTCCTCTATTCCTTTATCCAACATTTTACCACTAAGTATGGGATAATTCATACTTGGATTCATAAAAATTTTACTCTTAGACATCCTTTGTCTGTCTAAGACCCTAGGCTTCCCCTGGCATCTAACCTATGCAGTAAAACAGCAAATAAAGGGGAAGGAAGGAGGTTACCTTTTCTCATACAGATGCAGAAAAATGTACATCTTTCAACCAATAACATACATCTATCTTTCATGTGCATTTGGATCTTCGTTGCAGAGTCGCCACCTCTCCAGAGAGGACAAAATTTTCAATAGCTGAAAGCTACTTTTCCAGGTTCATTCCACCAGCAGAGCATCATTTTGTTAGTGACTCGGATGGGTCACAAGTATTATTCTTTAGTCCATCAATCCTTCCCCAGCGGAGTCGCCATTTTGTTGACTTTCCTTCTGAATCAGCATTAGGGTTTGCCACTTCTAATGCACAGGCAGATTCAGGCCAACTGAATACAGGAGGTTGCGTGAGCTCCTCCCCTTCACTTCTGGTTCTGCCGCACCAAGGGGGGTATCCCTATAACTTAAGATGTAACCTTGACTGGCTCAAAGATAGAAAGATCTAACTTGACAACAACAGGCAGAATACTCTCATGTATGGACCAAGATCTGTATGATAGATCACAAGGCTGGCAACATTCTTGGACATGATGTCTGGTTGGGTATGAGAGTATGCAGGGGGTTCCTAATCCTACTCCTACAACTAACAGGTGGAGGTATGAAGTGTTTTGATATGAATTTGGATGCAAAGCTGGACATGGTGTATAACACAAGAACACAGCATGACTGGTGCCTATCCAGGGCTTGGAGTCGGTAGACATACACCTGTGAATGATCAGCATGAATAGCTAAAACTGGATTTCAGGGGGATACACATGATATCTGCCCTACAGATATCTCCCAATATAGAGTGTTGAGCTATCTCTACTTATGGTATCCCTACTGCAGTATACCCTTCCCAATGTTCAACCTGAAAACAGTTTAATCTGCCCCTTGAGCAGAGGTTAAAAGATCAGACATTCAACATAGGAATTCTATGCTCTAGAATCTAAACATAAGCAAACATCCAGATCCAGAAGAAGGATACATGCAATACTGGAGACAGAATTAACACAACACATGCTAAACAGCATTACTCATATAAGATCAACCATGAAACCAGTGGATTCATGCCAAGTCCTACAACAGGAGATACATAAACTCACAAGATAACTGTACAGAGCAACCAGATCAGCTGGTTATGGATTACAGAGCCAAAATTCTACAACTTTCAACAACCTCAAAAGAATAACACCATCTGCATTATATAGCAGGAGGGTGTCTTCAGCATTGACTACCAGGTTGACCAAAATTCCCGCCAGATATACAGTACCATAGAAATGGCGCTCAAACTTGAATGCAGCAGGTAGGGGAGGAGACAGGAAGATTTTTCGAGCCTTGCGCCGCCGCCTAGGGATTCAGATCTTCAATCAGGTACAACATTCGTCCACGCCATCGCCCATACCTCTGCAACAATCGCCATTGATGGCGCACCAACCCGCGGCCTCGGGAAGAACATCAAACAGACAGTCGCAACCGCTTCCCGCCAAGATTCATCATCATGATATTTCAAAAATGCAGGATAACATTATCCCACATGCACCCCGCAGCAACCTCCTTTGCACTTTATATACTAGGTCATGAGCATATATCATGTCGGCGCTTTTGCTCCTGACGACACTAGTATATACTTCATCATCATCATCCTCCAGCAGCATGATATCCTGCTGTTCGAAATATCACCCTGACGTCATCATGATATTTGAAACATAACCTTCATGATAATCGGCACAACCTGATCCTTCGGAGGAACATCCTCCTGCTGAGCTTATAACAAAAGTCTGGCCGATGAACATCCTGATGACGTCATCATCATATACTGCTGACGTCATCATCATATCTGCCTACTGCGCACCAATCTTGCACATCCGGATGATGTCATCATCATATTTGCAAATATCAGGAGGTCTCTTCAAGATGATCACTTGTTAGAAATATGACCTCCGCGGACCTTGATGACGTCATCATCATATTAACATCATCATGATATTCGGAAGACAACCGGATATTTGGAAATATCCTCCTGATGTGAAAATATCAGGTTGCACTGTAGCTCCGCTGTAAGATCGGGGCGAAAACTGAATATGATGATGATGCTTGAAAAGATCACCCCCCGGAGATAATGCGCGAAGCCAACAGGCGGATATCTCCCTGATATCAGCATCATCATGATGCTCGAGCAAACATATATCTGGGTGATATGAAAATATCACCCCTTCCTTCGGAAATATCATGATGCAGATAGGCAGAAAGAAAATATCACCCTGATATACGGATGACGTCAGCATCATCAGGATGAAGAAACAACAAACAAGAAGTGATATAACATCATCAGGATGATATTGACTAAGATCATCCTGACGTTCAAAATATGATGACCCTAGTGAATATCGGGTCACACTTAGAACTCTTCAACAACATCATCAGAATGATCATAACCAAGATCACCCGATGATAGAAATATCACCCCGGCGAACTATCATGAAGGCAGAAAATATGATGACCACCGCAAGCAGCAGGATGACAACTGAAAAAATGATGATGATGACGACCCTTAGGATAAAACAAGTTAGGTCGAGCAACTCAAAGAATAAGCAACATCATCATCATGCCTGCGCAAGGTGATAAATGGAAGATCACCGGAGACTTTGAAGAATCACCCTCGCAAGCAGATAAGGGCGCACTGTAGCTCGTCAGCATCATCAGGATAAAACCCGAACATCACCCGACAGCGAAATATGATGAGGACGATGAGAAACCGGTCGAAGGAGAACATGATGATGCTGACCTTCACGGAAACAAACATGATGATGATGACCTCCTCCTCAACAAAATATGATGCTGCAGCTGAAAAATACTGAGGAGGTCTGTTACTTAGAGCATTTTTTGGATACTTAGGGAGAGTGCCTGAATGAAAATTTTTCAAAAAACTACCAGTCAATTCAGGCGTCAACACAAAGAAGACCTAGAAGACCTCCAAATGCTCAGAGGTACCCATTTTTCAATGGCCATTGTTTTAATTGCAAAAAGTTTGGTCATAAAGCTACTCAGTGTAGGAGTTGAATAAATCAGAATGTTCCATCATTCTCTGGTCAATGTTTCAATTGCGAGAAAATTGGTCATAAATCAAATGAATGTAGAAATTTGGTAAGAAATGGCTTTCAAAATTCAAAGAATACTCAATCATTCAATGGAAGATGTTTTGCATGCAATAGATTTGGACACGTGGCTAATCAACGTAGATCAAGGATGAATTCATTCAGAGGAAGGGATCAAGGACGAGGAAACATTGTGTGCTACAATTGCAACAAATTTGGATATGTTGCAAGATTTTGCAAAAGCAAGAATGTGAAGAGAAATTACTATGCTGAAGAAAGGAAAATAGAGCAGAGGAATGATAAGGGAAAAGAAAAAGTTGATCCACTTGAAACTCAAAAAGAAATGGACAAGATCTGGATCAAGAAAGAAGTAATTGAAGTCAAGGATGGATCTGCACTAGCATCTCGTGTAGATACTTCCTCTGGGAAGTAAATTGGGAGCTTTGGCTCAGGGGGAGCAATGTTGAAAATCCAAAACCCCTAGCCAGATAGTTAGTGCTGGAGTCTGGCACGAAGATATGTTGTGGAGTCTGATATGAAAGATCTTATAGAAGAAAATTTGGAAGAAAATGAGTCAGTGCGGCACATTGCAGAGCAATTTTGATTGACTGTATCAATCAGAGAAAAGTTAGGTAACTTTTGAGAATGAGCATTTATGACGATTAGGTCAAGTGCAGAGGATAAAAAGAAACTCATTTGCCTTCTAACTCACTTTGCATTCGAGCCACTAGATTTCCAAGAGAGATTGAAGTGAGACTTCAAATGACAACAGAAATTTGAAGAAATTAGAGCGATTCAGGCAAAGAAAACCATAATTCGGCATAACAAGGTATTTACCATTGGGACTTTATTGTGAATGTGTTAAATCCTTACAATGGAAACCCCACAAGTTGTTGATATCATAGAGCGATTATGACCTAAATTCAAGAAACACCCATTCAAATCAACTGAAGTTGATCGAATGGGTGCATTTTCAAATGTTCCACATGAAGTTTTGCATACGGAGGATGTTAGGGCATATATTCATGTTGCCCTAGAAAAACATGGAAAGCAAAAACTCACAAACTTATTCCTAAATCACTTGTGTTATGAGAATTATGATTTAAAGAATGAATACAAGGCACTAGAAACAAAGAAATTCATTTAGTACATTGATTTTCCTACATTCTATTGATAACTGAGAGGGGGGGTGAATCAGTTATCCTAATTATTTCTTCTTTTGAACTTTCTTATTAATCAATGCAACATTAATTCAAACAAGCAATCATAACCATGAAATGAAAAACACATGACACAATATTTTTGACGTGGAAACCCTGTTAAGGGAGAAAACCACAGGGTGATTAACCCAAAGATTATTCTCTGTTAGAAGAATAAGGAATTACAAAATGGCACTTGCCAATTAGGGCTCACTGCCCGAGCACACTACTCACAAAGGAGGCACACTGCCTACAAGGAGACACACTATCTACAAAAGAATGTTATACAGTATTTGAACTGATTGAAAGCATCCACATATGTTGGAGTTCAGTTCCGGTTAGGCTCAGTATACTGATCTGCTGCATTTCATCTTTCTTCTCTTTATTCTGCTTTCCTTTCACATACCGGATCTTTCTTACTGTTTCTGCTTTGATCTTCACTTATTCGCATATCCCATTATATAACCACACTTCTCACAACTAAATCCATCCTATATATATACCCGCACTAGTGATCTCATTTATCTTTGTAGTCGGCACCCGGAATAGTCTATCTTCTCACAAACTCTGTTCTGTCGGCTGAATCCTTACATATCAAGTAATGCGGATCAAGCATATACTTGTAGAAATCATTAATCATGTCGGCCAAACACAATCCATGTCTTCATAACCTTTACCACTGTCAAAAACACATCCGGAAAGCAATCTAATGTTCTGTCAGTCAGTTCTTCCTCTGTTCACACTGTTACTCAGGAATCCGGTATTCAACTGTTCATATCTTTTTCCTTGTCAATCACCGGAGGCTAAATCCTTGGAATCTATTACTCAAGGTAGTCCTCTTGACTTCCCCAAATCCGCACTGCACCAAGATACTTCTTCTGAGAGATCTAGACCAGTCTGTCGGACCTTGCCACATGCTTTGTTCTTGTTCACCGGACCACAATAATCTTCATTCTGACTTCCGGTAGAGGCACACTATGACTTACGGATATGTGGGATGACCTTTGTTGCCATCAATGACAACAACCATGAATCCATATAGTGTCTCTTGCCAACAATCTCCCCCTTTGGCATTGATGGCAACACTTAGTGAAAAATGACTAAGTGTTTACACTATGCTCCCCCTTGGCTGATGTTCTATCTTTATATACATTTTTCGGAGCTCCCCCTTAGTTGGATTCCTCATTTTTCACTACTCCTCACTCCTCCTTTGACATCAATGGTAAAGGGTAGGGTCCGCACACCAAAATTTTCAAAAATTTTACTATACTTGGCCGCATATTACATACTCACATAAACTGAAGAATGTCTGCAAAGGATGTCTTCAATTGGACCAGTTCTGTAGCCCAACTTTGCTTCATTCTATCCAAAATTGAAATGTGACCACTCAACAAAAATGCAAAAGCTTCTGCCCTCTTGAGATCTGTCGGATCATTGGTTTGGGCGGTAGTCTGAGCATCACTTATGGCCTCATGCATAGTTTCTAACTTAGGGATTATAATCCTTCTAAGTTCTCCCATCCGGTTAATTATATTCTTCCTTTCCTTTTCAAAATTCTTGATTGCATTTGTGATTGCAATAGTTTGACATTCTTGATTTACTATGGAGGAAGAGAGAGGATCAAAACTTTGAGACAGACTTAGTAGTTTGTCCTGTTCCTCTTTTATTTTCTTATCAATTTCTACTGTTGCTTTTGACCAGGAGATACAAAATTTGTAAATGTCTCCGCCATCCTTAAGAGCATTTTCTAGGCTCTTTATCCCAATACTCATATTTCTCCTATCATGAGAGATTAATCCTAGTACCTCTGAGAATATCTTATCCAAAAATTCCTTCCGGACCTTTGCTTCAGCTGATTTTTCTAGAGAGTCAAAATGTGTACCAATACTGCTGACTAAGGTTTTGAGATTACCGGAAGAGGAGGCTGTCGGATCTTTTTGGACCGATGGCATAATCTTTTCAAGCACTCTGGAAGTAGCCTCTATCAACTCACAGTCTTCCATATGAGACTTTAGGAGTTTTTCATTTGCCTTAGCATTTGCAAATGAAGCTATCTTCATTGTCTGTACTGGAGAGAGGGAATCAAAGTTGAATGGACCTTGTAGAAGCTCTAGTTCATCAATCTCTATTGTTTCTTTGCTCAAAAATTGTTGAATAGTTTGTGCAGTGTCTCTTGCCAGAGACAAATGTTTCTTCTCTTATGCAGTCTTGGAACTATCCTTTGGAATTTTCTCTCCTTCCACATTCTTACCACTATCAGTTGTGGTTTTCTCTGTTGGAGTCTTCTCTTTCTCTGCACCCTTGGTACTGTCAACTTCTTTTTCTTTTACCGCTGCTTCTTCCTCCTGTAATTTCTCTTCTTCTTTGGATCCGGAGACTGTAGGGGAAATTAGAGGAGAGATGCTAGTCTGTTCAAGGGCCACTTCTCCCGGAGCAGAGGATTCCAAGTCCACAGCTATTTCTGCACCCAAGTCCTCTATAATAGGAATGTTGAACCTTTTGAATGTATTCCAGAGGATCTCTTCAGTGTCCTTGGCTACCTTGTCGGTCTCACCAAGCATAAGCTGATTCATCCTTACTTTGCTCCTGAATTCATCCTTGTAGTCTTTGAATACCATGTTCATTATTTTGTGATCAATTGAAGGATATAGCTGAATAGCTATCTATTCCCTGATCTCGAGGTCTTTTGCCATGGCATTTGCCTTTCTCATTTCCAATTCCTTCTCTAGACTCTTAGGAATAAGGGAGATAATTTCAATGAAGGCTTTGTTGTAGATGTTCAGATACCTAATTGTAGCTTCCTGTAGGATCTTTTGATCAGCCTCATTGTAGTCATCATAGAATTCGGCCATTGGTTGAAGATTTCCATCCACAGTGACTGATTTGATTACACTGTCTAGAGACAGGGTGGGCTTTTCAACAAATTTCTCTACCATTTCTTCCTTGTCTTGGCCTGTGGAGGGTTTACCGAATCCTTTCTTCTTCTTCTTCTTTATTTCTTTTACCTCCTTATCTAATTCCGTTTCCTCGTCATCTTTCTGACTTGTATAAGCCCTTGTGGCTTTTATTTTAGACCTTTTCTCTCCTTTACCAGATGTCTGACCTTCCGGTTTTGAGCCTTTGGTTGTGATAGGTGTAGATCCTTTTAATGATCTGGTCCGGGTTGAGGTTTCCACCGGAGTACTTTTCTTTCTTTTCTTTTCTGCCTCTTTCTTCTCTTCCTCAGCCTTTTGCCTCTTTTCCCAGTTGACATCAAGTGCCTCCTTTGGGATGCCTAGGCCTTGAGCAATATGCTCTACTTCTTTTCTCACCTTCCTCTTTATCTCAGGTTCTCTGAGTTCCACATGGATCTTCACACTCAGCTCCTCAAAGGTTCCAAACCTTTCTGCCTTTGGATCTTTGGGCTGACTAAGCATGTGTTGAACATGCAGTTCCACAATCTGTTCATCAACCTCATACCCCATGGGCATGATCCAGACTGTCCTTGGCTCCACTGCCTCCATTAGGCACTGATCAGTATCAACCATAAAGCAGACTGAGTCTTTGTATTTTTCAACAATGGACTGGGGAATTCTTTCTCTTGCTTGCATCATGCTTTGGAAGTTTTTGAAGTATCCCCACAGGGCTGTATTTCTTGCTTTGGCATCCCCAAGCCCATGTAAATAATCTCTGATTTGGATGGCAACTGGTCTGTCATTCTGCCATATCCATCCACTGGATCCGGGAAGCTCATTCATGTAATAGAAGAAGCAAACAAACACAAGTCATAGTCTGCATTCTCCTTTAGCATTTGATAAGCTGTGTAAATTGCAGTTCCTGGTATTGAATTTTCCCTACTGGAGTGATAGATCTTGTAACCAATTATCATAGATGCAAATTTGACATCCGATTCAGTGATGTCTTCAATTGTCATAGCTCTCTTGTCAAATTTGATCCGGTTGCATCACTAACTGTTTGATTTTTGACAGACTTAAGAATAGGTATTCCACCGAATGAGTGTAGACCGGTTACAGCCCTAATTGCATCTTTGGTGATTTTGAAAGGCTTGTTCAACCATAGGAAATTGTCATGCACTCTGCTTAAAACATACTGGGCCCATTCATCTTCTTCAAAACAGGGGAAATGAATGCACTGTGCAAAGTGCTTATCTCGGATGGCTTTGTACTGAGGTTTAATCTCAAAGGAATCGTCTATCAACTATTTGTGATAGATATCCATCAATTTTGATTCTCCAAAGTCTTCAAGATTCGCATGTATGTAAACCCTAATATCCTCCATATGCAGTACACCATGCGGAACACTAGAGAAGGCTCCTAGGGGATCTACCTCCAAAGATTTGTATGGATGTTTCTTGAATGTGGGGCGAGGTCTATCAGAGATCTTAACTATATTTGGAGTAGCCATTTTTCAAAGATTTGCAGTGAGATATTGAAAATGGAAAATACCTTATGTGCCTTTGGTTATACCGAGTGATTGGATTGAATTCTGTGTGTAATAGCTTCTGCAAGTGATCTTCGGTGAACTTGATGAGCTTTGTTGTAGAGCACCACTTTTCGCTTCTTCTTGAGTGTAGAATGAACAAGTGATTTATGAGAAATCCCTTATATTGCTTCGCAAACCCTAATATCTATTTGCAATAAATGCTCAACCTATATTATTCTGGTTTCCCTTATTTGAATGACATGAAGAACCGGATTAGTCTTGATCTATGAACATCATGCAGATCTTCCAACTATGAATAGATCAAGATGACACATCACAAGGACATCCCAAACACTCTGTCCAATCCACAGAATAAGACAATTCACTTCCGGATCTCTCCGGACCTTTCTGTAATCTTCTATCATTCTGGAGCATCTCCCAGAATAGGTTCTACATGATCGATCACAACTTCTTCACATCTTCATGCAGATCTCTGAAATCTTAGCTAGATCATCTCAAGACTCATATCTACAAACCCTTTACTCCGCATCTTGTGCCTAATCTGGCACCACTTGATTGGCTGGGGGAACAGGGTTTTCTTTGTGTCTCCCCCTGAGCCAGAGCTCATTTCTTAATTTCCGGATGGAATATCAGCACCAGAATCTGGTGCAGATCCAACCTCTACCTTCTCTGAACTTTTCTTCACCCAAATCTTGTTCATCTCATTCCTAACTTCATCCGCATTCATCTTTTGTTTACTTTGTCTTGATTCTGACTATATACCAGACCTCTTTTGTCCTGATTCTTGCTTCTGCAGACTTTTGCATTATGACTGGACCTATTACAGATTTGGCAAACAACATCTCTTTGCATATTTGACTGATAACCTCTTGATCTGCATTGATTAGCCATATGACCTACTCTATTGCATGTAAAGCATCTACCATTGAATGTTTTGTTCATTTGCATATTTCTACATTCATGAGACTTATGTCCATACCTTTTACAGTTAAAGCATTGTCCGGAGAAGGATGAATTAGTCTGATTTATTCTCTTTTTGCACTGATTAGCTTTGTGACCAAAGTGACTGCAGCTGTGGCAGTATCCACTGAAGGATGGATATCTTTGAGCATTGGGTTGTCTTACCGGAGATCTTCTAGGCCTGTTCCTTGGATTTTCTAATCCAAAATTCTTCTGACCGGATCCGGAGCTTTCTCCTTTCTCATATCCTAAACCACACTTGTCATCTGTCCTCTTTTGATTTCCAAGAAGGATTTCAAGTTGAGCAAAACTTATCTTGAATTTCTCTTTATATTCATTTGCTGTTTGAAGATCCCTTTTGAGAGAGACAATTTGATCCTCAAGTTTTTCTTCATTATCTTTAGCATCTTCAAGATCAGATTCAAGATGTCTGATAATCCTATCCATCTGGTGGCAATCTTCTGATTTCTCTTTGAGAGATTGTCTTAGATTGTCTTCAGTTTTTCTTTTCTCTTCAATCTCTTGAGTAAACTTTATAACTCCTGATTCCATTTCATGTCTTACCATAATGACTTCTTTTGATAACTTTTCACATAACTTGGTTTTTTTAGTCAGCTCTTCATTTGCATTACTTTCTTCACTTTATCTTGCCAATTGCTGGAGCAGCTCCTTTCTCTTTTTCATAGAGAGACTTAATTTGTCTTTTAGTTCTCTCATGAATTCATCAGCCTATTTGAGTCTTTCCTTTAATTCATTGACTTCAGAGTTTGACTGTTCAAGATCCTCAAGGGCAGTCTTGAGTTGCTCCCTTAAACCATATGCATCCATTTTAGCTCCTAGATCTTCCTTAAGCTGTTAGGCTCTTATTAGAAGGAACTTAGCTTTGATACCAATTGTTGATAACTGAGAGGGGGGTGAATCAGTTATCCTAATTATTTCTTCTTTTGAACTTTCTTATTAATCAATGCAGCATTAATTCAAACAAGCAATCATAACCATGAAATGAAAAACACATGACACAGTATTTTTGACGTGGAAACCCTGTTAAGGGAGAAAACCACAGGGTGATTAACCCAAATATTATTCTCTGTTAGAAGAATAAGGAATTACAAAATGGCACTTGCCAATTAGGGCTCACTACCGGAGCACACTGCTCACAAAGGAGGCACACTGCCTAAAAGGAGACACACTGTCTACAAAAGAATGTTATACAGTATTTGAACTGATTGAAAGCATCCACATATGCTGGAGTTCAGTTCCGGTTAGGCTCAGTATACTGATCTGCTGTATTTCATCTTTCTTCTCTTTATTCTGCTTTCCTTTCACATACTGGATCTTTCTTACTGTTTCTACTCTGATTTTCACTTATTCGCATATCCCATTATATAACCACACTTCTCACAACTAAATCCATCCTATATATATACCTGCACTAGTGATCTCATTTATCTTTGTAGTCAGCACCCAGAATAGTCTATCTTCTCACAAACTCTGTTATGTCGGCTGAATCCTTACATATCAAGTAATGCGGATCAAGCATATACTTGTAGAAATCATTAGTCATGTCGGCCAAACACAATCCATGTCTTCATAACCTTTACCACTGTCAAAAACACATTCGGAAAGCAATCTAATGTTCTGTCAGTCAGTTCTTCCTCTATTCACACTGTTACTCAGGAATCTGGTATTCAACTGTTCATATCTTTTTCCTTGTCAATCACCGGAGGCTAAATCCTTGCAATCTATTACTCAAGGTAGTCCTCTTGACTTCCCCAAATCTGCACTGCACCAAGATACTTCTTCTGAGAGATTCAGACCAGTCTGTCAGACCTTGCCACATGCTCTGTTCTTGTTCACCGGACCACAATAATCTTCATTTTGACTTCTGGTAGAGGCACACTATGACTTGCGGATATGTGGGATGACCTTTGTTGCCATCAATGACAACAACCATGAATCCATATAGTGTCTCTTGCCAACACATTCACTAAGGATGAATAGGTCCGATATGTATTGAGTAGGGTTCATGATGAATTCATGTGGCTTGAGAGACCTTTAAAGATTACAAAGGATGATATAAGTGCAGTAACTAGATTAAGCTCCTCTAGATTGATACCATTGTTGAAAGCCATGAAAAATGATACAGTAATGGCAGCGACAGGAGCAAAGTTTGACAAAAGGGCACTAACAATCAATGACATTGAAGACCATGCGGTCAGATTTACATCCATGATTATTGGCTACAAAGTTTATTTCTCAAACCGGGAGAATTCAGTCTCCAGTACAGCAATCTACACAACATTTGAGATGGTTAAAGAAGATGCAGAGTTTGATCTCTGTGAACTGCTCCAACAACAACTGATGGAAAATTTGAGGAAGACCAAAGAGCAAAAATATCCATTCAAGTATGGTATATTGATTATCTGTTTGTTCTTTTACTTCATGCAAGAGTTGCCAGGTATGAAGAATCTATTTTGGACAAATGATAAACCTACTGCAGTTCAAATTATAAATCATCTAAATAGCATAGGTAGTATGGATGCTCAAAATTCAGCCCTATGGGGCTATTTCAAAAAATTCCAAAGGTTAATGCAAGCTAGGGAAAGAATCCCCAAAATAGTAGTTGAAAAATACAATGACACTATCTACTTTATTGTAACAAAAGATCAATGCTTGATGGAGGCTGTTGAGCCTAGAATGGTATGGGTTATGCCCATGGGATATGAGGTAGATGGAGGAATATTAGAAAATTATGCTCAACATGTGTTAAGTAAACCCAAAGATCCCAATGAAGAAAGATTTGGGACTTATGAGGAATTGCATGCTAAAATCTTTGTTGAGGTAAGAAAACCAGAGATCTCCAAGAAAATGCATAGAGTGGTAGAGGATTTTGTCCTGAAACAAGGCTTCACAAAAGAACAAGTGGAAAAGGCAAGAGAAAAAAGCACAAGATGATAAGGAAGCAAAAGAAAAGACAAAAAGTGAACCGGTTAAAACTCCAGGAGAAGCTAAGAATAAACCAGACAAACTAGAGGCATCAAGAAGAAGAACCAGAGGATCTACCTCTGTAGAAGCTGCATCCATACCTTCTGATCCCACACCATCTGCAAATGTGGAGACTCCTGCCACTAGTCACAAAAGAAAGAAAACCAAGGCAAAAAGAATGCACCTAAGCATTGCATTTGATGAAGAAGAAACAGAGTCATATGAAGAAGTAAAGAAGATGAAATCTGAGGCTACAAAAACCTCCAGAACTAGCAAAAAGAAACCCTCTGGTAAGGGTAAATCTGAGAAAAGGCAAAAGCAAGATGTGCCTCAGATAGAAGAAGCAACTATAAGCCTTGAAGATATTCTTAAAGCTATAATGGTGGATGGTAATCTGAAACCCATTGCACAATTGTATGATGAATACAATGATCTGGATAAGAGAGTCATTGAGACTGCTATTGTAGAATACCTAAACATATACAACAAGGTCCTAATTTAGATAATAATTGATCTTCCACACAACTTGGGGAGTATAATGTTTGTTAGAAAAGAGGTTGCAATGGCAAAAGATGTTAAACTTAGAGAACACATTTTGATAAAACTATGTCTGGAGATTTCACCAGAAGAAAAATCGAACATCTCCAAGCACTCAGCAACGAGTTTAGGATAAAGAGAAGAGTGAATACTCTCATGTCAGATGACATTGAGAAAGTAGTGAAGGAGACAGAGGAAATCACTCTAAGAGTACTGAAGGAACATCATCTTCCAAACATTTATGATAAAGAAGGAACTAATATTAGAGATAATACGTCTATTCCAGAAGCCAACACACATCAAGGTTTAGAACAAATTGATACTATTCCTCCACAAATGGAAGAACAAGAGGAAAATAAAATCTCTAAGAAAGCTAAGGAGAGGCCTGCACCAAAGCAAAATATCGGTCAGCAAGAAAACATAGACATGGATCCTCCAAAACAAAGTCAAGAAGAAGCATCTGGTAGAGCAAGAGACACTACAGATTCTCAAATGATTCTAGAAGACAACAAGAGCTAGACGAATCTAAACTCCTTCAGGGACCAATTAATTTGGCCTCATTGTCACCGGTGCAGAAATTCAAACTAGGATCAATTGTTCAAGCCAAGGCACATGAGGAAATGCTAAAATCACATGTCCAAGATAGTAAATTGATCAATGATGCATCCAACATTCTAGAGAAGATGATGCCAACATTCCAAAAGGATACCTCATTATCCTCAGCTGATCAACTCAAGGGGCTATTAAACTCTATAAGCACACATTTTGAATCATTTGAAAAATCTGTAGAAGCAAAAGTTAGAAAAGTGTTTGATGAGAAAAGATTGGTTAAATTGAAAACCATGTTAGTAAACAATGGAGCTCTATTAGAAAATAAAATAAAAGGCACTTAGAATGCCATTGAAGAAGCTTGTAAAATATACAAATTTTGCTTATCTTGGCCAGAAGTCACAAAAGAATTAGAAGAGAAAATTAAGGTCATGGAACTCAAACTGCTTAATATTCCTGAGACATATAATCTAACAGTTGAGTCAATAAGCACCAAAGAGGCACAGGTTGTAAATATTCACAGTGATTTGAGCACTCTGATGAAGAAAAGGGAAGAAATCAAAGATAGTTTGTGCCAGCTAAGGGGACTGATAAGTCCAAAAATTGATTCCATGACCAATCTAGCAGATGAAGCCTTGAAATCACAAGCATTAATTGATACACCTTCAGATGTGCAGAAGGCAGAAAAGTTAGTTTTTATGATAAATGGCCACATCAACATTTTGGAGAGTGCAAGGAATAGATGGAGTGGAGAGATAGCTCTGATAAAGACTATCTATAATGATATTCTACCTGCAGCCATAAATTGAGGTGGAAGTGTGTATTTGTATATATGCAACAGAGTATAGCAAATTTTGTAGTTTTGACAACTTTTGACTCCAGAACCTATACCTTTTCCATTGATGTCAAAGGGGAAGAAGAAGATCAGTGAAAAATGGGCAAACATCTCAGGGGGAGAAGGAATATAGAGTGTATATAGAAAGGGGGAGAAGTCAAGGCAGTCAAGCATTTTTCACTAAGTGTTGCCATCAATGTCAAAGGGGGAGATTGTTGACAAGAGACACTGCTCTAAAGAAAACCTAAATGTTGTCATTGATGGAAACAAAGCAAAGAAGCATGACAAGAAGACATCACTCTGGAAGACCAACTTGATTTGGCAACAAGGCACAAGAGTATTCAAGTTTGGAAGGCCAAAATGACTAAGTATGGACAGTATTCAGATTAAGGGATAGAAAGTGGATCAATATGCCTCCACAGATGACCTTTAAATGCAGTTTAGGTATACTAACTCATAGCTACTTGATGATGATACATTCCAGTGTTGAAGTCATGACTTCCTCCAGAAGTCATTTGGAGAAAATGTCTAAGTCTAGATGAACAGAGGTAAGTCAGGGATAGTGTACAGTGCAAAGTAAAATGGTCCGCATTTCTCTGCAAGTGCATATTTTGTTATGTGGTTTTGAGGTGTCATAAACACTTGTATGAAGAGTCTAAATCTAGAGTTGTAGATTCTAAAGTCTACTAGAAAGATAGTTACAAGTTGTTGAGTATCGCTACACTATTTGAGAGAGTTTGACTATGACAGGGTCTGAATTCTAATGGTCCACATTTTGCCACTAAAGGATATTTTGCTTTGCGGTTCTGAAGGTATGATCTATGATGTTTAAGGAGTCTTTGATATGATTTTGAGAAAGTATTGTGGTCTGCAATGAAAGTTGTGATCTGACAGTTAGACTGAGTGCGTAACAGTTTGTGTTTGAGGTTGACATGATAGTTTGACTTATGTGCGGTAAGTTCTATTGATTAGAACCTTATCCTAAGTAGTTCTATAGTTGGAGCTGACATATGAAAAGGTGTTTCAAATGTTATTTAGGTCTACTATGTATTTTGGTGAATAGATTTGGCCGACAAGCTACAAGTTTATTAACTATGCACTTCATTTAAGTAGGCCGACCTAATATGAAGATCTTAAGTGTTGTGGATATATATATATGGGATCAAATTCAATGTTTGTCGCATGTGGTGTGTGAATGTGAATATATGTATGTGCAACATGCGAAGTAAAGTGATTGTGTGGAAGTAATAAGAGAAGAAGAAGAGAGATCTTGCTCCTATGTAAAAGCAAGGCAGTGAAATAGAGCAGCCAAAGATGAAGAGTTTTGAGATAGTATTTATGTGCTTCATTGGAGCTGTAATCAAGCATGTGTAGATGCATTATGAGGATTTCAACTTGCAAGTGAGCCATTCTTCCTTCTTTCTTTCTCTAGGCAGTGAGCCTTTCTTGCAGTGAGCATTTCTTTGGGCAGTGAGCCCTAAGGTAGTGAGCCTTCTTGTAATCCGGTATTATGCTATAATAATATATTGTAAGCTAACATTCACCATGGTTTTTCCCTTTTTGGGTTTTCCACGTAAAAATCCTGGTGTTCATGTGTTATGTCTTTGTGGTTGTTGTTTCTATGTTCATTCTACTTTCATATTTATAATTTTGGAAATTGGATTAATAAACTTGTTAAGAAGTGGTTTTGTGGAATACTAATTCACCCCCCCTCTCAGTATTCCTCCTTACTATCAACATGATGTAGACAAAAGAATCATTGAGACTATTGTCATTCAATACTTGGAGATATATAATAGAGCTCTCATTGAGGTAGCCAGTGACTTCCCAGATAGCTTGGCAAGCATTATGTCTACCAAGAAGGAAGCAACCATGGCCAAAGATGTGGAGGTAAGAGAAAATTCATTGCTAAAATTTTGTCTAGATGTGACTCTAAAGGAAAGAACTAAGGTCTTCAAGATCCTTGGAGATAAAATTGAAATAAAAAGGAGAGTCAACTCTCTAATGGAAGGAAACACAAAAAAAATTATAAAGGACACAGAGCAAACAATTCTTGAGATCCTTAAAGATCTTAACATCCCAACTATGTATGATAAAGAAGATACAAATGTTGGTGATGACACCTCTGTACCTGAAGTCAGGATGTATCAAGGCATGGAACAAACTGATGCAAATCCTCCAGTGAGCCCTAGAAAATACAAAGAAATGGAAGAAAAAGAGGAAGAGAAAAGTCCTAAGAAAACTGAGGGAGACCTTGAGGAAGTAGCCTTAGAAAAGAAAGAATCTCATCAATCTCCTATCACTGATGATCAAGATAAAGCTGACAAGGACCAAACAAGGACAAGTCCTTCTCCAGATCAGCAAATTGGTGATCAAGCAAACAAGGAGAAGACTGTAGATGAAGAAGTGTCTAATATGGCAAGAGACACTGCTATCTTACAGGATCTTGTAAATTTTGTTAAGGAGTTTTTGGAAAAGTAGCAGGAAACACAAGTGTTGGATGAGCCTGAGTTTCTGCAAAGACCAATAAATTTGGCTTCAATGTCTCCTTTGCAGAAATTTAAACTGGTATCAATTGTTCAAGCAAAGGCACAAGAAGAAATGCTAAAGTCACATATACAGGACAGTGAACTCATTGGTGAAGCATCCGGTATCTTGGAGAAGTTGATGCCTTCACACGAAAAGGACACATCATTTCCATCAACTAATCAACTCAAGGGCCTGATAAAATCAATAAGTACTCATTTTGAGTATTATGAGAAGTCTGTTGATAGAAAGGTTAGAAAAGAATTTGATGATAAAAGATTAGCAGAGTTGAAAACTAAGTTAGACAGTGACAAAATTTTGTTAGATAATAACATCAAGAATATAGAGAGTGCCATTAAGGAAGCATGTGACATATACAAATTTTTTTTGTCATGGTTTGAGACCACTAAGGAAATAGAAGAGAAGGTCAAAGCTATGGAGCTTCAAATAATACATATTTCTAAATCCTATGATTCGGCAGTTGACTCCATAAGAAGTATGGAAATGCAAGTTATAAATATTCATAATAACATAAATAGTTTGTTGAGAAAAAGGGAAGAAATGAAAAATAGAATGTGCCAGTTAAGAGAGTTAATAAGCCCTAAAATTGACTCAATGACAAGTCTAGCTACTAAAGCCTCAAAAGTTAAGGAAATCACTGATATACTTACTGATGTACAGAGGGTAGAAGACTTAGTTTTTCAGACAAATGGCAACATTCAAATTTTGGACAAAGCCAAGAATAGGTGGGATGGAGAGTTAGCACAACTAAATATTATCTACAATGATATTCTTTCACCTACAACAAATTAAATTGAAAGATTGCACTTATACATATATGACAGAGTATGACAATTTTGAAGCTTGGACACAATTTTGACACTTGTACATACACCTTTGCCATTGATGTCAAAGAGGGAGAACAATAACTAGTGAAAAATGGCCAAACATCTAAAGAGGAGAAGAAAAATAGGGTGTACATAGTAAGGGGGAGCAGATAAGCATTTTTCACTAAGTGTTTCCATCAATGCCAAAGGGAGAGATTGTTGGCAAGATTGTCAAGAGACACTATTGATATGCTAAAGAATTGATGTTGTCATTGATGGCAACAACTTGATTGTTGTAAGTATGTGCCTAACCGGTGTTGTCATTGATGTCAACATATCTGTGTTGCCATTGGTGTCAATTGTGCTCTTGTTTTGATGCTTGATTGTAATGAGTTAGATGCTTTGCATTGGCTGATATAAGTGTTGGAGATAATGAGTAAGTGATCCTAATATTAAGTATCCAAAGTGCTTTTGAGAAAATTGATCCTCTAGTAGAAACAATGTATAGAAGAGTATCCTGGTTTACAATAGAACATTCCAAAAGATTGCTCCTCATTTCTTGTAAAATGAATATCTTTGTCTGTGGATTGGAATTTGTCTAAAGGCATGTCTGAAGATGCTATTTTTCAAGGTTGAGCCTCCGGTATGAAGATTTGAGTATGTAATGTTCACCAGAGTAAAAACTACTTTTTCTATACAATCACTGGTGACAGGGAGAATGTATTTTGCTCCGCATTCCTCCACATTGAAGTATTATGGTCTGTGGTTCTAGAGTTAAGTCTGGGTTGATGTTATGTGCCTTCAACTCCAATGGTTCATGATTTGGTGGTCTGCAAGCTATCTTTTCTCTATGACAGCAGTTGACAGTGTTGTTTATGTGCTCCGGTTTGAAGAATCTTCTTGACAGAGTGGTTAGGAATTATACAGTTGTTCCTGGTGATTACAATGTGCTTGTGGATGTCTCTTGATCATGTTTCTACCTTTGGATTGGTTTGCAAAGAGAAATTTGGATTGTGGATGAAGACAATTCTTAGAAGACTTAATGTTAACACCAGTCTTAGCCGACTTGGTTGTTTTCATCACTTGCAGAGACACATTAAAGATTGTGGAAGTGTGTCATGATGTGGAAGATTGTATTTGAGTCTTAGCTAAGGCTTAACATGATCCGCATACATCTTTACCTTAGCTAATTGTGTTTAGGTCCAAACCTATTTCTATGTGTGTTTGTAATGCCAACCTTGGAGATTGTTCCAATGGTTGATGAATGTAATGCCGACCTTGAAGTACATTCCAAGGTTGATGAATTGTATAAAAGCATGTAATGTAGTTGCGAAAAAGAGGTGTATGTGCAAAAATGAAAAGATAAGTGTGAAGGTGTAAGAAGAGTACAACAAAGGAGTTATATTGTGCTTTAATGGAACTAAACCTAGGCATAGAGTAGATGCTATCAAATCAGTTCACCAATCTTTGGTAGTGAGTCCCCATTTGGCAGTGAGTCCTAACTTTTGCAGTGAGTATTTTGGGCAGTGAGCCTCTATTTTTTGATATATATATATATATCTTTGTGGGCTAACACCCACCGTGGTTTTTCCCTTATAGGGTTTTCCACATAAAAATTTGGTGTCTCATGTGTTGATTACATTGTTGTGTTGAGTTTTTCAATTCATGCTTTCATGGTTAAATTTGAATAACAATAAACATGTGTTTGATGTTTATAAAAGGTTAAAGTTTTTGGAGACAACTGATTCACCCCCCCTCTCAGTTGTCTGGTGCATTTCAACAATTGGTATCAAAGCAAGGTTCCTCGGAAGTAAGCCTAACAGCTTGAGGTCAATCCAAGATGTCTTATAAGAAAGAAGCTCCTCTGTTCAATGGGACGAATTATGCCTTATGGAAGGTATGAATGAAAAGCCATCTCCCGTGTCTTGGTTATAGAATATGGAAAGCAACAGAGACAAAGTATACCATGCCTCATAATGGTTTAACAACTGAAGATGAAATCAAAGAATGAGTTAAATATAAAAGCTAGAGATGCGTTGTTAAGTTCCTTGTCGGACACTAGGTTGATAAAGGCCATGGATCTGGAAACTGCTAATGAAGTCTGGGAAAAGATGAAAAATCTGTATGAAGGAGATGAGTCTATTAAAAGCACCGAATTACAGGGTCTAAAAGAGAAATATGAGAGTTTAAAGATGAGCGAAGATGAAAACATAATAGCCTACTTGCAAAATGTTGATGAAATTGTCAATGAAATAAAAGGTATGGGAGGAACTATTGAAAAGAAGGAAGTTCTAATGAAAATTCGTAGGTCATTACCTAAATCCTATAGTCACAAGGTAGTTGCAATTGAAGAAGTAATGACTATTAAATATGTTACGAAGGATCAGTTGCTAGGAAAGCTTACAACTTTTGAGATGAGAGAGCTTGGTGATGCTCTGCCAAAGATTGAGACTGCCTTCAAAGCCAGTACTTCAGAGAAGATCTCCAGAGATGAAAAGTACAAGGTGGAACTTGATGATGAGCTTGATGAAATTGAAGCAAACTTTGCTAACAGATTGCAAAGAGGTTCTGGTAAGTTCAAAGGCAAATTACCTTTCAAATGTTTTTCATGTGGTAAGGTTGGTCACTATGCCTCTAGATGTCCTGAAAGAATTGAAAAGAATAGAAAAAGATTTGAGAATAGACCTAGGGATCCAAAGGAATGCTACTATGTTAGAGATCTTGATGATGAAGGGGTGACAGATGATGAATCTGATGATGCTAGTATTAGTGCAAATGAGTGCTTGTTTATTGCAATTAAAGAAGAACCTATGTCTACTAATCCTGCTAGCTGTGTGAAGGAAGAAAAACCAATGGAAGAAAGTGCTTTGGTTGTTTAGGTTGAGAAAGATAAGGATGAATGGATTATTGATAGTGGATGCTCACATCACATGATCAGTGACAAAAGTAAGTTTGTGAGTTTGGAGAAGTATGATGGAGTACTGGTTAGGTTTTGAGATAATGTAGCTGGTAAGATTTGTGGAAAAGGATCTATTTCTTTTGATGGAAAGCACAATACTGATAATGTCCTATATGTGAAGGGTTTGAAGCATAATCTTTTGAGTGTTGGTTAGATGTGTGACAAAGGGTATGATCTTAGATTCAAATACAATGGGTGCAAGATCATGGAAAGCTCTGGAACAGTGATTGCTACCACTAAGAAGACCAGAAAATTAAGAGGAACTAATGATTATTGTTTATTAGCTCAGACAGATGAGAGTTGGTTGTGGTACAAAAGGATGTGTCATATCAATTTCAACAATTTGGTGAAGATAAGTTCTGTACAGGTTGTAAGAGATCTGCCTAAACTTGTGAAGCCAGCCAACACCATTTGCAAGGAGTGTCAATTTGTGAAACAAACAAAAACAAGTTTCAAAAGCAAAGAACAATTCTCTACTAGATTGTTGGAGATAGTACATATAGATTTGTGTGGTCCCACAAGAACAAGAAGTCTACAAGGCGACAGGTATTTTATGTTTCTTATTGATGACTATTCTAGAATGACTTGGGTCACTTTTCTAAAAGAAAAATCTGAAGCCTAAGACAAGTTCAAAGTTTTCAAGGCAATGGTTGAAAATGAGTTAGAGTTGAGAATCTAATTCTTAAGGTCTGATAGAGGAGGTGAGTTCACTTCAAATGAATTCAATATTTTCTATGAAGAACAAGGGATAAAGAGACAGTTGTTTGCACCTAGAACTCCTCAGTAGAATGGAGTTGTTGAAACAAAAAAACATGACAGTTCAAGAGGCTACTAGGACTATGCTAAAGGAAGCTGACCTACCGGAAGTATATTGGAGTGAAGCCATACATACTACTGTGTACATCCTAAATAGAGTTCAAGTCAAAGGTAGAAGTTCTAAAACTCCTTTTGAATTATGGCATAGATGAGTTCCTACAGTGAAGTATTTCAAAGTTTTTGGTAGCAATTGTTATATCAGAAGAGATGAAGAACTAGGCAAGTTTGATGCTAGATGTGATGAAGGAATTTTTCTTGGTTACTCCACCAAGAGTAAGGCCTATCGGTGTTACAATAAGAGACTGAAAAAGATTGTTGAGAGTGCTAATGTGGAGATGGATGAAGGCAAGGAAAGAATATCATATCCGAGTTGCTATGAATTAGATGAACCTATGACTACAGTAAATGAAGAAAAAGTTGAACAAGAAGATAATCAGGATGAAGAAGAGGCTCCAGAAAGCATTGTTAAGACTCCCATGTATGTAAGGATTAATCATTCTGAAGATCAAATTATAGGTGACAAAAACAAAGGTGTGCTGACAAGGAAAAGAGCTATAGAAGAACAAGTGAATTACTATTTTCTTTCAAAGGTTGAGCCAAAAACTGTGAATGAAGCTTGCAATGATAAAAATTGGGTCAAAGCCATGGAAGAAGAACTGATGCAGATTGAGAAGAATCAAACTTGGGAATTGGTTCCTAGACCTGCTGATAAGAATGTCATTGGAACTAAATGAATTTTCAGGAACAAGTTGAATGAAAATGGAGAAGTTGTAAGAAACAAAGCAAGGCTTGTGTGCAAAGGATATTCTCAAATTGAAGGAATAGATTTTGAAGAGACTTTTGATCCAGTGGCTAGGATTGAAGCAATCAGAATATTTCTAGCATTTGCAACTCACAAAGATTTCAAAGTGTATCGGATGGATGTGAAGTCTGCATTCTTGAATGGTGAATTGGAAGAGGATGTTTGCATTGAGCAACGAAAAGGATTTCAGTTATTAAACCAAGGTGATATGGTGTGCAGATTGAAAAAGGCATTGTATGGACTAAAGCAAGCCCCCAGAGCATGGTATGCAAGGTTAGACAAGTATCTTCTGTAATTAGGGTTCAATAAAGGTACTACTGACAACAATCTCTATTTCAAATCAATGATAATAAAATCCTAATTGTTGAAGTCTTTGTTGATGACATTATCTTTGGAGGAAATGAAGGTATGTGCATGAAGTTTGTAGGAGAAATGCAAAATAAATTTGAGATGTCTATGTTTGGTGAAATGAATTTCTTTCTAGGTCTGCAAATTACTCAATCAAATAAAGGAATCTTCATTTCTCAGTCTAAGTATGTGAAAGAGTTGTTGAAGAAGTTTGGGATGGAGGAATCCAAACCAGTATGTACTCCCATGGTGACTAGCTACAAATTAAGAAAAACTGATGAATCACCTAAGGCTGATCAGAAAAGGTACAAATCTATGATTGGAGGATTACTTTATCTAACTCAAAGTAGACCTGATATAATGCATGCAATATGTCTTGTGGCAAGATTTCAAGAAGATCCCAGAGAATCACATGTGATGGCAGTCAAGAGAATCCTGAGGTATTTAAAAGGCACATCAGACCATGGCTTATGGTATCCAAAGGATAATGATTTCACTCTTAGTGCTTATACAGATGCAGATTGGGATGGAGATGTTGATGACAGGAAAAGTACAAGTGGAGGTGCCTTCTTCTTGGGAAATAGATTGGTTTCATGGTTGAGCAAAAAGCAAGACTTAATCTCCTTATCTACAATAGAAGCAGAGTATATTGCAGCAGCATGTTGTTGCACTCAAGTGTTGTGGATGAAGTAGACTTTGAAGGATATAAGAGTTGTGTATGAAGATCCAATTGCAATCTTCTGTGACAATACAAGTGCCATAAACATATCAAAGAATTCATTGATGCACTCAAGAACAAAGCATATATCAATAAGGTATCACTTTTTGAGAGACAAGGTGACATAAAACAAAGTAAAAATGGAATATGTGTCCACAAAGGATCAGATTGCAGATATTTTCACTAAGTCTCTACCTAAGGATACCTTTGAGTATCTTAGAGAAAAGTTAGGGGTTATTACCCCTCTTGCTCTGAACTAAGATGCATAAGAATGCATTAGTCTAATGGTGTACAAAGTCTCATTCTTTGATCTAGATTGATGTTTTGAGAGCTACCTCTCAAGAGGAGTAGCTAGATTTTACTAACATGAGTTCCTGATAATAAGCAGTAAGTATTGTTAGCAAAGAAATTTTAGTTTGATCAGAACATCAGAGTGCAAGTATGTGCCCTTTGCCATTGATGTCAAAGGGGGAGAGAAATCATGTGAAAAACTCAAGGGGAGAAAGTGTGTAGATGTATAAAGAGAAAGGGGGAGAATCTTGTCTTGATGATCATTATAGTTTTTCACATCATATGTTTCCATTAATGACAAAGAGGGAGATTGTTGCAAGTATATGCCTAACCGGTGTTGTCATTGATGTCAAGATATCTGTGTTGTCATTGGTGTCAATTGTGCTCTTGTTTTGATGTTTGATTGTAATGAGTTAGATGATTTTCATTGGCTGATATAAGTGTTGAAGATAATGAGTAAGTGATCTAGATATTAAGTTTCCAAAGTGTTTTTGAGAAAATTGCTCCTCCGGTGGAAACAGTATATAGAAGAGTATCCTGGTTTACAACATAACAGTCCAGAAGATTGCTCTGCATTTCTTGTAAAATGAATATCTTTGTCTGTGGATTGAAATTTATTTAGAGGCATGTCTAAAGATGCTATGTTCCAAGTTTGGGCCTCCGATATGAAGATTTGAGTGAGTAATGTTCACCAGAGTAAAAACTATTTTTTCTGTACAATCACAGGTGACAGGGAGAATGTATTTTATTTCGCATTCCTCCGCATTGAAGTATTATGGTCTATGGTTCTAGAGTTAAGTCTAGGTTGATGTTATGTGCCTTCAACTCCAATGGTTCATGATTTGGTGATCCACAAGCTATCTTTTCTCTATGACAGTAGCTGACAGTGTTGTTTATGTGCTCCGGTTTGAAGAATCTTCTTGACAGAGTGGTTAGGAATTATGTGGCCGTTCCTGGTGATTACAATGTGCTTGTGGATGTCTCCTGATCGTGTTTCTACCTTTGGATTGGTTTGCAAAGAGAAATTTGGATTGTGGATGAAGACAGTTCTTAGAAGACTTAATGTTAACACCAGTCTTAGCTGACTTGGTTATTTTCATCACTTGCAGAGATACATTGAAGATTGTGGAAGTGTGTTGTGACGTGGAAGATTGTATATGAGTCTCAACTAAGGCTTAACATGATCCACATACATCTTTACCTTAGCTACATGTGTTTAGGTCCAGACCTATTTCTATGTGTGTTTGTAATGCCGACCTTGGAGATTGTTCCAATGGTTGATGAATGTAATGCTGACCTTCAAGGACATTCCAAGGTTGATGAATTGTATAAAAGCATGTAATGTAGTTGTGAAAAAGAGGTGTGTGTGAAAAAATGAAAAGATAAGTGTGAAGGTGCAAGAAGAGCAGAGCAGAGGAGTTATACTGTGCTTCAATGGAACTAAACCTAAGCATGGAGTAGATGCTATCAAATTAGTTCACCAATCTTTGGTAGTGAGCCCCCCTTTGGCAGTGAGCATTTTGGGTAGTGAGCCTCTATTTTTTGGTATTGCTATAACATACATATCATTGTGGGCTAACAGCCACCGTGGTTTTCCACTTATAAGGTTTTCCACATAAAAATTTGGTGTCTCATGTGTTGATTACATTGTTGTGTTGAGTTTTTCAATTCATGCTTTCATGGTTAAATATGAATAACAGTAAACAAGTGTTTGATGTTTATAAAAGGTTAAAGTTTTTGGAGACAACTAATTAACCCCCCCTTCTCAGTTGTCTAGTGCATTTCAACACCTGACATGTTTGAAGACAACTCTTGAGACAAAGATGTGTACAATATTTTGGTCTGGGAAGACTAACTTAGCCAAAAATGACTAAGTGTTGGCAATTTACCAAGACAGTGACAGAAATCTAGCTGGTACTCCACAATTGAAGATCATGATATGCAATTCTGGTATGTTGTACACAATGCTTTGATGATGTTATGTTCCAATTTTCAAGCCCTGATAATCTCCAGAAGTCATACTACAATTTGTCTAAGTCCATGTGAATAGAGATGAGTTAGAAACAGTGCAGAGTATCTTAGTAAATTGGTCTACATTCCTCCATTGGTGAATATTTTGATTTGCAGTTTTGAGGCAATGTAGATACTGTTGATAGTAAGGAATACTGAGAGGGGGGGGAGGTGAATCAATATTCCAAAAAACCACTTCTTAACAAATTTATTAATCCAATCTCCAAAGTTAATAATATGAAAAAAGAATAAACATAGGAACAACAACCATAAAGACATAACACATGAACACCATGATTTTTATGTGGAAAACCCAAAAAGGGAAAAACTACAATGAGTGTTAGCTCACAATATATTATAATAGCACAATATCATATTACAAGAAGGCTCACTGCCTTAGGGCTCACTGCCCAGAGAAATGCTCACTGCAAGAAAGGCTCACTGCTAAAATAGGCTCACTGCCTAGAAAAAGAAAGAAGAAAGAAGAATGGCTCACTGCCAAGTTGAACTACTCAGATTGAATCTACACATGAAGGGTTACTATTCTAATGAAGCATAGAAAACTGTCTCAAATCTCTTCATCTTTGACTGCTCTATTTCACTGCTCTGCTTTTACATAGGAACAAGATCTCTCTTCTTCTACTCTTATCGCTTCCATAAAATTATCTTACATGTTGCACATATATTAATTCACATTCCCCTCATATATCCCAAACACTGAATTCGATCCCATATATATATCTGCAACACTTAAAATCTTCATATTAGGTCGGCCTAATAAGGTGTAGCATGCAATCATACCTTAAGTATCTTGTTGGCCAAATTCATTCACCAAAACTCCCAATGGACCTTAACAACATTTGAATTGCATTCACATATGTCAGCCTCAACTATTCAACACCTTAGGATTAAGTTCTAAACAATAGAACTTACCGCATACAATTCATTATCATGTCAGCCTCTAACTCAGATGGCTACTAATTTAGTTCATTTGTCAGACTGCATCTTTTACTGTGGACCATAGGACTTACTCAAAATCATGTCGAAGGCTCCTCAAAAATCACAAATCATACCTTTAGAACCACAAATCAAAATATCCTTTTACGGCAAAATGCAGACCATCAAAATTCAGACCCTATCACATTCAAACTCTATCAAATAGTGTAGCGATACTCAACAACTTGTAACTATCTTACCGATGGACTTCAGAACCTGCAACTCTGGATTTAGACACTTCATACAAAAGTTTACAATGCCTCAAAATTGCATATCAAGATATGTAACACCAGAAGAATGTCGACCAAAATAATTGAGTGTACTGCTCTGAATAGCATGATATTTTGCTTTGCTAGACTTAGAGTGTTTGAGGATATACTTTGGGTTCTTATCATGAGCTGAAATCTTGGATATAAGATCACTTAAGGACTACAAACAACATACCTAGACCACATGATCTGATCTTCAGTTGTGGACCAATGCCAGTCATTACATTACCTCTCTATCACTGTCTCATGTGAACTGTCAACACTTAGTCATTTTAGTCATCCTAACCAAAAGCCTTGGATGCCTTGATACCAGATCAGTTTGGCCTACCAGAGTAGAGTGTCTTTGCCTTGTTTCCATCAATGACAACACTCAATTATTCATCATAGCAGTGTCTCTTTCCAACAATCTGCCCCTTTGGCATTGATGGCAACACTCAGTAAAAAATGCTTATGTTGCTCCCCTTTACTCTGTACACTCTATTTTTCTATTCTCCTTTAGATGTATGCTTATTTTTCACTGGTTTTCCTCTCCACCTTTGACATCATGTACAAGCAAAATTGTGTCAAAAATTCTTCAAGACTGTCATATTATGCCGCATCTATATACAGATACACATTTCCACTACAATCTATGGTTGAAGGTAGAATATTATTATAGATAGTCTTTATCAGAGCTATCTCTCCATTCCATCTATTCTTTGTATTCTCTAAAATATGGATGTGGCCATTTATCAAAAAGACTAGCTTTTCTGTCTTCTGTACATCTGATGGTGTGTCAATTAATGCTTGTGATTTCAAGGCTTCATCTGCCAGATTAGTCATGGAATCAATTTTTGGACTTATCAGTCCCCTTAGCTAGCACAACCTATCTTTGATTTCTTCCCTTTTCTTCATCAAAGTGCTCAAATCATTGTGAATATTTACAACCTGTGCCTCTTTGGTGCTTATTGACTCAACTGTCGGATTATATGTCTTAGAAATGTTAAGCAGTTTGAGTTCCATGTCCTTGATTTTCTCTTATAATTCTTTTGTGACTTATGGCCAAGATAAGCAAAATTTGTATATTTTATAGACTTCATCAATGGCATTCTGAATGCCTTTTATTTTATTTTCTAACAGAGCTCCATCATTTACTAACATGGTTTTCAATTTAACCAACCTCTTCTCATCAAACTCTTTTCTAAGTTTTGCCTCTGTAGATTTTTCAAATGATTCAAAATGTGTACTTACTGAGTTTAGTAGACCCTTGAGTTGATCAGCTGAGGATAGTGAGCTATCTTTTTGGAATGTTGGCATCATCTTCTCCAAAATGTTGGATGCATCACTGATCAATTTATTGTCCTGGATATGTGATTTTAGCATTTCCTTCTATGCCTTGGCTTGAACAATTGATCCTAGTTTGAATTTCTGCACCGGTGACAATGAGGCCAAATTAATTGGTCCCTGAAGAAGTTTAGACTCGTCTAGATCTTGTTGTCTCCCAGAATCAACTGAGACATCTGCAACGTCTCTTGCTCTGCCAGATACTTCTTCTTAACTTTGTTCCGGAGGATCCATGTCTATGTTCTCTTGTTGATCAATGTTTTGCTCTGGTGCAGGCCTCTCCTTAGCTTTCTCAGGGCTTTTCTTTTCCTCTTGTTCTTCCAATTGTGGAGGAATAGTATCAGTTTGTTCTAAACCTTGATGTGTGCTAGCTTCCGAAATAGATGTATTATCTCCAATATCAGTTTCTTCTTTATCATAAATGGTTGGAAGATGATGTTCCTTCAGTACTCTTAGAATGATTTCCTTCATCTCCTTCACTACTTTCTCAATGTCATCTGACATGAGAGTATTCACTCTTCTCTTTACCTTGAACTTCTTGCTGAGTGCTTTGGAGATGTTTGATTTTTCTTCTGGTGAAATCTCTAGACATAGTTTTATCAAAGTGTGTTCTCTGAGTTCAACGTCTTTTGCCATTGCAGCCTCTTTTCTAACAGAGATTATACTCGCCAAGCTATGTGGAAGATTAGTTATTATCTCAATTAGGGCATTGTTGTAGATGTTTAGGTATTCTACAATAATAGTCCTCAATGATTCTCTTATCCAAATCATTGTATTCATCATACAATTGTGCAATGGGCTTCAAATTACCATCCACTATTATGGCTTTGAGAACATCTTCAAGGCTTATAGTTGCTTCTTCTGTCGGAGGTACATCTTGCTTTTGCCTTTTTACAAGTTTACCCTTACTGAAGGGTTTCTTTTTCCTAGTTCTGAAGGATTTTGTAGCCTCAGTTTTCATCTCCTTATTTCTTCATCTGATTCTATTTCTTCTTCATCAACCCTTATACTTTCACATGCATCCTTTTTGCTTTGGTTTTCACCCTTTTCTGCCTAGGTCCCTTCGTCCTTGCAGATTGTGTGGGACCGAGGGATGCAGATGCTAAACCTCTTGTCATTCTTTTGATACTTCAGGCTTCTCTGGTTTCTTCTTAGGCTCTTCAAGAGCCTTGACTAGTTCATTTTCTTCCTTTTCTTTTGCATCTTTTTCAGCTTGTGCTTTTTCCCTTGCTTCTTTTACTTGTTCTTTTGAGAAGCCTTGTCTCATGACATAATCCTTTGCCATCTTCCTGGCCTTTCTTGAGATTTCAAGTTTTCTTGTTTCAACATGCATTTTTACAGTTAATTCCTCATAAGTCCCAAATCTTTCTTCATTGGGATCTCTTGGTTTGCTTAACATATGTTGAGCATAGTTTTTCCAATATTCCTCCATCTACTTCATATGCCATGGGCATAACCCATACCGTTCTAGGCTCAACAGCCTCCATCAAGCATTGATCTTTTGTTACAATAAAGCAGATAGTGTCCTTGTATTTTTAACAACTGCTCTGGGGATTCTTTCCCTAGATTGCATTGACCTCTAAAAATTCTTGAAATAGCCCCAGAGGGCTGTGTTCTGGGCATCAAGACTACCTATGTTGTTTAGATGATTTCTAATTTGAATTGCAGCAGATTTATCATTTGTCCAAAATAGATTCTTCATACTGGCAAGTCTTGCATGAAGTAGAAGAATAAACAGATAATCAACATACCATACTTGAATGGGTATTTTTTCTATTTGGCCTTCCTTAAATTTTCCATCAGTTGTTGGCAGAGCAGTTCACAAAGATCATACTCTGCATCTTCCTTAACCATCTCAAATGCTATGTAGATTGATGTTCCGGAGACTAAATTTTCCTGGTTTGAAAAATAAACTTTGTATCCAATAACCATAGATGCAAATCTTACTGCATGGTCTTTAATGTCATTGATTATTAGTGCCCTTTTGTCAAATTTTGCTCCAGTGGCCGCCATTATTGTATCATTCTTCATGGCTTTCAACAATGGTACCGATCCGGTGGAGCTTAATCCAGTTACTACCCTTATAGCATCTTTTGTAATCTTAAAGGGTCTCTCGAGCCACATGAATTCATCATGAACACTACTCAATACATACCCAGACCATTCATCCTCAGTGAATGTCGAAAAATCAATGTACTGGATGAATTTCTTTGTTTCCAATGCCTTGTATTCATTATTCAAATCATAATTCTCACCACATAAGTGATTTAGGAATAAATCTGTGAGTTTTATTTTTCCATGTTCTTCTAGGCAACATGAATATAAGCCCTAACATCCTTTGCATGCAGAACTCTGTGTGGAATGTCTAAAAATGCACCCATTTGATCAACTTCGGTTGATTTGAATGGATGTTTCTTAAATTTAGGTCAGGCTCACTCGGTGATATCCACTACTTGTGTTGCCATTTCTATGAATAATTGAATAGATTTGTGAGAGGGTTTCAAATAGAAAATACCTTTATATCCAAATTAGGGTTGTTCTTGATCTTGACCTGAAATCCTTTGGAGAATATTGTAGTCACTTTGAATCTTGCTTTGGTTTGCCTTAGTCACTTGAGTGCATAGAATGCAAAATGATTTTTCCTTCGGATACAACTCCTTTTAACGTTCACATCCTGAAACCTAGGTTTCATTAATGCCATCTTTCAAATAGTTGTCCAGCACCTTTCTGACAACCACAAACACTTTAGATTACTCTAAAAATCTCTAGAATTGATCCTTTTCTTTTGAAACTTCCTTTAAAAGATCTGTCATATGATTCTTTTCATCATATCTTCGTGTCGGATTCCAGCATTGGCTAACTGGCTGGGGGTTTTGAATTTTCAATACAGTTCCCCTTGAGCCAGAGCTCCCACTTTACTTCCCGGAGGAAGTATCTGCACCAGAATCTGGTGTGGATCCATCCTTGGTATTGTCAACATCTTTCTTAATCCAAACCTTGGTCATTTCTTTCTTAGTTTCAATCGGATCAACTTTTTCTTTCCCCTTATCAATCCTCTGCTCTGTTTTCCTTTCTTCAGCATGGTAGTTTCTTTTCACAGTCTTGCTTCTGCAAAACTTTGCAACATGACCAAACTTGTTGCAATTGTAGTACACAATACTTCCCTGTCCTTGATTGAATGAATTTGTCCTTGATCTGCATTGATTAGCCATGTGTCCAAATCTATTGCATGCAAAACATCCTTCATTGAATGATTGAGTATTCCTTGCATTGTGAAACCCATTTCTTACCTGACTTCTGCATTCACTTGATCTATGACCAATTTTCTTGCAATTGAAACATTGACCCAAAAAAAGATGGAACATTTTGATTATGGTTTATTCTACTCCTACACTAAGTAGCCTTATGATCAAACTTATTACAATTAAAACAATAGCCATTGAAAGATGGGTACCTTTGAGCATTTGGCTATTGATTGAAGGTCTTCTAGGTCTTCTTCTTTGATTCCTGAATTGATTTCCTTTGTTTTGCTTCATCTAAAACTTTTCATGTCCTGATTTTGAGCTTTCTCCTTTCTCAAATCCTAAACCTTGCTTATCATCTGGATGTTTCTGTCTATCAAGTAACTCCTCAAGCCTAGCAAAACTTATTTTGAATTTTTCTTTATAGCTATTAGCTACATCCAGATCAAATTTTAGGAGTAGCACTTCTTTGCCCAATTTTTCACATTCTTCTGACTTATCCTTTACGACTTGATTCAGATGCTTTCAATTTCTTCTTTCTTTTCAACTTTTAATGTCAAACTTTTTAGGATTTCATGTGCTTCATCTAATTGATCATTTAGCTCCTTGCTTTTCTCTTTAAACTTCCTAACTTGCTCTCTTAGCTTTAGGATGCATTCATCAACTTCTTGAACATTAGTTTTTAGATCCCTAATTTCTGCATCGAATCTTTCAAGATCAATAAGAGCTACTTCTAGTTCCTTGTTGCTTTCATAATTTTCAATTCTTCTTGTTGCCATGATTATACTGCCCCAGATCTTCCTTAAGTTGTTAGGCCTCTTCCAAGGAACCTTGCTCTGATACCAATTGTTGATAGTAAGGAATACTGAGAGAGGGGGGGTGAATCAGTATTCCACAAAACCACTTCTTAACAAGTTTATTAATCCAATCTCCAAAATTAATAATATGAAAAAAAATAAACATAGGAACAACAACCATAAAGACATAACAGATGAACACTAGGATTTTTATGTGGAAAACCCAAAAAGGAAAAAACCACGGTGAGTGTTAGCTCACAATATATTATAATAGCACAATACCATATTACAAGAAGGTTGACTGCCTTAGGGCTCACAACCCAGAGAGAAATGTTCACTACAAGAAAGGATCATTGCCAAAATAGGTTCACTACCTAGAGAAAGAAAGAAGAAAGAAGAATGGCTCATTGCCAAGTTAAACTGCTCAGATTGCATCTACACATGTAGGGTTACAATTCCAATGAAGCACATAAATACTATCTCAAAGCTCTTCATCTCTGACTGCTCTGTTTCACTGCTCTGCTTTTACATAGGAACAAGATCTCTCTTCTTCTGCTCTTATCACTTCCACAAAATCATCTTACATGTCGCACATATATTGATTCACATTCCCCTCATATATCCCAAACACTAAATTTGATCACATATATATATCCACAACACTTAAAACCTTCATATTAGGTCAGCCTAATAAGGTGTAGCATGTAGTCATACCTTAAGTAGCTTGTCGGCCAAATTCATTTACCAAAACTCCTAGCTGACCTTAACAACATTTGAATTGCATTCACATATGTCAGCCTCAACTATTCAACACCTTAGGATTAAGTTCTAAACAATAGAACTTACCACATACAATTCAAACTTATCATGTTGGCCTCTAACTCAGACTGCTACTAATTTAGTTCATTTGTCAGACTACATCTTTTACTGCAGGACCATAGGACTTTCTCAAAATCATGTCAAAGACTCCTCAAACATCACAAATCATACCTTTAGAACCACAAAGAAAAATATCCTTTAGTAGCAAAATGTGGACCATCAGAATTCAGACCCTATCACAGTCAAACTCTATCAACCAGTGTAGCGATACTCGACAGCTTATAACTAAATTTCTGATGGACTTCAGAACCTGCAACTCTAGATTTAGACACTTCATACAAGTGTTTACAACACCTCAAAACCACATATCAAGATATGTAACACCAGAAGAATGCGGACCAAAACAACTGAGTGTACTACTTTGAATAGCATTGTATTTTGCTCTGTCAGACTTGGAGTGTTTGAGGATATACTTCCGATACTTATCATGGGCAGAAATCTTGGATATAAGATCACTTAAGGACTGCAAACAACATACCTGGACCGCATGATCTAATCTTCAACTGCAGACCAATGCCATTCATTACATTACCTCTTTGTCACTGTCTCATGTGAACTGCCAACACTTAGTCATTTTAGTCATCCAGACCAGAAGCCTTGCATGCCTTGATACCAGATTAGTTTGGTCTACCAGAGTAGTCTCTTTGCCTTGTTGCCATCAATGACAACACTCAATTATTCATCATAGCAGTGCCTCTTGCCAACAATCTCCCCCTTTAGCATTGATGGCAACATTCAGTGAAAAATGCTTATGCTTCTCCCCCTTACTCTGTACACCCTATTTTTCTATTCTCCTTTAGATGCATGCTTATTTTTCATTGGTTTTCCTCTCCCCCTTTGACATCAATTGCAAAGGTGTATGTATAAGTAAAATTGTGTCAAAAATTCTTCAATACTGTCATATTCTGCCTCATATATATATATACAAATACACATTTCCACCTCAATCTATGGTTGAAGGTAGAATATTATTATAGATAGTCTTTATCAGAGCTATCTCTCCATTCCATCTATTCTTTGCACTCTCCAAAATATGGATGTGGCCATTTATCAAAAAGACTAGCTTTTCTGCCTTCTACACATCTGATGGTGTATCAATTAATGCTTGTGATTTCAAGGCTTCATCTGCCAGATTGGTCATGAAATCAATTTTTGGGACTTATCAGTCCCCTTAGCTGGCACAACCTATCTTTGATTTCTTCCCTTTTCTTCATCAAAGTGCTCAAATTATTGTGAATATTTACAACATGTGCCTCTTTGGTGCTTATTGACTCAACTATCGGATTATATGTCTTAGAAATATTAAGCAGTTTGAGTTCCATGTCCTTGATTTTCTCTTCTAATTATTTTGTGACTTCTGGCCAAGATAAGCAAAATTTGTATATTTTACAGGCTTCTTCAATGGCATTCTTAATGCCTTTTATTTTATTTTCTAACAGAGCTCCATCATTTACTAACATGGTTTTCAATTTAACCAATCTCTTCTCATCAAACTCTTTTCTAACTTTTGCCTCTGCAAATTTTTCAAATGATTCAAAATGTGTACTTACTAAGTTTAGTAGACCCTTGAGTTGATCAGCTGAGGATAATGAGCTATCTTTTTGGAATGTCGGCATCATCTTCTCCAAAATATTGGATACATCACTGATCAATTTACTATCCTGAATATGTGATTTTAGCATTTCCTCCTGTTGTAGAGCATAAGCATCTAAATCCAGAGTTGTAGAGCTTGAAGTTCATCGGATTACATTTTACAAGTTCTCCAGCATCAGCTTTCAGGTTGACAATATTTCTCTGTGACAGAACAACAGTTCTGAGATCCGCATTTTTCTATGAAAGATTATTATGCTCTGCAGTTCTGAAGGTATGGTAAGAGGCCCATAATGAATGTTGGTTATGAATTTCAAAGTCTCATATGGTTTGCATTGAAAGTTATGGTATGACAGTCAAGCTAGTTGAGTATCCACTTAAGGTTAAAGCTGACACTCATGCTAGATCAATATGCAGTGAAGTTATATTGTTTGGATCATCAATCTAAGTGGTTCCATAATAGCTCCAGACCAAAATGAAGATTGTTGAATGATTGTTTGTGTCTGCATTGTTGTTTGTGCATAAGATCAAGCCGACAATGTATAATATTTGTGTACACGTTTCATGTTTGTGTTGCCGACCTAGTTGCAAGATAAATCGTGTTGCGGATATATATACTTGATGGAATTTGATGTTGAGTGTGAAGAAAATGGATGGGTGTGCGATCTAACTCTCTTTTGCGATCCGACAAAGTGCAGTAAAATTTCAGAAGATAGCAGAATAGAGTATATGTAGACACATCAGAAAAGCAGAGCAGTCATGATGAAGAGTTTTGAATCTGTATATTGAGCTATCATTGGAACTGTAATCCAGTATTTTGTAGATGCATTTGCAGCAGTTCATTACTGGCAGTGAGCCATTTTCCTCTTCTCTTCTATCTTTCTTCCTCAGTGGACAGTGAGTCCACCAACAGTGAGCATTTCTTTAGGCAATGAGCCCCATGGCAGTGAATCTTATGTAATCTAGTATTGCTATTATAATATATTGTGAGCTAACACTCACTGTGGTTTTTCCCTTTTTGGGTTTTCCACATAAAAGTCCTGGTGTCTATGTGTTATGTCTTTTATGGTTGTTGTTCTTATGTTTATTTTGCTTTCATGTTATTGAATTTGGTAATTGGATTAATGAACATGTGAAGAAGTGGTCTTGTAGGATACTGATTCACCCCCCCCTCTCAGTATTCTTTGTGTTCAACAGTTTTTTTCATTTTCCAATGTGGGAGGCCCAACTTTTGGAGGGCATAAATTTTGATCTAGGAGGCCGAATGGGCCCCTTTTTTTAAAAAAATGTAGAGATCGAAGAGATCTAAGCATTGGGAACTAGGAGATTGGTGTCGAATAACCTAAATTTTTTATTTTGGCCAAAACCAACTCTATATCCTAGAAATTGAGTTTTTCTATTTTTATAATTGAAAAATCACACCTTTTGTAATTGCAAGGTTGAGACACCTTTCCTTACATTATGGGATGCATATGTTGTGACTATATGAGTGGACTATTTCAATGTTTTTGCTTCACTATATTCACTATATCTGTTATATGGGATTTGATCAAGTTATTTAGTTCAACACCATGTTTATTATGATTATCAATTTCTACATTTGTGTTTCTGGGTTAGGTGGCTTTAGAATGATTTTGAATTGATGAAGTTATTGATGTTATTTAATTAATATTATATCACATTGGGTTGTTATGTTGTGCTTCGACTATCTTGTATAGAGCAAGTTTTCTTGATGTTTTATTGAGTGTGTAGGCACATGTTTTACCCCAATAATGGTTAAATGGAGAGAATTTGGTTTGGGAAAATATGTTATGTAAACCTCCTTGTCTTGCTTGATTCGAGTTTATGAGATGCATCTTGTTGATACCTGTGAAACTATGATCTAAATTGGCATCGACTCTAGATCCATGTGTTGTGAATAAGCCCATGAAGTGTGTGTTCTTCATACACATGTTTTTTTTGACATGTAGTCTTCATTTTCATTTTATTAGTTTCTGCAATGCTTGTTTTGGAATGTTTGCAAGTAGCCTATATGCCTAAATGTGAAGTTAGCTATTTTACTACCTTTGAGGTTTGGCCTTAAGCATTTTTAATATTATGATATTCAAAAAATGCATTTGTAAATTTAAAATATTGTTTGGGTTATGCTTTGATCAAAATTGGTTAAACTAAATATATTAGTCATTTAGAAAAGAATTGCCTTATTGTATTTGAAATTGGTAATATTAGTATTTCCCATTTAAGTATTTTTTATTTGAAAACTCTCTAATTATAAATATCTTTTGAGTGAAATATCTATTTTGAAATATCAAATTCAAACTAACCACTTATGAATTGTCTTGTAAAGTGGGACATGGAAAAAAGAGGTTTTATGAAGTTGGGTATGAAATGAAAAGTAAAGAGTTTCAAAACACACACACACACACACACACACACTCTCTCTCTCTCTCTCTCTCTCTCTCTCTCTCTCTCTCTCTCTCTCTCTCTCTCTCTCTCTCTCTCTCTCTCTCTCTCTCTCTCTCTCTCTCTCTCTCTCTCTCTCTCTCTCTCTCTCTCTCTCTCTCTCTCTCTCTCTCTCTCTCTCTCTCTCTCTCTCTCCTCTCTCTCTCTCTCTCTCTCTCTCTCTCTCTCTCTCTCTCTCTCTCTCTCTGAGTTTATGCTTGTTTGGAAGTGGATTAAGCTTGCTTGAATAAGTGCTACACTTGTGGAAGAGGTAGAGTTGGGTGATCTTGTCTCTTATGTGTGTGGAGGCAAGTAGAATTATTCAAAATTTGGGTGTGAGTTTGCATTGAAACATCAAAGTTAATCCTTTAGTTATTCATGATTTTACTTGATTGTTCTTTCTCTCACCATGCCCACATTAGGTGGATTACATATGGTGTTATATTCTTAGATTGCAATTGGAAATTGAATCTAAAATAGAAGCATTTCAATTAATTTTACATTATGTAATTTTAATTTTGGAAATTCCATTTTTGAGCCATTATGCTGGCAAAATTTATCCAATTCCTTATGTGATGCAAAAAAATGAAGTATTATAAACATTAGGGTCATAAGGGTATAATTGGATTTGATAAATTATGAGTTTTTCTTTTTAGAAAAATCTCATGCTTCATCAAAGGTGAAATGTGATTTATGTCTTGTGTGTGAAGCATGAATTTATGAAATTTGAAATATAGGACATGTGGTTTGTTTATATTTTGTGGGATGAAGAGTCTCATGTTGTATAGGAGTTTTCTAATCTGTTTGGATGTGAGTATCACAAACTTTGACCTTGTTTTATGTGCCTTGACTTTTTATGCTAACTTTTAGACTTAGGATTGGTTACTAATGTTGGGACTAGAATGGACCCATGTCCACCCTTAAGATTTGGGGATGGACCAATAGAAAGTGTTGAATGGGGTAATGTTATTAAGATAAAATGAATGGGTAAATACATATTAAAACTACTTAATCAATATTTAAAACACCTTGTATTGAAGGCCTATATGGAATCGTACAAGAGGATATTGTAACCATGACTTGCAATGAAGGCTTATAGGGAATTGTGTAATACTAGTTGTTAGAATGCACAACACAACTGAGAGGGGGGGGGGGTGAATCGGTTGTATGTTAAAATTTAAACCCTCAAAGCAATTTCAATCATCAACCACTTATAATGCATTAGCAGAATGTAAACATATGAAACATCAATACAAACACACCCAAACACATAAGAACACCGGATTTACGTGGAAAGAAGTGAAAGTGGACCATGTCAAGGGATAACCAGGACTCAAATTTGTATCACCAAGCTTCTCATCACATCTACAATCCATGAGGCACCTCCGCAAATAGCGCCAACAAGCTAGGTGAGCCAAACCTGAGCTAACATCCACGTTAATGCTTCTCCAAGTCCAAACACATTGTGTGGACCACAGAGAGACACTTCACAACATCCACACACCTTTCCACAACATTCAACATCATCAGAAACATCTACAACACTGTCGCAACCATCTGACACAAAGAATATCTTCATTAAGCACATCAGGATCCACTACCACTAAACACCACATAAGAACTGATCTTGTGGAGAAACCCAACACATGAAACTTCAAGGAAAGGTGGATATAGATTGTAGAGCACATCCCAGATCCGTAAGACATGAAACCTTAATGCAGAGAAATGCAGAGCAATCTCATTTCTCCCAGACAGTCTTCTACACAGGAAAACACACTATCAAACACATCTACTACCACACGATCTAGAGCCTCAGATTCTGGATATGACACCTCTTAATACCTCTAATCAACACTTCCAAACTGCACAAACATATCTTCAACTAGGAAGAAATGTGGAGCACAACATTGAGCACATCTCTGTCATAGTGCACACCTTATTCAAATTTTCTCAAAAGCACTTGGAAACCAAGTGAACTACCTGCTAGATGTTGACATCAATGACAACACTAGCAAGTTTCCAACAATCTCCCCCTTTGTAACTGATGGCAACACCAACTTTCTAAAAAACCATCAAGACCTAAAGCAAACAATTAGCAGCTCAGTAGTACTCTTCCTAACTAGAACAACGCTTAGTCTTCACACATTTTAATCCCCCTAACTGGAGCAACTCTTACTCTTCTCACACTTTCCTACACAATGGTCTTTCAAACACCTTCATTCTCTCCCCCTTTAACATCAATAGAAAAAGGCCATACTTGCAACACCAGCAAGCACTTACTCTTTCTCTCCACTACTTTTACTTTTCTGCACTCTTCCCCTTAGGGTCATAAGATATGCTCTTTTTTACTACACCAATCACTACCTACTCCCCCCTAAGAGGTAGCCTCCAACATCAATCCAGGACTAAGAATGTACCTTGAAATGCTTCCTAGATAGATGCACATACTTATGCATCTTATTAAAAGGAGGGGCAATGACCCCTAACTTCTACCAAAGATACTCAAAAGTACATTTAGGAAGATCCTTTGTAAAGATATCTGAAATTTGGTCCTTAGTAGGCACATACTCCAATTTCACCTCATTCTCTACAACCTTCTCTCTTAGGAAGTGATACTGATTTGAAATATGCTTTGTCCTTGAATGCATTATCGGATTCTTTGAAATGTTGATAGCACTTGTATTATCACATAATATAGGAATAGGTTCAGTATATGACACTTTGATATCCTTCAATGTTTGCTTCATCCACAACACCTGTGTGCAACAAGATGTTGTAATGTACTTTGCCTCTGCAATAGATAATGACACCGAATCGTGTTTCTTACTTATCCATGAGACAAGTCTTCTTCCCAAAGAGAATGTACCACCACTTGTACTTATTCTATCATTTGTACATCCTATCCAATTTGCATCTGTATATGCACTCAGAGAGAAATCAGTATCCTTAGGATACCATAGGCCAAACTCTGGAGTGCCTTTCAAGTATCTGAATATCCTCATTATTGCTGAAACATGTGACTCTTTGGGATCAACTTGAAATCTAGCCACAAGGCAAATTGCATGCATGATATTCGATCTAGTAGCAATTAAGTATAACAGCCCACCAATCATTGATCTATACTTGCTCTGATTAGCCTTAGGAGATTCATCATCTTTGCTTAACTTACAACCAGTAGTCATGGGAGTACACACTGGTTTGGAGTCATCCATCCCAAACTTCTTCAACATTTCCTTGGCATACTTTGATTGTGAAATGAAAATACCTTTTTCTAATTGACTAATTTGTAATCCAAGGAAGAAATTCATTTCCCCACACATTGACATTTCAAATTCTTTTTGCATCTCTTCTGCAAACCTCTTGCAAATACCTTCATTACCTCCAAATATTATATCATCAACATACACTTCCACAATCAAGATTTTAATTTTCTTCAACTTTGAAATACAGATTGCTATCTATGGAGCCCTTTTTGAAACTTTGTTGTAACAGGTACTTATCCAACCTTGCATACCAAGCTCTAGGAGCCTGTTTGAGTCCATACAGGTCCTTCTTCAACTTGCAGGCCATATTTGGATCTTCTAATAACTGAAGCCCTTCTGGTTGCTTAATGTAAACTTCCTCTTCTAACTCTCCATTCAATAATGCAGATTTCACATCCATCTAATAGAATTTGAAGTCCTTATGAGTTGCCAAGGCCATGTACATTCTAATGGTCTCCAATCTTTCCACTGGAGCAAATGTTTCCTCATAATCTATTCCTTCCACTTGTGAGTAGCCTTTACACACAAGCCTATCCTTATTTTTGACTACTTCTCCATTCTCATTCAATTTGTTCTAGAAGACCCATTTAGTTCCTATCACATTTTTGTCTACTGGTCTTGGGACAACTTCCCAAGTCTGATTCTTCTCAATCTGCATCAGGTCGTCTTCCATAGCCTTCATCCAGTGCTCATCTTTGCATGCTTCAGTCACTGTTTTGGGTTCTATTGTAGATAGAAAACACAAATTTACCTGTTCATCTGCCATACCAATTTTCCTTCTTGTTAACACACCTTTGTTCTTATCTCCAATGATTTGATCTTCATAATGATTCTTCTACACATACTTGGCGGTCTTAGGAACCCTTTTCAGAGCATCTTCTTCATCAATTTGCATCTCTTTTTCCTTTTCTTGTTCACTTTCTTCCTTTTTACAAGGGGGCTCATAAGATTCATATTCTTGTATTAGTACTAAGCTTTGATGTGGATCCTCATCCACTTTGACATTTACACTTTCAACCAGCTTCTTTAGCCTCTTGTTGTAACACTTGTAAGCCTTGCTCTTTGTGGAATATCCAAGAAAGATTCCTTCATCTGATCTTGTATCAAACTTTCCCAAGTTTTCTTCATCTCTCCTAATGTAGCACTTGCTTCCAAATACTCTAAAGTTTTTGATAGTAGGAGTTCTTCCATACCACATTTCATATGGAGTCTTTTAATTGTTGACCCTTGCTTGCACTTTGTTTTGTATGTAGACTATAGTGTGAATAGCTTCTTTCTAATAGATATGTAGTAGATTTGCTTATTTCATCATTGTCCTTGTTGCTTCCTAAACTATCATGTTCTTTCTTTCCACAACCCCATTCTGTTGAGGAGTCCTAGGGGTTGACAAATGCCTCTTTATTTCATGATCTTCACAAAAGGAATTGAACTCATTTGAGGTGAACTCATCACCTCCATCAGACCTTAAGCACTTGATTTTCAAATCAATTTCATTTTCAACCATAATCTTGTTTGCCTTAAACTTATCTAGAGCTTCTAATTTTTCTTTGAGAAAAGTTACCCAAGTCATTCTAGAGAAATCATCAATCAACAACATGAAATACCTATCACCTTGAAAGCTTCCTACTCTTGTAGGTCTGCATAGATCTGTATGCACCAACTCCAGAGGTCCGATGGTAGAATAATCTTTGATCTTGAAATTCTTCCTTGTTTGCTTCCGAATTTGGCATTCCTTGCAGGTTGCATTGGTAAGCTTTGTAATCTTTGGTAGATCCCTCACAACTCGAGTAGAGTTGATCTTCTCTAGGCTGTCAAAATTGATGCGACATATTCTTCTGTGCCATAGATAAATTTCATTAATTTGAGTCATAAGGCACACACCATCAGCATCTTTGAGCTGATATATATTTCCTTGTGTCCTTGTTCCTAGAGCAATCAAAATTCCAGAGTCTTCTTTTCTAATTTCACAACCACCATCCTGAAACACAAGGTTATATCCTCTGCTACACATTTTTCCCTCAGTAGATTATGCCAGAGACCCTTGACATAAAGAACATCATTTGTATTATGCTTGCCATCAAGACTGATCCACAGATCTTAGTAGATGCATCATCACCAAACTTAGAAAAACCTCCATCAAACTTATCAAGCTTCACAAACTTATTCTTATCACCTGTCATATGATTTGAACACCCACTATCAATTAACCAGAGATTCTCCTCTCTTGCATGAAAACTAGTGACCAAAGCTCCTTCAATGTGGTGCCATGTTTCTGGAGTAATATCATTTATACATCTTCTAGGATTAGTAGAATCAGTTCCAACATTCAAAGACATGAACAAGCATTCATTTCCATCATCATCCGAATAGTCAGATTCATCATTAGATATGATGTTAGCTTCTTTAACATAATAACTTTTATTGAATGATTTACCTTTGTTCTCCTTGTATTTGTTATTAGAAATTTTGATTGGACATTTAGAAGCATAATGACCTATCTTTCCACAGTTAAAAAATTTGAAGGGTAACTTACCTCTGTATTTTCCAAAGTCCTTTTTCAATCTGCTCACAAAATTTTCTTCCACTTCATCAAAGTCATCTAAATTAGATTCAACATTCTTTACTGTCTTTCTAGCCTTAAAATCACTTTCTTTTCTTGAATCATCTTGATCAAATTCTCTTATCTCAAAAGTAGTTAGAGTACCAAACATTTGATCCCTAGAATACTTATCCAAATCTTGTGTTTCTTCAATAGCAGAAACTTTAGCACTATAAGATTTTGGAAGAGTTCTTAGTACCTTCTTTACCACTTCACTTTCCTCCAGATTCCCACCAAGACCATTGATGGAATTGACTTCATCCACTCTCTGCATGTAGCCTGTAATATTTTCACCCCCTGACCTCCTTAGGGTTTCAAACTTGGTCTTCAACACTTGCATCTTTACTTGCTTGACCTTGTAATCTCCTTCATAGGTACTTACCAGCTACTTCTAGATCTCATGACTAGTTTTGCAACCCATTACCTTCACCAGTTTTGAATTAGAAAGACTGTTCAGAAGAACACTCCTTGCCTTGCCATTGTTCTCATATTCTTTAATCTCATCTTCATCCTTTGGACCATAAGGAGGTATAAAATACTCTTTGTCAACTATCTTCCATATGCCATATCCTAGTGAGATAAGAAAGCTTTCCATCCTGGTTTTCCAAAAAGCAAAATTTGTTCCATCAAACACTGGGACCTCCATACCTTTCTTGTGCTCCATCTAGATCTACCCCAAGCAGTTAAGATTCTTCAGGGAACTTAGCTTTGATACCAATTGTTAGAATGCACAAGACAACTGAGAGGGGGGGGGGTGAATCAGTTGTATGTTAAACTTTAAACCCTCAAAGCAATTTCAATCATCAACCACTTATAATGCATTAGTAGAATGTAAACATATGAAACATCAATGCAAACACATAAGAACACCAGATTTACATGGAAAACCCTATAAGAGAAAAACCATGGTGAGGATTAGCTCACAATACATATGAATAACAACACCAAAAATCAATAGGCTCACTGCCCAGAAGAGAGAAGAAAGAAGAAATCTTCTACAAAGAGATTCACTATCTCAGAGTAACATGGAGGATCCACCACTACAACTTCTAACCGCAACCTTTGGCTCACTGCCTCCAACAAATTCAAGCACACTGAAATGTAGACACCTTCTACTCACTGCATTTCAGAGTCATAAGCATTTAAGTTCGCACAGCACTCACTACCCTTGATTCACATTCGCAACATCTTCTCTCCTTTGCTCCACACAACTTTATCTTTCATTTATACCATTCACAACCAAGACCTATCTCAATTAGGTCAGTCCTAATGAAGTGTGTGCATTACACACATGCAAAATTACTTAGGTCAGCACTAAACACTTCCACAGTAGAAAGAAGTGAAAGTGGACCATGTCAAGGGATAACCAGGACTCAAATTTGTATCACCAAGCTGCTCATCACATCTACAATCCACAAGGCACCTCTGTAAATAGCGCCAACAAGCTAGGTCGGCCAAACCTGAGCTAATAGCCACATTCACGCTTCTCCAAGTTCAAACACATCATGCAGACCACAAAGAGACACTCCATAACATCCACCCAACTTTCCACAACATTCAACATCATCAGAAACCTCTGCAACACTGCCGCAACCATCTAACACAAAGAATATCTTCATTAAGCACATCAGGATCCACTACCAGTAAACACCAACTCAAGAACTGATCTTGTAGAGCAACCCAACACAAGAAACATCAAGGAAAGGTGGATATAGATTGTAGAAGCACATCCTCAGATCCGCAGGACATGAAACCTTAATGCAGAGAAATGCAGAGAAATCTCATTTCTCCTAGACAGTCTTCTACATAGGCAAACATACTATCAAACACATCTACTACCACACGATCCAAAGCCTCAAATTCTGGATATGACACCTCTTAATACCTCTGATTAACACTTCCAAACCGTACAAACATATCTTCAACTAGGAAAAAATACGGAGCACAACACTAAGCACATCTCTGTCACACTGCACACATTCTTATTCAAATTTTCTCAAAAGCACTTGGAAACCAAGTGAACTACCTGCTAGAGGTTGACATCAATGACAACACTAGCAAGTTTCCAACACTAGTACTATAGATTTGACTTGCACTAAGGGCTAGTATGGAATCGTGCAAGATATTATTAATTCCATTACTTGCACTAAATGCATATATAGAATCATGCAAGATAATGATGACACTCTACATTCGATATTTAGTAGTTCCTTTCTCGCTTCTCTTTGGGTCATTGGTATCTGATATTTCCTTGTGACTTCTTTGCATGAGTGTGATGTTGTGCCAACTCATGGCTTATCTTGGTGGTTGTTGCCACATATTTTGTGTGTTATTAGTTGGAGGCCATAACCCTTGTATGCCATTGCATGTTTGATTGCAATGAGTATGTTTTTGACATGTGGTGCCATGATTATTTTGTACCATTCCCCACATTGTTTTGTATGTGTGTGTATGACTGCTTGATTGACTAACTCTCAATTTAGAGGGGTGATCCTAAGGGTTCCACATGGTTGGGTGGCACTATCCACCATTGGGGCTAGCTAGATCTACGACATGCTTGGCAGAGCATGCATAGTTCATTTTATTAACTATGACATGGTAGACCTTCTTGTACTATTTGTTGAGAAATGTGTAAATTAAGACTTTCATCACTCATTGACTCAACTTGTATTGGAGTCTTAATTGAACCTTGTAATCGATAGTAAACTATCCACATTTGGGATGGTGGCTTTATTTGTATTCTTTTAGTTATCATTATATGCTTGGTGTAGATATTGCATTTTGAAATGGAATCTCATGTTATGCTCATCTTGACATGTTGTATAGATGAGATTATTTTCCTTGATTTGATGATTATGATGTCAAGATGAATATTGTTATGATTATCTTAGAATTAAAATGCTTATGCTTTCCTTTTTTATTCTTGTGAAATGTGCCACTTTTGGGTGTTGTGAATTATGATTGGTGTTAGGATGACCACCCTAGGGCGAGTTGGGTTGTTTTGCATTTGTAATCTATCAAAGAATTGAGATCAATGTCATAAAACTCTAAGAAAGTTTTTTATTTTTGACTTGGAAAATCAGTTCTAGAAAATTGTCATCCAAGACAAAAGTGCAAGATTACAATGCAATTGTAGGACTATGGCACATGCGCATTGGGGTCCTTTGGAAATGCTAAAGTCTTTAGGGCATGTCAAAGTCCTTTTCTATGCTATCATCTTGATCCCTTTGGACAATGGGCACTTCCTAATTTTTTTTTAGAAAGTTTCTAAACAGAAGTTGTTCCCCTTGCTTTGCTTTGAATTACTATCATCTCATTTTGGAAAAATATATCAAAATTTGCAAGTTATTCACATCATCTTGTTGGCATGTGTGCCCTTGTGTGAAATTGACTAGTCAATAGTTTGATTAGTTGAGATCTCTTATCTTCCAATGGCCATACCTCTTGTGTAGGTATTCCTAAGTGTTAGATGTCATTTTTTGTCATCTAGGAATGTGTAGTGAGTGGATGCCACTCTCATCCTATTCCTTGTGTTCATGAGAGAATGAGATCATGGATTTGTGTTTGATCTTCATTGTGGAGGAAGCTCCATCCTCATATGGTCATCATGGTGTTTTGTCCCATGCTTGTGATGTCTTCTACTTGTGTGCTACACCCCTAATCCTACAGTGTATAGGGTTATGAGTAGTCAACTTGTGGCTACCTTAACTCTTATTTAAATTATAATAATTAATATAGTCTTATATAGGTAGTTTGGTCAACATGGTTGGAATCCATAGAATTAATATGGTATATATAGGATTTAGAGGTTAGTTATTATCGTCATATTGAGTATTGTGTTTTTATCGAAGAATATAGGAGGTATCCCCCTCAAAGTGGCATATTATTAAGTATTTGCAGAATATTTCCTATTATATTCTTCTATTGTGCAATTTGTTTCATTACAAGTGGTATTAGAACATGATCTTGGCACCATGAAGGCAAGAAACAAGGCGTGTTTTTTGATTTTGGAGTTCATTTTGGAAAGCGCATATCTCTCTCATTTTGGTGAATATTTTAAAGATTTTTGGAGGTTTTTTCAAGGACACTTTGAAGCTACTACAGTCTAGATTTGAGGTCAATTGGAACAAAATTAAGGGAGTTAATTGCAAAATTAGGGTTTACACCATTTTTGTTCCTAGGGTTGAAATTTAGATATCTTTTTCTTAATTTTTGGAGGGTTGAACAAGGGAGAATTGAGACACCTACAACTTTGATTTGGAGGAATTTGGATCCAATTTGAGGAAGTTATTGCAAAATTAGGGTTCCCACCAAATTTACTCTTAAGGATGCAAATTAATGAATTTATGAGAGATTTTTTTTGGAAAGTGAGATCTACGCTTTAGTCATAGTTATAGTAAAAATTTCAAATTAATTGGATTTGTTTTGTGTGATTTATTACAAAATTATTTTTCACCATCATGGTTGGGTCTGTCACAAGAGGCAAAAAGAATCCTAGCACACTTGGAAAATCTCCATACAAGGAGGATACAGAAAGTGGGGAAATTTATCCTAATGATATGAAGGATGAATTCATAAGGTTAAGGAATATATTTCATTAGTGAAGATGGAAATCAAGGAATTATCAAGGAACATATTCCTTGTTACAAATGAGATCTCAAAACTTGTTACAAATGAAGAATATGCAAGAAGTAGAAAAAGAAGAAAAAGAAGGAGAAGGAGAAGGAGAACAAGGAGAAGAAGATGGAGGAAGAAGAGAGAGAAGAAGAGGAAAAAGAAGTCAAACCAATAACATCTTGCCATGCATTGTCACTACTTGGAGAAATTCAAAAAGGATTGCCTTCTAAAGGAGATTCTAGTCAGGCCATTTAATCAATGCTAAGGTACCACCTTCATATCTTCATCAAAGGTACACAAAAAGGTTAGAGAAATGGAAGAAAAACATCAACACCAACAAGAGTTACCCTCTAGTCTAAAGGAGAGCAAGGAAAAGGTACAACAAAAAATGAAGAGGCAAATGGATCAATGCAAAATTCTTACACAAATAGTGCTACCTCAGCTAGATGTAAAGGGAAGACACATCTTGGAGCTGAAGTTAATTTTCTAGACACACAACGATGAAATTGAGGACATGGACAATCTCAAAGTACCTCATTAAATAGAAATATTTTCTAGTCAAAGTTACCACATGGGAAGATGAAGATTTTATGTAGAGCCTACCACAATTATTCATTGTCAAGGACAACACTTTTGTAAAGGTGGGGGGCATGCTACACCCCTAATCCTATAGTGTGTATATGGTTATGAGTAGTCAGCTTGTGGGTACCTTAACTCTTAATTAAGTTATACAATCATTAATATAGTCTTATATAGGTAGTTAGGTCATCTTGGGTGGCATCCATGGCATAAGTATGGTATATTGGAGGTAGAGGTTAGTTATTATCATCATATTAAATATTGTGTTCTTATCGAAGACTATTGGAGGTTTCCCCCTCGAAGTGGCATATTATTATCAAGTATTTGCAACATAGTTCCTATTATACTCTTCTATTGTGCAAGTTGTTCTATTACATTGTGCCACCATGCTTAGTGCATTGGTGATAGGTGTCCTATGTGATGTTTTTTGTCATGAAACCTTGATCATGTGAAAGTGTGCAATGTGACATGTGACATTTGCAACATAAAAAATTGTTCATCTCATTTCTCATCATTAATGTCTTGGCTAAAATCTTGGGGCATTACATTTGGTATCAGATCCCATTTTATAGCATTGGGAGATTTGGGTTGTCTCTATGTTTTCCCTTACATGCTTTGATGATTGTGTATTTTGGATTAATGTGTTTGTGCTAATCCATGCATCTTGCTTGTGAAGGGAAAATGCCCCCAAAGTACTGTCACGTTTGTCAAGGAGGTCCTGTATGAGAATATCCAAAGATATAGAGTGAAGAGACATTAGTAGTGAGGCATGTTTAGCCGAATGGATGTGTGGGTATACAATGGATAGTTGATTTACTATAGGAGCTGCTTTTGAGGTTTTCTCTTAGGCAAGAGGAAGCACAAATAGTTAATTCCCATCTATCTTAGGGGATTAGAGAGCCATTTTTGAGAAAAAGAGTGTTCCAAGAGTCCACTCCAGTCTAGGGTGTAGGGACAACTTAGACAAGTCACATGAGGGACCTCTTCATCTTCATCCACTGATGTTTAAGGGATTTATGGAGGGAATCGAGGTAGAGGCTTGGTTGGCCTTAGATCGATGCTTCATCATGCAACCTTATGATAGTAAGGCAAAGTCTTGCGTAGATATTATGCAACTTTGTGGCTATGCTTCTACTTCCTGGGACCAAGAGGAGCAAAAGTGAAATCTAGACATCTCCACTATCACATGGGAGACTTTCATACAGAGATTCTACACCCATTACCTTTCCAAGCACTTTAGGCAGCATTGTGTAGATGAGTTTCATGAGCTCAAGCAACTCAAGATGATAGTGGCTCAATGTGAGAATTGTTTCTTTGAGCTAAAGTGGCATGTAGTTCTCATTGAGGATGAGAAGTTGCTTGTGAACAAGTTTGTGAGAGGTTTGAACTCTCACGTTGTGGGAGCTATGCAGATGACCTCACCTGAGACCTTAGAGATTTTCATAGAGAAGGTAAAGTTGGTAGAAGAGAATGTGGCTAAGGGATAGGGAGGGTAGCATGGGACTTTTGAAAGTGTGCCTTATCAGTCAAGATCTAGGTATTAGGGATCTTAGCCCTGACCCAAGGGGAGTTCCAAGGCTCCTTACACACCCTCTAGGGATCCTTAGTAGTAGCAAAAGAGGTAGGAAACTCAACAGGGACCATAAGGTAGTCAATCCAGTGATGGTTCCTCTCACTTTGCAAGGTGGAGGCAAAAATTAGAGGGAGTTAGGTTCTCAATAGGCAACTAGAGGTGGTTAACTTGGCCCTAGTGACTTGAGTTTCCAAAAGTCAAGTAGGCCACAGTCTATGCAACCCAAGATCATTGGACCATGTTATACATGTGGATAGGAGGGTCATCTTTTTAGGTCTTGTCTGTAGGCAATAGTTGCAATTGGTGGATTGGAAGCCTTTAGTTTTGTGTAGTTGGTGGGAGATGTTGGCAGATCTCATTGAGTAATTTTAGCAATTTTGAAACAAAGAATAGGTTAGGAGACCTATAGACTTCCTTGGGTTTATCCATCATCTGCTTTGGTTGCATGTTCATCCTCCTTTGTGCATATAGTGAAAGGAGCTCCCTCACTAATGAACACTATTTCTCCCCACTAAACTTCCTTGCAAGATTTATTGCCCATTCCCTTTCTCCCCTCCTTGCTAACATGCGAACTAGGGCACACTTCAGCCTCAAACAAGTGATTTCCTTGTCCTTCACAACTTAAAAGGCTTCCTTCATCACACGTGACAATATAAGTCCAATCTTTAGCATCAATTTCTTGACCACTTTTTTTACTTCTTCTTCTCACTTAATTTTCTACCCCTTTTACAATCCTTTTCACATCACCCTTTCTCCAAGTATGACCAACCACTAACACAACTCATCAAAAGTGACCCAAGCCAAAAATCAAACAACACACAAACCAAAACCAGCACAATCAAAAGGGGAAAGAAACAAATAAAAAACCAACTACCACCAATAGAGCATCAAAATCAATAAGGAGAAGCTCTCATCAAGAAGATGACATTCACCTTTCCTCCACACCAATGTTCCTCCTCCAAAAATCTCGAATGGATAAAAAATTTGCACAAATTATGGGCCCACTTGTAAACTTTTGGATATTGATACCACCTTTATATCACCAACAATTATATGGGGATAAAAGAGACTTTTTTTTGGAAATAAGGATGGCAATGTGGTGGCATGTCATGACTGAAAAAGCAACACATTGACCCAGAATTGGAGGAATGCCATATGCGATTAGAGATATTATTATTTATGGGAACACCGATAGACATGAAAACGATTTTTTTCCTAAATCGGCACAAAATACTAGTGTATGGAATGGTATAAATTTATTCCAAAACAGTTTTTAATGAATCTGCATTGTTCCATACACGAGAGATTTGAGCCACTTTAGTTTTTGCCAATGAAAAATGTCAGTTTGTTTGGGGAATGAATCTATACAATTCCATACACGAGAGATTTGAGCTACTTTTGTTTTTACCCACAGAAAATATCAATTTGATGTGCAAAAATAATGCAATATGAGTGGACAAATTTCAAAGCTTGAAAAATTGGCAGTTAAAATTGAAACACCTAACACAATCACTTTCCATGTTTCCCCTCCCTTTATTTAGATGGATTAGCATAGTAATTAGATCAGCTCTCACAAATAGGATCAAGTTGTACTAGAAACATGTTCATGATACATTGAAATCTGCTTTTTCCCTTGACCTCTTGTACTGCATTAGAAAACATCATTTACTAGGATATACTCTTTTGAAAGAATCAGAAATTGACATTAGTTGTTTTTATCTTACCATCCTAACTGTTTGGGAAAGTTCATGTACAATGTCCCGATGAATGGGATTCTAGAATCTTTGTGGGTTATTATAAAGCAACATGGATACAATTCAATGAGAACTTACATTAAACAAGTCTGATACACAGAAAGATTGGTGATCAATATACTTGAATATTTATTAGTTACAATTTGGAGGTTTTAAACATTTAAAGAGTCCTGAAAGAGGTTTCTTGGGAGCAGGGATAGTCCTTATATCCACAAACCTGACTTCCCCAGGACTAAACAATAGTTCACTGTGCCTGCAATTAGGAAAATGGGAAAAGAGGTAAACAGGTGCATCTGTGGAGAGAGTAGAAAGCACTTTATAATGCAATTCAACCAATTTCATTACATCAACAATTTTACAGAACTTTTACCTCCGGAGATCCAGTCCAGTCAGACCTGCCTGAAGAATTGTCAAGTTGTCTGAATCAGGTGAGATGATGATCACATTCTGACTGGAATATTGTGTTTCCAATATGGACATGAGTTGTGTCACACGAACAAATACATCAGAAACACTTTCATTTGGGGTTCCATCTGTGAAAGGAGGTGGCCTAAAATTTGGAGAAATTAAATCTGCTGCATATATCTGTTCAATTTAAGCATAACATATCACTCAGTAACTGCTCGAAAAGAAGAAAACAAAAATAGAAAGATGTTCCATTCCAGCAAACCATCATATTGTTTTAGCTTATAAATAAAAGTTTATGTAAGCTGTAAGACAGTGATAACTTGAATAGAATTCCTAGAATGCTGGCTTTAGTGAACATATATCAAGATAGTAATTTAAAAGCTAATGAAGACAACTAGAGGATGAAACAGAGAATTTCTTGTCAGCACTTATCATTATTATTATGTAAGACAAGTCTGAAGAACATGAGATTGCTGTAATGACCCTGGCTGGAAATTTTATAAAATATGCAATTTTTGTTGTATTTTTTGATTTGTGCAAACTGAAATGAAACAAATATGGAATATAGAACAGAAAATGCCACTCCAATAAATGCTGATCAGCGTTTATTAGTAGCAGAAATAAATATGGAAAAACTCATACATCAAATATCATGGATATTGCGACAGATCTGACAATAGATAATGCTGATATAATGTGACAGCAAATGCACTAGCAGATATTCCGATATAACAGCAGAAAATTATGAAACCCTTACATATCCAAATGATATAACTGATATTGCAGCAATCTGGCACTTACAAAATACTGATATGAACCGTAAATGTATTTTATGACAGCAGCAATAAACCCTTACAAATATTATTCAGCAACTCGGATGGATTTATTTTATCTATTTCAATTTTCAGTGGGAATGGCCACTCACAAGTGTCGTACAACTGTACGGACTGCAGATCATACCAAGTGGTGGCAGCTAGGCAGAAATCAGCAATAAATGCTATGGCTAATAGAAAGGTGGTTGTGATGGCTAGAAAGGGAGGTGCGGCAGCCTTAAACAAACCCCAATGACCCTTTCAACTTGTACGGCAATCCTCCGAAATGGTACGACAACTTCAATAAGGGTACTAGCCTGGTACAGCAGCAATAAATAATGCTGAGCAACAGCAATTGGTACTAAAATCCTTCACAAACAGCAGATATTAATTTCCTTGAAAATATCGAATGATTTGCTTGCAAATATTCAATCGATCCAATCCTCCACAAATGTGATCCCCGGATGGAATCACCTCACATGGGTAAGAGGGTTTTTGTCCTCTGATCCAACAGTGGAAACCAAGAGGGTTTTCGTCCTCCAGATCTCCTACACCAAGCATTTTCGTCCTTGAGTGCTCAATCTCTGAGATAAGGAATTGATAACAATGACAATGGACGATTTGCTTTGAACAATTGACTTTCTTTTATAGGTTCCTTTTGGGCCTTAAATTTAAATTTCCTTTTCCCTCCTAAAATTCCCTCCAAGTTGTTTTTTTAAAAAAACACCTTTTAAATAAAATATTACATAAGGCCTTATGATGTCTCATTTAGATGACCACTTTATATAATTAATAATAATATTTAAGTTGTCATTTTTCAAAGTTATAAAGTTACTAGGACCAACTTAAAACATTATTATAAAACTATTTCCTTAATTAAATTATTTAGAAAAGGGGACATGACAATTGTTGATTCACATGTTGAGATTCATTACTATAGGGGAGATCACAGGGCTAAAAATCTTGTAAAAAATAAAAACTATTTGACCAGGAACAAGGTTAAAACTTGTTTCAAAATTCTTCAATATAAAATAGGAAAAAAACACAAATTAAAATGGTTTTCAGCTTATTCACATATCTACTTGAAGAGGGGTTGGAGGTGTGTGTGCTGAATCTTAGGACTATGAGAACTGACCTACAATTCTCAAAAAGCATGTGAACTTCCCAAATATCATAACAAGTAAAAAACATGCTTTTACAAACAGTTAAGCATTTAAATCATGTCTACAACACTAAACATAAATTCAATATGGTCTATTATGTGAAATCCATAAATGATTCAATATATAATATATTGTAGGAAAGAAGGATTCTATCTCTAGCAATAGTAGATGGATATTTATAATATCTAAGAGGTATGATCCTAGTCATGATCTATATCACTTATCTTTTGATATATGACCATATATTAGGTTAGAATATAAAGTTTATATATAAACCTACCTTATATCTATAGAGGAGAAAAGTGCATACTTTGCCCTTTCACCTCTATGTTTTGTGCCACTTTGCATAAATGTCTTTGATGTATGATTTTAGCACATAATTTGGCTCTTTTGAGTTCCTCACTGAAACCAAGCCTAAACCATTACTCTGATATGTAATATCTCTTGGTTCAAAACTTGCTTAACCTAGTTTCTATCAGTTCTCCATCCTAAATGGAACCACACCTATGATTTTGCCCCCTAGACCAAATCATAGGCACAGTTGCATCCCTAGTCTTCAAAATTCAAAATCTCACTTTCCAAGGTCAACGATCCATGTATCTAACCATTACCCATTAGTGTGGGAGCCAAAAAGTTTAAACTGCATGTCTAGGGTTGTGTATGTAAAGACATCATCCTAGGAACTTACACAGAAGGATGAGCACATTGTAGAGTATCGAAAGAAAACAAGAACATTTCTCCTCTCACAAGAATCGACATAAGTCGTCATCTACTAGCATTAAACATCAATCATTGCCACCATTTATATTAGCATTCACTACAACCCTTATCTCATTTTACTATTGCTAATTCAACATAGGGGCTTGACTCAAGGTTAAGGAAGTTTCACACTTCAACACTTGCATAGAAAGCTCCCAATGCTCTTTAGCACCACATTGTTTTCCTGGCACAAAATATAAATCAAACCATAGTTCGAAAACTCGGACTCGACAACCAAAAATTTTGACTTGGATTCGAGACTCAACGTAGACTTGGCAAAAACACTGCAAAAAAAACTCATAATTACACACAAAAAGAAATTAATGCATTTATAGAACACAAAAGTCTAATTTGACTATCAATTTATTATAATTCAAACATTAAATATATCATATGATCCTCAAACTCTCAAAATTTGAAATTTCATAGTTTCAAAGTCGAACAATACATTGTAATACAACAAAAGGATAAATAATAAATGTATAATAGCACTATAACTGTTTACATATGAAGATATGTAAAAAAAACCAAATACAATCTACATCCTCCTCTTTCCCCTCCTAGTGTAACTTAATTTTTCAAGCCTCAAACTAGAAGGTAAGTCAGCAATGATGAAAGATTGTTTTCTCAAAAGTATCTTCATTTTCCTCCATTGCATCCAATTTTGCTGCTTCTACTGTGAAATGGATGAATGAAGAACAAAAATGACAAAAAAACATGACAAAAAACTAAAATCATAATTGTTTTCTTTTAACCCGCTACTTGGAGAGTCCATAGGAGAGACTCGTGAGTCTGAGCCTAAGACTCAGTGAGTTTTTTAGGCATCTTGGCCAAGTACTCGACAAGACCCAGCTTGCGAGTCACATCAACTCAGTGTGGCGAGCAAATGGACTCACGAGTCTTGGCGAGTTAGCCGAGTACTTGGCGAGTCTTCAAACTATGCATCAAACAAACACTTTCTATAGGTATCAAGGATTTGTTTTTGCAGTGGACACTTTGATCGATAAAATCCAACCTACCACTACTGTGCACAGGTGAGAGATTACACATCACACACATTGCCACTATGCATCTGGCGAGAGGACAAGTCAATCCTACTCTTATGGCAATAATGAATGAAGCTGAGGAGGGACTGTCGGACTGTCCTCTTCCTAAGGGAGAAGGATGGGGGTTTGATGGTTGCTATTGATGTTTGACGTAGTGTTTCTGTCAGCTCTTGTAGCAAGTTGAGATTTGCGTTTCTGGTTTCTCAAATAATGTTTCTTTCTTGTCTAGTGCTTGTGCAAAAGCAATTTATGAGTTGACCTTGTATTTGAAAAATTATTGTTATGCAAACTCTTATTCTGTTTTGTTCTATTTCTCACAAGATTTGAGCTTGTTCTTGGACCTGGGATTGGTCTATAGCCTCATGGGCTGGTTGATTAGCCCTATTCACTCTCAAGATAGTTGCAATCCAAATCTCTCGAATTCTAGGACACATCGGTGTGAGATGCCTAGTGAGGAGTTACAAAAGGGATTCGTGGATGCGTTAGCCTTAAGAGATTTGACTCGTTTTATTGTTTTGGGTGTTTATTGAGCTCGTTTTATGTTTAAGCGTTGAATTTGATTTTCATGATGAGTTTGATGTTTGAGCATTGAATTTGATTTTCATGATGAGTTTCATTTTTGTGTGCCTTGTGTTGTAATTGAGGGCTTTTTTTTCCTCTTCTTTTGTTGTTTTTGTGTTTTGATGAGGTTTCTAAATGTGATTAAATCTATATGAATGTAGAAATTAAACTATTCTATGTTTTTGTATTTTCCCAATTTTAAATGTGATCTAATAACTATTTACAGAAAATGAACTTTTCCTATATGGATGCAATTTAAATGGTTTTTCCTACAAATGCAATGTGATTAATTGTTTTTGTGTTTTGCATTTTCTTGGTGAGATCTAATCTATGAGAAATAAATACAATGCAGCTAATTTGAATTTTAAATTACTAAAATCAAGAAACTTCTAATCTAACTAAGAAAATGCAAGAAAATGTTACTTTTCTTGGGAAAGAGAGATTTTCTAATTACTAAATAAATCAAAAGCTTTTTCCAAAAGAAATCAAACTAAACAATGGAACCTATAATAACAAAAGGTTTCAAGAAGTTTTTTTATGATGCTTATGTTGGCCTACATCCTCAAGAGGTTCAACTTTCGTCTTCTTCCTCTACAAGAATAGGGTCCTCTTCCTTGGTGACGGGGGGAAGGTAGGGATGCTTTGGATCTGAGTAAATTGGAAATTATTTGGAAGATAAGGGAAGTTTTAAAGCTTCAAAACAAAACATGAAAAGGCACACAGAGTCCTATATGAGCATAAGAATGTTGGTAGGGGTTGGAGGAGCAAAGATAGCCTGGGTCCTAAAGGATGATTCACAACCCTATCAAAGAGAAAGAGAATGAGAGCCTGTTGTAAGGAAATTCTTCAAAGAGTTTGTACTTTTTATGCAAGCTGCCGTACTATGATGTGAGGTCATTCAATACCAATCAGACTTCAATCTGATCTATTTCTGATTTATTTTGTGATATCAGCAGTCACAGGTTGGCAAAAATATTATTTATCAGTATTTCTGATTATTCCCATCAATTTTGTATTTCTGTGTTTTTATCAATATATATATCAACAATGGGAAATATGAAATTTTAACCAGAAATACAGTTCTATTTGCATTCTGATTTGTGTGAAATCATTGCAATCATTTGTTTGTGATATTTTGTTGAAATACACATATTTGATTGGAAAGGCACTTATATTCAGTTGTTTGTAATTGTTTGACAAAATGCCTATGTGAAATCTGCAAGTATTGTCATGGGTTTATGATTCAGAAATTTAGTCACGGATGTCCAAAGTGTTTGCAATCAAAATTACTTCATAATAGAATGCATGCAAAGTGTTTGACGAAATGCCAACACACTTAAAATCAGAAAATTTGTGAGTTTTGGTCAAAATCTGGGTAAGGGATTTTATAGTGGTATCAGAGCTAGTGGTCTTGCCAGCCTCTTGGTGTTTAATCCTTGTTGCAGTTTTCAATTGTTTTAAGCTATTGCATGTCAATATGGAAAGTGCTTTGACACAGAAAAAGATTGTAGTTGAAGCAAATCAAAACAGGTGTCCTCTTTCAAAACATTTCAATGGCTCATCCAAGTTTTTCCAGCCTAGATCTTTACAGAAATAAAAGGAAGTGGGGAACATGCTTTATGCATTAGGTAAGGATCTTGAGCTTTTACATTTGTCAAAAGATATTCTACTTAGCAAATTGATAGAAGTAGAGATTTGTTTATCCAAGGTTAACTAATCAGATTGTGAGATTTTGAAATGGGTCTTGAAACCATCAATGATTGCTTTGGTCCAACCCAAGCTTATGAGACATCCTCATGATGTGAGACTTGGAGTCAACTCTTGCCTTACTGAAGTGACAAGGATTGCAACCCCTATTGTTCCGTACAAAGATGACATAATGAGGGAGATATTTCAGTTGATTGTGGGAAGCTTTTAAGGTTTGGATGATATTAGAAATCCTTCCTTTGCTAAGAGGACAAAAATTCTAGAAATTTTTTCAAAGGTTGAATTCGGTATGGTGATGCTTGACCTTAAATGTGATGAACTAATTCTCAAAATGTTTCATTGTTTCTTTGCTACCATCAAAAAATATCATGCAGAAAATATTACAACAACAATGCAGCCCATTAGGACTTTGATTATTAATGAGGGTGATGATGTGCCCCAGTCACTTTTATCTATCTTATTAGCTAACTTGAGGAAGATTGATCAAGAATCTTTATCAGCTGTACAGGTTTTAGCTGAAATGGTGACTAATCAGTGTGAAGAAAAATTCTCCTTAACAAATGAGGATGAGGAAGAATGTGATAGTGAGGCATGAGGAAGAAGAAGAGTTCATGGCAGAGATTTTTGAAGAAGAAAATGTCTTATCTCAAGAGGTATGTATGACAGAGCTCCTAAATGACTTCAAAAAAGCACAAGCAACTATAGATGACGGGATTGTGTTTGATGGAAATTTCAAAACAGAAACCTTGGTTGCAAATTCAAATCAATCCAATGAAGTTTTTGAGACTAATAGCTCCTTTGATGACACTAGTGGAATGAATGCAAATGATAAAAATTCTAAAGTCACTAATTTCAAATTAACAATGTTGTTGAGCACTCAGGTAAAACTAGTGAGGCTTTTTCAGAAAAAGAGCAAGATGAAGTTAAGTATGTTGAAGTTTTCAAATCAGCATATAGTGATGAATTCATACATTACTTCACTAATGGCAGTTCTGATGTTGAGAGGGATATTACCAAGGACAAATGTGTACCAAATTCATTTCCATACATAACCCATGGAGAAGAGTGTTCCTAATAGTTCTAGTTTGTGTGATTTAGATCATTTTGAAACGGATTTGTTGAAGGAATCAGCCATTCATGAGGAACACAATGAGCCTACATTTTCATATCAAAGCCAACAATTCATAAGACCATGGAATCCAGGTGTTTTGACTCTGAAATGCAATGAAGGGAAAGTAAATGATGATTCTATGTTAGAGCATAGTGTTGTCCTACCTTCATATCATAAAATAAGCAAAGAGAATGTTAGAGAGGTTGCTGATTTTGATAATCATGACTTTGAAGACAAATCGGAAAATTTGTTGTGTGGAGCTGATTTTGATTAGAGGCTTAGAGAATTAAAATTGTTGGTCACTGAAGAAAAGGTTGTGCAAGCCTTAATTCATTTTGATAGCACACACAAATACATTGAAGAGCTCATTTGGAAAGCCCAAGTTGAGAAGAGACAGAAAGGGATTGAAGGAGGATCCACTCTTGCCAATTTGCAAATAGTCAAAGATGCTTTGGAAACAATGAAATTTGATTACCTCCACTTACTTTCAGATAGGGATCATACCACCAAGTTTGTAGAAGAGACCCTTGATGCATTGAAAGGAAAAGAGGAAGAAGTTGATAAGCTCACCTTTGAGCTTAAGTCAACTAAGGATTCATTAGAGAGTACCCAAATGGCACTTCTAGAAGCGGAAAATCAGTTTGATGTTGCAGAACAATTTAGGGAGCAAGAAAATGAGGAAAGAGCTAAAGAAATCAAGCAGGTGATTGATGAGCTTGATAGGCTCCAAGAAAATTTTGATTTAGAACAGTTTCCTAAGTTTGTAGGTATGGAGTTGGATCAACAAGAAGATTGGTTTAAACAAGAGGATGGAAATAACTTCCAATCTTTTGATAACCCACTCTTTGATATGGATGCAAAATTGACAATTGATAATCCACTTTTTGAGTTGAATGATGAGACATCTACATGTTTTAGCTCCTTAGTTTGTGATGATACAAGAGTAGCGCAACATAGGCATGATGAGGTTACTACATTGTTGAGTATGTATGCAAGAGATCATCAACAAGGATTGTTAGAGGATAATGATGATGGAAAGAATGTTACATGGAAGGTTATGGATCAAAATTTCAATCTTAATGTTGTTCCCATTTCAATCAACCATCATATGATTCCATTTGCATACTTACAAGTGGATTGGAGGGAAATTTTAGTCAAGGATTGGAGCATGTTTCAATTGATGTCTTTGGTGAAGGAATTTTCAGCCTTGACAAAGGTATTTTTAGTCATCAGATTACCCGTGATTCTTGTTACTACTAAAAGATTTCAGTCATGTAGTTGCTGCCCCATTTTCATATTGTTAAAATCAGATTATCAGATGTTAATTTCAGACATAAGCTTGTGGACATGAAGTCTTTGAAGAGTGTTGACAGAAGATTTTAGCTGAAAGGAACTAATATTTCAGCTAACATAGCTTCATTTGGTTTGGAAAACCAAGTGATTCATGGCTGCTCAATGTTGTTTTCAGCTTGCATACAAGCTGATTTGTGTCTTATTACGGAAGGAATAGTTCACAACCTAGTTTATGAAGATCCTCTTGTGAAGGTATGTGTTGAGGAATTATCTAATTTGCTTTTGGGACTAACTTGGGACAACGGATTTCCACACGGTTTTTATACACAAGTTCCAAAAGTGATAACAGAAAGTATCAACACAAACTTTCCAAATTTTCTTGAAGTGGAGCAGCGAAAACATGGTAGAAGTAAGCAGTATGATAGAGAGTTTGCAAGGTTCACGCAAAGAATTATTGTACTTCTGGAAAGAAGAGTTAAGGAGGTTTACTTTGAAGGAACAATGCATCATAGTACTTCAAGCCGAATAATTCACAAACCTCCCAAAATGATTTGGGATCCAGGTATACTATTGCCGATCATGCAGGATTAATCTGTCGGTTGAGATGCATTGCTTGAAGGAAAGCAATCTTTGAGTGGGGAGGACTTATAATGTCCCTTTTTATAAGTCGCTCCAACATCTTTGGAAGCTCTAAAATTCTTGGAGAGTGTCATCTTTTTCGGAATGGAGTTTAGATAGTGGCATTGTGTTCGGGGGATTGAGATGAGTCTATTGGTTCTTTCTGAGAGCTGTTTCAACATTTCAGCTACTTTTCCGCAATTTTGGACAGAATTGCGGAAGATGATTAAAATATTAAATAATTAGTATTTTAGTTGTCAAAAAGTGAATTTAAGGACAACTTATATTAATTATTTATAAAAGTGATTATTTAAGTGACTTTAAGGCTAAAAAAAATTATAAAATAAAGTCACTTATTTGGTGTTGAAGGCTTATTATTAAAAGTGAATTTTAAAATATTTCTTCTGGAATGTTTTCCTAGGGTTATAAAAGGAGGTTGAGGGGAAAAGGAAAAGTATTCTGAATATTTCATTTCTTGGTATTGAAACCCCAGTTGTGGAGCTTGAGCAGATTTGTTCAACAACAGCCTAGTACAGAAACCCTAAGGCGAAGATTGGTTTTGATGGTGAAAGATCCTCCCTAGACAATATAGTGTGGTTCATCCAGAATCATAGTTTGTGCAAATTGTTACAAGTTTGAAGGTTTTGTGCGGAAGGATATATCTTTTTATGTAGGTTTCGGGTATTTGCTTCCTGGAAGGGTTTATTGCCAAAATTGTGAGATTTGCAAGTAAATACAATTTTGGAGATTTTAGCTAGTGTTGTGTGTGAGACTGAAATACATATTAGAAAATCATTGTGTTGTGTGTGCAAGTGAAAATACATAATAGATAGCCCGCCCATACAAAATATCAAAAATTATTTGGTGGTTGAGATAGCCCAGCCATACCATCTTTTGGAGCCCCATTACTCCCAAGTGTTGTCGTACATCAAGAATTTCTTTTTAGGAGGTGGTTCCTTGTAAGAGGCTTAAAAAGCCTTGTTAGAAGCTTATGTAGCCTTTCCAAAAGGAAGCGCATCCTTTGGGAGGCTTCCGTACACTCTTCAAAGGAGTTTGTACCTCTTATGCAAGTTGTCGTACTATGATGTGAGGTCATTCAATACCAATCAGACTTCAATCTGATCTATTTCTGATTTATTTTGTGGTATCAGCAGTCACAGGTCGGCAAAAATATTATTTATCAGTATTTCTGATTATTCCCATCAATTTTGTATTTCTGGGTTTTTATATATATATATATATATATATATATATATATCAGCTATGGGAAATATGAAATTTTAACCAGAAATACAGCGATATTTGCATTCTGATTTGTGTGAAATCATTGCAGTAATTGTTTGACAAAATGCCTATGTGAAATCTGCAAGTATTTTCATGGGTTTATCATTCAGAAATTTAGTCTTGGATGCCCAAAGTGTTTGCAATCAGAATTACTTCATAATAGAATGCGGAGTGTGACGAAATGCCAGCACACTTAAAATCAGAAAATGTGAGTTTTGGTCAAAATCTGGGTAAGGGATTTTATAGACAAAGTGCCATATGATGGTATAATCATATTCTTCCTTTCTTTATGACAATTAGTATATTTAAACACTCCTCTCATTGTATATCTACACTATAGATCTGGCAGTCAAAAAATATTTTTGTCATCAACATTTAAGATATCAAACTCAACAATTAATGTTAGGACTGTGAATTTAACAATAAGCATATCGTACCTTCTTGCAAAGAAGAGGCCTTACCTAAAGAGGATATATTTTTCCTCTACATCATATTTCTCGTTTCTATATAGATTATTTTCTTAGTCAAAATATAAAAATTTCATTTCCAGAAGTTATCACCATGATATCCATTACAAAGTTTGTTCAAAGTTTTTAGTTCTTAGAGTCTTACTTCATTTATATCCTCCAAGCTTCTTCCTTCATATTCTCCCAAGCCACGTGCATCCAAGAAGCTGTATTCTGGGACAATATGACTGCAAGAAAACTTGGCAAGATGAGACACCAATACAAGAAACGATCACCATTTTGACATAGCCAAATGCATGCTTCTAAAAAACAATAAGAAAAAATGTTATGGACAACAAGACATTCTACAATAGATTTTTTGCTTTCAAGAATGAAGAACCACAATCAAATAATTCCTTCTATTAGAGATTTTACTGAACTAAAAATACTGTCCTTAGAAGTTGAAGTTACAATTATTCACAAATTGAAATAAGTTGACATTTCCTTCTAATTATTTGGGTTTAAGTGTTGTCTCTAACAAACCATTTAATGGCAAGTTTCATCCCTAAAATGTTGTCACAAGCATGCTTTGAATATATTTTTGCAAAATGTAGAACTCAAACAACAAATCATGAGATATTAGGTTTTAATGATAAGACACCAAAAAATATGAAGACTTGAATCATAATACAACTGATTCACCATGTTAGCGTTTTATTTCACACCTTTCAGTGCAAACGTAAAATGGACAGATGTGCAGTAAAACTGCTCTTCAAATTACAAGGGGAAGCTCCCTGTAAAATAAACCTAATCTAAAACTATACAAAATTTAAGTGTTTTCAGGGGTATTTCTCATTAATGTTGAATAAAACATGAAATTTGCAATCTTTTTTGGTTTTGCGATGTGCGAAAGACAGAGATGCACTTTCAACAGCGAAGTAAGGATTTTATACTTTTTTGACTGGAATCATAACCTAGACTACACACTTGCACTGTTCGACTAAATTCAGAGGCTGAGCAGGGCAAGTACCACGGATTGGATTGGACAAATTGAATAAATAACATAAGAACATATAATCACAAATGTTATGATTAAATCATATAGGACAGTACAAAGACACAACTTATACCTTCAACTTCGTTGTGACACAAAGTTCACAGGTTCGTTGAAGTGACTTAACTTCAGCATAGACAACAACACATTGCAATAACATCCATTAGCAAAAACGGGTATAATAAATGTTCTTGAACGAGACACAAAAATCATAATTCGAAGACCAAGTAACTAACAACTCCAACATAATAAAGGCATGAGAATTGCCATTTTCATTTATGTTCACTCATGATACAACTGATTTCTCTCTAACTCTAATATTGAATACTGAATAATGAATTGCTAAAAAGTTAACTCTTAAAAAGCTCTAAAAAAACTAACTAATAATGAATCCCCCTCTCTATGTGCAAAAAACACTTATTTATATTGTTTTACAAGATTGCATGAAGAATAAATTAAAATAATAACTGAACTCCTAATTCTAGCTAACTGGTGTTTGCATGACATGTGCAAACTTATTACAATTGATTTGCTCCACTAAGACTAAAATTGAAATCATGCAACTATCTGCTCAACTGATGATCAATTTTGTTGTAAACTTGACTTCGCGTTCACATCCTTCGCATGGCGATCGGACAGAAATTAACTTCCAGTGTCAAAGTCATTAAAAGGTCACCTTATTTTGCATGAAGGAATGCCTCCTTGTTGACTGAAGTGATCTTGTTGTCTCTGTTTCTGATAGCGCACCTCTTAGATCACAAGCACTCCACCTTAAATAGGCGCACTTCCCTGTCTTAGGCATGCTTATCCTCCACTGGACACACCTTTTATTTCCTATGTACGCTTCTGTATGTTGGATATGCTTCTCACATCCCAAGTGTGCCTTTGTCATTATGGATGCATCTTAATTACTTTAGGTGCGTTTTTTATCCTTTCAACATGTTTGATATCTCCTTTTTTCTAACTTGTGACTTTGATGGATTTCATTGTTTGCAATGTGCACTGAATGTTTTCCTTGTTTGAGCACATTTCTCCAGCTAGGCGTTGAATCTACTTTAAAGCACGCTAATCTTTTTTGAAGGCACCTTTGCATATGATTAGGCACGTGGAATGGCTTGGTAAGGCATTTTACTCTTCATAGAAGCATGTGGGAATTTTTCAAGCACTATTTTTCTTTTTGATAAAGCGCCTTCTTATAACATTCAATTCTCCTTATGCTGATTTGGAATGGTTCTAATGAGCTGTTCTTTGCCTTGTGTGAGAAATTCTTCAAGCACTTTGATTGATATCCTTCTCCACTTTTGCTGCAAGCGTGTTTTTTCTTGGCTTGGGCGCCTAATACTTTGATGTTGGTGGACTTCCCTTTGACTGGTGTGGAGAAAATTGCAGAAGGCATTTTGGCCTTTGTACAAGCATTGAGAGTCTGAAGATAGATGCGCATTTTCTCCTTTGATGGCATTTGATTTTACTATCTCTGATTTGGATGTGTTAAATCTGATGATGGGCGTGGGAGACGAGTTTTAATCAAACACCTTCTTTAATAAATGACTCCTCTTCATGATGTGAAGTGCCTAGTCTTTGAAAGAGCGTTGAAGATTCTTTGAGGGCGCCTTTGACTGGAATAGGAGAGGTGCTTCCTGGAGTTTATCATTTTGAACAGGCGTGTCTTCATGTTGAATGGTGCATTTGAAGTGCTTGAAGGCATGTGCAGAATGGAGCTGGAGACATCCAAACACAAATTTCTATTCACTAGGCGTGTGAGTTTCTTCCATTGGCGATTTACCCTTCTTCTGGCACGATTTATCTTGGTTGAATCTGGCGCTTTCTCTCCTCCACAGGCGCATACTATCCGAAGGGGGCGCTTCATCTTTCAATAGACGTGATTTTCCTTGAATGAGGTGCTAACCTTCTCCTCTTGGCGCGTCTTTCTTGTCACCTGCGCGCTTTTCCCCTATACAAGGCATGAGATTTCTCCATTTGGAGCACTTTTTTTCTGTGTGAGCTCTTGAATGAGGGCGTTGATTTGTTTTGGATGTGCGTTCATTTTAATTTGAAGCGCTTTGTATATATTATTTTACAACTTTTGATTTTTGCCTTATTTTACCATTCCTTTGGTAAGGCGCGCTCCCTTAATATGGAATGCACTTTTTGTAAAGGCACTTCTTTATTTTTAATTTTTCTCCTTTTGTATTATCATTTTAAATAATAATTATTAATATATTAATAATAATTATTAATAAAAACAATAATTTTGTGGTCTCCATAGGTTCCAATACAACAAAGTGAAGGAGGTGCTCTGAGGTTGATTGGGAAGACGAAGAGTCTCCTGCCTTTGTCAACCTTGGAGCTGAGATTCCTTCTCGAATTGAACATGATTAGTGCCCTTCGACACATCTGAGTTGTTCCTCATTGTCTTCTTGGTTGATTTCGGATGTGATTGTATGGGTTTTTGTCTGAATTGTAGTGTGTGGAAAGTCTGGTTTGTTGTTTTTGGTATTCCTAAGTCTTGTTGTGATTTGAACTTGTTAATTTTGTTTTTAAACTTTTGAATTGAATTCTCCCGCCCTGCCTTCAGGCATTAAATGGACGGCGACCCGGGAGCTAGGACTGGTCTGGGAGTTAATACAGAAGCATGCAAGGGTTTAATGGAGGAGCGGTTGGAAAGTATGGAAGAGGACACCAACTCTGATGATAATGTTAGTGAACACAACAAGAAATCTTACAGAGACATTTTGGGAGGTGAGGAAAGGGTCGAGGCCTCGGCTCATGCAGAATTTGAAGTGTCTGGTGCAGAGAATGGAGAACTCGACGAGCAATGTGGGGACGTCGAAGGTGTGCTAGCCCATGGAGGTGATAAAGGTAAGGTTCCCCCTCTTGTCCCGAATGTTCTCATGGTAGAACCAAATAAGGATATGTGTCTAGCTATTGAACATGAAGAGAATAGACTCAGGAATATTGCTATTTTCTTAGCAGCAGTTAATTGTGATGCCCTTCCATCAAGAAAATTTTTTAATGATTGGATTTTCAATGTCTAGGGTAGGAAATTGGGGTTTTATGTCACATTTTGTCGGATGGTTCAAAAAGGATTGTTTATTATTTTCTTCAAAAACCATGGGATGCAGAAGCATGCCCTAGAAAAGCAATTCTGGAATGTGGGTATTTAAACCAGTTCCCTGGTCCCCTGAGTTGTTGAATGATGATATCATGATGACTACCACTCCTCGGTGGATGATTTTGAAGAATTTGTCGCCTCAGTTGTGGGCATTTATCCCCCAATTGCTCTTACCATTGGGGAAAGTCCTCCAAATTGAAGATACCAAATCTCCTCTTCCCCATTTGGATGCTAGGGTTCTTGTTTCCCTTTCCCCTGGTATTGATATCCCGGAGAAAATTGGTATTAACTTGGGTAAAGAAATATTTTTTTGCAATATTGTGGTGTTAGGGGGCCTTAATGCCTATTTCCTTTGTAAGGAAGGACATCAAAAAAGAAACTTCCCTAAAATCAATAAGAGATCTAATAATCTCAAACCTGAATTCAAGGAGAGAGAAAAATATAAAAATAGTCAAGATACTGACAATGTGAATGAGCAGGTCCCTCCAAATAATAATAATTTGGATGAGTCTAAAAACACTAATGATATTGAAACCCCTATTGGTGATCCTCAAGAAGTTGACAAATCCCAAAACATGAATGAAGCTGTGAATGATATTGCTGCTAATCTTGAGTAAATGAAAAAAAAGATTGCTAACATGAGGAATATTAATATGGAAAAGGATAAAGAAGATCAAAATCTTGCCATTGATAATATTGAACCCATTCTGAAACATAAAGAAAATGATCAGGAAATTGTATTGAAAAAGATCAAAGAAAACATTTTAAAAGAGAAATATAAAAAGAATGTGACTTTGCAGCCCTCAAAAAGCACTGAAACATTAGAATCAGGTGGGGGGACAGAGACTTGGTAAGAACTAATTCTAAAAGAGAGAAAAAATGAAAAAAGATAAAAGTGTAAGCAGAGTAGGGGATTCTTCTCCCCTGTCAATTAATAATGAAGGAATGGACATTGATGACCTTTTGAACAAAATTGAACACAAGGAAAAGAGGAAACATGTAAGAAGAGATGATAGTGGATAAAAGAATAAGGGGAAAGAGGATAAAATCCCCTCATGCTTTGACAGACTTTACAAGAATTAGAGGAACCCTGATAACCCCCCTGATATAAATGAGTCTTAAAGGGGTAAGTTAAAATATTAGGGGACTGGAGTCCCCTGATAGAAAATATGCCATCAGAAATTTTTTTAGTAAAATGAAGAGCCTTGATTTCATTTTCTTCCAAGAGGTTAAGGCAGTTGGCTTTGTGCTTGAAACCAGTCTGAACTTTATATGGAAAGATGCCACTCAATTTGTTAGTCATCATGATAAGGGCAGGGGTGGTGTAGCTATTTTTCTTAGCAATAAGTGGGCTAGCCATGTTATTGACAATGGATGTTCTGATTGTAATATAGGGGTCTAGTTGATTCTTGAAAAAGATAACATGAGATTTGGAATTTGTGTTGTCTATGCAGCTAATGACTACAGAGAAAGAATCAAATTTTGGCAATGGATGGAAACATTACCTAGGATCCCCTAGATTGTTGGGGGGACTTTAACATGATTGAACAGATGGAGGATAAAATTGGTGGAATTGATATGAACAGGAAAGGTAATGAATTCTTCTTTTGGACTAGAATGAAAAAAAAGCTTAAGCTTTTTGACCCTATGGGAAAAATGAAAAAAGAGAAGGATATATGGTATACCTAGGGCAATTTTCAAAAGAGTGAAAAAAGAATTTATTGCAGATTAGACAGGATATATGTCAATGAGGAGTTTTTCAGTTTTGACAAGAAAGAGAACCCTAATATGGTAAAAGTTCATTAATACACAATATCCAATCACTATCCTATTGAAGCTCAAATTGTCATTCATAAACATGATGATAATAAAGTTAGAAGGGATAGCTTGTACAAGTTAAATACTGAGCTTTAAAAACATAGTGACTGTAATGAAGGAATCTTTACATTGAAAGAGATTAATAGGATCCTTTTGCAAAAGCTCACATGTATTGATAGATGGAATTGTAATACTAACAGTTGGAAAGTACTGTTTCAGACTATTGGAAAGAAATGGGCTCTAAGAATAAGGAAAGCTGAGAATGATCTCCAAGAAAAGCTTTATCAAGATGAAAAGCTTCTTCAAGGGAATCCTGCTAATGTCTCTCTTGCTGATAAATTGGCATAAGGAGCAACATGATTCAAGAGCTGGTGAGGGCGCAAGAACCAAGCAGGAAGCTACAGTGAGAAGTTTAACTATCAGGTTCCCATTCTCTTCTATTATATTCTGCTATCATTTATATATGTTGTTATTGAAACGAGCCGAAGTCTGAGTGTTCATTTGCTAATGTAATATGATTAATAATCAATCTGGAGTATAAACGAAAGTCTTGTTTTATGCCATATTCTCCATTCAAAACAAATTATAGCTGATGTCTTCTTTTCACACGGTGATTTATGTGTTAACCGACTACTGATATCAGTGGAAATCACCACCATTATGCAATGTCTATAACGTCAAATCAAGGTCTGAAAGGCTGTATTATCTGTGTAACAAGTCTTTAATTATTGAGCATTGTTTTAAACGTTTATACGAGCCATATTCGATTATCTGCGAGTAAAGATTTCAAGTCATGATGTTTATAGAAAAGAGAAACCTATGTCGTTCCTGTGTTTGGGATGCCATCAAATATCTTGTTTAGGCTTCGTTTCGAACTGTATATTATTGTATTACAACAAGATTGGAGTCTTGTGCGACATTTTAGAGCAAACTGATAATATGGTAAGACTATAATGTTATTGCATTAAGAGGTTTAGGCCATAAATTCATTCTGTTATCATTAGTTTATAGTGCCTTAAAAACTCAATGTAAATAAGATATCTTATCTTGCTAGATAACTCAACATAAACCGCTACCTATGAGAATAAATGTACTTCGTAATCTCAGTAGATAGAATTATATTATGTCGAAAAGAGAGTTTCGAAAACGACTTCTTGTTAAATCCATTAGGATAAGAATAAAGTAAAGATATTTTCAAACAGATTATAGACTCTTAGGAGCAAAAAGGGATATGTCTATTAGAAGCTTATTTAATTCTTATACTTGGAACCATATAAAGAATGAATTTAGTTTTACCAATGATTACCTTAAAAGTCAATCTTAAAGATTGTTATAGCCAACCCCTCCATAATTTTACTTGTCATACAAAACACCAGATCTTATGAAAATTAAATGAGGATCAATAGCTTGAATAGATGGACTTGAGAAACATATGAATTCAGAATCAACCTAGTTTAGGGTTCTTGACCCGAGATGTTTATGTTAAATCATAGGATATAGTCTTATTAGTCTCATGTCAATGGTTGTATTAAACCTTGAAATCGAGAATAGTAGATGTCAATTGAAGACCAAGCTTGATAATATAATGTTTTTTCTCAATGAAAAGAAAATGCATTTGATGAATAAACCCTAATAGGCTAAGAGGGGAAAAGTTTCATTCCGAATTGAATTACAAATCTTGATTTCATGTCTTGGCATGGAAGCTTTAAGGACTCGTTATGGTTATTACAAAAACCTAGAGTCTTGATAACTATATTAAGGGCCCATACTTCCAAGGAAAGGACTGATTAAGTCTTAAGACTAATTCGGGAGACATAATTGTCTACTCCCATGTTGTTAAGTTTGAAATGATTAACCAACTCAAGGGTATAGGGATGGAAAATTAAAGATCTTAATGTATAATCATATGAACTTATTTTAGTATTGATTGACTTAAAGACAAAACTTAACCCGGTGTTGGGTATTTCTGTTAAGATTTATATCAAGTTGAGTAGGTTGGGAGATTCGAGACTCAACCCCACTTGATTATTGTATTCAAGATTGTTGATAAGGTTTATTGACATATTTTCTAAGGATATATATATGCATAGGCATTCGTATTCAGTAATAATTGAAAGTCAATAGACTTAGAAGACCAGTTGGTTGATTGTATTTAATTTTCTTTAATGGTTCAAATCTTTTATGGTTGAAGGATTGAACTTAGTCAAAGACCAAATTTGGGAAATGATAGCACTCCTGAAGATATGAGAGGAATTATACCTCGTATGTTATATTTATTCTTATCATGTGAATTTAGGATTCAAACAATGCCGAGAGGTCTAGGAAAGTCGAGAAGTATTTGTTTTCCATGCTTTTCTATTATCCTGAGAAAACAAGGCATTTCTATGCTTTGGGGTAGAGGAGCTAAACATTAGAATTATAACTGGAAGGATTTAGAAATTTATGCTTGTTTGTCAAATATGACATTGCCCTTGGTCGACAGCATATGGCTGAGTAACCATGGAGTCAGACATAAAGAGTCTAGTAGTACTTATATAAATCCTAAAGTGAATCTTGGATAAAAGTCAAAACTTAGTAAATTGTTCAAGGATGCTAGTATGAAGACAGATAATAAAGGGACAAGAGGTCATAGAACCTAGAGATTGCAAGTACGCAAAGATGGACTCATATTGCAAATATATTCTAGATTAAGGATTGATCTGAGTCAGATTGACTGGAATGGATTTACCGTATAGACAAGTTTGTGTCTAGTATAACTAAATGAAGGGGTAAGAACCCTAGTTATGTTTATTTGATCTTATTTGTGAAAAGAGATAATTGCCTTGATTATGATGCTTAACCTGGGTAAGGTAACCATTTTAGCTATAATGAATCAACTTAAACCCCTTTAAGTGTCGATAAGACTTGGATCTTGGGTATTGCAAAGTTGCAATGAGAATCCTTGTATGGAAAGTTAATCTATAAGGCTTATAGAACCTAAACAATATTTGGAAACCTGTTGAAGACAGAAAGACTGAATTAGAATTGATAAACTATAGATATAAACATAATTCACCATATCCGGGATGACGTAACCTATTGGGATGATCATACTTAGCTACAGGGTATCTAGGGTTGTATGATCAATAGTGTTACGTAGGATACACCACCAGTACTTTGATGGCAAATACCATAGGTCATCCTAGGTCTATACTCTTCATGAAGGGTAGGACCACTTCTAGCAAGGAAGGTGTGTGGGAGACCGTCGGTCTATGGATGGAGGTAAAGCTCTCTGAAAATGCCTTCTCTCTCTTCAACCAGAGGCTAGCCGAGGCTTGTGATATGGAGGTCGACAATCAAGATGCAGTGATCTCTTGGTAAGTTTTATTTTGTAATTTTTCCTTATGAATAATATATATATATCATATGGTTGATTCATTGAAAATGAATAGACCCCTTGTGTATCATAGTACCAACATGATTATTAAATAAGTTGTTGATTAAACTTCAATGTTTGAAAAAAGTGAAAAAAAAAATTGTCAACCTTTTACCTCTTCGAATTTTACTTCCTGGTAAAACTGGATTTTTGAGTTATTATAACTTTGGATATTACACTCCTAGACTTTGAAAAGGCTTATGACAAGGTGGAATGGTCTTTTGTCTTAATGACACTAGAAGCCTTTGGTTTTCCTCATATTTGGTGTGATATGATCAAGGTACTCTTCAAGGATGCAATCACCCAAGTTGATGTGAATGGATCGCTCTCTGAGCCATTCATCTTACAGAGGTCTATTAGGCAGGGGTGTCCCTCAGCCCCTGCCCTATTTATAATTGCATCTAACGCCCATCACTACCTTCTAAGGTTTTCCATCAATGGTGACAGAGTAAAAGGTATAGTACTCCCAAATAAGGAGTTGATTAACATACAAATTATAATGATACAACAATCTTTGTAGACATTGATGAAAAGAACTTTGACAGTTTCATGGGTAAACTTGATGTATTTTGTAAGGCTTCAGGTGCAAAAATTTATGTTTGTAGATCTCACTTTTTAAGCTAGCATGACTCTGCTCCTCCTTGGTTTAGTAAATATGATATTCAATGGGGTGGGCCTCACAAACAGATTAGGTATCTGGGTATACCTTTCTTAGTTAACTCCTCCTTAAAAACCATGTGGGAATGGGTCTATGAAAAGATTGAAAAGAAATTGTTGAAGTGGAATACTTAGTATCTCTCCTTGCAAGAAGATTGCAAGTTTGTCAAAAGATTCTTTCCACTTACTCTATTTGTTATTCTTCAATTTGGCTCTTTAATGTCACCCACATTAAAGAAATCTAGAAGAGTATAAGGAGGTTTCTATGGTCGGATGGGAAAGGAAAGAAGAAGAGAGTGGCTGTGAAATGGGACTGGTGTTGTATGAGTAAAGATATTGGGGGGACGGGCCTGAAGGATCTAAGAATCTAGGGGATAAGCAAATGCTATCAAGTGGATTGTTAAATCTTTGAATGGTGAAGAACCATGGAAGGTTCTTATTATAAATAATATCTCTCTTGTTGTCCCTAAAAAAGCTAAACATTGGACTAGTCTTCCCTTGCATGATATTCTTTCTACCAAAGCCTCTGTCTCCCCTAGTGGGTCTAATGTATTCAAAAGTCTTTGGAAGGCTTGGGAGGTTGCAAGAGTTTACTTGAAGGAATGCCCTGTTTGGGATCTATTTGGTAAGAAGGTTTGGGGAGGCAGGTCTATTTGGTGGAACCTGGTGTGGAATGGTAAACCCCTTGCTCTTGTCCAAGGCTGCTCTACTAAGAGTTGGTATCAAAAAGGGCTAAAAAATTTCAAAGATGCAATGAATGAGGAAGGACTTTTGGATTGGCAGACCCTGAGCAAGTCACTTGACCTGCCTCAATCCCAAAGGAGGTCTTATTCTATGATTGATAAGGCATGCTCCATGCTTTCTTTTCCTATTGAGATTAGACCTGAATCTGCTTTGTTTAACCTCTCATGGATTGATGGCACTGTCCTGTTTAATATTACCTCCAAGAAGACTTACAACCTCCTGTCCTACTCCCGGGATGTCACCAATCATGTTAATAAGTGTTGAAACCTTAACTTGGATAATAAAAAGTGGTCAAAATTTTTTAATACCTGTTGGTCGAGCTTTTTAGATCCTAAAAAGCCCTGTTTTAGATGGTTGCTTTAGTTGAAAAAAATTGTTGTTAGCTCTAACTGTTTTCTTGATGACCCTGATAAGAAACTGTATAGTGTTTGTAAAGAACCTGAGACTGTTGATCACTTTTTTTTTTGAATGTGAATTTGCTAAAGATGTGTGGTTTCTCTTTTTTTTTCTGGTCTTAAGGGTTGGGATAGAAGCAGTGCTATCTCCTGGCCGGAAATCTTGTTTGGATATGTTGATGGTTTGAATGCTTATTTTAATCATTTTTTTACCACTAAGATTTTATGGATTATTTGGAAGTTTAGAAATGAGGACATCTTTCAGGAAAAAAGGAGGCACCTTACAAGGTCTTCGAGAAGACTCACCCTCCATTTGATTGCTATGTAGTTAAAGATGACCCTTGAGGTCTCAAAAGAGAAGTTCCTTGAACTTATGGATGAAGGACAGAAGGTTATGAAGAGATCCAACATTATCACTACCAGCTTTTGGCCACATGATGCAAGGAAAGTGGACTCCTTATTCTTCAAGAATTACATGAAGTTTCAAGAGAAATACAAGAAGAAGATGACTTTTCAGCAGATGCTTGAAGAACAAAAAAGAGAGGAAGAAAAACTCCAAGAAGCTGCTGCTTTGGAGGTGGTGAGAGATAATGAGATTATCTCCAACATCTCCCCTCCTATTGGTGCATATGGAGAGCTGGATAAGTACAGTGAAAGTGTGAACTTCTGAATGTGTAGTTTTCTTAGCAATTAGATACTATTTTGAGTATATGGAGTAGTCTTTTTGATATTATCCTTTTGTACCGATATTGTACATGATGTAATTATGTGGTACTTCGATGATACTGGCGATTTGGTGCAGCCTTGGAACTATTGACATTTTGATTTCGTCCTTGATGCTTTTGATGTTCTGATGGGCTTGGAACTTATAGTGAAACCTACATCTATTTTTTGGTAATATATATTCAATTAAAAAAACAATAATTTTGTTTTATAATTTTTTGATTTTAAGGATTTTGACAAAAACAATAACTTTAACTTTTAAAAATTATTAATAACTAATAATCATTAAAAACAATTATTAATTAAAATAATAATTAATAATTAAAATTATGGACAAACGACCTGACATTTAAAAACAAATACCAGACTTAAACATAAAGACCTTTTTCGACTTTTGGTGATGACAAACAAATGACGTTTTTGACAATATGTTATGTAACGATGGCGACAGACAAATGATGGACTTGATGCAAACATCAACTTGACATTACAGACTTTAAACGAGGCGAATGATTTCGAACTTGGACAACTCAATCATCGACTTTGACATTTCGATCTTTTGATGAAATAGTCCTAACAATTAGACATCCCAACTTTGACAAGACGAACTCTAAACATGACAATCTGGTTTCAGATTGGGTGCAACACACCATTTATAAGGCATTAGACAATTGGCATGTCCCTTACTGTTATTTAAATGCACTATTGCACTACTATTATAAAATATCCCCTTGTCACTGAGTCAACATGTGTGGGACCCATGAGCCCATTTCTATACTTCCCAATGGGCAAGGGGTGATTGCTAGAGAAGTACATACTAGTGAGGATTGGTTTCGTTCATTTGTCCCTATTATTTTTATGAGTTTTCGACCATTTCCTATATTTTAGGGGCATTTCCTATATTTAGGAGGTTGGTTGGAGATGGAAACATCAGCATTAGTCTCCTCATGGGGGATTTACCATAAGGGTACCTTTTTACTATTTGACATTGTTCATGCCTGTTGTGACGTTTTCACACATCGCCCCATTGCAAATGGGGACCCCCTCTTTTTTTGGGCCTAGTTCCATTTTTTGCTGTGATTTTGCAGTTTCTTGCCCGAATCCATGAAGCTAGGAAAGAATTTCCAAACACTTAGCTCACAAGGAATGTTAAGAGTGCTTTAAGTGGTGAAGAAAAGAGTAATTTTCCTGAGGATGTGTGAAACCCTAGTTACTTTTCCTCAGGCAGATCTATCATTCCATGTCGAAGTCCATCATTCCATAGAAAAGGTCCAAATCCTTTGCCCTCAGCATAAGACTCTATGATGAATAGGCTATCCTGTTCCAAAACTCCAGTCCAGAAGTCTGTCCACAATTCCATTTCTGGACAGGACTCCTATTCCAAAGTTCCTATCCAGGAATCCTATTCCAAAGTTCCTATCCAAAATCCCGTTCCAAAGTCTATCCGAATTCCTATTCCAAAGTTCTGAATCCAAGGTCCTGAATGGGACAAAGCTTGTCATTCCCTGTCGAAGTTCATCTTTCCATTGAAAAATCTTGAATTCCTGACTTAGAAACACAGAGAATTCCACAACACAACTCTAGGAAATCCTTAGCAAAATTTGGAAAATCCTTGTCAAAACCACGAAATCCTGACTAAGCTGAGTCCAAATCTAAGACAAGGAATTTCAACTCAGGAAAAATCCAAGACAAGGGATTCCAACTTAGGAAATTCCATGACTGTAAAAATCCTTGACCCAGTGGAAAATGCGCTCAGGAACAGGAATGATTCCTTGACCCACTGAAATCTGCAACCTTGGTCTGGAAGGAATTCCAACATGAGAAAATCCATGACAGTCTAGAATATGTGACCTGGATGCTGGATTCCAGGACAGGGTGGAATTTGTGACTAGGAATGAAGATTCCCTGACAAACTGGAAAGTGCGACCTAGAGTGGGAATTCCTAGACAGGGTGGAATTTGCACTCAACAGCAAAGATTCCCTAACTGGAAGAATTTTGCGCCACAGGCCAGGAATCCCTGACAAGGTGAAATTCGCGCTCTGGATGGATGGATTCCTGCACAGCAGGGAAAATGTGCTCATTCCTTGAGGCCATGGAATGTGTGCTCTGGGATAGGAAACTCCAAGGCATACATAATTTGATGCTAGGAATAAGATCCACACTCAGGAGAAGTGAAGTTCATGAAGTGACCTCCAACTCAGGATAGGCTTACTCAATCCCTCAAAGGTGAAGCAGTCTGTAGCTTAGTCAAAGCCAAGCTCAAGGAATCATCCAAGGCTCCGAGTTTAGTAATCATGATTCCACCCTTGGCAAATGTTGAAAAACCTGTGAAAACGATGGAAACTCCACCGAGCCCCTAAGGTCCTGACTTGGGCACACAATCCAGGGCCCTCAGGAATTTGCGCCCAGGAATAAAATCCCTGACCCTCAGGAATTTGCGCCAGGAGGGAAAATCCAGACCCAGGTGGATTCTGCGACCTGCTAGAAGAACGTTCCTGATCCAGTCTATATGTGCCTAAATGACGAATTCCTTGTCTGGTTGGAAAATTTCACCATGGAATTTGGAACTTCCTGAGGGGATAGAAGAACTCCTTGTTTTGAATCCCATTTCAATGATTGAGTCCCTGATCAAACACCTAAAAGTCCACCATGTGCAAAAAAACTAAATAGAAGGATAAGTCCTTGGTCAAAACTGACAAAATCAGTCCAAGTCGCAAAATCCAGTACCTACTGGATTATGCGCCCAGGAAGTTTTTTTGTCCTGGTCACATAATCTTGCTCCAGGTGGATTCTGCGACCTCGACTCCAGGATTCCAGTTCCCTCTAAAAAATGCAAAATGAGATAATTCCTGTCCAAAATGAAAAAGGCAACCTTCTGTCAAAGATAGATTCTTCACAAGAGCAAAATTCCAAGACTTAGCCAAATTTCAACAAATGAATTTCAAGATTACTCCAAGGGAAGAACTTCCTGACTCAGGAAGAAGTTTATCCCTGGTTGCAAAATCCAGGACCAAGTGGATTATGCGCTCCAGGAAGATTTTTTGTCCTGAGCGCAAAATCTAGGACCAGGTGGATTTTGCGACCTAGGACAGCAGGATTCCTGTTGATAGTGAAATTTGCACCCTGACCTGGAGGTTCCCCCTATCCATGCTTGGTAATCCTGGAATGAAAGGAAAAGTTAGTCCAAGTGTGAAGGATATCAGAAAGTGATGAAAATCCTCTATTTGTTCAGGAGTTCATTTGATCAATCATGCAAGTTTATTTCATGTTTTATCCTTTGGATTGCATTGCATTTAAGGATCTTGTGCATCATGACTACTCGAGGTTTCCCTTGTTTTGTAGGAATCCAAGACGAGGATAAGTTCCATGAGGAGGATGAATAAGGATGATCCAGGACAATCAGGATGGATGTGGAGGGTTTCAAACACTGGAGAAGATGACCATTTCAAGGATCCTAGAGTTCCAATAACAAGAAGACCACACATGCATACCGAGGATTTGTGAAGGACATCACTCCATTCCAGTGCGCGCCTTTCTCCCCCTAACACTCAACATGATTGGCGCAAGGAAGGCAACGTCAAAGCATCCCAGTTCAGAGATAGAGAGACTTCGCATAAAGGATAAAGGAAGAATCAAGAGTCCTTTCGAGGATTTCAAATGACACAAAGAATGCCTGCATCAAGGATGGCGGAATGGGAGAGATCACTCCAAGTCCAATATCAGGGATTCCAGTTCCGGACAAGAGGATCAATCCTTGGAAAACCAGGAGGATAAACTTCAAGTTCACATCCATCGAGAAGAACGAGAATCCATACCAAGGGCAGGGATCCATGCTAGTGCGGGAATCCAAAGGGAAATGCAGCAGGGATGGAATTTCAATTCCAAAGTACACAACACAGAGACAAAATTCCAAGGATCACTCCAAGAATTCCATCAGGATTGACTTGATTTCCAGCCTGGAAGGAATTCCACAGTAAAATTCCTTGACCCCCTGGAATATGCGCCCAGGAAATGAAGGATTCCAGGACACCATGAAATTTGCGACTTGGACAGGTGGATTCTAGGACACAATGAAATTTGCGACCTGGACCAGGTGGATTTCAGGACACCATGAAATTTGTGCCCAAGGAGTAGGGCAAGCTGGTAGTTGACTAGTCAACCTGCCTACCAAGTAGCTTAGTCAACCTGGCATCCAGGACAGATGGCAGTTTTCATCCAGGACAAGGTGGCGCCCAGGACAGGTGGCAGCATTCCTTTGGACCTATGACATGGTCTTACTTATCTCTTTAGGGTTTGGCACAGATTTCAAGGAGATTAGATCTCCCCACCTCTTCTTTGTATTCTGCTTGCCTATATAAAGGCTGAGAGGCCTCATTTGAAAGGGTCTCTTTTCTTTCAATCTTTCTCCATGCTCCTAGAGTAGCTAGTCACTTAGTTTCATTTCTGTACTACCTGTTGAGCTGAAAACTTCAAGGATCAGCAAGATTGTTGTATACAAACTTTCTAGATCAATAATATTAGCATTGAAGATTGGTGTTTATATAGTTCTTTGGATTTTTGACATGGTTTTCCTAATTTCTTGAAGCATATCTTAAAATTTCTGAAGTTATTTCTCTTACTTTCAAGCTTTCCATTAGTTAGAATGATGGAGATTATTACTGTTGAATGATTGAAGTTGTTTGTTCATACCATTGGTGATCTGTGGCTTGCAAATCACTATGCATGGTTAGCCTAAACTAATTCCAAGTCTAACTTCGATTGTTTCTGCACGTTTCAATTCCATGTCCCTTGCAAGAGCAGTTTGAAAATCCTTACTCCCCCCTCAGAAGATAGCACCATCCTTGCCTAGCTATTGTCTCATGATGAAGCAGAGGACTGGATTCAGTTTTCATCCTCAGTTGTAGTCCTTTGCATCGATTGGATTTCCTGAACCCTTACCTCATCTTTTGCATTTTCTTTTAGATTTTCACTAGGATTAGTTTTCCAGAGCTTCATTGCCAACTATGCGCCTCTTCAGGAGTGGAACTTGGGAATTCCAAGTTGTCCATTTGTGAAGGAGTTCCATTCAGCCACAAATCTAAGTCCCAGGAGTGAATTCCATGTCCATGAAGGAGTAATTCCACGTAAGTCCCCCTCGTGATTACCAGCAAATCACATCATTTCACTGAGTCTATCCCTGTGCACATCAAGACCTAACATTCAAGGAACCTTGGAGCAGTCTCATTTGATCACGAAGTTCAGCGTCTGAGAAGCTTTGTTCAAGAGAGGATAGGATACTCAGTATTTTATTCTACTGTTGTGGTGTCACAAAAACATCATCAACATCTTTGGCGCTAGGAGGGCTTGAACCTCCGACCTTGTGGTTAACAGTTTATGTTGATGCGGTTTTTGTGACTGCAACAAACATTAGGACAGAGGCACGGAGTGTATCTATCCTCTCTTGAACAAAGCTTCTCAGACACTGAACTAGGTGATCGAATGAGACTGCTCCAAGGTTCCTTTTGTGTCAGGTCTTGACGTGCGTGGGAAAAGCTCTGTGGAATGATGTGATTTGCTGGTAATCACAAGGGGGACTTACGGATCGGACTCAGTGTTCTATGCTCAAGGAAGGAAAGATGTGGATTTGACTGAGAGTCCTAGCGACTAGGTCTGGATTCTTCCACTTCAGACTTGGATTCCTCAATCTATGGCAAAGGTGGAGAAAAAGTTCAACTAGTCTAGTCTGTGCAGACATGGAATGATTTATCAGGAAGCTCTGGATGATCTATTCCTAACGAAAATCCAAAGAAAATGAAAATGTGAGGGGATAGTAGATGAGAGTTCAGGGATCTAGATGACGGGAAACACTACCGCTAAGGATTGATGCTGGAACCATGCTTCTGCTTCATCATGCGACAACAGCTAGGCAGAGATGGTGGATCTTCTGGGATAGCGGCAGGGATTTTCACACTGTCCTGACATGGAACATGGGACTGATCATTCAGGAACAGTCGAGGTTAAGCTTGGAACTAGTTCAGGCTAACCATACAAAGTGATTTGCAAGCCACAGATCACAAATGGTATGAATAAATCAGCATTCAATCATTCAACAATAACATTTTCCATCACATTAACTAACAAAAACTTGAAATAAAGGAAATAACTTGAATAACTTTTAGATTTGCTTCAAGGAATCAATAAGACCATGTCAAACATCTAAAGAATCATATGAACACCAATATTCAATGCTTATATTCTTGCTTCAGAAGTCTGTATACAACAATCCAGCTGATCCTTGGAGTTTCAGCTCAGAAGATAGTGCAGAAATGAAAACTAGCTACTAGGGTGCTCCAGGAGCATAAAAAATGATAGAAAGAGGGCCCGAGTGAAATGAGGCGTCCCCCGGCCTTTATATAGGCAAACAAAAGTACATTAGGGAAAAAGGAAATCAGATTTCCTTGAAACATGTGCTATGAGTCAGAAACCCTAGATGGGGGTAGGTGGGGTCGTCAGATCCATCAAGTAGGTGACTGTCACCTGTCCTGGACGTCAGAATGTGAATGGATGACCGCCATCTGTCTTGGGCATCCAAGCTAACTAGGACTCCTGGACAGGACAGTCATGTCCTCCTGGAACATCCTCCTGCTCTTTGGTCTCTGCCTCCAGGAATCTGGTCAGGACGACTTCCAACTCCTCCATAGGAATGCTGGGCATGTTCTCGATCCGGAACTCCATGACAAATGCGGTGGTGTTACAGACAACAAGAATATTCTTCCAATCCGCCCTCAGCTCCTGAATGTTGTTCATGAAGGTCAGGAACGAAGATGCATCCTCCAGATGGGATTCCTGAGTAGGATACCCAGGCTTGAAGTACATGTTCTGCATCTTGCTCTTCAAGTCTTCCAAGTTAATGATTCCATCCTCAGCTACCTCTAGGTCGAACCAGGCCTCCATGGACACAAGGATTTTGTCCTGGATTTCTCTCAACATGGTGTGGGCCTGAGCGACATCACTGTCAATCTTCTCTAGATTATCTCTCTTCATAACCAAGGCGGAATACCAACCGAGGAAACCATATGCTGCATTAGCCTGTATCACCTTGTCTCTCACCAAGTGCTGCTTCAGAGTGTTCATCAGTGCCTTTAGCCTAGGAATGGTCTCCTCCCGGACTACAGTGAACTGTTGACAGACTTCCAGAATTGCCTGAGTTCTGTCCATGAGTGTCGCAACTCTCTCGTTCACCTGGACGAGGTCCTCTATGAACTTATGGGCTCTATCCGAGACCTTTTCCATCCACCCTCTCGCTATATGGCCAGCTGCCCTCAACCCTTCAAGCTCAGTTAATGATTCCTTGGTCAGGATTGCAGGTTGGACTGTGACTCCTTGGGCAGACTGCAATGGGCCCACAAGATGCTAGCTATACTATCTTAATTCCTCGTTTTCCCTTTTCAGTTGATTCTTCCTTTCCTCTTCCTTTATCAACCTTTCCTTGATGGCGGCAACGGAATCCTCCAGCTCTTCCATCTCTTGTCTCTTTGTAGTTGGTCCAAGATCGACTTTTATTACATCAAAATCCTTAGGAGTGATGTCATCTTTTGCCTCGTTTACCCTGGGAATTGCCACCACTTGGCGTGAGCCAGATACATCTCTTGTGATCCTGGAAAACTTCTTTGCCTCCTTTAGATCTACGGCTTTCCCTATCCTGGCCAGGAAATTACCAAGTTCAGTGGAAGGATCATTCTCCTTGATTGTCTTCTTCTTCAACCTGTCCTATAACCATTTGGGCCTTGTGGATGGATTGACCTCCCTTAGTGGTTACTGCGGCTCTTGATCAACTTGCGGTGTGGATATCGGTACTTCGCCGAAATTGAACTCCTCGTCGAGGAATGCCAAATCAAGGTGATGGAGCATGTCCTCAAGTCGGACCTCTCCCGGATTCCGCGACGGAGGGTTAGGCTGATTTCCCACCACTAGGCTAGGAGTCTGTTCCCGAGCAAAATCCATGGACTCATTATCTCTTTGTCCTGCTTGCTCATTCTAGACCATCTCTTCCTCCATAGGCCCTTTATCCTTAGCTATTTGCATATTGTCACCAGAGAAGAAATCAACCTCGTGGGCGGAAGAAGTGCTGGCAGAGTGGGGTCTACTTGCATTTTGTTCCTCTTGATCAGGCCCTCTAACAAATTCCTTCCGAGCCTTCACCCTCTTCGCCAATGGATCTTTTGCAGTCCTGTTCCTTACTTCCTGTCTCCCGGCTCCTTGTTCCTTTGCGGGAGTTCCTTCAGTCATGTCCTCTTCGGAAGACTGAGAATCCAAGTCTCCCATTAGGTCATAAGTCGGGTGGATGCCCTTCTTGTGCAATCTCTCTGTCTGTTGATTTATCCATTTCTGTGTTATCGTTAGCACGGGTGCCATCAGATCATCCAAGTGGGTGACCTCAGGATCGGACCAAACCAAAGATGGAAGCAGTTTATCCTTCTCTTATTCGAAGAACGGCTGGACTTGCTTTCCATCCTCCTTAACCTGATCCGGGACGGGAAAGATCTTGGTGGCCCTGATCATGTCAATGGATAGCCGGGAACACATCCTTCTCCCAACCTCGAAGTCATCTTCAGCATTTGCCCAGTGGTCCTCCAAGTGAACCTTATGTCTATGCTTCCTTTTGTAAACTATCCAGGTGGTGTTGAACGGATCAAAGTTCTCCCGCAGGGAATGGGTCAACATGTTGTAGAACTACAGCTCCTCTTCGGATCTTTCTGCGGCTTGGAGGGATGGGCACATCTCAACTACATCTTCCATCTGGACTGGGTAAGCTACCCCGGCCTTCTTCTTCTTCTGAACTTTGTCATATGCTGAGAGTTGCCTTGTTAATTCTAGTAGGACCATTTTGTCCGAAGGATACCTCGGCAGTCTATATGGATAGGCGGAGAATCCTTGAACTCGAATGTATGTGAACTTCAGGAATTGGATAAACCAGGAACCATATGCCTTGATCAACTGCTTGGACTCGGGTGACAACCTTTGGTGAGTGCCTCCTTGGAGGGTCCTTGTGATATGCATGGCGAATGCATCATTATACCTCCTGAAATGAGCTATGTTCTGGAGGTGGAGTTGCAGATAGCACTTATAGACCCTAACTTGTCCTTCGGCATTCCCAACACGTCCCTTCCATGACAGTCCTCGGTATCTATTATTCCTTGCCAACATATACATCACATAGGAACTCATGTAGAAGGCCTTGGATTCCTCCAGATTCTGGAACTGTGCATCAACGCTATCGCTGAGGATTCGAGCCTAGTCGATCATCTTTGTCCCGACAGTGACCTCCTTGATGTAGTAGAACATCCATGCTCAAAGGTTGAGGATTGAGGACTCCCCATGATTCTGTTCAGCATGACGACAAGGTCTCCATGCTCCTGCTTGAAGTCAAATTTAAAGAGTCCCTTAGGCAACGTGGAATGGTGGGACCTCTACCTCTGCATCCAGGACTTGTTGATGATCCCGAAACAGGTTGCCGGATCAGCCTTGAACATTTAGAATGTTTCCTCCTTACTCTTGTACTCGATGGGGTTATAGACCGGAATGTTGAATGCTTCCGCGATCTTCTCCTTGGAGAAATAGGCTATCATTGTGTCAACGCTATTGACAATCATCCGCTGTTCGGGATCATAGTGCATGAAACATTCCATGATCAGTTCTAGACAAGGAATGGCGAGCGGGAAACATGCTGGGGAGGCAATTCCATTTCAGATGATCTTAACTGCAAGCGGGGATGGAGGACGTCCGTCCACTCCGTACATTCGCTTCCTAATTTCCTCCATGCTTGAGGGATGGATGTTGGTGTCTCCCACGTTCGCCACTTTGAGATGATTCTGGACTCTGGAAGTGTTCCTTTGAGAGCATCCTTCATTTGAGTTTGTCTTGATGAGCTTGCCTTGGCGCTTGCCATTCACCTGTGGAATCAAGGAGAGAAATAGCAAAGTATAAGATTTTAAGGAGGTAAGGATGGAGGCAGGATGAGGGTTTTTATTCCCTCATATGAGAAGTTAGTACTACGAATTTATGCATGTAGGACTAAAATCATGAAATGTCAAGTGCATAGGAAGGAGAAAACAACAATATTCTAAGAAGAATTATCCTATGCATTCACATACCTTTCTTTTGGACAAGGAACTTTTGACCTTCAAGGAAATTTCTGATTTTTTAGATGGATTTCTGACCTTCTAATGGATTTTCTGATTTTTGTGCAGGAATTAATGGATTTTTGTCAAGAAATCTGCCCTTGGAATGTTCAGAAATTTCAGTTTTGGTGAAGAACTTGTCTTGGATGAAGGAAATTTGTTGTTGGAGGATGAAATTCTGCCTTGGAAGGTGGATTTCTGCCCTTTCAATCTTCAGAAATCTGCTCTAAACCTACAGAAAATCTGCTTTTTTTTCAAGGAATTAGCTTTGGAAATGGTGGAATCTGCAACCTCCTTTGATGAATTCGCCCCTCTTGTGATGAAACCCCTTCTTTGGAGTGATAAAGAATGAAAATTCTGCTCCTAGAAGGTGAAATTCTGCTCTTGAAATCTGCTTTTTTTGCTTTTGGATTTGTGTTTGAATGGCAAGAATGAGGTGAGCGCCCTCCCTTTATAGGCAACTTGACCTCCTTTGCCACTTGGCTGACCCAGGTAGGAGGAAAGTAAAAAAAATATTAAAAAACTCATCCTGGCTGCCAAAGAGATTTGTTCTTTTCCTCCATGTTGGTGGGCGCACTTTTCGAGGTGTCGGGGATTCCATTTGGTCGGGGAATTTCATCTGTCCTGAAGCATGGGTTTCAGTTGGTTGGGGATTTTATGGAGTCGGAGATTCCTGATCCTCCTGGAATTCCACCTGTCCAGGAGCGCACAATCTAGGAGGTCTTGGATTCAGCGACTTGGATAGAAAACCTCCTAGAGCGCAAAATCCAGAAGGTTAGGGAATTGGCGACCTAGATAGGACACTTTCCCTGAGCGCACATTTCAACAGGTCATGGATTTTGCGACCTTTGCCTTGCATATTCAGTTTTTCGAGATTTTGGCTAAGGGTTTCATCACCCTGTTGGTAAGGATAGATTTGCTTCTACTTGGATCAGAGACTCCATTATTTGACATCAGAAGTATCTTCTATCCCCTTAGGGATTCCGGATTCCAAGGCGAGACTTTATAATAGGCCAGGAATCTTTTCATGTAGGAACATGCAGACCGTATTCCAGAACCTCATTATGCAGATCACATACCCAGGATGGATCAAGGATTTCATCTTGCAGGTCACAGGATCAAACTGGGTCAGGAGTGTCATCTTGCAATCCATTTGTCCAGGAGCGCACATTCCAGGATGTCTTGGATTCGGCGACCTAGACAAGATTTCCTGTCCAAGTCACCAAATCCAGGTAAAGATGTTCATGATGTTTTTGTGACACCACAACAATAGAATAAAATATCAAGTATCCTATCCTCTCTTGAATAAAGCTTCTCAGACGCTGAACTTCGTGATCGAATGAGACTACTCCAAGGTTCCTTTTGTGTCAGGTCTTGACTAGTGTGGGATAGACTCAGTGCAATGATGTGATTTGCTGGTAATCACGAGGGGGACTTACGTGGAATTACTCCTTCATGGACATGGAATTCACTCCTGGGACTCGGACAGGGACTTCTGGACCGGAGTCTTGGAACATGATTCCTTATTCATCATGGAGTCTTATGCTGAGAGCGAAGGATTTAGACATTTCCTATGCAATGATAGACTTCTGCCATGGATTGGCCAGATTTGATCAAGGAATGATAATTAGGGTTTCATTCATCCTTAGGAAAATCACCCTTTTCTTCACCACTTCAAGCACTCTTAATATTCCTTGTGAGCTAAGTGCTTGGAAATTCTTTCCTAGCTTCATGGATCCGAGCAAAAACTGCAAGATCGAAGCAAAAATGGAACCGGGCCAAAAAAAGAGGGGGTCCCCATTTGCAATGGCGCGATGTGTGAAAACATGACATCTAGCGCCACCTTTGAACAAATGTTCTTGAACATTCCAAAGATAAAAGGTCCACTCAAAACTCAAGATCAACAATACAACTTCCTTAAGGCCATCTATCAGTTAAGAAATATACTCAAAAGGAGAAAAAGAGTCATGGATTACATAAAGACATTCATCCTTGCTGTTGCATTAAATAAATGTTTTCCTCTTAAAGTCCTTTGAGTGTTCCAGTGATAAACAAGTCACTACTTCAAACATCCCTGTGCACACCCACACGTTAAGTCAGATAAACATGAATACTTGGTTGAGGCCTCAAAATTAAAAGGTTAGTACAATCATTCATATCCTGAAGATCCAGTGTGTGCGATTGCATTCATTCCCATCTGTAAGCAACTAGGGTCATCAAAGTTCCTTTACATTAAGCTACGTGATTAGTACGCACCTCCTAAACTACCTGGACATTGCCCCACTACCAACGAACATTTATAGCCCCGACGGGTTTGTCTCGTAATTCCACTCGAGTAGAGCCCCACTGCCAGCGAGCGTCCATAGCCCCGGTAGAGATTGCTCAATTGTCCATCTAACTGAGTTATAGTGTGTGATTGAGTGCTTTGTTCTTTTTCCTTTTTCCCTTTTAATTATCAGAATTTGGCAGAGTACAATGTAGTACCGCTACCCCTGCAACATATGCTTTTTGACAGCACAGGTTACGTTGATAACTCAGCTAGCTGGGTGTGGACTTTCGATGGCGGCAAAGGTGGACCGTGAATTTTTCACTTAATGTAAGTTCACAGAGTCTCTCCTAGTTCCTTCTAGATTTCTTAGTGTGTAAGGTATAAGATCTCAACATACTTCAAGCCATCCTAAACAGTCGATGTATCTTCCAAGAGCAAGTAGCATGTTATCCAAACATTAACAATGGAGCTCACAATGAATCTATCCATTTGACACAAATTTCTCAAAGGAAAACTAGGAAGTGTTCATTTAAAGATTTAAGCATTTTAAACATATAATCAAAGATATCCATGTCGAGATGTAATGTATGATTCGAGTCAAGTACCAATCTTAACCAAAGATAAGCTAAAGAGAAGTTATTCTGCGGACTCAAACAATTTCATGAGCAATTTATCCAAGGAATGAGCTTCACTAAAGATATGCCAAATTGTGTATGAAAGTTCATCACCTCTTCATAAATCGGGATCCCCAAAAAAGGAAACCTAAAACTAAAGCAAACTACCAAACTAAGGAAAGCAAACTAACTGAGGAAAGCGAACCTAAACTAAAGCAAACATGATCTAACTATGAACAAGACCCAAAAGACCTAAATACATACATGATCTAGCATGATTTCTCAAAATGAATAAGAGCAATAATGCACAAGTGATTGTTTGGAGTCTAGCAAATTCGTCCTTGAATTCAGAGAAAACATCTTGCACACTACACTTCTCATACTCAAGCAAACTTTCACGTAGAATTATCAATTGTGGCAATTCAAAAGGTCCATGATTTATCCACAAACAAGTTGTTTTTCCTAAGTTGCCATAACCAAATTCATACTTTTGGAGATCATGCAAATTTTCTTTGAGTGGAACTCAACGTGTAATAACATGCAAGTTCAGTTAACTGAATTGCATGAGAGATATTTTTATTTTTTAATTGCTAATAAGCTTGCATGTTTCCCATGCAGCATTAGGGTCAGGGTGGAGAGTGTTAGTTAACTCTTCCTTTTATTTCCTTGCATCTTTGCTTTTTAGGGTATAAATAAGTGTATTCTACACACTTACAATGGGGGAATGGTAAATGCTGAGGCAAATTTTTTGCTCGCATATTATTGTTCAACAGTGTTGTGTGTTTTTATTACTTTTGCTAATGAAAATATGCATCATGGTTTCTAAGATCTTTCTTGTTGTTGAAGGTTGAAAGAATTGTTCATGACTTTGTGCCTAAATGATTGTTGTAGATCTTCATTGTTCCTTTCTGTTGAAATCAAATCGCCAATTGTTCCTTTAATCTTTTCGTGCTTTGAATTTACTCAAAAAGATTGAAAGTATGTTTTAAAGTTATTTCCCTTTTGCAATACTCTAGAAAATCTTATAGCATTGCAGAAGAGCTTCAATTGCCTTGTGCTCGTGTTCTGAGAAACAAAAAGATAGGTTATGTTGTATCATCTTTTTAAATTTCTTTGTCTGAGGGAGCTTCCCCTCCTAATTTGAAGAATAGTCCCACTGTACATGCTGTTCCGTTTAGTGTCACATCGCAAGGTGCGAATTTAGACACTAACAGTTTTTGGCACCCACCATGGGGTACGAGAATTTTACTTTGAAGCTAACTCTTTATCTTTTGCATACATGACCATTTGGAGGCCTACATCACCTGTTTTGTAGCCGCACGTGACTCTAGTCCAACAAGAACAAGAAGATATTCTAGACAGCTTAAGGAGATTTGTGTTCGTTGAAAGAAGGAATTCGGCACATTGGAGAGCAGCTGCCACAATCCTTGACGAAGAAGAAAAGCCGATCTTGCGGTAGGAAGACCTATATTGCCTCCTACTTGGGATTAAGCAAATCTGGCGTACCAAGTTTATCAAAGGAGAAATAGAAGAGGAGGGCTTGCTGATCCACTTGTCCAAACATTTACTGATCCTGATATACCAGATCTAACAAGAGAAGTCATGGGTGATAATAATGGTGGAGTAGGCAACAACGCCAACAAATGGCAATAATGGCAATAGCGGCAACAATGGCGACAGAAGGCGTGCACCTCCTTTGCCATGGGGAAATGCGATTGGCCCCCTTGCACTTACTGGAAATCATGAACTCCTAAAAGGTTCAAGAAAGCATTTTCCGAGGTTTCATGGAGATGGAAGCCAGCATCCAGACGAACATATTTTTATATTCACTACAGCTTGCGCAGTTTTGAGTGTGGCTCACGAAGATGTTGCGGTACGCCTCTTTGTTGAGACCTTGACCAGTAATGCAGCAGATTGGTTCAACCATCTAGAAGCTCACAGCATAACAAATTGGCTTACCATGAGCAAGAAATTCTTAGCATGATTCAAGCCTGCTGAAGATAGCCACTTGTTGTTTGCACAACTCTCTAATTCAAAGATGGAGTCTCACAAGCCAATGAGAGAATTCATCGTGAGATTCAATCGTCTTGTGACAAGGCTGTCAGTCACTTTGAATCCCTCACCTGAGATCCTGCTAAGCAGTTTCATCAACTCATTACCATCTGAGATTTCTTTTCTTCTCAAATCAGCTCATGAGACAGAATTGACAGAAGCTCAAGAGCACGCCATAGAACTGGAGGATCATATGATCACTTCGGGAAAATGAAAAAAGATTCCATCAGGCCCCTGAACCAGAATTCTGCAGATCCAATACTTCAAAAGGTGGTAAATGATGTTACAATCATGAAGAGGCAGATGCCGCAACAGGCACAACCCTCGCAACAGTATCAACCACCTCACAGAAGAAATAATTTTCAGCCCTATAATAACAATTATAGGCCAAGGTTACCAGCACCTCCAGCAAAGCCGACAGTTGAAGCTCCACCGCCTAGAGCATATTTCTGCTCTTTCCATGAAACCAGTGAACACAATGGAGCTACCTTCCCTGAAAGCCAAAGAATGAATCAAATCATGGGCTTTGCTGATGCCAACTTTTTCTCTCAAATTCTTTTTTTTTTTAAATTAGAATATCATCTTGGAAAGTATCAAGAAACAATCCTGGCAAGAAAGTGGTTACTAGCTTTTTGGAGGATATTCTTTCCCAAAATATCAGTGGATGATGTCACCAACGGGGCAGTGATGTAGATAAGGATGGAACTCAAAAAGTGGCAGTTAACTCAATGCTTTTCTGAGTTAAAGTTGTCGTTTTCTTTCAAGCTTATCCATCCTTTAAACATTAAAAAATCACTTTGTAATAGTCGGTGTTTTCTCTGCTTTAAATCAGTTAACCGATTTAAAGCAGGTCTTAGTTAGAATCTTTTGTCTAGAATAGAAATAAAGCTTGCAAGTTGGCAAGTTAGTTAGCTAGGATCAAGGGGATTTTAGGGTTCCCTGCTCCTTTGATTTATGTATAAATAAGGGCATCCTTGCCCATTGTTGAGGAACTGTAATTGTGATAGCAAAATTTGTTGAGCCTATTCTTGCCTGCAAATTGTTATTCAAGTGCTTGTTCACCTCATGTCATTTGTAATCCAGTGTTTGATCGCATATTGCATGCCTGTCTTTGCTGCAATACTGTCCTGGAATTGTAACAGCTTCTTGATATTGAGAAAGGAAATCTCACACCTTCCATTTATTTGATTCTCTACCTCATGTTCATTTAGTTTATCATCATATGTGTTTCTTGCATATTCTTACTTTCAGTTTACATCCTAAAAGTACAATGAGTCTTCAGATGCAATTTGGAATAAGTTTATTTGAGTTTTGTGTTAACAAATCATTCCCTGTTTACTTTTGATTCCCAAGCTTTGAATTTACTTGGGTTGTCAAAAGCGTCATTTAGTTTACACCTAGCTGTAGTTAGAAGTTAAGAGAAAAACCTTTATTGCAGCGATAGAGTTTTATAACCTTGTGCTCGCACCTGAGAATCAAAAAGATAGGCAATTTAGTTTATTTATATTTAAAGCAATCATCAACAAAGAGGGAGCTTCCCCTCCTAATTCAAAGAGCAAGTTATCTGTGCATAGTGTCCGTTTCCAACTCGCATTCCAGAGGTGCGAATTGAAATGCCAACATGCATAACAATTAAACTCCAACTAGGTCAATCTTTTCGCTCATAACACTTGGATAAGAATTGAGTTAAATCACAACCCAATGTAGGTGGATATAACTACAAAATCTTATGCACGAAATGCTATTCGAAGAAGACTTGACTTTTGTCAATCCAATTAGACCCTATAGGTTGGAAGGATCCAGGCTCTGATACCACTGTCATGTCCCATTCTAGGTTTGTAGCAATATTTCTGAATTTTGCAATTTTACAATGAACCCTAGGACTGAAAATCGATTTCTATTTGCACATATACAATATAGCTATGCTAAACATATGAATTAACAATATAACTTGACCATGGAACCAATAAATAACAGCAGCCTTCAATAAACTTTCAACATAAATGCAAATGCCAATGGAAGTAAGACTATCTCATATCTCACTGTTACAATTCAGACTTATAATTTCTTCAATTACATCAGAGATGATGGCTTTATGACAGGCAAACAAGTGCTGTTACAAATGCAATTATGAAGATGATGTTTACATACCAATTTAATGTTCAAATACAATGTAAGGAGAGTAACTGGACTGCTGTAGCTGTTCGATCTTCTTGTATGATGAATATGCAGATTGAATGTCCTCCAAATGATGATTGCTGTCCTCTAAATCCACCACAGATCCCTGCTACAGGCAAATCACCTTCCAACAATGCTGGCACTGCCTTAGAAATGCAGATCGCTCCCTTCGAATGATGGCGAAATCTCAGCAAACTCCTCCAAGATGAAATCGCTGCCTTCTTCAGATGATATCAGCTCACAAGGGCAGCAGCTAGGGTTGCAAGTCCACACCAATCTGAAATTGTACTCACTGTTGGACAAATCAGGTCTGAATGCAATCGACGCTCAAGGAGTAGTCTTCAACAATCATCCACAAGTCTTCAACCAACTCAAATTTGCAATGCCTTCAAGATCTTCAATAGTATGCAATGATATTCGAACTTCAAATCTCCAATAATGGTCTCCGACCCAATGACGAATATCAATCTATGAAACTCAAAGAATATCGTCAATGTAGCATAATTGCGAACTCCCTATGAATCCGCCTCAAGATGCAAATTGGGTTTTCATCCAATTCCACCATAGCAATGAAATGCCAAGCAAAATGCCAAAGTATGCAAAAGATTCATGATGCGCAAATGAGCTCCTTCATGCTTGATTTATACTTGGATTCTTTTTTCTTTTGTCGATTAAGATGACAATCCAAATTAAAGATTTGAATTGTCCCTTTTCCCTCCTTTGTTGATTTCTCCAAGGGTGGCGTCCAACCCAAGGCATTATTTTATTGTTTTATTTGAATTTACTCCTCCCATGTTGAGCGCCAACCTCCAATATTCATATTTTATTATTTTAGCAACTTCTCCAATGTGAGCCCCACTCTTCATGAGTCTAATATTTTATATTTTCAATCTCCAAGATGAGCGCCACCTAGGCAAGACTCATTTATTATTTTTCGAATGTTTTATTCCTCCAAGGGTGATGCCTATATTAAATAATATTATTTAATTGTGTCCTCTCCTAGGTGTTAGCATGGAGTAATATTTTATTTATTTTCCCTTTTGATAATTAATGTGAAAGTCACATTAATTCATTTTTTTTTGTGTCGGTCACTGACTAAGCCCTATAGAACAACTTTCTATTTTCCAAGCCTCTGAACAAAGTTATCTTTCCAATCCTTAGCTCAACTAGAATATTCCCTTGTTTTGTCGAATTAGCCTACGGGAATGAGGACAGGCTAACTTCATCCTCCGTTTGGTGATCACGCCGGAAATGGGGACATGACACAACACCACTCACCAAATTAACAATATGATGTTTGCAATATAATGAGACTTCTTTTGTGTTGATCCTATTTCTTCCACTTGTGCTCCAACTGGCTAACTTGTTTCATACGTCAATATAACACCCAAGTGCTTGTATTTATAGGCATAATGCTTGCTCAAAATCACCAAGTGGTCATAGAAAATCATGAGCACAAAATCATGGATGAAATCCACCCGTGTGAATTCCAACACCCCTTTTGCATCCTTGCAATTCCACCTTACAGGATTCTCTTATAGTGGCTAAAAATAGGAGTCAAACATGCCTTATAACTCCCTCATAATAGATCTCTTACAATATAGCTCCCACATCAAATACTCTTCCAAAGGGGGTTCAATTGGCAAGATTAATTTCAAGAGGAGAATTTAAAATTCCCTCTCCAAGTGTGGCGCCCAAATTTACATGAGTGACACACTTTTCAAATATCTATGCAAGGTGTATGTGCAACCTCATCGAACAACCAAGCATCTTGCCCAAAAATCTAAACTATTTTTTTTCTTTATTTAATTAGTCAATTCATCTACTCAGTTAATATTTAATCATAGCATTTCCCCTTAAGCCAGGTTAAATTATTATCTCCAGTTTAATTAATTTGCTTACTAAGGTTTTGAACCTGATCCAACCATTAACCTAGTTTAAAATTTTGATTGGCTCTGACTTGCCCATTGGGCCTAATTTATTCATCAGGTTTGATTCTTAGTCGACATGCATTTCTGATATGAAATAAAATCTAGTTGACTCAGATTTGAATCAAATCCACACACCAAGTCTTCCACTAAGGTTTACTTGGGTCCATTTGATACATGACAGCATCTAGCACACCTCACTAGTTTCTCGTCTATATCTTGCATGCTAAGAGGTTTAACTACGGGAAAAATATTTTTTGCAATTAATGATCTTGTCGAGATCATGACACTTGTCCACATCTTGCACGATAGTGATAACTTAGGCCACCCAATTTTGGGCTAAATAACTCAAATAACTTAGGCCAGATACAACTAAAAATAGGAGTCAAAGATGCCTTAGTAACTCTCTTGTCATAAATCTCTTACAATGTAACTTCCTTGTCATAGATGCTCTTACAAAGGGGGTCCAAGTGACAAGATTATTCAAGCAGAGAATTCAAAATTCCCTCTCCAATTGTGGTGCCCAAATTTACATGAGTGACATGCTTTCAAATATCTATGCAAGGTGTATAACACCTTCCTAACATTAATAAATTTTGCTTTTGCAACTAATCAAATGGTAGGACGATGGTGAAACTACTTTGGCAAAGAAACTAAATCACTTTGATTAGTGGCAATGTGTATTTTGAGCCACTCTTGTAGCTTTTCTACTTGTAAACATTCTTGGAATGTCGTCGAACACGTACTTCAAAAAATTACAGCTGCCTAAGCCAACAATGGATTAATGATTTGGTATTCGTTCATCACAACCTTTACCTCCACCTTAAAGACAATTCAAGATTAGAATTTAAAAAGTTAACCATTAAATATTGCTAAACTTTAGCTCAATCACTTATTTTAGGTTTTAAGTACTATAAGTTCAATCAATTTGAATTCCTTGCATACACTAATAGATCATGAACTTATGCCTTGATAATATTTAGTCTTGAAGATGATTAGGCAATTGACCTTGACAAGATTGATCCTGAATCAAAATGTATTGCAGCCAATGAGAAGCCATCATTTGATGATGAGGGTTTGGCCATCTTGCATGAGACATTTGATGATCGTGACCACAATCAAAGGGAGGAGAGCTAGGATACAAAAGCATTGAATTTGCATTTTGTAGTCTAGGAACCTCATAGGTTAATGTGCTTTCAAGTTTTGTTTTGTACTCTAAGTTGTAACTAAGACTTGTTGAGAATTTGAGAGTAACTGTAATGTCCCCATTTTTCGAGTGATCCCCATTTTTCGAGTGATCACCTAGTAGAGTTGGCTAGCCTATCCTATTCCCGTAGGCTAAGCCAGAGGGCTAACGGAATAACCTAATTGGTTAGATTTCATACTTAGTCAATTTTGGAGGACAAAATGATCATAAAGGATGGCTTTGTATCTTTTTGTGGATTTACTAGAGATGTAAAAATAATTAAAATAAATTGCCCTAGAGATGAGCGACCAAGGGAGAGAAGAAAAATAAAAAGGAAGAAAAATGATGGAAATGACTTTGGGAGTTTGAGGAAAAATAAGAATAAATTAAGATAATTTCCCTTGGAGATGAACGACCTAATTGAATGTCAAAAACATGATGTAGAGATGCCTAAGTGGTTCGCCCCACTTGGAGAACGGATAAAATAAATAAGAAAAATAAAATACCTTGCCTAGGTCGGCCAAGGTGGAGAGAAAAAAAATTAAAATATTTTATTGAGCACTTGGGCGCCTAGCATGAGGTCAGCTTCATGGGAAAAGAAAAAAGGAAAATAAAATAATATTTCAAGAGGAGGTCGGCCAGCTGAGGAGGAAAGAGAATTATGTATAAATAAGATGTTTTGAGGTCATTTCATCATTACTCACATCATATTTTCTCGAGTTTCATACTCTTTGGCTGTAATATTGCTAGCCTTCATTCCAAGGATGAAAACCCTTAGGAATGTGGTGAGTTGGACGAAACCCTAGCTCATCCTTGTGGAGGATTCATCACAGAGTCCTAATTGTGTTTCATTGGCATCATTTGGAAAAGAACTACATTGCATATGTTGTACCCATACGAAAATTTTCGTATATGTGCCCAAATACACCTCCCAAGCACCATGTAGCCTTGTCATTACTGTGCTAACCCTGCAGGTACAAGACATATCAAAAGATGGCGATCCAAGGCTCAAATGGAGGGAGATTCTGACAAGCCAATCAAGCCTGGAGCAGTGAAAGAACATCTAAAAGAGGAGGTCAAAGTGATGAATTGAAGGCCAAAATGACATAAAGGAACCAAGGGAAGCAATGCAAATACATCTGGCAAATCAAAATTCAATTTTGAAAATTTTGAAATTTTGAAAAAATTTTGAAAATTTTTTTAAGGCATTTTTGGGCGTTCTTGGCCAAAATGTGCTCCATCTTGGAGTATAATTCATGGAGGAGAGGCTTCAATGAGAGCTTCGGATCATATGAGTCTGATTTCCAAACTTCAAGACATTCCGTCATCAAATGAAGAAGTTACGGCAAAAATAAGCTCCAGAGGCAGAGACAAACGACAGTAATCCGAGGAGCCTCCATCAAAATGGCCAAGGCAAAGTTCAAAGTTTTTCATGGTCAAGAATCATAAAGTGAGCCCTGAAATTGGCTAAGTCTGGTGTCCTGAAACCTGATGTTTTGAGATCCTGAAATCTGTCTAAGTCTGAAATCTGGTGGATCCTCAAAAATCTAGAATCTGCATATTAAATCCCATGGATCCGGGACCTATCTCAAACATCCTGGAAATATATTTCAAAATATTTAAAGTATATGTATACTAAAATATATTTTGAAATATACTTCCACCCAAGACACTCAAAGTCACCATGAGAAAGGCGCTCATTCTAGCCAAAACCCACGCCTATTTGCCACTCCTAAAAAGCGCTCAACTTGGTCATATCTCACGCCTTTTTGTTTCACCTCCAAAAGGCACTCATATTGAAGGAAAAGCACGCCTTTCATTTGCCTAGGAAAAGTGCCTAAAATGGCTAAAACCCGCGCCATTTAGTGATCCCCAAAAAAGGCGCTCAAATCCACAAAAAGTCACGCCTTTTTGTGACCATGAATAGGCGCTCAAAATACCTATTTCTCACGCCTTTTTGAGGCATTCCCAAAGGCGCCTAAAAACCCTAAAACCCACGCCTATTTGGCTCAAGCAAAAGGCGCCTAGTTTGGATCATTTACACACCTTTTTGAGGGAGTTTGTTTGTATGGAAATTGGCGCCAGGAGAGAGAGGGTTTGTTCCTATAAATACTCCTCTTCACTTCTCTCATTTCATTCATTGTTTGTGCAAAGTTGGAGAGGCAGAGCAAGGTCCAGGTTGAGGAATGAAACCCTAGGAGGAGGGCGTCCACCATAAGGAAGGTATTTTTGGCATAGTTTTCATCATTTGCTTGGCAAGAGGATGCTACTTAGGGCTGCACTTCTCACATGGCGGCCATTGATGGATGAATAAAAGCTTGCATGAGGCGAATTCGAAGGCTTTGAAAATTGGATCTTCATATACAGGGCAAAGATCATCCATTCTTGCATCGTTCTACTTCTTTCTATCACACTCAAAGGAAAATTTGTCCACTGAAAGGCCTCTTTCTTGCACTGGCAGCCATTGTTGAGGGTTTTCCAAGCTTTTTGAAACTTTTTCGGATCAGCAAAGCATAAAGAGGGCAATTCGATCACTTCTATTCTTCTTTTTCTTCATTCTTTTCTTTTACAGGGTCCATCTTCATGTTCCCAAGGCAACGTCCAAACCTAGGAAGCCATTTTTGGAAAATTTTCAAGGATTTTCACCGCTGGTTATGATTTTTCAAAGGCAAAATCACCACCTACAGCCAAGATAAAATTGATTTTTGAGGCTTATTTGTCCAAAATTTCTCATTTCTGACACACACCCACCTTTGGAAAAGGCATTTTCCTTCATCCTGTATCAGTTTAATCTCAGATCTGTTGAATCTTTAAGGGTGTGGCCCCAAAATTTCATTTTCCAAGGACAAAATTTTAATTTTTTTTTTTTTACAAAAATTAAATTTTGGACAGCGAAAAGAAAATTTGTTTTTCGTAGGCAGCAAACATACAGAAGCCTAGGTTGGCTATCTTCAAAGCAGAAAGGTCATCAAAACAAGCTTCTTCAAGCCATCATGCAATATTCATCAGTCACCATTGAGGCTAAATCTTTGCTCAAACATGAATATTCCAAGGTCAAAGAAATAGACTGGTGACAAGTTTCACTTCGAAGAATATAGCCATGGAGTTGGCTGCATGGAAAGAGAAGCTTCTAGGCATTGAAAGATATGCCATTGATTTTGTCCAAAACATTCCTTGCAGGTATTTCAGCGATCAAGGCATAAATTGCCTTGTTCATGTTTCGCAAGAAAAGTTCATCCAGCTGATCCGTGGATGGTTTTGTGGTTATCCTCATGTAGACAAAATGTACCTCCTAGTTGATATTGCATCGAAACGTGCCAAGGCAGAGAAAGACTTTGAAGTTTTTGAGAAAATCACAGAGGATGCTGCCATAGACCTGCAAATGAGGACGGTTCACCTTGAGTCCATGATCAGACCAGATGAAGCCAAGCCAAAGTTGAGGAATTTGAGAGAAATCTCAATTCTCACACTTAGCTTATTTTTCACATTTTGCAGGAAGGACTTATTTTTGGCAGCAGAAGAGATTTCCAAAGTAGCTTCTATTTTGAGAACTGACTTTGTTATCTAGAGTTAAATTTATTTTTTAGATTTTGCTTTGGAAATCATGCAAAAATATCTTTGAGTTGGAACACAATGTGTAATAACATGCAAGTTCAGTTAACTGAAATTGCATGACAAGATACTTTTAGTTAATTGCTAAATAAGTTTGTATGCATCCCATGCAGCATTAGGGTTAGGGTGGAGAGTGTTAGTTAGCTCTTCCTTTTATTTCCTTGCACCTTTTGTTTTAGGTTATAAATAAGTGTATTGTACACACTTTATTGAAGGAATGAAAAATATGGAAGCTTTTATTGCTCTCATTTTATTGTTCAACTGTGTTGCGTAGTTTATTACTTTGAGAATAAATGTATGCTTTATCTTTGTGCAAGTTTTGTATTGTCGAGGTTGAAAGCGAATGTTTATGATTTTATGCCTAATCATTCATCTTTTATCTTCCTTTGTTCTTTGTATCTCCTTTCAAGTCAGCTTGCCTATGTTCATTTGTTTCCTTCGATCTCTGGATTTAATCAAAGGAATCAAAAGTATTCAATGTTCAGTATCCAGTATTGTATACAATCAGTGAATAAAAGCAAGGACAATTCTTATGCCTCATTTGCTTAGATTGTCACTCTCGTATATTCACGTGATTATGTTCTTGTTTTGTTCATTAATGGATTCCAATATGCCTGTTTTGCTTCTAAGTATCCATTGATGTGTGTTTTCTTCTGTGTTGAGGGTGAAATCACAACTTTGTCTTATTTTTGCCTTCATCATTGTATGGTGTTATTTTGTCCAATCAATCCAAAATTGTGTACTTGCCTTGCTCAACCTCTGAATTTAGTTGAGTAGCGCAAGCGTGTAGCCTAGATTCTGTTTACAGTCAAAAAACACAAAATCTTTGTTTTGTTGTCGAATGAGTGTTTCAGCCTTTCGCACATTGCAAACCCAAAAAGATTGTAAAGTTTTAGTTAAGTTTTATTTTACAGGGAGCTTCCCCTCCAAATTCAAAGAGCGGTTCTACTGCACATCTATCCGTTTTTCTTTCCCACCGAAAGGTGTGAAATTAAATGCTAACAGCATATTCAGATTTGAAGATCTATTTTGGAGCAGCATCTTGGTGGCATTTTGGAGCTTGTTGCATTAGGGTTAATTCCTATTTTGAGTGCCACACTTGGGCAGAATTGGAGTGCCCATCTTTGTGCGCAATTACACTTGTTTTGGGAGGCGATTTGGAGCATCAAACCCTAGGTGCACCTCATGGAGATTTCACCCAGCTAGGGTTCATATTTGTCATCTATATTGCTTGTAATTGGTATGTACAATCATACTTTATTGATCTGATTTTAACGCAGAATTTTTGGGCATTGTTTGTCATGTTTGTGCCCTAGACTCTATTGTAAAAATCAGATCAGAACTTTCAGTTTGTAGCACCAGGGTTTTATTCAGAAAATCAGACTTGGTGGTTTCATTTGGATGCCCTACATTGTGTATTTCATGGTATAATTCATGCTTATTATGAATGCCAACTTGTAGCATCATTTTGCCATGATTATTTGTCATGTTTGGACATATATATGTTCGCTGTGATCACATGTTTGTAATCAGAAAAAAAAATCAGAAATTAGGGCAGAATTCAGAAAATTAATTTCAGAATTTTAGGGCAGATCCCATTGGGGATATTACAGTAACTAGTAACATTGAACAAGTCATATTTTCATATATTATGTTTGTTTCTTTTGCTATGCACTATATTTGGCATGAAATAACAATAACAGTTTTTTTGTGTGTTCCACGGTGTTTCGGGGACGGGGACGGGGGGATGGCAGGGGACGCGTTTCGGGGACGATAGTCCGAGGGCCAGTTTTTGGGGACGGGGGGGTGCGGGGCGGGCGGGCAGCGATATATGAATTTTTCAAAATATCATATGTTATATAGAGACAGAAAGAAATAGAGATATCATATATGTCAATAACTAATAACAAGTTAACAACAATATCAATATGTGAATAAATCTTAACAACAATATCAATATGTGAATAAATCATGACAACAGTAGTGTAACAGCAGTATAAACTTCAATAAAATTCTAGTGACCCACAAGATATAAGTTTATTTGGAAACACATTAGAATCACAGAACTAGTGTAAGGTTATTAAAGAACATTGGATTGCCCTGACATGAGATTCTTACTTTAAGGAAGAAAACGTGGCAAGATAAATGTCAACAGGGGATTCCAAAATTCCAAGTAAAAGTCCATGGCCATCTCTGTCAACGAAAATTGTAATGAAACAAGGTACCAAGGGAAGAAACTAGGAAACCACAAGTGCTCAAACTGTGTGCTAATCGAGTCGTGTCTTATTTCTAACAACGCGACTAACAATATCTCAAATCAAGCTAGGATAAAGATGTGAACACTCTTCCAAATTCTTCTTTCAGTCCCGGGTATTTATTAATTTCACCTGTTTGTGTGGCGTGGTAGTTGCAATTTTGTCTTCGTTGATTCTCATCAGGTCATTTGGAACACGTCTTCGTTCCTTGGCCTTCAACTGTTCTTGTTTGTTTGTATGGAAATCATGTTGTAGACACTGAACTTCATGGACCTACCGTCCTAAAACTCTAGGAAGTGTTTATCACGTGTATAACAATCTAAAATTTAGATATTATAAAATAAATTCATCAACTGCTTCATATAAATTATGTCTTGTGTTTACCATGGAGAAGAATGCTTACAAGAAACTGAAGATGTCGTTCTCTGCAGCTTCTTTGTCTCCTTCGGATGGATCTTCACCTTGCCCTCAGAATTCTGTGAGGAGACAGGCTTTTCAATCCTCCACTATAACAAATGAAGAAAAACAAAGATGTGATAACTGTAAGGAGGTAATAAGTTGTTTTGTAGAAGGGAATGTGTTGAAATGGCCTCTATCACAGCTTAAAAGGAAGCATCCTCTGACATTGGAAATTCCTCCATCGACTAGAATCATGACAGTAGTAGTATAATGTATCACTGTTGGGGGCATCTGGTCATCCTTGGGATGGTTGAGGGACGTCTTCAACATCCCGGCCGTCCCGGGGAAGGCCAGGCATCCCCAAATTGATTTTCGTCGTCCCCGATTTTTATGTGTCATTTCCAAGATGTTTCGCATAATTTAGATTCCAAGGGGACGTCCCCTATCGTCCCCCTTGTCCCGGAAAAGCCACTGCGGACGGGGACGCCAAGGGGACGTCCCCTACCATCCCCTTGTCCCGGAAACGCCACCACGGACGGGGACGCCACTGGAATAGGCGGGGACGCATCCCCGTGTAAGCCTAGCTTTTTTCATATTTTTATGAATATTTCAACGTTTTTTTATGTCAAGTTTTCCCCACATTTTTTTGTTTTAAACCCAAGTAATTGAGTTCCATTTACACTTTTAGTTTGGCACAGGTGACAATGTCATGTAAATGGAAGGCTCCTACTGAAGATTAAGATTAGCATAGAATAAAAAAGGTTCACATCAGTCCTCCCACGAATCGCTTTTCCCTCAAAGCAATTGCAGAGACAAATGTTGAAGATTTGCTAAGCCTTTTCAATTTTTTCTTCAAATTATCAATCTTTGTAAATATTACTTCCTAGGTCCACTAGCCAAAGACAATAATATATCTATGACTATGTTACTTGGAAAAAAGAGTCACAACCCAATAATGGCCTATCTCACAATTCAATAAAGGCCTATCCATAGTCGTAGATTCAAAATAGTTTCCATTTAAGGAGCTAAGATTTTTCCAACAGGGATGATCCTATACCAAGAAGATTTCCTCCTTACATATTGGATCATCTATTTTCTTTGAATGTGAGAAATCTCTATTCTTTGTGTAAGGTCAAAAAGTGGCTACTTTGCAATCTCCACCTAAAATTTTTGCACCCATTTTAGTGTCCATTCCCATAGGTGTGTTCTAGGGCTCATTTGCCACTTTCTGGACTTATACTTTTCATTGGACTGATTGACAAGTATCCCTAAGCCTTTTCAAACTCCTAAAACCACCTACCCCAGAAGTTTTAGTCCAAGATTCTAAAAATACACCAAAGCAATAAAACACTATTGTCCTAAACACCTATGCACCGTGCACACTCTTGTCTAGGTTAACTTTGGAAACTTTAAATTTTAAATGAGCCTAAAGCCCTAATTTATAAGTTTCCTTAACATGTTTTCTAATGGTCATTTGTACTTGAGCACAAAATAAAGTCATGTTGAGTTTCATTTGAAAGGTTCCACTCACAACTCACAATTCTAATTAAAATTTCTTCTATCCTCTATTGCTACTGAGTTCTTTTCAAGCACCAAAGATATTCTGCAAGAATCTCCTTTGTTGCATTCCTCTACTCCACCATTGTTAATCTCTTCATCTTTGTAGCTAGATTCTCTTGGTTCTCTTATCTTCATTGTTTCCCTTCTTTTTTCCCATTGTCTTCCCAATTTCCCTTCCAATGGCCTTCAAAAATCCCTAATCTATTGTGATCCTATTGTAATGTCCCCATTTTCGGAGTGATCACTTAGTGGAGTTGGCTAGCCTATCCTATTCCCGTAGGCTAAGCCGAAGGGCTTAGGGAATGACCTATTTGGCGAGTTTTCACACTTAGCCAATTTTGTAGGGCAAAAATGATAGTAAAGGATGACTTGGCATAATTTTAAGGTATTTTTGATGAAGTCAACACTAATAAAATAATTTGCCCTAAGGTGGAGTGACCTAGTTGGAGAATGGAAAATAGAAAAATATGAAAAAATGCCTTTGGAAAAATCAGAATAATTTATGATGATTTTCCTTGAGGAGGGCAACTTCATTTGAGGTCAAATTTATGATGTATCATGTGCCTAAGAGGTTTGCCCAAGTTGGGAAAAATAGCATAAAATAGAATAATGATATTTCTTGTGTTTGGGCGCCAAAGGGAGTTCGGCTTAGGACAAAAGAAATAAAAAGAATTATCCCTGTGTGGTCGGCCAAGTTGAGGAAGAGGTAAAAGCATGTATAAATATAAGAAGATTGGAGGCATTTCCATCATCATTCATTCTCATTCCTTTTCATTGGAGATTTATCTCTTGGCTGCCATTTTGGTTCAGCACCTTCCTAGGACAAAAACCCTAAGGAAGATAAGTGGATTGGACGAAAACCCAATCACACTTTGGAAGTGGACTCATACGGAGTTCATAATTGCACTTCATTGGCAAATCGTGGAGGAGAAGAGCTAGATTGCATATTCAGATTTTGGATCAGCATTGGAGGAGATTTCATTGTGGCATTTGTGTTTATTTGGCATTAGGATTTACCCTAGACTTGTGTGCCACATTTGGAGGATCGTTCTTGTGGCATTTTGCGTGTTCATTGCAATAGGGCTTGCCCTAATTTGGAGTGCCACACCTAGAGGAGAGCGACTTGGCTTTTGCAGACGAATTCATCATTGTTGAGGGTTTCTAAACCCTAACCCTAGCAGCAGTCCAAGCACCATCATTTTGGTGGGTTTGTGGAGCATCATTGTTCATCATTTTGGTATGTAAAAACCTATTATTAGGTCTGATTTGTAAGGGCAGAATTCTGGGATGTATTTGGGCATGTTTGGCCTATGTATTTTGATATAATTGAATATTCAGAAGTTCTGATTTGTAGCAGCACACTGATTAATTCAGAAATCAGATTTGTTCCATATATATGTTTGCATTTTGATGTCATATATTGTTGGATGAGTTCACGATTGAAGATATAATCATAAGGGTTCATTATTGCTATATTATTTGAGCATTTGGATGCATATATGTTCGTTGTCCATGTTTATTTGAGATCAGAAAAATAAATCAGAATTCTAGGGTTTGGAGCAGAATTCTAGAAGTGCAGAAATTTAGGGCAGAAATTGGAAAATAAAAATTAATTTTAGGGTAAATCCCATTGGGGATATTATAGTGGTATCAGAGCCTTGATCTTGCTAGCCTAAAGGGTTTAATCATTCCAAAGGAAGAAGATATTTTCAGCACCATATCATATGGAGTTTGTCAAAGGTTTTGCCCTAAAGTGAGCGCCACTACCTTGAGGTGTATACGTATCTATGAATCATGGATGATAGAAGCAACAAGGAACCTAGCATGAGGGATATCCTCAATGACATCGCAAGGAGTCAAAGAGATCTCATGCTACTCATGTCTCAATACATGGGGCATAATTTGGACACCAATGAAGATTCGGGAAGTGATGGCGATGCTCATATACCCACCATCTTGGATCAGCCAAGAACCCGGGAAATATACCACAAGAGGTAGACAAGACTTTTGATGATTACAAGCATAAAGAAGAAAAATCAGAAGTTATCATTGGAGAAAGAATAGAAAAGAAAGAAGAATTACTTATTTGTGATTTGCAGCCTACAAGTGATCATGAGAAAGGCAAAAATCAGTCAACATGCCTATAAGTTTGGACTCCTACCCGTACATGTGGAAGCCCTATAGAGGATGAAGCCATGGTCACAAGTTCACTTCAACGATATGAGGATATGGACAAAGAAGAATCACCTATTGCATCTACAAGTGGAGAACACGTAAGTCTTCATGGTCTTCACAAGGTTGAAGGGTATGCTGTCCCGGAGTTTGCTAAACCAGCAATGATTGATCAGCTATATGGAGGTATGAATTCTACTAATGTTCCATTACTTGAGCCTAGCATTTCTTCACCATCTCTACATCATAATGGCAAGGATTCAATTTGTACATTGGGTGACTTTGAAGAAGATGTTCATACATACAAAGGCAATTCAGAAATTTTGTTATGTAATGAACAAGGGACTTTGAAAAAATTGATTTAGCAATGCATGAATTGAAGGATCATTTTGACATGTGCCGAACTAGGGTTTTGCACTAGATTTCTGAATTTGCAATTTTTTCAAATTGAAACCCTAGGACTGAATTCTGATTTTTATTTCTGCACCTGTCTATTTGACTTCGCCAAGCATGAACATAGACTAACATGTGCAAAATTGATGGCAACAGAAACATACATATGCAAACCTTCTCTACTATGAATTAGATCATGACTTACACATCATATTGATAGCAAAAGGATGATAAACTAAATCAGATCTTGCTGTTACATAAATCAGTTGTTTCAAGTCTTCAATTACATCATTTTCATGGCTATATGACAGCCAACATGCAAGCATATACTGCTGTTACAAACAGAGATGAAAGTTGCACTACAACATACCAAAGGATGATGCCAAATGATGATGCAAAGTAGCCGAACCTCTGCCACTCAGATCTGATATTATGGATGTCTTCAAATGATGATGAAGTGCTGATACCAACACCTTACAATGCCTCCACTCCTCTCCTAACTTTCACTGTCACTTAGCTGATGGCTGCGACCTCAATTTTACTAGCAAACGCCAAGGATATGAGAGCGAACTCCTTCTAGAGCTGATCAGCCTCCACAATGGTGATGAAAGGTGACGAAGAAGGCTCAATTGATGATGCAGACTGCTATACAAATTATCAGCTGGCTGAACAACCACCTTGTGTAAAGATTAAGAGGTATCAATTGATTACAATGCAATTCCAACAAGGGCAATCCCTTCACAAGTTGCCAATGCACCCTAACAATGAGTAGTACTCCACAAGATGGCGGCAGCTAGGGTATGAGCTGCTGGTCATGGACAAATCTGCAACCAAACTTCAAGACTATGCAACCAAACAGCCACTATCTCCCAATAGTGGCGCTCTAATACAACAAGCAAATTGATCTCTACAAATCGGCACTCAAGGATGCAATTCAAATGATCTTCAATTTTATCAACAAGTCTTCAACAATTCTCTTCAATCAAGTCTTCAAAGCAATCGGCTATGAATGATGTATCAATGATGCTCAATGAATCATCAAATCTCCAATGAAACGCAAATGTGAACTCCGTATGAATCCACCTCCAAGATGTGATTGGGTTTCCGTCCAACACACCTCCTTCCACAAGGGTTTTCATCCTTGGAAAGTCCTGCAATACAATTGCCAAGCGAAATGCGAAAGTTGTTAAAGTATTCGTGATGATGAAATGAGCTCCATCAACCTTCTTTTATACTTGGATCTTCTTTTCTTTTCGATGTAGCTGACAAATTCAAATTAAAGATTTGAATTGCCTTTTCCCTCCGATGTCAGCCAAAACAATATTTTATTTATTTTTCCAATCACCAAAGTAGCCGCCCAAAATCAATACTATTTTATTATTTTATTTTCACCTTCTCCAAGTTGAGTGCTCCACTAGGAAATAATAAAATATTATTATTTATCCCTCCAATTTGGCCGTTCCATTTAAAATAGTATTATAATTATATTATTTTATTTATTTCCTCTCTTTTCCATTTGGGCACTCACATTAAATAATAATAAAATATTATTATTTAATTTCTTTTTCTCCAAGGTGGGCGCTTGATGTCAAAATATTATAATATTATTTTATTTGCAAAACCTCCAAATGATTCACCCAATTCCACAAGCCATTATTTTATTATTTTTGTCCCTTGATAATTAATGTAAAATTACATTAATTCATTTTCCACTTTGCCGGAAATTGGCTGAACCTTATAAAACGCTTTCCATTCTCCAAGCCTCTGAACAACATTATCTTCTCCAAGCCACAACTCAACCACAAATATTCTCTTGTTTTATGAATTAGCCTACGAGAATGAGGATAGGCTAACCCAAACGCCTGTTGGGTGATCATGCCGAAAATGGGGACATGTCACATTTTATGATTAAGGAAGTCATAGTTGTGCATACACTTTCTAGACCAACAATTGAGAAAAAGCATGATGGAAATGATTCTACTTACTATTATGATGGTGATCCCTTGATTGAGCTTGATGTTGACCTAGCTTCAAAACATGAGTTGTGTGGAAAAGATGTCCTGAAGGTAGCTGATTTTGAGAGGCATGATTGTGAAGACCAATCAGAAAATTTGTATGAAGATGATAAGCCCCATGAGTCACATCATTTGGAAGGTCAATTGAAGGTCAATGAGGATATGATTGTTGCAGCCCTAACTCATTTTGATAATACTCATAAGATGATGGCAGATTATTGTTGGAAGGCTCAAAGAAGACACAAAAACTTTGAAGGAGATCTATCTCTTGCAGAGATACAGGTACTCAAAGAAGCTTTGGTAGTAATGAAATCCAATTACTTACATCTACTTTCAAATAGAGATCACCTCTTCAAGATTGATGAAATATATTTTGATGCATTGAGAGGAAAAGAGGATGAAGTTGATAAGCTTATCTATGAGCTTAAGGTTACTAGGATTCCTTGAAAAGCACTCAAATGGCCCTTCAAGAATCCAAAAATCAAGTTGATGAGCTTTGTTTAGAGTTGAGTTTGGCACATTTTTCATCATCCAAATCAGAAATTCCATCATCTATGACAGACACATCCAAAGAACAACAATCCTATACAAAGATTGTGAAGAATAGACAAAGGGATGAAGAATTTGATGGACCCCATTGTGAAGTCTTGAGGATGGAAGAGAAATGTACACATGAAGATATAACTTGCAGCCATGGGACAGAAGTTATGACAAGTGATACACTTGGTTTTCAGTTGGAGACATCTCTTGGATCGACGCTTGTTGATGACCATTCAACCATGGAAGAAGAGGTGCTTAATACCTATAAGGACATCACACAAAGGTATGAGGTAAGGTCTGATTTTCTGATCTACAACAACAGTTCTTTACCTTCACATCATCATAATATGGCAGCCATTACACAAGAGGATTATAGTGGTAAACAGTCTTCTATTGTTGACACTCAAGATTTGAGGGATGAACATGAGCTACTTGTTGTGGATCCAAGCCACAAGAGGTCTGATTTTGTATACCATGGCATAGAAGAGGTAAAGAAGACTCAAAGCATGTGTGATGAGTAGCTATAGAGAGCTAGAGAGGCTAAGTTGTTGGCTGCCCAAGCAAGACAACACCTACAAGAGGTCAAGGAACGTTGCAGCCACATAGATCATGCGAGGTAACTGAGAGAGGCCTATCTTCGATCCCTATTTCTTCCAAGGGAAGAGACTATGGAGGTTGAGTATGTGAGAAATGAGCCTCTTATGATGGTCAAGCACGAGGAGCACTCAAATTTGCATGGACTTGATGAGAGGTATGATTCAGAAATTTTAGTTTGTGCAAGTAGTTTTCCTCATGAGGATCATGAGTCATACCTTTCAGAGAGCCCATTGAAGGCTCAAGTTATGACTATGAATGAGGTAGTTGTGCACACACTTTGTGGACCAGCCAATAGTGATATGCATGCATGTTTAGATGAAGATATTTGTGTTTCAGATTCGGTTGGAAATCTAGCTATCTTTGGAGAGCTCGAGGAGTCTACTTGTGTTGGGACACAACACCGTCATGATGACAATTCCTTAGTGAAGCATGAGGTTGTCCTAATTTCACGACTTGAGACATGTGAAGGGAGTGTCATGGAGACATTTGATTCTAATTGGTATGTGCTTGGAGGTGTTGAGTTTCAGCTGGACTATAGTCCAAGGTATGGAGATGAGCATGAGAGTAGAAATGTTTTAGCCCTGGTCCATTGGTTTCTAGCTTTTCCATTGTTGGTAGATGGTTGTTCTACTTTGCTAGTCATGGAGTTTTGTCATGTCCCCATATCAAAACACTGTTAAAGTAAAGATTTGAACATGGTTTGTAAAATATTATTTCGGATGATAGAAATAATTACATACATTATATATTATTTAATAAATAATATTATTGTATGAATATTTTATTATAATTAAAATATAATATCCATATTATAAATAATAATATATATAAATATATCTAATAATATAAATACAAATATTCTTATAATTATCTTACATTATAATATAAATACAAATAATATAATATAAATCATATATCATTTATTATTATATAAATGATATAGTATAAATAATATAAAATATATCATATATCATTTATTATTAGATAAATGATATAATATAAATAAAATAAATAAACATCTTTTAACCTATCCTCTTATGATAACGGAGTTACAGATGGTTAGAACTAGTTTTACCACAAAAGGGAATTAATATAAAGTAATAAAAATAATAAGAGACATACCTCTTCGAACATATCCCTTGAAAGGGAAATAAATAAAGGTTGTGAGATAGAAGGAAATCATCATAGGAAGAAAGAAGTAATAAAAAGAAATAAATAAATAGCTATGAAGTCAATAAAGGCAATAAAAAAAGCAACAACATTAGAATTCATCAAAGATGCAGCAAGAAGATATCACATGGAAGACACGGGAGCAGCCAAGGCAAGTCTGCAACTATCACAGATACGTTGTTCATTAAGTAATTAAATATATAGTATAATATATGTTAGTAATATTTCAGTATATATTGTCTAAGGTAAATAATGAATTTAGAAAGGAATGAAATTAAATAAATAAAGATATGTCAATAGGTAAATAGCATTTCATGATTATGAATGAGAAATATAATGCTAGAATAATATAATTATGGCAGAAATAAATGAATTATGATTAGTAGTGAAATAAGGTATTGGTTAATTGTCTCATGCTTGAAAGTAAATATGAATGATATAAACTATATGATAATAATGTGAATGTAAGGCAATGAAACCATTTATATGTCAAAAATAAGCATAAAATGAATTGTCAATGAAGCCTAGTATGAGGCTATCAATAAGAATAAATTGAGGTTCCATGAAAGAACAAGAATAGAGATGTAAAGATCTCAAATTGATAAAATTGTGGCTCATGAACTCATGATGTAATCAAAAGGATGTTCAAGCCTCATCCTTAATCACTTTAATCAACCCATGAGTATGGGGTTAAGTTAAGAATGTAAAATTGGACCTAGGTGACCCTCAAGTGGATGAAGAACACCGGGTGTGTGTGAAGTCCCTTGAGCCAAGAGACGAAGAACACCGGGTGTGAGTGAAGCTCTTGAGTGAAGCTCTTGGGCCTATGGTATTATGAGCTCATAATAAATGTGCCCGACGGTTGGTGACTCTCAATGGGATGAAGAATGCCGGGTGTTGCGTGAAGTTCCATTGAGCCAAATGGTGAAGGACCCCGGGTGTTGGGAGAAACCTTTGGGCCTCCGTGTGGGATGATTAATGCCTTAACAAACCATGCTCACGTGGAAGACAAGGTTGATTAATTATAGGGCTAACCAAGAACTCTCTTTAGATTATGCATGGGAACGATGAGAGAAAGAATATGAATATGAAATGTATGAACTTCATATGAATCATAACTATAAGTATAGAGATGAAATGTATGTTATTATAATTAAAGATTATAAGCCTTAAATACAATTGTGGAAAATATATGAGTTTGATACTTAGTAATTAACTTTAAATATGAAAAGAAGAATATTAATGTTCTCTTTGTAAGTTGAAATTTTGTGCAAGGTTAAGGAAAATTTTGGATTGCTAGAAGGGGACATTACAGTGGTATCAGAGCAGTCATCCTGCCATCCTGTGAATAATAGTTAAATAAAATAAAATAAAATTAAAATTAAAATAATAATGATAATAAAATAAAATTAAAAAAGTGAATTTCATGAATTGCTGGAATAATGGTGTTTAATACATTACTAAAATATTTATAAATATATATATATTATATTAAAAAAATTAAAATTTACTCAATATGTTATCATGCAACCAAAAAAAAAAATTAAATTTACTTACAAATATGTAATAAGTAATGAGTAAATAAGGTAAATAAATAAGAATAAAATAACTCTTAAAATTACATTAAGTAAATATACTAAATGAAATAGTAAAATAAAATAATGAAAATATCTCTATGGGTAACCTACCGCTTGAAATGGCATGAGAAAAACAAATTAAAATATATGTAAACAACTAGCTCCAAATATTTATTGTATTTATTGTGTTCATAAACCTTAATAAATATAATGTTATAAAATATTATAGGATACCTAATTATAGTTGCTTGGGACAAGCAATCTTGAGTGGGGAGGGTTGTCATGTCCCCATATCAAAACACTGTTAAAGTAAAGATTTGAACATGGTTTGTAAAATATTATTTCGGATGATAGAAATAATTACATACATTATATATTATTTAATAAATAATATTATTGTATGAATATTTTATTATAATTAAAATATAATATCCATATTATAAATAATAATATATAAAAATATATCTAATAATATAAATACAAATAATATAATATAAATCATATATCATTTATTATGATATAAATGATATAGTATAAATAATATAAAATATATCATATATCATTTATTATTAGATAAATGATATAATATAAATAAAATAAATAAACATCTTTTAACCTATCCTCTTATGATAACGGAGTTACGGATGGTTAGAACTAGTTTTACCACAAAAAGGAATTAATATAAAGTAATAAAAATAATAAGAGACATACCTCTTCGAACATATCCCTTGAAAGGGAAATAAATAAAGGTTGTGAGATAGAAGGAAATCATCATAGGAAGAAAGAAGTAATAAAAAGAAATAAATAAATAGCTATGAAGTCAATAAAGGCAATAAAAAAAGCAACAACATTAGAATTCATCAAAGATGCAGCAAGAAGATATCACAAGGAAGACACGGGGGCAGCCAAGGCAAGTCTGCAACTATCACAGGTATGCTGTTCATTAAGTAATTAAATATATAGTATAATATATGTTAGTAATATTTCAGTATATATTGTCTAAGGTAAATAATGAATTTAGAAAGGAATGAAATTAAATAAATAAAGATATGTCAATAGGTAAATAGCATTTCATGATTATGAATGAGAAATATAATGCTAGAATAATATAATTATGGCAGAAATAAATGAATTATGATTAGTAGTGAAATAAGGTATTGGTTAATTGTCTCATGCTTGAAAGTAAGTATGAATGATATAAACTATATGATAATAATGTGAATCTAAGGAAATGAAACCATTTATATGTCAAAAATAAGCATAAAATGAATTATCAATGAAGCCTAGTATGAGGCTATCAATAAGAATAAATTAAGGTTCCATGAAAGAACAAGAATAGAGATGTAAAGATCTCAAATTGATAAAATTGTGGCTCATGAACTCATGATGTAATCAAAAGGATGTTCAAGCCTCATCCTTAATCACTTTAATCAACCCACGAGTATGGGGTTAAGTTAAGGATGTAAAATTGGACCTAGGTGACCCTCAAGTGGATGAAGAACACCGGGTGTGTGTGAAGTCCCTTGAGCCAAGAGACAAAGAACTCCGGGTGTGAGTGAAGCTCTTGGGCCTATGGTATTATGAGCTCATAATAAATGTGCCCGACGGTTGGTGACTCTCAATGGGATGAAGAATGCTGGGTGTTGCGTGAAGTTCCATTGAGCCAAATGGTAAAGGACCCCGGGTGTTGGGAGAAACCTTTGGGCCTCCGTGTGGGATGGTTAATGCCTTAACAAACCATGCTCATGTGGAAAACAAGGTTGATTAATGATAGGGCTAACCAAGAACTCTCTTTAGATTATGCATGGGAACGATGAGAGAAAGAATATGAATATGAAATGTATGAACTTCATATGAATCATAACTATAAGTATAGAGATGAAATGTATGTTATTATAATTAAAGATTATAAGCCTTAAATACAATTGTGGAAAATATATGAGTTTGATACTTAGTTATTAACTTTAAATATGAAAAGAAGAATATTAATGTTCTCTTTGTAAGTTGAAATTTTGTGCAAGGTTAAGGAAAATTTTGGATTGCTAGAAGGGGACATTACAAGTTTCCAGGGTGTACATTGATGATAGTAGCTGTTCGGATGGATTGGAGAGATTGAGATTGCTACCATAGTGTTGCGGACTTGCATGGTGTTGAGACCCTATCATCATATGACATTGGAGGTACTTTTGGCACCATCATAGGTATAATTTTCAGTTTTCTAGGTGTTGTTCTGATTTCTATCTGTAGCCTAGTATGGATTGGTATGTTGTTCTATGCACCTGTGATGGGCATCTTTCACATCCATGTGAGATCATTCAGAGTTGAATGGATAGTTAGTGTTGATGACACGATGAGAGACATCTATCTCTTCATTTTCAGTGGGTGTGATAGTGTGATGATTTGGGATCAAGGTATTGGCATGACTGGAACACCTTTTCACAAGGATCATGGTGAGTTGCTTCACAACTCGTCTTAGTGATGTATATATCAGAGTGGAGTAGCGGAAGACTTGGTATATGTGGTCGTGCTTCAGGGATCATATACTTTATCACTTGTTGATGGGCATGGCACTCTTCAGGGCTTTGGTTTTGTATAGTGTTTTGTCTCTGATAGACTTAGCACTCATGGAGAGCGGAGCCTTTGGAGGAAGGGAGTTGTTGGTACTTGTGGTTGACAATTTTGCATTCTTGTTCCTACAGCTACATAGGCAGAGCACATAGCGGACGAGCAAGATTTATAAATTTGGGGATTGGAGCCGAATTGAGTTCAAGTGTGTATGGCTAGTTGTGTTTCATTGCTGGCCACCAGAGCTCACTTTGCATAACATTCTTCATATTCACTATAGGAGATGCAACCACAAGTTGAGGCACAGGGTGATCACATGGAGATACTTGCCACTGGATGATATTTTACATTGTCCAGGTTTGCAATTGCTTGTGGGCAAGAAATTCCAGGAAGGACTGTAATGTTCACATTTTCGAAGTGATCACTTAGTGGAGTTGGCTAGCCTATCCTAATCTCGTAGGCTAAGCCAAAGGGCTCATGGAATGATCTATTTGGCAAGTTTTCACACTTAGCCAATTTTGTAGGGCAAAAATGATTGTGGAAGATGACTTGGCATAATTTTGTGGTATTTTTGATGAAGTCAACACTAATAAAATAATTTGCCCTAAGGTGGAGCGACCTAGTTGGAGAATGGAAAATAGAGAAAATATGGAAAAATGCCTTCGGAAAAATAAGAATAATTTATGATGATTTTCCTTGAGGAGGACAACTTCATTTGAGGTCAAATTCATGATGTATCATGTGGCTAAGAGGTTCGCCCAAGTTGGGAAAAATAGCATAAAATAAAATAATGATATTTCTTGTGTTTGGGCGCCAAAGGGAGGTCGGCCTAGGAGAAAAGAAATAAAAAGAAATATCCCTGTGTGGTCAGCCAACTTGAGGAAGAGGTAAAAGCATGTATAAATATAAGAAGATTGGAAGCATTTCCATCATCATTTATTCTTATTCCTTTTCATTGGAGATTTATCTCTTGGCTGCCATTTTGGTTCAGCACCTTCCTAGGACAAAACCCCTAAGGAAGCTAAGTGGATTGGATGAAAACCCAATCACACTTTGGAGGTGGACTCATACAGAGTTCATAATTGCACTTCATTGGCGAATTGTGGAGGAGAAGAACTAGATTGCATATTCAGACTTTGGGGTGCAAATCTATGTAACCCATGGACGTGCCCCTTGTGTTTTTTGACCCCAACCCCCACCAGAAACATTTTGGGGATTTTGGGACAAGTAGGTGTTGGGACTCCTATTTTCAAGCCCCATAATTGCAAAATCATGCCAAATTCATTAAAATTTTCCTAAGGGAGTTTGTATGTTTTGACCTCATTTTGTCTGTCTAGTGTTGTCTCCCTTGAAATTTAACTAAGTTTGATTTTTATAAGATCCTCCAAATCCTAGAATCTACATTATAGCTCCTAGAGGTTCAAAACCACTCTCAAACATCCTGAAACTATATACATGAAATATAACTTAAAGTATAAGTGACATTGTAAATGTCACTTATACTTAAATGTTATATTTCATGTATACCTTGCGGGTTTTCAGGTTCCTCCAGCACTTTGAAACTTTTCCTTTGTTCCTTGTTCCCCCGCTTTCTCACTCCCCACTTTCCCTTTCCCCTCTTTTGTTCCTTCGGGTTTTTGAAACCCGACAAAACCCGAGAACCCGGTCCCGATGTTCTTCATCCACCTGAGAACCCTGTTCCCACAATATAAAGTAAAGTTCATGCGGAACTTCGGAACCCAATGGAACATTTTCTCTAGGTTCCTAAGTTCTAGGTGCTTCCACGAACCTGATCCCTGCCAGCAAAGAGAATACTCCAAGATCCCGAGTCCAAAAGAAATTCCCAACCCGAACCTTCAATTCCAAATCTGCTCGTCCTCCCGCAACCTGAAGTCCCTCCAAAGCCCGGAAGCATGCAAAAACGCACCAACAACACCTAGAGTCACCATTAATGCAAAGTGGGTAGTTGAAAATGGTGTTTTTATTGCAGTTGGTGGGGTTGTTAGGGTTTTCCTACCCATTCCACCATCAAGTCCGAGTTGTGAAGGTTGTAAATAAAGAATTGAGACTCATTTCAAGGGTTGGTCATTTTTGGGCAAATTTCTCTCTTCAAGTGCCAGACGTCCAATTGTAGTTAGGGCTTTGACATGTGATTAGTTCCAGTTCTTTAGGAGGCATTTGTCAAAGGTGTATGTGGATTATATTGTAATTTTTGATATCAATCTGTGTTTTTCTCCATTGTTGTAAGTGTTCTTTCAGGAAAACCTGTAAGTGCAGTTAGGGTTTTCTCTTGCCACAGTTCATGGTGTGATTGTAATCTCTGATTTGAATGAATGTGACAGTTCTTAATTCATTTCAAGTTTTTGTAAATGGTAATTTCAGTGTTACACATGGATGAATGTTGTATGGTGTTGGATTAATAAGTATTTTCATGGTTTTATATTGATTTCTATGCATTTGAATCTTCAGATAGGCAATCATACACCTCTTTGCAATTGTTTTCCTTTGATAAATGTGAGACTCAGTAACCCATTGGATAGGAACCGATTGGAGAAGCCTATGATCACCTACACCCATTAAAATCAAACAAAACATCAAGATTAAAGTGTAGTTACAATTCTATATCAGAGAACCGAGACTCCACTGGACTCGGCAAGTCCCAAGCCGAGTGACTCCAGACGAGTCCTGGGGACTCGGACCCGGCTAAAAAACTCGCCGGACTCACCGGTTCCAGGCAAGTCCCATCAGGGAGACTCGACCGGCGTAGCCTGAGTATAAATTTAAAAAAAAAAAACATAAAATCTAAAGTTAAAACTTGAATTTTTTTTTACTTATATTGCCTCTTCTACACTAAAAGCAACTTAATTTCATTTTGTTGGCAAAATAGGAGGAGAAAAGAGAGTTGTGAGGAAAAATAAGAGTGCATTGTAGGGCAAACAGCAAGGAGGTAGAGGAAAAATCCATCAACAAATCACATTCGGGCAGCTTCATACTCAGAGTTGGTGCATTGAGAGCTCTCTACCAGCGATTGGAAGGAGTTTGAATTTCATTTCAAGTTTCATTAGAGAGGTAAGCTTGATTTTGTTTGGTTTTTTTGTGTTTTTTTAGCAAAAATTGCATTGTTTTCTAAAATTTCAATTTTTTTTGGAACAAAGTTACAAACCCTACTTATTTTTTTGAACATTCAACAAATTTAGAAACCCTACCTTTTATTTTGGAACAATCAACAAACCCTACCATTTTTTTATAGTAGTTTAATAATTATAAATGAATTCACAAATGTTCATTTTTTTTGTATTTATGTGTTATTGCAGCAACCTTGATTTCAAATTCAAATTATATTTTCCACAATGTCTAACTCTACAAACCCAAATCGAAGACCTACCATCATTGCAACATCATTGAAGACCTACCATTTACGCCTTCGGAGGAAGGCAAAGGATGCAGGTTCCTCTGAGCCATAGACTTCTAGTTATTGTTTTGATATTTCATATTTGTTTGGAACATTTGATGTCATGGATTTCATATTCTATGAGTTTTGTATACATTTGACTATATTTATATATCTAAGTGTGCTATTCCTTCAGCAGCTCAACTACAATTTGCGTTTATACTTATGTGATCGATGTATACTTGTGTATGTGATCAAATTAGCTTCTATTTGATGATGTTATTGTGTCTTTAAGGTTTATTTAATAAAGGGTGCATGAAACAAGTTTTAAATCCTTAAAAATCTCTAAATTTCTTAGGTTTTTCACTTTGCCAAGTCTGCGCCGAGTCTGGGTCCCGAGTCCCGAGTCCCAAGCTGAGTGACCCTCGCCGAGTCCGCGCCAAGTCTGAGTCTCGGAACTATGTTCTGTATACATCCCTATTATTTTATCTTTTCAGAACCTGTATGTATACCCGCATCTTGCACTATTGAAATGATGTTGTTTTCAACTTATTAAGAGGTTAGTTAAGGCAATGAGCATTTGTTCAAACCAGTGACAATAGTGGGGTTTATAACACTTTGGGTATCACTGCCCTTGTTTTTGTCAAGTATATATCTTACATGATAGTTAATCCCTACTTAGGGATACCTCTCGAAATACCCTCCGTGGTCTAGTTGAACCAAAAGCGAAGAGGAGACTACCTGTTGATGATTGTTTTTAGACAAGTCAACAATAGAGTATGTAATGTCCCCTTTTTAGCGTGATCCTATTTTATGATGGTTTAGCCTATCACTGGCCCTCGTAGGGCTAACTCAGATGGTTAGAGGGTCTTTTGTGACAGAAACCTAGTCAGTGGATGGTTTATTTCTTCTCCAAAGTTCAGTAAGTTTCAGGGTTGGCCTTTGCAAGGGTTTCAGGACTCTTTCCCTCATACTTACTATTTATAGTAATTCATTCAGTCAGGGTTACTATTTATAGCAGGGCACTTGAAATGGGATTTTTCGGCAGTGTCGATTCCGGTATTCAGTTGGCTTGGAGAAATAAGGTGTTTGGCCTAAGTTATGATGTTTAATTATTATTAAAGGTCACTTTAATAATAATTAATATTTTAATATTATATTTTAACGTTATATTTGCACTTTATGACTTGAGGGGTCATGTGGCATAAAAAGGGGGCCATTTCAATTTATTATTTCTAAGGTCATATTTTAATATTATTAAAAGTGCAAATAAAATATTATTTTAATAAAAAGGAAGCTTCTAGATGGGCCGATTTCATGAGGAGAAAAAAAAGTATATTAAGAGGGTCACCCAAGCTTCATATCATCCAGGAATTGATATTTGCTTTGATGTTGTTGTTTGGTGAGGAAGCCAACTAGGGTTTCTGCCATTTCCAGCCATTGGGAACGAAAAACTCCCATTGGTTATGCAATTTTGAGGCTGTGAAACTATCAGCTGAGATTATTGCTAAAGTGTGGGCTTCATCCAGGAGTCCAATCTGTGCTTAAATTGGAGAATACATTAAGTTTCACAAGGGTTCCATTGGTTAATCATTTGCAGATCTGAAATTGTTGATGACATGAACAGTGGCGTGAATAGTGTTGTGCTACAGTACCGTGCTACAGTACCCTCGCTACAGTAACTTAGTGCATCAATCAAATATCAGCTGAATCATTGCTTGAGGAGAGCTTCATTCTGGAGTTCTATTTGAGCTTAAAGGCGAAAGATATCATCAAGGGTTTGAAGATTAATGAAGAATAATTAATTGCAGACCTGTAGCTTCATTCTTGGCAGCCATTTATATCAGATTTCAAGCTTTTTATTGCTTCTACAGTACCCGTGAACAGTGATCCGCTACAGTGATTCGCTATAGTGCGGGGTTATCATTCTTGGAGAGGGTTGATACATTACAGTTTGGGGAATTGAGTTGAGTTTGTTGTGAGAGCTATTGTATAGGTCTGAGCCATTTGAGGGAAGATTCTCTCTGTTGTGCGTGGCTGTAGATACATTTCTGGGCAGCATTTCATGAATTCTCAAGCTAATCTAAGCCTCTAAGCAGCGATCTCAGGTGTGGTCCTTTTGTTTAGTATTTGCATTGAAATAATAATATTTCTAAACATTGTTAAGACCCACAGGTCTGATTTGAACCTGCTTTTAATTTCTGAGTCTGTTAGTAATGAAAAATCAGTCCAATGAAGTGTTCATTTCCAGCCATGAATGTAAGATTCAGTCTAATATTAATATGCTCTAGTTTCTGATCTATTGTAAGGTCTGTTATGACTTGGGAACATCAGAAATGATATTGTTTTGAGTGGATGTGAGTTGATTGTTATGTTGGTAATGAATATTTAGACCTGCTCAATGATTGGCCCAGTTCTGTGTATTAATGGTACTGCTGTTAGCTATTTTTGAGCGGTGCAGTCCTATATTTGCCACTGTACTTAGTTCCAATGCAATGCTGTCATAGTTTGAATGTAGTATGATTGCACAGTGTGTTATAAACAGTCAAGAAAGACTCAGAAATAAATATCAGAGAATAATGTACATGTTTCCAATGCCACTTATTGAATACCTAGTTTGATTAAATGGAACATCAATCAAGCTAGACAAATCGAAAAATATTTGGCAAAATCAGAAAGTTAATTATCCTATCAAGGGTGGGATATTACAGAGTAAAACACTAGAGTATCCCACTCTCTTGAATAAAGTCTCTCGAATGCTAAACTGTGTGATCAACTGAGACAACTCCAAGGTTCCTTTTCTTATAATTTGTGATGGATAACTCAATGACTTGATGTGATTTCGCTGATAAACACAAAGGGACTTACACAATTGTTCTAACAACTTGTTGTTTCAATAACAAGAGACAAACACTAAGTACTACAACTTATGACGTATGATATGGCAATGAAGTACTTGATCCTAAATTCTAACAAGATGGATAAAAAAAACAAAAAGATAAAGGTTCAGTAAGATTAATCTAATCCTAGATGTAAAAGATGATTACTACTCAGGTGAACTCAACCAACTCTGCTTTGCCAAGTTAAACAACTACACAAAGTTGATGCTATCTTCTCAGGTTATACAAGATATTCAAACCACTTATGTTCATGAAAATTCAACAAACATAAATGATCAAAGTTAAGCTCACTTTGTTCAGACTAACCATACACTACAACTTGCAAGCCACAAACTACAAATGGTATGAACATATAGAGGTCACCACGAAACAATAATAATAACTTCCATCAATTAACATAAACGTAATACTTGAAAACAAAACCTAGTCTAACTTAATATTCGCTTGAAGAAATGAAAACCATGCAACACTTTGAAACATAAATAGAATCACCAAAACAATGAGTCTTTTATTATCTCAAAGAGCTCTTACAACAATTTTTCCAGAATCTTCAACCTTACAAAATGAGAGCAAAAGAGCCCTTATATAGGCTTCAAGAATACATGAACGGCTAAAATCGATCGGCAAAGCCAATAGACCAGATGATGCCACCTAAGCAGGCGGTTACAACAAACTACTATATTTAGCATATAAAAGAGGGAACAAAGGCACGTTTCCCAAGAAGATAAGGATGACACATCAAGAGCCTATGAGGAGTCTCCATGTGAGTAACCATCACTGGTATTATGAAATTCAATGAATGCGGTCACCACTTTCTTGACATCATCAAAAGGTACACTTGGCGTATTCCTAATGATTCCTTCTGCTTCAAGTACATCAACCATGTAAATGCCAAGTGTCTCCTCCCAATCAGTCATTCTTGCTTTGCTGGCGCCAAGGTGGATAGCAAGTGAAAATATGCTATCAAGTCTCTCATCAGAAATATCTTCTTGAAAGTAGAATGCTTGGACTTGTTCCTTCATATGATCAATAGTCATCTCTCCAAAGGGATTGCATATTTTCATCAATGATGCATGTATACCATCTTGGATTCTTTGAACAACACTTCTAACCCTTGACATGTTTGTCTCAAGTTCAACTTTATCAAGCAACAGACCTTTGTTGTAATATCCCTGATGGATATTTATGAACTTCTCTGGTTCTGTAGTCTAGAGTCCAACAACAACATTGATATAATAGATTTTGATATTCAAATTAAAGATTTGAATATCCTTATAATTCAAAGTTGACTGAAAAACTTAATTCAGATATCACTGTGAAAACTGAAACTATAAATCTTAAAAGATATATTGCAAAACAGTGATGCACATACCAAATATGAGGTTCAGGCAATTACAAATGATGGATGACAACTACTTGTTCAGATCACTGATTCCTGTGTAACATAATCTTTTATATCTAATATCAGGTTTAAATGATCAATGAACTCTGTTGACAAACCAAATCTGTACATTATCCATTACTATTCAACTGTTGATACTGGATGATATCTAATCTGTATTGAAGAATTCCCACGTACTAGACCAAGAGTTTTCTTTGTCAAACAAATGTCTTCTACTGAATGGTTGCAGTGATCCACAAATGACAATGGTTTATAGTTTGTTGGACGAAAGCCTGTCTCCTTACAATGGGTAGCCACTGGATTATTTTAGATACCAAACACTACCTTTACTATCACCAATGCTCTTAGATATCCTTGGCTCACAACCATTCAAATGATCGCAATATCTGCTGATATCAATTCAAAGACTTTGTTGACTTAATGATGTAATGCTCAGCACTCCAATATTGGTGAGCTCTCCTTTAGATAAATCCACGCACTCAGATGGTATCTTCAAGCAATTCCGGTGCTTATGAAATGACTTCATATATTGTTCCTTCAATGCTTCTAGCCAAATCGTTCTCCGCAAATAATAGTCGACACTTCCTTACACAATATTCTTCCACGATGCATTTAGATATTCATTACAACTCTTTTGATGGCGGTGATTCTCACTCATGCAGACCTGAGATGTCTTCTTCAATCTTTCAGGAATTCCCCTTGTGATTCGGCTATCAACTTTCGATGCTTCTTTGCTCACTCTAAATAAGACAAGTCATATAATATATGAATGCGGCGAATGGTGCAAAGGAGCTACGATTTCATAAGAGCATTCCTTTATTGATTTTTTTTCACTTGCTTACAAATGGCGACCCCACTAAAACCATTCCACGCTCATGCCAATCTCTGTGATGGAGCTTATTGAAGTCGGTGGCTACTATACCTCTCTTTGATGCACTGGATCTTCACGCCATTATGTGTTCATTAATAATGCAGCAAATGAATTTGAGGGTCTGCCAATAGCTCACACGATCCTTTGAAGTCAATTGCTATCCTTCGTATGATGTTTGGCGCTAGATCTGAGTCCCACGAATTACTTCCAATGGAATCTTACATATTCTTCCTGTCAGAGACTGTCTCCTTTGAACCGGCAACCCATAAATTCAAAATTCTCAAAGCCTTGTTTAAAACCCACGAACTATATGCAAATCACTCTTTATTAAAATATAAACACAGCTGAAGCTTGTCAGATTTTGTCTCTTGTTAGACAACAAAACATATAGTCTAAAATCTAAAATCTGAATAACCTATTCCATATAAATTTTAAACACAAGATACATTCAGATTATAATCACAGAGATGAAAGAATATGTATTTCAACTCAGCAATCTCCCAAATCAATTATTCTAAAAACTTCATACAAAGGATCTTCAACAATATCGATAAAATGGTCTCCGACCAAATATCGACAACTCCAGCAAAATACCAAAACCCAAAACACTTTGAAGCCCAACCATGAAATATGAGATGATTTCACCTCTACAATCACCAAGGGAACATCTCCTCGGCTCAGCAAATGCAAGGGAACATCACCTTGACAATAGCTGAATACAACTTGTCAAAAGACACAAACACAAAACCAAAACATATAGATATCCAGACATTCAAACATGACTTCAAATGACTCTCAGGCTTGCTTTTAAAGCCATTACATCAATTAGGCCCAGCCTAATTTTATTAAATGAGAGTTTACATGTACACATCATACCCAAGCATTTTAAATGCTTCTACATGAACTTTATTAAATGCTTGCACTTGTACTTTTTAAATGCTTGTTCATAACACTTTTTAATAGTGTTGTACTACTGACTTAGTAACCTAAATAAAATATTAATTTTATAAAGTAAATAAAAATACTTTACAAAATTAATTTACAATTAAAACAATTTTAAGTTACTCCAAAATTGGGGACATGATATTTGTTATGAAAACAATAGTACAAAGAGGAGAAATCATATGTTATCCCCTTTTCAACTATCTTATCATGTATCAATTCATCAATTGGAGTTTCCATTAGACTTTTCAAATGTGGCATATACTGTTCTTTGATGACCCTGAACTCAGCACAAGCTATCAATCATGCAAGTATTCTTGTCTTAAGTTGATTAACTTTATCACAGACTTGTATGATGTCTTCAAGGTGTTCATATGTCGTTTCTCTTGAATTCTTCAACCAATCCTTCAATTTATGAGATGAAGATCTCAATTCTTCAAAATGCACAACTGTTTCTGGAGGAAGAATAGATGGAGGTGTAGAAACCCTTTCCTACTAATGAATAGGATGCATTAAGTGCTGAATATATTGCTCCAATGCTTGACATCTTTGCTCAACTTTTATCCTTCCTTCTATTTCCTATCTTATCATAGCTCTAGCATTATCAACTAAATCTTGAAGCTCCTCTTCCACTTGTGCTGTAGTCAAAGGACCCAAATCAATTGTGTTGATAGTATAGTCTTCAGGTACAATGTCTTCCATATTTTTCTCAACCCTTGGAACAGCTACGTGAACTTTCCTCATGCCAGTTTCATCTTTTGTTATCTTTGAAAGAGTTTTTGCTTTCTTCTTTGGCTTTTCTGTTGATATATCAATGAGCAACTCCTCAACTGGAATAGGATGATAATCTTCTACTTCACAACTCTCCTTGATTCTGTCTTGTAACCATTCTGGTAAGGATGAAGGATCCTCTAGTCTTTGTACTTGAACTTGCCTCTTGGGCAATGACTCTTCTTCAGCTTCCTCTTGATTGTCAGTGTTTCCTTCATCAATTAGTTCAGTATCATGTGGACTTGAAGGTACTTCTTCGAATGGACCACCCTGATCTTCATCTTGAATTTCATGCACAACTAGATCCTGATTCATTGGAGTACCTCCTGGTTGTCTAGATGAAGTAGTCTCAATACTTATTCTTTTCCTTTTCTAACTTGATTCTCCTTGTGTACATTCAGGTTGTTTCCTTTTCTTTGCTTGACTTGAATCTTTCTCAGTCCCTTTTCCTCGTGAATCTCTATCAAATGCACTACGTTATACTTGCTGCTCAACTTCTCTCATCTTTGTGTAAGTTCCTTTCCTTCATCCATCAATGCTTGTATTTGATCTTTTGCATGCTCCTTAGTGATAGCAATGATCGGTTTCATCAACTGTTCATCACATGTTCTCTCTCTTTCAGTCCAATCAACAGTATATGGGAGATTCTGTATCTTGTTATACTCTTCTTCTGAAAGAATCATGTCATCATCTAACTGATCAGGAATCTTCAACACTTTGGTAGACCTCACCAAATCCCATCTCAATCTTGAACATTTTTGCATCCTTATATCATCATCATCAATAGCATTTGCCCAGTGATCTTCAAGTTGTTCTATATGTCGATAGGTAGGATACAACTGCTTGATTGCTCCATGTGGGTCAAAGTTCTCCCTCGAATCATGCAGATGTAGATGGTATGCTTGAAGCTCAATCTCAAAATGCTCGGCTGCTTGAAGTGATGGACACGAGTAATATCTCCCGAGCTTTAGAGGGAATTGAACCCTGGCCTTCTTCCTTGTCCTTTACATCTTGTGGAATTCTAACAACTGTCTTGACACTTCCAATAGTACCATCCTATTAGTAGGATACCTCGGCAATTTGTATGGATAGGATGTGAAGCCCTGAATTCTGATATATGTGAACTTATCATATTGTATATAATATCTCCCATATTGTTCAATGAAGTTCCTAGCAGCACCTATCAATCTCCTATGCAACTCCCCTCACAGTCTTCTCACTATATACATGGCAAATGCATCATTGAACCTCTTATAATGATTGATGTTTTTCAAATGGAGCTGTGTGTAACATTGATGCGATAGGATCTAATTGGACTTGATGCCTACATCTCCTTCAGAGGTCAACCCTTTATAGACAACATTCGTTGCTAAGATGTATAAAAGATAGGAAGTCATGTAGAAGGATCTTGACTCATCAAAATTCACAAATTGCTCATCAAGACAATGACTTATAAGCCCAGCCCAATCAATCATTTTATTCTTTGTGAACACATGATCTAAGTATGTATACATCCATCCTTCAAAAGTTGAAGATTGAGGCCTACCTGTGACTCTGTTCAGAAACATGATGAAATAACTTATCTCTTGTTTGAAGTCTGCCTTATGGAACTTCGGATTCTCAGGGTTGTATATCTTTGTTGAAGGATCCGTCATCCACTTCTTTCTCACCTCTTGCATATATTGCTTAGAATTGCCTTCAAAGGTATGTTGTGCAGTTTTAGGACAAATGAACACCGCCTTTCGATTTGGAATATTGAATATCTCTTGAACATCTTCTCTTTGTAAATAGGCTAAGATAGTTCCATCCTTAGCCACAACTCGCCTTCTTTCTCCGTCATATCGTTGAGCACATTCTAACACCAACTCGATGCTGGGTAGGGCAGGTGGAAAACAAGCTGCTTGTATGATTCCACTCTTCGCAATGGCCTTGATGTCTTCGTTCCTCGTAGGTGCAAGCAAGAAATCCTTCATCTCCTCTAGGTTGACGTGTCCCATGTTGGTGTCTCCCACGTTACTCCAATGAGTCTCGAGCTTGGAATCAGGTATGGTTGAGTTGGCATCCATCTTGATCATCACTTGACGCTCCTTCACCGTCATGCCCATCTACCCACAAGACAATACCCCTATAAGAGACTTGAAATGGAAAAAGTCCCTATAAGTCTGATTTTTACATGTAAAACTGAAAATCTGAGTAAATAAAGGCAATTTTGTAGCTAAAACATACCTTTTGACAAGCTTTAAGACTAACACAATACAGATTTCTGTAAGAAATGATGAAAAGATCAGCTTTAAATAACAAAAATCAAGGTTAAACAATGCAGATCTGCTGCTGCTCCTTCTCCAAAATTCGCTGCCAGAGGTAAATTGTAATGAATGATGTTAGAATGAAGTGAGGCACCCTTACTTATATAGGCAATTCATGTTGAGAAATGGGCTGGTCGGCCAAGCAGGTCGGCCAGCATTTAACGCAATTATCCTTTTGAAATTTTCAAAATTTAAATCACTCAAATTTAGGCGCCAAAATGAGGTGTTAATGGCATGCAAGGCACCTTGTTTTGGAAGTCTTTTGTAATGTTTTGAAACATGTTTGTAAACTCCTAACACCCCAATGATCCCTAGACGCCCATTATGATCTTTTAATCTTGGATTAGCGCCTAACTTTGAATAGATATTGCTGTCACATAGGCGCTGATTTAGGTAGAAATGAACTGAAAATGGCGCCTAGTCCTCTTTAACTTCTTCTTGGCCTCCTTTAATACCTTAAACTACTTCTTCAAACTTTCCAAATGTCCTTCTTATCATCCAAATGCTAAGTTTTAATGCGTCATGCCCTCTTCATTTAGGGCGCCCAAACTAAATGGAATGAAGAAGGAAAAGCGCCTTCACTCTTTCAAAGATACTTACCCCCTTTTCATTCATCCAAATACTTGCAAAACTTCTCCAACTCCCTCCTTGTTTTTAGGCATGTTTCAAAATAACTCTTTATATCAACCACACTCCTAGGCGCCTTGTTTGAGAAAATCCACAAGAAAGGGCGCCTAACTTTGATAACTATTTGATAAGGCCCCAAGGCGCCTTTTGATGGCATTCGAGGTATAATATGGCGCCTAATGTTTTAGATGCTTCTTTCTCCATATAAGGTGCTTAAAGTCACAAAATCACAAGGAATGGTGCCTTGCATCTTAAACAATTGCTTCCTTCAAATTAGGCGTTGTTATTGGATAAGAAAGATAAGGAATGGCGCCTTGTTTTCCCTTGGTAAACTTTAGTCATTCGGAGGCTTCTAACACTAGGCGCCATTTTGAGTTGCTGCTACTGATAAGGTGCGCCTAGGTTATTTTTTCTTTTGCATCTAAGGGTTTTATCTCCTGTTTGAGCTCTCAGAAAACCTCCTTGCTTCTAGGCGCTAAAGTTCATGATTTCAAACTTGTTTCACTGCTAGGCGCACTTTATGGTTGTTTTGATGTTAAAGGGCACCTAGACTCATTTACTTCACCATATCCATATCAAGGCGCTTAGAGAAGGCTTTAGAGGTGGAGGAATGCGCCCAAACCTTTTTGTCTTCCATTTGTCTTATCTTGGCAAAAGATCATCCAATTGAGCATTAGATCCTAGCTCGGACACCATTCAGTCTCCAAGGTGCTCATCTAAGGTAATTTTGATAGCAAAAGGCGCCTAAACTCATTTTGGCTTGATATTGAAGGCTGCCATGATTCCAAACTGTTGGGAAGTCTTAGGGAGTTTCCTTCATTCAAAATGCTTATTTATTGGTATCAACTCATGGTTTTCTTCAAAGGCACCACATAGAGGTGGTATAGACTAGAAAGTGCATCTAAGGTCTTAATGAGTGTTTCTTACTCGCAAACAGCTACCCCAAAGTCAGCCACCTCCAAGACTTATAATTTCAAGCTGACTTCTCCCTTAGGTGCCAAAATGAGGTGATTTTGGTGGAAAGTAGCGCCTAACTTCATGACTCGGTTCAACATGTTTGATCCATTTTAGATTACTTCCCTTAGGGCTTGCTTCATGCCTACTCCTTCAAATTGATTAATGCATACCTCTGTGATCCTTAGCGTCAAAATTCACTTGAGCAATCAAGTTTCCTCCTAGGCGCCAGAAAATGAGTTTTCCAACACAAAGGGCACCCTACTTGATGATACTTAATTTGACATGATAGATTGCCCCTTGGCATTCAAATAAGCTCAATGACTTGCCTTTGCAGAAAATGATATTTCAATTAGGGACTAGTTCCTAGGTCTTACCACTTTCAACCTCCAAGGCACCAAAATTGATAATTTTGAAGGCAAAGAGCGCCTAGACTTGAAGATGAAAATTAAGTTCAATTTGAAAATTTCAATGCAACACGAAGGTATCTAGAAGATTCTCTACCTCAAACGACATCAATTTTCATATTTTCATGCCTCCTTTTGCTTAGGCGCAATTTGCCATTGATTGAAACATCCTTTTCATGCTAAGGTGCCAAAATCAACCGATTGAATGATCTTTCAGGATTTTACGGATGGGAATAGGCACCTAATCTTGACTTAGCCATTTTCTCCATAAATTTTCACTCATCGAAGCATGTTGAGTTCAACATTATTCTCACATAAGAATCCATACTCAACTAGGCCAAAGGAATGCTCTACAGTGCCTTTGTAAAGTTATTAACTGGCTAACTCTGAGATAACACTAACAAGACACCCTAAAACGACTAATCCTACGAAAAAATTGGGGGTCCTCATCTGCAATGGGGCGATGTGTGATTAGGTCACAACACTACCCACTCCTACCAGTTGGCCCTTAATCACCTTCATCCTATTGATGAACCCCCTTTTCACCTCCTTGACAACATCCTCAACCTTGGAGTTTGAATAAGTGTTCTAGGGATTGGGATAGTTGTTTTGGGACCCAACAATAGGAAAGATTCCCCCAACATCCCCTACCCAAAAGAAAAATAAAAAATGTCCCCAATACGACAAAAAAGTTCTGAAATGGCAAGGAACAGTGAGGGATGGTTAGGGGATGCCTAGATGTCCCCCAAATGTCCCAAGGACGACTAACCATTTCCTATGGCCCAAAATTTTAAAAAAGCAATTTAAAAAAATGAGAAAAAAGGAGGGGGAATAGGGGGACCCACAAGGACCCCCACACCCCTTTACAATAACTCTAAACTTAAAACAAAGACACTTACACCTAAAAACAAAAATCCCCCCTCATTTTGCCATTTTGTCTTTTGTGAGAAGAAGATAAGAGAGCATCGAAACTACATTATTTGAGGTAAGTTTACTATCCATTGTTCATTGCACAAATCCTTTTGCATTTTTTTTGTTTCTTTCAAAATTTCAAACACTTGGAGAGATTTTTTTTTTTTTTTTTAAATGTTTGCACTTGCAGCTGTGTTTTGAGTTTTCAAAAAAGAAAACAATATGAGCAACAATGAAGGTAGCGAAGGTGAAGAGGTTTAGATTCAACAAAGAGGCCATAGAGATATTGGGGTTCTTCTAGGTGTGGGAGTGTTCTAGGCATTGTGGGTTCAAATAACCCATTTGAATGCCCTTCTACTCTCCTAAAACCTTATGCAAAGGGTCCATTCAATCCTACAAAACCCTTTTACAATTTGCAACAACTATATGCAAAGACAAGAAAAAAACTCAATTTGTGCAACAAGGATTCTAGGGGCAGCTACACAAGGGTTTACAATCATCTTTTGTGCATAAGTGGACAAGGGGTAAAAGGGTGAGAAAAAATAACCCTGGCTAAAAAAGTTGGGGTGTCTAGGTTGTTCATGGAGGGTGAGGCAAGAAATTAGAGACTACGCAATCTAGTATGCCATTGCCTACCCAAACCATGGATGTTGAAACTCAAAGAGGAGAGAGCTCTACCAAGGACAAGAGAAGAGCTACTTATGTTACAGGGATGTTCAATATGTAATGCAATGTCCATTTTTTGGTCCATTCCAACATTCTTGGAAAGTTCCAAGAATCTTGGAGAGCGCCGACTATTTCAAAAAGGTATTTTGATAGTGACAGTGGGTTCGAGAGATCAAGATAAGTCCAATGGTACTTTTCGGATGCAATTCCAACATTCTGGGAGCACTCCACACTTCTTGGAGAAGTTTGCTATTTCGGAAAGCACAAATTTTCATGAAGTTTGTTATCCTGAGAGCTTAAGGTTATTATGGCATGGTCAAAATTCATATTTGGATCATTTTAATATTTTCCGTAAATTTGGTGATTGTGTGGAAAATAATTAAATTATTAAATGGTTAAATATTTAAGTTGTCGAAAAAAGTGAAAATTTAAAAGACAACTTATATTTAATCGTTTAAAAGGGGTTATAAATTGTTTAAATAAAGCGTCACTAGGGAGGGGCATGGCAAAAATGACAGTTTGTTATATTGGTTTTGTGGACGAAAACCCACCTAGCCAATCCTTGGTGAATTCATCCAAAGTTCACAAGTGTGCAAATTGATGCATATTTGAAGGAGATTGTGCAAGATATAATCTTTTCTTCCAGTTTGCTCCTCAGATTGTTGATTGAAAGATTATTTGGGAATTTGCAAGCAAATATTTTCGAGTTTTGTGAGGGTTCCAAACCCTACCATTGCTAGGCGTTTCCAGCATATATTGCCATTGGGGTTTGGTGTGGATAAAAGCTTGGAAGCCTTCATTAAAGTAAGCCGCAACCTTTCCAGGTGTAGCCGCAGCCCTATTTGGAGCATTTTCTATTGTTTTTGAGTTGGCTACCCACCTACACAGAGTTATCTGCTGTTCATATTGCTGATCAGATATTGTTGCTGCTGTTTGCAAAGACATATCAGCCATTCAAGGAGCGATTTACATTTCCTCATCAGTACAATACCCAGTACAAGAGTCTTGGTATCTATGGAAGGTTGGAAGCTAGTTTTATCAATATATGTAAGTCTGATTTTTTAATCAGCAAGTTCTAATTTTCATTATAAACATTTCAATATCAATAAAGGTAGCCAACTGTTTGATAAAATGTCTCTATGCTATCACTGAACAATTTGATCTGTAAAAGGTTGATTCATAGTCTGAATTCATAGTTGTAGTTAATCGCATTCATTACTTTCCAAAATACCCTATTATGAGTTGCATGCAAAGTGTTTGATGAAATGTATGCAAGTTAAGAAATCAGAAATATTGCAAGTTTGTTGATATATTTTGGTAAGGACAATACAATGAATCAGAGCAATGCATGATTTGTGATGAAATTTGCAACAAATTAGAAAATATTCCATCCGGGATATTATGGTGGTATCAGAGCAGTGATCTTGCCAATCTGTAGGGTAGAAAACTAAATTTAATGTAGAAAGATGAAGACACATCAAGAACTCATGATAGAGATACCGCAAGAATCTCAAAAATATCAAAAGAATCTAATAGCATTGATGGAGGATCCATACACAAAGAAAATGTATTTTAAGGAAGAACCAGTGAAGGTTGATGAAAGGTTAGATAAAGCATCAGCGAAGAAGATAGAGGAACAAACTTCTGAGTAGATCACAAAGGAATCCACTTTCGATGTTGAAGACACAAGATAGAAGAATGATAGTAAAAATGAACTCAGAAGATAGGGGTGTTGTTTCTCACATAGTTTAAAAACTCTTCCAAAACTCGCCAAAACTCGGCGGACTCCCGAGTCCTAAGGTTGGCCGAGTCCACTCGCCGCGGACTCGCGAGTCGAGTCCTGAAGAGTCCTACCCTGGGACTCGCGAGTCCTATCCTAGGACTCTCGAGAGTCCTGGGGTAGGACTCTCGAGTCCCGACCCTGGACTCTCGCCCTGTCAAATGAACGCCCAGAAACACTTAAAACTGTTTTTTTTTGGTTTTTTTCTTCATTTTAACACTCTTTGAGGCACACAACAGGTCTGCATAGTGGATTAGAAGCTGGAGAAGAGAAGATTACGAGGTAAGGAGATCGAAATAGACTACCAATGAACAAAATGATGATATTGATCCATATGGTGAATGGACTACCAATGAACAAAATGATGATGATGTCCTCCTTACTGAAGAAGATCTTGTAGAATTGGAGAGAGGAGCAGCAGAAGCAGCAGAATTGGATGAAATGGAGGATGACGAAGACAATTTTGATTTTGAAGAACAAGAAACAACTGTAGCACCTAGTTCGAGGCCTCAAAAATTGAGTTACATTAGGAGAGGAAAGAGGAAGATGTAGATTTTATTTGGTTGTTTTTCTCATTTTGACATCATTATATGTAAACATTTATAAACTTATGATGTTGTTACTTGTTATACATTTGAAAGTTTGAAACTATGAGTATGAATCGTATGATTATGGTTCATGAATGATGAAATTTCAAATATTGAGTGTTTGAAGATCATATGACATGTGTAATGTTTGAATTATGGCTCTTATGTTCTCTAAATGCATTAATTTCTTTTTTTTTTTTTGGTAAAACTACGGTTTTCTTCTTTGCCGAGTCCTAGCCGAGTTTTTTGTCGAGTCCCGAGTTCGAGTCCTATTTTGGGCTGCCGAGTCCACGCCGAGTCCGAGTTTTTCAACTATGGTTTCTCATGCAAAGAACATTGGGAGCCAAGCCACAAATGTCTAAAAGAAGGACAAGTGCAAGTGGTTATAGAAGAAAAAACAAAAGAAGATAAGCACTCCAAAAATTTCAGATCATATTATGAGAGACATGCCTCAATGCAAAGTACATATGAAGTGGAATTTCAGAATGCACAACAGGCGAATGTCTTAGTTGAAATGAAGATAAAGCTCAATTTTCAGGAGCATCTCTAGGGAAGTAGAGGAGTATTTGAGTCTTATTGAAAGTGACGAGACAAAAACAGATGAGTGCACAAACTTCTTCGATGATAGGCAGATTGACTTTCCAGAGAATTCAGTAGAAGGGCATGCTGATTTGGAGTTTGTTAAATCAGCTACTGTTGATAAGACGTATGAAGGTATGCAGTTTCTTGATGATTCATTGCTTGAGCAAAGTGTTATCATGCCATCTATTCAAGGAGTTTGCAAGGCAACATTTGGAGAGGTAGAAAATCAGCTTGCTGCTACAAAACATTTCTTGGGACAGCAGGAAGATTGGTCTAAACAAGAAAATGGAAATAACTTCCAATTTGTTGGTAACCCATTTTTTAACATGGATGCAGAGTTATCGTTTGATAATCCTCTTTTTGTGATGACTAATGAGACATTTCATGGGTCTAGTGATACAACTTGTGACAACATCAGGTTATGGGATCTAGGTGCAGTTTTCAGCCATGAGATAGATGCTATATCAAGTAATGAATGTGGTTTTCAGCGTGATGAAGTTTTTGGATCAACAATCAATGATGGGCAGTGTGATCATTTTCATTGTAGCTCCAACACATATTGGGAAAGATTGTTTGTCATGTTGGATAGAAGATCATTAGATGAAGCACACATGAATACCAAAATAGCGCAGCATAAGCATGGTGGAGTTACTTCATTGTTGAGTTTATTGGAGGATAGTGATGGCAGGAGGATACACAAGCTTTGTAGACTAATTTGGGATTTTGGAATTATGTTGAAGTAATCAGCCGGTTCAGTTGTCAATCTTGGGGCGGGAGGATTTGTAATGTCCGTTTTTTGGTCTATTCCAACATTCTTGGAAAGTTCCAAGAATCTTGGAGAGCACCAACTATTTCAAAAAGAAATTCTGATAGTGGCAGTGAGTTCGAGAGATCAAGATGAGTCCAATGGTACTTTTCGGATGCAATTTTGACATTCTGGGAGCACTCCACACTTCTTGGAGAAGTTTGTTATTTTTGGAAAGCACAAATTTTCATTAATTTTGTTATCCTGAGAGCTTAAGGTTATTTTGGCATGGTCAGAGTTCATATTTGGAACATTTTAATATTTTCCGTAAATTTGGTAATTGTGTGGAAAATAATTAAATTATTAAATGGTTAAATATTTAAGTTGTCAAAAATAGTGGAAATTTAAAAGATGGCTTATATTTAATTGTTTAAAAGGGGAGTTATAAGTTTAAATAAAGTGTCACTAGGAGCATGGCAAAAAGGACACTTTGTTATATTTTTATAACTTAGCGGAAAATAAAGATAAAAAAGAAATAATATTATTTTATTTCTTCAAAAAATTATAGGAGGATTTGGGGGAAAATAGAATTCATTCTTGATTGTTGATTTTGGTGAAACCTTCTTTGGGAGTCTAAGCTATTGTTCAGCTATACAGCCTAGGACGAAAACCCTAAGGCGAATACTAGTTTTGTGGAGGAAAACCCACCTAGCCAATCCTTGGTGAATTCATCCAGAGTTCACAAGTGTGCAAATTGATGCATATTTGAAGGAGATTGTGCGAGAAAGATTTATTCTTTTCTTCCAGTTTGAGTTTGCTCCTCAGGTTGTTGATTGAAAGATTATTTGGGAATTTGCAAGCAAATATTTTGAGTTTTGTGAGGGTTTCAAACCCTACCATTGCTAGGCGCTTCCAGCATATATTTCCATTGGGGTTTGGTGTGGATAAAGGCTTTGAAGCCTTCATTGAAGTAAGCTGCAACCTTTCTAGGTGTAGCCGTAGCCCTATTTGGAGCATTTTCTATTTTTTTTGAGCTGGTCACCCAGCTACACAGAGTTAACTGTTGTTCATATTGCAGGTCAGATATTGTTGCTGTTGTTTGCAAAGACATATCAGCCATTCAAGGAGTGATTTGCATTCCCTCATCAACACAATATCCAGTACAAGAGTCTTGGTATCTATGGAAGGTTGGAAGCTAGTTTTATCAATATATGTAAGTCTGATTTTTTAATCAGCAAGTTCTGATTTTCATTATAAACATTTCAATATCAATAAAGGCAGCCAACTATTTGATAAAATGTCTCTATGGTATCATTGAACAATTTGATCTGTAAAAGGTTGATTCATAGTATGAATTCATAGTTGTAGCTAATCTCATTCATTACTTTCCAAAATACCCTATTATGAGTTGCATGCAAAGTATTTGACGAAATGTCTACAAGTTAAGAAATCAGAAATATTGTAAGTTTGTTGACATATTTCGGTAAGGAAAATATAGTGAATCAGAGCAATGCATGATTTGTGATGACATTTGCAACAAATTAGAAAACATTCCATTCGGGACATTACATGCAATCATAGAAAGTGGCAAATTCTTCAGCTGCCAAATTTTTCTTTGTCCATGCCATCCCATTTCATGTGGCACGTTCTTCCTACTTGAAACAAATGTTGAAAGATACAAATATTGTTGGTCCCCTATGCCCCCTAGAGAACATAAACTATGCACCAGCCTCCTTGATAGGGAGTATTCTAAAGTGAGTTTGTTGATGGAACACGAGGTAAACTTGGCTAAAAATAAGCTTCTCTATTCTCAAGCATGGGTGGACTAATATTAGACATTGGCCAAAGACAAGCCGCTCTATTATCATGGATGGGTGGACCAATATTAGACATTGGCCACTCATCAATATCATAGTCACATGTGTAGGTAGCTCGTATTTTCTTAGAGCTATTGGTTGTTCAGAGAAGCGGAAGGATGCACACTTCCAATCTCAGATATGAAAGATGCCATGGAGGAGGTTGGGGCCTCAAATGTTGTACAAGTGGTCATCAATTCAGCACGTGTATAAGTTCATTGGCATGATGGTGGGGGGTGCTTACAAGCACATTTTTTGGACCTCATGCTGTGCTCATGCATTGAACAACGCATCTAAAGACATAGGAAAGATAGATTGGGTGAACAGAGTCGTTGCAAAAGTGAGAGATATACAAATGTCCATTTGCAACCACCACACCTCACTTGCTCTCTTCAAGACTTTTTCAAGTAAGGAATTCCTCAAGCCCGTGGAAACAAGAGTCGACTTCTTAATCCTAGAGGTTATCTTGTGGATCATGTCCCACATTCACAAGATTTCCCATGTTGGTGCAAAGGAGCACGAAAGTGCGAATTTGAATGTCAACACACAGAACACTATAGCTAGTTTTTCTTTCTAGGGTGTGTTCTTAGGTGCAAATCCCTGCACACTCCTCCCACAATCACTATAGCTTTCACACACTCAAAAATTTCCAAGGCTATAGTTGAAGGTTGAAAAATACCACCCAAGGGACTAACTAAGGCAATCTCCCAAATAGCCAAACCCCATTTTTCTATCTCATACAACTTTTAAAAACTGTAACAAAAGATCCAGGATATTTCTAGGGAAGCTACAAGTGGAACAAAGATAAGGACACAAAGGCGAGAGAATTCTCAAAGTTTCGGAACTCCAACAGACGCGGACACTAGCGCCCAAACCTCATAGGTGACCTGCATGACCACCCATCTTGGACACGAGTGTCCAAACAAACACAAAGTCACCAAATTTTCCAAGCTTGTTCCTCCCATCTGCTACAATGAATTCATACAGTCAAATCCAATTTTCAAATACTTCCAAGGATGCACATCCTTAACCTTATTGTATTTCCTTTACTAGTTCATATCCCAACTTATACAAAAGATTAATTTAATTGATAAATCTTAATACATTTATATTCTTTGTTAAAATATGTGAACACATTTCAGATTTGAGTTAAATTAGATCAATATACTGAAAGAAAGAAATTAGGTTAATTGTTCTTTATTTATACAAATTCATAACACCTAGGTCCACAAAATGGTTATTTCACTTTGTTGGTATATCTTCATCTTGTAAGCAATCTTCACACCCATAAATGAACTCTCCATAGCCAAAGCAGATACACTGCCAATCTTGGAAGCAAATAAACCTTTTGGTGAAGCCAATATTTGTGCTATTTTAGGTAAGTTCAGAGATGCAATGGAGACCATACATCAATGTTCTTGAAATTAAATAGAATTGACATGTACGCAGAAAAAGCCTCCTTTGCAGAGTACTCAAGTCCCAAGAACTACCTTCTTTGATCTTCTTCATATAGCTGGACATATACTAAAAAAAAATCATTTGGAAATTCTTTACTGTAGCATTTCCATTAGCATGGACTTCATCAATAAGGGATGATAGACTCAACTTCTATGGCAAAATCTGCCATTATTGGAGCTTCTCCCACGAGGCTAGGAAAGTGGTCCAATGCCACTGTTACGATCCCAAATCTAGTTGGTTGCAACACTAAAAACCCTAGGTACACCCAAGGTCTGGAAATCGACAAAGTTTGTGGTTCTAACAATTTGAGAATTTTTCTGCTATAAACCACAGGTTTGAAACATCAAATCTAAAATAATATTTTTTTAACTGTAGAATTGAAAACTAAAATGATATTATGAAACTGAATTCTGAAAACTGTTAAAATAAACTTTGACACTACTGAAACATTGATAACTTTGTTAACCAAAAAGAACAAAACATTAATATTACTAAAATACAAAAAAATAACTTTCTTAGAAGGGTATGGTTGTCAAATCAAGCCAAGAGTATGGATACTGCCTTGGCCAAGCACACTCTTCAAACTTGTGCACAAGATTTGCTTTCCTCAAAAATATGTCCTTCTCTAACACTTACAACCAGCTCATAACTAATTACCCACACTGGCTCTTTTTCTGGTTTACATGTGGTGTAATTAGTTTTCTTACAAAAAATGCATCTAATGAACCAAAATTCAAAGAGACCCACAAGGCTAAGCCACACGGCCCACAAAGACACAAATTTATTAAAAAGACTTTCTAGTGTACAGATACTAATGATCCCATTGGACCTGCATCTCAAAAAGAGACTAGTTACAAAAAAGGTTCAGGACAAAGCCCACTACCTAACAATTAATACTAGCATTGAATAAAAAAGTTCCTAATAGGCAGCCAAAAAACCCTAATATTGTGAAATTTGGTGGATGATCTTTGTTTACCAACTACAACAGATCCACACTCATACCAGTTGGGATGGATCCAAAAGGAGGGACACTCAACACTTGTCACTTGCAAGTGTTCTATGGCAACTTCCATTGAACCATCCCAAGACACTGTTGATTGTGATACTCCATTGTGATGCTACAATATGATAATTAGAGCACCATATCAGTATGACCAAAAGGCTGTCTTTGATCACTTTCACAAGACCTATTGGTTGAAAAAGAATGGTAAAGTGTATAGTTTTATTTCTTCTTATGTCAGACCTTTACTTTCTCATAGGCTTTTTGCCAAACAAGTTAATTTGCATAAAAATTTTCCTATTTATATCAATTCAGAAAGCAAAGAAAGATAACACTCTCAAGCTTCCACCATTAGCAATAAAATCTCTCATTGAGACATATTCTGACATTTTGCAAAGCCTAAAGGGTTTCCTCCTTTGAGGTCCATCAAACATACAATTGAGCTTGTGCTATGATCTCAATTGCCCAAACAACAACCATATCACATTACATCAATTAAGAGTGTTGTGATAGATGTCAAAACAAGCAATTGTTAGAGGAAGGCAAGATTCAACCAAGCACTTCACCTTGCAAACCTCCTTCTCTTGTAGTAACAAAGCAAGAGCATAATGAGTGGCAATTAGTCACAGATTATCAAGCTCTTAACAAAATCACCATGAAGAACCATTATCCACTTCCCAGGATCGATGATCTTCTAGATTGGCTTCAAGTAGCTGAGTACTCCACTAAGATTAAATTGACTTCTACATATCATCAAGTCTGCATGGAGACTCATAATGTTTGGAAAACAAATTTTAAGATGGTGTTTGGGCTCAATAATTGGTTGGTCGAGCCTTTTAGCCACACCAATTGACATGCCACATTCATGTGCATATCAATGATGTTTTCAGGCCCCATCTTGGCAAATTTGTGGTCATCAATCTAGACGACATCTTGGTCTATATCAAGCCTCAAGATGACCACCTAGCTCATTTGTGGATAGTGTTGGATCTTCTTTGTCAACACCAACTCCAAGCCAAGATTAAGTTGTTCTTCATTAGGAAAACTTTAGTCAAGTACTTGGCCTTCGTAATTAATGAGCTCATGAAATACATTGTAATATCCCTAATGGATATTGGACTGAAATTTTAAAGCTCTGATACCACTGTAATATCCCTGACTGAATAATTGCTATGTTTAAATGAAATCCCTAGGTCTGAAAATCAATTTCTTTTGTTTGCACACTTTTACCAATCATGGAACATGAATTACAAAATGCGAATTGACAATGAACAATAGACAGCTTAACAATCACAATATGCCTTTGCCAATTACAATACTTACTGAGATATTACCGTTCCAAATCAGACTTACAATTTCATCAGATATATGGCTTTTTCACAGCCAATTACAAATAATAAAATGTTGTCACAACTCAGAAGACATGATGAATACCTACCAATTTCAGTGCTCTAATCTGCTATGGTGAAAGATTTCAGTGACAAACAATACTGATGCCCAATACCTCTCAGTCTGACTGCTAGCCACTCCCAGATTTATGCCAATTCGGTTATGTGTTATCACTGATCATCAATGATGGTAGAAGTCTGCTATAGCTGTCAAAAATGCTGATTTCTGTCTAATTACAGACCTGAGACAGTTTCTTTATATTTCACTCTCAAATTAAATATCAGACACTAAAAGCTCTCCTTATATATTCGATGACCAAATAGGAGCTTGACGTGGGGTCCATGGTTCATCAGATACGCTTCAGCAATAAGCCACGATTCCTTTAGAAGATTTCTTTATGACTTTCTATTCTCTTTAGGAGCCACATATGTATCCACAATTCCCCTCTAATAAATGCTGCACTCAGATATGAGAGACCCACGATGCTTTACAATTGTTATTTCTTTTTTTCTTTAAAACTCACTTCCTTCAGACGGGACCCACGCTGTCAGATTATGTCTCCTAATAAGCCTGCAAACATAAATATCTAATACCACAAATCTTTTTCATAACCCACGATTTCATTTGATATCTGCCTCTGTTGATATATGAAATGTTTATTAAATTATCTCTGCATTCCTTTGTAATGTATCTAGGGGCCCACAAAACACTAACAACCCATACAATAGACTCCCAGAATTACAATATCAAAACTTCATATTAAATGCAAACTTGGAGCTGTGATTAAAGAAATGCATTTCATGCTGGACCCACAATCCACTATCTACAGAAACTGTCAGCCTTTGTCTCCCAATTCTGTAGCAATTCAACTCTAATTCCCTCATACTATCGCTGCTCATTGTAATTTCATGCTTTATTCATAATACCAAATAACTAAATAAAAACTGATATATATCTGAATATTCAGTCTCACGAATTGTGAACTATGTAATATTGGTCTTCAAACAATCATGAAACTCAGCAAATTCACAACCATGATCTCCAACGAAATTAAAACAAATCACATATATTGAACCCAATTGCAAATTTATATTTTTTTATAAATCAATAAATTTGCAACAAAAACTCTTGGCACAAATAATATATTCAATCTGCATAATATATCTTCAATGTCTGCAAACATAGATCTTCAATGAAACTCACAAATGGTCTCCGACCAAATATCGAAAACCCAACACTCGAACCAAAGACACTTTGAAGCTCAATTGTGAAATCTAAAATGATTTCACCTCAACAATTCACCAAGGGAATATCTCCTCGGCTCAGCAAATGCAAGGGAACATCACCTTGTCAATCCGCTAAATACAGTTTGTCAAAAGACACAACACAAAACCAAGCATACAATCCAGACATGACTTCAAATGACTCGCAGGCTTGCTTTTAAAGCCATTACATCAGTTAGGCCCCGCCTAATTTTATTAAATGAAAGTTTACATGTACACATCATACCCAAGCATTTTAAATGTTTTTACATGAACTTTATTAAATGCTTGCACTTGTATTTTTTAAATGTTTGTTCATAACACTTTTTAATAAAGTGTTGTACTACTGACTTAGTAACTTAAATAAAATATTGATTTTATAAAGTAAATAAAAATACTTTACAAAATTAATTTACAATTAAAACAATTTTAAGTTACTCCAAAATTGGGGACATCACATACATGTGTATCCAAATAAAGTCAAGGTCCTTCATAAGAGGCCACTCGATCCAATGTTTTGAATTTTAAGAATTTTTTTTTGGGTATCAACTTTTATAGGAAGTTCAAGTATATTCAAAACCTCTCATATGTTGTCCACCCTTTCATCAACCCACTCGTCAAAAAACACATGGGATCCACAAGCTCCCTTAACTTTGTTGTTTGAATATGCTCTTTGCACTACTCATGCTCTTGCTCTACCTAACCCCTAGTAGCCATCTAAGCTTGAGACATGCTTCTTAGTATGCCATAAGCGCAACGCTTAAATAGGAGGAAATCTAGTGGCCTGTCATTTTGAGACCTTGGTGTAGGCCACGCTCAATTATTGCACATATGAAAATGAATTCCATGCTTTATTCCAAGCTTTAAGTAGTGGCACCATTATTTTCTGAGTGAGGTCATTTTGCACACGGATCCCTAACCCTATCAATTCTTGAACTCTAAATCCAAGATCCAAGAACATCAGCATTTCAAGTGAGAAATTTATATTTAGCAATTACATTCAGGGATCAAATACAAGAAAGGTCTCACCATCAAAGTAGGGGATCTTCTTTATCCTCATCCTCGAGCACTCCTCTAATGTGCAGCTTATGACGAGTGGAAAGATCTCTATTCCTAGGATCCTCACTTGGTTCCAATCATTTTGAATGCTTTGCAACAGCCCATAATGATCCCTCAAATTACTTTCATTGATTATAGAAAAGATGGGTTGTCGTACAAGGTCACTTGGCTTAGCATTCCTCTTGGCCCTTCTTGCCAGGCTCTGCTCAAGAAGGCTCATTTGTCCTCCTACAAAAAGGCATTTTGACATGCAAAAGACTTGCAAATCTTGCATCGCTACTTTAATTGGCCTTAGTTGAGGATTTCATACATCCATGTTTGCTTTGTAGCTAGTCTAAACCTTTCAAATTGGAAGCTTTGATTGTATCAGTCATTGTTGTTACCTTCATAACCAAGAGAATCCATTCTATGGATTTCATAAGTGGCCTACCCACAACTCAGCTTCAGCATAACTCCATCTTTGTTTTAGCATGCTGGTTTTCAAAAATGACATTTTTTATGCTTTCCACCAAGCCAATTGATTTTCCACTCATTAATAACTTGTTCTTCAAACATGTTTTGAGCAATTTTTGGTACCAATCACTATTGTTTCTGATTGTAACTATTGATTCTTGAGTCACTTTTGAAAATCATTGTGGATGCTTCTTGGCTGAAAGTTGTGCTTCCACTTTCATCTGCAAACTGATAGCCAAAGCAAGGTTGTTAATTACACCTTATCCTATACTCTCCACATCTACCATCACCAAACCAAGTAATAGGGCAATTATTCTCATATCCTTCAGCATATCCTTCAACATAATACTTGTCCTACCAATAGAAGAAGCAAAACAAAGTGACTTCATTTGTATAAAACTTGTCCCAGCTTCACACCAAAGTTCAAGATATCCTTCAACATAATACTCAAGCCAAATGCAAAAGCACTCCATGACTACCATCGATTACCTAATTCTTCCCAAGTTGGCAATCCCATTTGGCTTCACATGGATAAGTAGAGGTTTTTCAAAACCAACATCACAAGTTGAATCCCATTTGTTAAAGGTCTTAAACAATTCTCCAAGCTGTGGGTCGCAATGCTTTTTGCTTGGATCTCCAAGCTTAACTTGACATTCATGATGTTAGTTAGTGAGATCAAGATGTACAAGCTATCTTACTTCGAGTAGGAGGTTTCCATCACCCATCCTAAAGATCCAATCCCAAATTTTCAGCAACTATTTGTTGGTTATACTTTTCTCTATGTTTAAACTTGCATCAATTACAAGAAGCAAGCACTACTTACTTGGTTGGCGAAATAGGGTCTTGTCCAACACATGCTAAGTGGCTCTTCAAGTTAGCTGTTAAAGAGAAGTTTCCTCATCTAATGTAGAAGTTGGAGACAACTTCCACTAGGCATGGAGAAATAGCGAGAATGTCTTATCATTAATTCCTCCTTGTAAGTATGTCCACATTGTAAATCCCACCTTGTATAACTGACCTAGTACACTAGATAATCTTAGTTCACATGTATATTCACTAACAGCATCTCAGTTAAGACTTAATGAGGCATCCACACACATGTACGTTTCACTAAATGCTTCTTGTACAGATTGAATGACATGTCCATGCAAATGTACAGTTCACTAACTACAGCTAGACTAATTGATGTGTCTATGAGTGCTTAGTCCAAGGAAACTTTACATTCACTTAACCTCATCATTGTATATCTATTCATTCCACATAACGAAGAGAGCACATCAACAGTTTTGGCGGCGATCATTTGCATTCTCTTTTATCTTATGTATGTTCATTTTAGTTTCTACTATGAGTACTTATTCCAGTTTGTGAGGTTACATCACCCATTATGTATAAGTATCATCAATCACAGTTGCCATGTAAAAACATGTATCCATTCTTGACTTTGGTAGTTTCCAACTGTTGTTTTTGGTAGCTAGGTCGGATCCCTCCTAGAGACCGACCTAGTCATAAAATGTTGAATGGCCTATCAGCCTTAGCATTTTGAGAGTCTCAGTTGTATTATCCAATTTAAGGCAGGCCCTATTTGGGCGAATTCATTCAAAGTATCTTGAAATTGCAAATAGGTTTGGACCTATTTCAATGTAACGTGTATGTAATTATTTGAATTATTAGAACTTGGCGCCAAATTGTATAAGGCCGACCAAGGATATTGTTTGTGCGATCTCATATAAATGTAAAGTGACTTGTAGTCACAATTCATATCAACACGCACCAATTTCTGCTCTGCGAAAACTTTCCATCGGCGATCTACTTCATCTGCAATTAGCAAGGAGTTCTGCTGATAGTTGAACCGTTCGATAGGTTCAACGGTTCAACGGGTTCCAAAAGGTTCAACGGTTCGCTCAGCAGGTTCAATTGTTCACTGTTTTGCCGATAGTTGAACCGTTCGATAGGTTCGACGGTTCAACAGGTTCGACGATTCAACAAGTTCAATGGTTCAACCAGTTCAATGGTTCGATAATTGATTTGATCATCCCGCTTTCATCTGCAATCATCAGCGAACCTGTTACTTGGTGAAGCAGATCTGTTCTAGCATGAGCAAAGTTTAACCCTAGATCTGCTAAAGATTATCTAAGGCTGCCGAACCTCTGTGTTTACTGTCCAATTACTCTTATGTGCAAGCAAGCTTCATTCTGGACATCATAATCAGTTTGGATCAGAATTAAGGTTCAGATAAGTTGTATTTTGATATCTATGTTTCGTGCCCTATCTGGGCGAAGTTGTAATCTGTTTCTGCTCTTAATATAAATCGGATCTAAGATTTTCTTGCTGGGTTTTTCACCTCCAAGAGGGAGGTTTTCCCAGGGTATATGTGTGTTATGTGTGCATTTGTGTTTTATTGTTTCTTACTGTCAATCTGATTACTAAAATTAACACCAACGAGCTGCGCCAACCTAACAGTACAGATGTGAGGAATATTAGTGCCCCTATGCTGCTGCTACAAATTAATTGGGGCAGCAATATCAGTAAAGATGACAATGACCTGCCTCCTTTGAGTAAATTAACTCTAATAGGTGCTTGATGGACCATAATACTTTTAGTTTCATTTAATTCTTAGCTATATTGCCTCACTCAATGGGCATTAATTCAGTATTCGTGATCTTTGTTATAGTCTGTTTGGCAGCTTCAGGATTTGTTGGAGTTCGCCTCATTCAAAATTATAAATTGTCACTTCTGTTTTTGGAACATATGTTTCTTCCAGCACTAATTTCCAGGCCATGGCCTATGTAGGTTTTTGCTTGCAGGCATTGCTTCCATAGTGCCCACATTTTCTATTAACATTTTATAATTTACTGTAAATATTGTTCATAGAAGTCTTTACAAGAAAAAGGGATTTTAATATACTCTTTCAAACACGCACAAAGAGACTGCAGATTAACACTGGGTTTCAAATCGTTTGCTGAATCTTAGTTGCCTGCTGATTAATGTTTGTTTTCAAACTCTCCTGGCTACATTTAAAATTATCCATTACTCTTTTTTATGGAACTCATTTAATTCTTATACCTGACCTCTTCCCCAACTTTCTCACTTTGGGATCCCCCTCACAACTGACTTATGGCTACCATATGGGCAATAGATTAGCATGTCCATTCTCTGTTAAAGGAAATACTGAGGTACATCTTCAGATGAAACAACAATATCTAACATATATTATTACCAATATCCAACATTGATCCCTTGCCTTTTATATTAAGAACATACATCAAGAAAAATGTCAATAGTGTAAGTGACTATTCAGGGAGATCATCTTGAGATGACTTAAAAATACATAGGTCAAATTTCACAAATATTAAAATTCTAATTATAAACGCATGAAAGACTTCAGTAATTAACAAAAACACATGATTGGGTCGTACTTGCACTTATACCACATTGGTTAGCATTGTGAGACAAGGATGAGATCTAAGGCATTACATGCTCCAAAAAGCTTTGTCAATAGAAAAAGAGGTTAAATTGTGAAAAGCTTAAAGCAGTGGATTACATTCAATGTTCCTCCCCCTATTAACAAATGCTTAGAGGTGCTTGTGTGCTAAGCGGATCCCCTTGCTTATAATTATTACTAACATAGGAAAAAATGTGATTAGTGTAAATAACTACTCATCGATGCCATCTTGATACACCTTAAAAGTTTAAAACACGCGGGTCAAATCCCACAAAAATTAAAATTTCTATTAAAAATTCCCAGGAAAGACTTTACTTAACAACAATATCCAATTCAATAGACTCTTGCACTATCTTACCTGCGATCCACGACATTAATGGAAGCAATAATTTCTGCAGACTGGTACGCACGTTGAGTGATCGAAGGCCATATCCAACAGCTCCCTTTGCAGGCCCCCATGGTCTCCAATTCCAACGCAGCCTTCACTATCTGCTTCTCACCTTCCTCTGAAAGCCCACTGTCCACTGATGTCTTTGCAACAGGATTGGTGTTAATAAGCCCCTTGTTCTCATACACTGATTCACCTGATCTCACCAAATAATACCTGAGCATTGTCCACAAGTTAAATAAGACATCAATCAACATGAGAGAGCTTGCTTATGTAGCTTCCTCTGATCAAACATAAATACACTGTTTTGGATATGGCGATATGATGGTTTTATGCAAATATCCATAACCTTGACCACATATTAGCCTACACCTTCATCATCACAATATACTTTTCAATTTAGATAACGCCAACTCATCTAGAGAGGTGTGTTCTATGACAATACATGTTATGTTAAATTATCTGCTGGAGAGGGGTTACAAATCCAAAAATCAGATTAACCAAAGTTTCTCACTGAAGTAGGTAGTTTGGTTTTACTTAAACTAAAAATAATGCAATATTCCAGGATCTCTTCATAGATAGTAAATAAGAAAGAAAGTGGATACTTTTCTAAAGACACTAATTAGTTTGTTAAATTTTTTAAGGATCCACAAATTCAAATTTAAAACTTCCATTCTCACCAATTATGTGGCCATGCGTGCGCTTGATAAGTAATAAGTGGCATTCTTATTAATCATAAAAATCAACTGATTTGAATACCCATCCTATCATTTTTATTAATTATAAAATCAATTGATTTGAATACCCGTCGTTACCTGTTGCTAAGTTTAGCAGGAGGCATCAGAAATAGTCCCGATGCTTCTGCAATTCCATTGCCCCTGTAGGTGGGGATGTCCAGCAAATGGCCAAAACACAAAATGGAAGATAGAATGCAAACAAATACAGGTTTTTTCAAATTATCTGAAATGGCAATTAAGCTTGCTTTGGTGGGTCTTAGAGTTCTGTTATTCAGAAATTTATGTGGAGCGTACAAAGGCAAAGGGAGTCTCCTGGGTGTGGGATGTGAGGCTATCACCCCACCCATCCAAACGGTCATGTTGCCACCTAAGCTAAACTATCTCCAAACATTAATAAGATTTCCACCTCATATACTAGTATGGTTTTACTGCGTCTTTCTGAGATTCCATTGAGAAGAAAGCTTTTTCAATGGATGTTGTTTAATTACCCAAACGATTGAACGAGGCTTGTTCCACTCAAAATACACCGCATCATCTTCAAAACATCAATCTCGCACTATTACGGTTTTTAACACATATGCTTACAATCTGATTTATTAGTTTTGCAGACCCATGCCATTTTCTATTTAGTTTTGTCTTACTTTTGGTGGAATATTTTAATGTAATAATATAATGATAAGTGATATAGTTTTGTTTTGGGTTTTGCATCATGGTCTAATACTTATTTATTTTTATTTACACCAATTTTAATATTTTGAACATTTATTTATTATTATTACATCTGCATCTGCATTTAATACAATGTATTTACTATCTACCTCAAAATTATCATTTTAGCCCCAAGGTTCATTATCAAGTGGTTTAGAATTGACTTGGTTCAATCTCGAAATGTGCAAGAACGAATTTGAAATTCAAATTTTTAAAATTCAAATTCTAAGTTTCATGCCCCCTTCTACTAGTTGTTATGAGCCACCTTGGCACACATTTGTCATAGTACTTAAAGACATTCAATGTGCACTTAGTTCTATATAGGAATCATCTAAGAACCTAAGACAATAAAAAAGAAAATCATTAGAGCATGTTAGTAGGGATAGAGCCAATTTTGGGATTCACAATAGATTCAGTTGAAAACTCGCAACGGCGATGGATCTATTCCTATTAGGTTCAAAACCCAAAAGGATGGCCTAATGAAGGCCAATGATGAAAACTCACAAGAGCACCAATGGCTAGAATTGAACAGGATCATTCCCCAAGGGTGGGATGCAACAAAAGTCACCACAAAAAACAAAAATCAACATAATGATACAATCATACACTTTGTGTTGGCTCTCAAAAGATACAACCATGAAGGAACATGCCTAGGGACATGTCTCTATACCTAAAAAGTCTATAATAGTAATATAAATGTACCACACATAAGAGAGTATGTAATAGGAAAGAATGTAATGAAGAATGTATGTAACAATGTAATGAGATGATGCAATAGTGAACTATAATGTAAGAGAACTTATACAAAGAGTATGTAATGAGAACATGAAGAATATAAGAGATACTTGATTATATCCTGAAAATGTGTATTAATGTATGAATGCATATGTATTTTCTTTTGTTTTATTTTGTAATCTTACCGCATATAAATATTCTTCCTTATGCATCACACTAAGGTAAATACAACTCTTACATAGATAAACTCGGACTATTGGTCCATATTTTCTTGTCAACATTTGGTTCCATTGTCAAGATGTCAATTGTTGGTGGAAAAGGAGAGGACCAAACCTAAGGTAGGCATTGTGGTAAGTGATACCACAAGAAAAAGTGATTACAAATGACAACAGTAGCAACCGCAATGATGAGCATTAGTGCAAACTAGGTCCTAGTCCTCAGGGCGGGCGGTGGTTAGGCACCTAGGGGGTGATGATGAAATGGGGGGATTTTGAAAGGACGCAACTATTGAGTCAAATTTGGTCTAAGATTTGGGGATGGATTAAAAGGATTAAGGAAAAACTAATTAAAATATTAATGGCAAAAGGTGATAGCAAGAATTTGAGAGAGAGAGAGAGATCAAAATGGCTTATGAGGAAAGCAAGAAGATGAACCTTGCTAAGGAGAGGAGGTTGAAACAAACTCAAAAAGGGGAAGAGGGATATCATAGAAGAATTGATAAGGTGTGTGAATCATCAATGGAGTGCACCAAGAAGGCTACTGCCAAAACCTAAGGAATTCTAAGTCAAAGGGATCATCAAACAATACGGTGCTCATAAATATTAAAGAACCAAAGCAATTGGTAACCCTAATATAGAAAGCCATAGAAAATTTGACATGGATGGTAGAATACCTGAAGGAGCATGAAGAGTCAGCTAGATTGGAAGAATTAAACAAGGGAGGGCTTCAAAGCAAGGGTGCTTAGCCAATTGATGTGTTTTTAACTTGTTGGAGTTTTTTTATCCGAATCAGCAAAAGGTTTATCAGTTCCAATGCACAGGCAGATTCAGCCAACAAATACAGGAGGTTGCGTGAGCTACCTCCCCTTCACTTTTAGTTTTGCTGCACCAAGGGGGGTATCCCTATAGCTGAAGATTTAACTTTGACTCACTCCCAATAGAAAGATTTAGCTTTACAATAAAGGCAGAATACTCTCATGTTTGGACCAGGATTTGTATGATAAGTTACTAGGCTGTCAATGTTCTTGGACATATTTAACTAGTTAGGTATGACAGTATGCAAGGGTCCTATTTTTACTCCTACAACTAACAGGTTGAAGCTTTGAAATGATTTATTTTTATGTTTTGGATGCAAGACAGGGGGTTTTAGATCATAACTACTACACAAGGACAGACCAGTGCCTATCTCAGGGCAAGGAGTCAACTAGACATATACAAGTGAATGATTTGCACTGGCATTCAAGTTTCAAGGGGCTGGATTGGTATTTGCCTTACAAACACCACCCAAGAATGAGTATTTAGCTATCTCTACTTACAAATATCCCTGCTGCCATACAATCTTCTTCATACTTAACCTAAAACAGTTTAATCCATTCCTTGAATGGAGGTCAAAAGTTAAGCATGCAATATAGAAATCTATATCCTAGAATCTAAGAAACCCTTAGCAACCAGACTCAAAAGAAGGGATGCATACAACAAATGGAGACAAACAGCTAAACACATGCAAAAAAGCATTTTTCATATAAACACAACATGAAGCTGAACATGTGCAACATGCACTCAGATGCAACTCATAAACTCCAAAAGAGACAGAACAGCCAAAACGCTCTATTTTTCGTTATTTCTCCAAAAAAATTTGCCCAAGTCTTCAACAACCCTCGCAAAAATGAGTAACATAGTTCACTTATATAGCAAGAACGTGTACTCAGCACCAAGTACAATGTTATTTCAAAATTCTGCCAGATACAATGCACCTTTTGAATAGCGCCTAAAACACTCAATGTTCCAGGCAGAGAAAAGGAGGAAAAACAGGTGAAATCAGGGAACGTACAGTCGACTAGAGATTTTCCCATTAAAAATGGTAGGTGGCCCATCATTCATCGACCATGCCTCTACAAATTTGCCATTAATGGCCAACCTACCCACGGCTTCTAGAAACGCAGCAGTTTGCGTGTTCAAGAATTTTTTCCCGCCTGGAATGCAGCTGTGAATGCATAGGAAAACCCTCCTATGAAATTTTGAAACAGGGCCGTCGATTCCATCCTCTTCCCCGCGATCCATGGCTTCAAATCATGCTGACTGGTCCTCGACCAATTAAAACGTGCCATGCAGGTATCTTTTCTCCTTTTTTGACTTTTCGCATTGTGAACAAACATTTCTGCCTTTTCACCCATTTTGCCTTTTTCGTCTTCAAATCTTTGTATATGTAGTTGTATATACATACAACTGCCCTTGGACACGTGGCAGCCTGCCATTAGATCGCTATCACTAAGCACTTGCACCTTCATCGGCGAGCCATTGTATCTTCATTTGCATTTGAAATTGTATTTACAATTGTATATACATACAATCACCACATACAAGGGCGGACCCCAAATCATTATGAATCAATTTGAAAATTCAATCGGGTCCAAGCGTTGTATCTGTTTTCTTGTACATCACCTTGTATATCACATGTACATATGCAATATACATACAACCACGGACTTTATCACTTTTATCAGTCGGATTGGAAAAACATTGAAATCTGGCGTTGTATCAAACTCATTGTATATTTCATTGTATATTGCACATAGAATGTGCAATATACAACCCCGGACCTCAACCACTTATCCGCCACAACAAACTCACCTTTCGCATCTGGGATTATATGTGTGCCTTTGTATATTGCATTGTATATAGCACATACATACAATCACGGGACATACAACTGCACAGGCCCCACCAGGTTCTTGAAGAATGTTGACTTTGACCGTTCCTGCCTTGTATGTTTCTTTGTATCTGCTCGTTGTATGTCCGATTGTATCTATCACATACATACAATCCCCTTGATACAACCGCGGGCCCGACCACTGTTTTCAACCCGATTTGAATATCTTTTGACATCCTGCATTGTATCTCACCTATTGTATATCGAATATACAACAAAATATACATACAATATTTTTGATACAACTACAGAATATTCCAAGAATCTGCCGTATACATACAGATTTTTGCCTCTAGAAATGTACCCGAATGACAGATACAAACCTGATATGCATACAACGATGCATACAACTGATTTTCACCATTTCTGAAGCTGATTGAATTTTATTTCGGGTCCGCCAATGTACATTCGCACTTGTACATTCAAAGACACATACAAGCGGCCATATACAAAGATACATGCATAAAAATGTGAAGACCGACGGACTTAGAATTTTTTGGATTTAAATGAAAGGGCCTGCGGATGAATGTTTGAAACCTTAAATCTAGGTGGGCACCACCATAACTCAAGAACCAACCATTAATCCAAAGTAGTCACATCTAAAAGTCACAATTATAGAAGGGTTTGAGGAATACATAATCTCCATTTCTCATTTGAAACCTCTACACTTCAACATGAATCATTTGGATACTAAAATTGATAGGTACAATGGTTTGTGAAGAGAAGGGTTAATAAAAAGACTTTGAGTTTTGAGGAAGAAAATGCAGAAGGAGAAAGCAAAGATTGGAAATGTTTGAAGAAGAAAGCAATAAAGAAGAGGTAGATAATAACTCAAATTTTACAAAAGAAAATTTATTAACTAATGACAAGTTACAAAAGTACATATTGCCAAAGCTCAAGAGACCCTGCAAGGAGATGAGCCCCCCAAACCAAGTATCACCCCCCATGCTATGTAAGGTGAGAAGAGTCTCTAGAAAAGGAACATATAGTGAAACCTAATGGAAGGAGGAAGAGGAAAAAGTGAGAAGAGAAGTTGAGAGCAAATTTGTTAGTGTACGCAAGAGATCTTAGGAGAATATTTCTTTAAAATTGAGGTAAAATAATATAAGGATAGAGAGAGGAAAATTATGAGATAGTATGATGTTGTTAAAAGTAATAGAGAATCAAGAAAGGCAAGACCAAATGATTCTAGATCAAAATCAAAGAGAAAACACAAGGAGGGTAGAGAAGAACCAAGGAAACACAAAGATAAATTGGAAAAACCTACCACTCCAGTAGTGCAGATGGCCCAAAACCTAACTAAGCTACTCATTTTGGGAAAGATACAAAGGAGGCTAAAGAGCATTTTTTGTTTTAGAATCCACATAGAGGAGATTGGGTATCAAATATAATCAGATTAAATTGTATGACTTTGTTGGGACTTTGAGATATGAATCTCTAAGATGGTACATGAAGCTTAAGTTGTTGGGAATTAAGGTGTCTCAACTTTTGCAAGTTCCTGAATTTATTTATTTATAATTAATCATTTTCCCGTAATTATTTGGAAATTGTTATAATGTATTTTATTTAATAATTGTGTTCCACCAAAATGGGGCGTGGGATTTCCAAGGTGGCATTATTGCCATGTGTTAGCATCTTATGGTGAGTTGTAAGGTGTCATCAGAAGGTTTAATTATAGTAGATTCTTATGACATATAAATTATGTCAGATTCTATCATAGATTCTTTTGACACGTAAGAGCATGATTATAGGGAGTTACTAATTGTGAACCAGGAATCTTGACCGACATTAGGACAGTTTATGACGTATGTCATAGGCATCTTTCTAAAGGAGGTAAATGCTATATTTTGGGCACCTAAGTTGGTGGGTTGACTATGAAAACTTACGACAACATCTTACGTATGTAAGAAATATTCTATTAATAGTCTAGAAGCCCAAACTTAGCCTAGGCATTGGAATTTTGTGTCATGGAAATGTGGGTCATATGGATTTTTACCATGGTATTTTTGGACCTTGTTTGGGCCCATGGTAATGCCTCATGGTTGTATTTTGGGCCCCCATGAGTTTATATATTGAGGGCTTAAGATGGAGGCATGAAGGAGTGTTTTATGTAGGGTTATGCTATCAGTTTTTCCTCCAGAGGAGCAAGATGTAAATCTCCATGTTAAGGATTTGAGCCTGCAAGTGTATTGTAACACGTTTGTTGTTGCAGATTAATACATTGGTTTGATGCTTTGGAGTGTGGAGTTTTTTACTCGAAAGGGTTTTCCCATGTATATTGGTGTCCCTTCTCTTTTGTCTATCTTTTTTCTATTCTTCTTCTTTCATGTTCTTAAAGTGTTAATTTACATGTCGTTATGTTGCCAAAATTTACTTAGATTTTGATGGGAGAATCTAGCTCCTACTACACGCAGACACTTATTTGGTGGAGTTCTCTCACTCACTAACTCACAGACACTAATCTACTATAGTCATTTTACCAACTAGAACGCAGGAACTTACGATATCAAATCACCCCAGGGATATTGAGACATTACCATTAATTGTAACTGGAATGCAACAGAAAATAAAAGACAACAATAAAATGGTCATTCAGAGCAATATTTTAATCATGTTGTGATCTTATTCAAATTGTAGATGTTCACGATCCGATAGGGATCGTTTTCTTCCTCGTCTAGACCACTCGGCCTCTACAACAAAATTTGACCCTCTACCCTATCGACTCTTTAACTACTCTCTAACTTTTCCCCCAACTCCTATCTACTCAACCTCTCTTCATTGATATATATAGATCTCTTTGTTGTCTTTTAATCCTATGTAAGGATGTCGATTCTTCTACCACCGATGCACAGCTTTACCCAAACCATCATCCAACCACCGGCCAAGACCTATGTTTCTTTTACTGCTGACGATTCTTCTTCCCCTGTCATGTAACGGCTGCCTGCTTAGATTCCTTACAGGCATAGAGGAACTCCATCGATGATTACTATTTGTTCTACATTCATTTGATGTCGATGACCCTTCAAGTTCCTTAACTACCAAGACATATGTCAATTAGGAAGAATCAACAATGACAGATTTAAATCTTGTATCATATGGTTCCTGGTGCTCGGGCGACAAGAGTTTCATTGCTGCTCTAGGTGACAAGAAGCTGCAACAAACACCAAAAACACAACAAAAAAACCCTAAACTGCAGAAATTGAAACAAAAATGAAAACCAAAATTGAAAAATGATGATGCACTACATCAGACTCCCCAGGTAGAAAAATTCATGAGCTCTTTCTCATGAGGTCTGTTACTGAATACTCATATTTGAACCTCTTTTTCCGCTTCTTCCAATTATTTTGCATCCCTCGCTGTAACTTCTCCAAATTTACTCTATGTTTGCATTTTCTCTTTCTGAATTTCTCCATCTCCTTTCACTTGATGTCCACCTTCTGGTGATAGCTTTGTCTTCTAATTTCTTTGTCATCATCATATTGCCACAATTTTGTTTCATCTTCACAATAATTAATCCGTATCATGCTAAAGGAAAATAAAACTTCATCCGTGAAATGGTTAACGAAAGTTACCTCATCAATCTTTACTTTCACAATGTTATCTTTTAACAACAGATCATCTACATTTTCTTTCTCTTCTGCAATCTTCTTCACTAGGTCTATACTCTCTCCTTCAAAATACTCTTTCAAATTGGACATTTCCTCTACTCCCAGATTCTCCTTTGTAACAACAGATTTCTCCTCATCCTCACTACAATTGTCATCATTAGAAATGAAAACAAGAACAAAATCTTTTCCACCATCGGACTCAAAATTATTTCGAGCGCCATCTTTCCTCAGATTATCAAAACAAACAAAATATGAACTTGCTAAATTCTAAGAATTAATATTTTTACTAGTTTCTGTCACTTGATAATCTTCTTCCTTACCAAAATGTTCGCAATCCTCATCAGCATCCTATGCATTCTTGTTGTTAATGTCTTCTATGTATGTTGTTGGCTTGCTATCTTCCGCTTTCTTATTTCCTGCAATCACAATAGCATTAGGAAAATAATACTTTTCCAATGCATCCATTCGACTTGAGATCTTTTGCAATTCCTCATATAGGTTTATCTTCTCCACACCATCCCAATATCTATCCCAAGATGGTATTACAATGGGTCTTCTAACTATAATATTCATCTTCTTCACTACTGCAATACTTTACCAACTCGCACCCTGCAATCAATCTTTTGTGCCTCCTTCTCTACCCTCTATGGTTACAGGTCTCCTCTTTCTTGCAACAAATTTCCTAGGGTTTACTTGAGACACAACCACTTGACTCTTTTCCCACACCCACCAGTCCTGGCACAAGTTGCCTCACTGTCAGTGCTCTACCCATAAACACAGAACCTTCTGTGCTCTGATACCGCTTGATGGGAGAATCTAGCTCCTACTACACACAAACACTTATTTGGTGGAGTTGTCTCACTCACTAACTCACGGATGCCAATCTACTATAGTTGTTTTACCAACTAGAACATAGGAACTTATGTTATCAAATCTCCCCAGGGATATTGAGACATTATTATTAATTGTAACTGGAATGCAATAGAAAACAAAAGACAACAATAAAATGGTCATTCAGAGCAATATTTTATTCATCATGCGATCTTATTCAAATTACATATGTTCATAATCCTACAGGGATCATTTTCTTCCTCCTCTAGACCACTCAGCCTCTACAATAAAATTTGACCCTCTACCCTATCGTCTCTCTAACTACTCTCTAACTTTTCCCCCAACTCCTGTCTACTCGGCCTCTCTTCATCGATATATATAGATCTCTTCGTTGCCTTTCAATCCTCTGTAAGGATGTCGATTCATCTAGCCACCCGATTCTTCTACCACCAAGGCATAGCTTTACCCAAACCATCATCCAACCACCAGCCAAGACCTGTGTTTCTTTTGTTGCTGACGATTCTTCTTCCACTGTCATGTAATGGCTGCCTGCTCAGATTCCTTACAGGTGCAGAGGAACTCCATTGATGGTTACTATTTGTTCTGCATTCGTTTGATGCCAGCGACCCTTCAAGTTCCTTAACTGCCAAGACATCCGTCAATTAGAAAGAATCAACAATGACAGATTTAAATCCTATATCATACGGTTCCTAGCGCTCAGGCGACAGGAGTTTCATTGCTGCTCTAGGCGACAGGAAGCTGCAACAAACACCAAAAACATAACAAAAAAACCCCAAACTACACAAACTGAAACAAAAATGCAAACCAAAATTAAAAACTAGCGATGCACTGCATTAGATTTGTAAGCTACATTATCTTTCCTCTAAGGGTTAATATGATGGGAAATCAACTATGTTTGTTTCCGCTTTAAGGGCATAGTAGTATGTGCTTGTATCAAGTTATTGAATATTTGTTTAATAAAATCATAGGATACTGGAAGGTGCATACTGGGTTCTCTTTCCCTTTCAAGAGTGTCATTTACATAATAAGGAATGGATCATGGTCAAAACTAAGTTCCTAAATAATTTCCAATCTCTAGAGGTCCCATCTAAAAGTGTTTATAAGATGAGAGATATGCTCCAAAAAAATATGAGAGTAAAAAAAATTATGATCAAAGATTCAAGAATGTAGTAAGAAAATTAAAAGAACCATTAACTAGGAAATGGAAGATTGAATGGTTTATATAAAGATTGATAGCTAAGATAAGGGAAACATTGAATGGGAAAATATTTAACTCATATATTGAAGTGTAAAATTATCCTTGAGGATTGTGGTGCATTCATGGAAAAGAGAGACTGAGATAGATGGAGAGACTGAAATAGAGAAATTACTGGAAGAGTTGGAGTAGTTAAGGCTCAAACAAGAAATTTTAGCCAAGGGAGAAGGTAGAAAGTGATCACCACCTCCATGAAGAAACAAAAATTGGTGCACGCATTGTGCTAATGAAGGACATTTAAGGAACAAGTGCCCACTAATTGAAGGGTTGAGAAGAGAAACAACATTGAGAGTAGAATTTGGTGATAGACCTAAAGAGAGACCAAGGAGTATTTGTTGTGGTATTCGTGGAGAGTGAAATGGGAGCACTATTGAGGATTTCCCAATGATAAATAATGGAGGAGAAAATTCTAGATTCAAACTTTGGGATAATGAAGATATAGTTGATTATGAAAAAGTCTATTTTAGGCTACATGAGGATCCCACACCATCTAGAATATCAAGACACCAAGAATATCCAATGGTCATAAGATAACATTTGAGGCCTTAAATAAGAAATGTGACATCTAAACCCAACCTGATGCCACAAATAGAAATATAATGAATACCCTCAAGCAAATTATGAAGAAGATTATCAAAGAGGAGGGTACTATAATACTAATAGATGGAGCCATGATAGGGGAAGTGGCCAAGGATAGAGAAGAAGAGAAGTGACCATACCTTTTGCAATAGAAACACTGTCTGGAGAAGGATGAATTAGTCTGATTCATTCTTCTTCTGCATTGATTTGCTTTATGACCAAAGTTATTGCAATTGTGGCAGTATCCATTGAAGGATGGATATCTTTGAGCATTTGGTTGCCTTGTCAGAGGTCTTCTAGGTCTGTTTCTTGGATTTCCTGACCCAGAGTTCTTCTGACCGGATTCGGAGGTTTCACCTTTCTCATATCCTAAGCCATGCTTGTCATCTACCCTCTTTTGACTTTCAAGAAGAACTTCAAGTTGAGTAGAGCTTATCTTGGATTTTTCTTTGTATTCATTTGCTATTTGAAGATCCTTTTTAAGAATGTCTATCTGATCCTCAAGTTTTTCTTCATTATCTCTAGCATCTTCAAGATTAGATTCCAGATGTCTGATTATTCTATCCATTTTATGGCAGTCTTCTAATTTTTCTTTGAGAGATTATCTTAGATCATCTTCAGTTTTTCTTTTCTCTTCAATTTCTTGGGTGAATTTCATAACTCCTAATTCCATTTCATGTCTTACCATAATGACCTCTTTTGATAAGTTTTCACATAGCTTGGTTTTCTCCTTTAGGTCTTCATTTGAATCATTGGTCTCACCTTGACTTGCTAATTGCTGAAGTAGATCCTTTCTCTTTTTCATAGAGATACTCAGTTTCCCTTTTAATTCATTTATGAAATCATCAGCCTGTTTAAGTCTTTCCTTCAATTCATTGACTTTAGAATTAGATTGTTCAAGATCATCTAGGGTAGACTGAAGTTGTTCCCTCATACCATACATATCCATTTGAATTCCCAGATCTTCCTCAAGTTGTTAGGCTCTGTTTGGAGGAACTTGGCTTTGATACCAATTGTTGATAACTGAGGGGGGGATGAATCAGTTATCTTAATTACTTCTTCTTTCTGATTTCTCCTTAACAATTAATGCAGTAACAAATCATATAAGCAAACATAACCATGAAATAGAAATAACATCAATACACATGACACAATGATTTTGACGTGGAAAACCCTGTTAAGGGAAAAACTGCGGGGTGATTAACCCAAGATTGTATTATTTGTTAGAAGAATAAGATAGAACAAAATGGCACTTGCCAAATAGGGCTCACTGCCCAAGCACACTGCTCACAAGAGGCTCACTGCCTACAATAGTTTATACAAGGAAACTAGATACTTGAACTGATGAGAAGCATCCACATATGCTGAGGTTCAATTCTGGTTAGGTTCAGTATACTGATATGCTGCACTTCATTCTTCCTCTTCTTGGTGTTGCTGTCCTGTCACATATTGGACCTGCCTTACTGCTTCCACACTACACTTCTGCTTTTATTCACACACTTCAACACACACACCATTACTCATACCGAAAATAATCTGGTATATATATCCGCACCGAGGATTTCATCCACTTTCTAGTCGGCATCTAGAATACTTATTATTTTCCCAAACTCTTGGTCTGTCGGCTGAATCCTTATTTATCAAGTGATGCGTATCAAAGAGATGCTCATATAATTCATCAATCATGTCAGCCAATCATGAATGATACCTTAGCAAGCTTGATCACCATCAATATCTCATCCGGATCAAGGTCTGATGCTCTGCCGGTTAGTTCTTCCTCTGTTTACTCTGCCAAACCGGAACCCAATACTTAGGTTCTTATATCTCTTCATTCTTTCATCACCGGAGGGTCAATCCCTGGAATCTATCAGTCAAGGTACTCCTCTTGACTTCCCCAAGTCCGCACTTTACATAGGTACTTCCTCTGAGAGGTCCAGACCTGATTGTCGGACCTTGCTACATACTCTGTTCTTGGTCACCGAACCAAGTTACTCTACAATCTGACTTCCGATATAGACACACCATGTCCTACGGATGGGTGGGATGAACTTTGTTGCCATCAATGACAACACTCATGAAGCTACAATGTGTCTCTTGCCAATAGTTTAATATGTAGTGAGATGGAAATTATGCAAATGAGTCCAAGGGAGAGAGAAAGAACTTGTGCGGGTTTTGTGATGATATCGCACATGATTCTTTTAGTTGTTCCAAGGAAGTCTAGTACCATACGAATTTCTAGTTACCTTCAAGCATGAAGAGTGATGAACTATTAGGTTCAAATGTGGCAAAGGGAATGAAGACCTTAATTAAAATTCCCAAAACATAGCCTCCAAATGCCAAAAGATGCTAAAAAGTTGAGGTGAAAAATAAGATGGAGTTAGGTGAACCCTCACTACTTGAGGAAGAACTCTTAGAGAGGGAATACATGGAGAAGAAAGAAAACCTTAGGAAGAGATCCATATAGGAATATAAGAAGAAAAATAGAGCTATGATGATCACTCAGGGAGGGGTTGATATTGGTAAGAAGGAGGTATTGAAAGAGTCTAAATTAGAGGAAGAAGAGTATCTCACTAGGAGAAACATGATTTGATAGTAGAGAAATCTAGGGAAGCTATTCAAGTTTAGAGTAGAAAAGAGAAGAAGGCAGCAAGGCCTACTTTTCAAAAAAAGAAGCACAAAAGCTCAAATAATTAGCCAACATAGCAAAAGAGAAAAACTAAAATAGTTTTCCAAGCACTGGAACAAGCATGGTAGGGATAACAGGAACCACTAGGTCAGTAGTGTGACAAGAACTACAAGGAAGTGGAAGAAGAGCCCCATTCTAGTTGATGTTAAAATCAATAGGAAATTACTAAAGGAAGCTCTAGTATACCTTGATGTTGGTGTGAATATAATGCCTAAGAACATTTGGGAGTGGTTAGGAAAGTCAATATTACATGACATGCCTAATGACATAGCCATCTAGTTGATGGTACTCCAAGAAGCACTACAAGAACCTAGAGATATGTGTCCTTTGGGAATAAAAAGGAAAGTAGATTATTAGGTAATTGACATGCATGGACCACTAGACCCCTATACCATTTTGTTTAACCTATAATGGTTAGTATATTGTAATAGTGTTTTCAATTCCCAACAAGAATAGCTCATCCTCTAAGGAGATGGAAGAATAATGCATATACCATTGAACTCAGGAATAGAGGGGGCCTATTTCAAAGAAATGCATTTAAGGAAGATGTGGAAAAAGAAGGTTCATTTAGAGGGTTGTATTTAGTAGAAGAATCCCTAAAATTGACATAGAAAGAGAGCCCAACTCTAAACAAGAGATATTAGTAGAGAATGACAACACCACCAATATTGAAGATGTGGTGGAGACTTAAGAGTTGAAGGAGCTACAAAGAAGGACAAGGAGGGTCCTAAGTATCTGGAGGGTATTTTGTATAGAGAAGTTTCAAAAGGCAACATTAGAAGATACTACAAAAGGAGAGAAATTGGTGCATACTCATAAATCATATCACATAAAAAGGTAGAAATCCCCTATTAAACTACCACGTTACTCAGGAGTGGACAATCTTCTAGGATTCCTTAAATAGATGGAGAAGAATTTCAAAAGAGGGGATCTACAAATGGAAGCATTAGATGATACACTAGTAATTAGTGCAACTAGATGGTGGAACACCCATAGATTAAACATCCCCACATGGATGGCATTAATGATATTGATAAAAATTAGATATTTGGAAGAAGAAGGCGACTAGGAAACCACTGTGGAATATGATAACACTTTAGATCCATGCAGACATTTAGATAAGTGTTTAAAGAAAGATGAGTTGCATCAAGGGATCATGATGAAAGACTTTGCATTCAATTATTCTATTAGACTATGGTTTCAATTGCTAAAACATGATATATCAATTAGGAGAAAAGGGAAAAGACCAAGATGTATACCTATAAGCACCAAAATCATGCACAACCTCCACGAGGACCCCTATGATGAGTCATAATCCTTGTCACATACATGTAAGTGTGAAATAACATCCTCTTAGGAGAAACTCTCTTGGTTACGTGTCTTTTCTTCCTCCTTGTGTTGTTTCCCCTTTGTCATTTTCTCTCTCTTCACTTTCAACACTTGTCAATTTGCATTTCTTGTGCTTGCGACCATGTTCCTAAGCCTTGTATGCATCTTGTAGGTGAGTTTTCACCTTTCCCCAGTGTTTTTCATCCATTCCGACCCCTAGAAGCCTTCTAGAGGTCCTCCCTAGCCATCTCCCACTTTCAATTTTTAGTTTCACTCAACCAATCCAAATCTCCCCCTATTATTTTCATATCTCCCCTAGGAGATCCTACTTTTGCAAGTGGAGATTTGGATTTTCACACATGACTGACCTATTTTCAAAGGTAGTTCCCCTCCTTTTCATCTCCTTTTCCATCTCCCACCATGGACTTTCACCCAGGTGCCCTCCTCTGAGGGTCACCCACGGGTCACCCCTGTGTGACCCTGACTGGTGAAAGGGGTGACCCACGAGTGACCCTGTCATATTTTTAGCCATGGAAAAACTCAAGTTTCTAACTCAAAAAAGCTCTATTTTCGCCCATTTTTCTTCCTATTTGCATGTATTTTCGTACCAAATATAGAGTTAACTATTTCATGCACCTACACATGCATAACTAGCTTTAATTTATTTTTAATTAGCAACTCATGCATTCCCATGCACTCCTTATTCACTTCTTCTTAAGTGATAGGCTTTTACTGGGTAGATCACTCCAATTTTAGCCCAAATCACTCTTGAATCTTCTAAGTTAACTCTCTAATCAAATTGAGTTAACTCTTCTTTTTCTTCACCTCTCATCCCTTCTTCCAACCTATAAATACCCCCTCTTTTAAGCATAAAGGGAGGCAATTTCATTTGTGCACACAACTCTTGTAGGTTATTGATCTCCAAACCAAGCATTCTCATGCTCATACAAGACATAGGAGCCTTTTGCTTTCATTTGTTATCTCGCTTAGCTATTCTAAAATCTTGTTCACATTCATATGCTTCTCATATCAAGCCACAATGTTCATCCAAGCTCTCATTGAGCTCTCTTTTCAAAGCTTCAAAGATTCTTTTGCTTCCATTTTCATCTTGTTGCCAAGACGATCACCCCGCTGCTACAAGAGGATTTGAGCTTACCATTACAAGGATTTCTGAGGGTAGTGGAGGCTCATGCGACTCCAGGTTCCTTTATACTTACTTTCATTTCATAGTAATTAGATAATCAAAACTTTGCTCTTGGAATAGTAAAATACATGTTTGCTTTTTCCTTGATAGGCTAAATAGATTTACATTGTTAAATTAGTTTCCCTTTCAAAGTTCATAGATTAAAAGCAATTTCCTTTTCTTAGATTAATTGATCCATCTATTCAGAAAACAAACAAAAACATAGGTTACATTGCATTAGATAACTTCATCATAGCTTACATACATTTTCTAATTCCTAGATTAAGAAAAAGAACTTTTGTTATCCAAAAACATAAAAAAGCACAAAAAGAAGTTTTGCATTCATTTAGGTTTGCATTCATAAAATCCAAAAAGAACAAAAACATTAGCAACTTAGAAGGTTCACAAACCCTTGGTCCCAACACAAGGTCAACTATAGTCAGACATTGGTCAAAACCATTGATTCCATCACAAGGTCAAACAAAATCAACACAAAGTCAAACCTTAGATCACACAAACCCTAAGTCAAAACCCTAGGTCAAGTCAAGGTTAGCCTAATCTGCGTATCTCTTGTCTCAGCTCACGAATGTGCCCTGGATTGAGAGGTGAGTGGGTGAGGGAAATCCTCGACGAGATAGAGGAGATCCACCCAAGACCGCAACAAGACCCACTGGTCATTCAACAACAACAACAAGCATTTAGACAACTCTTAGTACAACAAGCATTCATCCAAAAATATGAATGACAGTTAAACATCAATGAGAACAATAGCCTACCCACACAACATTGGAACATCTAAAACCCCAACAAAAGAATGGTGACTAGTGACCCTTCGGGTCATATAGTTATCTCTACAACCACAGTCATAGAACACTGTATCCTCACAAGCACACAACAACATAGGCCCAGGACGTGCCGACCCCTCTCCGTGAAGTCCATCTCTCTAATGAGCCAGACCACCCCCGTGTCTCACCTCCTCTCAATTGGCTACTCCCACGAGAGTGAGAGTGATGTGGTGGTTCACCCCGTGGCAAGGAGAGAGGGTCTGTGTGCACACCAAAACTTACTCAACCGCCCACGAGGCCACCGAGTTGCAATTTTGAGCTTACAATACCATGTTGAAAGATGACTTATGTAGAACTTTCTAGTTCTAGGATCTTGATAGAGTACTAAATAATATGCTAAAGAAAATAAAAGAAGTAATTACACTACTTGTAGAAGAGGTAGAGGCAAAATTCAAAGAGATTAAAATGATACTAGCACCACACAAGGAGTAAGGCATATAGAAGACGATAGAGTGAATAGAAAATGTTGATGTAGTACTGCAAAGAGTTTGTTATAAACTGTAAAAGGGGGAAGAACCGGATTATGAGGAGGAAATATTGAAGAATCTAGATTAGAGAGAGAGAGAGAGTGAATATCAAAGAAGAGAATATAGCACATGAGGGTACACCCAAGATGGTGAGGATTATAGAGTATTGGGGAAAGGATGAAATAATGAAAATGATTGAAATGTTTTTAAAAAATGAAGACCTCTTTCCTAAAAATTTTACCAACCTAAAGGGAATTAAGGAAGAAGTGGGCGTGATGATAACACGATTAAGAGAAAGGCCAAACCACATAAGAAGATACCATACCACTTAAATCTAAATGTTAAAAGTAATGTGAAGCAAAAGCGAGATAAGATGCTAGCAGATGGTATCATAAAATTGGTGGAGGATACATAGAGTGGATTAGCCCCATAGTTATCCAAAAATAAAAATATAGGTGAAATAATAATCTATATATACTTTAGAGAGTTAAATAAGGCATGTATACATGACCCTTTCCATACAAATTTCACCAAGGAAGCATTAGAATCAATGGTGGGTGGGGAGATGTACTCATTTATTGATGGTTTCTCTAGCTATCATCAATTTAAAATCAAAGAAGATGACCGATCAAAATAACTTTTTACATAAAATGGGGATCCTTTATGTATACAATAATGCCTTTTGGGTTGAAAAATGCATCGATAGTGTTTATCAGGATTGTGGGAAACACATTCAAAGATTTTATACATGATTTCTTGGAAGTTTACCTATATGACTAGACTATATGTGGGTTATTAAAAGATCACATCTAGGTACTTAAACTATTGTTTGAGAGATGTAGAATCTTGAGAATTGCTTTGATTTTGAAGAAATGCACATTTGCAGCATTGTTTGGCATACTATTGGGACATATAATCTATAAGGAAGGTATGATGATAGACTTGTTAAAAAATTTAATAGTTTTGAATCTACCTACTCCTAAAATTTTGCTTGGAACAAAAACATTCTTGGGATACATTGGATATCACTACAAATTCATAAGAAATTATGTAGCAATAGTTGGAATTATTGAAGACCTATTGAAAAAGAAAAAGAACAAAAATGTGAATAGATAAAGAAGTGCTAGGAAACATTTGATGTGCTAAAAGAAAGATTGCAGAAGCACCTACATTGATTTTTCCATACTAGACATAATTGTTTCATGTCCACGTTGATGCATCAAGTACAACAATCGATCTGATACTAGAACAACCAAAGGGGAGTAAGGACCATCCCATAGTATTTGCAAGCAGAAAACTTTCAATAGCAGAAAATAATTGTACGACAACTGAAAGAGAACCATTGGCCATGGTTTATGGCTTACAAAAATTTAGGCACTATTTGTCATCTACCTCATTCATATTTTTACAAACCATGAACCATTAAAGTACTTAATGAACCAACCAGTAATTCAAGGGTGAATTTGTAGATGGTTGATGTTATTTCAAGAATTTGACTTTTAAATAATGGTGAAACTAGGAAAACCAAATCAAGATAGGAATTGTTTATCAAGGATTGATAGAGGTAAAGACAAAGGGCTAATTAACGATGAATTCCATAGTGCACATTCAATTAAGGTAAATGTGGTACCCCTAGAACTTCAAGAGATTGTTGAACTATTAGCTATAGGGGGTTCCTAGAAAAGAGCACAAAAGGGGAGAGAAAAAGGTTGACAATGTGGTCATTACCTTATACACTAATTAGAGGACATCTATACATTATTGGGAAAGATGTGGTGATAAGGAGGGTAGTCTTGAAGCATAAAAGAGAAGATATTTTAATGGAATCACATGAAGGAATCTTAGGTGACCATAACTCTAGGGATGGTACTAGTAGGAAGGTATTATTAGGTATCCTTTGGTGGCCAACACTTTTTAAGGATGTAAATAGGTATGCCTAAAAATGTGATGTATGCCAAAGGGTAGGTAAACCCACCATAAGGGATGAAATGCCTTTGCATCCAATTCTAGCACTAACCCAAAAATGGTCAATTGATTTTATTAGACCCATAGATCCCCCAACCTGTAAGTCCCATGTACAATTCATTATAATAGGCATTGAATATCTGACCGAGTGGGTAGAAGCTAAACCAATAAGGGATTATATAGCAAAGATTCCTTTATGAGAATATTATCATAGTTTGGGTACCCTCTAAGCATTACAAGTGATCAAGGTAAGCATTTTGTGAACAACACTATTGCAAAGTTATTAAATAATTGTGATAACACACTACAAAAGTACTCCTTACCATCCTCAAGCCAATGGCATGAGCAAAGCTTTCAATAAGATCATGGGTATGGCGTTGACTAAGATGTGCAATGGCAATAACTCAAATTAGGGTTTGAAGATGCCAACAATACTTTGGGTGTATAGAGGAAACTACAAAAGGTTAACTAAATATTATCCATTTCAATTAGTGTATGGGTTAGATGTGTTGGATCCTAGCCCACCAAACTCAAAGATTCAAAGGAAATCCTATGTTTATGCCCCTTTGTTACCTTGCCCTACTTTGTCCATCACTTCTATTCAATTTGAGATATTTTCAAATGGGCCTTCATCCTTAAAAGATCCTTTGAAAATCCTTTAGGTGTATGCCTTTCAGCAAGTTTGCTAGTTCATGATGTAGTGTTCCTTTTTTTGGTGCATAGATTTTTATGCCTATTATGTTTGTTCCTAGTCTCTGAGAAGCTATCTGACATGTTTGGGAGGACTCCAATGTTCTTGGAGTAGTCATGGTTCAGTCTGCAGAATAGTTATATGGGTTTCCCTTGTGTTAATGGATTATTTTTCTATGGCATTCAGCTCATTAGATGTCCAAGGTTACAATGATGTTTTCTGAAGCTAGATTAGGTTCCCGGATTGTTGTCCAAGATTCTTGGAGAAGTCATCTATTTCTGGAAAGTCACCCGGAAGGCATCGTTTTGCATCCCAGACCCTACAGAGCATATTGATTCAGTTTATTTGGCAGTTGGATGTAGTTTGTGATTTTTTGCAAAAAGTAATATTTAATGAGCTAGTTTAATTATTATTTTCACTTAAGTTCCTAAGGGTGAAAATAATTATTAAATATTTAAGTGTTATATCCCATTGGAAAGGTTCTTAAGTGTTCTAAATGATAGACACTTAAAAGGGGGACCTCACACATGATATATTTTTATTATGTCAAAAAAAGGCCTTTTTGAGAGGAGAAATATGAAGAGATAAAAAAAGAAATAATATTATATTCTTCTCAAAAGGTTATAAATAAGGGATGAGAGCTCATTTGGTTTAGGGTTATGTTTTTGGAATTGATTTTGTTTGCAAATGGATTGAACCTGTGAGTTCTTCCATATTCTTTTGAGGACGAAAACCCTCTTGTAGAATGCTCTTGAGGATGAAAACCCTTTTGAGGTTGGGTGTGGTTTCAATACAAGAATCACCATTGTGCTGAAGCTAGAGGTTGGAGCAAGCTCATTCAGAGTTTTCCAAAGAGCTTCATGGATTTTTAATAGTTTTGTAAGATTTTGATTTAGGAATTTGATAATATTATATTTGCAATGATTTGGCAATGTCTCTTGAGAAGATTTAAAATGTATTAATGAAGTATGTTGTTGATTTCTCCCAACAGGCTGTACATTTTGTAGAATGGCAATTGGGATTTGCCATTTGCATGGTTCGATTATTTTGGATGGATTGTATTGGCAATTTTAATGAATATACGGGAGTTTGATGTTAGAATCAATTAGTTTGGTTGAACATAAATGGAATCCACTCTCTACTGGTTATACAATTTAGGTTTTATATGTGACTTACTTTCTGAGTAGCTGTTGATAATTTTGTTGACCAAAGATATGGAATATCTCAGTCCTATTTAGATAAAATATACATTATTTTGTATCAGCCACATGAAGGATATTTCTTGCAAGTCATGCCATCTGATTTAGTGTTGTACCATGTTTGGGAGGAGAATTTGATTGAGATAGATTTATGCATGTTGAACAAGAGTTAACATTTGGAGGTTGTTGATCCTAGTTGGGTGACGAATCTTCCATTCCAACTATTGTACCTTGTGACTGGATATTACCATTTCTAAAGCAGTCCGTACAGTTCTACCTAGGGTGTCGTACCAGCTAGAAGAGCGGGGGTTTGTGAATGCACTGTTGCCTTGTAAATTGGGTCTGGTATTACCCTAAGGTTGGGTGATTATGTTAGAAGAAAGGTTTGCAGGTTGTTAAGTTGAAACTTACTCTTGCATGTCCTATGATAGCATATCTGTGTATGAGCCATTCTATTGGATTGAATTAGTGTTGTTATTCCCATTGTTGGCATTTGATGAGAATTTCTATATGGTTGTGAGTTGGAATGAGGATGGTTTATCATAGAGATAGCTTTGAGGCATGATACCTGAACTGTCACAATAGATAATAGATCTGTACCAGTAAAGAATGAGTTACAGCTTAATCTACAATTATGTTTCCATAATTCCTATGTGTGGTATACTCTTAGGTATTTAAAGGTTTAATTGAGTAGTTGCAACTCTTCATCTGATTGCATTCTCTATGTTATGCAACTTTGCTACAACGGTACCTTAAGGTTGAGGTCATTCTTAGTACCCTTCTTATTGATACATTCATGGTGGATTCTAAGACTCTTATGTTGCTTTGTTCATGTCATCATAACGCTCTGTATCTAACTGGTTGCAACAGTGACAAACTATGCAAGTTTGGGGTTTTGATTTAGTTGCAAGATATTCATAGCATTGTGATTTCTATTTTGTTGTAAAACTCACTAAAGAACCCTTGGATGGTTTACTGCCAGTGTGGGCAAAATGGAACTTTATCTTTCATGATTTCTACCCACTGAATAAGTGGTGAATTCCCACTGGAAAGTGGATGATTTTGTAATGTTTTCTTATAATCTACCCACTATAAAGTGGCTAATCCCCACTGCATAAGTGGATGCCTACTCATAGCAGATGAATGTACTTACTTGTTGCACAATGCTTTAGATTGTAATCCAAAGCACATTATGCTCTCACCTCGCCCACTTGGTGATCAGAAGTGTGGAGGTGTTTAGTTGTTCATGCAATATTGTGCTAACATTGTGGTATCATTGTTTAAGTTTCAAAAAAAAATTTGGGGTTGTATGTTACACATGAACCCACTGAAAACATGAAAAGCCTTATGTTTTGGTGATTCAACAGGTTTACGAACTAGAAAACCTACCAAAAAGGTTCTTAAGTTCTCAAAATGCCTGAAACACTTAAAAGGAAAGAGAAAACTGAAGTGTTTCGACAAGTTTGTAAGTTCACAAACTTGTAAAAAATCTAAAAGAAGATCAAGACACATGCATTTCAGCAAGTTCGTGAGTTCAAGAACTTGCCAAATTGACAAAAAAGGAGAAGAGAGAAGAAAAGAAAAGATAAAACTTTTCAGCAAGTTCATGAGTTTGCAAACTTGCTAAAAGATGAAGATAAAAGAAGACAAATGTTTCAACAAGTTCGTGAGTTTGTGAACTCACCAAATCGTCCAAATTGAAGGAGCAAGATGAGGCAGTGCAAAGTGTTGTCAACAAGTTCACAAGTTTGCAAACTTGTTCAAAGGCTGACAATGAAGGATGAACAAAGGAAATGAAAAATGAAGAATGCAGGTGGTGCAATTGGTGAGTTTGTGAATCATTGAAAGATTTTAAAAATTGTTTAAATCAAGGAGAATGCTACCAAAATAAAAGAAACATGATAGAGTTGAGCCTAAAGCAATAAATAGTGTCGATGAATGTTCAAACACCCCAATCACCCCAGGATGCTTCAGTGACTCTCAAGACCACCATTAATGACCCTTCTAGGGCCAAATAGTTTGGTAGGTGGATTCCATATGACCCAAGACTCTTGTAGGTCCATCAATGATGAATTCCCTATGCCAAGGCAAGGGCAAACACTCCAAGTGAATACAATTTCAGGTGCAACCCATGTGAAGATGATGCAACAACCATGGACAACTTGTAGATGTGTTTCCGACTCCAAATCCATGTCCAAACAATAAGAATAAATGTAATGCTATATACATGTATACATGTATATATGTATATATGTATACATGTATACATGTATATATGTATATATGTATACATGTATAGATGTATATATACATGTATAGATGTATATATGTATATATGTATACATGTATAGATGTATATATACATGTATAGATGTATATACATATATGTATATACATATATATATATATATACATATATATATATATATATATATATATATATATATATATGTATATAGACATATAGATACATATATACACACACACATATTTATATATATACATGTATATATGTGTGTGTATATATGTGTGTATATATATGTGTGTGTGTATATATATATACACAGACACACATATATATACACACATATATACATATATATGTGTGTGTATGTATATATATGTGTGTGTATGTATATATATATGTATATATGTATATATATGTATATATGTATATATATGTGTATATATATAGTTTGTAAGATGTAATAAGGGTTGGTCAGTGAACCAATTTGTGATTGTAAGTGTTTCAAGTAGTGATCTAGGGCATCAAACAATGCAATCTAGTTTGTAAGGCGATGAAATGCTCTTTGTAAAGTATAGGAAGGGTTTTCAATGATAGATGCATGTAATGGTATGTCTCCATGGTAGTTTGTAATTATTTAGGAGGGTGTCTGAACCTAGTTGCTCGTCCTCTCCTGCCACATTTGCTAGTATGAATGCAACATAGATTAGATAAATGTGATAGCATTTTAATTCATTGCAAATCTTTTGTAATAGTCTTTCTTTTTGTTCCATATGGATAGATTTTTTAAGTATGTCTATTGCATGAGATGAGATATATGTATTGTATGATGATGCACATATGATTCCATTTATGTTGTATAGCTACATTTCTTCCCCTTTTACAATCTATGACTCTGTTTCCCAATGGAGTAGGCACCGATCTGATTGGTGATTGGCCAACATCTTTCATTTTATAATCTTTCTCTCGTGTTAGTTATAGGAGCAGGTTTAGATTCCACCATGCCTACATGATTTAGTGTTATAAACTATGTCATATCTTATGCAATATTGAAATTCGACATCATTAGAGAATCATGCTGGTGTGTTTCTCCCTCTTACCCATGTGTATGCAATGTTAAGTGAATTCATTTGCTGGGGAAAATACAGTGTAACTGTCATCTTTGGGTGTAGGTTAAGAGTGGAATTTAATTTTTTTATCAGATGTCTAATAGGTCTGTATGTAGCTAATGCTGACATAAAGTTAGCAGCAATTATAAGGGTTCATAGAACATTGGGCATAGTTGCTTAAGGACCTAGTAATTAAGCTATTATTTATGTTGTTGAGACCTTAGGAAATACCCCCTTAGCCTTGCAAAGCCAAAAGATGAAGGCGAGTTTACCCACCCACAAGAATTGATCCATTCATTGCCATTGTCTGATCATAGGTCCTGTCTATTACCTTTGATGATATATCCCTAGCCTTAGGTTTTGGTGCAAGTCTTTATGATTTGTGGAGCTACATGCTTGAGCACTAACAAAATGCAACACTATCCATGCAATATATAATACCAAAATTAAGGTTCGCTAGTATATTAAGATTAAATTATGATGAATATATCAACAAGAGATTGATAGAATAGGAAAAACTAGATGAGAAAAGATTCATTACAACTTATAACCAAACTCAAGAGAAAAAAGGACAAAAGGAATGATATGACAAGAAAATTAAGAACACATAACTAGAATGTGGGAATATAGTATTATTGTAGATAGCAGATTGAAGAGGCCTAAAAAATTGAAGAGGAGATGGATTGGGTTGTATAAAATTGGCCACATTTTAATATTAGGTGTGGTAAAATTTATGAATTTGAAAGGTATAATTTTGGATGGATATATAAATGGAGCTAGATTAAAACCATATTATGTAGGATACTGAGGAAAGGACAGAACAGGAAAAGTGATGTGGAAGGCACACCTTGTATACTATGATAGATAGTATTGTAGTAAGAAAAGAAGCAATAAAACTAGCTTACTCAATAGATGGGTAGCTACCTACCAAAAATAAAACAAAAAAGTAACAAAAAGATAGGAGAGGGGTAGATGAAGGCATTAACTACAAAAAAATATTATTTGAACCTATATAAGGATATTGATTATTAGTATTTAATCTTTCTAATATTTGTGAGGACTAGCAATCTTTTAAAATATAATGTCAAAGTGTTGTAATTAAGGCATGGGCAAACACTGCAAGTGAATACAATTTCAAGTGCAACCCATGTGAAGATGATGCAACAACCATGGACAATCTGTAGATGTGTTTCCCACTCCAAATCCATGTCCAAACAACAAAAATAAATGTAATGCTATATAATGGGATGTTAGTTGATAAGAAAATGTTGATAACTGAGAGGGGGGGTGAATCAGTTATCTTGATTATTTTAACTTTTTGTTCTTCTTTGACAACTAGTGCAGCATCAAATTAAATAAGCATGCATAACCATGAAAGCATAAATAAACTCAATACACATAACACAATTATTTTGACGTGGAAAACCCTATTAAGGGAAAAACCATGGGGTGATTAACCCAAGATTGTATTCCCTATTAAAAGAATAAGGTAGTACAAATGGCACTTGCCAATTAGGGCTCACTGCCCGAGCACACTGCTCACAAGAGGCTCACTACCTACAAGAGACTCACTATCTACAAGTTATAAAGAGAATAACAAGATACTTGAACTGATGAGAAGCATCCACATATGCTGAGGTTTAGTTCTGGTTAGGCTCAGTACACTGATCTACTGCACTTCATTCTTCTTCTCCTTTAGTGTTGCTGTCTTGTTACATACTAGACCTGTGTTACTTCTTCCACTCTGCTTTCTACTTTTCTTTGCACTTCACAATACACCACACACCTTCTCATCGAAATCCATCTGGTATATATATCCGCACAAAGGATTTCAACATCTTTCTAGTCAGCATCCAGAATACTCAATATTTTCCCAAACTCTGGTCTGTCAGCTGAATCCTTGCTTACCAAGTGATGCGTATCAAAGAGATGCTTATAGAAGTCATCAATCATGTCGGCCAATCATGAATGATCCCTTAAGAAACTTTATTACCATCAATATCTCACCCGGATTAAGGTCTGAAGCTCTGCTGGTCAGTTCTTCCTCAGTCTACTCCGCCAAACAGGAACCCAACACTTAGGTGTTCATATCTTTTCACTCTTACATCACCGGAGGCTCAATCTCTGGAATATATTAGTCATGATACTCCTCTTGACTTTCCCAAGTCCACACTTTACTGAGATACTTCCTCTAAGAGATCCGGACCTGACTATCGGACCTTGCTACATGCTCTGTTCTTGCTTACTGGACCAAGATACACTTCAGTCTGTCTTCCGGTATGGTCATGGACTTTGTTACCATCGATCAAAACACTCATGAAGCCGCAACGTGTCTCTTACCAACAATCTCCCCCTTTGGCATTGATGGCAACACCTAGTGAAAAATGACTAAGTGTTATACTACACTCCCCCTTGGCTGATGCTTTGTTCTAATGTACATTTTTCTGGAGCTCCCCCTTAGCTATGCTCCACATTTTTCACTGCTTCTCACTCCCCCTTTGACATCAATGGCAAAGGGTAGGATCCGCATACCAAAATCTCCAAAATTAATCTATACTTGGCTGCATAAATATATATACATATCATACTTACATAGACTGAAGTATATCTGCAAAAGTTGTCTTCAACTGGACAAATTCTGTTGCCCAACTTTGTTTCATCCTGTCCAAAATTGAGATGTGACCACTCAACAGGAATGCAAAAGCCTCAGCCCTCTTTAGATCTATAGGATCACTGGTCCGGGCTGTGGTCTGAGCATCAATTAGGGCCTCATGCATGGCCTCTAACTTAGGGATAATTATCCCTCTAAGTTCACTTAACCTGCTCATTCTATTTTTCTTCTCCTTCTAAAGCTTCTTAATTTCATTTAAAACTGCAATAGTTTGACACTCTTGTTTTATTATGGAGGAGGTGAGAGGATCAAAATTCTGAGATACACTTGACAATTTATCCTCTTGCTCTTTCATTTTCTTCTCAATATCCTTTGTTACTTTGGACCAGGATAGACAAAATTTATACATTTCTCCACCATCTTTAAGAGCATTTTCTAAGCTCTTTATCCCAATATCCATATTTCTCCTATCATTGGTTATTAGTCCTTGTACTTCAGAGAATCTCTTTCCCAAAAACTCCTTCTGGACCTTTTCTTCTGCTGACTTCTCTAAGGAATCAAAATGTGTATGAACAAAATTTATAAGAGACTTTAGATTACCAAATGTGGAGGCCGAAGGATCCTTTTGGAAGGATGGCATGATCTTCTCCAATACACCGGATGCAGTTTCTATGAGCTCACAGTCTTCCATGTGAGACTTCAGAAGTTTTTCTTTTGCCTTTGCTTGAGTAAAGGATGCTAGCTTCATGGTTTGAACCGGGGAGAGGGAATCAAAATTGAATGGTCCTTGAAGCAATTCCGGTTCATCAAATTCCATCGTCTCTTTGGTCAAGAAATCTTTGACAGTTTCTGCAGTGTCTCTTGCTGGAGACAGAGTCTTCTTCCCTTCTGCAGTCTTAGAACTATCTCCTGGGGTCTTCTCTGTTTGGTCTTTTTCCCTTTCCTTTACTTCTTTTTCTTGACTGGTTTGCTCCTCTATTCTTTCTTCTCCTTTAGATCCGAAGTCTGCAGGGGAATCCGGATGAGAGATATTAACTTCTTCATGGACTTCCTCTTCCAGAATAGAGGAATCCAGGTCCTTGGTCTTCTCCTCACTTAACTCATTTGACTCTTCAGCTACTACTTTTGTAGGATCTTCCTTAGAAGGTTCATCACTTATGTCCTCTCTAATAGGAATATTGAATCTTTTGTATGCATTTCAGAGGATGTCTTCTGTTTCTTTTGCCACTTTGTCAGTCTCTCCAAGCATAAGCTGATTCATTCTAGCTTTGCTCTAAAACTCATCTTTGCAATCTTTGAAGATCATATTCATTTGTTTCTGAGTGATTGAAGGATAGAGTTGAATAGCTATCTGTTCCTGGATCTCAAGGTCCTTTGCCTTGGCATTGTTCTTTTTTATTTCTAGTTCCTTCTCTAGGCTTTTGGGAATTAGAGATATGATTTCAATAAATGCCTTATTATAGATATTCAGATACCTGACTGTAGCTTCTTGCAAGATATTCTGGTCAACTTCATTATACTCATCATAGAACTCAGTCATTGGTTTTAGGTTCCCATCCACAGTGACTGATTTGATGATATCATCAATGCGGAGAGTAGGCTTTTCAACAAATTCCTCTGCCTTCTCTTCTTTGTCTTCATCGGTAGAGGATTCACCAGATGTTTTCTTCTTCATTTTCTTTACCTCCTCATCTGACTCAGTCTCTTCATCATCCTTTTGATCGGCATAAGACCTTGTGGCCTTTGTCTTAGTTCTTTTCTCTCCCTTTTCGGATGTTCTGACTTGCGGTTTTGATGCTTTTTGGCTCTTAGAGGTGGCAGGTGTAGAGCTCTTGGAGGATCTGGTCCGGGAAAGGGCTTGCACCGGATCACTTTTCTTTTATGCATCTTGTTTCTCTTTCTCTGCCCTTTCCATCTTCTCTCTGTTGGCATCAACTGCCTCTTTTGAAATTCCATGCCTCTTGGAAAATTGTTCTAATTCCCTTCTTACTTTTCTCTTGATCTCTGGCTGTCTAAGTTCAAAATGAACTTTTACACTTAGCTCTTGGTAGGTTCCAAATCTTTCTGCCTTAGGATCCTTGGGTTGACTCAGCAGGTGTTGGATGTGTAGCTCTAGGATTTTCTCATCAACTTCATACCCCATTGGCATGATCCACACTATTCTAGGTTCCACTGCCTCCATCAGGCATTGATCAGTGTCCACCATAAAGCACACTGTATCCTTGTACTTCTCAACTAATGATTGAGGGATTCTTTCTCTAGCTTGCATCATACTCTGAAAATTCTTGAAGTAGCCCCAGAGTGTTGTATTCTATGCCTTGGCATCACCAATTCCATGCAAATAATCTCTGATTTGTATGGCTACTAGTCTGTCATTTTCCCATATCCAACCACTGGATCCAGGTAGCTCATTCATAAAGTAAAAGAATAGACACAATATCAGACCACCATATTTGAATGAGTTTTTCTTGTCCTTCTTGATCCTTTGTAAATTTTCTAATAGTTGGCTCAGAAGAAGTTCACAGAGACATAGTCAACATTTTTTCTTAGCATTTCATAAGCAGTATACACAACTGTTCCGGATACTGAATTCTCCCTACTGGAGTGATATATCTTATAGCCAATTATCATAGATGCAAACTTGATATCCAGATCAGTGATATCTTCTATAGTCATTGCTCTCTTGTCAAATTTTGATCCGGTTGCCTCACTCACTATCTAATTCTTGACAGATTTGAGAGCAGGTATCCCACCGGATGAGTGCAATCTGGTAACTGCCCTAATGGCATCCTTGGTTATCTTGAATGGACTCATCAACCATATAAAGTTATCATGCATTCTACTTAGAACATACCAGACCCATTCATCTTCTGCAAAACAGAGGAAATGGATGCAATGTCCAAAATGCTTATCCCGAATAGCTTTGTACTACGGTTTGAGTTCAAAAGCATCATCTATTAACTGATTGTGATAGATATCCATTAACTTGGATTCCCAAAATTCCTTAATGTTTGCATGAATATATGCCCTAACATCTTCTACATGCAAAACCCCATGCGGAATGCTTGAAAATGCGCCTAGGGGATCAACTTCTAGGGATTTATAAGGATGTTTCTTGAATTTAGGGCGTGGCCTATCAGTAATCTTCATAACATTCAGAGTAGCCATCTTTCAAAGATTCAGAGAGAGATTTCAAGATCGGAAAACACCTCTTACACTTCTAGGGTTCATGATATGAGCCGGATCGAGTTGCTTAGATGAATCAACTTCTGCGGTTTGATCTTTGAGAGGATTGAGATAACTTGTTGCAGAGCTCCTTTTCTCTTCTTTCTGAATGCAAATGTGCAAATGATGAACCAAAGAACCCTTTTATTTCTGTGCAAACCCTATTTCCATTTTGTAATAAATGCACAACCTAAGTTATTTCGGTTGCCTTGTTTTCCTTGTTTCGAGAGAGATCTTTCTGGATCACTGGTATGCACTATTAGCTATCTATCTATCTTTCCCAAATCATTCCACTTATCCACAGATCAAGATATCTTAAATTTGAATCATACCGGATCTAACTGTGAAAATCTTGTTCTTACCGGATGACTGTTAAACCGGATTAATTTTAGATGATTAACCTCTTCAAATTCTTTGCAAATCTTTCATATCTTTCCCAAGGGTTATCTAGATGTTTCTCTGAGAGCCCTTTCAATCCACAACCTTCCATGTGCCAATTTCAGGCACTAATTGACTGGTTGAGGGAAATTGTTTTCTTTTGTGACTCCCCCTGAGCTAGAGCTCATCTATCTAGTTTCTGGAAGGAATATCAGCACCTGATTCTGGTGCAGATCCATCCTCAACATTTTTTGTACTCCTCTTTACCCAAATCTTGTTCATCTCCCTCTGAATTTCATCTACATTCATTTTTCCTTTTCCTTTGTCTTGGTTTTGATTATGATGCACCGGACCCTTTTTGTCCTGATTCTTACTTCTGCAGAATTTAGCAATATGGCCGGATCTATTGCAATTGTAGGAAACAATATTTCTTTTCATATTTGACTGATATCCTCTTGATCTACACTGATTAGCCATATGTCCCATTCTATTGCATGCAAAGCATCTACCATTAAATGAATTGTTCATTTCCATATTTCTACACTCATGAGATTTGTGACCATACCTTTTGCATTTAAAACACTGTCCGGAGAAGGATGAATTAGTCTGATTCATTCTTCTTCTGCATTGATTTGCTTTATGACCAAAGTTATTGTAGTTGTGGCAGTATCCATTGAAGGATGGATATCTTTGAGCATTAGGTTGCCTTACCGGATGTCTTCTAGGCCTGTTCCTTGGATTTCCTGATCTAGATTTCTTTTGACCGGATCTGGAGCTTTCACCTTTCACATACCCCAAGCCTTGCTTGTCATCTACTCTCTTTTGGCTTTCAAGGAGAACTTCAAGCTGAGTAGAGCTTATCTTGAATTTTTCTTTGTATTCATTTGCTATTTGAAGATCTCTTTTAGAGTGTCAATCTGATTTTCAAGTTGTTCTTCATTATCTCTAGCTTCTTCCAGATCAGATTTTTTGTGGCAATCTTCTGATTTCTCTTTGAGAGATTGTTTTAGATTATCTTCAGTTTTTCTCTTCTCTTCAATTTCTTGGGTGAATTTCATAACCCCTGATTCCATTTCATGTCTTACCATAATGACCTCTTTTGATAGCTTCTCACATAATTTGTTCTTCTCATTCAGATCTTCATTTGCATCATTGGCTTCATTTTGACTTGCTAATTGTTGAAGTAGTCCCTTTCTCTTTTTCATAGAGATACTTAGTTTCTCCTTTAGTTCATTTATGAAATCATCAGCTTATTTGAGTCTTTCTCTTAAGATATTGACTTCAGAGTGAGATTGCTCAAGATCATCTAAGGCAGACTGAAGTTGTTCCCTCATACCATACATATAAATTAGAATTCTTGGATCTTCCTCAAGCTGTTAGGCTCTGTTTGGAGAAACCTTGCTCTGATACCAATTGTTGATAACTGAGAGGGGGGGTGAATCAGTTATCTTGATTATTTTAATTTTCTATTCTTCTTTGACAACTAGTGCAGCATCAAATAAAATAAGCATGCATAACCATGAAAGCAGAAATAAACTCAATACACATAACACAATGATTTTGATGTGGAAAACCCTATTAAGGGAAAAACCATGGGGTGATTAACCCAAGATTGTATTCCCTGTTAAAATAATAAGGTAGTACAAATGGCACTTGCCAATTAGAGCTCACTGCCTGAGCACACTGCTGACAAGAGGCTCACTGCCTACAAGAGACTCACTATCTACAAGTTATAAAGAGAATAACAAGATACTTGAACTGATGAGAAGCATCCACATATGCTGAGGTTCAGTTCTGGTTAGGCTCAGTACATTGATCTACTACACTTCATTCTTCTTCTCCTTTAGTGTTGTTGTCTTGTCACATACTAGACCTGTGTTACTTCTTCCACTCTGCTTTCTGCTTTTCTTTGCACTTCACAATACACCACACACCTTCTCATCGAAATCCATTTGGTATATATATCCGCACAAAGGATTTCAACATCTTTCTAGTTGGCATTTGGAATACTCAATATTTTCCCAAACTCTAGTCTGTCGGCTGAATCCTTGCTTACCAAGTGATGTGTATCAAAGAGATGCTTATAGAAGTCATTAATCATGTCGGCCAATCATGAATGTTCCCTTAAGAAACTTTATTACCATCAATATCTCATCCGGATTAAGGTTTGAAGCTCTGCTGGTCAGTTTTTCCTCAGTCTACTCTGCCAAACAGGAACCCAACACTTAGGTGTTCATATCTTTTCACTCTTACATCATCGAAGGCTCAATCTCTGGAATATATTAGTCATGGTACTCCTCTTGACTTTCCCAAGTCCACACTTTACTGAGATACTTCCTCTAAGAGATCCGGACCTGACTGTCAGACCTTGCTACATGCTCTACTCTTACTTACCGGACCAAGATACACTTCAATTTGTCTTCCGGTATGGTCATACCATGTCCTGCGGATGTGTGGGATTGACTTTGTTACCATCAATGAAAACACTCATGAAGCTGCAACGTGTCTCTTGCTAACAGAAAATGCTATGGAAAGGCGTAGTGTACAAAAATCCAGTTAAGTTTGGAGTTTTGACATCATTTGCTTATCCTTTAGGGTGAAGGTTTTGGAGTAGAAGAGGGTCTTGCAGCCAAAACTAGTAGAAGATTTCATGAAAAAGGAGACAATTATTAACTTCTTGGATACAAAAGAAATACCATTTTTTTAATCAAGACAAGCAATGATTAGCTAAAGTATGGAATGCCTAAAGTACAATTGCAATTAGAGAATGATGGCATTGATGTGATTAGAAGAAGGTATCACTAGCATCTAATCTCTTATCTAAGTATTGTTTACTACTTACAAAATTTGCTCACAAAGTTTTGGTGAACTCAATCAGAGTTGTGAATCCTTGGTTCTAGTGGAGGTCTAGCCAAAGAAAATGTATTTTAAATAATCAAATGATAAGAATGATCATCACAAGAAGATAGAACTTATGACGAAGAACCCCAAATGTTGTATGAGAAAGCAATAGCAAGAATTGATGCCATGGTTCGTGCATGGAAAGAGAGATTTGATTAACACATCAGTGGGGTTCTCACCATAATATGCAATTATTCTTTCTACTTTACTTGTATGTCAAAATGGACAAATTCATCCTGCCCAGTCTATAGATATTGTCAACAGGAGCTTGAGAAATCTACATATTCTATTTTTCAACATTAGAAAACATATGGATATTTGTAGATTTGTGGAATGTGGAAGGTAGTGTTATGGAGTAAAAAGTTTCCTTATGCCTTTTTACCTCCTAGTTTAGCTCCCAAGTCCCCATGTTTACACTTTACAAATTAAATACTAATCTCGGAGCAATTTCCCCTAAAACCCATGTCAAATGGGACTTAGGGGCCTGTTCTAATCCTTAATCAAGACCAAATTAGGGTATTGGGACTTGGGCACCCGTTTCCAAGTCCAGCCTAATTTGTCGTGATAAAATTTAAAGTGTGTCGGCTTGGGCCCTCTCAAAAGGTTTCCCTTTGTTGGCCTCTTCAATTTAAATTACAAATGTTAGCGGGAAAGCATTTATATGACTTCATTTTACACCTAGATGGATAATACAAACTTGTTATGTTGAGAAAAGAGATTTCAAGGCCTTCATTGTGTTTCAGAGTAGAATTGTGTTGTTATTGTGTTTGTTTGTTGTAGATTTGGCTTCATCAATCCATCTCCTCATGAATTGAAGGATCTTCATCTCTGTGAGGGCTTCACCTCTAAGGTGACATTAATTTATGTTTCAATCATTTCATTTCATCATTAGATTTGGCATGTGCCCTCCTTGGGCACACACTCTATCTAACAACGGTGTTGGAAGACTTGAATGTCCTTTTGGGGCTTGACTAAGGCAAGCTCCTAAACACCACAACCCGAACCCCCTTTATTTGTGATTACAGGTTACATGTGCAGGAGTTGGAAAAGTGCAGGTGCAAAGAAGCAATTTGAAGGATAAGTATTTAGGATTTGGAAAAAATTTACTGATATTCCTCCCTCCTGGACTAGGGTGCCTACCTCGTAGTCCTCCCAACAGGCTTGGCACCGAACTCAGGATCTGGATATAGTCTGACACATCTCTCTGCTTTGGATCTACAGAAAAACTACCCTATTGGACTTGGGCACCCGCCCCGTAGTCCGTAAAGTTTGTTTTCAAAAACTCAACTTCTGGTATGTTTTTGATCATCCTTGAGTACCTTCATGTACAATTCCCTATAGCATTCTATCTATTTGTACCCAATTGCATTATAATTAGGATTTGAGGCTTATTTGATCTAGGGTTTGACAAATCTCTCAATCTAATCTATCTTTCCATATCATTCATGAGCACATAAACCTGTAGCTGAGTCCTCATTCATCTGTAGTGACTTGGTTCAATTTTTGTCCTCAAATGTTATTGTGAAAGGAGGGTTTGATTTGGTACACTTAAACATCATTTCCCATCTTCCCACTTTTCATACATAACAGGTAGAAATGTGCTCATGCAATTAATCATTAGAAAACATTGCTGTTCACCTAAGTTGGAGACTCAGCTTGTTTGGGATTATGTTGAAGACAACTATGTTCATCGGCTTATAATATTCATTGTACAGATCTAGATGGAAACTTCTCATTATGGCTAGCTTGTTTGATGATGATGTGAAATTTTAGGAGGACAAACAATAGTGCTTGTTTGAGTGCTTATTTGGAGAGAATTTGCAATTGTAATAGTAGTAACAATTGCATCAATGTTTGGGTTTTAAATTTTTTGGTAACATAAGAGGCAAATGAAGGAAATTGAAAATATTGTAGGGAAAAGTTTTCAGTATAAAATGTAGTTTTCATGAAACAGAAATGGTCAATCAACATGGAAGCATAGTTTGAAAATGAATTATGTGAGAATGTAAAAGAGGGATGTGTGAACATCTGCAAACTTGCAATTTATTTTTAAAATTCAAATTAAGGAGGGAAGTTGTTTCGAATCAAGAAGTGGAATGCCAAGAGTCACCCCTGACTCTTAAATTTCCTTTATTTTGTCATTTTCTAATTATTTTTGGAAGGATTGACTTTTATCCTCCCATCCAAAAAGTGCTTATAAATACTCATTTGTTGTTCATTTGTAAGGGTTGGAAAATCCATTGGGGTTTAGAACTACTAAATGCAATAAAGTTGATCATTTTTCTCTCCATTTTCTTATCTTTTTGTTCCTTCAATGGTGTTTTTCAAGCACCAAAGTTATATTTATTTCCATTAATCCTTCACATTTAGTTCACCTAATGTAGATGACTTTGACACGTGATTCAAACCACTAATGCCTTGCTTATTGTGAGGTGTTTTATGTGGACATTGAATGCATTGGTGCACGTTACAAATTGCCATTATTTATGCACAAGTTTATTCTTTGAAGATTGCATTGACTCTTGTTGGGATTGCGGGTGACAAGGCCAATGGAGATCAGTTTCAAGTCAAAGTTATCCATTTTCAAAATGGCACAAAGGAGGATTGAATGCAAATTTTTATATTATTTTCCTTCTATTCCCCCTCTCTTATTTTTTTGAATAGGTGGTAGATTAGATCTTTGATGATAAATTTCAATCTTATAAGGAAAAAAATTATGTTGACTTTCTAACTTACTTGTGATTGATGTTGATAACTGAGAGGGGGGGGGGTGAATCAGTTATCCTAATATTTCAACTTTCTGTGCTTTCTTAATAGTTAATGCAACATCAGATCAAATAAGCAAGCATAATCATGAAATGAAAATAACACCAATACATATGACACAATGATTTTGACATGGAAACCCTGTTAAGGGAAAAAACCACGGGGTGATTAACCCAAGATATTATTCTCTGTTAGAAGAATAGAAGATACAAAATGGCACATGCTAATTAGGGCTCACTACCTGAGCACACTGCTCACAAGAGGCTCACTGCCTACAAGAGACACATTGTCTACAAAGGAATAAGTATTACCTTTATGAACTAGAGAATAGCATCTTCAGCATGCTTGAATCAGTTCCATTTAAGCCCAATACTTCTGCTTTGCCTTTTGCACTTCTCTTCGCTACCACACACTCATCACCGCAAGACACACTTCAAAATGAATTCACAATCCCTTATTTATACAAGGCATCGACTTAGGAAGAATCATCTAAGTCGGTAAACACCTACAAGAACATCCGCAAGACGTATAATACATCCGGTCGGCCAGTCTCAAGAAGAACACCAATATCCGTGGTTATTCTTCAAATGCAAATTCTAACTTCAATGCGGACCACCAACATTAACTAGACATGATCCAACGATCATCATAACCTTCCCTGAATCACCAAAAACATCTGCACTTCATCATCCTACTGGAATTCTTCTCTTCTTCATCCGGAGCTACAAGAACACAGTCTGTCATCACTGTCACAAATGAATAGGCTCTTGCAGACCTTCAACCCACAAACTAATCTAGTTGATACTTCACAGGGGCGTCCTCAACACTCCCTCAGATCCGTAGAATGGGATAATGAAATACCGGATCTCACCGGACCTATTTGTGGCCCTCTATCACCTCTGAACACCTGCCGGAACTGATTCTACTTGAGCGACCATAACTTCTTCAGATCTTCATGCGGACCTCTGAAATCTTGACCGGAGCATCTCAAGACTTATATCTACAAACCCTTTAAACCGCATCCTCTGATTCTCAACCTATTGAGGACTTTTACCTTCTTGTCATCACTGTTCTTCACTATTCCTGATTGAGACTTATTTTCTCAATATCCTCAGCACACAGTTCATCTAATCCTTCTCATTAATGCAACATGAGTATGTTGACATTAATGACAACACTGGTTAGGCCCATACTTGCAACAATCTCCCCCTTTGTCATTGATGGCAACATATGATGTGAAAAACCATCAAGACAAGAACTTTTCCTTGTTGTTACAACTCCCCCTAACAGCAACAACTATTCACATGTCTTCTCTTCCTTTATTGCTCCCCCTTTGATCAGCAACCACTTGTTTTTCACATGTCTTCACTCCCCCTTTGACATCAATGGCAAAGGGCTCATACTTGTAACTCCACTACTTCATAACATACCAGCTGCTCCCCCTGAGTAGCATCTCCCTTATCATCAATCTGGATCACAAGATATGACTGTGATATCCACCGGATTGATGCACATCAGCGCATCCTAGTTCATCACCGGAGGGGCAATAACCCCTAACTTCTCCCTGAGATACTCAAAAGAGTCCTTGGGAAGAGGTTTAGTAAAAACATCTGCAAGCTGATCCTTGGAGGGCACATACTCCAATCTGACTTCACCCTTATTCACTTGCTTTCTTAGAAAGTGAAACTTGATAGATATATGCTTAGTCTTAGAATGCAACACCAGATTCTTAGAAATATTTATTGCACTTGAATTATCACAGAAAATTCTGATAGGCTCCTCATATTCTACTTGAATATCTCTTAGCATCTGCTTCATCCACAAAACTTGAGTGCAACTTCCTACTGCTGCAATGTATTCTGCTTCAGTTGTAGACAAGGATATTGCCTCTTGTTTCTTGCTTAGCCAAGAAACCAACCTTTTTCCCAAAAAGAATGCTCCTCCACTTGTACTCTTCCTATCATCCACATCTCCTGCCCAATCTGCATCTGTATATGCATGAAGAGAAAAATTATGATCTCTAGGATACCACAGACCATACTCAAATATTCCTTTTAAGTACCTAAAAATTCTTTTGATTGCCATGACATGAGATTCTCTGGGATCAGCCTGGAATCTTGCCACAAGACCAACAACTTGCATTATATCTGGTCTAGTTTGAGTGAGATACAATAATCCTCCAATCATTGATCTGTACTTTGTCTGATCTATCTTAGGAGAGTCATCATCTTTGCTCAACTTACATCTGGTTGCCATGGGAGTGTTCATTGGCTTTGAATCTTCCATTCTAAATTTCCTCAACAATTCTTTCACATATTTGGTTTGAGAGATAAAGATTCCTTTCTTTGTCTGAGTAATTTACAGACCCAAGAAGAAATTCATTTCACCGAGCATTGACATTTCAAACTCACTTTTCATTTGATTTGCAAAGGTTTTACACATACTGTCTCTTCCTCCAAAGATGATATCATCAACAAATACTTCAACAATCAAGATGTTTTCATGATCAATTTTGAAATATAGGTTACTATTAGTAGTACCTTTGTTGAAACCAATCTTCAAAAGATGTTTGTCCAGTTTTTCATACCATGCTCTTGGGGCTTGCTTTAGACCATACAGTGCCTTCTTTAATTTGCAGACCATATCACCATGCTTAAATAACTGAAATCCATCCGGTTGTTCAATGTACACTTCTTCTTCTAAAATGCAGAATGAGCAAATGTTTAATAGGAAGAACCCTTATATTACTCCGCAAACCCTAATACCAAGTTGCAATAAATGCTCGACCTAAGTCATTCTAGTTTGCCTTATTCGGATGACTTGAAGAACTGGATCGATCTTGATCTTAAACATCTTGTGGACCTTCCAAATCTTAACCATAGTTTATTTAGATGTTTCTCTTATGAACCCTTTAATCTGCAACTCTCCTTGTGCTAGTTCCGGCACCAATTGACTGGCTGGGGGAACAAGGTTTTCTTTGTGTCTCCCCCTGAGCCAGAGCTCACTTTTTAATTTTCAGAAGGAATATCAGCACCAGAGTCTGGTGCGGATCCATCCCCTACATTCTCTGTACTTTTCTTCACCTAAATCTTGTTCATCTCACTTTGAACTTCATCCGCATTCACTTTTTGTTTTCCCTTATCTTGATTCTGATTATGATGTACCGGACCTCTTTTGTCCTGATTCTTGCTTCTACAGAATTTTGCAATATGACCGGATCTATTGCAAATTTGGCAAACAACATTTCTTTGCATATTTGATTGATATCCTCTTGATCTACATTGATTAGCCATATGATCCATTCTATTGCATGCAAAGCATCTACCATTGAATGAATTGTTCATTTGCATATTTCTGCATTCATGAGATTTGTGACCATACCTTTTTACAGTTGAAACACTGTCCGAAGAAGGATGTATTAGTCTGATTCATTCTCTTTCTGCACTGATTAGCTTTATGACCAAAGTTATTGTAGTTGTGGCAGTATCCATTGAAGGATGGATATCTTTGAGCATTAGGCTGCCTTACCGGAGGTCTTCTAGGCTTGTTCCTTGGATTTTCTGATCCAAAATTCTTCTGACTGGATCCGGAGCTTTCACCTTTTTCATACCCCAGGCCACACTTGTCATCTACCCTCTTTTGGCTTTCAAGAAGAACTTCAAGTTGAGCAGAGATTATCTTGAATTTCTCTTTGTATTCATTTGCTGTTTGAAGATCCCTTTTAAGAGAGACAATTTGATCCTCAAGTTTTTCTTCATTATCTTTAGCATCTTCAAGATCAGATTCAAGATGTCTGATTATTCTATCCATCTTGTGGCAGTCTTCTGATTTTTCCTTGAGAGTTTGTCTTAGATCATCTTCAGATTTTCTTCTTTCTTCAACTTCTTGGGTGAACTTCATAACTCCTGATTCCATTTCATGTCTTACCATGATGATTTATTTTGATAACTTTTCACATAACTTGGTTTTCTCTTTCAGATCTCCATTTGTATCATTGGCTTCACCTTGACTTGCCAATTGCTAAAGTAGCTCCTTTCTCTTTTTCATAGAGAGACTCAATTTCTCTTTTAGTTCTTTTATGAAATCATCAGCCTGTTTGAGTCTTTCCTTCAATTCATTGACTTCAAAGTTTGACTGCTCAAGATCATCAAGGGTAGACTTGAGTTGCTCCCTTATACCATATACATCCATTTGAATTACCAGATCTTCCTCAAGCTGGTAGGCTCTGTTGGGAGGAACTTAGCTCCGATACTAATTGTTGATAACTGAGAGGGGGGGTGAATCAGTTATCCTAATATTTCAACTTTCTGTGCTTTCTTAATAGTTAATGCAACATCAGATCAAATAAGCAAGCATAATCATGAAATGGAAATAACACCAATACATATGACACAATGATTTTGACGTGGAAACCCTGTTAAGGGAAAAAACCACGGGGTGATTAACCCAAGATATTATTCTCTAGTAGAAGAATAGAAGATACAAAATGACACATGCCAATTAGGGCTCACTGCACGAGCACACTGCTCACAAGAGGCTCACTGCCTACAAGAGACACACTATCTACAAAGGAATAAGTATCACCTTTATGAACTGGAGAATAGCATCTTCAGCATGCTTGAATCAGTTCCATTTAAGCCCAATACTTCTGCTCTGCCTTTCGCACTTCTCTTCACTACCACACACTCATCACCACAAGACACACTTCAAAATGAATTCACAATCCCTTATTTATACAAGGCATAGACTTAGGAACAATCATCTAAGTCGGCAAACACCTACAAGAACATCCGCAAGACATGTAATACATCCAGTCGGCCAGTCTCAAGAAGAACACCAATATCCGTGGTTATTCTTCAAATGCAAACTCTAACTTCAATGCGGACCACCAACATTAATTAGACATGATCCAATGATCATCATAACCTTCCCTGAATCACCAAAAACATCCGCACTTCATCATCCTACTGGAATTCTTCTCTTCTTCATCCGGAGCTACAAGAACACAGTCTGTCATCACTGTCACAAATGAATAGGCTCTTCCAGACCTTCAACCCACAAACTAATCTAGTTGATACTTCACAGGGACATCCTCAACACTCCCTCAGATCCACAGAATGGGATAATGAAATACCGGATCTCACCGGACCTATCTGTGGCCCTCTGTCACCTCTGAACACCTGCTGGAACCGGTTCTACTTGAGCGACCATAACTTCTTCAGATCTTCATGCAGACCTCTGAAATCTTGACTGGAGCATCTCAAGACTTATATCTTAAACCGCATCCTCTGATCCTCAACCTATTGAGGACTTTTACCTTCTTGTCATCACTATTCTTCACTGTTCCTAATTGAGACTTATTTTCTCAATATCCTCAGCACACAACTCATCTAATCCTTCTCATTAATGCAACATGAGTATGTTGACATCAATGACAACACCGGTTAGGCCCATACTTGCAACAATTGAATGTGCAGATTTAAATTGTGATCATCGCTGCCCCAAAAAAATGGAATTTTGTCCAAGTTTTAATGCACATATTTATGAATTTCATGTCTCAAAATGTTGATTTTTGATGGGTCGATTGTTTTTTTGAAACTTTTAATCATTTAAAAAATAATTTTTGATCATTTTAGGAAGTTGATAATCTAGAAATTGGAGTTAATCGTTATGTTTAAATCCAAAATAGGTGTTTGCATGGATAATTAGTGGTAAATATCACTAAGTGGATGCCTATTTTAATTAAACAATTCCTAATTTCTCCATGGAGCTCCTTGAACAAACCAACCAAAGTGCTCTCCAACCGAGGGATTTTGGCAACACCTTAAATCATTTAATGAAGACTCTTGAGGCTAGCTACCTTCCAAGTACATGAACCCTTGTCATTACACCCCATATAGGCTTCATGGATTATGGGTATGTTGGTGTGCCAAAATGTATCAATAGGACCACAAGTTACTAACCCTTTAGGGAGTGTGCCAATAATGTGAGAATGATAGATGAATGCCTCAAGGAGCATTCCAACAATGTAAAAATGGTAGATGTATGCCACCTTAAAATAATTACATAGAAGAAGTGTATGCAATTGTAGATGAAAAAGGATGGAGAAAGAAGATCATCCCTAGGAAGGATGCATGTAGGGCGTCTACTTTCAACACAAGTTGTCACCGTCCCCTAAAATGTGTGTGAGGATAATAAAGATGAAGAAGGTTGTGTTGTTACTCAAGAAAACCAAAGGCGGTTGCACTTAAAATTGTACCACCACAAATGACAACAAGCAAAGAAATAAATATATGTGTGCCACATAATAGATACCAACACAACTGAGTGATAGTAGGATCAACCAATGATGAAGGTGAAGTGATTGTATGACTTAGCCAAGTCCACGTCACATGGAGAATGAAGAATAGAGTTCTATAGGAGTAGAGCTATAGCATGAGTTAATACAAAAGTTATAGGAGGAATATCAATAATGGATTAAAACTTCTCATCACAAGAAGGGAGAAGTGTATCACATCCATTGTACTTGATATGAGGGTGCTCTAGAAGGATTTGATCAATCTCAAGAGTATAAAGAACTAAGTTGAAAAGAAAGCAAAACTACTCAAAAGGCATACCCTTTTGGATATGTGGCAACAAGTTCTTATGAAACAAAGGTAGAAGAAGTCCATCAAGGGGACAACAACCCCATCAAATAAGGAAGCAAAAGAAATGAGAAGCGAAGCCATGGACACTCTCATCAACAACTTGTTTACATTATGTCAAGTGTGTAAGAGAGACTATATGTTCCATGTTATATTTAAAGTCAGATACGAAGGCATGACATCATCAAAAAATGAGTGTATGGAACTAGTAGATAATGAAGAACTAGTCTAATGTAATATCTCTCAATGTGCTAGGAAAGAATTTTGCCAAGACATAGTCATCACATGTGTGAGTAAATAATATGGTGGAGAAGTATTTTGCATGGTGCAATGGATCACCATAGCCATTGTATTTGTTGAAAGAAATAGATCCTGTGAGGCCCATCCTTGTATGACAAGGTTAGTCACACTTTTAGACCTAATTGTGATTGATACACTTGGTAGTGGTATGTGGTATATGGACTTAAGATCCTATTATGTAGACTATATCAGTATTAAGGTTGAATTAAAATAGTTGATCCAACTACATATGCAAATGAGGATTGTATTGAGAGTTAGTTGCTATATGACTCATTTGTGTATGTGAGATACATGTCTTCACTTGATTAATCATCTATTGTTCGACTATGATGATGATGAATTAGTTAGAAGTGATTATGTTAATTCTCGATTTTAGATGAAAGATGATTTGTTTTGCCTTTGATTGTTTTAATTACGAATGTGAATGGATTTCAGTGATATAGGTAAATTTGAAAGGATTATATCTATGAACATAGGGATAAGTTTGTAATGTGGTTGATTATGTTAATGAATGAATATTATACTTCTTGATTATTGGGAAATGATTTATAATTAAACTATAATATTCTAAGTAAGATTGAATTATTGCAATGGTTATTAGAACATCTGATTTTGCATTAGAAAAAGAATTGTAAAAGGGTCATGTATAAACCTAAAAATGGAAAAGACAAATTAAATAAATATTTATTATTTATTTAATTCCCATTCTTCTATCATTTAATAAATTCATCAATTTATCTATTTGATTCACGTTCATCATTAATAGTCCAAATATTAAATAAATATCAATTTATTTAATTAAGTCAATTAAACCTATTCTTCTAATGTCATCCCTTAATTAAATAATAATCAAATTATTTAATCTCAAATCATCCTATTCCAAAGTCTTCATTCATAATTCCACATCATCTAATCCACCTCACACATCCACCTCATCATGTTGCACATGTAATTATATATTTTAATATTTAATTATTCTATTTTCCCTCACCCACATGGCCTATTTTTCCTCCAACCATTCCTATTCACATGGATGTGGTCTCTCCATGTCATCATGGTCAAAGGGACACTTTGTGACACTTGTTCCATAGTCCCTAGAATCTTTCCAACCTCCCTATAAACATGGTCTCCTTCTTTGACCTTCTCTCTTTGGTCTCGGCGAGCCTTGTGACATGTTGTCATGTCACACCTTTCTCTCCCTCATCTCAACCAATTCAATCCTTACCATATACCTCTCAAGACTTCTTCTCCACCATTAAGATCTTGACACATGGATTTGGCCCCTCCTTAGCCTATAAAAGGAAGCTCATTTCCTCATTTCTATCATCCACAAGCTATAGCAAACTTACTCTGCCATAATTATACCAGCATGCCTTTGGCAAAGCATCCATATTGTTCATTGCATTATTTCTATTATCCTCATATCCACACAATCATGTCTTCAATCATCCATCTCTCATCTTCATAAGAGTTGCATTGTAGGTAATCTTCATTGCATATATCCTCTACAACCATAATTCAAGTATTGTCATCTTCAAACAGTGAGGAAGTGTACACTTCTGAGAGCTCTATTCATCAACAAGATCAATACAAGATAGGCAACAATGGAAGCTTTGAGGTAAATCAGTCTTCAAGGTAATATATCTTTGTTTATTTGATTTGCATCATATTTCATTGAGTTACTGGATTACTAGTAGTTTAATACTATTGACAATAATTTCACTAACATTTTTGGCCCCCACCATGGGGCCTTGCCCCATTTTTAACTTCCATCTGAGTGTTTTGTGAAGGTTCTATCACGACAGGTCATTTCTGCGCATACAACTTCTAGTTCTGCGCATTCAACATTTCCTGCAACGCTTTTACCTTTCTGTGCATCCAACCTGTATTGCTACGCATCTGAGGCATTTTACTGTGCATTTGTGAATCTGCGCATATACTATGCAATGCTGCGCATATGACATGCAGTCCTGTGCATTTGACCTGCAGTCCTGAACATTTAATTTGTCACAGAGAGTTGTAATATTTTTATAACATTTTCTATACCAATTCTCATTTGCAGGTGTTAGGAGCTGGATTTAGTCATTTTAGCTGCATTATTAAGCCACCTAGAACTAATTAGGAGGGAGTAACTTAATATGTTCATGCAAATCATCACATAGACATAACTAGGAGGAAAGTAAATCATTTTGTTGCATCACAACTTGCATCTAGTCCCAACATAGGGGTTAAAACTGAACAATTTCTTTATGTTTTTACTATCTTGCACTGCAATCTATCACATAGCTTAATAGGGGAAAGTAACACTTGTTTATTTCTTCAAACAACAATCTACACCTAGACTTGTTAGAAGGTTAAAATTAACAAAGTCTTTTCCAAGTTATTGCTATCTTGTTAAGAACTTCTGTGCTTGATAGAGTTAACACATTTAGTTATTTTTCCTTTTAACTAGGAGGATAAAGAACCACTATTTTCTGTGCTTGAAAAATGATAACAAGCCTATGCTCTCCCCTTAACTAGGTGACCAAAATACCAAACTTATCATTTTATCTTTGTCATCTTTAGAAGAGGTCTACCCTTGGAATTCCATCCTTCCAAGCGGGACAACCTCAAGTGATAACAGGCTAAAGCCAAACCACCTCCAAGTCACTTAAAATAAATTGTGTTTGTGATAAACGTTGCAAACAATGGGTGTTGTTGTGTTACACCGACCAATGTTTCCCCTAAAACCCTGTGGAGCGTAATCTCTACAGGCTAGGAAGCCTCCTTATCGGAGCGAATGGCCACACGTGTAACCACCTGAACAGATGCCTTGACTAAAATCCATTTGTTCTAGTAGGCCAAAATCCCATATTTGGTGATGTAGGAGGATAATCCTCTGGATCCGTACAATGTCATACACTCATCTAGTGTGGAGACAAAAAGTTTAACTCTTCGGAGGAACTGTACTTGATATGCATGAGAAGTGAGTGTCATGGAGGGGAGCCAGTGCTATCAAGTTACTTATCTGTCACACCTTTATGCAAGTGGATGGGGAAACCCAAGTTGGAACTCATCAAATATTGTCTTTGCCATCCCTAGGGCTGTAATTGTTTATTTTTAATTTGGTCAAGTAATCATGAAAACCTTTTGTTCTCTACATTTTCTAGCAATAACTTGAACCAAAATTAGCATTGCAAACCTTCGATTAACTTAGGAAAACATTCAAAAAAATTAAACTGTCAAACTGAAGCATAAAACCAAGTACATGCAGTTCTGTGCATTTAAACTATTCTATTGCACATATAACAAGTTTTGCTGTGCATTTGATCCTGTTGCGCATTCAACCCATCCTGTTGTGCATTTGAACCATTTCGCTGTGCATATACACCACAGTACTGTGCATTCAAATTCAACTAGATCTGTGCATTTGACCCATAGAGTTGCGCATTTGACCCTTTATCCTACACTTTTGAAGCTGTGCATCCAAAATAGAGAGATATTCCGTATAGTGTGGGACAAAAACATTATCAATTTTAGGTACCCTTTTTTCTATAGTTTAACACTAAAAAATCAGTTATACCTTGCAATCACCTTTTCGTATCATTTTCACAAAAATCTTTTTTTTTCACATCATTACCTTAATATCAAAACACCTCAAAATCAAACCACAACTTGCTTCTAGGACCTAGTTGATACTCTACCAATCCAAACAAGAGCTAGTTAGTTTTTATAACAGGATTTCAAATCATCCTTCTCAACAAAACAATACTAGTATAACCTTGACAAGAAAATAGTCCTCATCAAATAGCGGTATCAAGCTATCCCTATTTAGACTACCACTTGTATCGACACTTCGATAGCTATTAGACATTATAGCTCAAGAATTACCTTGTTTGAGGCAAACATAGAATCAACAAAAACCTTAGAAAAATCTATTCCAATCAAACTCACCTACCATATCACACCTCCAACCAAAATCAAAATTCAACAAATCTCATAATCTAATTTTATCCCATCCTAAAAATCTTGCATGGTGCAAACTAGATCTCAATCAAAACAAAAGAAAAACATGGACAACCTCAACAATAACATGCCAGATGATGAGGAAGTCACTCGATAGGAAATCCTCCAACACCTCCAAGATCCTAAGTTCCAAAGAATAATGGATAGAGTTGTTGCTATGGATCCTCAAAAGTATATCCTCATGCTTGCTCAACAAGGAGCAAAGCTGCCTGCAAACTTTGATATCTCTAATCTATGAGAGAATAATGCCTCAAATGAAGCTGGGTCATCGAAAGATGGCTCCAAAATTGACAAAGAGGCTCCAAAAATAGAAAAGGCTAGGGATACACTCAATCCCTTGAATGCATTGACAACCCAAATCAAAGCCTTACAATAGCAATTGGTAGATATCCAAAGCAGAACAACAATGAAACATTATTCCCTTGAAGATATCTCATCTTACCCCTTTGACAAATCCTTGCCCATGATACCTTTTCCTATAAGATTTGAAGTACCAAAATTTGACAAGTATAGAGGAAAAGGAGATCCTAGAGATCATATCAGGGAATTCAGTGTCGCTTGTCTTGAAGTCACTCACAAGGAAACTTATCTAATGCGACTATTCCCTAGAAGCCTATGAGGACAAGCTCTGGAGTGGTTTTCACGTCTACCTCTCGGCATCTGCATCTTTGATGAATTAGTGGACAAATTTGTCATGCATTTCTCTTATAACATAGAACATGAAATCTCCATGCTAGACCTTTTCAATAACAAACAAAAAGGAGAATCATTTGCATCTTTCCTACAAAGGTGGAGACAACTTGAGAGCAAGTGTCCCTATCACATACCTAAAAAGCATATGATAGAAATGTTTGTACATAATCTATCCACTGAGCTAATCTATCAAATACAAATTCAATGTCCATCAACTTTCAGTAAGGTCACTAAGATGGGGCTTCTCATTGAGAAAGCCTTGATAGCAAAGGGGTAAGTAAAGATATACAAAGACACCCCAAGCTCTAACAACAATGTGGATAAGTCGCGGTTTTGGACCAAAAACAAACCCATAGTGAATGATGGTGTGGTAGATGCAAAACATGCGATACCAAAGAAACCTATTTTCAACCTATCCAATCTGCAAAACAACACACCATCTACCAATCCTCAAGGCACTGAACAAAAACAAAAAAACTTCTCGCCAAGAAGAAAGTTCACGCAACTTGGTGAGTCACTTGAATCCACACTTATAAAGTTAATTAGGGGCAACCTCATTACACTTCCACCGGTGTGTGAATATGAACCCAAGTTCAAACCTTCTTGGTGGAATGACAATGACGTTTGTGAATACCATAGGAGGAAAGGTCATAAAACCAATGATTGTATGAAACTCAAGCATGTCGTTCAAGACCTCCTCAACCAAAAACATATATCCATTAATGAAGGACATACTAACAATGATGAACATATAGCAATCAAGAATCCTCTTCCTCATTATGAGAAGGGAGGTTCTTCAAACCAAAACAACAACGGTGTTGACAAAGTAAGCTATAACAACACTTCTTTTGAATACACCGTCAATCATATCTCCCAAAGTGACTCACACATCAATGTGATCACCATCAATAATCAGCCTGACTGTAATGTGACCATATGTCGTGGAAACATAACTCTATAAGGAGTTCAATCGAAGCCATCTTCCACATCCAAGTCACCCTCCACATAAAATCAGTACAGCATCATCGACCAACTTCACAAAACACCCGCGCATATATCCATCTTGGAGTTATTGCATTTATCACCATCCCATAAAGCCATTTTAGAAAAAGATCTCTTGGAGACAACTGTTCCTGTGAACCTTTCCCAAGATCAGTTCCAGGCTATGGTAGGTCATCTCACCACTCCGCATTTCCTATCCTTCACTGAGAAGGATGACATGTCAATAAATCAACCACATAATGCATCCCTACACATTGAGGCCCTAATACATAAACACAGAATAAAAAGGGTCCTAATAGATGGAGGGGATGGTTTGAACATTTGTACACTAAAGTTAATCCTTGCATTGGGGTTTTCTGAAAAATGTTGTGGATCCCAAGAAAAAGATAACCATCAAGGCATATGATGAGGAAGAAAGGACCTCCAAAGGAACAGTGGTTTTGCCAATACGAGTGGGACTGATAGAAAGAGATGTAGTGTGCCAGGTTCTTGGCATGGAGCTTGCATATAACATTCTTCTAAGTGGACCTTGGATCCATGCAATGAAGGTTGTCCCATCAATGTATCACCAATGTATCGAGTTCCCCATACAAGGGGACCTTGATCCATTTCAATATTGCAATACCATACAATCTAAACCAGAAGTTGTGATACCCACCAATAGAGCAACTTCTTCTTCCTCCAACCAAGTGGATCCAAGTTCCTTAGCTTCCACCTCAAAAACATCAGATCTTAAAATCAAAGTCAAAGACAAGGGCATTGGGGAGTATGTTATTGAACAATCTTTCTCTCTAGCACAGTTGCCACTATCACCAAAGTCTTATGGGAGACCATCCATGCACAAAGCTAAGTCACTAGAGACTTCAATGAGTCCTTTCATTAAATGGGGAAGCCTGTCTGATGAGAGTGATGAAAAAAAACATCTTACAATGGCTTTTCAAAGATGAAGATAGTCAAACCATACCAAAGGACCAGCAACCCAAGCTTCCTATAGAATAGTATGGTCAAGGTTTTTCCATGTTGCAAAGGATAGGATACAATGGTCATGGTCCCATAGGACTAAGAAAGGATGGTATCATAGAACCTATCAAACCCCCTACTCAAATAGCCCGAGATACTACTAGGTTAGGATACCAAGGTCAGCAGAAGAACAAGGGCAAAGGTAAGCAAAAGGTTGAAGACAAACAAGCAGCTACCACTAACTTAGTGGAACAAATTCACCACTTGCAAGAGGCTAGTGAAACCGATTCAAATGAGTATGAGTGGGACAACCTATCTGAGATTTCTTGTGAAGACAAAGGGATTGATGTGGTCCAATGATATAGGAATACTTCAACAATGCATGAGAGACAAAGCTCTAGGGTTAGACCACTATAGTCTGAACCGCAACATGATGAGAATGAACCTCACAAAGAGAGTACAATATCAAGACTAGTGAACTGACTTGAGGAGAGTACCATAATAGACCTCGTCAATACCTCATCCCATCCAAATGAATCCTCCATCCTAACCATAACTACCCTTGAGTCTGATCAACCTGATGATCCCTTACGTCTAGTTCATCCTAAATTAATAGATTAGGATCTATTTGAAAAATCACTTGATCTAGACACCTTTAAAAATGATGATGCCATCATTGACTACCTAGAGCTTAGAGAACACTTACCCGCAGGAGACCACAAGGCTGGCTTCCCCATCAACCTTAATGACAAAGCATACTTTGGAGAGAGTGCCAATCCTTTTAGTCATAGAAATGCCAAAATAAAAATGATATCTAATGGTGAAAACCACTCTACGGTACTGTTAGATCATGAAAAAGTAAAAAGAAAAGACGTATCTGAAGGTGAAAACCTCTCTAAGGTGCCAATAGATGAAAGGCTTGACCTTCTCCCCCTTAATGCACATCTAGAAAGATCTTCAATATTGATTGAACCAATAGAACCAATCAACATTGGCACAAAGGTGTTGGAAATAAGGGCAGACAATTGAGAGGGGGGGTGAATCAGTTGTCTCAAACTTTAATACTTACAGCAATTTTCCTTCCTTTTCACTTATTAATAAATCAATGATATAACCATGAAAGAATAAATCAACAACATATGAGTAGAAACATAATCAACACACATAACACCAAGATTTTTACGTGGAAACCTGGTTAAGGGAAAAACCATGGTGGGGGTTAACCCACAAGAAATTATACTCTGTTAAAAGTATTACATATGGGAAAGGCACATGCCTTCAGATTCACTGCTCAAGGAGGCTCACTACCTACAGGAATGATTACAAGAAGATTACAGAATGTTTGAACTAATGAATAGCATCTGCCAATGCAAGAATTTAGTTCTAGTTAAGCACATAATACTGATCTTACACACTTCATCCTTTCTCTGCTTTGTTTATTGTTCTGCCATGATCTAAGCTTAGATCTTCACCTTCGCACTTTTTTCTACCTTTTTCGCACTTACTCCATCACCACATCACACTTACACTTTAAGACACTCGAATCCATCGGCTATATATATCTACATCATGAAATTCAATCAACTGTAGTCAGCTTCAAAAGAACTTAGAACATTTATTAAGAAACTCTACTTTGTCAACTAAATCCATATACGACCAACAACAGTGGGGGTTAACCCACAAGAAATTATACCCTGTTAAAAGTATTACAAATGGGGAAGGCACATGCCTTCAGGATCACTGTTTAAGGAGGCTCACTACCTACATGAATGATTACAAGAAGATTACAGAACGTTTGAACTGATGAATAGCATCTACCAATGCAAGAATTCAGTTCTGGGTAAGCATAGAATACTGATCTTACACACTTCATCCTTTCTCTGCCCTATTTATTATTCTACCATGATATGAGCTTAGATCTTCACCTTCACACTTCTTTCTTCCTTATTCGCACTTACTCCATCACCACATCCAACTCACACTTCAAGACACTCGAATCCATTGGCTATATATATCTGCATCACAAAATTCAATCAACTGTAGTTAGCTTCAAAAGAACTTAGAACATTTATTAAGAAACTCTGCTCTGTCAGCTGAATCCATGCACAACCAACATTGCAGACCAAAGACTTGTGTTCCAAATCATCAATCATGTCTGCTAGTACCACTGATTATCACAAATTACTTGACCAACACTTTTTTCTTCATCCAGACCAAGCTCAAATACTAGGTCGACCTGTTCTTCTTCTGATTGTACTGACTAACTGGAACCTGATACTCAAATGCTTATAACTTTTGAGTCCTTCATCACCTAAGGCTAAGATTCTAGATTTAGATAGTCCTGACAATCCTTATTACTCCCTCAGATCCACAGTACACTATGAATTACCACTGAAGAGATTCAGACCAAGATACCGGACCCTATCACATGCTCTGTTTCTGATTACCCAGACTTAGACAAATCTTCACTCTGACTTCCAATATGAACAAATTATGTCATGCGGATGTGTAGGATAGACTTAGTTGCCATTAATGACAAGACCCATCATGTGTAGTAGTGTCTCTTTCCAACAATCTCCCCCTTTGGCATTGATGGCAACATTTAGTTAAAACTGACTAAGTGTCGGAACAACTCTCCCTTTCTGAGTATACTTATGCTTTTCACTATTCTCCAATGCTCCCCCTTTTCTGGATTCCTCATTTTTCACTACTCTTCACTCCCCCTTTAACATCAATGGCAAAGGATGAACCATTTTGGATGTAACAATTCCATAATCTCACATTTCTCCACAATGGAGTGTATATGCAATACAACTTTATAGCCAGGAGTGAATATTGCCTTGTGGTCCAGTAGTTCCAATATCCGTAATTGAGCATCAAACTCGACAAAATCTACATACCAAAATTCATCAAAAAAAAATTTATGTACATGGGCATATATACAAACAACCCTATGACTTATTTACATAAGTTTGAACACATCACCAAAAATATTCTTCAACAGCGCCAACTCATTGTCCCAACTCTTTTTCATACTGTTCAAAATTGAGATGTGGCCACTGAAAAGAAATACTTGTGACTCTGTCATCCGCAGATCAATGGGATCACTTGACTAAGCTGCAACTTGGGCTTCAGTCAGGGCATTGAACATTGCTTCCATTTTAGGGGAAATGAGTCCCCTGAGCTCACTCATCCTTGTCTCTATGCTCTCCTTTTCTTTTGTCAATTTCTTTATATCTTCAATCAAGTTGATTGCTCGACTCTCCTTGCTTGACACTGATGCTGTCATAGGATCAAAGGATTTGGATACACTAGATAGTTTTTGCTTAGACACTTTTATTTTATCCTCAATATCCTCTATTACTTTAGGACAAGATAAGCAGAATTTGTATACATTTACTCCTTCTGTAAGAGAATTTTGAATACTCTTTACACTGGTATCCAACACCATTCTATCTACTCCAATCAACCCTTTTAGAGCATCAAATCTTTTATCATTGAATTCCTTTTGAATTTTGACCTCTGTAGACTTTTCAAGAGATTCCAAATGGGTACTTATAGAGTTTATCAAGTTCTTTAGATGTTTGGAGGGGGAGTTGAACAATCCTTCTAAAAAGTGGGTATGATCTTCTCCAAGATCCCTGATGTCAGACCAAGTAGTCGGGTGTCTTCTATGTGAGACTTCAGTATATCTTCTCTTGTTTTGGCTTGAGCTATAGAAGCCAACTTTATCTTTTGCATGGGAGATAAGGTATCAAAATTTATTGGACCTTGAATTATGTCCTGATCTTCTTCAATTTGTTTGTCTCTTTCCAGAATTTCCTTCACTACTTCTATAGTGTCTCTTGCCCAAAATGATGGTGTATCTATCTGATCCTTACCGGTACTGTCAACCGGATTGTCCTACTTGGGCCCTCCATCAACCTTTGCAATCTCTTCTTCATATCCATTCTTCTCCTTGGCCTTTTTTGCTTCTTAGTCCCCACCTTCTTCTAATTCATGCTCTTTATTCTTCAACGAATCACCTTCAATTTGATCATCTGCTTCAATATTCATCTCTGTCTCTTCTTTGCAAGATTGATCTAGAGGAGTTTGAATACCTTCTATATCATTAGTTTCATTTGTCATCTTTTCATCTTCCTTGTTTGTTGTTTCTTCTTTTGAAACAGGGGAGTCATCTAATCCAATTTGTTGCTCATTCTTCTGCTGCTTTTCATCATCTGAAACTGGTGGGTCATCAACAAGTTCATCTGAAATTACAAAGAACTTGTTCTTGTCCAATGCTTTCCTTAGAATTTGTTCAGTTTCTTGGACAACTTCTTCTATCTCTCCAATCATCAGTTTATTCATTCTTTTCTTACTCCTGAATTCATTTTTGACCTCTTTAAAAAATTTATTTGCTTCTTTGCTAGAGATCACCGAACATAGAGTGGCGAACACATGTTCCCTTAGCTCCATATCTTTTGTCTTGGCAACTTCTTTCCTAATTTCCAAAATATCTCTCAAACCTTTTGGAACTTCTGACAAAATTTCTACCAGTGCTCAATTGAATACATTCAAGTATTTGATAGTAGCTTCTTCCAGAAGTCTTTTGTCAACATCATTGTAAAGATCATAAAACTCAGTTATTGGTTTGAGATTACCATCAACAGTGATTGTTTTGATAATATCTTTCACAGTAGGAGTTGGTTTTGCAACATCAGCCTCTAATTTCTGCTCTTTATTTGTCATCTTGCTTCTGAAATGCTTCTCTTTAGACACTTTGACTGCTTTGGTGCCTGTGGCCTTTAGATCTTTAAGCTCATCATATGAATCTGTCTTTTCTTCATCCTCCTTTTCCAAACTGCCATATGGCCTTTTTGCCATTACTTTTGTTCTTTTTGTTTCCTTACCGGATGATTTGTCTTCCAGTTTCTCAAGATTTGCAGGTTTTGGGGGAACAGGGGCAACATCAGAGCTCCTAGTAGTCCTTGGTGTGGAGGAGGATTCTACCAGAGCACTTTCTTGTTTCTTATCCTGCTTCTCCCTCTCAACCTTTTCAGTTCTTTCCCTAAATTGCCTCACAGCTTCGTTGGTGAGGCCTAGATTCTCAGCCAACTGCTCAACTTTTTTCCTTACTTTCCTATTGGTTTCAGGTTTTCTGAGCTCAACATGCAGTTTCATACTTAGCTCCTCATATGTCCCAAATCTTTCAACTGTTGTGTCCTTTGGCTTGCTCAAAAGGTATTGAGCATACATATTCAAAATTTTCTCATCTACCTCATATCCCATGGGCATGATCCAAACAGTTCTAGGTTCTACTGCTTCCATTAAGCACTGATTAGTGTCCACCATGAAACAAATTTCATTCTTGTACTTCTCAACAACTGATTTAGGGATTCTTTCCCTAGAATGCATCACATTCTGAAAATTCTTGAAGTATCCCCAGATTATAGTTCTCTATGCTTTATATTCACCAATGTTGTGTAGATGATCTCTTATCTGAATAGCAACTGGCTTGTCATTAGTCCAGTGCACACCCTTTACTCCAGGTACCTCATTCATGAAGTAGAAAAATAGACATAGAACCAATGTACCATATTTAAAGGTGTTTTTCTTGTCTTTCTTAATTTTGTTCAAGTTCTCAATTAGTTGGTTCTACAATAACTCTCATAGGTCATAATCTGCATTTTTTATCATTTGATATGCAACATATATGGTGGTTTCAGAAACAAAGTTCTCCTTGCTAGAGTGATAAATTTTGTAACCAATTACCATTAAAGCAAACTTAACATTTGGATCACTAATATCATTGATAGTAATTGCCCTTTTGTCGAATTTGGCACTGGTTGCATCAGTCACAGTATGACTCTTTACAGCCTTCAACATTGGTAATCCACCAGATGAGTTTAACCTTGTCACAGACTTAATGGCGTCCTTGGTGATCTTGAAGTGTTTCATTAGCCATATAAACTCATCATGCATTCAGCTTAAAACATACCAGATCCATTCATCTTCATCGAAGGTTGGAAACCACATAATCTGAATGAAATGTTTGTCGTGCAGTGCCTTATACTCAAGTTTAAGACCATGAATTTCATCCCTTAGATGATTCTCAAACAAACCTACAAACCTTGAGTCCCCAAATTCATCTATGCCTACATTAATATAGAGCCTAATATCTTCAACATGCAATACACCAGACAGAACACTTAAAAATGCACCTAACGGGTCGACTTCTATTGATTTGTGTGGATGCTTCTTGAATTTGGGTCAGGGCCTTTCAGTGATATCAACAACCAAAGGTGTAGCCATTGCAAAAGATTACAAGTTCAAAGCTTCGCAGAAAAATACCTTTTTCACAGAATTAGGGTTGGATGCCGAGTTCGTTCTTTGCACTTCAATTATTTGAAATTTTAGCTCAGGTGCTCTCCTCCTTGTTCTCTTCGAATGCAAAGTGACTCAAGTGTTTGAATGAATGACCTTTTATCCTCTGCAAAACCTAATTTTTCATTGTAATAAATGCTCTACCCTAATGCATCTAGTTACACTATTTATGCATACAGTTGAACTTCAATTGCTCTGCAATCAATCACATTTGCTTCTTTTCTTCCAGAATTTGCTTTAACAGATCTGCAATAGGCTTCTCTATCTTCATTCATTGTGCCAGATTCAGGCACCTACTTACTAGCTGGGGGAATTTGATTTTCAATGCAGCTCCCCCTGAGCCAGAGCTCCTACTTCAATTTCCAGAGGAATTCCTAGCACTAGATTCCGGTGCAGACCCATTGTCAATATTCATTTCACCTTTCCTCACCCATGTTTTGTTCATTTCATTTTGGATCTCATTTACATTAACTTTGCCCTTGCCTTTGTCTTGTTTCTGCTCATCTAGTTTTCTGTTTACCAGACCTCTTCTTTCATTATTCCTGCTTCTGCAGAATCTTGCAATATGACCAGATCGGTTACAACTGAAGCACACAACATTTCTTTTCTCATTTGATTGATTTCCTCTTGATCTGCACTGATTAGCCATATGTCCAAATCTATTGCATGCAAAGCATTTTCCATTGAAGGATTTGCCATATCCTCTATTGTTAGAGTTATTCATTATCATACTTCTGCATTTATTGGATCTATGACCATACCTCTTACACTTGAAGCATTGACCAGAGAAGGATGGTCCACTTTGATTTACTCTGCTTCTGTACTTAGTAGCTTTATGACCAAATTTATTGCAATTGAAACAATTTCCATTGAAAGATGGATACCTTTGAGCATTAGGCTATCTTACCCGAGGTCTTTTAGGTTTGTTTCTCCCATTCCTTGATTGAGAATTTCTTTGTCCAGATCTAGAGCTTTCACCTTTCTCATACCCAAGACCATACTTATCATCAGCCTTCTTTTGACTCTCAAGCAACACTTCAAGTTTAGCTGAGCTTATCTTGAACTTCTCCTTGTATTCATTTACAACTTCTAGGTCATGTCTGAGAATAACAATTTGCCTTTCAAGTTCTTCCTCATTGTCTCTTCTTTCATGTAGATTAGACTCTAGATGGCCAGCTATTCTATCCAATCTGCAACATTCTTCTATTCTTTCTTTCAGAGATTGATTCAGTTTTTCTTCAGTCTTCTTCCTTTCTTCAATTTCCTTGCTTAGCCTCATCACCCTGAATTCCATCTCATGTTTTAGGACAACTGCTTCTTTAGCTAACTTCTCACATTCCTTTGTCTTCTCTTTCAGGGCCTTATCCTTGTCATTGTCTTCATTCTAATTTCCTACTTGAAGAAGTAGCACCTTCCTCTTTTCATTGGATTTACTCAATTTTTCTTTTAAAGTCTCAATGAAGTCTTCAGCATCTTTAAGGTTCTCTTGCAGTTCTTTGACTTCTGCTCTAGACTAATCAAGATCTTCTAAAGCGAGTTTAAGTTGTTCCTGGAGGTTGTATGAATCTATTTTATTGCCTTCCCAAATCTTCCTCAAGCTATTAAACTTCTTCCAAGGAACCTTGCTCTGATACCAATTGCTGGAAATAAGAGAAAACAACTGAGAGGGGGGGTGAATTAGTTGTCTCAAACTTTAATACTTGCAGCAATTTTCCTTCCTTTTCACTTATTAATAAATCAATGATATAACCATGAAAGCATAAATCAACAACATATGAGCAGAAACATAATCAAGACACATAACACTAGGATTTTTATGTGGGAACCTAGTTAAGGGAAAAACCACAGTGGGGGTTAACCCACAAGAAATTATACCCTGTTAAAAGTATTACAAATGGGGAAGGCACATGCCTTCGGGATCACTGCTCAAGGAGGCTCACTACCTACATGAATGATTACAAGAAGATTATAGAATGTTTGAATTGATGAATAGCATCTGCCAATGCAAGAATTCAGTTCTAGTTAAGCACAGAATACTGATCTTACACACTTCATCCTTTCTCTGCCCTATTTATTATTCTACCATGATATGAGATTAGATCTTCACCTTCACACTTCTTTCTTCCTTTTTTGCACTTACTCCATCACCACATCACACTCACACTTCAAGACACTTGAATCCATCGGCTATATATATCTGCATCACAAAATTCAATCAACTGTAATCAGCTTCAAAAGAACTTAGAACATTTATTAAGAAACTCTACTTTGTAAGATGAATCCATGCACAACCAGCAACACAGACCAAAAACTTGTGTTCCAAATCATCAATCATGTCTTCCAGTACCACTGATTATCACAAATTGCTTAACCAACATTTTTTCTTCATTCAAACCAAGATCAAATACTAGGTCAGCCTATTCTTCTTTTGACTGTACTGACTAACTGGAACCCAATACTCAGATGCTTATAACTTTTGAGTCCTTCATCACCGAAGGCTAAGATTCTAGATTTAGATAGTCTTGAAAATCCTTATTACTCCCTCACATCCGTAGAACACTGTGAATTACCACCAAAGAGATCCGAACCAAGATACCAGACCCTATCACATGCTCTGTTTCTGATTACCCAGCTTAGACAAATCTTCACTCTAACTTTCGGTATGAACAAATTATGTTGTGCAAATGTGTAGGATAGACTTAGTTTCCATCAATGAAAACACCTGTCATGCGTAGCAGTGTCTCTTGCCAACAAGAGGTACATCCAAAACTCCTTTATCAAGTAGAGTCATTAACTGCACAAGAAAGAATAGAATTTGCTGAGTTCTATAGAAGAAAGTATATAAACTTTGCTTGGTCTTACGCTGATATGCCAGGTATTGATCCTGATTTAATCATGCACCATCTGTCACTAGCTCTAGGAGCTAAGCTAGTTAAACAAAAGCTGAGAAAAATGCACCCCCACATAGCTTTAATGGTAAAAGAAGAGCTCAAGAAGTTACTAGATGTGGGGTTCATTAGAGCAATTGATTACCCAGAGTGGGTCTGTAATATTGTACTTGTTTCAAAGCCTAACAAGAGAATCAGAATATGCAATGACTTTAGAGATTTAAACAAGGCTTGTCCAAAGGATGATTTTCCTTTACCAAACATTGATATCATCATTGACCTCATAGCAGGTCACACCATGTTGTCCTTAATGGATGGTTTCTCCAGATATAACCAAATCAAGATAGCACTGAGGATCAACATAAAACAACATTCACATGTCCATGGGGCACCTATTGTTGGTGTGTTATGCCATTCGGTCTCAAGAATGCAGGGGCAACATATCAGTGAGCAATGACAATAATCTTTCATGACATGATGCATACCATCATGGAATATTACGTTGATGATATCCTAGGGAAATCACTCACTAGAGAGGGACATCTTAAAGTATTGGACAAAATATTCACAAGACTAGAGCAGTTTAATGTATGGTTGAATCCTAGAAAGTGTGTTTTCAGAGTAACATCAGAAAAACTACTTGGGTACATCATATCAACAAACATAATAGAGGTGGACCTAATAAAGGTCAAAGCAATTATGGAAATGTCGCCACCAAAGAATCTGAGTCAGCTACGGTCTCTACAGGGAAAATTGCAGTCAATTAGAAGGTTCATCTCCCAACTGGCAGACAAGTGCCATCCATTCTCACATCTGCTGCATAAAAATGTTCCATTCAAATGGGATGATAACTGTGAGCACGCATTTCAACACCTAAAAGAATATCTGATGAATCCACCTGTCCTAATGCTGCCAATTCAAGGCAAACCTCTACTGTTGTATATATCAGCTACACCCACAGCTTTGGGAGCACTGTTAGCACAAGAAAATCACAAAGGAAAGGAGTAGGAAATCTACTATATCAACAGGACATTAGGAGGTTATGAGCTTCAATACACACCAATTGAAAGGGCATGCCTTACAGTCGTCTTCGCTTCACAAAAGTGGAGACACTACATGCTCTCTCACTCCATAAAGCTGGTAGCAAAGATTGACCCACTAAAGTATCTACTCAGCAAAGCTACCCTAATAGGTAGAATATCTAAATGGGTTATGATACTCAATGAATTTGACATTGAATATGTGGATAGAAGAGCCATAAAAGGACAGGTTATCGCAGATCAGCTGGCAGATGCGCCTTTGATTGATAACAACCCCTTAAGTTTTGAGTTTCTTGATGAATCTATATTCAACATCACAATAGTAGCTTGGAAGCTCTACTTTGATGGGTCATACACGCAACATGGATCTGGAGAAGGTATCTTGCTAGTAACACCACAGGGGGATACAATCCCTAAATCATACAGACTTATGTTTCCATGCACCAACAATATGGCTAAGTATGAAGCTCTGGTTATCAACATAAAGATGGCAGTTGAGTGGAAGATCAAAGAGCTTCATGTATATGGGGATTCACAACTTGTCATTAATCAAATAAATGATGAATACCAAATAAAGGACGAGAAGCTGATACCATACAAGCGTATGGTGGATGACTTCAAGGAATATTTCGTTGTGATCTCCTTTGAGCAAATACCAAGGTTGGAAAACAAAGAAGAAGATGCAATGGTCACTATTGCATCCTTTCTAGATATCCCTGAAAATCACTCGCATTATGAGTTTTTGGTGGAGCCAGTCTCCCATCCAGCCTATGAAAGCCTAGAAAATAACACCATTTACCACATCGTAGGAGCTGATTCTCCTTTATATGGCAAGGCTTACACCTATCTTAAAGAGAATATCCTACCTCCTGACCTGTCAAACAACCAAAAATGTACGTTCATACTCCAATCATCCTAATATACCATTATTGCCGACACCCTGTATAGATGAGGTTTAGATGGTACTCTCCTTAGGTGTTTGGATAGTGATGAATATCAGACCACTCTAAGTGAGGTTCATGAAGGAATATGTGGGATGCACTCTAGTGGTCCTACTCTGGCAAAGAAACTCATGTGTTTAGGATATTAATAGCCGAAGCATGGAAAAAGATTCCTATCATTTTGTCAAGCGATGTAAGAAATGCCAAATTCATGGTAATCTGATACATGCACCCACTCAGGAGTTACAACGCTTAATGACACCTTGACCCTTTTGTCAATGGGGACTTGATCTAGTAGGCAAGATTCACCCTTCCTCCTCTAACAGCTACAAATTCATTATCACAGCCACAGAGTATTTTACGAAGTGGATTGAGGTCATTCCATTAACCAACATCATAGGGAAATAGATTTCATCCTTCATCCTTAACTATATCATATGCAGATATGGTATTCCATTATCCATTGTCACAAATAAAGGAAGGCCCTTCAAGGATTAGGATGTACATGAACTCTGTAGTAAATTCCATATCTAACATCATTTCTCTACTCCATACTACCCGCAAGGTAACGGCCAAGCTGAGGCATCGAATAAAACCATTCTAAAGATACTCAAAATGATTGTCAATGACACTGGTTGGGACTGGCATATACAACTGAATCCCGCTCTGTGGGCCTACAGAACTAGTATACGCACACCCACAGGTGTGACACCATATGCCTTTGTCTATGGCTCTGAAGCCATATTACTTATCAAAGTTGAAATTCCTTCCCTCAGGGTGTCGTTAAAGGGACTCATAAATGATGAGGAATATAGAGTATCAAGGCTTCAAAAACTAGAATTGCTAGAAGAATGAAGACAACATGCCTTTAACCATCTTAAGGCATACCAGCAGAGAATGTCAAGGAGCTACAATCACAAGGTTAAGCCATGCGTTTTTCAAGTGGGTGATTTGGTCCTAAGAGATAATCCATGCAATCAACAGGATAGAGAGAAGAAGGGGAAGTTTGAACCAAATTGGTTGGGTCCCTATGTCATAAACGCTGCCTATGGATCAGGCACTTATCAACTCTCAACATCAGAAGATGAACTGTTTGATGATCCCATCAACAGTATGCATCTTCAAAGGCTCTATACCTAATAACCCCAATGCAAGGGATATGTAAAAAAAATGGTACAAATAGAAGCAAGTGGTGAAAACGTGGAAACAAGCACTATTTGCGACTAACTGCTACCTCCATCTATTCATAAAACCCAACCCATATCCATTTTTCCTATCGTACTCATCCAGTAACCACATCCATTTCGTATTTACCTAGCAATAACCTACCATAGCTTGGTGTCTTGTCACCCCTATCACCTTATCTAGTAGGGCCATCCCATCGCATTATCCTATCATTTATCCTATCATAAGTCTATCATCAGTGTCAGTCATTCCTGAACTACGTCACCTCTCAGTTATCATGTAGGCAAGGCCATCTTTGATGCGCCCTCGAGGCTCCTTCCCTATTCATCCATATCCCAAATCCTACCATAAACCTATTCTTCATCCATATCTTCATCCATCACTAGCGTCAGCCTTCAAGGTCAAACTATGTTGCCTCTATGTCATCATGTAGGCAAGGCCATCATCGATGAGCCCCCGAGGCTTCCCACCCCTAGGTCTTTAGGTCCACATAGGTCCACCCAGTCGAACTATGTTGCCTCTATGTTGTCACATAGGCAAGGCCATTTAGAAATGAGCCCCCGAGGCACTAGGTCAATCCCTTAGGGCCCGTCACATTGTTCATTGTTAGTTCACCCATAATAAATCAATCCTCTACTTGACTGGGGGCAAATCCTCAACCTAGTCAGGGAATAGGGTTCTTGAATGCTATAAATTCAGAGGGAAAATAATCAAATCACGGTTTTATCACTAGACAACAAACAACACAACAAACAAATTTTCAACATCATCTTGACACAAAAGACAACAAGACTACACTTGGCAAATCCCTTTTGACCTAAGACACCAAACTAATTCTATCAAGTTATTGCAAGAAAACATGTTTTGGGCAAGAAAGTTTTTCAATGGTTGTTTTAAAAGTATTATATCATGATTTTTGTTATTATGTCTTTCTACGCTACTCAACGATGTCTCAAACTAGAGAAGCTATGATGGGGGCATAATTATTTTGTTTGTTTCTTGTTTGTAGGTTTATCTTTAGTAATGTGAAGCCTTGTTTAAAGACATGATCAACAAAATGATCATCGGGGACATCAAAGGTCTAAACATGAAACATGTTTAATCCTTGTCTATTAATACACAAGCAATACTCAGGTCATCTTGGTTCAATTATACTTAGATGCTTGTATTAACTTGCTAAATCAAAATCCATCTAAGAGATACTCAGGTCATCATGGTTTAATTATACCTAGATGCTTGTATTTTCTTACAATATTTTAAAAGCTCAATGATGAAACAAAGTACTTCAAAAACTTGTACAAGAAGATGACAAAATCCACATCCATACATACCAAATTGCATTCCATTTCATTTATAAGCATTTCATCATTATCAATTTCCAAGTGGTTTAAGATCCAAGTCCTTTCTTTATCTACATCTCTTTATCTACTCACCATTTTCTCTCCTTTCATTTTGAGAGCACACCAATTGTCCTCTCGAGGGGTTGTCATCATCATCATTCATCTTATTCATTAAATTGTACCATTACCTTTCTTTGTCACCATCACTCTTGCGTGACTGGGGCATCACTAATCATCAATCCAATCATCAAATCAATTCATCAATCTTTCAATCCAATCTTCAAAATCAATTCAATCAAATCAAGCAATGATTCAAATGCAAGTCATCCTTAATCCATACCAATCGAGTAAATCAATCTTGTCAAATTATCCAATCACAATCAATGGTCTTGATCCTAATCTTGTTGTAAACCAAATCAATCAATCATCATCATCAATGGGATATATCATTCCCACATCTTTGTGTTGATCTAGGGATATATCGTTCCCCGCAATGACAACACTATCATCATCAATCATTATCAATTAATCATTGGTTTACATCTTGACAGGGGCAATACCTTGTTTGTTTTTTGTATCATTTGTGCATACTTGCTTGCTTGCTTGTGTGTGTTATCATTTTATCTTGCATAACATATCATTCAACTCTTTCATTCAATTTTTCTTCCACGTCAACCAATTTCTTCATTCACGTAACTTGTCATTCTTCTTCGTCGTGAGATCATCCATCATCCTGTCATCATATTCTTCCCATCCAATCTCCCGAGGGGGCATCCTATCGTCGTTAACTTGTACCAGGGGCAAACTGGGGCATGTATCAATCGCATAAAATTTTTATTCTTTGAAACAACGTGATAAAACACATTGTCTCAAAGAGGGACAAAATGTATACACCTAAAAATGCAAAGACAAATTAAATAAATATTTATTATTTATTTAATTCCCATTCTTCTATCATTTAATAAATTCATCTATTTGATTCATGTTCATCATTAATACTCCAAATATTAAATAAATATCAATTTATTTAATTATGTCAATTAAACCTATTCTTCTAATGTCATCCCTTAATTAAATAATAATCAAATTATTTAATCTCAAATCATCCTATTCCAAAGTCTTCATTCATAATTACACATCATCTAATCCACCTCACACATCCACCTCATCATGTTGCACATGTAATTAAATATTTTAATATTTAATTATTCTATTTTCCCTCACCCACATGGCCTATTTTTCCTCTAACCATCCCTATTCACATGGATGTGGTCTCTCCATGTCATCATGGTCAAAGGGACACTTTGTGACACTTGTTCCATAGTCCCTAGAATCTTTCCAACCTCCCTATAAACACGGTCTCCTTCTTTGACCTTCTCTCTTTGGTCTTGGTGAGCCTTGTGACACGTGGACACATGTCACACCTTTCTCTCCTCCATGTCAAGGTGAGAGGAACATCTTCCCTCTTTCTCTCCCTCATCTCAACCAATTCAATCCTCACCATACACCTCTCAAGACTTCTTCTCCACTGTTAAGATCTTGACACATGGATTTGGCCCCTCCTTGGCTTATAAAAGGAAGCTCATTCCCTCATTTCTATCATCCACAAGCTATAGCAAACTAACTCTGCCGGAATTATACCAGTGTGCCTTTGGAAAAACATCCATATTGTTCATTGAATTATCTCCATTATCCTCATATCCACACAACCGTGTCTTCAATCATACATATCTCATCTTCATAATAGTTGCATTGTAGGTCATCTTCATTGCATTTATCCTCTACAACCATTCAAGTATTGTCATCTTCAAACAACGAGGAAGTGCACACTTCTGAGAGCACTATTCATCAACAAGATCAATACAAGATAGGCGACAATGGAATCTTCGAGGTAAATTGGTCTTCAAGGTAATATATCTTTGTTTATTTGATTTGCATCATATTTCATTAAGTTATTGGATTACTAGTAGTTAAATACTGTTGACAATATTTCCACTAATAGGTCAAAATAAGATTATGTATGGTATTTGAAAGTGATTGTAATTGTGTTTGGAACACTTAGTTATTGAGTGACTCCGTGTGTGTTTAATTCTTGTCGCTTCAGCTATATATATGTTGAGAATATTAATGTGTGTGCTGGAGTGTGCGTTCCATAGCCAATGGAAATCCAGAGGTCTACTAAGTAACTCCTTTATTTAACCAATAATGCCAACCTAATCCCTAAGGTGGATTAAGGTTATTGTTGAAATTGGAATGGTTGTAATGTGTTTTATTTGCACACTTTGATTTATGAGTCTTCTAAGGTTGTCAAGTAGTGAGGTGGATGATGAGTTGTCATCCACATGTCCATTTTCGTTCATGGGATTTTGGGGCATTTTAAAATTTGTTTTTAAAGATTTTTATTGATTTATGTGTGGGTTTAGGGACCCTAGGGTAGGTACCTATGGTATAGGTACCTTTGGGGACTCATATTTTGGACTTTGGGCAAGATATGACCCCTCAAAAAGGCCATAGAAGAAAAGTGGCGAGCTAGGGTTTTGGGAAGAGGAATGGAGACTTGTCTCCATCCCAATCCCACTACCCTAGGTTCATGAATGGACTTGGGGGAATCCCAAAGGCCTCACATGTGTGAGAACATAATGTAAGAGCCTTTGGGCCCTAAGGACTTCCCTTTCCCCAAGGTCTCACACATGTGTGAGAACACTTGTGGGAAAGAGTGCTTGTGAGAATGAATGGGAAGATGACAAGTGTCACTTCCCCATTGAAGGAAATTGGTTTTTCATCCCTATTTATCTCTCCCTTTAGAGAGGAGAAAGGGCTTTTTGGTCTTTTTGGATTTGGGAAAAGCTTGGGTTTTGGAGAGGATTTTTGAAGTGTTGGAGAACTCTTGAGTAGATCTTCCTCAACTCATTCATACTTGGAGATCTTGAGAGGTAAGCTCTCAAGAGTCTTCAAGATTTTAGTAGTTTATTTATTTTCTTATGTAATGCATGCATTATATGTTCTTAATTGGTTGTGCCATTGTTTTGGGATGGGTTGTTCAGGCAAATACTCACCACTTGTATGGAAGAGTTTGCCTTGTATTTGGGGTTTGGAGAGAGGTGAGAACCTCTTTGGATAAAGCTCACTCCTTGAGTGGAGTTGTTTGGCTTGAGGAATTATTTGATATTGTGGTTATGTTTGAGAGGCAAGAGTGCCCTCCTTGTGATTATTTGAATAATAATATGGTAAAGTTGAAATAAGAGAAAATAGTGTTGGAGAAGTGAGTAAGTTGGTATTTGATGTCTTTCCCTTTGAGGAGAGTAGTCCACTCTCCCCCCCTTGTTCAAAAACATGGTATATGGATGTTGTTTTGAGAATAACCTTGGTTGGGAATGTGCTTCTTTGCTTGAGTGTTTGGTTGCCTCCCTTGTGTATGTGTGTATTTCGGGGTTACTTGTAGGCCTCCTAGCTCAAGGGAGGCTTGTGAGCAAGCGTATGGTTGGGTGGTGAGAACCTCCATTGGCTTTGTTGTGTTATTTTGGCTTATTGTAGGTTTTGTCTAAGAGAGAATGAAAGAAGGAGAGAGAGAGTCTCCTTGTGGATCCTAGGCTATGTTTAATGCCTTAGTATTGTTGTGAATACTATGTAAAAGTCTAAGCTTGATAGCTTTGTAAATGGGAAGGGAATGTATGAGAGTTGGATAAATCTCCCTTGTTCAAGTTTATATGTATTTTTGCTACTTGCAAAGTTAAATTTTTCCAAGAAATAGAAGAATGAAAAAAGTTACCTTATCTGTGTTGTTATATTGTGGTTACAATGTTGTAAAGAAAATATATCTTTCTCCTACTTAACTTTGAAGGTGTGTGTATATTAGAAATTAAAATGATGATAGTTTCTTTATGCCTAGTTATTTATTTAGTTGCAAAGTTGAAAGGAAGAGAGAAAGATATGTATTGTTTTGCAACCTCTTGAAAGAAGTATTTAATTGTGTTCTCTCTCTATCTCTCATTCAACCTACTTTAACTAAATCATAAGTATGGAAAGAAAAATATTTTCATTTTTCCACTATATGTATGTTAGTTGCACTTTAAAAAAAATCAATATATCTTTGTTCAAAATAAAAAATATAAAAAATTTAAGCGTTTTATCTAAGCTTTCCAATATATATATATATATATATATATATATATATGCATTGTATATATAACCATCTGTAATTAAAAAACAGAGAGATCTGTGCTTTTATATATAAAAAACATAAATAAATAAACGAAAAAAAATATTAAGCACAGAATATTTCACAGTGATGTTTTAAGCTTAAAAATAAAAGAAAGAAAACATTCAAAAAAAGGTTTTGAGCGAATCAAGTTTTGGGGGCAAGGGTTTCTGCCTCCCCCTATTCGTGAGTTACTGTGGGGACGGGCTTGGTCCTCCCTCGGGGACTGATGCTGAGTAGGCTGGTAACCCCATTTGGGGCCCGTGTCCTGCTCAAGGTCGGCCCCTATTGAAAAGACTCTTCATAAATCCATCCTATCTATCATTCTATCCATCATTTTCTTATCATTTTTCCTTTCTAACTACCTTTCTACCCTCTATCATTTTCTTCCACATATTCCATAATCATCCCTAAATCACACATCTAATCATCTATCTATGCATCCATAATCATGTCATTATCATCCATAATAATAAATCATCGCATCATCCATTAGATCATAAAAAATGTCCATCCACAATATGTATACATAGTCATAAACCATGCATAAACCATTTACTCATACACAAATAATTCTAATACACCATATCCATCATAGTCATTACATTAACATCACCACATCATAACCATTATTAAATGCATCACATCATACATAACATCATCCATGCATCATGCATAAAAGCATCATATCAAACATCATAGTGCATCCATAGATACATCTTATAGCATCATCATAAAATCATAAAAATCATACATCTCATCAATAAAATTCCCATATCCAAAACTAGGTTCCGTAGAGAATCATCATATAAATGTGTCAAACAATGGGTGTCTACATAAACAATCATATATACATATAAAAAATACAAGTCCATGGAGAATAACTAGTCCAGCTAGCTATGACTAGTGCTATCCTTGTTAACCCTATTGGTGGTGATGGTGGCCCCTAGATGGACCCGTAGCTACTAATCCTAGTCAAGTTGTTGATGCTCTGACTTGTGAAGCAATCCTCTCAACATAGGATGACTCTCTTTGCTCGGCAGACACTATGCACTCATACAATGATCTATAGTATCATTCCTCTCATAGTGCCTTCTCTATGCCCCTAGATGCTTCACCCATATTTGTTACCACATGTGACAAGTCATGTTGTCCCACCAAGCCACTAGCTTGATCATGCTCCTAGAGTAATCACTGGCTCTCTGCTTGGGCCTTACCTAGCTACACCTTAAGCCATCCATAGCCATCTACAAGTTGTCCCTCTCTACCTGTAATGCATCATGATATGCTCATACTATGACTAACTAGCTCTGGAGACTATCACACTTGCTCAAGGTTATAGTGAGGCACAATCTTAGGTCATCCTTAGTATTTCCTTATGTTCGATCTCCTTATGCACCTATATCCCCCTCATCCACCTCCATTGACTCTTCTCCATCTCTTCGCTCCTCCTCCTCCCCATCTCTCCTCTGCCCCTCCTCCCCATCTCTCCTTTTCTCCTCCTCCTCACCTCCCCTTTCCCCATCACCACCATCCCTACCTCCTCCTTTTTCCACCTATAGGTACCCTAGGTACTCCACATACCATATCCCTCTCTACCCTCCACTTCCATGCTATTACAACTACAACCCCCACTGTCTCAAATATTTGCTTGTGTTGGCACTATCAAGTGAACTAGCCTCTACTACACCCATCATTTTACAAACTCATATGTGACCCTGACATCAACTATCCTATCATGATAGTCCTAAGGCACCTACACCACCTATCTCTAGCTATCAAGATCCAATCATAGATCCACTTGTGCTCCCCATAGAGTTGTCTCCCATGCCACATGAGAAAACATGTGAGGTGCCCTCAAAATGCCGTAATGGATGTCAAACTATCTCAATACATGATCTAGCCTATACCACTTAATAATATAGTTGTGCCTCCTAATGATATAACAAGGAGTTTGAACAAATCTTAACAAAATTTCATCCTTAACCCAATCCTCATAGTCTATCCATGGCAACCATATAATGTCCCCTACTTGCAAGTCATATAGTGCTTGTTGATAGAAGGGTACATCCCCCAGTGACTGGTACCTTAGTTCCTCAATAGCCCATGTAAATACATATGGCCCCCCAATCTCTCTATCCACCTACTTCCCCACTAGTCATAGCACTATAATGTGCTCCCATGCCTAAATCTATAAAAGTGCCACTGACAATATGTGTTAGCCCCATCTGTATGTGACTAGATGTAAATCTTGATATAGTTGTGCAAGCACATAAGGCCTCTAGGAAAGTGTCCTCTCCAACTTGATCATGTACATAGTTAACTAACCCCACAGAAAAGAACCGCCCCATCTTGTCAAGTAGTAGAATGCTACTAACAAGAACCATCACAACTAAGAGTAGATCCTCTACCATCCCCTAGAAGTTGTCCAAGTATAAATAAAGTCCTTGTAAGGGAAGATCTAATTTACCCACCAACCTGCACAATGTCACTTATGGAGCCCTAGCTCCAAAGTATATTGTCCTACTGTGGATTAGGATCCTCAGGATCCTCCATACATCCTCTAGTGTGATGGTCATTTCACCATTTGGTATGTGAGATGTGCTCATATTTGATCTCCATTGTTCTACCAAGGATATTAGTATCACATGGTGAGCCCTAGTCACTGGCATCATCACAATTTACTAGAGCCTCACTAACTCTAGAACTACCCACTTGTGCTCCTTAAAATCCTCCATCAACTCCAATATTGTAAATCATCACTCACAAGTCATCAACATCAACAAGCATGCCTACACTCAACCCACAACCATGTTATTTTTCCAATCCATTGCATAACCAGTTCACATATATGCTCCACTATGGCATCCTAGACACATGTGCTCCAACATGCATTTGTGCCAGTGTGAAACACATACAACTTGCACTAAAATGCATGCATGCTCCCCTACACATCTAAATGTTCATGCACACATGCACACCAAGATTAACATATCCACTTCACACCTCACATGGATGCTTCACAAGTTCATGTACGTGCATCATTGTTTGCATATTCCTCAAAACCCCATGCACATGTTGTGTTATGTCATGTACACATTCCATGACGGGATTCACCATTGCACATGCACATTTTCCCATGTTTTTTCACAAAACTATGCATTTATTGCATCCTAAAGCAATAAATAAGCATACACACCCCTATGCCAATCCCCATTGGTTGCATGTAGGTCTGCACTCACTCACCATGATGCTCCTGGACTAGTATGCACTCCATTTTTGCTCTCCCAATTGCTTTGCCTTTACTCTGGTTTGCTATGGGCAAGGATGAAAATGAAATATTTTCACTCCCTACCCCCATTTATATTGGTGATATAAACATGCTCCTCGGATAAAGAATTCTAATGTGCATTATGTGTTCTTTTGAAATAGTAATGGAATCTTAGTATTCTTATTTTCTATTGAATAAACATGTTATATCTAACTCTTATTTGTTGTAATGAAGCAAGGGAATAATTTATCCTCTTGAGGACTTCCAGGAGGAAGTCCATTTTTAGGGAGGGAGAATGTAAGGCCTAATCATTATCCAACAATTTCTTATGTATTTGATAGACTTGATTATGACATATAATATAAGTTATAATAGAAATTAGAATTTAGTGATAGGGTACTTGTTTATTCATAAAAAATATATTTTAGAATTGTTCTAACCCATTTTTAGTTCACAAGAAAATAGGTTACGAGAATGGCATATGAAGAGTCATCCTCTTGGAAGACAAAGAGTTAAGATGTCCAGATTTAAAAGATCAAGAAATATATGAGGTAAATAAAGAAAGATACATTAGATAAAAAATATATTGATATGGCAGGGAATAAAATGGATGGCTCTGATTTTTTGAGAAGAAAAGACTTGGGGAAAAATGGATGCAAGTTGGGAAATTTTGGTGAAGATTGCATAGTAGTAATATTCCGGGTATGCACTAAGTTATGGAATTGATTTGTTGTTTGAAATAAATTTCTGCTATATGCAAGCTTTATGTTATTTTGTGAATTTCCTTCTGCATATTCCGTTCATTTTTAAATTCCTTAGGGATCACTTTCTTGAAACCAATCTCCAATCATATATCAGGATGTTAATTCAACCAGTTTGAAGATTCTAAACCCTAGTCTGTTGTGTCAGCAATAACTTTATATTTTTGAACTGGGTTTATCTAAAAATTTTATATAAGGTATGCCATCTAGTTATTGAAATCGTATCCAAAAATCAGCTTTACCTAGTTTGTCATTATGAAGATATGTAATGTTTAGTGACCATCTATTTCTTACCCATTTTGTCTATGTTAAAATAGTCTGTTGTGTCACCAATAACTCTATATTTTTGAACTGGGTTTCTCTAAATTTTTTATATATTGTGCGTCACTTAGTTATGTAAATCATATCCAAATATTAGTGTTACCCAGTTTGTCAATTTGGAGATATGTACCAATTAGTGATGGCTATTCCTACGCCCTCTTTGTTGCTGCTATTAAATCTGCTAATCCTTGACTCTTTCCCTCTAAAATCTAACATATCCCTGATGTTTGAATTCTTCTCAAGACAATATTTGTTCAGGTTAAAACATTCATCATTGGAACAATATATATATATCCTCACACAGGTCGTACGGATGGTATAATATAAAACTTGCCTTTTGATTATCTTACCAAATCCATATTTTAGGAAATGGAATTGTTTTTAGGAAGTTTTGTATTATTTCATCAAATTACTTACGTATTAGTTTAATCTGTTATTGACAAGATGATTTAATTGATTTAGAAAATGGTATGATTATGTAGCTTTTATTAAATGGTTTAATTTAGACTATAGTTGTTACAATTATAGCAAAGGGATGAAATCGGGGAATCATGTTATCTTATGATAAATGTATTAGTAATATGAATTTGAGGGAAAATCATATGTATGCATGTTTGAATGAGTTTATAAATACATAGATATGTATGTATGTATATAAGGTCCAATTATGTGGAATGTATATGGCATTTTAATTGCATTAGGGTGATGAGCTTAATTGAGCATAGAGTTGAAGTATCATTGTTACCATTCCTTGGGAAGTATTTCAAGTACTTGCAATTTAGTCATAGTAAGTTATTTAAGATATTGAGAGTACTTATAAGGTAGTTAGTCTTATACCTAGGTCTCCAATTATTTATCTTGCCACCTAGTAATGAAGTACTTAGTTGTTCTTAGATTTTGACCTAGAGTGGTAATGAGGTTATTGATTTTAACTAGAAGATCCATCCTTAGTTGATCTTGTAAATTGACTCTAGACTTGGATAACAACCAGAATCATTATCTCTTTTAAAACTTATTGCGTTAGATACATAACATAGCTACTATTGCGCTAGTTGAGAAATACCTAAATAGTATCATATCATGATTATATAATACTTGGGATTGTAGAAATAACTATATTATCTTTCCCTAGCATATATTATGTGGAAATACTGAAATTGATAAGACTAGCATTGTGTTAGCTTTGAACCTTATTTTGTTTGAAGTGAATTAGCAAATCTAATTTATATGGCAGTGTCTAAATTGTATGAAATAGCATCCGAGATGAAGTTTATCTATTTTATCACTGGTTGAGATTGGTCTTCATTGTATATATGTTATTAGACATTAGAAGATGTATGGGTATATATGTCATTCCATGATGTGTCTTTGATTGTTGTATGTATGATGCAATTGTATGTTGCTTCTCTACTATTTATTCTTCTGTATGCCTTCATTCATTTTCTTATGAAAACTATTTAGTACTTGAATTTTGATTAACCAACACCTTAGAAGAAAACCTATCTATGCATAAACTAATGGAGCAGATTTTTAGGTCTTTCATGTTTCTACTCTTCTATTCTTTTGTTAAATGTAATAATTATCTTTATACCAAGCAATTATCACTGATAGTTTTATCTTGTTGAATAGCTATTGTTATCGTAAAATTGATGATTGTGGCTATATTGTTTGCTTTAGACTAAGTTAGTACTTCATATGGGATTCTATTGTTTGAAATGATTGATTTGTCATGTTCTTAGAAGTTGATTTAATGCTTGCAAGACATTTTATATGGGATCAAACTCTAAGTTGTTTGTTTAGCTTTTAGGATACTTTCAAAATTATAATACTATTAATTAGAATTATCTTAGAAAACTAAATCTTTAATGGCTTGTCTAGAATCTTCATATATTTAGATATAAATGGAATTTGTTCTATTTAGTAAAAGCAATTTATATATTATTTGATTAGATAACTTTAACTTGATAATGTTAACTAAAAAGGATCTATTGCTCTGTTCATCAAAGCTCTTTTAAATTTTCATTCATACTCTATCTTTCGTTATGTTTTTGTTAAGAATATTCTCTTATCATGTTAGCCAAGTTAGAAAATATGGTTTTGCCTATAACAAGAATATATTGAGTTACCCTACCTGAAAGTTGATCATATTTATTTTCTCCTAAAATTCTATATTATAGGTCTTTTGATATGATTGTCATTTTGATAATCGAATGAAAGTATACTAATTAATTGGTAAGTAATATTTAAGTAAATGATTAGTTAGGAAGAATATGCTTTCTTAGAGTAATGAATCTCTTTTCTTATATGCTTTCTTAGTTAAAATTAGAAATATGGTTAGAAAAAGATTTACAATCTTAGATCTTAGTTCTTGGTGGAAAAAATCATGTTTCAGTTATTATAGAATTGGGATAACCTAAATGAATGATTTCTATGTTATGTAAAGAATATATGTGTTGGCTTTAAATGGAAGAAGAACCCATTTTAAAACAATATACTTGTATTGTTTCAATAGATTTAGGTGAGGTAATTTGACGATATTTATTGGAAATAGAAGAAGTTTGAATCATTTCCTTAATTGTGTGAGATTGGTTGAGTGATGAATGATGTTTATGACCAGTTAAAGACTTGTCTTCTGAATTGGTGAATTACCATGAAAGATCATTGTAGATGGCTTCATAAATGATGTATGGGTGTACTCATGATGAGTGAATACTTCTTGAGAAGAAATATGTCTTATTTCACATGTTGCACCCTTCTGGCGATCTCGCATGCATCTTTGGAAGTTGAGTAAAAACATTGTCTATGTTCTATATTCTGTATGATGTGTTGAGATAGAGAATGGTTGGAATATTTTTGTTGTTGTTATAACTTCCTTATTTTACCCTTGTAGGGATTACTCATAAATATAAATATTGTGTGTACTCTCTAGAACTTGAATGATACTCTAGAAAATATTATGTGATGAACTAGATTCCTTATGAGTTATTGTATCTAAGTCAACCTTATGGTTGCAAGACTAGTTGCTTCAAACTATGAAGTATTTGCATTGCACGTACGTAGGCAAGGCAATCATGAGCCCTCGAGACATTAGGTCTAGCCCTTAGGGCCTATAGTCTCGTCATCTTGTGCAATTGATATCTATTATGTATAATTATTGACTTTGCAGAACTAATGTTTATATTTAGTTGTGTAGTTTCAGGTCTGTTAACCGTGCAGGGTACTGGAACCAAGAAAGTATTTTCCCACTTTGTGAATGGATGATCATATGGCATTTACTGTGAATGTGTATAATTGTATAAGAAATGTTCATAATCTTAAATTTTCATTTATGATGAATGATATAAAAATTATGCTTTATAGGAAGTTTATTAAGTTAGATTAAGTGAATTTTCTCTTGTCATTGTATTTCTTTCATTATTTCTTACTAATTTAATTTATTATTGTTATTTATTGATATTTTTCATGGGTAGGCATTACAGATTCACTATTGCACATGCACATTTTCCCATGTTTTTTCACAAAACTATGCATTTATTGCACCCTAAAGCAATAAATAAGCATACACACCCCTATGCTAATCCTTAGTGGTTGCATGTAGGTTTGTACTCACTCACCATGATGCTCCTAGACTGGTATGCACTCCATTTTTGCTCTCCCAATTGCTTTGCCTTTACTCTGGTTTGCTATGGGCCAGGATGAAAATGAAATCTTTTCACTCCCTACCCCCATTTACACAACCCATACACAACCCACCCCCCTCTTTCTTCATTTTTATTTTGCATTATTGTTTCCCCCTTTCATCCTCTTCATCATTTTTCACCACCCTCTTCTATTCTTCATCATTTTTCCCATTTCTTCACCTCTACACATCATTTTTAGACCCATGCTCATCTTTTTCCATTATTTCTTTTTTTGAGAGACCACCACCAATACTATATTTTTCCTGCTTGATCTCTTGAGTGGGGGTCACCTACCCATCTACCAACTCCATTTTTTCCAACCAATAGGGGCATCCGGTCAACCTCTTCACTCCAAAAATTGCTATATTTTATTCTTCTTTGAAATAATGTTATATAAACACCCTCTCAGAGAGGGGTAAAATGTAGACACCTAAAAATATATTCCAATATTTCTACTATCACTAGATCTATCCCATTATTCCAATTCTAAAATTAAATAAATAAATTATATTTAATTAATTAAGTAATCTAATTATTCTTCTAATATTAATTTAATAAATCTAACCCTTCTACCAATATTAATTAAATAAATTAACATTTACTTAATTAAGTCAACCATTCCCACATCATTCCCCAAAAAATAAATAAATACATAATATTTATTTAATTTATCCTAAAATCCCTCTCTATCATTAGTTGATTAAATAACCTAGTTTAATCAACTAACTAATCATTTGCACATTCCTCCACCAAATCAAGCAAAGTCAACCTTGCACAAGGTTCCACACTTGCACATGGCTCCAAAAATGGCCTTTTTGATCCTCAACATTCATCAAAAAATAAGAAAATCCTCACCCTCCATATCTCCTCAATCTCTGCCCTAATCATGTGCACCAATCACAAAGTGCCACTTGTTGGCCTCTTATGCACTCTTGGGTATGAATCAACCCTAGCTCTCCATCACACAAGGTCTCATCATATCCATTCATTATCTCCAATCTAAATATACCAATCCACAATCCATTTCTAAGTTTTAGAATTGAATGAAATGCCAGGTTATGTTGTTGAAGTGAGAAACCATATCTTAACTCAACTACAACACCCATTTTGATCATATCCCTTCTTGGTATCAAAGTTTGTATTAAGATATATCTCTTGTTTGATTTCCCTCTTTTTTTAGGCAATATTAGCTCAATTGGAGGTATTGATTAATCTAAATAGGATAGGTGTTCATGTATTTATCTATTTGTTTTTATTCCACATTTTATCATACACAATTAGTGTTAGTCTAGTTGGAGATAGTCTTAGTCAAACATTAATTCGACACAATCAAAATGAAAATAAGAACCAAAACACATTAAAAATAAATTATTTGTGAGTTCTTTCAATCCCAAATGTGGATGGTGTACAATCCAACTCAAGGATAGTCCATAACATATACACAACTTGAGTTACAAGGATACTAATGTCCTCAAATGCATATTTTATTGTAACAATACAAAAAGGAAGATCTACAACAACACATGTATCAAGAGAACCATGCACACTCTCCAAGCATCTCCAAGGATCCAACTAGCCCCAAAGGTGATCAACACCACCTAACCATGTGGGACCTTGAGGCCCACCCCTCTATACTAGGAGACAATCAATTGGGTAGTCATACAACATGCATGTAGAATAGGGTAGGTATGACATAACCAACTCATACACAATGATACCAAACACCAATCACTACATACAATTAGAAATCACAACACTTCTCAAATACATATACATGTAGATTGATAAACATTGATCAAACACAAATGATCTGATGTATACGAAGGAAGGAAAGAGTATCATAGACTTCATATGATGAAGTATTAGTGCGATGGTTTCAAACCTTATCGAGTTGATAAGTGTGCCCCCATCCACTATGGGAGATTCTCAATGACATTTACATTGATCTCTAAGGATTAGATTAATTTCATACATAATCACTCAGTATATCCATAATAGAATACATAACCAAACTTGTGGATTAATCTTGTTAATGTGTATTTCATGTTTCAACTAATTTAATTTTAGTTGTTACATTCTACCCTGTTTCTTGCCACATCATTTACTTCCATTTCAAGCAAATGGGTTATAAGTGTCCACTCCATCCCAGTCTATAATCCTCAAACCTAAAACCATAAGAACCATAAAACTCAAAATGACTTGAGCATGGAAAACAAGTCCAATCTTGACACACACATTCACACAAGACAACCAATCTCATTTCTATTGGTAAAATACTTACCTTGCAAAATACAATGTTTTTAATGATCTAAATTCACAAAAATAATTTCAACACATTTCCATAACCATACAAAATTTCCCTTTCTAGCATTGATAAACCCTTCAAAACATAAAAACTTCATTTTTCAAAATTTTGAAGACACCCTTTTGAGCCTAATTACACGAGGAATACACTTTTCAAATGAAAATTTCAAAAAGAAAAATAGAACCTACAACTAATAAATTGCACAACAAAATAATTCTCTAATTTTTTTTCAAAGCCAAACCTACTCAAAGGAAGCCATGTGCAATCCACCTAGTATGAAGCATGGAAAACATGAAATCCATCAAAGTAATTACATAAATTTTAAAAAAGGAAAAATACCTTCAATAAGAAACTCTCACAATGGAATTTGTCTCCTTTGTAGGCAATGCACACAAACACTTTGTAATCCTCTTCAATATTTAAATCTAATTTCCAATCCAAAAGCAAGTTTCCAAGCAAATCCTTTGAAAATGAAGAGCTCAACGATGGAAGAGAGGAGAGAGTTGACACAAGCAATTGGACAAGTGTTTATAAAAATGCACACTTTTCCTTTTGTTAAAAATACTTTTCCCTAAATGTCTTTTATTAGGTATTATTTAAATTTCATAAAATTTCCACATAATTTATTTAACCTTAAAAATTCATTTCAATAATACAATTTAAATCTATTTTCTTAGCACCTTATTCACTATGGTGGAAATAATTACTCTCTCTCTCTCTCTCATATTAATCATTTCACAAATAATTGCAATCATTATAAATATGATTAAATGCAAACACAAGAAGTGAAAAGAAGTCTACATAAAACATTCATACACATTTTACAGGTTTTCACACCACAAAAATCTAGAATTAATACTAATTTGAATCAAGGATTCACAGGGTTACATAGGACACATCTCACAACTCAAGTTAAGTGAGATGGAGTATTCAAACATAAACACTTATCCAAGCTAATCATATTTAGATTAATCACTATTGGGAAAACAAATGCCTACACACTTAGCTAAAATAATAGACATCTCTACATAATATAAGAATAACAAAAACACCCCTTAGCAGTGATTTACCTACCAAAAAACAAGAATAACAAAAACACACCATATAAAAAACCAGCATGATATAATCCATAATGTTGAACCACATAATAATCATAATCAACATATAAAGTGAAAATAATGAAGTCAAAACATTACTAGAGTTCAAACACGTTAAATCACAACATATGCATCCAAAAAACATAGTAAAAAATCTCGATGACAATGTAAAACATCATTGATAATATAATATCAATATCAAATTAAAAACCAATCAATAAGAGAAGACACACATGTCTGTGAATCTTACAACATCTCTCCTCCAACATACAAGTGATTTGTAGAGACTCCATTAGGGAGTTGGGAAGGAGATTGAAGTTTGAAGATCTAAAGATTGTCTAGCCCCCTTGTACCAAGCTATAGATTCCTTGTGATTTCCTTTGCTTTCCTCCATTTCCTATCCATTTCACCCTCGTACATCTTTCTTTGTGCAATCCTTATCACCTACTTTTGTCTCCATTACATCACACACCACTCGTTTCTTAGTTTTCCCCCTAAAATTTTATCTTATGACCACCATATCTTGCTTATACCACATTCACATTGTCATTAGTTCTACACACCTAAATTTGTTAATAATTTTTTATAGAGGTTGAAACATATCAAACAGGGGGTTGACTAAGACAATCTCCATTACAACACACACTTTCACCCCTTGTTACTACAGTTAGCTAAGGTTTTTTTATCATTGGGAGCAAGCACACATATTATGTAAGCAAGACAAATATCAAAGATTGTAGATGAACAACTCTTATAAATTGTAAAACCCTTGGAGATCAAGACAGATGCATCCAAGGGTTAGTTGTGCCCCTAAACTCTATAATTGTGTCCCTTAACTCTATATCTACACCCATCAACTCTATTGCAATGCCCATATCCTAAAACCGCTATAATCTAGCCAAATTTTAGTCAGCACATCTTTTAGGCCTTCCCAATCCATTTCTAATATCAAAATCTTCATTTTCCAAGTGTACAAGTTCTATTTTCGTGTTTCTTTCTTATGCCATTTCATTTACATTAGTAATTTCCTAGCTCATGTATTTGTTAATCTATGTATTCAATTTGTTGTCCGATTTATGTTAATAAGTACAATAGAAAAAATAATCTATCTTTTAAGTAAAACACACTTAAGGGTAGTTAATTTTTATTCTTTCAATACCTAACATGAATAAAAGGTCATTCGTGTATTTGCAAATCTAAACTTACACTATAGATATGAACTTTCTAAGTTTTAGGTTGGTAACTTGCTTGTCTTGATTTCTTTAATCTTACATAAATAATGGTAGTATGAATAGGGAAGTTTGCCAGGCAAGGATTGTTCTCCTTTAGTCAAAACCCTTAGATACCGATTTAATGCCTTTATACAATGATCAAAGATAATAGGCAGTCATGTAATATGCCATAAAATATTGATGTCAGATGATATACTTAGATGCTCATTGATGTGTGCAGGAGGTGTTCTTTCAATGCTAGATATGTGCTAGATGCATACTAGCTCCTCAAAATGAATTAGGCTTTGTCCTTCATACAACACCCTAATGTGCAATTCAAGTATTTTTTACACTTTAGTTGGTTCATAATAGCTAAATGGAGGGAAATGTATGGGCCTCATATTTTAATTTTGAAAAGGTAGGGGTCATTTCTACACATTGTGGAACTAAAATAGTTCAATTTTGTAAATTGTAGATCTAACATAGGTGATTAATAGGATAGGTAAAACAAGGGTCAAGGTTGATCCTTGGAGAGGAGTACAAATGAAGTCAAACTAAGATTAAGTTATTTACCAACTTCCACGATCGTTTTTATATACTAGTCATTACAATAGAGACCAACAATTCAAAGCAAGTTGAAAAATGAAGGGAACAATGTAGAATATTATAATTTTCCCCATTAAAAGATGTTAGAATTGTATAGACACCTAGACTATGGTCCCATGAAGAGGCTTACCTAAAATTTCTTAACAAATGTTTTTGAGAATATTTAGGAGCCTTTCACAATTAGGCAAAACCAACACTCGCACGGTCAATAGGAGGTTCAAGCAATACGAGTTTAGAAAATTTTCCAGTGTGATTTTTTTACGGGGTCGAGCACTATAATGCTCACATATAAAACCCTGTCGACTAATTAGTTAAGAATTTTTAAGATGCTAGTGGTCTCATTAATTTCAAAGGTCGATTCCAATTTATTCTGTAATATTTTTTTCCCTCAATCTCATCAAACCTCTGGTTGTCCATGCATTGAGTAACCCTAAGGTTGCGTGTCGGAATTGTTCGGGCCTGCAAGTCCCGGAAGAGAGAGAAGCCCTATTGGGAATTTGATTTGATCCCAATTTAATTAATATGCTTGAATGAGGATTAGGGTGAAATCGTCTGTAAGGAAGCCTCTTGTTTTAGCGAGCGAGGCAATTTAGCCCCCATCTCCATGGCTATTGAGCAGGGGATGTTTGAAAACCTGCAAGAGCATAGATATGTTTGCTTTGATTATCCAAATCCTTGTAATGAAAATGTGGATGTGAGAGTCGCAGTACTGGATTCTTCTTCTACCCATAGCGCTGAATATAAGAGTGTTGTAACGGCGGCAATGCTCGTCCCCAGAGGAAGGGAAAATGATTGGATCTTTTCTACACAGCCTGGACATCACCAACTTTTGTCTAGCGTCTGGGCATCTCGTTTAATTCTCATAGCGAGGATACCTTCTGCCTCTGCTTCTCCAATGGAGATGGAAGGGAAAGAAGAAGACGAGGAATTGAAAAAAGGTTTGCTTCCTTTGCTTTTAGCATTATCACCAAGGGCTTCTTTTCAAGGCGGTCTTCCTGTAGTCCCTTTTCTTTGTTATACGGACAATATAGTTGAACATAAGACACTGGAGAAATTTTGCAGTCCTATAACAGGCATGATGGTTGTTGAGGATGTGCAATTGCAAGTGGAGGAGACAGTGAGGGAGTGGAGGCGCAGACTGCGCTTCCAGCGGATGCCCAATTTGGTTCAAACAGAGGTTGCTCTGACCCATTGCCATGGGAAGAATTTAACTGTGGATGCGGGGCGCTTGGTTCATCCTTACCTGCCTGCCATTGTTGCAGGTCTGGCCTTGCTCCGAGAGTGTTGCACTGTAAGAGTGAGAGTGCTGTGTATTGGGGTGGGAGGAGGCGCTCTGCTTATGTTTCTCCATTCACATTTCAGCTTCAGTATGGACGTTGTGGGCGTGGAGATGGATCAAGTTGTCTTGACAGCTGCAAAAAAACACTTTGGCCTTGCGGAGACTGAGACTGAGGGCCTACGCTTACGCCTTGGTGATGGCCTGCAAGTTATCCACACCATTGCTCGCCAAGTTCTTTCAAATCATCTTCATGTCGTGCCGCCTGAGGTAGCTCAAGCCTGGCACCACCTCTTCCCTAACCCTAAGCCCGAAGCCGAAGGCAATGACGACGGCCATGATTCAATTGGTGATGATTCAACTGACCCACGCCATCATGCAATTATAGTTGATGTGGATGCAGATAATGCTGTTGCTGGAGGGCTGAGTGCTCCCCCACTGGAATTCATTGAAAAGCGTTTCCTGTTGGCAGCACGAATTGCATTGCATCCACTTGGAATTTTAGCCATGAATATCATTGACCCACACCAACGTTTCTACAATCATTTGCTCACTGCCTTTCGAGAAGTCTTCCACGACATATATTGCATTCAAGTAAGCAATAGCAATGCTCACAATTACGTGTTATTTGCCAGTCCTTCATGTTTACAAGACAAAAACAAAGACAGTGCCTTTGCTAGTAAACTAAAACAAGTTATCCCTGTAGAATACATGGAAGGGATTAAACATGTACGACAGTGAAACATGAAAAATGTAGATAGAGTATTCTCAAGTTCAAGTTGTGATATGTTTAATGGATTCACCCTGCTTTGCAGCAAGGGCTGTTGAGTCCTCATTTTTGTTTTTACTTATTTCTACGTAGGGCACGCCATAGATTTCAGGTTGATCTACAGGGCTTGCCGGCTCTTCTACAGTCTAGTGAGCTACAAGCATCATTTCTGATTAATGTGTTACTGCTTACAAGATGCAAACAGGGCATGTAGCCAAGACCTCTATGATAGAAGAATTAAGTGTGAAGTTGCAATACAGATTGTCAAAAGCACCTAACCATTCTTAGTCTGTTTGCTAGAGGTGGTCTCTCATCTCAATGTCTGCTTAGGGATGCTCAAGGTATATTGATAAACAGGGCTGAAGATTGTGCCAGTTAATAATGGAAATATTGTTGTACAATATCAACTGTGTAGACATTACTTTTAGTTTTTTTGCAATTTCACTTTGTTTAGAAAACATAATTTTTTTTTTTGTAAAAGGTCATCGATAAGTGAGAAACCACTTTGGTCTATGAGATGCCCCTTATCTAAGTATTCTATAAAGGGATTGCTTTCTCATACACCTTATGTTGTTTTGAGCTGCACAACCCTAACCCCTCTGGATTCAAACAATTGGCCTCCATTATGCAGTACACATGCCTTCACTGTTAGGCCAGCTCAGATATATGACAATGTTATAAAGCTTGCTTCTAGCATTCAAGTTAAAATATAATTCATAGCAGCCAAATGATTCTCTACAGTCAACTCATCCTAGTGTTGAACATGAAGTGGTTCCTTCCTTACGAATGAGACCAGAGCTATACGGTCTTGAAGGTATGCCAGATTGAAAATCTGAAGCAGTGTTGTTCTGTTATAACCCAGATCCCTAACAGAACTCTTCTCGCCAGCTTTCTCAGGGTAATATGGAGCATTTGTTTTATGTTTAAACATATCTTGTTGAGGAGATATCTTTCTGAAAGACTCCTCTCAAAATGATTCAATATTTATATTATGGATTTGCTCTTTTGCAGAGGAAAAGAGAGTAAATCTGATTGTGTTCTCAAATTAATTACTAGTGTATGTAAGGTAGCTAATTCAGATTAACAGAATGTAGAAGCCATGCTTGCTATCTTTTGCAAAGGAAAAGAGAGTAAGCGAATTGCATTCTCAAATTAATTACCAGTGTATGTGAGACAGCTCATTCAGAATAAACATAGACTGTAAGAACAATGCTTGCTGTCTTTCCAGTTCCAGCTTCCAACAGAAATGCTTTGTCTAACTAATTATCCTTTCGGTTAACCTTGAGAATGCTGTGCTTAAACAGCAAAAACCAAAACATAATGGTTAAATTCCGTATGGTATTATGTTTAATGCTACAAATTCATGATGTTTGTGATGGTGTGTGATTTGCAAAGGCAATAATTTTCTAGAATTTCTTCTTAGCTTCACCATATACCGTGTTTTTAATGATTAGGTTGTACTGAGCACATATTGTCAGAGTAGAAGGACTTGATCTAGTGAAAAGCATTAGCTACATCCATAATGTCTATGACTCTATGGTTCTAATTAATCAGGAATCGTATGCATAGTTTTGGTTTTATTATAAAGTGCTTCACGACATGCATAAAGGAAGACAAGGTTCCTTCCATTGATGTCCACACTTTTGCAGTTGTCCATCATTAAGCGGATGATTAACTGTTTAATGAACTTGAAGCTTGCGATTGGTGAAGCAGATTAGATAATTGCCAATGCCACAGTGAGACTTGATTAGTATCACTGAACCTAGTGAGGTTAGTTTTACTTTAATTTATCAGAAACTGGTTAACTGCATGAAACAGGGCAAAAGATCTGATTAACATAAAAAATATGGTTCTAGAAGATCCCCTCTTAATTGTCAACTATTTGTTTATCTATTACATTCACAACGGAACGAGTGTGGTTGTGTTGAGGGCTTGCTAGCATGTCTGGCAAGATAAATTCATTACTAGTACTTATTGACTGAATTTTCAAGGAATTTAGCATTCTGAATTTGTGCCCTAAAGACAGACCACAATGTTTGTAATTTGCCTCTACGATGTTTTTGAAGCACATATTAGCACGGGGAGTTTCTTTTTCTACGTTGTTTGATTATTTTTGTATGTATACATGAAATAATTGCTGTAGATTCGTAGAATAGTCATGACTTAAATATTAGGTATGATGGATTATTGACTGTCTGGCTTGCTGAATTGTAATCTTTATCAGATGACTAAGGTGATCTCTAGTTTGGGTAGAAAGCATCATGTTTTTAACTGTTTTAGACATGTATGTTACTTAGAAACTCTGAGCAATACGAATTAAAAGCCTTGGTGGCTAAGACATCATATTTTGAGTTTCTAAGGGAATCCTTAAACAGGGTAAAGCGTATGATGGTATTAAAGTGCAAAAACAGTGATAATTCTGAATATTATTAAAGATCTGTTTTGACAATCTCTCAATCTGCCAAATGAAAACAGGAAAACAATCAAACATATATAATTTAATAAGGACAATTCTGTATATTATAATTAAAAAAGTCCTGCCTCTTTTTGGAGTAACAGTCCACTATTGACCTGCTGAGCTTGCACTGAGGCTGAGTCTTTTTACTATGCTTTAATCTTTGAGTGACATCGGCATAGTCTAGCAGCTCATGCCACTCTTGACAATTACATTCCAATTTTCTTTCTACTGAGATGACCTTTACTGAGGTTTATTTCTGTACTAATCTAGGTAATATGGAAATGGTCCACTTCCAGGTTTATCTGCTATTTAGAGACTTTCCAAGTAATTATCTATCCAAATGGGGGTCTTTTCGCTGTAGAAGTGCAAGATTTTGTCATGATTGAAATGGAGCAGAGTGCAGAATGTATGTTAAATAGTAGGCGCCAGGGAACCATGGACTCATCGGAGACTGCAGTCCCCCTTCTATCACCTGCAGTTTGTCTTCTTCTGTTTCGAACTCAACTATTGCAAGAAGTTGAGTGATAGCTAGGTTTCAAGAGTTTTGCACAAAAACAGTCAAGACGCTTGTGACTTCAAAAATGTTGTGGGAACACGTATTTTTTGTCTCTAGATATTTTTCTAATCAAAGTCTTATAATTTTTGGTTCAAAATTAGATCAGCTAGCACCTATCAATCTTACTTCCATGCAGCTGTTAGATCGTCTAGGTTGGTTGGCCTAAATTGCTGGATAAATATTGGCTATTCATTCCAACAAGTTGCAGCCTTGTGGCATCCTTTGCAGTGTCTACAGACAATGTTTGGTACATTGTATCTTCAATATTTTTCTGTAGGCTATGGTAGCAAAGCCATTAAGTTATATACATTAATATTCTATTTAAAGGGGATAATAAATATCCCAAATAGACATCATGGAAAGGTAAGGGAATCACTTTATCATATAATGTGGTTACTATCAGTTGGTATGCTATCTCATAAAATTTGACGTCCTACTCCATATTGTTCGGTGAGGTGCATGGTTTAAACCTGGAAAGCTCTTGCTGAATTTTTGTTTTGGTAGCTGTTATAGGTCTACTGAAAACAGCCGGGGCAATTTGGAATGGCTGAAACTTGTTTTGTGGTGTGTTTGTGTCTGCACATGAATGAAGAATCATTTCCAAGTCTATTTCTGGGGTAATTTGGAAACTTTGTGTAGTGGTGTTTATGATTTTAAAGATTTGTTTTCACATGCATGTAGTTTATGATATGAAGATGGAAAGGTTCAAATATAACATTCATACTTCATTTTCAAGTCTATTTCTGGGGTAATTTGGAACCTTTGTGTAGTGGTGTTTATGATTTTAAAGATTTGTTTTCACATGCATGTAGTTTATGATATGAAGATGGAAAGGTTCAAATATAACATTCATATGACAACAAATGACAACCACAAAATAGATAGAACAATTGAAAATGCAATTTCAAATTAAGATATGAAATTGGTTTCTTTATTCACATACCCAGATCATGAAATGGCATGGATTAAATACATAGATGAGTGCTAGTTACATATTAGCCATGACTGGTTTTAAATCAGACCTTCAATGATGTACAAAAATGTCTCAAATAATGATCAAATCCTAGTACAATGCAAAGATGATCACTCCCAATGATTGGTGCCTTGCTAGAAATGATTGTCGATGAAGAATAGGCGGCAGAACCAATGACCGATCGCTGTTATAAACCTGTACCTACTGCTGATCACAAAACCCTAGTGCCAAATACTAAGAAAACCCTCCAAATTCAAGCGGCCATGCAGCAAATAGAAGCGATTAGGGTTAGGAAGCAAAATTGATCATGAAACCTCAATGTACTTAACCAAAAACTTCTCAGATTTGTAGCTGATATCAAAATTTAGACTGCTGTTATAGATTTCAGACCATGCATGAATGATGGAAATCATCAAAAATACCCTCTTTTGCCAAGCAGTCCAAATAGAAACCCTCCTCAATGCTTTTATTGATGAAATATATCAAAATAAGAACAAAATCTAAATATCAAACTCCAACCATAGCCGATTGCAAATATTTTTATTTAACCCTAGTTGGTTGAAGCAAATTCTCTATTAAAATCCTCCGGTTAAGCACAATGATGAACTCCATATGAATCCATCTCCCATGGTGGATTGAGTTTTCGTCCAAACCACAACAATTCAAGGGATCACCCCCTTGAACAAATAGAAAACCACTTTTAGCCAAGAGCAAATACTCAAAAATGCAAAATACCAAATGATCAAGATGTCAAAAATCATGCCAATGACCTCTTTATATACTTTTTCCCTTGGAGGCCCAAATAAATTATTATTTTATGATTTATGAAATCTATAGCCAACAAAGTAACCAACGCCAACAATTTATTTATTTTTTATTATTTTTTCTCCTCCTTGAGCGGTGGCGTCTAGAAAGGAAAAATAATAATATTTTCTTTTTTTCTTTTTTTGTTCTCCTTGGCGTCGATTTCCCTAAGGGAAAAACAAATAAAAAATATATAATTAAATAATAAATTTTATTTACCTTTTTCAACTTTTCGTTTCCCATCATTTTATTTTTGCCTTGGCTTGAAAATAATGTTATTTTTGGCTTTATAAAAATAATATAAAATGTCATTAGCCAAAAAAACAAATAAAATAGAGTGTCGAGTCAACTTTCCGTTCTCCAAGCCTTCAAGGTTTTAGCTCAACCACAAATCATTCCCTTACCACTAGAATTAGTCTACAAGAATGGTGAATAGGCTAACAAACTCCTCCATAGGTGATCACTTTGAAAATGGGGACATGACAGTCCTCCCTTCTCAAGATTGTTTGTCCTCAAGCAATGGCAAACCTGCATCCTATGAAATACCATCATTTGACAAGTATCTCCATCCAATCGAATACCAGATGATCACACATCTCTCAACTACATTAATAATGTGCTATACCAAGACCATGTAGTGAGAAAAATATATTGACAAGTGACAAAAGAAATAACCTCTAAAACATATCCACTTGTACCAATACCTCCGCTGCTCCATTCTGATATAAGCAATATCACACCACAACTTGTGAAACAACACATCATAAAACATGTCAATCATGCTACCACCTAGATCCCATACCATGATGTAACCAATCAAACCAATAATGAAAATGTAGATGCCAATAAATGTGCCAACAAAGCTGAAAGTTCCTCTAACATTGAATAGTAGCATGGACAAGTGATGGATGTCGAACACAAGTGCAAATAAAAGTGTATCCAACCCTATTATATTGCTATCACAAATCAGAATAACATACAAACTGAAAATATCCTTTATAATGATGCAAAAAGTGTCTTCCATAACACATGATGTTAGGAGGCTATCATTATACCAATCCTCAACAAGAATATAGTGATCTCCACTATACCAAACTATCCCAAACATTGTTGTAACTAAAGTGAAATCAGATAATTCAATACCCAGCAATGAAAGACAACCATCTAACCACGAAGAATGAACTATCAAACAATGGGTTAGAATGAAATTATTGTTATCCACATGCTCCAATATGAAAGCCTCATCAAAATAATGTTGTGTCAAATCAATAGTATGATGATCTAGCTCTCTAATAGAGACTAATGCATCATGCATGTCTGATTTTCCTTCATCTTCATTCTCACATACATGCATTCATCATTGGTTGGCCCATGATGAGTATACAAAGCTAACTGCCTCTTATCCTTGATCATTTCAAGGTGTTGTTTTGCTTGAGCAGCAATCAACTTGGCTTTTCTTGCCCTTTCTAGCCAATTTTTACACTTTTCTTGTGTCCTTTCCACATCTTTTAAAGTCTGATATACAAAATCAGAATGTGTAGTGCGAGGTTTTTCAACATAATCAACATATTCAACACTCCAATTTTGTATGTTATCATTAATAGACTTCAAATGACTATCATCCATAGGTGTTAAAGAGTTTACCTCATGAAAATGCAAAGATGTAGGACTATTGTTAAACAAATCAAGAATGATATCATTACCACTCCATAGTGTTTTCATCCATTTCAAACATTTTCTTGTTTCTTGTTGCATGCTCTCCATCACATATGTCTTCATGAGATGATTCATTGCCCACAACTATCATAGACTTGGCTATTATTTGATGTGGTAATGTGTACTTGAGTGCTTTCATAACAATTTGTTTCCCTTCATGTTGGAAACTCAACTCCATAGCTTGTAGATCTTGGATGACCCTTTGTACTGAATGTAGCCATTGCATACCAAGCACAATTTCATTGGCCTTCAAGTTAAGAACGTAGAAGTCATCACAAAGTGTATACTCACCAAATAGAATGCTAAGTTTGTTCATTTTCTTTTTGCAAAGAATAGTGAGTCTACCTGCTATAGTCACATCAAAACCCTCAAAATCATTGCAATGCAAACCTCTTTTGTTCACCAATCCATCATCAATGCAGTTATGCGTAGCTCCACTATCAAGAAATGCCATGACCTTACATCCCAACAATGTGCCTTCAAAGATGAATGGATTATATTTTGAAGCTCTTGAAATATAAGCAATCCTAAATCCTTTGTTACCATCATTTACAAGTTTTAATGTTGGTTGTCCTTGATTATTTTCTGAACTAGTATCATCATTCACCTCATCAATCACCTCTATGTAAAGCACTTTACCTTTGTCAAGACATCTATGACCAGGTTCCCAAGGTTCTTTAGAAGAAAAACACAACTTTTTTCTACGAAGTTTATTCTTTACTTCAAAATCCAACTTCGATGTACCTTCAACTTTTGTAGGAGTGGGTTGCTCATGAGATTGTTGATTTGAGTTTTTATTCCTATTCTTCTTTTGAGGCTGAAATGTAGTAGTATCTAGGTCAAGTGCAAGCTCAATGGCCTCATCAAGTGTCCTTGGCCTATGAACTTTGACCAATCCTCTCAATCTATTATTCAATTCCTTAACAAACAACATAGTCACTCTCCTATCTGTCATGTCGGGAACCATAACTGCAATCTTCTGAAACTCATTAAAATATGAGTTTACTCTACCAACCTATTTCAATTGAGCCAAATACCTGTAGTAGACTTCTACATCCTTCATGTCAAACATAGTAATGAGTTTATTAGTGAACTCATCATATGAAGTAATCCTATTATGATGCTGTGAAACAAGTCCATGGTGCCACCAATCATGTGCTAATCCCTCCAAATGCATAGTAGCAAAGTGTATGGCCTTTTCCTCACTCATTGGCTTGAGTGTAAGAAAAGTGTCAAAACCTGTAACATCTGATTTTGGGTAGCCATCATTTGTGTGATATTTTCATTTGTGGTATGATGTTCCGCTGCCATCATATGCTGACCGACTATCATATCTCTCATCATGTCACCAATGCCATCCCTTGGCGGATTACCTACTCTTCTATCTCCCATTATACTTTTTCTTCTATGATAATGAAATGGAAGTGGATCAATGTAGCTCATAACCCCATAGGCTGGCAAGATCCAAACTCTAATACCACTATAAGATCCCTATCTTCTCTAAACCAAATTTTTCCTTCGTTGTCTTGAAATTTCTGATATGTTTTCACATGCATGTAGTTTATGATATGAAGATGGAAAGGTTCAAATATAACATTCATATGACAACAAATGATAACCACGAAATAGATAGAACGACTAGAAATGCAATTTCAAATTCAAGATATGAAATTGGTTTCTTTATTCACATACTCGAATCATGAAATGACATGGATTAAATACATAGATGAGTGTTGGTTACATATCAGCCATGACTAATTTCAAATTAGACCTTCAATGATGTACAAAAATGCCTCAAATAATGATCAAACACTAGTACAATGCAAAGATGATCACTCCAAATGACTGACGCCTTGCTAGAAATGATCGTTGATGAAGAATAGGAGGCAAAACCAATGACCGATCACTGTTATAAACATGTACCTGCTACTGATCACAAAACCCTAATGCCAGTGTAATATACAACCACAAATTTTTTTCTAAAATATAGAACAATGATAAACAGTGTTAGCACAACTAAACTCCTCCACACTTCTGATCACCAAGATCCCAACTGGGTGAGGTGAGAGCATAATGCGTTTCAAATTACAATTTTAAACATTATGCAAATAAGAAACATTCATCTGCATATGCAGGCATCCACTTGTGCAATGGGAATACTCCACTTATTCAGTGGGTGGGGAATCAATAAAGAAAGGCTCTTTCTCCACACTGGCGGTTTACCATCTAGGGGTCCCTTAATGTGTTGCATAAGAACTAACAATAATAATTTTCATAATGCCATAATAACCAGAAAGATAGAAATTAGGTTTTATGATCAAAGCAACATAAGATTGGAAAACATCTTGAAATATCCCCTGCATTTGCAATTAGCAAATGAATCTTCAAATTGGCTGTTCATGACTGAGAAGCTGTTATTGCTGACTGATTATTGTATTTCTTACTATTGCAAGCTGTCTCTTACTGTATGTTGGCCATGGGAGATTAGGAAAACACCCAAGAATTAATTGTCAACTGATAACTCCAATAAACATGTATATCATCATTGAACCAAACACAAATCCATTGCCTTAAGGGAGCTGAATATTGTCATGACTGCAACTGATAAAGAAGAAATCAGGCTAGTATGTATGGCTGCCTACAGACTCAGCAAATCCACCATAGACCCACACACAAGAGGTATCCTAACCCAAACATATCCAATATCATTGAAAATGCTAATAAAACTGCACACCAAATTGTCAAACAAACTGTCTTCTAATGTATGCAAGGTTTCTGACCCTCTACAGGGTCGTACTGCCAGGAGTACGGACTCAACTAAGTAAAAATTCCAAACTCTTTTAACACTTTGAATTCAGTCCAAAAGAGGTCGCCTAGACACCACAAGAACACAACAATAAACTTCCAATGCAAAAGATTTGACAATCATTCATAATATGCATCGATCCATCATCAGCTGGTATGGCATGTGTTGTACGGATATGCTCACAACTTAGTCAAAACACATTTAAATCACTGCAGAATGGTCCAAATATAATTGCCTAGTCATCACAATCAGATTTCAAACAACAATGATGCAAAGTCAACAAGACTAATTTTTTGACCAAGGCCGATCACTTCCAGGCAAGTACGGACCATGCTGTACGGATGTCTTCATAACACACACAATCTTCTTCAAAACACTGTATAATATGCATGAATGATGTCACCAAACCAATATAAATATTTAGCAAACATCAAGGAAGCTAAGTTACAGTTGTTTATTTCTGATCAACAATCCATCAATTTTCAACCTGTACGGCATTGCCATGTACGGACATTTCCAAACCAGCATTAACAAGCATCAAGACCATTGGAAAATGAACTTAAATGAAGCAATCCAAACATATAATAACATCACCAAAGGCTGGAACTCAAAGGTTTTCAACAATTACTTCTGACTTCAAATCGTACCATACAGCAGGTACGGCTCAGGAAAGTACGGATGATTACCAGAATTCGTTCACTGCATATAAACTCCTTAAAATGGTTTCAAAAGAAGTGATTTTATCATACAAAGGCACCAGCAATAGCATAGGTCAAACAAACTTCAATGCTATTTGCAATCTCCATAATGAGTTTCAGTTGTACGGCCATGGAATGTACGGCCACAAGGAAATACACTCAACAATACAAAGATTTGAATTCAAACCACATACTATACGTCAAAACCGCATTCCAACTATACAAAAATTGGAATACAAAGCATATCACAACAAAAACTATTTATCATTGATCAGCTCCATGTGGTTACCTGAATGAAAACCATCAACACCAGCTAGGGAGGATATCTCACCACCGAAACTGATCCTCTTCTAGTGGGTTTCCATCCACAGAAAGGAAAAGAAAAGGAAGAACACGCAAGTTCAATCCAACAGAGTGTCAATACAATAACCAAGCCTCCCTCCAAATGAGCTCTCCATCAGCATATAAAGGCATCTGGGAGTTACAAACTCCACTTTCTTGAAAATATAATCTTTTTTCCTCTTCAACTTATAAAGTTCTCCTATTCCAAAGTGGTGCTCACTTTAATAATAAATCTAGGAGAAATTATTAATATGTCCTCAACCCACACTTAAGTCACTTTATAAAATATAACACTATAACTTAAGTGCACTAAAAATAATTAACCTGATTAATTATCAATTTTCCTCCCATTATCAAAATTGATAATTAAATATTTACTCTAAAGATTTGGAATGAGGATAAGTGGCTTCAGGACGACTAAACTAAAAATGGGAACATTATAGCCAAATACCAAGAAAACCCTCCAAATTCAAGCAACCATGCACCAAATAGAAGCGATTAGGATTAGGAAGTAAAATTGATCATGAAACCTCAATGTACTTGCCAAAAACTTCTCAGATATGTAGCTGATATCAAAATTCATACTGCTGTTATAAATTTCAGACCATGTATGAATAATGGAAATCATAAAAAATACCCTCATTTGCCAAGCGATCCAAATAGAAACCCTCCTCAATGCTTTTATTGATGAAAATATATCAGAATAAGAACCAAATTTGAATATCAAACTCCAACCCTAGCTGATTGCAAATATCTTTATCAAACCCTAGTTGATTGAAGCAAATCCTCCATTAAAATCCTCTGGTTAAGCACAATGATGAACTCCATATGAATCCATCTCCCATGGTGGATTGGGTTTTCGTTCAAGCCACAACAATTCAAGGTATCACCCCCTTGAACAAATTGAAAATCACTTTTAGCCAAGAGCAAATACTCAAAAATGCAAAATATCAAATGATCAAGATGTCAAAATCATGCCAATGACCTCCTTATATATTTTTTCCCTTGGATGCCCAAATAAATTATTATTTTATGATTTTTGAAATCCATAGCTGACAAAGTAACCAACTCTAATAATTTATTTATTTTTATTATTTTTTCTCCTCCTTGAGAGACGACACCTAGAAAGGAAAAATAATAATATTTTTATTTTCTTTTTTTTCTCCTTGGCGTCGATTTCCCTTTGGGAAAACTAAATAAATAAAATATAATTAAATATTACATTTTATTTACCTTTTTTAACTTTTTGTTTTCCCATCCTTTCATTTTTGTCTTGGCTTGAAAATAATGTTATTTTTGGCTTTATAAAAATAATATAAAATGTCATTAGCCAAAAATACAAATAAAATAGAGTGTTAAGCCAACTTTCCATTCTCCAAGCCTTCAAGATCCTAGCTCAACCACAAATCATCCCCTTGCCACTAGAGTTAGCCTACAGGAATGGTGGATAGGCTAACAAAATCCTTCATAGGTGATCACTCCGAAAATGGGGACATGACAAATTTTAATGCATGTTTGTTTGTTGGATTTTGTTGCCGGATCAAGCCTTTTACTGAATGTTGCATATTTTTCAATTTCATTTTCATGGTTGGTTAGTTTGCAAAAATTGATGTCTTGGTGTCTTAAGTTATTAGCAAAAAAATATTTCAGATAAATATTTGTTTTAGTGCAATGGTGTGAGATAGAAATGAGAGTTAAGTTTTAGTGCTTCCATCTATTGTTGCCAGATCAAGTCTACTAAATGCTGCAAATTTTGTGGCATATTTTTTAGTTTTGTTTTCATGGTTGCTTAATTTGTGAAAATTTATCCCTCAATGACTAAATTATTAGTAAAGAAAAATTGCAGACAAATATTTGTTTCAGCTATGGTGCAAGATGGAAATGAGAGTTAAGTTATTGTCAAGAACCTCCTTTCTCATATATGTATACTAAATTATTAAATAAAGGTTTGGGTGCATATGTTTTGTAACTCACCTTGTTGGTTAGTTAGGATAGAATATTTATCCCTTATCCCTGGGATGGTGGTAGTTGTCTTTAGTTGTATTTAGGCAAGAGAGAGATGTCTTGAATATTGTAATTTGAGTTTACACTCTATTAGAAGGATTGCCCTCTTGAAATGACACCACAAACATAATATACAAGCATTCTTTTGCTCTTATGTTATGTATAGTCTTTATTTTCTTTGCAAGTGGTATTAGAGTGCTTTCCAAGGTCGAGTTTGCTGCAACAATATCATAGTTGAGTTCATTGTTTTGATTAAGATAATTGGGAAGGGCCCGAACCTATACAAAAAAGCCAAAAAGGTGAACAAAAAGAGTCTTACAAGAAGTAAAACTAAGCACATACCTAGCAGAACTAAAAGCAACTAATTACAGACATAGAACCAACACAAAATAGAAACATCAGCTCAGGACCAATAGAAGGAACCTACTATTCAAAAAGAAACTTCAGGCCGTTGATGGCCTGTCACTCCCTATTAAGGAACTCCAGCTTGTCCTCGAAGGTAGCCTCCTTCACACTGCTATCTTGATCATCAATATTCCCCATGTCCACATCCTTCCCTTTGATTTTCTTGTTCCTCGCTCTAGTTCTATTGGCTAGACCCATTATATTAGTCTATTGATTGGTGCCTCTAGTGGTGGGAGTACTAGACTTACCTCCCTTAGCTGCTTTTCTTTTTTCCATCTTGGCCTGGAAAATGTAGTGGTAGCAGAATTTTTAACTGTCTCCTTACTGAAAGCAATTATCTCCTCCACGTTCTTCTTGATGACTTCCCGATTATTCTTAATCTTATTCATTTCTTTCTCCATACTTTTCCAATTTTCAAAAATATTGGCTAACTTTTCCGCCTCCTGCCACAGTTCATCAATAACATTCTCATTAGGCCATTCAAAGGTCTCCAATTGGGTGATAGTTTTCAGGTGCTGTATCTTCTATTTGGTGTGGTGCATTTGGGCCAACTGGCATTTTAAAACTTGATTTTGCAAATCCATTGCCTTGTACAGGGTTATAACCTTATCTTCCAGCTTAATGCAAGAATTGCACTTGCTCTCATCTTGATGGGGACTTTTCTCACCAGTAAGGGGACTATTGGGAGAGGGAGAAGTCAAGTTATTTTGGGGGCTTGTACAAGGGATGAATTGCTCCCAAGAGGGGGGCCAAGATTGGGAGGAAGAATCCTACAAATTCCCCAGAACCTTAATCTTACCTTTACCTTTATTGTTATGAGGTTCAGGGGTTGAGTTACCTTGAATAGAGGAGTCCTCAAGGGGATCACGAAAGGACACTTTAGGTTGTTTCTTGCCAGAGCAGGGTGGGAAGCTCAACAGGATCCTCAACATGGATAGGGTTAGTTGAGGATGAGGGTTTGGACAATTTAGGTTTATTGGAGGGCTGCAACTCGGAAGGAGGGTGTTACAAAAGAGAAGGATAATAAATATGGGGTCTGAAAGCTAGGGCCAAAGTGAGGGCTAATTCAAACTTATAAAGGGAGTAGATAAGCCCCTGGTGAAGCGGTAGGATTTTCTCTCCAATCAACACTTTCTGGACCAACTCTTCTAACAAAGTGAAAAGCTAATAAGGAAAATTTAAAGTAGCATTCAAACGGAAATGGTTCAACAAAGGAAAGAGATAGGCATGAAATCTTTTATAATGCCCTTCTAGGGTGACATACCTCATCAAAACTTCAACAACCCACTTCCAAATGCCCGAGAGGTCATCTCTATTATACCCATTATGTAGTCTGCAAATCTTTTCACCTTTCTGAAGAAACTTTTGCATATCTTCTTGATAATGCCCTTTAACTTTCTTAGGAAGTCAGGTCCCTTCCATTTAAGCCCAGTGATAGTTGCAATCAATTCCTCTGTCACCCTAAACAATATGCCTCTTATATACACCACTCCAACTTTCCAGGAAGCTACAAAATCTTTGGACATTGGGATATCAAACCCATTCATAGTTTTACAATATGAGGTGAAGTGCCCCCTCTCCAACGCTCCCCACAACTCAGTGTCATTCTTACAATTCTCATAGTTAGTCGTCTTTGTTTGAATTAAATCTCCACCCATGTTGGAATCCCTAGTCTTACAAAAGTGATAACCAGTAGCTTTAGTGATGAACGAATGGAATGGCAACCATTTAGTCCATCTATAGGTAATGTGATTTCTAATCCATAACTTGTCATTATTTTCCTTTCTCCAGCGAGTTCTCTCGTTTGTGTGAGGTGTCCTCTCAAGGACAAGTAGGTTCATAACCTTAGATGGGATTAATCTCTTCATTTTTAATGATATAGGCTATATGTCCTGGGAGGTTCTTCACATCAATCCATGTGATAAGGTTTTAGGAGGTGGAGCCTAGGTTTGCAAGGGCATCAGTCGGCCCATTACCTTCCCTAAATATGTGTTGGATAGAAACCTTCTCAAATTTATTCAAATTTTTTTTTTGCTTATATCAATAATGTCTCTATAGGCCTAGCTGGGGGTAGCCTTAGACATTATCATATCTAGGATGTTTTTAGAGTCCCTTCTATGATCAGGTTCTTGATCCCTTTATCTATAGCTAATTTGATACCTTGAAGAGCAGCACTAGCTTTCACAAAACTACATGTCTGATTTCCTATGTTCTCAGTGTAGGCTCCAATAACTTGTCCCTTATTAATCCATCCCCTCCCACCTAACCTTGGTTGCCCTTAGAGGCACCATCAAAATTTAGTTTACACCATCCAGATTCAGGGGGGACCAGTGGGTGTTCTTTCTAGCTACACTCTTATCTTGGTCAGCTTTCCCAAGTCTGTCAAGAAGTCTCCATTTTTTTTCTATCTTGATTTCCATCTCTGTGGTGTTGAGATTAGGGTTTCTAATTTCAACCACTTTGAGATTCTATATTATGCTAAGCTTTATGGACTTTGATAACACCTTCCAAGGTTTCTTTTCCTCTTTGAACACTTTGTTGTTCCTTTCTCTCCAAAGCCCCCAACCCACATAAAGTAAAGCTTGCCACCATAATTTCAAAATTAGGGGGTGTTTGAAAGGAGGGCCCCAACTGTCCATGATTTCTCTCACCTTTCCTGTCCAAACCCAGGAGATAAAGAATTTGCTCATTATTTTCTATCTGATCTTCCATGCATAAGTGCAATGGAACTACAAGTGGTTGATGCTTTCCCCTGCCATTTCACACAAGAGGCATCTATTAGCCATTTGAAATCATTATTTTTGAAGATTATCAATAGTCAGGATTTTGTTGTGATTCATAGTCCACTAGAAAAAGTTAATTGTAGGAATCGACTTATTTCCCTAAATGTGCCTCCAATTAAAACTGTCATTGTAGGAATTATCTACCATATTGAATCCAAATTTGACAGTGTAGTTTCCTGAATGGTCACCATTCCAAACAATCTTGTCCTGCATAAATTTTTCATGGAATCTATGATTTTGGAGACACTTTAACAGAGTAGAAGGTTGTATCTAAGGGGTAGGCAAACCAATACTGGAAGATATTCCAGATAGTCTGGCCATCCTCCATTTTCCAGTAATTGCTGACGTAATTGCCTAACCTTCTCTAGAGTTCATTTTTAGTTGCTGAGCAGATTGGGTGAAAACTTAAAGGCAGGGAGGAGACCCAAGGGTTTTCCCATAATCTAACCTTCTCCCCCATCCTAACCTGCCATTGGAGACCCAAAGAGAGGGTAGATTTTGATTTGACAATATTATTCCATATGGTGGATCCAGTGGGCATTTGCTGGTTTTGAATTAGAGAGACACCAACTCTACCATTTTAATACTTGGCCTTCATGATACCTGTCCACTCACTGCTTGAAGAGATGAGTCTCCATCCCACCTTGGCTAGTAGGGCTTTGTTCAAGGTAGTAATTTTCCTGACACCTAGACCTCCTTTGCTTTTAGGAGTGCAAACTACGTCCTAGGCCATCAGGGACATTCTTTGTTTTTCCTCTGTGCCACTCTAGAGGAAAGCCTTTGGATTAGGGCAATTTAAAGAGGGATAATAGATAAATAGGAGTACTCTGAAGTGAAGCTTTGAGAAGTTGGATTTTTCCTGCATGGCTCAAGAGGACACCCTTCCATGCCGCGAGTTTTTTTTTTGCATCTTTTCAATTAGAGTGTTCTATGAGGTCTTGGGGAGTTTTCCATGTGACATAGGCATATCCAAATAGGTCTCTGGAAGTTGTTTTATTTTGCAATTGAGAGAATTAGCAATAAGATTTTGAAGGTTGATAGGAGTGTTGAAGAAAAAAAATGCTTCTCTTTTCCATGTTGATCTGCTGACCAGACACATAAGCAAATTTGTTGAGAATTCTTTTCCATTCAACAACTTCCTCCACAGTGGCTTTCCCCAAGAGAATGGTGTCATCAACAAACTGTTGATGAGAGGAGGGGTGAAGGGTGGTGGCAGGTCAGAATCCTTTCAAATTATTTTCAAGACATTGCCATCTATGGTTCTTCCCAATACCTTAGCCATGATAATGAATAGGTAGGGTGACAGAGGGTCTCCTTGCCTCAGACCCCTCGAAGCTCTAAAATGCCCTTGAGGGGTTCCATTAACTAGGATAGAGAAAGTAGGAGTGGAAAAACAATTTCTCATCATGTTGAGAGTTTTGTCATGTAACCTTGTCATAATCCTTGGATATATCCAACTTTAAGACCATGCTCTCCTTATTTCTTTTGATCATAGAGTGAATATTTTCATGCACGATAATGATAGCATCAGTGATAAGCCTTCCAGGATTAAATCCATTTTGATTGGGATAGATGATTTTGCCCAATAAATGTTGAATTTTTAAGACAAACATCTTCAAAAATATTTTATAGAGTGTATTGCATAGGCTTTTGGGTTGGAAATCATCCATTTTATTAGATCCCACCCTCTTGGGGATGAGGACAATGAAAGTATTATTTAGCTCCTTTAAAACTTTACCTCTCCTAAATAACTCTTTAGCAGCAACAGTGATGTCCTTACTAATAATATCCCAAAAGACTTGGAAGAAGACAGGGGGAAACTCATCAGGCCCAAGAGCTTTATAGGGGTCCAACAAGAAGAGCCGAGTTCATTGTTGCAATATCAAGTTGGTGGCTTATTGCAACTGCTTGATATATGCTCTAACTTGCTCTTAAAGGATCTTGGTGCTCAAAAAATTGTGGTAGTAGTAGAGTATTGATTTTTTTTGAATTTATTTTCTCTGTGAAGTAGTTGTCTAGGTTTTAAATCCTATTTTGGGGTTTTAAAATATTGTAGAGAGTTATCATTTGTGGCTAAGTTAGATTTTCCATAAAGCGTCTAGTGAGTGAAAGGTGTTTCGACTCCAATACTCAAATCTTAGACATCATCTGTAGATGTGTTTGAGTTTCCACATACTTGCAGTATATTGCAAGACCCTCTATGGTTAGGAGAAGCCTTGCCATAGGAAGTTATTATTTGTTTGAGATCTATAGTGCACTAGGTTAGGCTTAGGAAGTTACTCTTTATATCTCAGAGACAAGATAGTGTGGCTATAGAATGGTGGAATCCTATAGTTAGAACTCTAAAATATTGGATCAATTCACTATTTATGAATGAAAGAAGTATATAGAGAGCCTATAGGTCAAACACACTTTAAACTAGTAGATTCCCTTTTATCTTTCAATGTGCACATATCTCGACATTGGTAGTCAAAAGTTAGGACATAGGAGCAAATCAATAGAATTTTGAGTAGTTTCATTGATGTACATCAATGAGACAACACACAATAGTGTTAAAAAACCATATGATTATATCAAAATGATTGACATGCTCTTTAAGTTGTTTTAGACATGCATTATTACTACATCATTCAAGGAGGTGTCCAATTTGACAAAAGGCCTCTTGGATTTCTCTCTTTGCAAATACTTTATTTCTAGCTTGAAAACTAAGATTCAAGTTGAGGTTTGATGGTAGATTCTACTGCTATGGCGTGATTGGCTAAAGATAAGCTTGTAGCCTATAAAAAGGTTTGGGATTCTCTTATTAGTTATTCAGGAAAAAGATGCCACAAATAGAGGAAATAAGCCCACCATTGTTCACAAGTTATCCAAAGAAGAGTTAGTTGAGAAAAAGGCCAAGGGTATTTGTTTTAATTGTGATAAGAAGTCAGAAAAATGCCACAACTATCCTGAACAATGCTTGTATCTCATTGATCCTATGGGAGTGTCTAGTGATAATGAAGGGTCTTTGCTCAATGAGGACAAGGAAGACACCCAACTAGAGTTTGTTGAGGAGACTTACATCTCTATTAAGCCCTTACAAGCTTTTTTTCTTCCCAAACATTAAAAAACCATTGGTTACATCAAGCATTAGAGGGTTGTGGTTCTCATTGATGGTGGTAGTATGCATAAGTTCATCATTTGAAAACTCTTAAACTAATTTTTTTGCTATTTCTATTCATGCAATAGTTTCCAAATTATGGTTCCAAATGGTAATACTATGTCTAGTGATGGTAAATGTTGCAATGTTAAATTTACCATAGAGGATTATAAGTTTATGAGTGATATGTATGCTCTCTCATGGGGGCACCAATGTCGTATTAGGAGTGCAATGGATGCAAACTTTAGGGCCTCTTATGATTCAACTTTGGATGAAATTCACTTAGCAAGACAAGGAGTACACCTTGCTAGGTATAAAGGTAGGGGAAGTTCAACTCATTGCTTTTCAACTCATCGCTTTTTATTGCATGGAGAAATCATTGAAGAAGGGTCTCTTAGGCATTATTGCTCAATTCCACTTCATTGAAGCCCACTCTCCTCCATCTTCCTCTTTAAAATTTGTAGTCAATATTGGATAAGCAACACAAGGTCTTTAAAGAACGCAAAGGGCTACCTCTATCAAGGTCCCATAATCATGCTATTTATCTAGTACTAGGTAGTCAACCTTCAAATAGCAAGTCTTATAGATATCCTTTTGAGCAAAAGAGTGAGATTGAGAAAATGGTTAAAAGGAGTTACTTAAAGCTTGGGTAATCCAATAAAGTAATAGCCCTTATTTCTAGCTTTAGTAGTGATGGTTCTTAAAAGAAATGGTGGTTGTAGGATGTGTCTTGATTTTTGGGAACTCAACAAACTTACCATTAAGAACAAGTTCCTCATTCTTGTTATAGGTGCTGGATGAATTGTGTGGAGCCATTTTTTTTACCAAGTCTTCAACCAGGTTACCATCAAATTCAAGACAAAAAGAAGACATTCCTAAAACAACTTTCTACACCCATGAAGATCATTGAGTTTTTAGTGATTCCCTCTAGTCTCACTAATGCTCCCTCTACATTTTAGAGTTTGAAGAATACAATGGTCAAGTGCTATCTTTACAAGTTCATCTTGGTGATTTTTGATGTTATTATCATCTATAGTTGTACTTGGGCTAATCATGTCAAACATGTGGAATTTACTCTCAAGATTTTGTGAGACTATTCTCTTTTGCTAAGTGCTCAAAATGTGCTTTTGATGTACAAGAAGTGGGGTATTTGGGTGATATTTTTTCACATGAATGTGTGCAAGTTGATCCCAAAATGATTGAGGCCATGCAAGATTGACCTCGACCCAAGTCCATCCAAAGTCTTCGTGGGTTCATAGGATTGACAAGATATTATCATAAATTTGTCAAACATTATGATAAGATCGCAAGACCCCTCATGAATCTTCTAAAAAACAACTCATTTGTTTGAAACAAGGCTACTAGATAGGTTTTCCATGCCCTCAAAGCTACTATGTGTTTCACCATAGTTATGGAAATGTATAACTTCATGAAAATGTTTTTCTTAGAGTGTGATGTGTCAAGAATAAGTATGGGCACAATTTTGATGCAAGAGGGCCAACCACTTTCTTTCATCAACAAGCAATACAACTATCCTCCCTAGAACAATAGAAATGGGTTGCAAAGATGATGGGGTATGACTATGATATTGTGTATGAAAAGGAAGAGATAATGTAGTGGTTGATACACTTTATTGTACATTTGAAGAAGACGGGTCTATGTTTTCCTTCCAATTTTGGTGCCCACTTAGCAGAAGGAGGTTCATTGTGAATGCAAGTTAGATCCCAAACTTTAAGATATTTTTGCATAGTTAGAAGTAGATCCTCAATTAGGGTACAAATTCACATGGAAAGGTCAAGTGTTACAATATCATGACATAATGTACTTGTGTTACAACTCTTACCTCAAGAAACAATTACTCACTAAGCTCCACTCTACTCCCACAACTGGTTTCTCTAGGTTTTTGAAGACTTATGAACATGTCAAGAGAAACTTCTTTTGGGACGGAGTCAAGCAAGATGTAAAAACATTTGTTGTTGAATGTGATGTAAGTCAATGTAACAAGGGTGAAATAGTTAGAACTCTCTGATATTTACAACCCCTTCATATTCTAGCACAACATGTTGATGTTTCCATAGATTTCATTATCGAGTTGCCTAAGTGTAGGGTAAACAAGTCATTTTGGTGATGGTTGACTGCCTCACTAAGTTGACTCATTTTTGTATCTTGCCTCACCCCTAAAATATAATGATGGAAGAAAAACACTTATTGGACACTATTTTCAAGCTACATGCTATGCCACATTCCATTGTGAGTGACCAAGATCTTATCTTCACTAGCAACTTCTGGAAGTTTTTTACATTGCATGGCACTCAGTTGAAAATGAGTTAAACATATCATTCTTAGACAAATGGTTAAATAGATATTGTTAATAAATGCCTAGAAGCTTCAGTATTTTTTTGTTTAAGAAACAATAATAGCGGGCTAGGTGGTTTCCTCTGGAAAAATGGCGATGCGATATATCACGTATCATAACACTACCAAAATGATCTCATATGAAGCATTATATGGTCATCCTCCACCTTCTTTGACTTATTATGGTCTAAGGAGTTGTAGAGGGTAGGCTCTTGATATTTCCCTATCTTATAGAGCACAAGTTCTCAAACATGTTGAGGAGAATTTACAGTAGGCATGAAACCATATGAAACAACAAGAGGATTATCATAGGTCCGAGTAGAGTTTTGGGGTGAGTGTTTTTGTATGTTTGCATCTACAACCCTACAAGTAGTCCTCTTTGCGAAACAAGGTGGGTCATAAGTTGGGTTCGAAGTTTTATGGCCCTTATCAAGTGATCAAACATATTGAGAATGTCTCTTACTAGCTACCCCTTCCATCTACTAGGAAGATCCACCCAATCTTCCATGCCTCTAGCCTCAAGAAAGTTATTGGCCAGACCATGATGGTGTAAACATCCCTTCCAATATTGGATGAGTGGTCATTTTTTGGAACTTGCAATGATCTTAGATCCCCATGAGAGGCAACTTTGCACTCACACAATCAAGGAGGTTTTGGTGCAATAGCAAGCAATGCAATGTAAGGACACAATGTGGAGCCAATAACCATTTTATCACAATTTTTACATCTTAAGCTTTTAGGAAAAATATTTTATAAAGTGAGAGGCAATGTCAAGAACCTCCTTTCTCGTAAATGTATTATGTATTATTAAATAAAGGCTTATGTGCATATGCTTTGTAAGTCACCCTATTAGTTTGTTAGAATAGAACATTTATCCCACATGCATGGGATAGTGGTACTTGTCTTTAGTTTTTAGCTATATATAGTTGTGTTTAGGAAAGAGAGACATTGAATATTGTAATTGAAGTTTATGCTTTACTAGGAGTGTTAAGATCTTCACCTATAAAATATCATCAAACAAAACAATAACATGCAAAAAGAACATAGTGCTAAAAAATAGCTACAAATATGATTATATTGATAATAAGAATCGATGGCCTCTTTGAGAGGGCAACCTCCTTAATAGAAAAGTTATATTAAAAATATGATTCCAAGATATTATTTACTTTATTACAACATCACTATATAATCCTCATAAAGAGTAACTTACAATGTACAACCACTATGGGATACATTCAGACAATGCAATATTTGACTAAATAACAATATAGTGATTATTGTGATGCTTAAAATAGTTAAGATGTGGGGGTCCTAACATGCACCCCCTTCAAAAAGCCTTGTCCTCAAGGCTTGAATTGGGGAACTGTTGAACTAAATCTAGTCAAGAGGTTCCCTAGTGGCATTATCTAATTGCAGTCTGCACCATTGAACCAAAATTTATGTGATGATGTAGTTACTAGAGTGAGATTGATCATTGGTCCAAAATAGCCTCTAGCTTAAGGATGAACACCTTTCATCATCTAATTTAGAAAGTGTAGACAAAGTATGAATATGTTGGCCAAGGACCTTCTTGAGACATGAGACATGGAAAACCAAAAGTAACTTGGAAGATATAGGAAGATCTAGCTTGTAGGCTACTTCACCCACTTGTACTATCTGGAAGGGTCCATAGTATTTGGGCACTAACTTTTGGGTGCTAATAAACTTGAGGGATGTCTACTTATATGGTTAAAGATGCAAAAAAACCATTTCTGTAATAGTGAATGTGTGCTTAGAATGATGTTGTTTGGCTTGTTTTATATAGTTCTAAACCAAGACCAAGTTGTCCTTGAGAATATAGAGATAAGACTTATGTGTGCTAATAGTAGAGTCAGCAACTTGCACTTTGGAACTAAAACACAAGTAGGAGATGAGAGATGGTGGAGAGTGGCCATACACAACTTCATAGGGCATCATCTTGGTGGAAGAATGACAGGTGTTTTACTGCCATTCTGTAAGGGGCATCCATTTAACCTAATGAATTCATGTTCTAAAGCAAAGAAATATAAATAAGTCTCCTAGCACTCATTGATGATTTCTATCTAACCATCAATTAATGGGTGATATGACAAGCTCTTCTTTAGTTGCATTCCCTACAACATGAACAATTCTTGCCAAAAGTGATAGGTGAAGGTGGGGTCACAATCAAAAACAATGGAAGTGGGCATACCATGGAGATGGAAGACATAGTCAAGGAAAGCTTAGGAAATAGTAGAGGCCTAGTACTAATGGGCCAAAGAACATGAGTGAACATTGTCATGAATTCTTCACTATAGGCAACATATCTTCATTTTGCCTAGTTTAATTTTTGTCTCTTGGTGATTTGCAACCTCAGCAGATTTTGTCCCCTTTGTTTTTACAAATTTTTGGTGCATGTAAGGATATTGAAATAAGTGTTAGAATTTCAATGTGCGAATGTTGTCTAATTATGCCATCATAGCCTCATTCGATGGTACACAAGGTTTTTGTGTGCACTAAGTTGAGTTTTTATTGTTGAGCCTCACCATTGGTCCATGTCATCTCGTTTGCACTAAGTATATTTTATTAGTGGTAGGTCCCACCTCTAGTTTGATTCTTTTGTTTTGTTTACATATCCCCTCGATAGGTGCCACATGGTGTGCTCTTGGGGGTTTAAGAGAAAAGATAGAAAGCATTTGTTGGGGAGCAATGTGAATCATCTGATCTTGCCACAATAGATTCCATTTGATGGTATGTGGGGTGCGAAGCTATTCCTTGGTTTTTGTCATTTGTGATAGCAAAAAATAGCTCAATTTTATGGCCTCTTTTCAACATCCCAAGTGGTCTTATATGCAAAGTACACATCGAGTGGGAGTATTGGCTCATCCATTTCAAAATTTAGTCCATAGTTACCATGCTACATTCATGCCCAACTATCTCTTTCTTTGTGCCATCCATGACCTAACAATTCACCTACCCAATGATGGCCTATGCAATGCTAAGAGGTGGAATCCATTAAGTTGGATACATTTCACTCTTTTTAAGGTATTCTAGCTACCGACAAAGGCATTCAAGGCACCAAATTTGTAGAAGGATTATTCTCCCACCTACCTTAGATTTTGAATTTTAAATGTTTTGGAGGAAAAATATCTTTATGCGAAGGATATTTTGCTAATAGTGGCTTGCATACGCATTTTTAGTTGAGAACCTATTTTATGTAAATGAGCTATTGAGCCTTGTACGTAGGACATTTTCTAATTGAGTATAGAATGGTAAATCTTATCAGATGACCAATTCTAGCAGCCACAACATAAAATTAATGGAAATACAATATCCACAATCACAATAGCTTCAAATTCTTTTATTTATTGGTAGCATTCCATCATCAGGAGTATAAAATTATACGGTTTCAACATTACAGTCTTCTTCCCTACAATATTTCTTCTTCAAAAACATTCACAATTGGCCAGAAAAACCCCAAAACTGAATAACACATCCCTTATATACATTGAGTTTGAAATGGTTGAACCACCGTGGAGTATTTGAATGGTATCAAGAACTAAATTGTTTCCCATATAACAAATTATGTGCCTTTGAATAGAGTAGACTCTAAATCCAAATCTCATGACGCCATATAAGAGTTCATGAAAACAATACTGCTGAGATTAATATATTCAATCCACAAACATTTTCTCATAATATCTTCAGTGTTGGAATATTTATTAATCTGCATTCATAAATACAGTCATCCCTCGCGTCAGATTTGGGGGTCTCCTCAATCTGCCCCATGTAACCATTTTCCTGCTAGCTGTTAATATGGTAGGTGACTTTGAAATTTTTGAGTGCCAATTTTTGGCAAAGAAATAGAATGAGACAAAATAGAAAGAAGAGATTTTTACGGTCAGAATATTGAAAAAGAAAACCGTGCAGCAGTAGAAGAATGTGAAGAAGAATAACAAAGAATAGAAGAATATTTCAGCAGTGATCAAAGGTTTTTGTGCAGAAGCATAGGGTATGCACAGTCAACTCCAGAGATGGAATGAATAGAAGCTCCAGAGATAGGAGCAAATCATAAATAGAGCAGCAGCTCTGCATTAAGTTTGTATGAAGTTTTTGAATGTAATTTTGAAGTGAAAATATATAATATATATTGTTGTGTGTTTGGTTTTTGAAACCTGGGTTATCTCTCTGTTTAGTTTTATTATTTTGTTTTGTTTTATCCTTCATTCCATCACAACAGTGATATTTAGGGATGACCCTTGCCAACAAGTGGTATCAGAGCCCTATTTTTTTGGGCAGTTAGTCTTTTGTGGGTGCTTTGGAAAAGCCTTAGATCTTCTAGGCACTAATCAGTCTTCTCCAGCTTGAGAATAATGTCAGGTGGGGACAACAAAGGTTGGTAGCAGCCACCAAACTTTGATGGGAAGAACTATGATATTTGGGCCAAGAAAATGAAAACTATATTGGTTGCAAATGACCTATGGGAGATGGTCATTAATGGTTTCACAGATACTACAGACCAAGCAACCCATGCAGCCCTATCAAATTCCCAAAGGAATTAGTTGAAAGAAATCTGAATGAATGATGCAAAAGCCCTCAGTTTGATTGAGGCCACCTTGATAGAGGCTATTTTCCCCCGCATTGCAGTAGCAAACTACTCAAAATAGGCATGGGAAATACTCCAAAATAGTTATAAGGGGGCTGATAAGGTGAGATTCGTAAAGCTCCAACTGTTAAGAAGAGATTTTGAGACCTTGCAAATGAAGGATGGTGAGTCAATTTTAGGTTCCAAACTAGGGTTTCTACCTTGATTAATCAGCTTAGAACAAATGGAGAAACCATGGAAGATCAAAGGATTATTGAGAAAATCATAAGGATTTTTCCCTCTAGGTTTGATCCCATTGTCCTAGCCATTGAAGAGGTCAAGGATCTGTCTAAGATGAAAATGGATGAGTTTATGGGTTCACTTCAAACCCATGAGTAACAGTTGAATAGATCTCCTCCTTCCCTAGAGCAAGCCTTCAAGGCTCAAACAAATGCAAGATGTAGGAGAAGAGGAAGAAACAATAGAGGTAGAAGTGAAAGAGGTAGAAGAAAAAGCAACTCTGGAAGAGGAGTTTCAAATAGCCAAGAGGAGGCAAGCACCTCACAGCCAACCTACCAAGACAAGAAGAAGAACAACAGTTCTAGTCAGAGGTATGACAAAAGCAATGTTCAATGCTATTACTGTCATAAGTTTGGTCATTATGCTAGTGAGTGTAGGAAGAAACAATGTGACCATCGGAATCAAAATGCTAATGTAGAAAATGAGAACAAGGCTGAAAATGAAAAATAGTCAAATATATTTATTGTTTGCAACCTTGTTGAGCAGAGTAGTGATGAAGTATGGTACTTAGATAGTGCTTGCAGAAACCACATGAGTGGTAACAAATACTTTTTTACCTCCATAGATAGTAGCATAAAAATTGAAATTAAAAAGGGAAACAATGAGAAAGTTCCCATCATAGGAAAAGGTACAGTCAACATCCAAACCAGGAATGGTGAGAGGAGGAAGATCCAAGATGTCTACTATGCCCCAGGCATAAAACATAATCTACTAAGCATTGGAAAGATGGTCCAAAATGGTTATAAAATCCTGATGGAGAATGGAGAGTGCATGATATTTGACAAAGGAGGCAGCAAGAAAGTGATTGTAGTAGTGCAAATGACAAAAAATAGAATGTTTCCTCTTAGGATGCATATAGAGTCTCTGATACTATCTCTAGAGCTATCTCCAGTGCTATCTTTGGCATAGTTTCCACCACTATCTCCGACACTCACAACAGTGGGACAACAATCTATCTTTAGGACAATCATCAAATACCCATCCAGACTTTGGTATTTGAGGTATGGGCACTTAAGTTTTTCTGGTTTGAGTTTATTGTCCAAGAAAGGCATGGTTAGAGGGCTACCAAACATTGTAGAGCTCGATGGGAAATGTGAAGCCCGCATTTTAGGAAAACAACATAGGCAACCCTTTCAATCAGGGTATTCTATGAGAGCAAAAGCACCATTGGAGTTGGTGCACTCAGATTTGTGTGGGCCCACGAAAACACACACCTTGGCTAGAAATTCTTATTTCATGACTTTCATAGATGATTACAGCATAAAAATCTGGGTTTATTTCTTGAAAAACAAATCAGAAGCCTTTGAGAAATTCAAGTGGTTTAAGGCCTCAGTTGAAAAGCAAAGTGGCCACTATATCAAATCCCTAAGAACAGATAGAAGGGGAGAGTCTATATCAAAAGAATTTTTGAATTTCTGTAGGAATGAAGGCATAGAAAAACAATTTACAACTAGGCATACTTCACAACAAAATGGAGTGGTTGAAAGGAAAAATAGAATCATTCAAGAGATGGCAGCAAGCATGTTGAATCACATAATTTTTGGGGTGAAGTTGTAGCAACAACAGTTTACCTATTGAATAAGTGCCTTACAAAGGTTGTTTGTGATAGGATTCCACAAGCAGCATGGACAAACAACAAATGGAATGTGGAACACCTAAGAATCTTTGAGTGTGTGGCATATGCATTCGTGCCAAAAGAGAAGAGGCAAAAATTTGATGATAGAGGTGAAAAATATATCTTCATAGGCTATAGTGAAGATTCAAAAGCCTACAAATTGTATAATCCCATCACCAAAAAGGTTGTGATCAACAAGGATGTTGAGTTCATTGAGAATGAAGCATGGGATGGAATGATGGACAAGCACCACATGTATTTCAGTCATAATACCCCTTGAAGATGAAGAAGCTCCAGAGGACATAAAATTTGAAGAGCAACAACTTAGGGAGAAACTACCATAGAGCTTTGGAAAATAGCAACTCCAAAGGTGTTCAACAGAATAGTAGCTCTAGAGGTGGACAATAGTGTAGCAGCTCTAGAGACCAGTAACTCCAGAGGTCTACAACTCTGGAGATTTGTAGCTCCAAAGTTCAGCAGAGCAGTAGCTCTGGAGGTAACTCAGACTCTACACTCACCTCAGTGATTCCATAAAGGACAAGGAGTGTGAGGGAGATTTATGATAGCACAAGGTATGTTGATTTTGATAAGTATATGAATTTTGTAGTATTTTCTTATAGTGATCCAATGCACTTTGAGGAGGCTGTGAAAGAAGAGAAGTAGTGTAAGGCCATGGATGAGAAGTTGGATGCTATAGAGAGGAATAACACATGGCAGCTAACCAATTTACCCAAGGGTAAACAAGTGATTGGAGTTAAGTGGTTCTACAAGACCAAGTGTAGTGCTGAGGGTAAGATTGAAAGACACAAAGCAAGGCTAGTTGTTAAAGGGTACAAACAATAGCCTAGAAGAGATTATGATGAGACATATGCACCAGTTGCAAGGCTGGAAATAGTCTGGGCAGTCATAGCAATAACAACCCAACACAAATGGAAGGTATATGAAATGGATATGAAGTTAGCCTTCTTAAATGGAGTATTGAAAGAGGAAGTGTATGTCGAGTAACCACCTGGCTATGAAGTCCTAGGGCAAGAAGACAAAGTATATAGGCTCTGGAAAGCCCTCTATGGGTTGAAACAAGCACCTAGGGAATGAAACAACAGAATAGACTCATATCTAGTAAGTAGTGGATTTAGCAAAAGCAATAGTGAGCCCATACTCTACATCAAAGTAACTCAAGGTGAGATTTTGATTATTGTTTTGTATATAGATGATCTAATTTTTTATTGGAAATAGGAGGATGCCATTAGACAAAAAGTACTAGTAGAAGTGGAGAATAAATAACTTGAGTACATAAGGGAGAAATGTGCTACCACACATACCAAGTTAAAAGTGAAGGTTAAGAACATGTAGACAACCATAAATAACATCAATACACTATACCAGTTTTATCTAGGGTGACTGTCCTCCACCAAAGCACTCAAAATTTAGATGGAGAATATTGAAAAATAGATTATGCAAGAATCCACTACTTATAATGCAATGAGAGATTTAGACAGAAATGTCAAGGTACAACTTGAAACTCTCCATAATCAATATCAATAGGTACACGATCAATGCGAGGGTTTGATGGCTCAAATCAAACAACTACGGGAAGTGGTTATCTTGTAGTTAGTGCATGTGATTGGATTATTAACAAAATCTATGAAAGTTACAAACTCCATTCCAATCCCAACATGCACTATAGAAGGTGAGACTAATTTTATGAAGAAATTGATCCACTTACTGCAACAAGCTATACATCAATGGGATAGCATGTACATATAAGTCAAGGGAATCTACAAGCATATCCTACCATTAGAAGGGAGAACCAACATAATTTCAAACTTTTTCCTTGACTTTCATAATTTTTCAATTTGGTGAACAAAGCTAGCACGTCTTAAGACATGGTTTTCAAAGGGGGGATGATGTTGGCAAGATAAATTCAAACTTTGAGACACAGCAAGCTAAATCTATCACAAGTGAAATGTGACACATCCAGCCAACCTACATCATATCCAAAAGGCATATTAAGAATAAAGGACATGTTCCTTTGTATAAGTGTATACTGATATAAGACTACAAGATGGGGTAGGATAGTAAGGCTATGGAGAGAGAGAGAGAGAGAGAGAGAGAGAGAGAGAGAGAGAGAGAGAGAGAGAGAGAGAGAGAGAGAGAGAGAGAGAGAGAGAGAGAGAGAGAGAGAGCATGTAAATAAGGAATGATATATGATTGTATTAGATATATACATTATGGAATAAAATAATATTGTATATTTCATAATGACAAATTGAGTATTTGATGAGTGATGACTTATAGTGAGTTTATTTAATTTTGTATGTTCTACCCTACTACATCCTTCTACAATCTACCACATAATCCATGAACCCTTCTCTTACCACTCTTATTGGGGTATAAATATAACTCTGAAGAAATTAAAGCTTAGATCTCTAATTTGTGCCCCATTCTTACGAAAAAAGTGCATAAGGAGGTCACATCTCTTGTTGCCTTTTTGAGTACTTTGACTATTTAGCGTGACAACTTTTATGAATTTGGAGACACCACCACTAATTACATGCCCATCTATTCCATATAATAAAAGAATAGAAAGAATGCAAAGAATTAATAACTTTTACCAAAGCTTTCTACCTATTCATCACATTCTTCTTTAGTGGGCCAATGTGTTTTCATAATTGTTTTGAGCTTGTTCATTTATTGGAAACACAACATGCATCTAATGCTATATATCTTTGTGTCTTTATCAAAATTCTCAACTCTTGTTTCCAATTTGAGAATTTTGTTACATTGCAAACTACACAGAATTGGATCCACCTTTTCATCCTCCATGAGAGGGTCCACAAAATAGAAATAATAGGACTAAACTTGTCCTTCTAGCACCACATAGCCTTTTTCTCTACGTATGTGTCATATAGAGAGGGAAAACCTAAGTTCACAATAAATTTGAATTCATCTACTTTTCCTTTAAAATGTTCCCTATCCTGCCAATGAAGGAAAACACATCATACATAAATTCATTGACCTCGTATATGAGTACTATCTTATTTTTGCTACCAGCAGTGTATTTGGCATTCTTGCAAATAGTTTTAATCAAGATTACTCTAGGAATCCACTTTTTATTTATCTCAACCAAGATAGTGTCAACACTTTGAATATGGCCTTGTGCTTTTTAAATTATCACATGGCATTCCCATAGGTCATCTACCATCCTTATTAGGTTTTGTACCATCTCTTTAAAATGTTTCTTACTAAATCTTCTATTTCTCTCTTAGCCCTTATTTGCATTGATTTTTCATTATCCCTAGTTGCTTTCAATTGGTGAACCAATTCACCTATTTTTCATTGCAATGCACTATCAATCTCTAATCTATTGAGGAGAAACTCAATCTAATTTGGAGCATTATCTAAGAGTTGGACCCTAAGCTTCTCTAATTTTTTCTTTTCCTTGTTGTATTCACTTATTATTATGGTGTTCTCTTCCTGTGATTTATCAAAATCTACTTGCAACCTCTTTGTAGTTGTTATGTAGAAAAGACATACTAGCTCAACAAATCAAACTAGGTCAACCCTTCTTCTACAAAACATTGGGACACAAGCTGAGCTTAGCTTCTACTCAAGAGGGAGAGTCAAACTATAGAGGCTTAGTCCTTTTGTTATATAGAGAAGAAATTAACCCAATCCAATCAATCAAACTAGAGCAAAGACATGAAACCCTAATTGATGAAGATCGTAGCATAACAGACAATCAGAAATAGATATGGACAATTCGAAAGAACCACATAGATTAGGGATCAGAGGAAAACCTTAATCTAGAAGCCAAAATAATAAAGACAAGGGTGCTTGGGCACCCTAGACCCTAATTAGGATTAGTAGAAATTGATGGCTTCGTTGGTTCTGTCCCTGCAAGCTTTGTCTTCTTCCCAAAAGCCACCTTCAAAAACCTACTCTTCTGACCTACATACACACAAGAAGGAAGATGGTTGGGTTCTATTTAGGACCTTGCCTCAGCCAAGCTCTGTGAATGGTGTTTCCACTTCCACAATAGCATAGATGATAGATAAAGAGCACGTGCCCTAGGAGGGCAGAGGCAAATCTAAAGTAGAATGGAATGCTAGAACAAAGCATGAAGGAAAGAAGTCACCATGAGCATGGAAACCCTAGTGATGAGTGTCAGGTAGCACTCATCTAAACATGCCTTTTTACTTCCTTTTTCCCATCTTTCCATGTCGCCTGTCCTAGTAATTGCACTATAAGAACTGAGAAATCTTGTTTTAATTATGCTAATAAGAGATGAAATGCTGAAAATTATTGTTATGATGAAAAGACTTATGTTGTAGTGAAACTAATAAAATTGTGCAAAATTATCTCTTTTTGGTTTCATAGGGGTCTATTGCATAGGCAGACGGTAGTTTTGAGGAACTTCGGAGGTAATCCTAATTACCTTCAGAGCTAGGCATGAAGGACACCACATGATACTCTAATGTTTTCTACCTTGTTGGAGGATCTCTAGAGTGATGTAGTAGAGAAAAGAGGATGGTGATCTCTAGAGCTATGTCTCAGTAGGTTTTTGAAGCATCTCCGGAGCTGCTAGCAATAGCATGGAGTCTCCGAAGCTACACAGAGTCTCTGGCGTCGTTGATTACAAGGATCTAAATAGTGTCTGTAGAGCTATGAAGTCTGCCTATTCAGGCCTGAGTGTCCCAGTAGATGACTCTAGTTGTCCATGGGACATGATACACTTTCACTTGTTTTTGCATGAGATTAGAGGATTTCTTTTCGTATTCTATTTTAGGAAATCAAGTTCCTTTTTATCAGGGCCTTGCAGCCTATTATTGTTATAAGTTAAACTCCAGATTTAGTGGTACCTTTTGTATCATTAAAGTCCTTTTTCAAACTTTGCATGATTATACTCTAGATGGACAATTGCATGTTTTATTTTTAAGAATAAGAGATTGTTTATACCTCAAGTTGAACTGTTAGGAAAAGTAGTTAACTCCAATAATACTATGTTGCTTAGATTGATATATATTTGGATAGGAACAACATAATTATTAATCAAGATTTTGTAGCAATTATTTATGTAATTTCATTTCAGAGAAGAAACATATACTTTTGAATACAATATACTTTGATAGACTGGATTAAAGGAAGTCGTGTTGTTATACTTTTGTTCTGATTTTCTTGTTTAGCCTTCAGTTCTAAAGGTGTGGAGCAAGGGCCCACTCCCAACAACAAATAGGGGCTAGTATCTTTGATTCATTAGTTTATTATAGTTTTCATTAGAGTATAACTTTCCTATTTTCATAAGATAGATTAATTATTGTTAAAGTAGTCTTGTTTCCATTTAATGCATGTTTCAGATTTTGTGTGAATTAGATAGATTCTTTCAACAATTTACTGTTCTAGTCTTTAGATCAAGTTTTCTTTTCAAGAAGATGATTATCAGATTTTGTGTGAATTAGATAGATTCTTTCAACAATTTACTGTTCTAGTCTTTAGATCAAGTTTTCCTTTCAAGAAGATGATTACCATCATTGATTTGATTAATTAGGATAGTTTAATTCAATAGATTAGTTAATGACTATTGATTATTAGGTTCCTTATTACAAATAGCCGAGGACACAACCCTGGATTTTACACATAAAATATGATTAAATACCAAGGTACAATGACCCTTGTGATTTTTGGTGTTGTTTCCATGGATATGTGTTAATAAGTAAACCCTAGTTAACAGTCCCTTTTAGATTAGATTAAATTAGTATGGTTAGACCTAGGGATTTAAAAGGTAGATGCATTAAACAAACACCCAAACAACAAACTATAGGTGAAAGCAGTAGGGTGAGACAAGATCTTGTTGAAAAGGAAGAAGAACATTTAGAACCTACCTTGGAAATTGCACCACAATTACATATTCGTATAAGTCCTCAAAACCTTTCACTCTCTGAGTATATTCAAGAACTACAGGAGAAACACCAGGCAAATCTATTAATACGATCCAATTTACTAGAAACTCAAACTCAATCTTGGGAAGGAGAACCATCAGACATGGGGGATAATCATGATAACCCAGTAGATCCTCTGCAGGAGACTGCAAGAACCTTTTCATACCCCATTGTTCTTGCTCCTAGAGACAATGCCCCTATGAAGAACATCTCACCTTCAAACCTGCCAACATTTAGGGGGCTTGCTTCTAAGGATCCAAATCAATTTCTTTCTAAGTTTAAGGTCTTATGCCATACATATGACTACGGATCTGATAACCAAAAACTCAAACTTTTCCCATCTTACCTAAAAGATTCTGCCATGAGGTAGTTCATGGATTTATCCCCAGATTCTATCCATTCATGGGATCAAATGGAAACAGAGTTCCTGGACAAGTACAAGGACTATTGCAGAATCAGTGATAGAAAGGAAGAGTTGTTTAGAACTAAACAAAAGGAGGATGACAGTTTAGAAGACTACCTAGATAGATTCAACTTTTCCCTAAGGAAATATGGCAACCCTATAGCTCACATCTTAGCCAAAACTTTGTTTATAAAAGGGTTGGACAAAGAGTCAAAGTAGGCATTGGATCTAATGGGGAGAGGGAATATCAACAAAAAAGACATGCCTACGATAGAGGAAATCTGTAGGAACTACTCTAGAACACAAGATGGAGTAAGAACACCAAGGTATCTAGAAGGAAAGAATGATATGGGATAGTTAATGGAGGAGTTTACAAATCTAAAAATATACATCTTAGTTCAGTTGAATACAACATTAGATGGGATTCAAGAAAAAACTAGAACAACTGAACATAACAAAACAATTGAATCCCTATCAATAAACTATCCTAGATGTAGGAACAAACACCTTTTGAGAGAGTGCCCATTAGATAAATCTGAGATTTGCTAGATTTGTGATAAAGAACACCCTACAAATCATTGTGATCAACTCCTAGCCCTAAAACGGCTGACTAAAAAGAATACCATAATAGAAGAGGAGTTGAACTATGTAGGGCAAAAATAAATTGGCCATTTCCCATACAACTAGTACCCAAATCAAGCTTCTTATAGGGGCCCTTCAAACTGGGGGAAATAATCAATGGAATCCAACCTGGCAGGGACCTCAAAACATTCCTCCATGGGTACCACAAGACTAATCAAGCCTGCAATGGAAAAACTAGCAGTGGCAAAACCAACCTTGGGGAAACCAATAGTGGCCACAACAATTTCGATCACAATATGGACCACAAAACATGTAGCCTTAGTGGGGTCCTCATTAAACTTACAATCAACAATACCAAGGACAACCTAGACATTTCCAACCTCAACAACCAACACTCCTAACTGGACCCCCAAACACATAAGGACAATCTCAACATGAGCCATTTAGTCAACTACCCTTACTATCTCAACCTATAGCAAACCCATGAAATAAATAGGGACCAGTTGTTTACATGACATAGAAAGAAAACATGGCTAGTGTAAACGATATTTACCTAAAAAACCTCCTGCTACGTTCTGGGAAAACATTACCAAGACCTTCTCCTCTACTTATAGTTGAAGTAATAGATGATATGGAACCTAAAAATCTATCCACTCAACCCTAGAAAGAGATTACTATAAAAAATGTTCCACAAGATTAGCCCTCAGGTAACGCTGGAGTTCCTCCTAAGGGAACAACTCCAAAGATCATCTTCGGAGCTCCTTCCAAGATGCACTTCAGAGCTACTTCAGAGACTAAAAAGCAAGCACCATACTTAGAATGACTCAAATAGCATGTCCCTCAGAAAATAGTCCTACAAAAACAAGTCCAACCTACCATTGAATCAGAACTTTTGCAAGAAATTAGGCTGCTAAACATTGAAATTCTACTCCTCCAAGCAATCAGGGATGTTCCTGTATTGAATCAATTTATCAAGCAACATTGTGTTAAGACCCAGGGAAGGAAGAAAAACCTTCCTACCACCATTCAGGTGGAAGGGAAAGTAGTAGATCTTCTAGTGGGGGAAATGCTCCTCCCAAAATATGCGGATCTTGGGAACCCTGTCATAATTGTCCACATTTCAGGAGTAGAAATATCCAATGTTTTGGTTGACCTAGGAGCAGAAATAAATGTAATGACAGTTCACACCCTGGATAAGTTGTCCCTTACAGGTGTTCAGGCCACATCCACCATTCTACAATTGGCTGATCATTGAGTAGCCATTCTAAAAGGTGTGTTGACTGATGTCCCAATTATTGTTGAATCATGAGAATTCCCAGTGGACTTTCTAATATTGGAGCCTAGAAATCAAAGGAATGCTTATCCTCTGATTTTAGGGAGGCCATGGCTAGCTACTGCAGCAACATCCATTGATTACGGAACTGGAGACATGGTCATTTCAAATGGTTTGGACATGAAGAAATCTCCTTGTACCCTCCAACTAAACCATCTATACATTATTCAGGAAAAGTATTGGTAGATGAGCCTAACATGGAAAATAGTGCCTCCGTAGCTATGGTTACCATCAAGGAACACTTAGGTGAGTTGGAAGAAGAAATAGACTGACACATATGAAGATATAACTTACATTCTCATTGAAAAAGATACAATGGACTTAGCCCAAGACTTAAGGAAATTTTTTTTCATTGGTGCCTATTTTCCCTTGCTAATATCATTCCATGTGGGGAAACCTTCTATAGAATCCTAGCAACTTTTCATATTTTGCTTCCACATTCTTTTCCTCTTAACACTATGACTCCAGAATATGGGTTAGGAACATCTATGTGACAAATTACAAAATAGGTCATGATCTTACCTGGGAAAACATTGAACATCAACACCCAGCTAACAAAACAACAGGAAGGGGCACTTCTTGATCTCCTTATCTCCCATTCAAAAGCTTTTTATTGGGAATATCAAGATATGAAGGGCATCCCTCCTGAGATCTATACCCACCACATATACACAGATGATGTGAAACCTGTTAGACAACCCTAGAGAAGATTAAACCTTGCACTTAAAGACATTGTCAAAACTGAGATAAAGAAATTGCTATAGGTAGGATTCATCTATCCTATCTCAGACAGCCAGTGCGTTTCACCCTTGGTTATAGTGCCTAAGAAGAATGGGAAATGGAGAGTATACATTGATTATAGAGAGATAAACAAAGCCACAAAGAAGGATTATTTTCCCTTACCATTCATTGATCAAGTGTTGGATAACCTAGCAGGGAAGAAGTACTTTTCATTCCTAGACGGGTTTAGTGAATACAACCATATTCAAGTAGCACCAGAAGACCAGGATAAAACCACCATCACATGTTCATGGGGAACCTTTGCATATAGAGTCCTTCCCTTTGGCTTGTGTAATACTCCAGCTACCTTTCAGAGGGTTGTTTTAGCCATTTTTTTTGAATTAGCCAATGAGTGTATGGAGGTATATATAGATGACTTTATTGTGTATGGGGGAACCTTTGAAGAAACCCTTAAGAACCTAGATAAAGTGTTGCAATGTTGTGATAAAAATCAATTGTCCTTGAGCCATGAGAAATACTTTATGATGGTAGAAGAAGGAATTGTCCTTGGACATCACATATCATCCAAAGGAATCAAAGTGGATCAAAATAAAGTAGAAGTGATAAAATAATTGCCCCCACCTAAGGACCAAACTGATGTTAGAAGTTTCCTAGGTCATGTAGGATATTATAGGAGATTCATAGAAAATTTCAGCAAGATAGTTGCACCTATGTTTTCCCTGTTGACTAAGGATACTGAATTTCAATGGATAGAAGACTACCAAACAACTTTTGAAACCATTAAAGAAAAACTTATAGTCACACCTATTTCAAGGGGACCTAATTGGAATCTTCCCTTTCACATCCAAACAGATGCTTCAAATGAGTCAATAGGGTCAGTCTTAGGATAGAAAGAGGAAGGGGAAGCTATATGTGCAATCTACTACATAAGTAAGAACCTTACACCTGTTGAAAAAAACTACACAACAACTAAAAATGAATTCTTGGCAGTCATCTATGCTATTAACAAATTTAGATAGTATATCACAGGATATAAAATATTTGTGCACACTGATCATGCAGCCATTAAATACTTAATGAACAAACCTGTAGTAGGTGCAAGGATAATCAAATTGCTGTTACTATTGCAAGAATTTGACATTACTATCATTTATAATCCAAGAAAATTCAATCTGGTTGTTGACTTTCTTTCAAGGTTGCATATAGGTGGAGAAGACTAGCCAGTGGAAGATAGGTTTCGAGATGAACATCTCTTTGTTGTTTCTTCCATTCCACCTTAGTTTGTTGATATAGAAAATTTCTTGGCTATAGGCTTGTTTCCTTCTCATTTCACTTCTAAATAGAAAAAGAGATTGGTAAAAGAAATCTTATCTTATAAATGGTTGAATGGTTTGCTATTTAAATGTGGTCCTAATTTTATGCTGCACAAGTGCTTGAGAGATGATGAGATCTTTGATGTATTGAGGGCATGTCATGATGAACCCTCAGGTGGACATTACTCATCACAAAGGATGATCCACAAGATCCTTGGAGCTGGTTACTATTGGCCATCTCTCCACAAGGATGCCAAGAGATATGTGAAATAGTATGATCAATGCCAAAGAATGACTCAACCAACTTTCACCCAGGAAATATCACTTCAACCCCAAGTGGTTTTAGAACCATTTGAGAAATGGGGCCTGGATTTTTTGGGGCCTATATCCCCAGCATCTTCAGCAAAGTAATATATCTTGGTATGCACAAATTATGTAACCAAATGGACAAAGTTCAAGCACTACGATTTGCAAGAGAAGAAAACGTTGTTGATAATATTCTTAAGGTTCGGAGCCCCAAGATCAATAGTTTTAGATAGAGGTCCACAATTTACTTCCCAGGTGATACAAGCTTTCACAGATCTATACTATATCAGGCACAAGAAGTCTTCACCTTACCACCCCAAGCAAATGGGCAAGTAGAGGTGACAAATAGAGAGCTGGAAAATATCTTGACCAGGACAATGGCCATGAATATGAAAGATTAGGCCAGTAGGTTACCTGAAGTAGTTTGGGCTTACAATACCACATGGAAGTCAACAACCAAGTTATCACCTTATGAAACTATGGGGAGAAACCTATACTATCCATAGAGTTTGAGTTACAGACACTAAGGACATCGTTAGACATTGGATTGTCATTATCTATAGGACAACAAGATAGGATCCTTCAACTCAATGAGTTGGATGAAATCAAGATGGAAGCCATACAACAAACAAAACTTATTCAACATCAAAGGAAGTAGTGGCATGATCAACATATCAAAAAGAGGACATTTCAGCAAGGAGATTGGGTTCACTTATATGATTCTAAGTTCAAGGAGTTCAAGCGAAAACTAAAAACTCATTGGATGGGACCTTACCAAATCAAGGAAGTCTATGAAAATGGGACAATTTTGCTAGCACCAATTGATGAAGGAGAAAACACATTCTTAGTAAATGGTCACATAATTCATCTCTATCAAAAACTAGCTACAAAATAAGAGTTTACCAAGGACTTGTTCTAGGTGACAGAGGGCACATCCTCTACCACAAATTGAAAAGATTTAAAGAACGATATAAAAAAAATTAAAAATTAAAATTAAAAAAAAGAGGGTTAAAAACCAATAAATAGTGGTCCTTCTAAAAAAAAGAAATAAAATGAAATAAAAGGAGGGTTGAAAATGAGTAAATGGTGGCCCTTCTCAAAAAAATAAAAATAAAAATAAAATAAAAGGGAAAGATTGAAAACTAGTCAAATGGTGGTCTTTCTCGCCTAGGGAAATGAAAACAAACAAATGGCGGTTCTCTTTTTCATGCAGGAACTCATCAGAAGACCCTCCAAAGCCAACTAGGTACTTCTCCAGAACCAACCAGGTGCATCTCTGAAGCCAACCAAAAGCACCTCCAATGCTTCAGCAAACGAAGGAGATTCCAACCTCTAGCGGCCCACCCTTCGAAATGTCAAAGTGGAAACATTAAAAAGGTGATGAGGTCACCATGACTCACACCCCACTTTCAAAAAGGGAAGCCACACAGAGCATTCATTATACCAAGCCGCCGACTAAGCAGCATTTCCACATCATTTGATGATGTCGTTTGCTGGTGCATAACAATCACATCCATCATCAGAAAAACTTGCCAGATTGCATGCTGCTGGCATAATGGCAATTCATGGGAAGGTTGAACGAATCTAGATTCACATCATACTTGATGGAGGTGGTGGTGCAGTAACCCAAACATGTTGTCTAATCATTACGAATAGTAATCCAGGTATTTCTCTTGCTTTAGTTAATTATGACAAGTCTTTTTATCTCTATTTTTGTGCAATCTACCTGGACACATGGACTTTGCCATTATTCCCATCTCTATCCAAGACATGTCACCTTAACTGCCCAACCTACACATCCACTCAGAAGTGTCATATCCCTCCTACATTCGTGATTAACCCTCAATTTCAAAATATTCAAGCAAACAAAACTTTCTCCTGAGCTGAGCAGTGTTACCAGCTCCATAACCAAACATAGAGTTTCCAACTCCAATAGTAGAATAGAGTATCCAAAGGTAAATTCTTTCAAAAAAAAATAGGGGAGCTCTGGAGTTAGGGTTATTCTATAGTAGCAAAGGAAGGGCTCCAAAGGGTAGGTCATTTCAAAGGAAGCTACTCAAAGAAAGTAGATAAAAGTGAAGGTTTTGAATCAAAACGAGCAAAAGAATGAGGTTAAAATATTGCCAAGTGCAAAATGGGAATTAAAAAGAAATATGATCCTGAGACATCAGAGGGGTTACTTTAGGATCAAGCCTCAACTGACGTGTTGAGAACTGTAGGGTGGTTGGAATTTTTAGAAAAAATTGAAGGCTACCATGAGGACATTGTGGATGAATTCCTCTCCAATTTGAAGAAAAACCAGACTCAGGTGTGAGGCATAACAATTTTTGTCTCAATGACCATCATTAGCAACATATCAGGCCTCCAAGAAGAAGGTGAGAGGTTTTACCATCTTAAAACCCTCCTTTGAATTAATCAAAATTTTCTCAGTAGATAATGATCATGAAGTTCAATTACATTTAAATAAGGGAGAAGTAAAGGGGAAAATTAGGACCTCACTTCCTCAGTCATGGCAATCTTTGGCCATGTGGTTGATGAAGTACTTTACCTATGATGGGCAATTTTTACTAGTACTAGGGCCCATCATGAAAATGTTGATTTTCCTAAGGCATGGGCATGCCCATCTTGAATACACCATAAACTTGCCAAATTTCTTGCATTATGCAATAGTAGCCTTAGTAGATAAATATTAGGGGAAGGGTCCTATGAAACAACATGGCCTTATTTAGTTGATTTTCAAACACCATTTTATCTCTAGAAGAGGGGGATAGGCCTTATGACAGTCATTCTTGGATGAGACACATAGGCCCAAGAAGAAGGGCAAGAAAACTATAGAAGAAGAGCCCTTTTCCACTCATGAGACAGAGGAAGAGGCAACCTCTACTTCATCCCCAACTCCTAGGAAAAGTAAGAAAAAGAAGAAGATAGCAGAGGAGACACCCTCTTCCATTCAGTAAACAAAATAAGAGAGGCTAGCACACTCTACCTCTTCCCCAACTACTGAGAAGAGGACTAAGGGAAAAGATATTTTGGGATAATCCTCCACTGCATTTGAACATGTAAAAGAAACAACTAAAAAATAGTCCTTCAGAACAACACGTTCAATAAAATGGAAATTGGCCCTAACTGAGGAATCCACCCCAGCAGGGAAATTGAAGGGTCTTGTAACTGTAGAGGAAGAAACAGTAGAGGAGTCTGCCAAAACTCTAAGACCTAAGAAACACAAAAAGAAGGTGAAGGAGAAAGATATAGCAGGGAGGCCTCTATAAACTCCTAAATCCAAAAAGCATAAAAAGAAAGAGGAGGACTCAGACAACTTAGATGATATTCCTTTGGTGAGAAGAAGTACAAGAAGAATAGTGACTAAAGCAAGCACTTCGTAGACCATTGCTCCTCCAGCTACCTAGGCTCTAGAGATCCCTTATCCACAAGATACCTAAGATTCGAAGATGGCACATAGTGATCCCCAAACCATCTCTTTAGATTCTGAAGGAGCTACACAAGTGCTGGAGTCATAGTAAAAACCAGTGTTATAGAGAAACAAGAGAAAGAGATAGCCCACTCAGGAAAAAAAACATACTTCCCTCCTGGCCAAGGTTCTTGTGGGATTCAAGACCTCCATGACTCCTACTCAAGAGAAGGTTGGGCCATCACATGCCCCAGCCTCTGCAACAGACCTATAAATGGAGGAAGAGGGAGAGGTGCAACAGTAGAGAGAAGAATATCAGGAGGAGCAGGTTGACATTGGAGAATAGGGGGATATGTGGATCCCAAATGTAGAGTTGGAAGAGGGATTAGAAACAAGAAGTTATTCACATCCCTCTGACCAAGAGGACATTGAAATCGTAAGGGAACAACAGTTAATGTAGGAAATTGAAAATCTGAAAAGAATTTTGTGGGCAAACAATTGATTATCACTGACCTTAAGAAGGTCATGAATGAAAAAGAAATAGCTAAAAATTAGCAAATTGATGATCTAAAAAATCAAGTAAAGGAGAAGCAAAAGATCATTGAAACTAGGGAGGCTGAGATCCAGAGGAAAAATGCAGAGGTGACACAGAACATTTCTAATGTTATCAGGGCTAGGGATAACACCATTACTCTGATCTCAACCATGATTAAGAAATTGCAGAGCCGTACTTGGGAATTGACAAAGGCTAATAATAAGATAGATGACCAGGCATAACTACTTCAGGAATTGGTTGTTCCAATTGCTGCTAATGAACAAGGTACTTAGAAAGATGACTATTTGGGGACACTTCATATAGATATTCCTAGAGTCCTATTCCATTGGGAAATAAGATGTAGGGAGCTAGAAGAAACCACTATGATGCTGCCATTACTGAGGGTAGTCACTGCCATGACTAAAAATTAAAAACTCTAGAAGAAAAAGTCATGACAGTGGTTACCCTCTGATCAGAAATCCTTGCTTGCAAACCCCCAGTGGAAACTATGCTATGTTCCTACAAGAAAGGGTCCTCCAAAGGAAGCTGCCATTAGTTCTCTCTGATTTGACTAAGGATATACAAGAAGGAAATGACTTCTTCCAAGTATACATGAGGAGTACAGATGAAGACAAGAATTTTTTGTGTGAGCTATATTTGCATAGCTTTTCATAGAAGACTGCACCTTCTTCATCAACTTGTTTGTAGGAGAATGCCAGCTAAGGGCATTTATGTCACTAATGAGGAATCATCAGATCTAGAATGAAAGGATGGAGGCTTACGCAAAGAAGGACACAGGTACAAGCCTACTCCTTAGGAGGGACTATCCAAATTCGATGGGCTTTGAAATCCACTTTAGAGTAGCAATCTATTCCCCAACAAGTAAAACAAAAATTCTATCCCTGTAATAGCACCATCTACAAGAATGTGCCATTGAATTTGGTTTATTCATGCATAACTCATCTACTCAGATAATGGTCATTTGTAAAAAGAGGCGGAATACCATTACCTAAGGCCAAAAAATGAGAGATATAGCATCTCTAGCCAACCTTAAGTGGTTTATGAGAAAGGCAAGGGCAATATCCAAGTTAATGGATAAATACCAACAAAATTGGGTAGGGGGACGCTTTAGGCCACCCCTCATCATTGAGCCCTTTCCCATATGGGCTAAGCAGATGGAAGATGCTAGATTCCAAGAATGGGTGAAACAGTTTGAACAGTTCAGGGGGACTGGCAACACAAACTTCACAAATTGGTCAAATTTTGAGGAGTACAATCTCAAATAAATTATACAACCTCAACAAATCTAGGTTATGAAAGTGTAGGAGGACCTGCAAACCCTTAAGCTCAGAGGGAATGATGAGTGTCAGGTAGGACTCATCTAAACATGTCTTTTTACTTCCTTTTTCCCATCTTTCCATGCTGCCTATCCTAGTAATTGCACTATAGGAACAGAGAAGTCTTGTTTTAATTATGCTAATAAGAGAGGAAATGCTGAAGATTATTGTTATGATGAAAAGACTTATGTTGCAGTGAAACTAACAAAATTATGCAGAATTATCTCTTCTTGGTTTCACAGGTGTCTATTGCACAGGCAGAAGGCCATTTTGAGGAACTTCGGAGGTAATCCTAATTATCTCTGGAGCCAGGCATGAAGGACACTACATGATACTACAACATTTTCTAGCTTGTTAAAGGATCTCTAGAGTGATGCAACAGAGAAAAAAGGATGGTGATCTCCAGAGCTATGTATCATTAGGTTTTTGAAGCATCTCTGGAGCTGCTAGCAACAACATGGAGTCTCCGAAGCTACACAGAGTCTCTGACATCGTTGATTACCAAGATCTCTAAGGTGTATGTGTAGACACCTAAAAATAACCATGTTGTCGCATCACTTGCATTTCATCAAATCTATCTATTCACCTGCATTTCAACGTTAATTAAATAATCTAATTATTTAATTAATTTCATCAAAGTCATCAAATTCTTCCAATTCTCCTAAATTTAACATTAATTGAATAAATTCCATTTATTTAATTAATTCATCAAAATCAACTTTATTTTTTCAAAATTAAATAATTTCAATTATTTAATTAAAATCATTATCTTCTTTCAAAATTCGAATCCACATCAATTGAATAAATTAATTATTTAATTAATTTATCATTTAAATCCTCTTATCTATAATTAAATAATTTCTAAATTATTTAATTAAATCAATTATTCTTCCAAATTTAAATAAATCATTCAAATTTATTTAAATTGAATCTCTCTTCTAAAAATAAAATAAAATAAAATATTTTATTTATCTTTCATCATGCAAAATAAATTAAAACAATTTATTTGTTTAATTTATTTAAATCTCCAAATCTATTCTATGTCTTCCATCATGCACAAACAATTAAATAAATTTATTTATTTAATTTGCTTTTTCCTCTAAAAATAAATCTTGTTCATTATGCACACAAAATTAAATAATTTATTATTTAATTTTACTCAAATCATTCAAAAAGCAAATTACAAGTTGAGTTAATTGACTTAATCATTATTGTTTTTATCACCAACTCATAAATTAGAAAAAAAACATTTCTATTTTTATGAAATCTGAAAATATGTTTGTTCCATGTCTTTTTATGTCAAATCAATAAATTAACTCAAACAAAAATAGTTTTTATGTGACACATGTCAGGTACACATTCATCATGAATTCTAGATTTATCTCATCTGTTGATTCCATTGAATTATCTGGATCATTGATTGATCATGTCTTGAAACCTATATAAAGCCCCCTCATCTCATAACAAATCCTCTTCGATCATTTATTTGCAGGCATCCATATAGCGCATTGAGCATACATCGCATCGTTGAGCACATCGAACTTTTGAGCACAAACACAATCTACATCCGCTTGTTGCAAATATGGTTTCACAATTTATGAAGCAATCCACATTCGACCAAGATAACAACACAATCTAGGTGAAAGCTTTCATTATTTTTGTGTTAATTCATTGGTTATTTGGTTGTTTTCTTAGATCATTATCTTGATGTTATAGGATTGAGTTGTTGATTATCTCATTGTTTTGATTATTATACAATCTCGTTCTTATTCCTATACACAGTATGTAGAGCTACGAAGTCTGCCTATTCAGGCTTGAGTGTCCCAGCAGATGACTCCAGCTGTCCACGAGGATTGATACACTTTCAATTGGTTTTACATGAGATTAGAGGATTTCTTTCAGTTTGCTATTTTAGGAAATCAAGTTCCTTTTTATCAAGGCCTTGCAGCCTATTATTGTTATAAGTTAAACTCCAACTTTAGTGGTACCTTCAGTATCACTAAAGTCCTTTTTCAAACTTTGCATGATTATACTCTAGATGGACAGTTGAATGCTTTACTTTTGAGAATAAGAGATTGTTTATATCTCAAATTGAACTATTAGGAAAAGTAGTTAATTCCAATAATATTATGTCGCTCAAACTGATATATATTTGGATAGGAATAGCATAATTATTAATTAGGATTTTGTAGCATTTGTTTATTTAATTTCATTTCAGAGAAAAACATATACTTTTGAATACAATATACTTTAATAGAATGGATTAAAGGAAGCCATGTTGTTATACTTTTGTTCTGAGTTTCTTGTTTAGCCCTCAGTTCTGAAGGTGTGGAGCAAGGGCCCACTCCCACCAAAATATAGGAGGCTAGTATCTATGCTTCATTAGTTTATTACAGTTTTCATTAGAGTATAACTTTCCTATTTTCATAAGATAGATTAATTATTGTTAAAGCAGTCATGTTTCCATTTAATGCATGTTTCAAGTTTTGTATGAATTAGATAGATTCTTTCAACAATGTACTGTTTCAGTCTTTAGATTAGGTTTTCCTTTCAAGCAGATGATTAGTAGCATTGATTTGAATAATTAGGATAGTTCAATTCAGTGGATTAGTTGAGGACTGTTGATTATTAGGTTCCTTGTTGCAAATAGCTGAAGACACAACCCTAGATTTGACACAAAATTTGATTAAATGCCAAGGTACAGTTACCCTTGTCACCTAGCATGCTTGATGCGGCGTCACAACTTGACTCAAGAAGTTGGTGTAACCCATAGAAGTAGAAGGATCTTCGCAAGACCTGCAATTTGTTAGTGTCGCAACAAATAATCCACAATGGAGAGCTTTAGAGAAGAGTAGAGAGCATGAGAGAAGAAGAATCTTTCAAGAAGTTAGAGATAGCTTAGAGATGTTCAAATGAATAAACTTACTTTTATATGCATTCTCATTGATTTTTGGAGAATTAAACCACATGAGGCTGACATTGGGAATCATTTAAGAGGTCCCAAGCAAACAATCTACAATTTAGATTAGGGCTAAAAAGGGGAGTGCCCTGGTCCCTTAGCCCCAAACTCCCAGGATAAGGCACTTAAAGTGTTATTAGCCCACCTTATAATTACTTTTTCAGATTTTGTGCATCAGGATCAAGAATTACATGCTTAATGCTCAAAAAGGTGTTAAAATAGGTCCTAAGTAACAAGTGTAAACATTTTAGGTCCACCTAGGTACTAAACTAAGTGTAAAATGCTAGTGTACACATTTCACGACAAAACATTTAGGCCCCACTTTAGCATGGGTACAAACTTATGTTTGAACTCATACTAAAGGATGAAGATGACAAATTTCAAACACAACAAACATAGAAGCCAAAGAATTTTGCTAAGGTTGAGGGGTGATTAAGCCCCCAACTTAGGATTCTAAGATTGCAAACACGTAGGATCATAGAAGCCATAGAATTTCACTAAAATTGAGGGGTAATCAAGCCCCCAAGTTTAGGATTCGAGGAGTCCATGATGAATTTCATAAACATAAGACACATGACATAATTCACTCACATATGAAGCACTTAGAAAACATGGGATAAGATAAGATATACATAAGGCATACACTTGAGAAATTATAATGTATACATGCGATACACAAAGCATGGATGTCATACACAAAGTATACACACCATACACCAAGTAAACACGTTTGACATGAAGTATACACACAAGGCAAAGAGTATAGATGGAAAACACATGGACGACACTTGGAGTACATGATGAAAACACTCAAGAGACATACATGAGGAATACAGAGATAGAACTCATGTGAGACACACACGATGTTTGAAGAACGTATAGAGAATAATAATATATGAGGAGAATTCATACATCAACCACAAGAAACATAATACAGAAGAACTTGAGTGAGCATGGCAAAGGAGACCTCGATAAAAGTGATGTCTTGATCACCATGCATCATTCCACAAGATGCCATAAAGAATAATGCTAAGGGGTTAGTTAGAAATGAGAAGTACAAACACATCATACACGCAATCTCAAAAGGAAAGTGTTTCCACTCAAGGGAATACACCAAGCTACCTCCCGCAAGAGGATTTTCATGAAGTCTTACAGAATAAGAAGACGAAGCAACCTTACTACCAAACTCTAATTGGTGGTACAACCCTTATCCCAAACATGCAAAGGGCTTCAACTTAAGAGAACAAGATAGACTCAAGATCTTGTTTCTAATTTAGCCGTAATCCTTTTTGAGAGAGTGTAGTAACAAAGCTAATCAACAAGTGTTTAGAAAGAAAGATGAGATTAAGGCTCCATAACACAATATACGCCCCTACCTTAAAGTGATTACTAACTCCATGAGGGAGAAATTGTCTTTAAGGTAGAATGATGAAGAAATATAAAATGGGCACAAGAGCTTTCTAAAAGCACATGCCCAAATGAGATGTGTTTACAAAAGCTACATCACAACAAGGGGTTGTCCCCAAGATGAGAAAACCAAGGCGATGCTTACAGGCATGATACACAATGGCTAATGTACTCATGGTATGATGTCAAGCATTGCTACAAGGTGCCACATAGACGGAAGAAAGATCACATGTACATAAATTGAAGCAACATGAAAGGATGCTAAATCATCCAAGAAAAATAATGAAATTACACATCATGACATATAGAATAATGAAGATACATATAGAGGAAGAAATCATTACAATACAGGGATAACAATACATACAAACATAACACAAATGAGAAGAAGGGACCACTCTTGTGAGTCAGCCTATAACAAATTATCCTCCCACAACTTAACTATAAAATGGATGGAGGACAAAGTTCTCTAGGGACTACATCAAGCTTGGTGAGAAGTGCTAGAGCCAAACCTGTTTGAAGTTGTTGAATTTTGTCACCCAAGACTTGACATTCATTGGTGGAATGGCTAAGTACTCGATGATATATACAATAATGAGGTGATGAATTATTGTTTTGTTGAATCATTTTGTGTTTTGGAGTAGAAAGAGTGATTAAGCGGTCTTTGAGTAGATTTGAAAAAATACACTCTTGTTGAAATAGATAAGAAGATTTTGGGGAGATAGGAAGCAATCCTTTTTGTTGTTAATATGGTGGAGAGAACGTAGGAGAAGGCCGGATACCTAAACCTACTTTAGACAAGTGCAGTGTTGGTTCCACGGGTTCCTTAATTCCTTGTTCTTTACATCCTAACCCATTTCCATTGTATCTTTGTTTATAAAGAATTTAGAATCTAAGCTCATAACGCTTCTCCAATTCTAAAGGAAGAGGAGAGGTCATATGACTATCTTTGTTGAAATGCATTGAAGAAGAAGGATCATTCTTTTCATCATGGTGACGAGGATCAAACGTTGTTTTAACCATCCCATGGGGATTGAAATCTAAAGTGACCTTGTCACTACCATGACATGTATTAGAATTAAATGGTACCTTATCACAAATGGCCACCATTTCTATAGAAGAAGGCATATCTTCATCTATTTTAAAGGTTCCATCATCATTAAATTTGAGTTTATACTATGTAGGAGTATAAGATTGTGTTGAATAAATTTCATTTACCTTCAAGATCTTTGGGTGTGAGGGTGATATTTTATATTCACCCACAAAGGAGGGTGTAAAATCTAATGAACCCCAATCATCAATTCAAAGGACCAACACTATCTTGACCAATATTGTTGTTAGCAGTGGAGGATAGTGGTTTTTCTTTTAAGGAAGGGATCAAATCACTTAAAAGAGTTTGATGTCTCACTTCTATTTGTAAGCAACTTTATAGAAATGGATCAGCTTTAATTATATGTACTTCATTTTCAAAGATGAATTTTATTGAACGATGAAGGGTAGACGAGACTGCCCCCATGGCATGGATCCATGGCCTACCAAGAAGAAGATTGTATGAAAGAAAATTAGGCATGACATGGATAATGGTAGGCAATGTCGTCGGTCCAACCTTAATATCTAAGATGATTGTACCAAGTGATGTCTTACTAACATTATCAAAGCCATGAATGTTGAGTTTATCTAGTTGAATTAAAGATGTATCAACATTGATTTCATTTAACAAGTCTATTCCACAAACATTAAGACCTAATCCACCATCAATCAGTGCATCTTACCCTCATGTTACCAATCATGACAAATATCATAAGAGGCACCTTTTGGTTTTGAGCTTCTATGGGAGGTGATTCATGTTGTTGAAATGATATACCAGATGTCATCGCATGCATACAATCTAACAGAGATGCTACATCATTCAATTTAATAGAAGGTGGAACAACTACCTTTTGTAGAGCCTCATGGAGCATTTCGTAGTATGTGGGTGATGTTTGTATTAAATCCCATGGAGAGATCTTAGTCAGAGTAGCGCAGAACTGCTCGACAAGATCGTATTCTTTGCATATATGTGGAGGAAGATGAGATGCTTGAGATAGGATAGGTTGAGAAGGTGGAAGAGAGATAGGCACACTTGGTGTGTGCCTACTTTTATTGTAGGTGTTATATGTGTGGGAAATCATGTGATGTTGTGCCACATTTTGAACACCTTGATTCCTTGGAGTAATTTGTTTTGCATAATTGAGATAGTAACCCAGGGGTCGAGGTGGTGTTGGATCACCTTGAACGTAATCACCAATTTGAAGTGAGGAGGTGTATTAGGTGTCTCATGCACAATGATTTTAGAAACATTAGTACACTTATCCACTATACCCTTTGTGGGTGGAATAAGTCTATTAATGATGATTGAATTGACATTGTTTTCTTTTTGAGTAAGCTCAACATCCATCCGTAAGGGATTTAATGTGAGAGACCTCTCTTCATCCACTAATGCTTCATATTTTTAAGGGAGAGCATTGGAATGAAAAGTGTTGTTAACAAAATTGTTGATGATTGCATCTTCAGTAATGTCCAAAGGGTTTGAACATGCAACCAAAGGAGAAATACTAAAAGTCTTAACATCCCTATTGATATCCAAGGTACTTGAACATTCAACAAAAGGAGGAAGATCAAGGGTCTTCACTTCCTTAGTGACATCCAAGGTACTTGAACCTTCAACCAAAGGAAGAAGATAAAGGGTCTTCACTTCCTTAGTGACATCCAAGGTACTTGAACCTTCAACCTAAAGAGGAAGATCAAGGGTCTTCACTTCCTTAGTGACATCCAAGGTACTTAAACATTCAAACAAAGGAGGAATATCAATAGTTGACTCAAGGAATCATCATGTGCTATGGTAGAGATAGAAGATTTTAGATTATGAGATGAATGCCCATTTTATACCCATGAAGGATCCCTTGTGAGAGAAGACTCCTCATCCACTAATGCTTCATCTTTTGAAGGGAGAGCATGTTGGAAAGAGACACTACTTAGAGTTGATAGGTGTTGTCATTGATGGCAACTAAGATAATCCAAAACATCTGCATAACACAAGTTGTTCATACCAAAAGTCAGAATCAGAATTTGTCTAAGTCCAGGCAGTTAAGAATAGAGTAGTAATAGAGTTCGATATCTTGATTCGGATCTCTCCGATGGAAAGACATGGTTTACTGTGGATCTAAGGTAGTTGACAACACTACAAAAACACTCTAAATCTAGAGTTTTGTCCTTCGGTGATAAAGAAATCAAAAGATGTTAGCATATGAGTATTGGGTTCCACTTTGTTAGAACAGATAGAACTTGCAGAAGATCTTGATTCCAGATGTATGGAAGTCACTAGTTGGACAAATGGTGATGATCAATGATTGTGGCTGACATGAGTAATGATTTCCAAGAGCAAGTTTTGGTCCGCACCTTAAGTTATGCATAGATCTAGCCGACAGAGCAGAGTATTCATAAAGAGTTCTAAGTGTTGTTGAAGCCGATTGATAGAATGATTGTAGATCATGTTACAGATATATATAGTCAATGTAATTAGATGATTTAGTGTGTATGGTGTATGCGAATAAGGTGTATGTGTGAAAAGAGCAGAAGTCTAAAGTGCAAATGAAGGTAGATCAATAAGAAGAGTAGAGCAAAGATGAAATGTGTAACATCAATTTTTGTATTTAACTGGAACTGAAATTCATGCATGGGCAGATGCTATTAATCAATTCAAATCTCTATTATTCTCTTGTAATGTTTCATAGGTAGTAAGCCTCCATTTGAGCAGTGAGCTCTAGGCAGTGAGCCTGAATGCATGTGCATTCCCATTTGTAAAATACTTTTAACAAGGTATTAATTCTTGTGGGTTAACCCCCACCATGGTTTTTCCCTTAACCGGGTTTCCACGTCAAAATCTTGGTGTCAAATGTGTTATTTATGTTTATGCTAATGTGATGCTAAAATGTTTATTTCATTAATTTGATTATAAGTTGTAAAGGAAGATTAAAAGGTAGAAAAAGTTGTAAATGTGGGACAACTAATTCACCCCCCTCTTAGTTGTCCGGACCTAATCCAACAATTGGTATAAGATCCAAGGTTCCTTTGAAAAGTCTAATAGCTTAAGAAAAAGATCTTGGAAGAAGTTTCAAATGGGTTCATTCAAGGATCAACTTCAGGTGGCCCTAGAAGAGCTTGTTTAGTCAAAAGCAGAAATTAGTAATCTAAAAGTTGAACTCAAAGATGCTGATGACACCATTGAAATGCTAAAAGATAAATTAAATAAATCTTTGCATAGGAAAAAGGAGCTACTTCTACAGCTATCCAGTTTACGTAAGGAAAATAGCATGAATGAAGCCTTGGAAGAAAAGACAAAGGAATGTGAGAAGCTGTCAAAAGAAGTTGTTCTAAAAATTGAAATGGAATCTGGGGTGATGAGGCAAACCAAAGAAAGTGAAGATAGGAATAAAATTGAAGAAGAGTTGAATCAAAAACTAAAAGAAAGAACTGAAGAATACTACAAATTGGACAGAATAGCTGGACATCTAGAGTCTGATCTACAAGAAAGTACATACAATGAGAGAGAACTTGAAAGGAAAATTGTCATACTCAGACATGACCTAGAAGTTGCAAATGAATATAAGGAGAAGTTCAAGATAAGCTTAGCAAAACTAGAAGCACTACTCGAAGGATAGAAAAGGGCTGATGACAAGCATGATCTTGGATATGAGAGAGGTGAAATCTCTGGATCTGGACAAAAAAAATTTTCAACCAAGGAATAAGAAAGACAGAACTAGAAAACCTCGGGTAAGACAACCTAATGCTCAAAGATATCCATCGTTCAATTGAAATTGTTTCAATTGCAATAAATTTGGTCATAATGTTACTCAGTGCAGAAGTAGAGAAAAACAAAATGGTCCATCCTTCTCTGGTCAATGCTTTAAATGCAAGAGGTATGGTCATAAATCCAATGAATGTAGTAGTCTGATAATGAATAACTCAAATGGCAATTCCTTCCATGGCTACTGCTTTGCTTGCAATGGATTTGGACACATGGCTAATCGGTGCAGATCAAGAGAAAATCAAGGTTATAAGAAAGAAAATGTTGTGTGTTTTAACAGCAATAAATCTGGTCATATTGCAAGATTTTACAGAAATAAGAACAATGAAATAAGAGGTACAGTAAATAGAAAACCGGATGAACACAAACAAGACAAAGGTAAAAGAAAAATTAATGCAAATGAGACTCAGAATGAAATAAACAAGATATGGGTCAAGAAAACAAATATGAATGACAGTAATGGATCCGCACCAAAATCTAGTGCTGAAAATTCCTCCGAGAATTAATTTGAGAACCTTAGCTCAGGGGGAGCAACATTGTAAATCAAATTTCTCCAGCCAGTAAGTGAGTGCCTGGATCTGTCACAATAAGAAAAGGTACCTTGAATTGAATCAGAACAGTTGGAAGGATTTTCAGAAGAAAAAAGTGGAGATGGCAAATTGCGGAGTAATTCATGTGAAACTATACAACAAACAGAGTAATCGGATGTCTTAGGGCAACACATTTATTACAATAGAAAATTAGGTCTTGTGAAGGCATAAAAGGTTTTTCTTCATCATTTGAAACACCTTGCATTCCAGAACAAAGAAGAAGAGTGAACTGAGAAAGAACTTGCAGAAAACCAAAAGGTGAAGATCAAATTTAAAGAATCCCATCTGACTATTCAAAGAGAAACCCTAAACTGAAAAAGGGGTATTTTTCACAAAGCTTTCTGAATTCCATTATTGAAGATGGATACTCCACTAGTTGTAAATGTTACTGAGAGGCCACATCCAAAATTCAAGAAACATCCATACAAGTCTGTAGAAGTTGATCAGCTAGGATCCTTTTCTGATGTTCCATACAGAGTCCTACATGTGGAAGATATTAGGGTTTACATAAACGCAAACATTGAGGAATTTGAGAACTCAAAACTATTGGATATTTTTGATAACCATCTAAGGGATGAGAATTACAACATCAAACCTAAGTTCAAAACACTAGAAAATAAACATCTTGCACACATTATCCATTTTCCAACCTTTGAAGAGGATGAATGGGTCTGGTATGTACTGAGCAGAATACATGATAACTTTATATGGCTGATGAAACCCTTCAAGATCACCAAGGATGCCATTAGGGCTGTGACTAGATTGCACTCAACTGGTGGACTGCCTCTATTAAAGGCAATGAAGAATCAAACTATGTCTGAAGTCACCGGATCGAAGTTTGACAAGAGAGCTATGACTATCAATGACATCACTGATCTGGATGTCAGGTTTGCCTCAATGGTAATCGGTTATAAGATCTACCACTCCAATAGGGAGAATTTAGTCTCTAGAATAGCCATTTATGCTACATATCATATGATAAAGAAAAATGTGGATTATGATTTGTGTGAGCTGTTACTGAACCAACTGATGGAGAATCTGCAAAAGGTTAAGAAAGATAAGAAGAACTCCTTCAAATATGGTACCCTGGTCATATGCTTATTCTTCTTTTTTATGAATGAATTACTAGATTCAAGAGGCTTAGTCTAGACAAATGATAAATCTGTAGCAATACAAATTAGAGATTATTTGTATAACCTGGTGATGGAAAAGCCCAAAGAACTGCACTCTAGGGCTACTTTAAGAACTTTTAGAACATGATGTACTCTGGGAAACGGATCTCCAAAACAATAGTTGAGAAATATAAGGATACAATATGTTTCATGGTAGACATAGATCAGTGTTTGATGGAGGCAGTGGAACCAATGACCGTGTGGGTCATGCCCATGGGATATGAGGTTGAGGAAGATGTATTGGAGTTGTATGATCAACATTTTTTGAAACAACCTAAGGATAGTAAGGTAGAAAGGTTTGGCACTTTTGAAGAACTAAATATTAAAATCCATATTGAACTCAGGGAACTAGAAATAAAAAGAAAAGTGAACAAGCAAGTTGAAGCATAAATGGAGAGCATAGGTATAACAAAAGAAGTAGTAAAGGAAAACAGAGAAAGGTTAGAGAAATTTGAGAAAGAAAAGAAAGAAAAGAATCAAGGAGGTGCTCTGGTAGAGACCTCTACCAAAACAAGAACATCTAGGAGCTCTTTTGCAGCCCCTGTTCCTCCTAAGACTAAGGTAGAATCATTCGGTGAAGGAGGGAAAAGAAAGAAAACCAAGGCAACAAGAACACACAAGAGCACACAAGATGATGAGGATGTTGCAAGTATGGGCCTAACTAGTGTTACCATTGATGTCAACATACTCCTATTGCATTGATGATAAGGATTGGATGAGCTGTGTGCTGAGGATATTAAGAAAATTAGTCATATCAGGAACAACGAAGATAGTAAGGTAAAGATCCAAGATAAGATGAGTATCAGAGGATGCGGTTAAAAGGGTTTGTAGATATGTGTCTTAAGGTGATCCAGTAAAGATCATAGAGGTCTGCATGAAGATCTAAAGAAGTTGTGGCTGCTCAAGTAAAACCAGTTCTGGCAGGTGTTCAGAGGTGACCGAGTGATACAGATAGGTCCGGTGAGATCCAGAAATGCATTATCCTATTCTGTGGATTTGGTGGAGTGTTTAGGAAGTCCTTGTGAAGTGTCAACTTGATTGGTTCATGGTTTGGAGGTCCGCAAGCATCTATTCCTTTGTAACAGTGATGACAGACTATGTTCTTGAGGTTCGAGATGAAGGACAGAAGGATTTCAGTAAGAAGATGTAGTGTGGATGTTCTTGGTGATTCAGGCAAGCTTGTGGAGGTCTTTGGATCGTGTCTAGTTCATAGTGGTGGTCCGCATTGGAGTTTAAGCTCGCAATTGAAGAATTACTTCCAGATGATGGTGTTTTTCCTGAGACTGGCCGACCGGATGAGTTACACATCCTGCGGATGTTCTTGTAGATGTTTGCCAACTTAGATGATTATTCCTAAGTTGATGTCTTATATAAATAAGGGATTGTAAAGTCATTTCAATAGTATCTTGGGAGATGAGAGTGTGGTAGCGAGGAGGAGAGCAAAAGGCAGAGCAGAAGTATTGGGCTTAAATGGAACTGATTCAGGCATGGTGAAAATGCTATTTTCCAGTTCATGTATGTGATACTTATTATTTTGTAGATAGTGTGTCTCTTGTAGGCAGTGGGCCTCTTGTGAGCAGTGTGCTCGGGCAGTGAGCCCTAATTGGCATGTGCCATTTTGTTCTTTCTATTCTTCTAACAGAGAATACAATCTTGGGTTAATCAACCCGTGGTTTTTTCCTTAACCAGGTTTTCCACATCAAAATCCTGGTGTCCTATGTGTTAATGTGTTTCTGCTCTTGATTTAATGCATTATGTTTCTATGATTGATTTAGCATTATGCTACTGAATTACAAAGTGGATTTAAGTGTTTAATTGGAAGAAATTTTTGTACAACTGAGTCACCCCCCCTCTCAGTTGTCTGCCCTAAATCTAACAATTGGTATCAGAGCTAAGTTCCTCTAAAAGAGCTTAACCGCTTGAGGAGATCCAGGATGTCATCCTACAAGAAGGATAGTCTGAAGTTTGAAGGAACCAATTTTAATCTCTGGAAAAGTCGCATGAAATATCATTTGCAATGTATGGGAATGCAGTACTAGACCATGGCTTCAACGAAGTATACTCCTCCACAGGGTGGCCCGAAATCCCCAAATGAAATCACAGATGATGAAAACAATCTGTAGACTATAGAAGCTCTTCTAAGTGCATTGTCTGATTCAGAGCTGACAAATGTTGTTGAACTACAAACTGCTTTTGAGATTTGGGAAAAACTAGCAACTCTGCATGAAGGAGACAAGTATGTTAAATGTGCAAGGCTACAAAGTCTGAAAGGAAAATTTAAAAATCTGAAGATGAGAGAAGATGAAAATATCTCTACTTTTATGCCAAGAGTAAATGAGCTTGTTTGTGGGATTAGATGTTCTGGTGGAGTCTTGGATGAAGATGAGATTGTTGGCAAAGTTTTCAGATCCCTTCCTGCTTCTTATAAAATCAAGGTTGCTGCCATTGAAGAATTCAGAGCCCATACAACTGTCACAAGAGATCAATTGGTTGGTAAATTGGCTGCATTTGAATTAACCGAGTTTGGAGATGACCCCCCCAAGACTGAATCTGCATTCAAAGCCAGTGCCTCTGTAAAAGGTAAACAAAGGTTTGATCTGGGAGAGAACTCTTCAAGGAAACTATCATGGTATGAAAAAGCAAGAAAAGACCTGGAAGAAGAAGAAGCAAAAACTGCTCAACTTGAAGCCCTTATTGAAAAAAGACTGCCAAGAGGATCCAGTAAGTATGAAGGAAAATTGCCTTTTAAGTGTTTTAATTGTAATAAGATTGGTCATTTTGCCTCAAGATGTCTAGAAAGATTTTCAAGGCCAAATCCTAACAGATCAAGGTTCCAAAAGAATTGTTACTATGTTCATGAAGAAGATGATAATGAAGGAGTAACAGATGATGAATTAGAGATAGGAAACAAATCCGGAAGTGATTGGGTGTTTATTGCCATCAAGGAAGAATAATCAATGCCCTCTGAATCTGTCAATCATAAAGTTGTAGAAAGAGCTCTGGCTGCCCAAGTTCAAGAAAAGGATGATTGGGTCATTGATAGTGGATGTTCTCACCATACGATAGGTGACAAAAATAAGTTCATAGATTTGGAAAGGTATGGAGGAGTGGTAAAGTTTGGTGATAATTTTGTTGGTAGAATCAGAGGTAGAGGAACTATTTCCTTTGATGGAAGGAACAAAACCGGTAATGTACTGTATGTTGAAGGATTGAAGCACAATCTTCTCAGTGTTGGATAGTTGGTGGACAAAGGCTATGATCTCCAATTCAAGAATGGAAAATGCAAGATCTTTGAAAGTTCTGGAACAGAGATTGCATCCAGTACTCAAACAAAAGGTAATATCTTCCATTTAGTTGGTACTAGTAAAAGTTGTCTATTTGTGCAAATTGATTAGAGTTGGTTATGGCATAGGAGGATGTGTCATGTGAATTTTGATAATATCATCAAGATAAGCAATACTCAGGATGTAAGAGATCTTCCAAAATTAGTGAAACCTACAAATAGATTGTGCAAAGAATGTCAGTTGGGTAAACAAAGCAGAGTCTCATTCAAAAGCAAGGAACAATCTTCTACCGGATTATTAGACTTAGTTCATACTAATTTATGTGGTCTGGCAAGAATCAGAAGTGTGCAAAGTGATAGATACTTCATGTTATTAATCGATGACTACTCCCGGATGATGTGCGTAACTTTCCTGAAAGAGAAATCAGAAGCTCTTGAGAAATTCAAAATATTCGAGGCTATGGTAGAGAATGAAACCAGATTAAAATTAAAATGTCTGAGGTCTGATAGAGGTGGAGAATTCACATCCAGTGAGTTTATAGAATTCTGTGAGAAACATGGAATAAAGAGACAGTTGTCTACTCCTAGGAATCCACATCAGAATGGAGTAGTGGAGAAAAAGAATCGGACCATCCAGGAAGCATCTAGGACAATGATGATGGAAACAAATGTTCCTTAGATCTATTGGAGAGAAGCTGTCAGCACTACAGTCTATACTCTCAATCGAGTACAAATCAGAAGCAATACTGGTAAGATTCCTTATGAACTTTGGTTTGGCATCACTCCTACTATGAGGTATTTCAGAGTCTTTGGTAGTAAATGTTACATTAAAAGAGATGAAGATCTAGGCAATTTTGATGCTAGAAGTGATAAAGGAATATTCTTGGGTTACTCTACTCAAAGCAAAGCATACCAGTGTTATAATAAGAGACTGAGAAAGATTATAGAAAGTACAAATGTGAAGGTTGATGAAGGAATTGAAAAACCCACAAGGTTTTATGAATATGATGAAGATGATCAGAATGGTGTTTTGATTCAAGGAGCCCAAGCCCCTTCTGAAATTCAGATTCAAACTGATCCAGTAAATTAGGAAGAACAGATGAGTTTTAATGAGCCTGATCAAGAATCAGATATGCAAGAAACTCCCAAAGTTCCCAGGTATGTAAGACTGAACCACTCTGAAGATTAGATAATAGGTGATAAAAGAAAAGGTGTACAAACAAGAAGAAGGATTGCTCAAGATTCAGAAGAGTATTATCTGATTTCAAAGATTGAACCTAAGACAGTGAATGAAGCTTGCAATGATGAAAACTGGACTAAAGCAACGGAGGAAGAGCTGATGCAAATTGAGAAAAATCACACTTGGGATCTTGTTCCTAGACCTAGAAACAAGAATGTGATTGGAACCAAATGGGTCTTCCGGAACAAACTGAATGAAGTTGGTGAAGTAATCAGAAATAAAGCCGGATTGGTCTGCAAGGGTTATTCTCAAATAGAAGGAGTTGATTTTGAAGAAACTTTTGCTCTGGTGGCAAGAATTGAAGTAGTAAGACTATTTCTTGCTTTTGCTACCTTCAAGGATTTCAAAGTATATTAGATGGATGTCAAGTCTGCCTTCCTGAATGGTGACTTGGAAGAAGAAGTATACATTGAGCAACCAGATGGATTTCAATTGTCTGATCATAGTGATATGGTCTGCAAGTTGAAGAAAGCACTTTTTGAGAGAGCAAGTGAACAAGAATGAAGTCAGATTGGAGTTTGTGCCTTCTAAGGATCAGATTGCAGACATCTTTACTAAACCTCTACCTAAGGACTCTTTTGAGTATCTCAGGGAGAAGTTAGGGGTTATTGCCCCTCCCATGATGAACTAAGGTGCACTAATGTGCATCAGTCCAGTGGATATCACAGTCATATCTTGTGGTCCAGATTTATGATAGGGAGCTGTTACTCAGGGGGAGTAGCTAATATGATTCTGAAGTGTTGGATTTGCAAGTATGTGCCCTTTGCCATTGATGTCAAAGGGGGAGAGAAGACATGTGAAAAACAAGTGGTTACTGATCAAAGGAGGAGAAGGAAAGGAAGAGAAGACATGCGAATAGTTGTTGCTGATAGGGGGAGTGATGGTTAAAATAATTTTTCACATCATATGTTGCCATCAATGACAAAGGGGGAGATTGTTGCAAGTATGGGTCTAACCGGTGTTGTCATTGATGTCAACATACTCCTGGTGCATTGATGATAAGGATTGGATGAGCTGTGTGCTGAGGATATTGAGAAAATTAGTCATATCAGGAACAACGAAGACAGTAAGGTAAAGATCCAAGATAAGATGAGTATTAGAGGATGCGGTTAAAAGGGTTTGTAGATATGTGTCTTAAGGTGATCCAGTAAAGATTTCAGAGGTCTGCATGAAGATCTGAAGAAGTTGTGGCCACTCAAGTAAAACGGGTTCCGGTAGGTGTTTAGAGGTGACAAAGTGATACAGATAGGTCCGGTGAGATCCGAAAATGCATTATCCTATTTTGTAGATTTGGTGGAGTGTTTAGGAAGTCCTTATGAAGTTTCAACTCGATTGGTTCATGGTCTAGAGGTCCGCAATCATCTATTCCTTTGTAACAGTGATGACAGACTATGTTCTTGAGGTTCTGGATGAAGGAGAGAAGGATTTCAGTAAGAAGGTGTAGTGTGGATGTTCTTGGTGATTCAGGCAAGCTTGTGGAGGTCTTTGGATCATGTCTAGTTCATGTTGGTGGTCCGCATTGGAGTTTAAGCTCGCAATTCAAGAATTACCTCTAGATGATGGTGTTCTTATTGAGACTGGCCAACTAGATAAGTTACACATCCTACAGATGTTCTTGTAGATGTTTGCCGACTTAGATGATTACTCCTAAGTCGATGTCTTGTATAAATAAGGGATTGTAAAGTCATTTCAATAGTATCTTGGGAGATGAGAGTGTGGTAACGAGGAGGAGAGCAAAACACAGAGCAGAAGTATTGGGCTTAAATGGAACTAATTCAAGCATGGTGAAGATGCTATTCTCTAGTTCATGTATGTGATACTTATTATTTTGTAGACAGTATGTCTCTTGTAGGCAGTGGGCCTCTTGTGAGTAGTGTGCTCGAGCAGTGAACCCTAATTTACATGTGCCATTTTGTTCTTTCTATTCTTCTAACAGAGAATACAATCTTGGGTTAATCACCCCATGGTTTTTCCCTTAACTGGGTTTTCCACGTCAAAATCTTGGTGTCCTATGTGTTAATGTGTTTCTGCTCTTGATTTAATGCATTGTGTTTCTATGATTGATTTATCATTATGCTGCTGAATTATAAAGTGGATTTAAGTGTTTAATTGGAAGAAAGTTTTGTACAATTGATTCACCCCCCCCCTCAGTTGTCTGCCCTAAATCTAACAGAGGAAACAAAGACAGATGAAGAAGTGAAAGAAATAAGATCCAAGAAGGTCAAAACTTCAAAGACCTCTGAAGATTAGCCTTCTAGAAGTAGTAAGGCCAGTAAAAGCAAGTAACTGGTAAGGTTGCCATGACTATTGATGAAATTGTAAAAACAATCACTGTTCATCAAAATTTAAAACCTATCAAAGTTTACTATGATAATCTTGATCAAGCAAATAAGAAAATTATAGAAGATGATGTTATCATATATCTGAATAAATTCAATAGAGCCCTATTGGAAATCTTACAAGAACCTCCTAAAATTTTAAGGAAGGTAATGGAAATGAGGAAAGAAGCAGCCAAGGATAAAGACATAGAACTCAGAGAATATGTTCTCTCCTCTTTGTGCCCTGTATTGACTAGAAAAGAAGTAGATAGAATCCTTAGAGAATTTAAAGATAAATTCAGAAGCAAGGTCTGGATGAACAAGCTAATGCTTGGTGAGACTGAGGAAATTGCAAAGGAAATAGAGGAAATTTTGAGAAAGGCTCTACACAAAAATAACTACTATATTGATTTAGAAAAACAAGTGGAAGAAGACAATCCTCCTGCTTTGGAACAAGAAGCTCTTGAAGAAGAAACCAACAAGAGAACTAATGACCAAAACACTACTCTAGATCCTTCAAAACTAATCCATGAGGAGACCAATGATGGACTTGATTCATCAAATCTAAATATTAGAGAAGTTTAGGAAGAGCAACAAGTCAATCAGGAGGACATAGATATGGTAGACATAATAATTGATGCAGGGGTTACTCCACCACCTGATCACTCTGGAAAAGAAGAGGATATTGCCACCACATAGAGCCCTCCAGCTCAGGTAGTAAGTGATGAACAAATAGGAAAGAGCCCCTCTGGTGAGAAAACAAAGAAGAGTAAAATAGAGGAAGAAAAGGAAAGGAAGATAAGGTAGCAGAAGATGGTGAAAATGTTGAAGCACCTAAAGTAGATGTTGACAAATCAGATGAACAAAAGGATGCTTCTGAAATGGCTGCAAGAGACATTACAGATGCAGTAAAAGGTCTTCTTGAAAAAGAAATGATTGAACTTGATGAGCCTGAGCTACTCCAAGGTCTAGCCAATCCAGATGCTCTCTCTCCAGTTCAACTGATGAAAATAGCATCATTCACCCAAGTAAAGGCTAGAGAAAAGATGTTAAAGTCCCACATGGAGGACAATGAGCTACTTGGGCTTGCAACTGAAATTCTAGAGAAATTAATGCCAACCTATTAGAAGAATCAAAATGATTCCCTCGTCGGCCATCTAAAAAATCTTGTAAGTTCAGTAAACTCACATTTTGAGTCTTTTGAAAATTCTACGGAGGCAAAAGTTTAGAAATATTTTTTGAATAAGAAACTCAGTCAAGTTAAGAATCTAATAAGGAGTGATAGGTTGATACTAGGCATTAACATAAAGAGCATTCAGAATGCTCTAAGTGATGGAGGAGATATATATAATTTTTTCCTATCATGGACTAAAGTCAATGAGGATGTTGAGAAGAAGATAAAGGAACAAGAATAGAAAATATCAATTCTATCTCAAAATTTTGATCCTCTAACTACCTCTCCTATAACTGAGGAATGTTAGGTCATTAGCTTGATAGATGAATTAAAAGGACTTGAAAAAGAGAAAATCAATACTATGAAGAGGATGTGTGAACTTTGGGGATTGATTTCCCCCAAGTTGGAAGCCATTCCAGAATGAACTGTTCATGGAAATTTAAAACCTATCAAAGTTTACTTTGATAATCTTGATCAAGTAAATAAGAAAATTTTAGAAGATGTTGTTATCATATATTTGAATAAATTCAATAGAGCCCTGTTGGAAATCTTACAAGAACTTCCTAAAAGTTTAAGGTAGGTAATGGAAATGAGGAAAGAAGCAGCCAAGGATAAAGGCATAGAACTCAGAGAGTATGTTCTCTCCTCTTTATGCCCTGTATTAACTAGAAAAGAAGCAGATAAAATCCTTAGAGAAGTTAAAGATAAATTTAGAAGCAAGGTCTGGATGAACAAGCTAATGCTTGGTGAGACTGAGGAAATTGTAAAGGAAATAGAGGAAATTCTGAGAAAGGCTCTAGACAAAAATAAATACTATATTGCTTCAGAAAAACAAGTGGAAGAAGACAAACCTCCTACTCTGGAACAAGAAGCTCCTGAAGAAGAAACCAACAAGAGAACTGATGACCAAAACACTACTCTAGATCCTTCGGAACTAATCCATGAGGAGACCAATGATGGACTTGATTCATCAAATCTAAATATTGAAGAAGTTCAAGAAGAGCAACAAGTCAATTAGGAGGACATAGATATGGTAGACAGAATAATTGATGCAGGGGTTACTACACCACCTAATCACTCTAGAAAAGAAGAGGATATTGCCACCACATAGAGCCCTCCAGATCAAGTAACAAGTGATGAACAAATAGGAAAGAGTCCCTCTGGTGAGAACACAGAGAAGAATAAAATAGAGGAAGAAAAAGGAAAGGAAGATAAGGCAGAAGAAGATGGTGCAAATGTTGAAGCACCTAAAGCAGATGTTGACAAATCAGATGAACAAAATGATGCTTCTGAAATGGTTGCAAGAGACACTACAGATGCAGTAAAAGGTTTTCTTGAAAAAGAAATGATTGAACTTGATGAGCCTGAGCTACTCCAAGGTCTAGCCAATCCAGATGCTCTCTCTCCAGTTCAACTGATGAAAATAGTATCATTCACCTAAGTAAAGGCTAGCGAAAAGATGTTAAAGTCCCACATGGAGGACAATGAGCTACTTGGGCTTGCAACCAAAATTCTAGATAAATTAATGTCAACCTATTAGAAGAATCAAAATGATTCCCCCTCCGGCCATCTAAAAAATCTTGTAAGTTCAGTAAACTCACATTTTGAGTCTTGTAGTGCCCCTCACCTTGCCTTCTGGTAGACTGATAGTTTGCTTACTAGGATTGGACATTATGAAATTATCTTAGATTGTTTGATGATGGATTCTTTATTATTGTGTTAATTGATTGTGGACCTAAGCAATATGTTGACAGTTGATGATGTTGATTTCTGGTGTTTTATGCTTTACAGTTTGATAAACGTATAAGATATTATGGATTAATGTCATTCTGTGTTTAACATGGTAAGGATGCTTTAATGGTAATTGTTATATTAGATCATGAGGTAATTGATTGTTCTATTTTGTTGATAAGCAATCAGAAATTATGTTTAATGTAGTTATTTGTTTATATGTTTACATGAACAGAACAACGTCGCATTACTTGTATTTGAGTACCCTACCACACTACGACTTTCGTTCACTGTATGACTGCATGAAGATATATATTGTTATGGTTGACCATGTGGTTTGCTATAGGATGCAAGTACCAGGCATCGACTCCACCTGATTTACTAGGTCTGAGCATGCCTTCACCAATGGAATAGTTGAACAAAGTTAACATGGGGTCCCTTGTCATTGTTGTCTGTTTGCCTCTTTGCCTTCGTGGCTATTGTCTTGTTGTTTGATCATGCTTGTTGGTCAGGTAATGTTCCACAATAAGGTTTAACTAAGTCAGAAATTGCCTAAGTTATGAGTGGTAAAATTGTTGCATTTAAATAGAGTTATTAGACTGAGAATATAATGTTGATAAATGAATATAATTGTTTCAAAATAAATTAAAGTTATATAGAAAATAAATTTGATAAATAATAGTATATAGGTAATTTTGAGTTGTTACAAATAATAATCATTCATAATGAATATTAAAATAAATAAAACAAGTTGTAAATTAAATTGTAATTTGTAATATTACAATTTAATAAATAAAATAAATTATATTAGAGTTGTATAATTAAAGGGTAGTTCGTAATGTTACAATTTAAGTAATAAAATATAAAAGAGTTGGTTGTAAATAGATTAAATTATATTGGAATAAGATATATAAACTGATACAATTATAAATTTTAAAAATGGACTCATTGGAAACATTAAAAATAATAAAAATATTAATGCGAAGTAGTTGGAGGGCATTGGATCATGTGCAGAGCCCTATGAAGGTGGAGGGAGGCTTTGGATGAAATAGGAAAATTGCAGAGGAGAGGAGGTTACTGCAGGTGGGAGAGCGGAGGAGAAGGTTCGGGGAGAAGTTTGGAATTACATCATTTCAATCTAATTTTGTTTTTCAGTGAGCTTGATACTGTAACTAGGTTCCACTATGTCTTTAACCTCTTTCTCTGATCCTTAAATCTTCCTGTGATGGAGTTGGATGATTCGTTATTTTCAAATGGAATGTTTTGTAGAATATCTGATGTAGGATTGAGTCCATTTCGTATTTAATCTGTGATTATAGTTTTTCCTTCACCGATGCATAGTTCTTATGTTCATTGATGCGATCTGCTTCCTCTACGTCTGGCGTTTATAATTTTATGGCTGTGAATTCAACTATAGTAGGGATCATTTTTAATTTCCAGGTCATTTATACCTCACCACCCCCGCTCTTTTCTGCATAAGCGTCTGATATAATTTAAACCTAAATTCATATGTGATCTGTAGTTACAAGAAAACCCATCCAAACGACTAGCACATATTTATCAGGTATCTCAATGATGTAGTTTAATACATCCTCATAGGGTCGCGCACCGATTTGTGTGCCAATAGTCGGTGCTTGAAAGTTTCTAAAGCCTTTTCAACAAATCCATTTTGTGAGTATCCGTCAATCATTTGAATTTATGAGATGATGTTTCCTTTTGGCGTGTGTCAATCAATCCGCTGTATTGTTTAGGCTCTCACAATCTCACCCGCTTATAAACAAATATTACTATCATATTGAATGAATATTATCATCCTTAGTAGATAATGGAGCTTGCAGTGTTTAAACAAATTTATCTACTAAGCTGCTCATTATACTTGTCATGTGTCGATCACAATCTATATTCTCCATGGTCTCATGGTTGTAATGAGGAATCTGTTCCACATATGCGTTCTATTTCAGGATAAGTTAAAAACACATTAATGCCTTAAGAAAATTAAATTCCTGTATTAAAGTTTACTCTTCATTATACTGCTGTGTGTCTTTCATAATGGATATTCTCAATGCATCAGAAGGTTGTAATGAGGATAGCGTTTCAAACATGTGTCTCATATCAGGAATTGATTAAGCCTTATGGCTGTTTTGAAGATGGTGTTCTATACATACAATGGCGGTAGTGAGGATTGCTTTCCATTTAGGCATTTATTTAAAGATAGGATAAAGTTTATTAGTGCCGTAAGAAATTATATTTCCTGCAGTTAGTGGACATGAGAATCTCAAATTTAGTCAATAAAAGTTTAATTGCCCTTTGAATTAGGCGCCTAGCAGAGACGTTTAACACAATGGGCTATTTTTCTTATTTTCAAATGAGTAGTTTAAAAAAAAAATAGGGTTCAAAAAAAATTTAAAATTAGATTTGTCAGTTAATTAAAAAAAAAACTTTCCAACATAACTACAGAAAGTTATTACATTTGATTTAAAATTCATGTAATTAAGCTAATATCTCTATGGCTATAGCTCATATAAATGTTCATTAATTAGGTTTTCCAGAAATTAAAATTTTCAAATGGCACCTGGTAGTTTTAGCGGTAGTTAAATGTTTATTTTAGCTGTAAAATACAGCTGAAAAATGGCTAAATGTATATCTTTATGACTATTTTCCTCCTTTAAATGAATAATCACATATAAATATTAAAATTGCATTTGTGAGTTAATAATTTTAACAATGCTTCAGAAAGTAAATGTTTGGGCAGAAATAACCCTTATCAATATATTTACAGTAGGAAACGAGTTTATCTTTATGGAGGTTTTCAGTTATAATTATTCATAAATTAGGTTTACGGAAATTATAGTTATAGCTGTAACTAAACATTTACTTTAACTGTAAAATACAACTGAATTTTTTTTTTTAAAAAGAAGACTTTATCATATGAAAGGAGAGACTTTGATCAAACTGTCAATGGATATATCGGAATGTCATGATATGTAAAAAAAATGATATGTAAAACAGATTTTAAATAGTTACTTATGCAGAAGTAAGCTATAATAATTTTAAAGGCGTTGTTGAATAGAAAACTGTCATATAAATTTATTTACATTGTTCATTTATTGTATTGTTGATAAAAAAATATTTACAATACTATAATTCATGGAATTTATTATTATTGTTATTGTTAATATTATTATTATTCCGAAAGTAATAGTACACCTCATCTTCAACATAATGATAAATAATTGTTCTATGTCATTTTTCTTGGTAAATAGATATTTGATTAGATTATTCAATTTAAAAAAAAGTTAAGATATACTGCAATGTAATGACACAATTGTTAAATTAGATTAAATAAAAAATTGATATGATTATGTATTTATTGTTGATAAACTTAAAGTAATTATGGTTTTAGTTTATTACGATTTATTTGTAATAATTCTGTTAAATTGAAATTCAAGATAAGAAGGCTTGTAGTTAGGTTGATAAATATGGTAATGGAAATTGAGTCATAGGTAATTGGTTTATTGTGAATTCAATTGTGTAACGTAAGTAAAGGTGTGTGTATATTGGATTATTGGTCCTAATGAGATCCTTTGTGCAAGTTGTTAGGATGTCAATACAGAGGTGTGGGATAATATGATTTGAGTTCATGTCTAGTGTTGTTATACATCTTAATAAACATGTTGTTTATAGTTATGTATGGGATAAAAGACAATGTGAATGATGAATGTATTCCTCGATGGATGTAGTGATGTCTATTTAGCCGTATTTGTCTTGTTTTGAGCCTACTGGTGAATCGTGGAATGGGGAGACATGGAAATCTTAAAGATGTAATGAATATGTGTTGTTATGGGCAATGGTTTAGGAGTTTTTCCCTTATGGTTATGTTTTGGTATGCAAGTGGGATAATGCCTTGAAATGATCATGTTTACCTATTGTTATGATGTTATCTATCTTGCTTGATGGTTTTGGTTTATATGTACAGGTAGGGGAGTGGCTTTCAATGCAGGGCCGGCGCCCAAAGTGGCCATCAGGGTAACCCATTGAAAGTTGTTAACTAAGTGAAAACCTAAAAATGAACTAGGAAAAAAGGGTAGATACACATTAAACAAGATAAATGGATTTCCTCTCCCATACCTGTAGTGCTTGTTTAGGCTAAGGATGGGTTGAGAAGGCTTGGTTGGCATAATTGACTTCCTTGTCCTCACGAAAGGAAGGTTGATTCCGCATGTGTCACCCTATGGGGCCGACGCCTAGTGAGAGGCTGTTAGGATAGGACTGACGCCTAGTGAGAGGCTGTCAGGATAACCCATGCTAGGACTGTGCGATGACACTCTCCCTACTGTAGCCTAGCATTCTCTATTTGGTCTCTCCCCATTCATTGTGTGTTGCCTCTGGAAGTGGTGTTGTGTTGTTTGTGATACGGTCATATGACGTATTGGAGTCTTAAGTGTTTTGTGTCCATGTTAGTCTTTTGTCTACCTGACTATAGTTGTTTTGGGACCTTATGTTTATTGTTAGCTCGGGGGGTGGACCTTAGGGTTCCACATGGTCGAATGGAAGAGCTTTTATATCCATTGGTTTTCCATTACTGAAGTTCATGTATAGAGAAGATATATCTTAATTTTTAGACATTTGACCTTGTATCAATTTGAGGAAGATGATTATGTATACTCTTGTACTAGCAGGTTGTGTATCAGATCATTCATAATGAATGTAATCTAATGAAGTCAAGATATGACAATGTAATAATGCAATGATGTACTCATATGTAAGGAAATATTGCAGTTGTGTATTTGATCATGTTGATTATTTAACTGATGATATGAAATGAAGATGTATATGTTTATTCAAATAATGCATTAGATTTAGAATGAGCTACTAATGTTAGTTAATGATGTATGTTAAAACATATTAATTGATTTGACAAGTAATGCAACCATGAAATCTTAGAGGACAAGTTGTTAATTCAAATGATATGTTACATTACTTTGTTATCTTATTCATTTAAAAAAAAATTATCCTGTTTCATATAGCATAGAGGTGATGTTCTCTAAGGTGTTCATGGTGGGGCGTTACAAGTCTTTTGAAAATTCTGCGGAGGCAATAGTTCAGAAAGAATTTTTGAATAAGAAACTCAGTCAAGTTAAGAATCTAATAAGGAGTGATAGGTTGATACTAGGCATTAGTATACAAAGCATTCAGAATGCTCTAAGTGATGGAGGAGATATATATAATTTTTGCCTATCATGGACTAAAGTCAATGAGGATGTTGAGAAGAAGATAAAGGAACAAGAACAGAAAATATCAATTCTATCTTAAAATTTTGATCCTCTAACTGCCTCTCCTATAACCCAGGAATGTCAGTTCATTAGCTTGACAGATGAAATAAAAGGAGTTAAAAAAGAGAAAATCAATACTATGAAGAGGATGTGTGAACTCCGGTGATTGATTTCCCCCAAGTTGGAAGCCATGCATAATGCCTTATTTGAAGCCCAAAATGCACTTCAGACATCACAACAAGGGGTTGTCCCCAAGATGAGAAAACCAAGGTGATGCTTACAGGCATGATACACAATGGCTTGTGTAGTCATGGTATGATGCTAAGCATTGCTACAAGGTGCCACATAGACGGAAGAAAGATCACATGTACATAAATTGAAGCAACATGAAAGGATGCTAAATCATCCAAGAAAAATAATGAAATTACACATCATGACATATAGAATAATGAAGATACATATAGAGGAATGACACATGTTCTTACTCCTTGTACCTTTGTATTGACAAAGGTACCAAGGGAGAACAAATCATTACAATACGGGGATAGCAATACATACAAACATAACACAAATGAGAAGAAGGGACCACTCTTGCGAGTTAGCCTATAACAAATTATCCTCCCACAACTTAACTATAAAATGAATGGAGGACAAAGTTCTCTAGGGACTACATCAAGCTTGGTGAGAAGTTCTAGAGCCAAACCTTGTTCGAAGTTGTTGAATTTTGTCACCCAAGACTCAACATTCATTAGTGGACTGGCCAAGTACTCAATGATATGTACAATAAAGAGGTGATGAATAATTGTTTTGTTGAATCATTTTTTTTTGGAGTAGGAAGAGTGATTAAGCGGTCTTTGAGTAGATTTGAAAAAATACACTCTTGTCAAGATAGATGAGAAGATTTTGGGGGAGTAGGAAGCAATCCTTTTTGTTGTGAACATGGTGGAGAGAATGTAGGAGAAGGTCGGAGACCTAAACCTACTTTAGACAAGTGTGGTGTTGGTTCCATGGGTTCCTTAATTCCTTGTTCTTTACCTCCTAACCCATTTCCATTGTATATTTGTTTATTAATAATTTTGAATCTAAGCCCATAACGCTTCTCCAATTCTAAAGGAAGAGGAGAGGTCATATGACTATCTTTGTTGAAATGCATTGAAGAAGAAGGATCATTCTTTTCATCATGGTGAGGAGAGTCAAACTTTATTTCAACCATCCCATGGGGATTGAAATCTAAAGTGACCTCATCACTACCATGACGTGTATTAGAATTAAATGGTACATTATCACAAATGAACGCCATTTCTATAGAAGGCATATCTTCATCTATTTTAAAGGTTCCATCATCATTAAATTTGAGTTTATACTTTGTAGGAGTATGAGATTGTGTTGAATAAATTTTATTTACCTTCGAGATCTTTGGGTGTGAGGGTGATACTTTATATTCACCCACAAAGGAGGGTGTAAAATGAACCCCAATCATCAATTTGAAGGACCAACACTATCTTGACCAATATTGTTGTTAGCAGTGGAGGATAGTGGTTTTTCTTTTAAAGAAGGGATCAAATCACTTAAATGAATTTGATGTCTCACTTCTATTTGTAAGCAACTTTATAGAAATGGATCAGCTTTAATTATATGTACTTTATTTTCAAAGATGAATTTTATTGAACAATGAAGGGTAGATGAGACTGCCCCCATGGAATGGATCGATGGCCTAACAAGAAGAAGATTGTATGAAAGAGAATTAGGCATGACATGGATAATGGTAGGGAATGTCGCCAGTCCAACCTTAATATCTAAGATGATTGTACCAAGTGATGTCCTACTAATATTATCAAAACCATGAATGTTGAGTTTATTTGGTTGAATTAAAGATGTATCAACATTGATTTCATTTAACAAGTCTATTCCACAAACATTAAGACCTGATCCACCATCAATCAGTGCATCTTACCCTCATGTTACCAATCATGACAAATATCATAAGAGGCTCCTTTTGGTTTTGAGCTTATATGGGAGGTAATTCATGTTGTTGAAATGATATACCAGATGTCGTCGCATGCATACAATCTAACAGAGATGCCACATCATTCAGTTTAACTGAAGGTGGAACAACTACCTTTTGTAGAGCCTCATGGAGCATTCTGTAGTATGTGGGTGATGTTTGTATTAAATCCCATAGAGAGATCTTAGTTGGAGTAGTGTGGAGCTACTCGACAAGATCGTATTCTTTGCATATATGTGGAGGAAGATGAGGTGCTTGAGGTAGGATAGGTTGACAAGGTGGAAGAGAGATAGGCACACTTGGTGTGTGCCTACTTTTATTGTAGGTGTTTTTTCTGTGGGAAATCATGTGATGTTGCACCACATTTTGAACACCTTGATTCCTTTGAGTAATTTGTTTTAATATTAGGGTCATCCCACAATAATGAGTTACACTTTTTGGTCAAACTTGACATTGAAATCAACATTTTAAACTAAATCTTCACTTTTTGACACTTATAGCCGCTAAACCGTTAGGATTTTGAAGATGATGTGAACTAGTGATTTGTGAGATTTTGTTTGTAGATTCTAAATACATTTTTTTAAAAAAATTTGGAGTTAAATTGTAAAAACTTTTGCATCTCCTTTGATAAGTAGTTTTTAATAGTAAACAACATTTTTTTAAAGTGATGTGTATTCTGTAGCACATAATTTTTTTTCTACAAAGGATAAAATTCTGATTCTTTTGAATTTAGATTGGTAACACCAATATATAGGGCATGCACTTGGTTTCATAATGTTTTGTTGAATATTTTTTTCTTAATTAAGTTTGGAAGTCAAACCAATTATAATTCAGATATAGGCATATTCTGTAAAACATAACTTTTTATGTATGTATCGAAATTCATTTTTTCTTTTTTTATTGAAACAAGGACATCAATACCTAGGGCATAGATATTTTTTAGAATTTTTTTTCACTAATTTACTAACTTTCCATGTGTGTAGAACAGAGAACTTGATGTTTGGTGAAAAACCCACATTCACAAGAAATTAAAAAAATATATAATAATCAAATTAAATGTATTTAAAGTTATACTTTTTGGGAAGCTTATAATAAGGACTACATACTTACAAAACCTAAATTTTAAATGAATTCATTTGATCCACCAAAAGGTAAATCAAAAGTGGTTTTTTATCAACATTTTGATAGGTGTAGAGGAGACTCCATTATAGGTATGGTTTAAAACTAGCGGGGTTCTATCCAAGGGGGTTTGAATCTAAGGGGGTTTGATCAAACCCTCTTCAATTAAAATCCTTTAAATGTAACCTTTTAAGGCTTAAATCATTATATTTTCTAAAAATATGTGATTTCAGCAAAAATCAAGATGTCCCAGAAAGTGTAACCCATTATTGCATAATTAAGATAGTAACCCAGGGGTCGAGGTGGTGTTGGAACACCTTGAATGTAATCACCAGTTTGAAGTGAGGAGGTGTATTAGGTGTCTCATGCACAATGATTTTAGAAACATTAGTACACTTATCCACTATACCCTTTGTGGGTGGAATAAGTCTATTAATGATGATTGAATTGACATTGTTTTCTTTTTTAGTAAGCTCAACATCCATCCCTAAGGGATTTAATGTGAGACACCTCTCTTCATCCACTAATGCTTCATATTTTTAAGGGAGAGCATTGGAATGAAAAGTGTTGTTAAGAAAATTGTTGATGATTGCATCTTCAGTGATGTCCAAAGGGTTTGAACATGCAACCAAAGGAGAAATACTAAGAGTCTTAACATCCCTATTGATATCCAAGGTACTTGAACATTCAAAAAAAGGAGGAAGATCAAGGGTCTTCACTTCCTTAGTGACATCCAAGGTACTTGAACCTTCAACCAAAGGAGGAAGATCAAGGGTCTTCACTTCCTTAGTGACATCCAAGGTACTTGAACCTTCAACCAAAGGAGGAAGAACAAGGGTCTTCACTTCCTTAGTGACATCCAAGGTACTTAAACATTCAATAAAAGGAGGAAGATCAATAGGATGAATCAAGGAATCATCATGTGCTATGGTAGAGATAGAAGATTTAAGATTATGAGATGAATGCCCATTTTATACCCATGAAGGATCCCTTGTGAGAGAAGACTCCTCATCCACTAATGCTTCATCTTTTGAAGGGAAAGCATGTTGGCAAGAGACACTACTTAAAGTTGATAGGTGTTGTCATTGATGGCAACTAAGATCATCCCCAACATCCGCATAACACAAGTTGTTCATATCGGAAGTCAGAATCAGAATTTGTCTAAGTCTGGGAAGTTAAGAACAGAGTAGTAACAGAGTCTAGTATCTTGATCCAGATCTCTCCGATGGAAAGGCATGGTTTACTACGGATCTAAGTTAGTTGACATCACTACAAAAACACTCTAAATCCAGAGTTTTGTCCTCCGGTGATGAAGAAATCAAAAGATGTTAGCATCCGAGTACCAGGTTCCAGTTTGTTAGAACAATAGAAGTAGAACAGACATAACTTGTAAAAGATCTTGATTCCAGATGTATGGAAGTCACTTGTTGGACAAATGGTGATGATCAATGATTGTGACCGACATCAGTAATGATTTCCAAGAGCAAGTCTTGGTCTGCACCTTAAGTTATGCATAGATCTAGCAGACATAGCAGAGTATTCATAAAAATTTCTAAGTGTTGTTGAAGCCGATTGATAGAATGATTGTAGATCATGTTGCAGATATATATAGTCGATGTAATTGGATGATTTAGTGTGTGTGGTGTATGTGAATAAGATGTATGTGTGAAAAGAGTAGAAGCCTAAAGTGCAAATGAAGGCAGATCAATAAGAAGAGCAGAGCAAAGATAAAATGTGTAAGATCAGTTTTTGTACTTGATCGGAACTAAAATTCATGCATGGGAAGATGCTATTAATCAGTTCAAATCTCTATTATTCTCTTGTAATGTTTCATAGGCAGTAAGCCTCCATTTGAGCAGTGAGCTCTGGGCAATGAGCCCGAATGCATGTGCATTCCTATTTGTAAAATACTTTTAACAAGGTATTAATTCTTGTGGGTTAACCCCACCATGGTTTTTCCCTTAACCGAGTTTCCACGTCAAAATCTTGGTGTCAAATGTGTTATTTACGTTTCTGCTAATGTGATGCTAAAATGTTTATTTCATTAATTTGATTATAAGTTGTAAAGGAAGATTAAAAGGTAGAAAAAGTTGTAAATGTGGAACAACTGATTCACCCCCCCTCTTAGTTGTCCAGACTTAATCCAACAATTGGTATCAGAGCCAAGGTTCCTTTGAAAAGCCTAACAACTTGAGGAAAAGATCTTGGAAGAAGTTTCAAATGGGTTCATTCAAGTATCAACTTCAGGTGGCCCTGGAAGAGCTTGTTCAGTCAAAAGCAGAAATTAGTAATCTGAAAGTTGAACTCAAAGATGTTGATGACACCATTGAAATGCTAAAAGATAAAATAAAGAAATCTCTGAAAAGGAAAAAGGAGCCACTTCTGCAGCTATCCAGTTTACCTGAGGAAAATAGCATGAATGAAGCCTTGGAAGAAAAGACAAAGGAATGTGAGAAGCTGTCAAAAGAAGTTGTTGCTCTAAAAATCGAAATGGAATCTAGGGTGATGAGGCAAACCAAAGAAAGTGAATATAGGAATAAAATTGAAGAAGAGTTGAATCAAAAACTAAAAGAAAGAACTAAAGAATACTACAAATTGGACAGAATAGCTAGACATCTAGAATCTGATCTACAGGAAAGTAGAGACAATGAGAGAGAACTTGAAAGGCAAATTGTCATACTCAGATATGACCTAGAAGTTGCAAATGAATATAAGGAGAAGTTCAAGATAAGCTCAGCAAAACTAGAAGCACTACTCAAAGGATAGAAAAGGGCTGATGACAAGCATGGTCTTGGATATGAGAAAGGTGAAAGCTCCAGATCCGGACAGAAAAATTTTCAACCAAGGAATAAGAAAAACAAAACTAGAAAACCTCCAGTAAGATAGCCTAATGCTCAAAGATATCCATCGTTCAATGGAAATTATTTCAATTGAAATAAATTTGATCATAAAGTTACTCAGCGTAGAAGTAGAGAAAAACAAAATGGTCCATCCTTCTATGGTCAATGCTTCAAATGCAAGAGGTATGGTCATAAATCTAATGAATGTAGAAGTATGATAATGAATAACTCAAATGGCAATTCCTTCCATGGCTACTACTTTGCTTTCAATGGATTTGGACACATGGCTAATCAGTGTAGATCAAGATGAAATCAAGGTTATAAGAAATAAACTATTGTGTGTTTTAACTGTAATAAATCTGGTCATATTGCAAGATTCTATAGAAATAAGAACAATGGAAGAGGAGGTCTAGTAAATAGAAAATCAGATGAACAAAGACAAGACAAAGGCAAAAGAAAATTGATGCAAATGAGACTCAGAATGAAATAAACAAGATATGGGTCAAGAAAACAAATATGAATGACAGTAACGGATCCACATCGGAATCCAATGCTAAAAATTCCTCTGAGAATTGATTTGATAACCTTGGCACAGGGGGAGGAGCATTATAAATCAAATTCCTCTAGCCAGTAAGTGAGTGCCTGGATCTGGCAAAATAAGAAAAGGTACCTTAAATTGAATCAGAACAGTTGGAAGGATTTTTGGAAGAAAAAGTGGAGATGGCAAATTGTGGAGTAATTCATGTGAAACTATACAACAAATAGAGTAAAAGAATGTATTAGGGCAACACATTTATTACAATAGCAAATTAGGTCTTGCAAAGGCATAAAAGGTTTTTAGTCATCATTTGAAACACCTTGCATTCTAGAACAAAGAAGAAGAGTGAACTGAGAGAAAGAATTTGCAGAAAACCAAAAGGTGAAGATCAAATTCAAAGAATCCCATCCAACTATTCAAAGCGAAACCCTGAACCAAAAAAGAGGTATTTTTCACAAAGCTTTTTGAATTCCATTATTAAAGATGGTTACTCCACTGGTTCTAAATGTTACTTAGAGGCCATGTCCAAAATTCAAGAAACATCCATACAAGTCTGTAGAAGTTGATCAGCTAGGAGCCTTTTCTAATGTTCCGTATGGAGTTCTACATGTGGAAGATATTAGGGTTTACATACACACAAACATTGAGGAATTTTGGAACTCAAAACTGTTGGATATTTTTGATAACCATCTAAGGGATGAGAATTATGACATCAAACCTGAGTTCAAAATACTCAAAAATAAACATCTTGCACACGTTATCCATTTTCCAACCTTTGAAGAGGATGAATGGGTTTGGTATGTACTGAGAAGAATACATGATAACTTTATATGGCTGATGAAACCCTTCAAGATCACCAAGGATACCATTAGGGCTGTGACTAGATTGCACTCAATTGGTCGACTGCCTCTATTAAAGGCAATGAAGAATCAAATTGTGTCTGAAGTCACCAGATCGAAGTTTGACAAGAGAGCTATGACTATCAATGACATCACTGATCTGGATGTCAGGTTTGCCTCAATGGTAATCGGTTATAAGATCTACCACTCCAATAGGGAGAATTCAATCTCTGGAATAGCCATTTATGCTGAATATTAGATAATAAACAAAAATGCGGATTATGATTTGTGTGATCTGTTACTGAACCAACTGATGGAGAATCTGCAAAAGGTTAAGAAAGATAAGAAGAACTCCTTCAAATATGGTATGCTGGTCATATGCTTATTCTTCTATTTTATGAATGAATTACCAGATTCAAGAGGCTTAGTCTAGACAAATGATAAATCTGTAGCAATATAAATTAGAGATTATTTGTATAACCTTGGTGATGGAAAAGCCCAAAGAATTGCACTCTGGGGCTACTTTAAGAACTTTCATAACATGATGCACTCTAGGGAACGGATCTCCAAAACAACAGTTGAGAAATATAAGGATACAATATGTTTCATGGTAGACACAGATTAGTGTTTGATGGAGGCAGTGGAACCAAGGACTGTGTGGGTCATGCCCATGGGATATGAGGTTGAGGAAGATGTATTGGATTTGGATGCTCAACATTTGTTGAAACAACCTAAGGATAATAAGGTAGAAAGGTTTGGCACTTTTGAAGAACTAAATATTAAGATCCATATTGAACTCAGGGAACTAGAAATAAAAAGAAAAGTGAACAAGCAAGTTGAAGCGTATGCAGAGACCATAGGTATAACAAAAGAAGCAGTAAAGGCAAACAGGGAAAGGTTAGAAAATTTGAGAAAGAAAAGCAAGAAAAGAATCAAGGAGGTTCTCTGGTAGAGACCTCTACCAAAACAAGAACAACTAGGAGCTTTGTTGCAGCCCCTGTTCCTCCTAAGACTAAGGCAGAATCATTCGGTGAAGGAGGGAAAAGAAAGAAAACCAAGGCAACAAGAACACACAAGAGCACACAAGATGATGAGGAAACAAAGATAGGTGAAGAAGTGAAAGAAATAAGATACAAGAAGGTCAAAACTTCAAAGACCTCTGAAGATCAGCCTTCCAGAAGTAGTAAGGCTAGTAAAAAGCAAGTAACCGGTAAGGTCGCCATGACTATTGATGAAATTGTAAAAACAATCACTGTTCATCAAAATTTAAAACCTATCAAAGTTTACTATGATAATCTTGTTCAAGCAAATAAGAAAATTTTAGAAGATGTTGTTATCATATATCTGAATAAATTCAATAGAGCCCTATTGGAAATCTTACAAGAACTTCCTAAAAGTTTAAGGAAGGTAATGGAAATGAGGAAGGAAGCAGCCAAGGATAAAGACATAGAACTCAGAGAGTATGTTCTCTTCTCTTTATGCCCTGTATTGACCAGAAAAGAAGCAGATAGAATCCTTAGAGAAGTTAAAGATAAATTCAAAAGCAAGGTGCTGATGAACAAGCTAATGCTTGGTGAGACTGAGGAAATTGCAAAGGAAATAGAGGAAATTTTGAGAAAGGCTCTACACAAAAATAAATACTATATTGCTTCAGAAAAACAAGTGGAAGAAGACAATCCTCCTGCTTTAGAACAAGAAGCTCCTGAAGAAGAAACCAACAAGAGAACTGATGACCAAAACACTACTCTAGATCCTCTGGAACTAATCCATGAGGAGACCAATGATGGGCTTGATTCATCAAATCTAAATATTGGAGAAGTTCAGGAAGAGCAACAAGTCAATCAAGAGGACATAGATATGGTAGACAGAATAATTGATGCAGGGGTTACTCCACCACCTGATCACTCTAGAAAAGAAGAGGATATTGCCACCACACAGAGCCCTCCAGATCAAGTAGCAAGTGATGAACAAACATGAAAGAGTTCCTCTCGTGAGAACACAGAGAAGAGTAAAACGGAGGAAGAAAAAGGAAAGGAAGATAAGGCAGAAGAAGATGGTGCAAATGTTGAAGCACCTAAAGAAGATGTTGACAAATTAGATGAACAAAAGGATGCTTCTGAAATAGCTGCAAGAGACACTACAGATGCAGTAGAAAGTCTTCTTGAAAAAGAAATGATTGAACTTGTTGAGCCTGAGCTACTCCAAGGTCTAGCATCATTCACCCAAGTAAAGGCTAGAGAAAAGATGTTAAAGTCCCACATGGAGGACAATGAGCTACTTGGGCTTGCAACTAAAATTCTGGTGAAATTAATGCCAACCTATCAGAAGAATCAAAATGATTCCCCCTCCGGCCATCTAAAAAATCTTGTAAGTTCAGTAAACTCACATTTTGAGTCTTTTGAAAATTCTGCGGAGGCAAAAGTTTAGAAATAAATTTTGAATAAGAAACTCAGTCAATTTAAGAATCCAATAAGGAATGATAGGTTGATTCTAGGCATTAGCATAAAGAGCATTTAGAATTCTCTAAGTGATGGAGGAGATATATATAATTTTTGCCTATCATGGACTAAAGTCAATGAGGATGTTGAGAAGAAGATAAAGGAACAAGAATAGAAAATATCAATTCTATCTCAAAATTTTGATCCTCTAACTGCCTCTCCTATAACCCAGGAATGTCAGGGCATTAGCTTGATAGATGAAATAAAAGGACTTTAAAAAGAGAAAATCAATACTATGAAGAGGATGTGTGAACTTTGGGGATTGACTGCCCCCAAGTTGGAAGCCATGCATAATGCCTTATCCGAAGCCCAAAATGCACTTCAAACAAGTGATCCTCCGGATCTGGAAAAGGCAGAAGCATATGCATTTTTGTTGAGTGCACACATCTCACTTTTGGATGGAATGAAGAATACTTGGGCCTCTGAACTTGTGCAATTAAAAACCAGTTTTGCAAACATTCTCAAGTTCATGTAAATAGGATTTGATGATTTTTTGTACATATACGACAGTATAAACAAATTTGTTTTTGGAGAATTTTGGCTTGCGGATCCCACGCTTTGCCATTGATGTCAAAAGGGGAGTGAAGGACAGTGAAAAATGAGGTATTCAGCATAGGGAGAGCACTGGATTAAGTGAAGGGCACGAATGTACAGACAAAGGGAGAGTCACTCTAAGACACTTAGTCATTTTTCACTAAGTATTGCCATCAATGCCAAAGGGGGAGATTGTTGGCAAGAGACACTGCTTAGAGTTGATAGGTGTTGTCATTGATGGCAACTAAGATCATCCCAAACATCCGCGTAACACAAGTTGTTCATATCAAAAGTTAGAGTCAAAATTTGTCTAAGTCCGTGTAGTTAAGAACAGAGCAGTAACAGAGTCCAGTATCTTGATCCGGATCTCTCCGGTGGAAAGGTATGGTTTACTACGGATCTAAGATAGTTGACAACACTGCAAAGACACTCTAAATCCAGAGTGTTTTCCTCTAGTGATGAAGAAATCAAAAGATGTTAGCATCTAAGTACCGTGTTCCAGTTTGTCCGAATAGACAGAAGTAGAACAGATAGAACTTGCAGAAGATCTTGATTTCAGATGTATGGAAGTCACTTGTTGGACAAATGGTGATGATCAATGATTGTGGCTGACATGAGTAATGATTTCCAAGAACAAGTTTTGGTCTGCACCTTAAGTTATGCAAAGATCTAGCCAACAGAGCAGAGTATTCATAAAAAGTTCTAAGTGTTGTTGAAGCCAACTGATAGAATAATTGTAGATCATGTTGTGGATATATATAGTCAATGTAATTGGATGTTTTAGTGTGTGTGGTGTATGCGAATAAGGTGTATGTGCAAAAAGAGCAGAAGTCTAAAGTGCAAATGAAGGTAGATTAGTAAGAAGAGCAAAGCAAAGATGAAATGTGTAAGATCAGTTTTTGTACTTAACCGAAACTGAAATTCATGCATGGGCAGATGCTATTAATCAGTTCAAATCTCTATTGTTCTCTTGTAATGTTTCATAGGCAGTAAACCTCCATTTGAGTAGTGAGCTCTGGGCAGTGAGCCTGAATACATGTGCATTCCCATTTGTAAAATACTTTTAATAGGGTATTAATTATTGTGGGTTAACCCCCACCGTGGTTTTTCCCTTAATCAGGTTTTCATGTCAAAATCTTGGTGTTGAATGTGTTATTTATGTTTCTGCTAATGTGATGCTGAAATTTTTATTTCAACAATTTGATTATAAGTTGTAAAGGAAGATTAAAAGGTAGAAAAAGTTGTAAATGTGGGACAACTGATTCACCCCCCCTCTCAGTTGTCCAGACCTAATCCAACAGAGCATTGGAATGAAGAGAGGGTATGGTGATATTAAGGAATGTGTCAATGATTTCATCCTCTTGCGCTAAAATGTCCTCACAAGTGGGGACCATTTTGGGAGAGGGATCTAAATCATAGGTTGAAATAGACAAAGCTAGGTCACCATCACATGTATTAGAGAATAGATCCATGGGAATAAACATGGAATTATTATGACTTGTAGTAGAAGTAGAAAAAGAACTACCACAATCATCTTTCTCATGACTATTCATGGAGATGAATTCGGTTAGATCTTCTAATATCAAAGGCTACACACCCATGAGGGATATGAAGCTATAAAAATCATATATATAAGGACTTCATAGATGGAACATTTAGAATCATCGATATCATTCATGGATTCTATGTGATCTAAAACATGAAGATGCACATTAGTGAACTTAGCAAAAGTTTCAAAATCTATAATGTATGCATACAAAGATTCCAAAAAAGAAGAGTCCATAATGAAATGCCTTGTTTACTATGTGCAAATATGATATCAAAGAGAAATTTATAATCAGATCTATGCATTAATCCAATACCACCAATAGAAAAATAAGATTGCAATCAAAGACCTACAAGTGCAAGAGAAGTAGGATTTTCCAAAAATTGTGATATTCTTGGTAACCACAACAACTAAGTCTTAGAAATGTAGGATGTGTAGTATGTGAAAAATAAGTACCTAAAATTTTTATCTACTTGAATGCAATAAAAATTTACAAAACTTCGCTTTGATAAAGATGCACTAAATGCAAGACTATCTAGGGTTTACTATCAAAACCCTAGATTTTGAATGCTTACTTCCTAAACCACAATTTTTTAAATGCAAGATCTCTTTTTGATAATAAACGATATTTATGACATGATACCACAATGCAAGATCAGATTTGAAATGTAAATGATAGCAAAAAAATCTAAAACAAGAGCTTAATCACAAACCATAGGTTTTGAATTTGACTAGGTTCTTGAAAAATGCAACTTTTTTGATAAAACCCTAGCAAATGAGAGTCTTAAATGCCAGAATAAACACCATGAAATGATTAAATACTATAATATCAATAAGATATGATGTAAAATCAGAAATTTAAATCTTTCTATGATGATCTACAACATATGCAATGAAACGATGTAATAAATATGCCTTTTTGCAAGCCTAAAATGCTTGATTTTTCTTTTTTTTCAATGCAAATATGCAAGAATGTCCTGTTGTTATATGGAGCCTAATCAGACTCAGAGGTTATATTTACCCCACTTTTATCGGTGTGGTTCCCCCCCAAATCCCTACGGGGTCAAGGGGCAGCGCCCCTGGCGCGTTCCCTATCGCGACACAGGGCGAGGTCGAGGGGCAGCGCCCCCGTGGGGGCTCGAGGGCAATGCCCCCGAAACCTCACACGATTTTTTTATTATTTTATAATGCACCGGGAGTTTTTTTTTTTTTTTCATTGACTGACATAAGAAAACCCTATTTTTGTAACTGACAAAAAGCTTGATAAAAGCGGCCAAGGGTTAGGGTTTTGATATTGTATTGTATTGTAGCATTTTGCAGCGGTATTGAGTTGCAGGGATTGCTAATTGTAATCGATTTGATTTACTGGATAATAATATTGGACTCTCTATTTGGTGGATGTAGCCTGAGTTTGGGTGAACCACGTTAAAACTTGTCACTTGCTGTTATTATTTATGTGTATTTCCATTCCTTTGTTTAATCTTTTTTGTATTTAATTGATATCTTCTTCCGGCTAACCCTAACAAGTGGTATCAGAGCGAGGTTGTGTTCGATTATCATCTGCAGGAAAGTCTCACGGTTGAGTGGGAGCAATGGCGGATGAGGGTAGATTGAAGGTTGATAAATTCAATGGGAAGAACTATCAGTTATGGAAGATGCAGATGGAGGACTACCTCTATCAAAAGGATTTATGGATGCCATTAGAAGGAGTAGCCAAGAAACCGGCAACAATGTCTGATGAAGATTGGAATCTTCTTGATAGAAAGGCACTGGGAACCATTCGATTGTGCCTGGCACCATCGGTGACATTCAATATAACGGAAGTGAAGACAACAGACGGTCTGATGAAAGCTTTGGCAAAATTGTATGAAAAATTGTCAGCCTCAAATAAGGTAGTTCTCATGAAGCGTTTGTTTAATCTGAAAATGGTTGAAGGTGGATCTGTGACAGATCATTTAAATGAATTTAATACGATTGTCAGTCAATTGACTTCTGTAAATGTAAAATTTGATGAAGAAGTTAGAGCTCTCTTGATATTATGTTCATTGCCTGAAAGCTGGGATAGTTTGGTAATGGCGGTTAGTAACTCTATTTCTGGTTCAACTACCCTAAAATTTGATGATGTTGTTGGTGTTATTTTGAGTGAGGAAATTTGTAGGAAAAGCTCAGGTGGATCCACATCAGGCAGTGTTTTGAATGCAGAAAGCAGGGGCAGATCAAAGGAGAGAGGAAAAGGTTCTGGAGGTCATGGGAAGTCACAAGGAAAATTAAAGGACAAAAGATCCCAAACCAGAGGATAGAAGGATTGCTGGTACTGTGGAAAACTAGGTCATCTGAAGAAAGATTGCTAGTCTCAAAAGAACAAAGAAGGAGACAAACAAGAAGGCAATAAGGAAGCAAATGTGGTAAGCAATAAGTTTGAAGATGATGCTTTGATTCTTTCCCTAGATAATGCTGATGATTCATGGGTTTCAGATTCAGGGGCCTCATTTCATGCTACGCCCCATAGAATTTATTTCCTTGATTATGTCCAAGGGGATTTTGGGCTGGTTTATTTGGGAGATAACGAACCCTATCAGATTGTTGGAAAGGGAAGAATTAAGATTAAGTTGCAGAATGGAAATCATTGGCTACTACAAGAGGTAAGGCATGTTCCAAGGCTCAGTAGGAATTTAATTTCAGCAGGGCAGCTAATGAACAAGGTTGCACTGTTACATTTACTGATAAAAATTGGAAGGTTTCAAAAGGTGCCTTAGTAGTAGCCAAAGGTGTGAAAGTAGGCACCTTATATCTTTGTACAGGTCATACTATTCCTTCTACTTTAGCTGTTACAGAGAAAAAACAAATAGGTTCAGGAATAGTTGCTGTAGGTTTGCAGGAAGAGACTAGAAAAGTTGTTGCAGGTTCTGAGACAACACTGTGGCATAACAGACTTGGGCATATGAGTGAAAAAGGTATGTATTAGGTCTGAAATGTATTAATATGGATTTCTGTGAAAGTTGTGTGTATGGAAAACAAAAGAGAGTCAATTTTCTCAAGGATGGGAAGCAAAAGAAAAATAAAAAATTGGAGCTTGTGCATACAGATGTATGGGGACCAGCTCAGGTGTCTTCTCTCGGTGGCTCTCGGTATTATGTTACATTCATAGATGATGCAACTAGGAAGGTATGGATTTATTTCTTTAGGCAGAAATTTGATGTATTTGAAACATTCAAAAAATGGAGAAGCTTGGTTGAGAATGAGACGGGTAACAGATTAAAATGTCTCAGATCTGATAATGGCGGTGAGTATTGTAGCAAAGAATTTGAAGATTATTGCTCCTTTAATGGAATTCGTAGGCAGAAAACGGTTCCAGGGACTCCACAAGAAAATGGAGTGGCTAAACACATGAATAGGACAATAATGGAGCGTGCAAGGACCATGAGATTGCATGCTGGGCTGCCTTTAAACATGTGGGCAGAGGCTGTCAACACTGCTGTATATTTAATTAACAGAGGTCCTTCAATTCCTTTGGGCTGTGGTATTCCAGAGGAAGCATGGACAGGCAAGAAGGTGAGTTATTCTTTTTTGAAAACCTTCGGCTGTGAAGCATTTGCACATATAGATTCTGAAAATAGAACCAAGCTGGATGCGAAATCAAAAAAATGTACCTTCATTGGATATGGCATTGATGAATTTGGTTATAGGCTTTGGGATTTTGAAGGGATGTTATATTCAATGAGAAGGTGTTGTACAAAGATTAGTTGCAGCAGCATGAGAAGAAAGAAAAGGATTATGTGGTGCTAGATGATACTCCAAATAGTGATGTTCCAGTGGTTCCTCATGCTCCGTAACAGCAACTAGAAATACCACAAACTCCAGTGAATGTTAGACTGTCAACAAGGATAAGTAGACCTCCTGAAAGGTTTTCTCCCTCTTTGTATTCTATTTTGTTAACAGATGCTAGTGAACCAGAAGGGTATGATGAAGCTATGCAGGTGGATACACAGGTTCAGTGGGAGCTTGCCATGAAAGAAGAAATGGACTCCTTGCTGAAAAATCAAACTTGGGAATTATGTAAGTTACTTGCAAGTAAAAAGGCTTTACCAAATAAATGGGTTTATAGGCTGAAAGAGGAAGATGGAGGTAAGAAAAGATTTAAGGCCAGGTTAGTTGTAAAAGGATTTGCACAGAAAAAAGGCATTGATTTTGATGAGATATTTTCTTCGGTTGTCAAGATGACTTCTATTCGTACTGTTTTAAGTATTGTGGCTACTGAAGATTTACATTTGGAACAGCTAGATGTTAAACCTACCTTTCTCCATGGTGATTTGGAGGAGGAGATATATATGGAACAGCCCCAAGGATTTGAGGTCAAAGGTAAGGAGAAACTGGTGTGCAGATTGAAGAAGAGTTTGTATGGCCTGAAACAAGCACCTCGGCAATGGTATTTGAAATTTGACAGTTTTATGGCTGAGCAAGGCTATAGCAGGTGTAATTCTGACCATTATGTTTATTTTAAGAGGTTGGGTAATGACAGCTACATTATTTTATGTTTATATGTTGATGACATGCCTGTAGCTGGGTCTAACATAGATCACATAAGAGAGTTAAAACAACAGTTAGCACAGTCATTTGATATGAAGGATTTGGGGGCAACAAAACAAATCTTTGGTATGAAAATTTGTAGAGATAGGAAGAACAGAAAATTGACTCTATCTCAGGCTACTTATGTTGAAAAGGTGTTGCAGAGATTCCACATGGAGAATGCAAAAGCTGTCAGCACACCTTTGCCTAGTCATTTGAAATTGACCAAGGAGATGTGTCCTAAGACACAAGAGGAGGAAGAGAAAATGTCTAAGGTACCCTATGCTTCAGCTGTAGGAAGTTTAATGTATGCCATGATATGAACCAGACCAGATATTGCACATGCTGTAGGAGTTGTTAGTAGGTATATGAGTCATCCCGGATTAGAGCATTGGAATGCGGTAAAATGGATTCTCAGATATTTGAGAGGTACATCCAATAAACACTTATGTTTTAGGGGCTCTAATACTGATTTAGCAGGTTATGTAGACTTAGATTTGGCAGGGGATATTGATACTAGGTAGAGTACTACAGGTTATGTCTTTACTGTAGGTGGAACAGTAGTGAGTTGGATTTCCAGGTTGCAAAAGGTGGTTGCTCTATCCACCACAGAGGCAGAATATGTAGCTGCAACAGAGGCAAGCAAGGAGATGATATGGCTGCAATCTTTCATGAAAGAATTAGGCACACAACAGGTTAACAGTTATTTGTTTACGGATAGCCAGAGTGCCATACATCTTGCAAAGGATTATGCCTTGCATTCAAAGACCAAACACATACAGTTAAGGTATCACTTCATTTGGTCGGTATTGGATGATGGACAGTTACAGCTGGCAAAGATACATACAGATGACAATCCAGCAGATATATTTACAAAGGCAGTGACAAGGGAGAAGCTACATTCCTCTTCAACTTCGGTTGGTCTTCTAAACTGAAAACAACAAAAACAGAACAGCAGAGTCCAGGGTGCTTATTTCCAGTGGGAGCTACAGGGTCAGTGATGTTATGATCAGTCTCCAAGTGGGAGATGATATGGTGTGGAGTCTGATCAGTCTCCAAGTGGGAGATTGTTGTTATATGGAGCCTAATCAGACCCGGAGGTTATATTTACCCCACTTTTATTGGCGTGGTTTCCCCCAAAATTCCTACGGGGTCAAGGGGCAGCGCCCCTTGCGGGGTCCAGGGGTAGCGCCCCTGGTGCGTTCCCTATCTTGATACAGGGTGGGGTCGAGGGGCAGCGCCCCCGTGGGGGCTCGAGGGCAACGCCCCCGAAACCTCACACAATTTTTTATTATTTTATAATGCACCGGGAGTTTTTTTTTCATTGACCGACATAATAAAACCCTATTTTTGTAATTGACAAAAAGCTTGATAAAAGCGGCCAAGGGTTAGGGTTTTGATATTGTATTGTATTGTAGCATTTTGCAGCGGTATTGAGTTGCAGGGATTGCTGATTGTAATCGGTTTGATTTACTAGATAATAATATTGGATTCTCTGTTTGGTGGATGTAGCCCGAGTTTGGGTGAACCACGTTAAAACTTGTCTCTCGCTGTTATTATTTATGTGTATTTCCATTCCTCTGTTTAATCTTTTTTGCATTTAATTGATATCTTCTTCCGGCTAACCCTAACATGTCCTAGAACAGAAAGTATGATAAGGTACAAAAAATTAAATCTATTTAAACAATCTGATAATGCCACAAGATATGAAACAACATACTAATCTACAAACCCTAGGTTGAAGACTAGCTAAATTTTCTAAAAAATGCAAGGTTTTTTCAAACCCTAACCATGAAATATTGCAAAATTAAGCTATGAAAGTATGCCAAATGATGAATGAATGTAATCTAATCAGATCTAAGGGATAAAATATCTCATATCTGATGCAATAAGGATGCCAATGTGCAAGAAATGACAGGTTCACCAAAATGTTATGTAGAAAATAGAGACTAGCTCAATGATCAAACTAGGTCAAACCCTCTTCTACAAAACATTGGGAGACAAGTCGAGCTTGGCTTCTACCCAAGAGAGAGAGACAAAATATAGGGGATTAGTCTTTTTTTTATATAGAATAAATTAACCGAATCCAATCAATCAAACTAGAGCAAAGACATGAAACCCTAATTGATGAAGATTGAAGCATAATAGACACTCAGAAACATATACGAACAATTGAAAAGAAACACAGAGACTAGGGCTTAGAGGAGAACCTAGATACGAGGGTCAAAATACCAGATACAAGGGCACTTGGGCACCCTAGACCCTAATTAGGGTTAGCAGAAACTGATGTCTTCACTAGGTCTATACTTGTAGGTTCTGTCTTCTTCCTAAAAGCCACCTTCATAACTCGTTCTTCTAACCTGCACACACACACAAAGGAAGATGGTTGGGTGATATTTAGGAGCTTTCCTCAATAAATCTCTGTGAATGGTGTTTCTACCTCCACAATAGCATAGATAGATAAAGAGTGTGTGCCCTAGGAGGGCAGAGGCAAATCTGAAGTAGAATGGAATGCTAGAGCAAAGCATGAAGGAAAGAAGTCACCATGAGCATGGAAACCCTAGCATGCTTGATCTGGTATTACAAATTGAGTCAAGAAGTTGGTGTAGCCGATAGAAGTAGAAGGATCTTTGCAAGACTTGAAATATGTTAGTGCCGCAGCAAATAATCCACAATAGACATCTTTAGAGAAGAGTAGAGAGCATGAGAGAGAAGAAGAATCTTTAAAGAAGTTAGAGATAGTTTAGAGATGTTCAAATGAATAAACTAACTTTCTTTTATATGCATTATCATTGATTTTTAGAGAATTAAAGCACATGAGGCCAACATTGGGAATCATTTAAGAGGTCCCAAGCTAACAAGCCATAATTTAGGTCAGGGCTAAAAAGGGGACAAGGGCACTTGGGCGCCCTAGTCCCTTAGCCCCAAACTCCCAAGATAAGGCACTTAAAGTGTTATTAGCCCCACCTTATAATTAATTTTCTAGGTTTTGTATATCGGGATCAATAATTACATGCTTAATATTAAAAAAAAAGGTGTTAAAGTAGGACCTAATTAACAAGTGTAAACATTTTAGGTCCACTCGGCTACTAAACTAAGTATAAAATGCTAGTGTACACATTTTACGACACAACAATAGTTGCCTCACTAAACATGGAAATATTAACTACCAAAGACACTACTTTTGGGGATGAAGTGTCTCCAACTATTTACACAATCAATTGCTACCTTAATTACTATGGGCTCTAAAACACTTGTGGCTTGTTATGTTCAAGGTCAATGTCCCACATTGCTAGGGTTTCAAATTTGGGATGTAACTCCAAGCCAAAGTAGAATTTATTTTCTTACTCAACATCCTTAAATGCATCCCCCTCCTCTCTACTTCTTCTGATAGTGTCTAGTGCAATTTTAGAGGCTATGTATCATCTGGGCAATAGAAGGCATCCACTATCTCCCCTCCTCATGGGCAATCTTATTGGTATCAAAATTTAAGTCTTTCAAGGCACTCTAGGTTGTGTCCTACTCTTTAGTATCAAATATTGACATGTCACCCTACTCCCCCTCTTCAATTTTCGATCAGACCTTCAATTCGAAGACTAACATTTTGAATTCATCATCTATAGAAATATCATCACAACATTGCTTCCTCACATCCTCCACAACTAGGTCATTTTCTATTAGATCCATCATTATGTGGGCATGTGGAGCTATAGTAGAAAGCCTACATTGGTATATTTGGGAAGCTAGAACATCATTGATGGGATCATCCTCTAGCATAAAGTCCTCAAAACCCTTAGTGTATGGATAGTTGACCTATGATTGGTTAGTTGTTGCAATTATGGGGCCTTTACCATTAGATGTGGTTAATGAGCCTAGCATTTTTCTTGAAGCAAAAAAGTTGTTAGGTACACCCTACATTACAAACATGCCCACTTATGGGTAGGTAAAAATCAGATTAATAAAGATCAAACAATGACTATTAAACCCAACCCTATAACCTTCAAAGAATATATCAAAGACAATAACAAATATTCAAAGCTAAACAAAACAAAGAACATTACCACCCATGACTATGTTTATTCCTTAGTTCTTTGTGGATTGCTCTTTCAATTGCATAACCATGGTTGAAACAAGCGGTCGTATGGTGATGTGCTCAACAATGTGTAGTATGCTTAAAGTGTTGTATGAATACTCAAATCTTAATTATCGAAGAGGATTTTTGATGCAATGAAGGGGGTATATATAGGTTTCAGGGAAAGATCGATCAACGGTGGAGTTAAATCAATGATATCAATGGATGAGATAAGTTGAGAGATCATGATGAACGTGCACACGACATGTGTCTATGCAAAAAGGAGCTTTATTGAGTTAACTTCTTGCTTAGATAAAGATAGGATTTGATTTCATAAATTTATAATTTTTTCCCAATTTATGAGTTGATTGATAAAAACAATAAGATTAAAGCCAATTAACTCAACTTTAGATTTTGCTTTTTGACATGCTAAAATAAGATTGATTGTGCACATAGAAGAAAAGATATTTTAAGAAGATTGAAAGATAAAAACAAATCAAATAAATAAATTTATTTTTTATTTAATTTACCTTGCATGATGGAAGAACAAGAAGATATTAAGATAAAAATAAATTAAACAAATAAATTCATTTAATTTATTTTACATGATAGAGGAATATAAATAAAATATTAATTTTATTTATTTTTAGAAGATAAGTCAACTTAAATAAATTTCAATAATTTATTTAAATTTGGAGGAATAATTAGTTAATTAAATAATTTTAATTATGGATAAGAGAAATTGAGTGATGAAATAATTAAATTATTTATTTATTTATTTAATGTGGATTGAAAGGGGATAATTTAATTAAATAATTAAAATTATTTAATTTAGAAGAATAAAGAGGAAATTAATGAAATTAATTAAATAAATAGGATTTATTCAATTTATGTTGGAATTAGGGGAAATTGAAGAAATCGATGAAATTAATTAAATAATGAGATTATTTAATTATGTTGGATGCAAGTGATTTAGATGAATTTGATGTATACAAGGTGAGATATGCAAAGGTCATTTTTAGGTGCCTACATTTTCCCCCTCTTTGATACAATGCATTTTATAGCATTCTTTCAAAGAAATAGTGATGAAGCTATGATTTTACAACTATGCCCTAGTGTAGTTGGTGTAGGATGCCCCCTCGAGAGGAAAGACAGGAAAGCAACAGAAGGACTATGTTGACTCGTGACTAGAAGAATGGGATAGCGATGCAATAGAAACATGCTTAAGAGGATCAAATTGGAGTTTGAAGGCCAACACAATGGAGAAATTAGGTTGACATGAAGAAAAATGGGAAAATGGGAGGGAAGAATTAGGGTTGGACTCTATAAATAGGGCCCAAAGGGTCACTTTCAAGTCATTTTCACACTCAGATTTTAGAATTTTCAAAGCCATTTGCTTTCTTGTGCTAGATAGAGTTCAAAGCCTTAGAGGAGACTTCGACAATAGAGATGGCACCCATTCCACTCCACGAGCATTGAGGCGAGTGCATCAGGACCTATGGGCTATCAACAGGAGCTCCAACATCAGTATGTAGCTTAAAACTTGTCTTACGTGCATTTATTAGGGCCATAAATGAGGTAGAAAAATATTTTTGCCAAAGGCGAGTCGTAGGTTAAAAATGCACCTATGGTCAATGATCATACACCTTTAGAAAGATGAAGTGTTTTTGAAGGGTGCAACTGCACCTTTGGCATTAATGAAGTGCCTTTGGTAGTCTAGTTTAGGGTTAGGGTTTTGTGAAGCGCATGTGGGTGATAGGAACCCGCCTTTGGCACGTAGTTATACACCTTTGGCGGATAAAAATGCACCTTTGGCATGGTTGAACATGCACCTATGGCGGGCAAGGATGTACCTTTAGCACACAGTGAAGCACCTTTGGCGTAGATGGGGTGTTTGACCATTTTGAACATGTAGGATAGGGTTGACTTAGTTTGACTTTGCTTGACTAGGGTTTGACTTAAGTTCTGCTAGTGTTTGATCTAGTGTTTGACTTAGTTGGAGTTGGTTTGACTAGGGTTTGACTTAGGTTATGCAAGTTATTTTGACTAAGTTGTTTGGAAAGGATAACAAGTGTGACTTATGTGGATGCAGGTCATTTTATCGCCATTGATATCTAGGGAGCATCACTTCATTGCTGCGGCCATGGTGGTCAACCTAGAGTGGGAGGAGGATATTTTCCTAGAGATTATGGGTTTATGGCATGTGACCCATATGACACCAGTTCGAGCTCATTTATCATTGATGATTGCATTAGTATAACGATGGTGCAGTGAGCATAGCTCGTTCCTATTTCTGACTAGAGAGGTGACCATTACACTAGAGGATGTATGGCGCATATTGAGGATCCTAATGTATGGCACATGAGTTGATTATGATATGGATTGGGGTGAGTTAGCCCTTAGGTAGGTATTCATGACTCCCGATCTAGGTGTGGAGGAGCATGAGATCTGATGGGGACATGTACATCAACTATGCGATAGGATGCATTGGATCGTGGTCATACTGATTGGTGGATTCTTAGTTCTTGACAGGCACTCACGAGGGCTTTGAGTTGGATAGGGTACCATACTAGAGGGCATGTTCACACATGGCATCAAGTATGCTTGGGGGCCCTGTGTTTTGGGGCAATTATATCATGATCTACATGGCTGCACCTATAGATATGATACCAGCTTGTCGACAAGGGTTACAATGCTACATGGTTGGGCATGGGAGCACATTCCTATTACGAGGCCTATCTCACCTCGCCATCGAGAGGTTGGCAAACCATTTGTTCATTTTTACAATGGAGCACTGACATAGAGGAGATTGGGTGTCTGGCGTATTGGAGGAGGCATATTGATGAGCTAGACATGTTTGTGTGGGGGCATGGTGAGATTACGAGTCATGGGATGATGATGCAGAGCAGCTTGTGTATTGTTGGTAGGCTAGATATGTATTCAGCCAGAGTGGGTATTACACCAGTTTGGGTTGCCCCAGCTAGAGCCGGTAGGAGATGCTATTATGCTAAGACTCGGTGGGAGATTCTAGATTGGGGTTTGGAGATTGTTGTTACGACGACCCTTGCAAAGCTCAGAGGACTTGCCCCAGTGGCATGGCAGTGGATTCTGGGAGAGGTGGACCTTGGGAATACACTAGAGTATGATGCATACTGGCGATAGCATAGACCCATGCAATTTATAGTACCAAGTGTGGTAGGTGCAGTGGGGGAGGTGGTTGGCCGAGGACAGGAGGCTAGAGCTCACTGAGTAGGGCGATGGAGATAGGGACAGTTCCTGGCACCAATGCAGGTTTAGGCACAGGTACAGGCTACCAGAGAATAGGGTGGGTAGGATCAACATGATGTCGTGATGCAGGATGTGGGGGCACTACAGTAGGTAGCCTCACAGACAAAGACATAGATAGAGCACTTATAGAGGCTCTTATAGGAGGAGACTATGCAGTGCACACGCATAGAGCTCAGATGCCTCAGATTGTGGTTGGAGAGAGATGCAGCTAGGGCAGAGGTACGATAGGCACAAACATAGATACAGGTGTAGGTGGCCCAGGTACTAGCATAGGTAGTGGACGATGGCATAGTGTCCAAACTGATAGCAGAGAGGGATGCTATCATACAGGTGAGACTGAGCGCCAAGGCATCCTTGCAGTGGGTTACTATGGAGAGAGATACGGCCAAAGCTGCACTTGCAACATATTAGGTGACCATGACATTATTCAGAGAGTTGACACGCATGTAAGGTGAGTTGGTAGCAATAGGCCAAGAGGCAGAGTACTGCCAGAGGTTGTACTACAGGGTTGTGCTTGCGGAGCAGTGGTAACCAAGCTTTCGGGAGAGGTGCAGATATGGAGCTTCAGCCTCTCATCAATCAGGATCATCTATTATGGGGCCTCCTAGGAGGTCATTATCAGAGGGACCTCCACCTGGCACTGGTGGATCGCAGGGACATCATCCTACAGGGAGCTCTACGCACAGTCAGGGCTAGAGAATGTTGTATATCTATATATATTGTACCATTTTGTATCAGTGTTGTATTTGTTGGTTTTTTCCTAGACTGGATGCTTATTCCCAGATTTCCCTACAAGGTAGCCATCAGTGATCAACAGGATCTCTGGGCCAGGGGCCAACAGTGTAGGAGATAGACTCTATATTTTATCTCCTCTTCTTCTTCAGGCTCTGCAAGACCTAGGGGGGGATTCCCTACTCAACATCCATGAGATACGCATACAAGGATTGGGATGCTGTCAGAAAGCAGATAAGTCCTCCTGTAAGTAGACCAAAACTGAAAGATAAGAGCAAAGGGGCTAGCTTTGGGCCTATTTACAGTTGTAGACAGAGGACTGAGGATCCTAAAACTAATTCTAATGTCCTAATGGTTGTTTTAGAGTTTGATTATGATTTTAAGTTTGGATGCAAAGCTGGACATGGTTGTAACACAAACACAAAGCAAGATTGGTGCCTATCCAGGGCCTGGAGTCAGTAGACATACACCTGTGAATGATCAGCATGAACAGCTAAAACTGGATTTCAGGGGGATATATATGATACCTGCCTTACAGATATCTCCCAATACAGAGTGTTAAGTTATCTCTACTTATGGCATCCCTACTGCAGTATACCCTTCCCAATGTTCAACCTGAAAACAGTTTAATCTACCCCTTGAGCAGAAGTTAAAAGATCAGACATTCAACATAGGAATTCTATGTTCTAGAGTCTCAAATATTGCCCAAATATCCAGATTCAGAAGAAGAATACATGCAATACTGGAGACAGAATTAACAAAACACATGCTAAGATAGCATTTCTCATATAAGATTAATCATGAAATCAGTGGGTTCATGCCAAAACATACAACAAGAGATACATAAACTCACAGGTTTAGCTGTACAGAGCAACCAGATCAGCTTGTTTTGAATTACAGAGCCAAAAATCTTCAACTTTCAACAACCTAAAAATGAGTAACACTTCCTGCTTATAACAGCCAGAAAGTGTACTACAGCAATTAATTACATGGCTATAACAAAAAATCCGCGAGATACAGTCCTCAGAAGGAATGGCGCTCAGAAAAAATTAATGCAGCAGACAAAGGGGGGCCTCGAGCCACGCGCCACTATCTGAAAATCTTTATCCACGATCAGGCAACTTCACCATTTGTATTCATCGCCCATACCCCTGCACGACCGTCATTGATGGCTCAACCACCCGCATTTCACTTGGAGACCGTCGCTGCATTCAAAAAGGATTTCCCGCCAAAACATGCTTCTTCGCAGGTTCAAAAATAATGCAAGGGGATTAATCCCACATGCACGGTGCCGAGAGCCTTCCATTACCTTATAAGCCTGATCGCATACATATCAAGTGTCGAGCGCTTTTGCCGCGCTCGACACACAAGCCCTCACCAAAAGCCCATCGCTAAGACATATGCCATCGGCTCACCCCACAATTCTCCTGCCGATCTCAAAAGTCTTCCTGACCGCAAACTACACTCCCTTCTGTCGGCCAGACATAGACCATCAGGCTAGCCCTCCAGACCTCCACCGATAGACCAACTCTCACCGATGACCAAAAGAAACACATTTCCCCATTGGCCAGAGAAAGGCCATCGGAGCAACACCAAGCCCCTCCGCCGATAACATAAGTCACCTCGATAACCTTCAAAACATCCCTTCGTCGGTGTGACCCACGCCGATAACATCACATCGGCCAAACATCCACATATCGGCAGCTCCCAAAAAACCTTCGCCGACGACAACTGTCTCGCTGATCGCTACTCCATACTCCGCTGTCGGTGTGACCAACACCATCGGCCAACCCAAAAGTCTCCCCGCCGATACGCCGAGTCACACCGAAGACCACCATCAACTCCATCATCGGCCAGAGAAAGAGTACGCTACAGCGATGTCTCCCGATCGGCAAGAAAAACATCATCGGCCAAGCATTTCAAAGTTGACCCGATACTCAATCTCACTCCGATGGTACTCCCCATCGGGGTGACTTCCCTCCATCGGCAAACTGCAAAAGACCTCTGCCGATATGCTAAATCTCGCCGATGAACACTTAACTCATCCCCCATCGGCATGACCAACGCCGTCGGTGGAAACATAATATCCTTTGCCGATAGGCAATAGTCTTGGCGATGGACAAGAACACTTAGGGTTTGAAAGAAGAAACCCTCCAACAAGCAAGCTCAGCCTCCAGGTCAAAATGAGCACCAACACTGGCTCTGAATGGGGACGTGCAGGTGAAAACCTGCAGCAAGAACCAGATCTCCGGGCAGACCAGGCAAAAAACCAAAAAGCACGAACTGCACAAGACATTTACACTATATACATGTTTTTACAAATGTGCACAGTGACAAGTCATCTATGCAAAATAGAACTTAAGGAATTGGCCATGCACAGGCAATTCCAGAACTTCACCATCTAGGGCTTGGAGGAAATAAGAATCCTCCCCATGAGCACTGCAAATCTGATATGGGCCCATCCATAAGGGTTCAAATTTACCATGTTTACCCTTTTCTTGACCTTTTGCATTCCAAATGAGCACCAGATCATTAACTTGAAACTTCCTTTTTATAGCTCTCCTGTCAAACTGATATTTCACATCTTGTTGTCTCTTGAGGTTAATCTGGTGGGCTTTCCTTCTGTTTTCATCCAGTGCAACCAGTTGGTTCACCCTTTCTGTCATGGAGTCTTCAATCTCCTCATCATTTTCTTGGATGAATTTGTAAACTGGTAGGAGATTGTTTATGGGCAATCTGGCTGATGCACCATATACTAGCTCAAAAGGTGACATCCCAATAGCCCTTTTCACTGTCACTCTGTCAGCCCATATTGCTAAGTTCAATTTTGAGTCCCAAGCTCTCTTATTCTTGTCCAGTATCCTCTTGATAATTTTCATGATGCTTTTATTGCTTGATTCTGCTTGACCATTCCCTTGTGGGTGATATGGTGATGCATATGATAGATTTATCCCATACCTGTTGCAAAAATCAACAAATTCACCTGACCTGAAGCACATAGCATTATCAGTGACTATCTTGAATGGTACTCCAAACCTGATGATAATATTTTCTAGCATGAAATCTGTCACCACCTTACTTGTAGCTCTCTTAGTTGGAATGGCCTCAATCCATTTGGTAAAGTAATCAGTTGCCACCAAAATCCAACTGTGTCCCCCACTTGATTTGTCTGCAATTTCCCCTATGAAGTCAATTCCCCATTGCTGAAATGGAGCATCCACAGTTACAGTCCTGAGGGGTAAAGCACCATCATATTTCAACTTTCCTGAAAATCTTTGGCAAGGGTCACACTTCCTCACTAACCTTTGTGCATCTGAAAAGAGAGTGGGCCACCAATATCCTGCTCTGATAATTTTATGAGCTGTTGTTTGGGTAGTATAATGTCCACCACACAATCCTTTATGCATATCAATCAAAACATTGTTAGCCATATCCTCATCCACACATCTCAGCAGCACACCATCAGGGTTTTTCCAGTATAGCTCACCTTGAACAATAACATACCTGATTGCATGTAACTTTAAAGTCCTCTTTTGACTGTCACTGAAATGGGAAGGACAATTCAGATTTTGCAAGTAGTAGATAATATCCTTGTACCATTCAGATCCTGATAATTTACACTCTCATTTTGGACTGCATTAACTTGGCATGCTTCCAAGTTTGACTGTGCCATCATCTTGGCTAATCCTTGTCCTCTTACCAACTTGGTAATTCGTATGTCTATGTTAAACTCTTGCAATTTGTTTATCCATCTGCACCTTCTTCCAGTCACCTCCTGCTGAGTGAATATGTCTTTGACTGCTGCATGGGGTACATATGCAATTATATATGATCCTACCAAGTATGGTCTGAAACTTTTGATGGCTCTGACTAGTGCATATGCATGTTTTTCTATAATATCATACTTCAACTCAGAGGCCTGCAAGGACATACTGAAGAAAGCGATGGGCTGTTCAAAACCATCTTCATTTTTCTGTAGCAAACATGCAGCAACAGTATGAAAGAAAGCAAATGAAAATACTTGGAATGGCCTAGAAAAATCAGGAGATTTAAGAACAGGGGCCATCTTGATTGCCTCTTTGATACTCTGAAATGATTCTATTGCTTCACTTTCCCAGTGGACAGTTGCATCCTTCTTCATCATCTTGGAAATGTTCCTTGTGGTTTCTGCAAAGTTGGGAACAAATCTCCTAACAAAATTTATCTGTCCAAAGAAGGACTGAACTCCTTTTACAGTTTTTGGCATTTGAATTCTGTCAATAGCAGCCACTCTCTCTGGATCTATCCTGACTACATCCTTGGAAACAATATGTCCCAGGAGCTTTCCTTCAACTACCCCAAAGGCACACTTCTTTGGATTTAAAGAAATACCATACTCTAGTGCTCTTATGAAAATCTGCTCCAGATGCAAACAATGCTGCTCTTCTTTCTTTGAGTAAGCAGTCAAGTCATCCTGATATACAGCCAGGATTGAATCAATCAACCCTGCAAAAGCAACATCCATTGCTCTTTGAAATGTAGCACCTGCATTGGTTAGTCCGAAGGGCATTCTAACATACACATAAGTTCCCCATGGAGTGGTAAAGGCGGTCTTATACTATTCTGATTCCTTTACCTTCACCTGATTATAACCTGAAAATCCATCCATCATGGATAAGAGTTCACAACTAGTCACTCTCTGCAACATAGCTTCCATATTAGGCAGTGGATAGTTATCCTTTAAAGAGGATACATTCAAGTTCCTGAAGTCAATACAAAGCCTAATATCACCATTCTTTTTTCTGACTGGGACAAGGTTAGACACCCAAGTTGAATGCCTGATTGGCACAATTATTCCAGCTTCCCTCAGCCTTTTGAGTTCTTCTTGCATCTTTGGAGCTAAGGTAGGATTAATAGGTCTTTGCCTTTGTCTAAATGGCTTAGCTCCAGGCTTCAATGAACCTCATGCTGGAATAAATCTTCCCTATAGGCTTTTAGGTCCTCATATGACCAAGCAAAAACATGTTTATACTTTTTCAGTAATGCAATCAGCATACTCCTAATGTGTGGTTTGAGCTGTTTACCAATGTATACCTTCTGAGGGGCCTGAGATGTCCCCAAATTTATCTCTTCTAAATCTTCCTTATTTGTGGGAGATGTCGTTGTGACCAATTTATCTCTACTGTCAAAAGCTCTTTCCAAAGCTACTAACCCTCTGGGGATTTTATTAGTCTTCAATTGAATTATCTCTTTTCCCACAAGAGTTTCTTTTCCATCTATAGTCTCTACAAAAGCTTGGAAATCAATTTCTTGATTCTCATATTCATCTATGCAGTGCAAAAATTTTAACAAGTCCCTATCATCATTAAACACTTGCCAACTGCATATATTTTCTGGTACTGCAGGCCTAATTTTAACTTCTACATTTGTAACATCTGACAGAGTGATGTCATCTGGCCTTATTGCAACATTAGCTAAGAAATCAGCCATAACATTCTTTGACCTCTCTACCCAGTCTATTGAAAATGCATCAAATAGTTCAATGGTATCCCAAACAGCATGCTTGTATTGTTTCAATCTTTTGTTTTTTGAAGCATACTTATCTCTAATTTGGGATACAATCAGCTCAGAATCCCCAAATACCCTTAGCATTTTGATTCCATGTTTGAGAGCAATATTTAGGCCTAAGAGTAAAGCCTCATATTCTGCAATGTTGTTTGTGCAAACAAACCTCAGCAAGAAAGAGAATTTGAGGAGCTTACCAGTTGGAGACAGGAAAACAACTCCAGCTCCAGAGCCTTCTTTTGCACAAGCTCCATCAAAAAACATGGTCCACAAACCTTGCTGATCCAATTCTTCAATGCAGACATTTTTCTCTCTATCTTCTCTATCATCTGAGACAACTTTGAAGTTATCACAGTCAGTGTTTACAAAGCATATCTGTTCCTCTGCTTCTTGGTCTTCCACTGTCTCTGATGATCTTTGTTCTCTGATTAGCTTAACATCCCTGCCATTCATTGGAATCATGGCATATGACAGGTCCAGCTGCATACTTCCACCAATTAGTGCTGCCCATCTTCTTGACAACAACATACCATACTGTGGCTTGATGTCAACCACTGTTATATTCATTTTATATCTCTTTTCAGGAAATGCTGCCAGTTTGAAATCTACATCCTTCATGATTCCAATAACTGGTACCTCTCTGGCATCCATAGCATAACATTTTCCACATGCCTTGTCAATTTTCAATCCAGCTTGTTGCATGATGGCCAAAGGCATGACATTTGTAGATGCTCCAGAGTCAAGCATACAATTTCTGATTATTTTTCCATTTATAACCAGGGAAACATAAAATAGTTCCACTTGTGAAGGACACTTTGTCATAGTCACTCCTAAATAGACTTCAGGAGCCTCATCTTCTTCATTACACGTGACATGTTTCTCACCCTGGATCTGAACATTTTGTTTAGCTTGAAAGGGCACCCCTGAAATTAGGGATACTGTCCTATTCTTGATTTCTTCCACTTTCATTAGTTCCATAAGTGGAACAGAGACTTTTACCTGGGAGAGGACCTGAGCTATATCAAATGGAGCATAATTTTGTATAACAGTTGTAGCTTGCTCCACAATCTTGTTTTTATCTTGAACTGGTTTAGCTTTTACTTTCATAGTTCCCTGATCATCATTCTTGTCTTGGGAACCTTTACTTTGATCTTCAGCCTGAGGGATTCTATTTTCTGGTCCTTGGGATTCATGACCTGTTCTATGTCTAAAATTCTGTTTATTATTAACCCACTGCCTTTTTTGTAATTCCATCCCCTTATTACCATGCACTGGCTGTCCTATAGTAACATCTTTTGGCTGATGTGGGCTGCTTACCTGATTTTTACCTCTGAGATTGTAGTTGCTCTTGACTTGAGCAACTGCTGCAGCTGTGAAGGCCCTAATTTCCTCATCAGAAGGTCGTTGTAAGTTACTCAGAAAATTGTGTGAGTTCTGAGCATAGGCATAGTTAACTTCATCATCTTCATCATATGGGAACTGTTGGCAGCCCTGAGTTCCATCATTTGTACTCTCATCAGCATCATAAAGAGTGTATCCATTGCTTATGGACATCATATTTACATCATCATCTTGCACATAATGTGGCTCATTGCATTCATTACAAGATGTAGTATTATCACACAAGGACTGAGTAATCATACACTGTGACTGTGAATGTGGCATCTGACAAATTATACACCATGGAGCATCATCAACAATATTTACAGCTTTCTTTAGAGGATCAGGAGTTTCTTTGACATGTTGAGCTCTTTGATTTGTGTTGTTACGTGGGAATACAGGTTTACCATCATGCCAATTGGTATTATAAGGCATATCATGCAATGATGGCCTCTTTTCCTGCCTTTGATAGACTTGCCTATCAGGACCTATCCCTTTTTCACTTCTAGCTAATCTATAGCTTAGGTCCTTAACAACATTTGCCAATTTGTCTCTCTTATCTTCAGGGGCAGATGTATTACCTTGAGTGTTCTGAGGCTTGTTTGGATTCTACAGAATTTTTATATCATCCCTTCTATTTGTCTTGCCCGATGCTTTCCTGTTGTTTTCAATATTTACTGCAATTCTGAAAGCATCCCTGAGAGTAGCAGGACCTTTATCTCTTAATCCATTTGCAGTTTTTGCATCAAAGGCATTGATATACAATATTATGCACATTGGTTCATTTGGCCTCATGTGATGTGGCAATTTGTTTAACACTTTAGTAAATCTTGCATTAAAATCTGCAACCTGCTCATTTGACCCTTTAGTGATACTGGTGAACTCATTTACAAAAAAGCTAGGGTCAGTTTTGTCACCATATTGCTCCTTGAACATCCTTTTAAAATCATCCCATGATGAAATACTCCGGTCAGGCAGATTCTTGTACCATTCTCTTGCCTCATCTATTAAGCATTGCATGAATGACTTCATGAAAACATCCTCATGTTCAACCTCAAAGTTATCCATGACATTTTGAAAGGCTTTTAGATGATCTTCTCCTAACACAGTGTTGTTTCCTGAAAATTTAGGCACTTGCAGCCTCAGATGCTTATCAATGGGGTTAGGATACCCAGGAATACCATCAAATACCAGCTGTCTGAATCTATCTAGCTACATTGGCTGTCTGTTTAACTGATTAACATTAATATTTCTGTTTGCATTCTGGTTTCTTACATTGTTCAGTGGTATCCTAGCATCATTCACATTTTGTCTCTCATCATTATGCTGATGTTGCACTTCATTTCTCTGTTGATGTCTCTGCACATTTGCATTCTCAAGGGTAGGAATTGAATTATTCTGGGCAGTCCTCAAAGCTTGCACTTTCTTCCTCAAGTCATCTCTAATTGATATTGCCTGCTGATATTCAAACTCGGCCCTTAAGCTCCTAATTTCATCAGCTAGTTCTTCCTCACTGGGCCTAAAGGAGGATGGTTTTACCATATTCTGATCATCATCTTCATCATCCCTTAGAGACTCGGCCTCTTCAAACCTTTCACTAGGGTCTAGAAATGGGCATTCTTGGAACACCTCTGACCTCATTCTCATGTTACCACCCTGTTGCCTCTCATATGCACCCTGAATATCAGCTTCTGCATTTGAAAAGTAGGGCGCATGCTGTCCTGATGGCCTAGGGTTATCTTGTATATCATCATTTTTTCTGGGGGAACCCTCATGACTAACTGAGACAGCTCCCTTTCTTCTATACATCATTCTTCTTGTTACTGGTAACTCTTCAAATAAAGGATTTTGTTGGGATCTTCTCCCCTGCATATAAATTTTACTTTGACCGGTTGGGAGATTACTTCGGAGTCGCCACCTATTACTAGGAACTATTTTCTTTTGAAAACCAGGGTTCTTTCACAAATTCCCCAGCGGAGTCGCCAATTTCTGTTGGTGACTCGGATGGGTCACAAGATATAACCCTTTCTCAAATTTCTTCCCCAGTAGAGTTGCCAATTTATGTTGGTTTTTTCCCAGACTGGATGCTTATTCCCAGATTTCCCTACAAGGTAGCCATTAGTGATCAACAGGATCTCTGGGCCAGGGGCCAACAGTGTAGGAGATAGACTCTATATTTTATCTCCTCTTCTTCTTTAGGCTCTGCAAGACCTAGGGGGGATTCCCTACTCAACATCCATGAGATACGCATACAAGGATTGGGATGCTGTCAGAAAGCAGATAAGTCCTCCTGTAAGTAGACCAAAACTGAAAGATAAGAAGAAAGGGGCTAGCTTTGGGCCTATTTGCAGTTGTAGACAGAGGACTGAGGATCCTAAAACTAATTCTAATGTCCTAATGGTTGTTTTAGAGTTTGATTATGATTTTAAGTTTGGATGCAAAGCTGGACATGGTTGTAACACAAACACAAAGCAAGATTGGTGCCTATCCAGGGCCTGGAGTCAGTAGACATACACCTGTGAATGATCAACATGAACAGCTAAAACTGGATTTCAGGGGGATATATATGATACCTGCCTTATAGATATCTCCCAATACAGAGTGTTAAGTTATCTCTACTTATGGCATCCCTACTGCAGTATACCCTTCCCAATGTTCAACCTGAAAATAGTTTAATCTACCCCTTGAGCAGAAGTTAAAAGATCAGACATTCAACATAGGAATTCTATGTTCTAGAGTCTCAAATATTGCCCAAATATCCAGATTCAGAAGAAGAATACATGCAATACTGGAGACAGAATTAACAAAACACATGCTAAGATAGCATTTCTCATATAAGATTAATCATGAAATCAGTGGGTTCATGCCAAAACATACAACAAGAGATACATAAACTCACAGGTTTAGCTGTACAGAGCAACCAGATCAGCTTGTTTTGAATTACAGAGCCAAAAATCTTCAACTTTCAACAACCTAAAAATGAGTAACACTTCCTGCTTATAACAGCCAAAAAGTGTACTACAGCAATTAATTACATGGCTATAACAAAAAATCTGCCAGATACAGTCCTAAGAAGGAATGGCGCTCAGAAAAAATTAATGCAACAGACAAAGGGGGGCCTCGAGCCACGCGCCACTATCTGAAAATCTTTATCCATGATCAGGCAACTTCACCATTTGTATTCATCGTCCATACCCCTGCACGACCGTCATTGATGGCTCAACCACCCGCATTTCACTTGGAGACCGTCGCTACATTCAAAAAGGATTTCCCGCCAAAACATGCTTCTTCGCAGGTTCAAAAATAATGCAAGGGGATTAATCCCACATGCACGGTGCCGAGAGCCTTCCATTACCTTATAAGCCTGATCGCATACATATCAACTGTCGAGTGCTTTTGCCGCGCTCGACACACAAGCCCTCACCAAAAGCCCATCGCTAAGACATATGCCATCGGCTCACCCCACAATTCTCCTGCCGATCTCAAAAGTCTTCCCGACCGCAAACTACACTCCCTTCTATCGGCCAGACATAGACCATCGGGCTAGCCCTCCAGACCTCCACCGACAGACCAACTCTCACCGATGACCAAAAGAAACACATTTCCCCATCGGCCAGAGAAAGGCCATCGGAGCAACACCAAGCCCCTCCGCCGATAACATAAGTCACCCCGATAACCTTCAAAACATCCCCTCGTCGGTGTGACCCACGCCGATAACATCACATCGGCCAAACATCCACATATCGGCAGCTCCCAAAAAACTTTCGCCGACGACAACTGTCTCGCCGATCGCTACTCCATACTCTGCTGTCGGTGTGACCAACACCATCGACCAACCCAAAAGTCTCCCCGCCGATACGCCGAGTCACACCGAAGACCACCATCAACTCCATCATCGGCCAGAGAAAGAGTACGCTACAGCGATGTCTCCCGATCGGCAAGAAAAACATCATCGGCCAAGCATTTCAAAGTTGACCCGATACTCAATCTCACTCCGATGGCACTCCCCATCGGGGTGACTTCCCTCCATCGGCAAACTGCAAAAGACCTCTGCCGATATGCTAAATCTCGCCAATGAACACTTAACTCATCCCCCATCGGCATGACCAACGCTGTCGGTGGAAACATAATATCCTTTGCCGATAGGCAATAGTCTTAGCGATGGACAAGAACACTTAGGGTTTGAAAGAAGAAACCCTCCAACAAGCAAGCTCAGCCTCCAGGTCAAAATGAGCACCAATAGTATTTATTGGGATTATGATGCCTGCAGGCTTTTGATGTATATTTTGATGGCTCATGATAGGCCCTTTTTACTATATCATTCATTTTTTATGTATATATGAGACATCATATTTGATGACCTTGACGAGATATATATGATATACTTGTGATGTTCTATGATGATTCATGATGATGTTATGGATGCCTATATGCTTTATGATGATGATGTATTTCTATATGCTATGGATGTTTAGATGCTTATATTTGATGACATGTTATGGTGTTGTCATGAATGTGAGGACATATATTATGATCATGGATTCATGTGATGTTTTATATGCTATGGATGTATCATGATGATATGTATATGCTTGTAGATGTATGGATGAGATGATAGATATTAGGATCATGGATTTATGTGATGACATACTATGATGTTTATGATCATGATGTCTAACATCTATGGTTTTGCAGGATTGATGAAAATAAATGACGATCCTAGTATGGATAGAAGAAATGAGATAGAATAGAAAGAGTGATGAAAATTGATCTATCTTTGTATGAAAGCTATATTTTGATTTAGGATATATGGACGGATGGATAGATGGATAGGTAGTTGCAACGGTTATGCTTTAAATATATAAAGAGAAATCCTTATTTATGATATAGCATATGGATATTATGCACCAGGGTATATAAGACCAAGGTACTAATGTATCCAATACAAGGACGTTGACTCTACAAACACATGGTTTGAACTTACATCTACTAGACATAATAGAACCTTGTTGGGTAATGTGAATGGAAAATAGTCTTAGTGTAGAAAGATCTTAATACACACAAGGCCTTTTTAGAAACTTAAATGCAAAAGATATTGATATGCAAGATGCTAATTCCAACACAAACAAGATATGTAATAGTCGTAGTAGGATAATAAGCTCATCCCACAAACACGACATACAAAAGAAATGACTATGCCCCAATCCATACTGCATTGCAACACACCAAGATATAGAAAAATCAAGGTAGGCTTGAATAGGTATTAGAAAGGAACAAAAGATAAACCAAAAAGAAATTGATTGACTGATAAAACAAACACACAGCTGGCATATTCTCTTGCCAAAGAGGTTGCTCAGGGTAGATGGAGTCTTATTGTAGGGACAAATATATGTTAAAGGTTGTTGATCTAGGATAGATGGATTGTTGTAGCAGATGTGACAAGTGGTATACGGGTACGCGTATGGATTTAGGAGTAGTATTTTTGCTTGTTGGTTTGATAAGTGCTTGAGCTAGTCAAGTCAAGGTGGATGGGATGGATTGTGATAGATGGAAGAAGTGAGAGATGGAAGTGTTGATGGATTGAGATGGAGAATTGGTGTATCCTATGTGCCTGAGTACTGGATACTTCCTTCATATTCCAGACTGTCTACATACCCTATATCCATAGGACCAAGGCACATTATGATGATGATGATTCTGATAATACCTAGTTATGGTTGGTGATGATGTGGGATGGTTCAGGAGTGAAGGATGAATGATGACATCTTATGTACCTAAGTACTAGATACTTCCTTCATAATCTAGACTGCCTACATATCCTGTATCCACGGGATCAAGGCACATTAAGATGAGGCTGATGATGATATGTAGTTCTTTCTAGTGTTGATATACAATAGTGATTGATGATCTGGTTATATCTCGAACAAGGATCCATTCCTAGACCTAGGTTAAGGAAAAAGTGCCCCATTCAGGTAGACATTTTATTATGGAAAACAATGGATGAACTGACTATGATGATGCTAATGGATGACAATTGACTATGGATGATGTTAATGGATGAACTGACTATAGATGATGCTAATGGATAAACTGACTATGGATGATGCTAATGGAGGACAACTGACACTGATAATTTCCAAGCTATGATAGATGGAAAAGTAGAAATGCAAAGTCAATATGGATGGATGAGGATTGTTGTTATGAATTGATATGGAATGAGATGGATGTACAACTTAAGAGGTGGTGGATGCTGAAATTACACATAGCGCATGTTTGCTAGGTTTTCACTATGGTACTTATCCAAGGCGCATATTTACCAGGTTTTCACCAAAGGATAAATTATTTTTGGATTTTTCTATTTTTCTATTTTTTTCTTTTTTTTTTGGATTTTCTATGGATACTCTGAGGATCAAGCATAGAACTTCTTGAGATGAACACTGTTGATGGGTTCATATAAAGGAATACCTTCATGTGTTGACAAAGTATAAGCTCTTGATCCATAGACTGTTGTGACAACATACGGTCCCAACCAATTAGGCTCAAACTTGCCCTTCTTGTCTTTATCTTGTTGGTTTCGTTGATTTTATTTAAGGACAAGATCACCTATCTGAAACTGTCTTTCCTTGGTCTTATTATTATAGTTACGACGAAGGCAATTTTGATAGACATGAAGATGATTAAGTGTTGTGAGACACCTCTCGTCCAGTAACTCTAATTCAATCAATCTAGAAATTTGGTACTCCTCTTCATCTATAAGATGCTGCATTGATACTTTGAGAGATGGGATCTTGACCTCGATGGGTAAAATGGTTTTGGTTCCATAGACTAGGGAAAATGGGGTAGCACCAATTGGTCTTCTGATACTAGTGCAATAGGCCCATAAGGCGGGGTTGAGTTGCAAGTGCCAATCACAACCAGCTTCGCTGACCATTTTCTTTAGGATTTTTAGTATGGTTTTATTGGAAGCCTAGGCTTGGTCATTACTCTAAGGATAATATGGAGTGGAAAAGTGATTTTGAATATGGTACTATGTGCACAAGGCACAGACATCTTGGTTCTTGAACGGTTTACCATTATCAGTTACTTTAGCTTGGGGAATACCATATTAGCAAATGAGGTAGTTTAGGATAAACTTGGCTATTTGTTTATCGGTGATATAGGTCATGGGAATAGCTTCCACCCACTTTATAAAATACTCAGTGGCGGTAATGATAAACTTATGGCCATTAGAAGAGGATGGATGGATTTTACCCACGAGGTTGAGTCCCCACTGTGAAAAAGGCCATGGAGTAGTAACAGGTTGAAGCTCATGTACTGGTGCATGTATCAAATCTTCATGTTGTTGGTATTGAAGACACTTCTTAGCAATATAGAATGCATCTTTTTCTATTATGGGCCAATAATAACCTGTATGAAGCAACTTCTTAGCTAGAGTAGGACTGGTGGAATGTGATCCATAGACACCTTCATGTACGTCTCTTAGGCAACATTAGCTTCATCTGAGTTAAGACATCTAAGGAGGATACCATTGAGACTCCTACGATATAGTGTATCACCCAGAATAGGGAAACAAGAGGCTCAACAGATGAAGGTTTTGCATTGGGTATGCTCTTTCCATAGGAGTGTAGTTGAGTTCATAGCCAACAAAGGTGTGATTGATATATAGTATATGGTGTGTTCTTTGCCTAACTCATCATGTTGTACGAGGAGAGCACCTAATGTTGCAAATGTAGTAGAGATATATAGGAGGAAAGGTCTATCTGGAACTAGAGGTGAAGCTAGATAGTCCTTGAGTTGATCAAATGTCTGTAAACACTTGCTATCCCATTGGAATGAGACATCCTTGTGGAGCAAGTGTAGAAATGGTTGACATTTATCTTCTAACTGTGAAATAAATCATCTAATGGACTGTAATCTCCCTTGAAGGCTCCTTAGTTATTTTAGATTCTTGGGTGGAGGCATCTCTATTATAGCTTTGACTTTAGTTGGATCCACTTCAATCCCTCTGCAAGATACAATGTATCCCAACAATTTCCTTGAAGTGACAGCAAAGACACTTTTCTTAGGATTTAGCCTCACTTGATACTTCTCTAGTCTATCAAATATTTGTCCTAGAACCTGTAGATGATCTTTCCTAGAAGATTTGCCTAATATGTCATCAACATAGTCCTCCATGATAGTATGAAAAATGTCATGGAATATCACTGTCATTGCTCCCTGATAGGTAGCTCCTACATTCTTGAGACCAAAAGGCATGACTTGCTAGTAGTAGGTACCTCAAGGACATGTAAAAGTTGTTTTGTGTTGGTCTTCTAGTGCTATCATAATCTGATTATATCTGGAGAAACCATCCATTAGGGAAAGCATTTTGTGTCCTTCTATCAAATCGATAATGATATCTATGTTGGGTAGTGGAAAGTCATCTTTGGGACATGCTTTATTGAGATCTCTAAAGTTTGCGCAAATGTGGATGCTCCCATTTGGTTTGGCAACTGGTACAAGGTTGGAGAACCACTCTGTATAATCAATAGGCCATATGAATTTTGCATCTAGTTATTTCTCAAGCTCTTCTTTGACCAATAGTGCTATTTGTGGGTGCATCTTGCGAAGCTTTTATTTGACAGGCTTGGCATTTCGAGATACTGCTAGATGATGAAGCACTAGTGAAGGGTCCAACCCAGGTGTGTTAGCATATGTCCAAGAAAATTGATTGTCCTTTGTAAGAAGAATTTTATGAAGTCCTTCCTCTCTTGTTCTAATAATGAAGCTGCTAGGAATGTGATTTTAGGATTCTGAATTGTGCCTAGATTCATCTCTTGTGAGTCTTCTACTAAGAGAGTTGATTTTTCTTGATAGTGTGTTGGTAGGGGAAGGTCAAATCCTCCATCCGCAAGCACCTCAGAGAGGTTTTCACCATCAGATACGTCTTTTATTTTTACTATTTTATGATCAGGAGGTGCCACATTGTGGTTTTCACATAGGAATCTATTTTTATTTTCTCTTTTATGACTGGAGGATTTGGCATTCTCCCCAAAGTATGCAGCTTGATCTAAATCCATGACAAACTAGCTTTGTGATCACCAAGCAAGATACCATCTCAGAGTCCCATAAATTTTGCTATAGCCTCATCATTCTGAAAGATGTCTAGAACAGGGGACTCTTGTTGGTCCCAATCTATGAGTTCAGGGTAGATGAGTGATAGATTATGGGTGTTCATGTTGGAAGTGAGGGAGATGGTGTCACAAACCCTAGTCTCAATAATTAAGTTTCAATTTAAATATTACTATTTTAATAATTGTTGACCAATTTTAACTCATGTGCATGACATGAATACACTCTCAACGAAGAGAGAGTATCATTGAGGAGGGGGTGTCTAGCCGACTGATGGCAACTGTGGTGAAAGGAATCTGCACACACCATGCAGTTTCACGTAGATTAAAGTGCATTGATATATGTGTCTATGTGTGTGAAATAATTTCATAATTAAATTTACGAATTAGACTGAAATACCTATTTGCATCTTATTTGCATTGCATTTGCATTTCATCGTTCACGAATAATTTCTTTGTCGATAAATTGATTGTCGTGCGATAGAAAATATCGTAGTTATGTTATTATGATTACCAATTAATTAATTGTTTTAAAATTTAAATATGCTTTTATGGAAATAAAAATAAATTTATTTGACACGTATATATATATATATATTTGTTTTATTTGTGAAGAAAAGAAAAAAAATATTTTAAATGTTATTTAGTTATCTACTTTAGATAATTATTTGATGGAATTGAAATTTTATATATATATATATATATATATATATATAGTAATGGATATTCTCTTCAAAAAAATCATTCTTTGGAATAATGACAAGTTGTATGAATAGAATAAAAAAATAATAATATTAAAAATAAAGCAAAAAGGAGAGAAAGAAAACTAGGAATAGAAAAAGAAATCAATTTTAGCAAGAAGAACAAAAAAAAATTAGAATAAAAGCAAAAATAAGACTATTTTATAATTATGTGTTATGATATAAAGATAAATACCATATATTTTAATTGTTACAAAAATAAATTCATTTATTTCCAAAATAATTGTTTGGAAGATAAGATAAATTTATATATATTTTAATAAAACAACTCTTTGTTTTCCTTTCATTGGATAGGGATAAGAATTAAGAAATTAGAAAAAAAAAAAAAAACTAAATTAGAATGAAAGCAAAATCCAAAATTATGGAAAGAAAATCAAATTAAGAAAAGAAAATGATTTTTCCTTTTAATTACTTATTTTTGTAAAAAGATGACTATGTGATAGTTTATTTTCTAATTATAATATTATCTTTTTGTTTTCATTAGGTAATGACAAAATAAATAAGAAGATAAGAATAAGAATATTATAAAGAAAATGAAAAAGATAGAAAGAGAGCAAAAATAGAATTTAAACTAATTGAAAGGCAAAAATCAAAAGATAGGAAAAGAAAGAAGCAATGAATAATAGGAGATAGCAATGTGCATTAAAGTGTGGTTATGGGAATATCCATTCGAAAGGCATGGAACGAGCTAGAACTTTGCAACGTTTGTAGAAGTCTTGGCTGGAATTAATCATTTGAAGGAATGTGTAATGGGACTACGACGAAATAATTCTTCTCTACAAATCTTATCAAGTGTCTTACAAAGTTTATTAATCAAGAATGTTTGAGTTTATGTTTTGGATTGAATTGTTTTCCTCAACTAAAGGTATAAAAATTTCTATAGTCAATTCTTTGAAATTGGGTCCTCTCTTTTTTACTTTGGTTTTTTTTTTCTCTTCAATGCCTTAAATAGGCACTAAGAATTTCTCAGGTAACTTATATTCATGACTTCAGCCTTACAATTCACATGCATCTTCATTATGACGCCCTTTCTTAAAACAATCAACATATTCAACATTTGTGTTTTCCTATTGAATCATTCTTGTGCCTTGTCTATGCTCCATTTTGTGGATGTTGGCAAAGATTGAGGTTTCAGTCTATATACATGTGTTAGCCGTGGCATGAAGGTCTCTTCAATGGTTTATTTTTTATGTTATCCATTATTTTGCAGCCCTTGTGCCTCTTTTCATTGTTGAGTTTGAATATCTAGTTTGTTAGTTTTTTAGTGAATCACCATAATATTTCTTATCTATCTTTATCGTTGATTATTGTTTCTTATCTGTATATATAAAAAAAATATTTTGCAAATCAAATATTTATAGAGCTTACTTAGGCCTTCTTTTTCTATGTTTACCTTGTACCTATCCTATTGTTTACTGCGTTCCTTTCTTAAAGCTATTCATTTTAAATCAGCCTTGATTCTTTCACTAAGTAATAGCAGTATGTCTTTTAAGCACCTTGATGCACCCTATATTGTAGTTTGCTTTTATTTGTCCATCATTTCTCTTTATTAAACAATGCTTAATCCATCGATACATTTGAACTATTTATTTAGAAATTAATACTCTTCTCATGCCCTTATGTTTAAAAAGATGCTTCCATAATCACTTAATCCCTATCCATTCGTTTGAATCAGCTAAATAGAAGCATATCCATATGCGTTGATAATGTAATGCATTAAGAGAATTGTTTTGCATAATATTTGGCATTGTCTTCATCTGCTTGGGTATAGGGAAAAGGAAGGAAATTAAACATTCTTTTCTTAGTCTACTTTTAAGAATCTTTTTAATGTAAGAAGGAAACTTTTTAGAAACTAAATCTTATGAGAATATTCTAAATTTTTCTTTTAATTAGAGACTAACTCTCGTGTATTTATACTTCCTTATTCTCTTTTAAATATTCTACTACATGAGAATTTATCTTAAGAATTGGTTTTTTAAAAAAGCAAGAAATGATATTAGAGGAATTTATCTTAAGAATTTGTCTTTTATAAAGAAAGAAATGATATTAGAGGATTTTACCTTGTTTTTTTTAAAAATATATATATTTATATAAAAATGAATATGGGAATTCCTTAATTATAATGAATATGAATTTATTTAATTATTTATTTATGTTATTACCTTGTTTGGACGAAGGATATAGTTTTATTCTGAAATAGTTGTAGCAAGAAAAGCGTTGGAAAACCTATAGCTATCATAGCCTTCAACATATGAACATCTGAAATCATATGATATGAAATATAAGATTTATTTCCTTGAAGCATTGGATTATGGTGAATTAGGAAGTATTGTTTTAATTATAGTAGGGTACCTTACTGAAATTTATCTAATTCTCCTTGATGATAATTATATGGTCTAGATTACTTGGAGTATGTATGGCATCAAGGGGTATTAAAGATAAATGATAATAATGAATGATGGTATATTAGAAATAAATGATGGTTGGGTCTTTACTGATAGATTTATGCACCGCATGAATAGTAAAAGAAAATAATATGTTTTATTTGATTAATGCTAGCACTTTATTGAAATGGGTAGATGAATATTATATTACGAAATTAGTTTTCTTTGACAATATTTGTGAGGATATTAATAGGACAACATCTAGAGCAAAATGATATGAGGTAATTAGACTTATATGTGATGTGTGGTAGTTAGACTTATGAGGTATTTTGTGATGAGCTTTTCGGTATGGAATGAAGTTGCACATTTGAATCTTTGGAATTATAATAGGTTATCATATTATCTATTTGGCATAAATCTTTTGAATGGATGTATGTGTGGTGGATGATTTCTTTTGTGATGGTATCACGGATGAAGTATGCCATGTTTGTGTTATGCATTATCTTTGTCGATAACATAATGGGTGACATATGTCTTGTGGCATATATAAGTGATTTCTATTTATGCATTTGTGTGATGAAAAAGCAACATGAGAGGTGATTCTCTGGTCAATGTTTGTCAGTCCAATCTTGTAATAGTAATTGGTAACATTAACTTAGATCATCATTAGTATTTGACACATGCTATAGGAATGTTAGTTAAATCATGATTGCACCAGATTCCTTCACCTAAGACATCTTTAGTTTTCTAGACCCTTTGTGATGGGTCAGGCCTCCCAGTGGGAAAGCACGGGGAAGCTTAGTGCTTCGTGGTAGGGTGGATATCGCCATGATGATGCTCTCTCTCTCTCTACGAGGTTCGGTGGAATAGGTGCAGAATGACATATACAAGTAACTAATACAATATTCTTGAAGCCTATATGGCTAATCATTGTAAAGGCTTAGTCCTATTTACTATGTTAATGATTTACTAATGTATGTAACCTTATTTGGTGTATAGATAAAAGTGGTTTCACGAGTTGAGTTTATATGGAAAAATATTTAGCAGTATGATTATTTCATTCTATTTACTCTTTTGGCCTGTTTTTGCTTTTCTTTAGATATTTTTAGCAAGTGGTATTCCCGAGCCTTACAGATGGATGATATCATGAATATCAAGGTTTCTTGGAATAGGTCTATTAGGTGTAGGTAAGATTCATCAATAGTATCCTCTATAGAGATTGAATCTACGAGAAAAGCTTTTGCTACCTCGTCAAGAATAAACTCAATGTTTGAGGAACGTGGTGTCTCCTTACCGTATCCTAAACCTTTTTTGTTGTATTTCTTGGTCACAATAATTGGTTCTAGATTTCCTTGACCATGTTTTCCAAGGCCACCTTTGCCTTTATATCCCATGTTTTGCACAATTCTAAGACCAGTACCATATTGTGTAATAGGTAGCATGACTAGATCATTTTCTTGGTATATCCAAGAGGAAATATATTCAAGAGATTCTTCTTCTAGAAAACCCCCATGAGTGGATGTTGTTAGGGAAGCTGGTATCTTTGCCTTTTTAGTGACCTTTGCTATGGGTGGTTTTCCATAAGATTTTTGTGAAAGAGGCATCTTCCCCACACAGCAAGGTTTTGAAATGTCATATTCGTCAAATCCTATGTCTCTGAAGTGGACTTTGATCTCTGGAATAGGTTTATCCATAGAAGCCTTTTTCGAAGTATCTAGGTCAATGTATAATGGAGATGATTGGGCTTCAACATTATTGGGTATTTGGTTGTTATTCCAGTAATGCCCTTGCATGACGTGACAAAACTCAAATGGATTAGGGTCTCCAAGGATTGTGATTTTAGTACCATTAAATGAGAACTTGAAAGATTGATGGTACGTAGAGGGTACAACCCGCATGGCATGGATCCATGGCCATCCTAGGATGATATTATATGGAACCTCAATGTCCAATACTTGGAATCTTATTTCTAACATGACAGGGCCTACTTGAATAGGCAAATGGATCACACCTTTTGACTGACAATCTGCATCATCATAAGCTTTGATAGTGATAGACTGCTAAGTATTTATGTGATCCTCAAAGTATAATAATTATTTTAGCAATTTGAGTGAACAAATATTCAGACCAGCACCACCACCTATAAGTATACGTTTTATCTTACATTGATGGATGAAAACTTCAATGTGGAGTGCATCATTGTGAAAAGGATCATGAGATGGGAGGTCTTTTTTAGAAAAGATCACATGGTAAGGTGATGAAATGTGACCTATCATGGCTTGAAAATACGCGATGGCTATATTTTTAGGAACAAGCACTGCTTTGTGGGCGGGTGATGACTTTAAGAGGTCTAATATTGAGATTTGTGCAGTAGTCTTCCCTAGATGTTCAACGATATTATAGTTGGAGTTGATAGGGGTATTTGGTGTTGGCCCATGAAGGGTAACACAACCACAACGAGTTGTGATGACACAATCAGGGTTTTTTCTCTTAATGGTAAGGGTGGACACTCAACTTTGTTCAAAACAGCCCATAATGGAGTCATAAGAAATGAAGCTTTGTTGACACTTTTTCCTTTATCAGGGTTAATACCTTTTCCATGTGTAGGGAATGGATCCTTGTACACGTCTAGGTCCTTGTTTGTGGTATGGGTTGGAGGATCATCAACAATGACTTCACCTTGGTCTATGAGATTCTAGATTAAGTTTTTCAACTTCATGCAGCCAGGGGCTTTGTGTCCTTTCACTCTATGGTACTCGCAATACTCATTATCTTTGTACCAATTGGGTTTGAAAGTGGGTTCATCATATTGATGAGTTTCAGGCAATATGATAAGTCTTCTTTGAACAAGTTTGTTAAGGATGGATTCAATAGGTTCTCCCAAAGGAGTGAACCTACATCTTGGGGGATAGTCTTGTTTTGGTTTCTCATGAGGAGTAGATTGGGTAGGTTTTTATTGGAGATTGACCGATGTTTGGAGGGTTTGAATGTGTTTAGAGTCCACTACACCATCATTGACGGTGTTCTTATTTTTGGACCAAAATCGAGGTTTGTCATTAGATTGTTGGGGAGGATTATCTTTGGTCTCTTTGAAGATTTTCACTAAACCCTTTTCTATGAGGGCTTTTTCAATATTGGTTCCCTTAGAGATGATTTCCTCAAACGAGGTAGCACTTTGGATTTGTAAGTGAAAACTAACTTCTTTGTTAAGATTTTGCACAAAGATACTAACAAGTTGTTTCTCTGGGATAGGCCAAGGGAACTTACTAGACATACTTCTCCATATTTGTAGGAAGGAGATGAAAGTTTCCCCATTACGTTGTTTATTGTTACACAAGTCTATCATGGAAATCTCATGCTCAGTATTGTAAGAAAAGTGGGTTTCAAACTTTTTGGCCAATTTGTTAAATATTTTGATACCCGTGGGTAGATGAGAAAACCATTCTATGGCTTGCCCTCCAAGACTACAAGGGAAGAGGCACATAAGATAAGTGTCATTACGAGCAACCTCTAAGAAAGCAATATAGAACTCTCTAAGATGCTCTTTTGGATCACCTTTTCCCTTATATTTTTTCAAATTTAGGCATGTCAAATTTGGGGGGAAAAGGGATCATGGGTAGAGATCTATCAAATGGATATGGACAAACCTCCTCCAAAGAGAAATCTTTCTTTGTGTGTCCAAATGAATTATCAAAGATTTATTTTTGTAGACTTGAAAACATGAGCTCAAGATCCGATGTGGGTGTTTGTAGAATAAGATTTTGTTGGATAGGTGGTTGTTGTTGTGCCCCATAGGAGATATTAGTGTTGGATGTATATGACTGGGTGTTGTATGGGTTATAAGAATTTTGGGGATTGTTTTGGGGAGGATTATTGCAGAAATGTTGGTTTGGTGGGTTTTGTGGAGGAGCTATGTAGGAGTGTTGACTTTGGGAATGTTGAGGGGGGTTGGTGTAAGAATATTGATTTTGGTATTGTTGAGGTGGAATGATATAGGAGTTTTGATTTTGGGAGTGTTGAGGTGGAGTGATATTAGAATATTGTTGAGGTGGAGTGTTGTTGGAATGTTGTTGAGGTGAAATGATATAGGAGTTTTGTTGAATGGGTTCTTGGACTTGTGACACTTGTGAAGGAGTGGCATAAGAAAGACTTGATATGGAAGTTGGCACTTGTGACATCTGTGGTGGAGTGACATAAACAAGATGAGATATGGAGGTTTGAGCTTGTACCCCTTGTGGAGGAGTGGTGCTAACAATATTAGGGATGGGGGTTTAGACTTGTGATGTTTATAGAGGATTTTGAGGGGGTGTAGGTGTAGACATGGTGAAGAAAGGGTTGGCTTGATTTTCTTGTTTTGCAAGGTTTTCATTTTGTATTTGGCAAATCTCCATGGGGACAATAAGGGGTGCGAGTGATGTTTCTCCCATGGGGGCTTGATAAAGTGGATTGACATATTTGTAGGTGAAGGGATTCAAAGGCACCTCATGTGAGGGTGAATCAGGAATGAGTGATGATATGGTTGACATAGTTTGGATGGGGCTGATTTGTGGTCTACCCATGGCATTGATAGCATCATTGATAGGATCTTGCTCCTTAAGAGTAGATGTGTCAATGTATTGAGGCAACTTAGCTCCTTTTTTATCAAGTAGATGAAAGAAATGATTTGGATTGGAAGCCAAGAGTTTATCTATAGCATCCAAGATTTTGGGGTCTTGAAAATTTTCATCAATGTCTTGAGACACTTCTTGAGATGATTGGATTTGTTGACAGAGTCTAGGTTGTTGAGATGATGATTGACCTATGGTATACCCTTTTGGTAGGAAGTCATGAGGATTCAACCCTATGGTAAATTGTGTAGCATCTATCCATGTAGTGTTATCATCTTGAGGGTTGTTTTGGTTGTTGGGGGTGTTTTGACGAGCCTCCATGGCTAATCGATGTTGTTGTCTAATCATAGTCATAAGATTATTCAAATATGCTATGACAAAGATTGAGGGATGGATGGATTGATTTTTGGATTTTTGTGATTGAGTTGAGACTACTAAGATGATGTTTTAGATTGGTTGCTTGATGGAAGATAAGTAGAACCTAGATCAATTACTATTTTGGATGTTTGATGATCTTCAAAGAGGTAGACTAATGACCTGAAAAAAAGATAGATAGGATTAATGAGTTTGACCAACTTAGGAGAAGTTTATTCTCTAAGCTAATAAAAACCACTAATGGATATTAATTCACCTTCAAGGATCTAAGAGAGGCAAGCTTTCTCAAATCAAAGAAAAATTAGGGGAGCTGATCTGTACCCTAGGATAGAAGCCAAATTAAAGATATGAAAGCTTGGATAAATTCTAGGCTTGTTTGGTGATGATGATGATGATTGTTTTGTAGTCTCAAGAGGATAATAGCTCTAAAAATCTAAGTTTTTTCTATGATGATTGATGGGAACAATCTGATGGTGAACAGAATGGATTTGGATGGACTATAGGATGATAACTCTGCTATTAAAACTTCTCAAAAATGAAGGTTTTCTGATTCTAGGCTCAAATGATGATTGGTAACAGGTAGAGACCAAAGGCGGGTTATTGTCGCTCAAAGGCGAGTCATGATAGTTTAAAGGTAGGTTTATGTGGAACATAGTCATAGTAGAATAGATCAAAGGCATATTGTTTCTTTTCAAAGGCATGTCAGAATAATCCACAAGCGAGTTTTCTAATAGACAATGAAAATTTGACTAGGCTAGAAGCACGTTTCTGAGCACCAAAGGCAGGTTTTTGTGTGCCAAAGGCATAGGACTACGTGTGAGAGGCATGTTTCTACAAGCCAAAGGTGCAATAAGACAATGCAAAGGCGTATTTCTATGATTCAAAGGTATATTTTTGGAACAGTGTGTTTTCAAGATAAGATTTTAGAAAATTTCTTGTGGCAAGAGAAAAAACAATAGATAAAGTGGTTGTGGACTGACTCCTCCACGGCTAACAAATGGTGATTATAGGTAGATAACAAGAGAAGACACACCAAACACTTCCTTTATACAACAACCTAAATATTATTCAAGTGGGATTGAGTCAAATGTGAGCCCACATAATTGAATATCTATCCATGTTCTTACCTAACTAAGAACAATTCCCCCTGAGTATATAGCTAGGGATAAAGAGCATACATCCAATATCCCTTTCTTTGGAAGATTTCATGCCTTTGCCCAAAGAAAACTTCTATCTCACCTTCAAGGTAGTACAGATGGTGAGTAACTTCAGGGTACGTTCTGCATCCCTTGCATCACATTACAAAATGATCAATGGTCTTAGCTAGGTTTAGAAGGCTTCTAGGGAGTCCCCAATATACGCTAGGTATGGGGGGCACAAATCTATGAACGAGGGTGTCCTAGTCAACTGACGCTCAACTATAGGAGTCTTGGTAGACCAAGTATCCTGAAAGTGTTTTTCTTGGAGTTGAAAGTGTCTTTCCTTTGAAGTTGAGTCTTTCGATACTCCCAACATTTATATACCACACTAGAACATGCAGTTGGGGTTGTCTCTAGAGGTGATGAAATCCCCTAGTATGCCCCCTAGAAAGGATATCAAGCACTTTTGATTCTCAAGATCATTTTTCAACGCGAGAGAAGAGCATACATGTTGTTCTCGAGTCCCCGAGAAGAAAGCAAATGAAAGCAGTAAAATGCATAACCTAAGTATTTTTAATTTCCAAGGTCACTTTTCAGTGTGAGGAAAGAGCATACGTACTAAGGCATTCAAGACATAGAATATAGTTGTTAATTCCCTTATAAAATTGAAATGTTTCTAAGACTTAGTGAAAAAAGATAGTTCCTTTGACAAACATCCTGCACCAAATATTTTAGAGTTTCACTTCTTGACTTCTTGCTAGGTGATAAGAGGTTGCACGAGCTGATATTAGTTCCAAAAAAGTCAATGATTAGTGAAAACCAATTAACAGACAAAAAATGAGTTTTTGTACTGAAAAGGCACATAAAGATTTACTAGAGGCATGATGTTACCATGCAAATGCGAGTTGTAACTGTGCAAAGGCAAGTTGTAACTACGCAAAGGCATGTTTCTACACTGTAAAGGCATATCATTGTTGTGCAAAGGCAAGCTTCTACTATTCAAAGGCACTTTTTCTATGACAATCTTGCAAAAAAACAATAAAATTGGGTCAAATGCGCAATCAAGTGATTGATGAATGGATTCGTGATGGGCTAGGAGGTTGGATGATGATATGTATCTATACCCCTGCACCAAGATCAAACAATAAACAAAGTTAAACAATCGATTAGTAAAAAGAAAGATGGTACCGATAAATAAATCAACTTGAGGGTACGATATAGTTAGTGTTAGGGAATAAAATAGCTTGCCAAACACAAATAGAGATCAAAAGGATGTCAAAGATCACTGTCAATAACCAAAATCAATCAGAAAACTTAAAAAACTAGAGGCGAGTTTTAATTGACCAAAGGCAAGTTAAGACTGTGCAAAGGCATATTTCTACGCTGCAAAGGCACAGAACTATCACCCGAAGGTAGATTTTTGTCAACCAGAGGTGTACTTCTATAGTTCAGAGGTATATTTTACCCTACCAAAGGCGTATTTATGTGCTATAGAGGTGAGTTTCTACGTTACGATTGTACATTTCCGTACCTATGCCTAGATAAATCATTTTTTCTCTAAAAATCAAAGTTAAATCAGGTTTGTGGGTCCCACTGGGCGTGCCAAATGTGTATAGGTAAAAATCATATTAATAAAGATCAAACAATGACTATTAAACCCAATCCTATAACCTTCAAAGAATATATCAAAGATGATAACAAAGATTCAAAGCTAAACAAAACGAAGAACATTACCACCTGTGACTATGTTTATTCCTTGGTTTGTGGATTGCTCTTTCAATTGCATAACCATGGTTGCAACAAGTGGTCGTATGGTGATGTGCTCAAAGATGTGATGTGCTCAACAATGCATAGTATGTTCAAAGCGTTGTATGAATGCCCAACTTGCTTAATGATTGAAGAGGATTTTTTATGCAATGAAGGGAGTATATATAGGTTTCTGGGAAAGATCGATCAACGGTGGAGATAAATCAATTATATCAACGGATGAGATAAGTTGAGAGATCATGATGAACGTGCACACGACATGTGTCCATGCAAAAAGGAGATTTATTGAGTTAACGTCTTGCTTATATAAAGATAGGATTTGATTTCACAAATTTAGAATTTATTTCCCAATTTATGAGTTGATTGATAAAAACAATAAAATTAAAGCCAATTAACTCAACTTTAAATTTTGCTTTTTGACATGCTAAAAATAAGACTGATTGTGCACATAGAAGAAAAGATATTTTAAGAAGATTTGAAAGAAAAACAAATTAAATAAATAGATTTATTTAATTTATCTTGCATGATGGAAGAACAAGAAGATATGAAGATAAAAATAAATTAAACAAATAAATTCATTTAATTTATTTTGCATGATAGAGGAATATAAATAAAATATTAATTTTATTTATTTTTAGAAGATAAGTCAACTTAAATAAATTTGAATAATTTATTTAAATTTGGAGGAATAATTAGTTAATTAAATAATTAAAAATTATTTAGTTGTGGATAAGAGAAATTGAGTGATGAATTAATTAAATAATTTATTTATTTAATTAATGTGGATTGAAAGGGGATAATTTAATTAAATAATTAAAATTATTTAATTTAGAAGAATAAAAATGAAATTAATTAAATAAATATGATTTATTCAATTAATGTTGGAATTAGGGGAAATTGAAGAAATTGATGAAATTAATTAAATAATGAGATTATTTAATTAATGTTGGATGCAAGTGATTTAGACAAATTTGATGTATGCAAGGTGAGATATGCAAAGGTCATTTTTAGGTGTCTGCACCACTATTTGGCTAGGTAATGCAAGTGGAAAATTTGGTGTTTCCTCCAAAGTCCCAACCTAAACCCTAAGCTATGATTGTGGTATCTTAGGTGGCATTACTCCCAGTGTATAAGCATTATCTAGCTTAATCTTCATTCTTTCAATTAAGTTTTAAACCTCTAAAAATGCTTCCTTATACTTGGAGTTATTTATCTTTCTTCTCATTTATCTAGAACAAAGTTATTCCATTTTTCTCTTCTCTCTTCCTTTTTTGCCAAGTCAAAATATTTTTTTATCAAGTTCTCTTTCTCTAGGTACTAATACTCATACCCTAATCTCTCAAAACTTCTCATATTATTAATAAATCCTTTAGGGTCAATACTACTTGACATCATTTGTTTCTATTGTGCCTTGCACACACACTCCATTTTCACCTTTTGGTAAAATGTGGACCCCCTTTATCCTTTTGGGTTTTTTGCTTTGGCTTTGTGTTTTGGTTACGATTTATTTTTTCTTTTCTCCATGTCTCAATGATTAACCTATTTGACTTTTGAAAAGATTTGAGAAAGTTTTTAGGCATGAGCTAAGTCTTAACAAAGAGTTGTAGAGAGTTTTCAATTGAAAATCAAGGCTTTTGAGATTTTACAGGTTTGTGGGGCTCTCACTGACTAGTGGACTTCTAACTTTTAGTCCAAAATCTGGATGATCATCAATTTCCCATAATCCTTCTTCTCTTCTCTCTTGTTCTTTTTTCAAAGTAAAATTTTTCAGAGTATAAAGTTGCTAGTTTATGGCCTTTTAAAGGACTTATTCCATCCTCCACTTATGTTTGATATCTGAATGGGTGGGTTTGTTTTGTAAAGATTTGTGGAGGCTTGGGTTAGTCTTTCATGGAATTTCACTCAATGCCTTCCACTTTTTTATTCTCATGCCACTATGTTCCCGACCATTCATCCTCTAGTTCCACTTACCTATTTGATTACTATAATGGCTCCTATGTGCGAACTAGGCCCTTTATAAAACTTATTATCTTGGTCAGTTAAATCTTTTGCAAATTGATTTTCATAGCTCTTGCGAACCCTTTCTACACTTTGTGTTTGAACTTTCTTTGTAGGTTTTTCTGGTAGGATTTCTAGAAGTTTGGTGTCGTACTTGTGGTACCAAATAGCTATTTAAGGAAGCTAAAGTCGTGTTTCAAACCATATTTTTCCCTCTCAATCTACAAAAAGAGTGATTTAAATTTCCCCAATCCTTGTGTAATTAAAACTTATCAAAATTCAAGGATTCTAGATTAGATTTTGAGTGAAGTAATCCATGAAACATTTAAATTTTGGTTAAAGTAATGAAATCTAGGGTCCTGTGTTCAAATGCTTTCCTTTCTAAACCCTATGTTTTGAATCCATTATGTTTATCCAAATTTTGAAAATGAGCCATTAGGGCAAATGCTTTGACCTAAATCACATCTTAAATTATTTATTCCCTAGATAAAAAGCTCTTAAGTCATGAAAATGTCTTGATCACCATCGTGATCCTACAAAGATTTAAAGCAATAAACTTGGCATCATTTGATGAGTTAGATTGATTGCAAAATTTTCTTAGACGTTTGGACTTTGACCTTGTTTTATGAAGTCCCTTTATCCCAATGATTCTTATGTTTCCATTGAGCTATAAGACCTTTTAAGATGATTAAGTGAAAATTGAAGGTTGTGGGTTCCTTTTCCACCTCTTCCTTTCAGACCAAATAGTTTGAAGTCCCAATGTCACATTTTTGTAAATATTTAGTAATATACATAAAGGGGTTTTAATTGTGTTTTCTTTAAGACCTCCTCCATCTAGACTTGTTTTCTAAACTCCTGATGTCCTAATGGACCCTACATTTTATTCATAAATTAAGAAATGTATATAATAGCTTGTATTAAAGCATTTTTCTTGCTCAATTCATTGTGTTTATTCATTGTTTGACCTTTTGCAAGTAAAATTCATATCTTCAAGAGCAATACAAATGAAGTATAGATTCCAATGGGTTTTCCCTACTTCAAAGATCAACAATACTTAGGAAGAAATTTTTGATACAGACCTAGGTCACATAGACCTAGATGAATTCAAGTGGAGGATGTATGGACAAGCTTCAATCAGCAAAGCCCAAAGAATTCTGAACAATGGGATTGCCCAAGTAGTTAGCTTCCCTATTTCAATCTAGTCACTAAAGCTAGTCATAACTTCTGCCAAGTATTATGATGCTAGGTAGAGAAGGATTGTGGGTCTATAAGGGTACAACTTATTGGATATATCTACAGGGGCTATAGATGAGATATTCTAACTACCCCATCATGATGAAGTTATCTAGGTAGATATACCCAAAGCCCTAGAAACTTATAATTAAGATACAAATAACTATTTAAGGGCAATTCATAAACGGTGGATGACCAAGCAAAGAAGCGCAATATCCAAGCTTCCAAAGACCTTAATGAGAAGTGACTTCCAGATAGAGATTAGGGACATGGTTACTCTACTAAATAGGGTAATGGGTCTTCTAATAGATCCAACCATTTTACCCTAAATTTTCAAATTCATAACCACGAAATGATAGACTAGGACAAATTAATAAGTGAAATTCTACATGAACAACTTGCTAAAGTTTCTTGGACACTAGCAGTTTCCACATGACCTCCTATCTGGTATATGTGCTAGCAAGGAGAGTTATTTACCTTAGATTAACAAGAAATGGTGTTATGTGGGCAAGACCGAGACAAGTTAGGGTATATGACTATTATCTGTAACTAATCCAAAAAAATAGCATGATCCAGTACAAAAGAGTTAATTATGCATTTGTGTTCTATATAATTTGGACCTTAGAAGGGGATTTGAACAAGAGATTGTTAATGAATGGATCCAAGGTTATTTATTAATATGGAAAATGGTTTATCTAATTCCCTGTATTCTCTTACATCAGAATTAAGTGATTCACATGTCCTCCATGTAAATTTCCTAAATATGTAAGTAATAAATCATCCTCCTAGAGATGACAAGGTAGTTGTGTGAAGCACACAAGGACCTAGGAGATAAACATTAGGTTGGGATCCAATTTTGAATTATTATAGGAGTATATGCTTGGCCTACCTCCCAAAGTACCAAAGAGTCAGATACAAGGATATAAAGGTTCAATTTCTACTTCCATACCATTTAGCCCTCATTTAACCCAAAAGGGAAAATAGAGAAGAATGTCAGCTCTCACATGAGGCATTTTACATATCTAGAGGACTTCTGGGTTGATTGTGTTGACTGAAAGCTTACTGCATGCCAAATCAAATAGTTTGGAGTGAATCCAGTCCCTAACCAAGTATCAAATAATTCTAGGGTACTTCAAGATGCATATAATGATGAAGGCATCTTCTAATAGCCTATTACTCCTCTAGGTAAAGTTTAAAAGGAAGTAGTTAATTGCATCAAGAAATGGCTGCAACTAAATATCCAAAAACTATAGGCTAAAAAGGAAGTATAAACATATTGGGAGACTTCTAAAAAGTAAAAGAGAAAGAAAACAAAGGAATACCAACCACCCCCACCAAAGACAGGGTCCAAAGACTCTCATAAGGAAAAGACATCATCAAAAGGGAAGGGAGTTGCAACAAGTAAAGAGATAAAAAAGGTGTATAAGAGAAAGGCTTCAGAACAAGAAGATTCAAAAGGAGATGAAGTCCCTCTAACTAGAAAGATGAGAGGGTCTTCTAAAGGCTCACGTCCTCTTGAGACTTCCACTACTAAGCTTCCATCTTCCTTACCAACCCAAGAGGCACCTTCAAGACTAACATTTGTCCTTCCCCAAGTAATTGACATTTCTACAAGGGTGTTGTAGACACCCAAAAATGACCAAGTCATCAAATCACTTGCATTTCGTTTAATCTTTCTAATCACCTGCATTCAACGTTAATTAAATAATCTAATTATTTAATTAATTTCATCTATTTCTTCTAATCACATACTTTCAACATTAACTAAACAAATCTTCTTTATTTAATTAATTTTCATTAAATCAACCTTATTCTTCCATAATTAAATAATTTTTATTATTTAATTAAATCATTATCCTCTTTCCAAAATTCAAGTCCACATCAATTAAATAAATAAATTATTTAATTAATTCATCACAAATCCTCTTATCTACAATTAAATAATTTACATTATTTAATTAAATCAATTGTTCTTCTAAATTTAAATAAATCATGCAAATTTATTTAAATTATTTCAATCCTCTAAAAATAAATAAAATCAAGTATTTTATTTATAATTTTCATATTCCTCTAATCTTGCACAAACAATTAAATAAATTTATTTATTTAATTTATTTTTTTCTCTAAAAATAAAATATAATCACATATTTTATTTATCCTTCATCATGCAAAATAAATTAAATCAATTTATTTGTTTAATTTATTTAAATCTTCATATCTTATCTATTCTTCAAAATCATGCACAATCAATTAAATAAATTTGTTTATTTAATTTCAATTATCTTCCAATTCCTCTTAAAATATCTTAACTCATGTGCACAATCAGTCTTATTTTTAGAACTCTAAAAAAAGGCAAAATTACAAGTTGAGTTATCTATTCAATCAATCTTGTTTTCATTATATCTTAATAAAAATATCCTTATGGATTGACACATGTTGTGTGCACGTTCATCATGGTTATTTGTTTTATCTCCTCTGTTGATTCTTTTGAATTATCTGGACCGTTGATCAATCTCTGTTGAAAACTATATAAACCCCCTCATCTCCTTCGCAAATCTTCTTTGATCACTTATTCTCAGGCATCCTTTACAGCGCTTGGAGCATACATCGCGTCGTTGAGCACTTTACGATCTTTTGACATTGGTATTTTAGCACCTACACTTGCTTGTTGCAAACATGGTTTCGCAGCGTTATTGAGCAATCCATATTTGAACAAAGAGAACAAAACAATCTGGCGCTTAGAGCATACATCGCGTCATTGAGCACTTTACAATCTTCTGACATTGATCTTTGAGCACCTACACTTGCTTGCTGTAAACATGGTTTCACAGCGTTATTGAGCAATCCACATTTGAACAAAGAGAACAAAACAATCTGGGTAAAAGCTTTCTTATTTCATTTGATTTATTGATAATGGATTTTATTTAGATTAGATCTCTTTATGTTATGGGTTTTTTATTTGATTATTTTGCTTTTATCAATTTTTCTCATACACATTCTGGCACACCTGGTGGGACCCACTAATCGCTCTTGTTCTTTGAGAAATTGATTTTTTTAAAGTACAGTACGGAACAATGCATCTCGACACAAAAAAGTGCCTTTGGTAGAGAAGTACAACGCTTTCGGGCCATCCTAAAACACCTTTGGTAGCACAGAACCGCACTTTTGGTATTACAGTAAAGCACACCTAAGAAAATAGCAAAGCACTCTTGGTATAACAGTAAAGTGCACTTGGTATAATAGTAAAGCACTATTGGCATAACAATAAAGCACTTTTGGCTGGGATAACAGGCTTGCAAACTTCAAAACCCCATAACTTTCTCAAAACTTAACGAAATTCGATGCTTTTTTAAAAAAATTGCATAGAAAATCATAAGGAATCCATTGGTGATATTTAATCTCTTGTATCTCATCATATTTGTCACCAATTTTCTAATTTTCACTTTGGTTTTCTAGGGTTTCTACTTATTGTTAGGGTTTGGACTTGATTTCTGACATCTTGTTGTTTTCTTTGGAACTAATATCACTTGGTGTAGCATCTTATCACTTATCAACATCCTGGATCATCACCCAATCATTCAATCATCCTTCGGTCTAGCTTTCTTGATGAAATATTGTTGTTTGCAGGCCTGTTATTACACTATGCGTTTGGCAGTACAGTACCACGTGTTTGATAGTATAGTAGCTCACTTTTGGTATAACAGTACCGCACATTTGGTAGTACAATACCGCACATTTGGTAGTGCAGTACTGCGCCTTTGGTATAATAGTGCCTCACCTTTGGTAACACAGTTCAGCACTTTCAGCATAACAGTAAATCGCCTTTGGTAACACAGTGCAGCACTTTTGGTCAAATTGATTTATTTTTGCTAACTTGTGAGTTTTTGTGGAACTAATCGATCTGTTGTATCTTCTTATCACTCACACAGAGCAAATGGGTTTTCCTAACATGTTCATGCAGGATGAGCATTGAAGAAATCTCAATTTATTGCACTAAGTCTTAGAAACATATTGCCTTCTTAAGGGATAATTGAACAAATCACTTTGGCAATCTAAGTCTTAGGAACACTTTGCTTTCTTAAGGGACAATGGACATGAATGCAAAAACACTTCAATTTTCTAAGGGACAATGGACATGAATGCCAAACACTTCAATTTTATAAGGGACAATTGACAACTACAAATGTGTGTGTGCCTAATCTAGTTGCACCTTATTTTTTCTTATAACGGGACAATTGAACCTTTGTTTGACATGCTTGCTCTTACATTTTAGTTATTCCTTTAGAAGGGCCTGCTTTTGGATTGCACTTCATCCAAAAGGGATGACCCTAAGTGGAGTTTTCCTTTGAACCGCTATATAAGAGGGATAAGGCAAAAGCCAAGTCCTAACCAACATCAGCCTTACCTTGTGGTGCCAAACTGAAAAGAGGTGTACTAGCTCTTTGTGGAAATGATTTTCACATCGAGCGAAGTGTTTGATACTCTTGGTAGGATTGGTTAAAGCTTTTAGTAGCTTTTCACATTGCCCGTAAGGCATTGGTCCCTCAAAGTTACTAAGAACCATTCTAGATAGTGACTACTCGATCTGCCTCCGAACGTTGCGGTAATCATCAGTGCAAGGGGAATTGATTTAAGCCCTCAAGATACTCACCATTGGCTCCCTTGAGAAAGGATAATATTCCCTCAGACATAAAGCTCTTGTGACCTACTTGAGCTTTCCGAGGGGAGGGTGAGATATCCCTACCTATTGTCTCTCGCAAAGATACAAATGTCTGACACCTTTATGGAATGACATTTGATCGATGGAGTATTAAGTTGTGAGTTGATCTACTGCAATGAATCCTTGTCTTTAGGGATAAAAAGTGCTTGATATTGTTTGCAATTGTCTTATACCTGTGGAAAGATTGGGCTTTTTTGTGAGCCTCAAACATACACTATCTGTTGTGTCAGTCCTTTTTGCCACTTTGTTTGTTGTGTTTTCTCTTGCCAAAGAAAATCCAATTAGAACTAAAACCAAATCTATCAAAATTTGCCTTATAAAACATCACAGACACTACTTCAGTGCCTCCGGTATAACAACAGCTCACCTTTGGTACTATAGTAGCTCACCTTTGGTATAACAGTAGCTCGCCTCTGGCAAAACTACTTCAGCGCCCTTGGTATAACGGTAGCTTGCTTTTTGTAATAGTAGCTTGCCTTTGGTATAGCAGTACCTCACCTTTGGTATTACAATAGCTCGCTTTTGGTTGCACAATCCTGCGCCTTTGGTCAACCAGTACATCGCCTTTTGTCCAATAAACTATGCATCAAAATTTTGTCTTTTCCAAAACACAAGCATAATCCCAGCATATTGTCCTAGTGTATTCCATGGTAACCACTAGACTCCAGCAAACTATGAAGTTCAAGCAAGTTGTCCCAAGGAAGCACAAATCACCTCCTCACACACCGCAATCAGGTGAATCCAACATTACTCCCAAGGTTACTCCTAAGATACCAGCGGAAAGATCGACCAACTCTCCAAACATGCCGCAGCTTGACCAACCAAACAATCCTCAAGAAGGTAGGGCCCCTTTGGTAAGTACACCTCACTTTACCACTGGCATGCCTCCAGATTTTGTCCCATAAGGTTATGCTGTCGATCAAGTCCCATCTCAGGAAGGTAGGTTCCCTTTGGTAAGTACACCTCACTATACCACTGGCATGCCTCCGGATTTTATTCCACAAGGTTATACCATAGATCAAGTCCCATCTCAAGAAGAGCGACACTTTGAAAAAGGTCAATCCTCTCAAGAAGATGGACAAGATCTCGATGAATTCATCCAAGATCCTAGAGCCATAGCCGCCTTTGACAAAATCCTTAGCGAGAACCAAGATCATTTCTTTCACTTGCTAGCAGAGCAAGGAGCCAAATTACCCAAAGGTTTTGATCTATCCAATCTTAGCGAGCCTAACAACACCCAAGACACTATAACGATGGTCCAAACCATGTCAACTATGACCACCCCGTTACACGAACAAGGCTCACAAGGGAAAATCATTGCACAATATGAGAATCCACTTTATCAAAAACCAATGGCAGAGAGACTATTATCACCACTAGTAACACCTATGGAGATCTACAAAAACCAACAAGAGACTCTACATCGTCAAGCAGAATTAGCAAGACAAGCCGCTCTAGCAAAATCAAACATACAAAACACTCCTAAAATGTCCACACCAATTGCAAGTGGAATATTGGTTACCCCATCACAGGAAGGTTTCCCACCAAATTACAATCCAGGGAACAACTATGTAGCCATGCAACAAGGGTCTCAACAAACACCACCCCCAACATCATCAAACCTTTGTATCCTTCAACCAACTAGGGTCATGCAACCCCAACCACAACATTCTTCTATGCTCATCCTCAATCAACCTCAACCATCGCAAAACACATCTACCTATGTCCCCCCACCACAACGTTCATTAGTGCTAAACTTTTTCAACACATTTCCTAACCACCCTTAGCATTCCCAAAACCAAACTTCCCAAAGCTATGTTCTGCAATTGCAACCTAACCCAACAAACTTTAGCTTTCCACCACCAAACTCTTTTCTTCAACCATCGCAAAGCCTACATTCTTATCTAGCACCGCCCCCACCTCCTCTAAATCAAAGCATCCAATTCCAACCCAATCTAAACCCAACATACAACACATATGACCCCAACCAATCATATGACCCTTATAACACCAACACCCATGGCTTACACTACAATCTTCCGTATGGGCAACAACAACCACCTCTAGGACAACAGGGGATGTTTCCAATCCCTCCCGCAATGATGGAGCTAAAAATCATGAAAGTTCAACAATAGCTAGCCGATTTAACATTTAGCCACACCAAGAAGACCTTCTCTTTAGAAGAAGTGTGTCCTTATCGTTTTGATCGGTCATTACCCATGATCCCTTTTCCTCACAATTTCACTATTCCCAATTTTGATAAATACAAAGGAAAAGGGGACCTAAAAGACCATCTCAGGGAATTCTATCTTGCTTGTTTCGAGGTCTCACATAATGACACATATCTTATGCATCTCTTTCCTCACAATCTTGGAGGTCAAGCTATAGAATGGTTCTCACACCTCCCCACGGGTATTAAGTCTTTTAACGAGTTAGCGGAGAAATTTGCCACCCATTTCTCCTACAACACAAAGCATGAGATCTCCATGACTGATCTATGCAACAACAAACAGAAAAATGGTGAAACTTTCATTTCTTTCCTTCAACGATGGAGACAAATGGCTAGCAAATTCCCATTCAAGATACCCGAAAAGTAGCTTGTTAGCATATTTGTGCAGAACCTCAACCAAGAATTAGATTTTCATTTGCAAATTCTTAGTGCTACAACCTTCGAGGAAATTAAATACAAGGGAATCAACATTGAAAAGGCCCTCATTGCTAAGGGTGTGGTCAAAATCTTCAAAGAAACCAAAGACAATACTCCTCAACAACAAACAAACGATAAACCAAAGTTTTGGAACAAAAATAAAAACATGGTCAACGATGGGGTGGTCGATTCTAAACATGTCCAAATATTGAAAACACTATTGTAGCTTTCCAAACCGAGTCAAACTCCACCTCAACAGTAGCAACAACAAAGACAACCTTATCAAAACCAACAATGACAACAAGAGTGGCCTCAACAAGATTACCCTTCACGGCGTCAATTCACTCCCTTGGGAGAGCCCATAGAGTCGGTCCTACAGAAGCTTTTACACAAAGGGCTTCTCAACTTACCAGATGCTCCCCCATATGGAAAACCTGTTTACAAAACTGCACAGTACAGAGAAAATGAATACTGTGAATTCCATAGGAGCAAAGGCCACAGAACCACATTGTGCATGAAACTCAAGCACCTAATCCAAAATCTCATCGAGAGCAACCAAATCTCTTTTGAAGATGAACCACCAGCTCAACACACAAACAAAGACCTCAACATGTAGAAGGAACCATTCCCTAACCATGGCCAAGGTCCTCCTTCGGATAAAGGTAAAGGTATTAATAAAGCTTCCACTTCCTATGACTCCATTGTGGGTCGTTTTGAAGAGAGTCGTGTATCTACCCTCACAATCAAAGGCAAATCTATGGATTGCATTGTTACAACTCGTTGTGGTCATGTCACCATTTGTGGTCCAACACCAAGTCTCCCAACCCAATTAGATTAAAATCTTGTCAAACATCTAGGTAAAACCCCTGCATAGATCTCTATCATGGACCTTCTACAGTCGTCACCTACACATAAAGTCGTGCTAGAAAAAGCCCTACAAGAGTCTTCGGTTCCTAACAACATAGAGGTCACGAATTTCCAAGATATAATAGTAACATTGCCTCACCCTACAATGTGGTCTTTTTTGAAAAGGACCTCCCATCCCATGATCCATGTCAAAATGATGCACTTCATATTGAGGTTCTCATCCATAAACACAAGATCAAATGCATACTTATAGATTGTGGTGCTGGTCCCAATATATATTCTTTAAAGTCACTCAAACAATTGGGATACTCTGAGGATCAATTCAACATTGATCAAAGTATTACAATCAAGGGGTATGATGATGCTGAATGCCGGTCAGAAGGTGTTATCCACTTGCCTATACAAGTAGGCCCAGTCATGCTTGAAACTAGATGCCAAGTCCTTGGCATTGAGCTACCTTATAACATTATCTTAGGATGCCCATGGATCCATTCCATGAAAGTTGTCCCCTCAATGTACCATCAGTCTCTCAAGTTCCCATTCAAAGGTACAGAGATCACTATCCTAGGAGACCCCAATCCTTTTGAATTTTGTCGTGTCTTGCAAGGCAGTTATAAGAATTGCAACCAAGTGCCTAAAAATGACAAAGCCTTTGAATCCCCACTGTATGTCAACCCTGAAAATCTAACAAAAACCTCTGCAAGTGAACCTAATCCTCTTCCTGAAATCAAACTCACATCTGTGATATAGGCTTTGGAACATATGATATCTCAAAATCTTGTTGTGTAGGGCGGATGCCTTTATCTCCTAAATATTACGGCCAACCGCCCATTGCCAAAGTAACTAAAAAAGTAGCAATTCCTCCCCCAACATCTCTAACCCAATTTCAAGAGGAAAAATTATTGGCTAGGGAAACAATTGAAGACATTTCTTCTTGGCTCTACAAGGAGAAAGAACCAGTCACAATACCAGTCAAGTAATATGGCAATGGCTTAAGGATAGTCAAAAAACATGGGCTATAAAGGCAAAGCTAGCCTTGGGAAACAGAATCAAGGAATAATGGAACCCGTCATTGTGATAAAGAAACTAGACAAGACGGGGTTAGGATTTGGTAGAAAGGTACTGTGCACCTTGGAAATCGAGGGTATCCTCGACAAGGTGGCTGAAACTTCTCATAGATTTGACATCTAATGAGGATACCATCGATGACTCTTCCCTCCATATGACTGACCTATTTACAAAATCCTTCGTATTTATGCTATCATCCGTATCCCTAACATCCACCATAAACACCCAGAAAGTAACACTTGTCTATCCTGAACTTATCGATTAGGACCAACAAGGGTCCCCTATCATAGATGTATTTCAGAATGACGAAGCTATAGCTAAGTTCATGGGACTCCGGGATGGTATCCCTCTTGGTGATCATAAAGTAGGTTTTGTAATGGAACTAGAGCCAACAGCTTATTTTGGTGAGAACGCCAAATCCTCCAGTCACAAAAGTAAAAATAAAGAAAGATCTCTAGGTGAAAATCACACTGTGGCACCTCCTGATCATAAAATAGTAAAAACCAAGGACGTATCCAATGGTGAAAACCCAATTGTGGCACCTGAGGATGGAGGATTTGACCTTCCCCTACCATCTAAGTATTAAGAGAAGTCAGCTCTCCTAGTGGAAGATTCTACAAAGATAAACCTTGGCACAGAGCAAAATCCAAAGACCACATTCCTGGCAACATCATTATCAGAAATAGAGCACATGAATCTTAACAAATTCTTCTTACAAAGAACCATCAACTTTGCATGGACCTACATTGATATACCAAGGTTAGACCCTAAGCTAGTAGTTCACTACCTCACAGTGGATCCAACAGTTAAACCAGTCAAGCAAAAGCTGAGGAAGATGCACCCACAGATAGCTCTCTTGGTAAAAGTGGAAATATAGAAGTTATTAGATGCAAAGTTCATCTGACCCATTGATTATTCAAACTGGGTATCAAACATTGTACATGTCTCTAAACAAAATGGGCGCATCTACATGTGTAATGATTTTAGAGATCTTAACAAAGCATGTCCTAAAGATGACTTTCCATTACCAAACATTGACCTCATAGTAGACTTGACTGCAGGTCATGAAATGCTTTCTCTCATGGATGGATTCTCCGACTACAATCAGATAAGGATAGCAGAAGAAGATCAACATAAAACAACTTTTACTTGTCTGTGGGGAAATTATTGTTGGTGTGTCATGTCGTTTGGTCTAAAGAATGCAAGGGCAACTTATCAAAGTGCAATGACAGTGATATTCCACGATCTCTTTCATCATATCATGGAGGACTATGTGGATGACATACTAGCTAAATCTTCTAAGGTAGATCACATACAAGTTCTAGGACAGATCTTTGACAGGCTTGAGAAATACCAAGTGCGCCTCAATCCAAAGAAGTGCATCTTTGGTGTAACATCAGGGAAGTTGTTGGGATACATTGTATCTTGCAGAGGTATTGAAGTAGACCCTGCAAAAGTCAAGGCTATAGTGGAGATGCCTCCACCAAAGATCCTCAAAGCATTAAGGAGCCTGCAAAGAAGGTTGCAATCCATTAGGCGTGTCATCTCACAGCTAGAGGATAAATGTCAACCATTTCAACATTTGCTCTGAAAGGATGTCTCATTCTGATGGGATGATAAGTGTCAAGCAGCATTTGATCAGCTCAAAGAGTATCTAGCTACACCTCTTGTATTGGTTCCACCAGTTGTCGATAAACGTTTGTTATTATACATCTCAACTACAACTTCAGCCCTAGGGGCCCTTCTAGTACAACATGATGAGTCAGGAAAAGAGCATCCAATCTATTATATCAGTCGAACCTTGGTGGGATATGAACTCATTTATTCACCGATGGAAAGAGCTTGTTTAGCAGTAGTGTTCGCTTCCCAAAAGTTACAGCATTACATGTTAAACCAACACACAAATCTTATAGCCAAAATTGATCCATTGAAGTATCTACTAGCGAAAGCAACTCTCACAGGTAGACTAGCTAAATGGGTCATGATCCTTAGTGAGTTTGACATTGAGTATATGGATTGTAAGGCCATCAAGGGACAAGCCCTAGTAGATCAACTAGCAGAAGCACCCATGACAGATACACACCCTATGGTAGTAGACTTTCCAGACGAGAATCTCTTCACTCTTTCCAACTCAATAATGTGGAAGTTATACTTTGATGGTTCCTACACATAGCATGGATCAGGGGTCGGCATCTTATTTATCACACCTCAAAATAACTATATTCCAAAGTCATATCAACTTGCATTCCCTTGCACCAACAACATTGTCGAGTATGAAGCACTCCTCATAGGTCTCAATACAGCAGTTCAATGAGACATCACAGAATTATAGGTATATGGAGACTCACAACTAGTCATTCGCCAAGTCACAGATGAGTACCAAACAAAAGATGAAAAGTTGGTCCCCTACAAGCAACTAGTGGATGCCTACAAACCACACTTTTCTAGCATCATATTTGAGCAAATTCCAAGAGAGCATAACAAGGCTGTAGATTTTATGGCTTCTGTAGGGTCACTTATAGACATGCCTGCTAATACATAGAAATGTGAATTCTTGATCGAGCAGTTGTTGATACTAGTCGTCGATGTTCCAGTTACTGAAATCATCTGCGAACTTGTTGGTCCCAATTCCCCATGGTACAAAGATATCTATGAATACCTTAAAAATAGTACCTTTCCCTCTGAACTATCATCAACCCAATGCAAAACCTTTATCCGTCGATCTTCTTGTTGCACCATTCTGGGTGATACACTATATCGCTGGAGTCTCAATGGTATCCTCTTATGATGTCTTAACATGGAAGAAGTTGATGCTACCTTACGAGACATACACAAAGGTGTATGTGGCACACATTCTACCAGTCCTAATCTTGCTAAGAAGATTCTTAGAACAGGGTATTATTGGCCTACAATAGAACAGGATGTTGCACAGTTCACTAAGAAATGTCTACAATGCCAGCAGCATGGAGATTTAATTCACGCACCAAATCATGAACTACAACCTGTGACGACTCCATGGCCTTTTTCTCAATGGGGTCTTGACCTCGTAGGACAAATCCACCCATCCTCATCCAATGGCCATAAATTCATTATTACTGCAACTGAGTACTTCACGAAGTGGGTTGAAGCCATTCCTATGGCCTATATCACCGGTAAGCAAATAGCCAATTTTATCCTTAACTACCTCATTTGCCGGTATGGTATTCCCCAAGCCATTGTCACTGATAATGGGAGACCATTCAAGAACCAAGACGTCCATGCCTTGTGCACACAATACAATATCCAACATCGCTTTTCAACTTCCTACTATCCGCAGAGTAACAGCCAAGTTGAGGCTTCCAATAAAACCATTCTCAAAATCCTCAAGAAAATGGTTAATGAAGCAAGTCATGATTGGCACTTGCAACTCAATCCCACCCTATGGGCCTACCGCACTAGTATCAGAACACCCACTAGTGCCACACCATATGCCTTGGTCTATGGCTCTAAAGCCATCCTACCCCTAGAGGTCGAGATCCCATCCCTCAGAGTATCCATGCAGAACCTGATCGGAGGGGAGGAGTATCGTACTTCCAGATTAGCTAAGCTAGAACTACTAGATGAAAGGCACCTTGCTGCGCTTAATCATCTCCATGTCTATCAAAACTGCCTTCGGCATAATTACAACAAAAAGATCAAAGAAATACAATTTCAAGTTGGTGATCTTGTACGCAAAGAGAATCAGAGAAACCAAGCAGACCGAGAAAAGAAGGGCAAGTTTGAGCCTAACTGGTTAGGTCCCTTTATTGTCACAACAGCATATGGATCAAGAGCTTATACTTTAGCTACACCTGACGGCATTCCTCAAGATGAGCCACTTAATAGTGTTCATCTCAAGAAGTTCTATGCCTGATCCTCAAAGTTAAAAAAAAAAATCTGTCCTATAGTGAAAACCTGGTAAATAGGCGCCTTGGATAAGTACCATAGTGAAAACTTGGCAAACAGGTGCTATGTGTAGAGTCAACATCCATAATCTATCGAGTCTTGTTCATTTCATGTCCATTTCACAGCAAGCTTCATCCACCCATCCATAATAAAACCATTGACCTTGTTTGCATTTCCATCTCCCTATCTAGTATAGCTTGGAAATTTGTTAGTGTCCATCGTCGTCATCCCACATCTTGCTCTGTGTCAACAGTTATCACTATCTTGTCCTAGGTCAAGCTTTCTATGTCTTCTTCGTCAGTCATCCATGCAATTTCCTCTACCGGAATGGGGGCACCTCTTTCCTTAACCTAGGTCTAGGAATGGATCCTTGTTCATGGTTCATGCATGCTCGCGCAAAGCGCTTCGCAAAAGCCCAAAGCACTTTAATCGTTCTCCTTTCTATAGATAACACCCTTTAACGGACACATCGCTCCTATGATAAGGCTGTTATCTTCCCAACGCTTTTCCTACATCATCACACCAACCAGAACTACATATTATCTCATCTCAATCTTAAGGTACCTTGATCCCATGGATATGGGTATGTAGGCAGTCTGGAATATGAAGGAAGTTTCCAGTACTCAGGTACATAAGATCTCCCCCTTTCACTTAGATCTGTTTTATCACTCTACCCAGAACTACATATTATCATTTTTCATCTTTCCTTGTAATGTGTCGTGATCCCATGGATACAGGGTATGTAGGCAATCTGGAATACGAAGGATGTATCCAGTACTCAGGCACATATGATTCATCATTCTTCACCCATTTCAATCCATTAACATGTCATCTTTCTAGTCTTCCATTTATCAAAATCCATTCACCTCGAATTGACTAACTCAAGCAGCAAAGCAACAAACAAGTGCATCCTTTCAAAGCAAAAGTCCTTAACAAACTTGAAGCAATGCAGCTTCCTTCCAGAGTCATCTACTGTCCTACATATCGATTGCCAACATCAGCTAAGTCCCGCTTAACTAAAGCACTAGGTCAACAGGCTTGTCTTCTGCAGAGTGTTCCATTGTCGAGACCAACACACACATCTCCTGCGACATGTGGCATTTCCTGCAATAGGACATTGTCTTTTTTAGGTAGATAGCCCCCTTTAATGGACACCTAGTTCCTACGATAAGGCTATTATCTTTCCTATCCAATCTATCATGAGCAACCTCTTTGGCAAGAGAATATGTTGGCTGTATGTTTCCTTTGTAAGTCAATCAATTTTCTTTATGGTTTATCTTTTGCTCCTTTATCCATAACCTATTCAAGGCTACCTTGATTTATCTATAATCTTGGTATGTTGCGATGCAGTACGGATTGGGGGCATAGTCATTGCTTTTGTGTGCCGTGTTTGAGGAATGATCTTTAGCATCTTTCTTGGCAGCATATTTATCTTGTGTGTGTTACAACCTATCATCTTACATATTAATATTCTTCTTGCATTTACATGTATTAAAGTTTATTTTATGTTCAAGACTATGGCTCATTCACATGTACAACAAGGTTATATTATGTCGAAGGGATCTAAGTTCAAACTGCTTTCTTGCAGAGTCAACGTCCACGCACTCAGATATCACAGCACCTTGGTCTTTTATACCTTGGTGGTGAACTATCCACGTGCTATATAAAAAATAAGGATTTCTCTTTATAAACAATTGTGAAAACTAATGCAACAAGCTCATTCATTTACCTATCCATTTACCCATGGCCTTATATACTTTTCCAGCAATGATTGATCAACAGTCTTTCTCTCATGTTCTCTCTTATCTCCTTTCTTCTATCTATCATCTATCCAACCTCACCTATCTCTGACACAATATTCTAAGTCGAGCATCAACCCAGTTCTTATGTCGCTTCCCTATCTTTCCGCTCGAGGGGGCATACGCTGGGGCAACTAGCTACACTGGGGCATCAAAAATTGTATCATGTCTTCAACAATTGTTTTCTTTGACGCAACGTTGTAAACTGCATTACATCAAAGAGGGGCAAAATGTAGACACCCAAAAATGACCAAGTCATCACATCACTTGCATTTTGTCTAATCCGTCTAATCACCTGCATTCAGCGTTAATTAAATAATCTAATTATTTAATTAATTTCATCTATTTCTTCTAAATCGCATACTTTCAACATTAATTAAACAAATCTTCTTTATTTAATTAATTTTCATTAAATCAACCTTATTCTTCCACAATTAAATAATTTTTATTATTTAATTAAATCATTATCCTCTTTCCAAAATTCAAGTCCACATCAATTAGATAAATTAATTATTTAATTAATTCATCACAAATCCTCTTATCTACAATTAAATAATTTACATTATTTAATTAAATCAATTGTTCTTTTAAATTTAAATAAATCATGCAAATTTATTTAAATTATCTCAATCCTCAAAAATAAATAAAATCAAGTATTTTATTTATAATTTTCATATTCCTCTAATCTTGCACAAACAATTAAATAAATTTATTTATTTAATTTATTTTTTTCTCTAAAAATAAAATATAATCACATATTTTATTTATCCTTCATCATGCAAAATAAATTAAATCAATTTATTTTTTTAATTTATTTAAATCTTCAATCTTATCTGTTCTTCAAAATCATGCACAATCAATTAAATAAATTTATTTATTTATTTTCAATTATCTTCCAATTCCTCTTAAAATATCTTAACTCATGTGCACAATCAGTCTTATTTTTAGAACTCTAAAAAGGCAAAATTACAAGTTGAGTTATCTATTCAATCAATCTTGTTTTCATCATATCTTAATAAAAATATCCTTATGGATTGACACATGTTGTGTGCATATTCATCATGGTTATTTGTTTTATCTCCTCCGTTGATTCTTTTGAATTATCTGGACCGTTGATCGATCTCTATTGAAAACTATATAAACCCTCCTCATCTTCTTCACAAATCCTCTTCGATCACTTATTCTCAGGCATCTTTTATAGCACTTGGAGCATACATCACGTCATTGAGCACTTTATGATCTTTTGACATTGATCTTTGAGCACCTACACTTGCTTGTTGCAAACATGGTTTCGCAGCATTATTGAGCAATCCATATTCGAACAAAGAGAACAAAACAATCTGGCGCTTAGAGCATACATCGCGTCATTGAGCACTTTACGATCTTTTGACATTGATCTTTGAGCACCTACACTTGCTTGTTGCGAACATGGTTTCACAGCGTTATTCAGCAATCCACATTCGAACAAAGAGAACAAAACAATCTGGGTAAAAGCTTTCTTATTTCATTTGATTTATTGATAATGGCTTTTATTTAGATTAGATCTCTTTATGTTATGGGTTTTTGATTTGATTATGTTTATTTTATCAATTTTCCTCATACATAGGTGCAAATGCCTTTAGTGCCAACTCCTGTTCTTCAACCCCAATGCCTACCATACCACGTTCTCCACCCCACACCTTTGGAACAATTATTCCACCTTGCATTAATCCTATTTAATTCATTCCTCAAATTACTAAGGCTAAGGCCAACCAACAAATTATTTCCCCTAATAAAGATACAATAATTGAACTAGTCTCTCCAACTCCCTCTCCCCAAAGGTTTGTCCATTCATCTCCTTCTAACTTTCCTCCTTTATCCAATATTGATAAGGTGGTTAGAGAGTTGGAGGAGCAAAAAGGTGAAGTAATAAGCCACTAAAATTATGAGCAAGAAGAGGAAGCCACTCCCCAAAAAACCTTGGAGGAAAGTGGGGAACAACAAGAGGTTTAGAAGGAGTGAGTATAAAGTTCCTCCCATGAGGAAGAAAGAGTAAAGGAGCTTGAAGCATTGGAATAGTAGAAGAAAGCTCCTTCACCTCACCAAAAACAAACCCCCTTCCTCCTAATGTTCATACCTCCTTAGTTCCCACCTGGCTAGAAGTAAACATTCAAAAGAGGATGCAAGTAGTGAAGCTAGTATCAAAAGACATATCTTTGATCCTAGCATGATAGAGACCCCAGACCCAAGAAGACGTTGAGAATACTCTCTTCCATCAATGTGGATTCTTCTAGATTAAGGAGTACATAAGTTTATACCCCAATAGTTGATAAGGATAATAGAGATATGGAACCAATAGACTATTAGATAACCATTGTCAACCTGGGAAGTAAATAAGAGTGTTTGATAGAAAAGAGTGACTTAGCCCAATAAGGTTAACTAGGCCAAATCCTCTTCTATTAACATTAGGGCACAAACCAAGCTTGGCTTTTACCCAAGGAGAGCCAAACTTCAGGGGTTTTGTCCCTTTGTTGTATAGAGGACCACCAACCAAATTTAACCAAGTAAACTAGGGCAAAATATCAAACCCTAGTTGACAAAGATCTACTCATAACATATTGTCGTAAATAAATATTGTAAATAGATAGCAGAATAGAACCTGGATCTAGATTCGGGAGCCCAGAAGAATAAGGCGCTTGGGTGCCCTAGACCCTGATTAGGGTTTGGTAGATTATGAAGTTCCCTGTGTCTTCACCCATCTATGCTCCTGCTTCCTGTAACTTGTTTTATGTAAATTCTTCCATATGCTACCTACACACACACAAGAAGGAAAATGGTTGGGTACTATTTTGGAGCTTGCCTAAGTCAAGCTCTATAAATGGTGTTTCCACCTTTACAATAGAAATAATGAGATCTCAAAGAGTGTGTGCCCTAGGAGGGAAGAGGTAAATCTGAAGTAGAATGGAATGCTAGAACAAAGTATGAAGGAAAGAATTCACCATGAGCATGGAAATGCCAACATGCTTGATGTGGTGTCACAACTTGACTCAAGAAGTTGGTGTATCCCAAAGAAGTAGAAAGATCTTCACAAGACCTGCAAGAAGTTAGTTTCACAATAATAACAGACCATAGAGAGCTTTAGAGAAGAATAGAGACCATGAGAGAGAAGAAGAGAGAGCTAGAATCCATCAAGAAGTTAGAGATAGCTTCTAGATATGTTCAAATGAATAAACTAACTTGATTTTATATGCATTCCCTCTCACAAGCAATGAATAAAACCAAATGGGGATGACATGAGGAACCACTTAAGATGTCTTAATCTGACATACCTTTATATTAGATCTAGGCTAAATGAGGGACCAGGGTGCTTGGGTGTCCTTGTCCTTTAGCCCCAAAAACTCTGGCATAAGCTCCCTTAAGTGTGTTTAGGTCAGCCTCCTAGTTATTTTGTCAAGTTTTGTAATCAGAATCAAGAATTAATCATTTAATGTTTAAAAAGGTGTTAAAATATGTCCTAATTAACAAGTGTAAACATTTTAGGTCCACCCAGGTGCTAAACTAGGTGTAAATTTTTAGTGTACACATTTTACTCCATCACATTTAGCCCCCACTTTAGCATGGGTATGAACTTATGTTTGAACTTACACTAAAGTATGGAGAAGATAAACAACAAACATAGAAACCATAGAATGTCACCAAAATTGAGGGGTGATCAAGCCCCTAAGTTTAGGATTCTAGGAGTCTCTGATGATCTGAAGCACTTAGAAAACATGAGACAAGACAAAACATTCATAAGGCATAAACTTGATAAATCACAATATATAAATGCAATACACAAAGTATAAACACTTGACATGAAGCATACATAAGAAATAAAGTATACATAGAATACACATGAAATACACACAAAAAAAGTCAAGGAGAATACATAAGGAATACAAAGAGGAAATCACATGTGAGGCACACAAGAAGCATGAAGAATATATAGAGAATAGGAATATATGAAGAGAATACACGCGTCATACATCAATCACAAAAAGCACATAACAAAAGACCTTGCATCAGCATGACAAAGGAGACCTCAATCTAAAAGGTTGTCTCAATCACCATGCATCATTCCCCATGATGCAATAAGAAGAATGATAAGGGGTTAATTAGAAATGAGAAGCAGAAGAGGATACAAACACATCATACACATGAGCAAGACTCATAGCACGATATATGCCCCCACTTTAAAGTGATTGCTAACTCCATGAGGGAGCAATTGTCTTTAAGGTAGAATAAGGAAGACATATAAATAGGCATGAGAGTTTTCTAAAATCACATGCCCAAATGATATGTGTTTTCAAAAGCTACATCATGACAAGGTTTTGCCCCTAGGATGAGCAAACCAAGGCAATGCTTACAGGCATGATACACAATGGCTTGTGTAGTCATGGTATGGCGTCGAGCATTGCAACAAGGTGCCACATACATAAAACATCATAACTTACAAAGATAACAAAGGAAAGATCACATGAAATTAGAGTACACATAAATTAAATCACAAAAGGATGCTAGATCATCTAAGAAAAATAACACAATTATATATCACGACATATAGAAGAATGAAGATACATATAGAGGAATGACACAACGCATTCTTACTCTTTGTACCTTTGTGCTAACAAGGGTGCTAAGGGAGAAATAACAATCAACAAAACACCACAATACAAGGATAAAAATACATACAAGTATAACATAAATGAGAAGAAGGGACCACTCTTGTGAGTCAGCCTATAACAAACTATCCTCCCCCAACTTGATTATTATAAACTAGATGGAGGACAAGCTACTCTAGGGACTACATCAAGCGTGGTGAGAAGTGCTAGAACCAAAAAATTTTCAAAGTTATTGAATTTTGTCACCCAAGACTCGACATTCCTTAGTGGAATGGCCAAGAGCTCAATGATATGCACAATAATGAGGTGATGAATGATTATTTTGTAGAATCTTTTTGTGTGTTGGAGGAGGAAGAGTGATTAGGTGGTCTTTGAGTAGACTTTGCAACATACACTCTTGTTGAGATAGAAGTGAAGATATAGGTAGAGTAGGAAGCAATCCTTTTTGTTGCAAACATGGTAGAGCGAACATAGGGGAAGGTAAAAAACTTAAACCTACTTTAGACAAGTGTCGTGTTGGTTCCACAAGTTCCTTAATTCCTTGTTCTTTGCAACCTAACCCATTTCCATTATATCATTGCTTATAAATAATTTTGAATCCACGCCCATAACATATCTCCAAATCTGAAGGAAGAGGAGAGGTCATATGACTATCTTTGTTGAAAGAAGAAGTAGAAGGATCATACATTTGATTATAGCGAGAAGGGTCAATCTTCATTTCAAAAATCCCATGGGGGTTGAAATCTAAAGAGACCTCGTCATTACCAAGACATGTATTAGAATTAGATGATACTTTATCACAAATGGCCACCATTTCTATAGAAGAAGGTGGATCTTCATCAATTTTAAAGGTTCCATTGTCATTAATCTTGAGTTTAATCTTTTTAGGAGTAAAAAATTGTGTTGAAGAAATTTAATTTACCTTTGAGATTTTTGGGTGTGAGGGTGAGACTTTATATTCACCCACAAAGGAGGGTGTAAAATCTAATGAACCCCAATCATCACCGAAAAATGCATTCAAAGGACTGACACTATCTTGACCCATACTATTTTTAGCAGTGGAGGGTAGTGTTAAAGAATGGATCAAACTACTTAAAGGAGTTTGATGTCTCGCTTCCATTTGCCAACAATTTTCTTGAGCCAAATCAACTTTAATTGTATAAGGTTTGTTTTCAAAAATGAATTTTATTGAATGATGAAGGGTAGACGGGACTACCCCCATGGCATGAATCCATGGGCTACCAAGAATAATATTATATGAAAGAGAATTAGGCATGACATGGATAAGGTTAGGCAATGTCACAAGTCTAATCTTAACATCTAAGGTGATTGTACCTAGTGATTGTTTACCAACATTATCAAAGCCACAAATATTGAGTTTATTTGGTTTGATGAGAGATGTATCAATATTGAGTTTATGTAACAAGTCGATGCCACAAATATTAAGATTTGATCCACCATCAATTATAGTGCATCTTACCCTCATTTTATTAATGATGATGAATAACATAAGAGGTTCATATTGGTCTTCCACATCTATGGGAGGTAATTCATGTTGTTGAAATGATATATCAGATGTTGTTACATGCTTACAACTAAACAAACATGCTACATCATTCAATCTAATAGAAGGTGGAACAACTACCTTTTATAGAGCCTCATGGAGCATTATGTGGTATATAGGCGATATTTGTATTAAATCCCATAGAGAGATCTTAGCCAAAGTAGCGTGAAGCTACTAGACAAGATCATATTCTTTACCAATATGTGGAGGAAGATGAGGTTCTTGAGCTAGAATAGGTTGAGAAGTTGGAAGAGAAATGGGTACACTCGGTGCTTACTTTATTTGTTATTACGGGTCTTGTATGTGTTTTTCAACCGCATGAGGTTGTTACGACACATTTTGAACACCTTGATTTCTTTGAGCAACTTGTTTTGCATAATTGAGAATGTAACCTAGGGGTCGAGGTGGTGTTGGATCACCTTGAATCGTAATCACCGGTTTAGAGAAAAGAGGTGAATTGCACCTATTCACTATCCCTTTTGTGAGTGGAATAAGTCTATTAATGATGATTGAGTTGACATTGTTTTCCTTTTGAGTAAGCTCAACATCCATCCCTGAGGGATTTAATGTGAGAGACCACTCTTCATCCACTAATGCTTCATCCTTTGAAGGGAGAGAATTGGACTGAAGGGAGGATAAAGTGTTAAGAAAATTGTTGATGATGGTATCTTTAGTGATGTCCAAAGGGTTTGAACATGCAACCAAAGGTGAAATATCAAGGGTGTTTGCATCCTTAGTGATATCCAAGGTACTTGAAAATTCAATCAAAGGTGGAGGATCCATAGGATGATCTATAGAAACCTCATGTACTATGGTAGAAATAGAAGTAGTATGCTCAATATTGTCTACTGCCACATCTCTAGAAGAAGGATTAAAATGAAGAGAAGGTAAAGTAATTTGTTAAGGACTCTGTCAATGATCTCATCCTCTTACGGCAAAATATCTTCATTTTTGGGAGAGGGATCCAAAGCATAGGGTAAAGTAGGCAAAGCTAGTTCACCATCATATGCTTTAGAGGAGATGTCAATGGTATTATCATGATTTGAAGTAGAAGGTGAACTATCATTATCATCTTTCTCATGACAACTCATGGAGATGAATTTAGTGATATCTTCTAATATTGAAGGATACACACCCATGAGAGTCATGAAGCTATCAAATCATATTATAATAGAGGATTTCATTTATAGAACATTTAGAAATGTCAACATCATACATGGATGCTATGTGATCTAAAACATATGGATGCATATTAATGAATTTAGAGAAATTTTTAAAGTCTATGATATATGCATGCAAAGATACCAAAGAGGAACAATTACAAGAGGCCATAATGAAATGACTTGTTTACTATATGCAAATATGATATGTAACAAAAAATTACAATCAGATCTATTTGTTAATGAAGTACCACCAATACAAAAATAAGATTGTAATCAAAGACCTATAATTGCAAGAGAAGTGGGGTCTTCCAAAAATGTGATATTCTTGTTAACCACAACAACTAAGTCTTGTAAATGTAGGATGTGTAGTATGTTCAAGAGAATTTTGAGTATCATAAAATGTGTACACTACCATTTTACACTTAGTTTAGCACCCAGGTGGACCTAAAATGTTTGCACTTGTTAATTGGGACCTATTTTGACACCTTTTTGAGCATTAAGTGTGTAATTCTTGATCCTAGTGCATGAAACCTAGAAATTTAATTATAAGGCATAACTAAGCACACTTTAAGTGCCTTATCCTGGGTGTTTGGAGCTAAAAGACCAGGGTGCCCAAGTGCCCTTGTCCCCTTTTATCCCTAGTCTAAATTGTGGCTTGTCAGCTTGGGACCTCTGAAAAGGTTCCCAATGTCAGCCTCATGTGGTTTAATTCTCTGAAAATCAATGGGAATACATATAAGAGTAAGTCATTCTATTCATTTTAACATCTCTAAGCTATATCTAACTTCTTGAAGGATTCTTATTCTCTCTCATACTCTCTACTCTTCTCTCAAGCTCTCTATTGTGGATTATTGTTGCGGCACTGACATATTGTAGGTCTTGTGAAGATCCTTCTACTTCTTTGGGCTACACTAACTTCTTGAGTTAAGTTGTGATGCCACATCAAGCATGCTAGGGTTTTTGTACTCATGGTGACTTCTTTCCTTCATGATTTGTTCTACCATTCCATTCTACTTCAGATGTGCCTCTGCCCTCCTAGAGCATGCACTTTTTATCTATCATCTTTGCTATTGTGGAGGTGGAAATACCATTAACCAAGATTGACTGATTAAATCTCCTAAATATCACCCAACCATCTTCCTTCTTGTGTGTGTAGGTTAGAAGAACAAGTTTCGGGAGCTAATTTATGAGAAGAAGACAAAACTTGCAGGAATAGACCCAGCGAAGACATTAGTTTCTATAAACCCTAATCAGGGTCTAGGGAACCCAAGTGCCCTTTTCCTTGACATTTTGGCCTTTTTATCTAGGTTTTGAATCATTACTTTACCTCTGCTATTCATTTGGTTTCTGGGTTTTCGCTTTCGATAATCTGTTTTACTCCGATCTTTGTCAACTAGGGTTTCATGTCTCCACTCTAGCTTGGTTGATTAGATTTGTTTAATTTCTTCTCTATGTAACAAAATTACTAGGCCCTATATTTTTTCTCTCCTTCTGGGGTAGTATCCAAGCTCGGCTTGTGTCCCAATGTTTCATAGAAGAGGGTTTGACCTAGTTTGATCTATTGAGCTAGTCTCTCTTTTCTACACTACATTTTGGTGAACCCATCATTTCTTGCACTTTGGCATCTTTCTCAAATAATATATAAGATATTTTCTTCCTTATGTCTGATTATATTACATTCATTCATCATTTTTCATATTTTCATAGCTTAATTTTGCAATATTTCATCGTTAGGGTTTGAAAAAACCTTGCATTTCTAGGAAATCTAGCTAATCTCCAACCTAGGGTTTGTAGATTAGTGTGTTGTTTCAGATATTTTTTCATTATTGAGTTGATTAAAAGGATTTAATTTTATGTACCTTATCATCCTCTATTCTAGAACATTTTTGCACATTTGCATTGAAAAAGGTGAAAATTCAAAGCATTTTAGGCTTACAAAAAGGCATATTTGTGCATAGTTTTCATTGCATATGTTGTATATCATCATAGAAAGATTTAAATTTCTGATTTTTCATCAGATATTATTGAAATTACAGTATTAATCATTTCATTGTATTGCATATTGCATTTAATACTCTCATTTGCTAGGGTTTTGTTGAAAAAAGTTACATTTTTCAAGAACCTAGTCAAATTCAAAACCTAGGGTTTGTAATCAAGATCTTGTTTCAGATTTTTCTGCTCTCATAAACATTTCAGATCTGATATTTCATTGGTTTATCATGTCATAAGTATCATTTTCTTTCAAAAAGGATTCTTGCATTGAAAAATTATGGTTTAGGAAGTAAGCATTTAAAATCTAGGGTTTTGCTAGTAAACTCTAGCTAGTTTTGCATTTAGTGCATCTTTATCAAAGAAAGGGGTTGTAAATCATTGTTACATTCAATTGGATACATTATTTAAGAACTTATTTTCCACATACTACACATCCTACATTTTCAAGACTTAGTTGTTGTGGTTACTGAGAATATCATAATTTTTGGAAGACCTCGCTTCTCTTGCACTTGTAGGTCTCTAATTGCGATCTCATTTTCACTTTGGTGGTACTTGATTAAAAAATAGATATGATTATTGTCCCTTATCATATTTGCACATAGTAAAAAATACATTTCATTATGGACTCTTCTTTTTTGAAATCTTTGTATACATAATTACAAATTTTGAAACTTTTGCTAAGTTCACTAATGTGCATCCTCATGTTTTAGATCACTTAGCATCCATGAATGATATTGATGTTTCTAAGTGTTCCATATATTAATTTCAAATCCTTTTATATTATTATATGATTTTTATAGCTTCGCAACCCTCGTGAGTATGTATCCTTCAATATTAAAAGATCTAACTAAATTCATTTCCATGAATAGTCATGAGAAAGATGATTGTGATAGTTCTTCTTCCTATACACTAGAATTAATAATAACTCCATGGATATACTCTATAAATCATGTGATGGTTACTTAGCTTTGCCTACTTCACCCTATGCTTTGGATCCCTCTCCCAAAAATGAAGACATTTTGGTGAAAGAGGATGAGATCATTGACATACTCTTTAGTCTCTCTTCTAGAGATAAGGTCGAACATACTATTTCTAATTCTACCATAGAACATGATAGTTCTATGGATCATCCTATTGATCTTCCTCCTATGGTTGAATGTTCAAGTACCTTGGATATCACTAAGGAAGTGAAGACCCTTGATCTTCCTCCTTTGGTTGAATGTTCAAGTACCTTTTATATCACTAAGGATGTGAAGACCCTAGATACTTATCCTTTAGTTGCATGTTCCAGTCCCTTGAACATCACTATGGATGCAATCATCAATAGTTTTAACAACACTTTACTCTCTCTTGATTCCAATACTCTCCCTCCAAAAGATGAAGCATTGGTGGATAAAGAGAGGTCTCTCACATTAAATCCCTCAGGGATGGATGTTGAGTTTAACTCAAAAGGAAAACAATGTCAATTCAATCATCATTAATAGACTTATTTTGCCCACTAAGGGGATAGTGGATAAGTGTACTAATGTTCCTAAAATCATTGTGCATGAGGCACCTAATACACCTCCTCACTTCAAACTAGTTATTTCAGTTCAAGGTGATCCAACACCACCTCGACCCCTGGGTTACATTCTTAATTATGAAAAACAAATTACGTAAAGAAATCAAGGTGTTCAAGATGTGTCGCAGCATCACATGATTGCTCACACATACAACACCCGCAATAAAAGTAAACATGCACCGAGTGTGCCTAATTCTCTTCCACCTTCTCAACCTTTCCTACCTCAAGCACCTCATCTTCCTCCACATATTGGTAAATAATATGATCTTGTCAAGTAGCTCTGCACTAGTCTAACTAAGATCTCTCTATGGGATTTAATACAAACATCGCCTACATACCATGGAATGCTCCATGAGGCTCTACAAAAGGTAGATGTTCCACCTTTTGCTAGACCAAATGATGTAGCATATCTACTTAGTTGTATGCAAGTGACAACAACAGATATATCATTTCAACAATATGAATTACCTCCCATAGAAGTTCAAAACCAAAATGAGCCTCTTATGATATTTGTCATGATTGGTAACATGAGGGTAAGACGCACTATGATTGATGGTGGGTCAGGTCTTAATGTTTATGGAATATATTTGTTACATAAACTCAATATTGATACATCTCTCATCAAACTAGATAAAATGAACATTCAGGGCTTTGATAATGTTGGTAGGACATCACTAGGTACCATCACCTTAGATATTAAGATTGGACATGTGACATTGTTGTTGCAAGTATGTGCCTAATCGGTGTTGTCATTGATGTCAACATATCTTTGTTGTCATTGGTGTCAACTATGTCCTATTCTATTACTTGTTTAGAATCTTTGTATGTTGAGGATATTGAGAAAATTGACCTCTCTGGAAGAAACAAGTGAGTTACAGTGAAGTGCAGTATAGACAATGAGTTGTATGCTGAAGAACAGTCCAGTAGATTACTCTGCATTTATTGTTTCTTAAAGATCTTGGTCTGTGGATTGGAAGTTATTTAAAGGGATGTCTGAAGATGCTAAATCCTGAGTTTGAGCCTCTGATGTGAAGAATTGAGAGAGTTGCTGATCTAAATTTTAATGGAGAGTTCATATAACAATACCTAGCATTAGGCCTGAGGTATTGTAAAAATAAACAAAATGCTCAATGTGTAAAACTTGTAAGAAGCTGTAGGCAACCAAAGAGGATTTCTTATTGCATCAAAAGTTGAATATATACAATGAGAAAGAATGTGAAAGGTCACCTTATCCATAGAATTTGAAATGGATAGTTGGAAGGTGACAAAACTACTAAAATTCAAATTTTCAAATTTTTCAAAATTTAAAAAAAACTACTAAATTTTGGACCCCACTAGGCAGGGTCATAACTTCTAGCCAGCTAGTCAAAATCTGGACATTTCAGACTCGTTGGAAAGATCTCCTAAAGAGCTAGATTAAGTTGCATTGAGCCCTACCTATGGCTACTACTCAAAAGCAACCAAAGAAATTATTGACCCCAAATTCCACTCTGAAGGCCTCCGAAAATGCCAATTACTAGGATGTAGACAAAACTAGAAAAAAATACTGAAAAACTAGAATATAGTTGCATGAACAAATTTCACCCTAATGCTTCTAAATCTCTGTGGGATCATTTCTTCCCCCTTGAGAGGCAATGGGCCCCATTGCACCTATGTATTGCAGCAGATGAGGAAATTTCTTCTCAATCTAGTCCTTAGTGAACCATTTTCCTTGATGTGAAAGTTGTCCTGCCTGTACCACCCGATAGAGAGGAATCTGTTGTTTCTTCAATGTTTTCAACACAACATCAGTAATCTGATCACACTTGAGAGGGGCAGTAGTGTCTACATTCAACTCTGAGCAACTTATATGTTCTGCAACATCTGAAGTGTCTAACAATGGTGGAAAATATGGCCACAACAATTCAACATTGAAAACAGTATGTAGTCCAAGAAAAGATGGAAGATTGAGTTCAAAAGCATTTTCACCAACTTGTTTGATGATGGTGTAGGGACCATATCAAATAGGATGGAGTTTCTTATGAGGCCCTTGAAGTCTTTCTTTCTGAATATGAAGCCAAACCTTGTCCCCAACCTTAAACTGATGAGGTGTACGATGTTGATCATGTATGTCCTTGTATTTATGATTACTATATTATAGTATCTCATGGACTTGTTGCCGAATATGGCATATCTTCTCCACAAACTTAGATGCCATGTCTGCCTCTTTTTCTTAATGTGTTGATGGGTCACTCAACATAGTCGACAATGCTACATCAATTGCAGCCAATGGTTGGTAGCCAAGACATACCTCAAACGGACTGTGCCCTATGGAACCATGTAGTGCTCGATGTAACTATGTTGTACATATGGCAAGCTTTCATCCCAAGTTCAAGGATGTTTGGAATGGTACATCTGCAAAATGTGAATGATCATCTGATTCACCACCTCAATCTGCCCATCTGTTTGGGGATGGAAGGCAGTGGATTTTGTCAACTTTGTGTCCATCAAGGCCCAAAGTGCTGACCAAAAATTGCTAAGAAATCTACTATCCCTGTTAGGTATGATGGTTTGTGGTAATCCAAAGTGTACCCAAACATTCTCAAAGAAAAGCTTGGCAATTTCTTCCACAGAGACTCCTTTCTTGCAAGCCACTATGACAGCCATTTTTGAAAACCTGTCTACCACCACATATACACAATCATGCCCACATCTGGTAGAAGGTAGTCCAGACATGAAATCCATTGAAACTAAATACCAAGGTTGGTCAAGGACTGTAAGAGGTGTATACAATCCTTGTTTACGATTGGCAGGCTTCACAATGGCACAAGAAGTACAAGATCAGATGTATAAAATGACATCATGTCTCAATTTGGGTCAGTAAAAATACCTCTGAAGTACAGCAATAGTCTTCTCCACCACAAAGTGTCCTGCAACATGGTTGTAGTGTGCCTCCCATATCATCTTTTGCCACTCCTTGGTTGGAACACATATGTGTCCCATATGACAAAGAATCCCATCCTTCAAGTAGAAATCGATGGCTTGTTTTCCCTCTGCTAGATTGTTGTAGATCTTAGCAAAATCAGGATCTGTGCCATACAACTGAGGCCAATCTGTTGTGTGGTGGACACAAAAATCCAATACTATTGTCAGGGTTGTGATCGGAGGTCTACTCAAACAGTCTGCAACTTTGTTAGTAGCTCCCTTCTTGTGGCAGATATTGAGATGAAATTGTTGCAAGTAGGTAGACCATCTTTGAGGCCTATCATTTTGTAGCTTCCCTTATGTTTGTACAAATTGCAAAGGTTTATGATCCATGTGAATGATAGTCTCCTTCCCCAGAATGTAGTGTTTCCATTGTTTGTAGGCTTTCACAATAGCATACAACTCCTCATCACAGGTGGGGTACTTACGCACTGTGTCAGAGAAAGTCTCACTGTGGTAGGCAAATGGATGCCCGTGTTGCATGAGAACTACTCCTAGTGCATAGTCTGAAGCATCTATTTCAATTTGAAAAGAAAGTTGCAGATCTGGGAGTGCTAGTACTGGTGCAGAACATAGCCTCTTCTTCAACTCCAAGAATGCTTTCTTTTTTACCTCTGTCTAGCAAAATTTTGTCCTTGGTCCTCCTCTCAGTGCCTGATTCATAGGCCATGCCAAATGTGAAAAACCAAGTACAAACCTTTGATAGAAATTAGCTAGACCCAAGAAGATATGAAGTTCTGTGAGACTTTTGGGAGATGGCCAATCTTTGAGAACTTGTATCTTTTCAGGGTCCACACAAATGCCCGTTCTATCGATAATGTAGCCCAAATACTAAATACTCTCCATGCCAAAAGAACACTTATCTTTGTTAGCATATAGCTTGTGTTGTTGCAAGGTTGAAAGCATTTATTGAATATGCTGCAGATGGTCACCCCATGTTTTGCTAAAGATGAGTATGTCATCTAAATAGACGATAACAAAAGAACCAATGAATGGTCTAAGGAGATCATCCATCAATCTCATGAATGTTGCAAGGGCATTGGTTAAGCCAAAAGGCATGACTAGCCACTCAAACAACCCTTCCTTGGATTTGAAAGCAGTCTTCCACACATCTGATGGCTCAACTAGGACTTGGTGATATCCAGATTTCAAGTCAATTTTGGTGAAAAATTTTGTCCCCTGAGCTGGTCTAGCAAATCATCAATTGGAGGGAGTAGATATCGGTTCTTCACAGTGATCTTATTAAGAATTCGATAATCAATACAAAGTCTCCACGTTCCATCCTTCTTTTTGGCCAAAACAAATGGACTTCCACATGGTGAAGCACTTGGGCGAATGTGTCCTTTCTTGATCAACTCTTGAATCTGCCACTTGATTTCTTCATTCTCCAAAATTCACCTTCTGTACAGTGGCCCATTTGGTAATGATGTCCTTGGAATTAGATCAATCCAATGCTTGACTTAGCAGTGTAGTGGTACCCCTATTAGTGAATTGAATACATCCTGATATGTTGGCAATATTTTCTCCATCTGTTTCTATTCAGCTGTGGTAGTGGACACTTTGGTATGACTGCTAGCAACAACAGACTTTGCCTCCTCAGGTTGAACCATTAGTAGGACAAATTTTCCAGTGTGAGCAATCAAACGCTTACATTGTTTTGCAATAATCAAAGATACTGATTCTGCAGGACTTACCTCAGGTATTCGATACCTCTTTTCTCCTAACTTGATGTTAACACTGTGTGGCCTTGACTCATAGACTCCATGGCGCTTGTACATGTATGGGTACCCCAATAATACATCGCATACATCCAAAGGTGCCACATCACATATTACTTCATCTTTGAATGGCTTGATAGAATAAGGTAAGCGGCACTGTTTATTCACTAGAATGTCTTGTCCTTGACTTACCCATGCCATATGATATGGTTGTGGATGTCATGTTGTCTGCAAATTCAATCTTTTCACAGTTTCAGCAGAGATCAATTCTTTTGGCTTCCACTATCCACAATGAAATGAAGAGCCTTTCCGTTTACCCACATCTGTGAGTGGAAAAAGCATTCATCATCTTCATGGGGCATGACTTTGGCAGTGGAAACTATGGCATGTGGATCAGCCTCAATGATTTGTTCACCCTCATTTTGTTCACAAGGATTTGTAGGCAGTGACTCCTGTTCTGTCTCTCCTTGACAGATTTCTACCAACAAAGTCTTCGTGGCATGGCAGTCTTTAGTGTTATGACTAGGGCTCTTATGGAATTCACACCACATCTTCTGCTTGCCCTTATTTGTTGTTGATGAGGTCTGTGAGGAAAAGTCCTTGGTTGTTTGTTCCCACCAAATTTGTTACTACCTTCACCCTTGAATTTGTTGTTTGAGGGATAATCTTTCTTCCCCTTTTGATTGAATTTCTCCTCTATTTTTACTACATATTTGAAGGCGGTACCCAAGGTCTCAATATGTAATAAATTCATTTCTGTCTAGATATACCAATGAAGCCCATTGCGATACTTCAATACCCGATGCTTTTCTGTGTCAAGGATTCTAAATTTTGTAGAAAGTGCATGAAATGTATTTGTATAATCTTGAACAAATTGGTCCTTCTTTTGTTGAAGTAATTGCCACTGCATGTACTTCTCCTCATATGAATTTTTAGGGTAGTATTCCTCCTTGATGTATTCCACAAATTCTTCCCATGTGGGATTATCATCCTCCAACGTTTCAAATCATTAGCTGTCAAGGCCATCATCCCTGGCTAGTAGTCTATTTTCCCAAGATTTTTTCACATGTTCCTCAGCTTTGAAGAGTGCAAAGGTTATTTTTTCAACATCTGTGAAGTGGTTTACAGAAAAATATTTTTCTAATCTTGATAGCCAATCATCAACAGCATCTGCATTAATTTTTCCTTCAAAATTTGGAATGTTGAAATTTACTTGTACCTTGAATGGGGTGTGACCATGAAATGGCACTCCAGCTACACCTTCTGGTTGATTATTTCATTGGAGAATTCAAAAGAAATTATTCATCATATCCTCACATTGCTTTTCCAAAGCTTCTTGTACCAGCTCCTTGAAAGGGTCGGATCCATCTCCTTGTTCTTCCATCTTCAGTTGTGTGCGTCTCAAGGGTAGGTAATTTGAAGGGTCTCTTGTCTGCAATCCCAACCTTGCATAACCAGACTGTGTATGATATGACATACAGAAGCAAACTGCTCTGATACCACTGATCTAAATTTTAATGGAGAATTCAGATATTAATACCTAGTGTTGGGCCTGTGGTATTGTAAAAATAAATAAAATGCTCAATGTGCAGAAGTTGCAGGGAACCAAAGAGGATTTTTTATTGCATCAAAAGTTGAATATATACAATGAGCAAAAATGTGAAAGGTCACCTTATCCATAGAATTTGAAATGGATAGTTGGAAGGTGACAAAACTACTAGAATTTAAATTTTTAAATTTTTCAAAATTTCAAAAAAAACTACTAAATTTTGGACCCCACTAGGCAGGGTCATAACTTCTAGCCAGCTAGTTGAAATCTGGACATTTCATATTTCTTGGAAAGATCTCCTGAAGAGCTAGATTGAGTTGCATTGAGCCCTTCCTGCGGCTAGCACTCAAAATCAACCAGAGAAAGTCTTGACCCCAAATTCCACTCCGAAGGCCTCCAAAAATGCCAATTACTAGGATGTAGACAAAACTAGAAAAAAATATTGAAAAACTAGAATATAGTTGCATGAACAAATTTCACCCTAATGCTTCTGAATCTCTGCGGGATCATTGCTTCCCCCTTGATAGGAAATGGGCCCCATTGCACCTGTGTATTGCAGTAGATGAGGAAATTTCTTCTCAATCTGGACCTTAGTGAACCATTTTCCTTGATGTGGAAGTTGTCCTACCTATACCACCTGATAGAGACGAATCTGTTGTTTCTTTAATGTTTTGACCACAACATCAATAATATGATCACACTTGAGAGGGGCAGTAGTGTCTGGATTCAAATATGAGCAACTTATATGTTCTACAACATCTGAAGTGTCCAATAACGCTGGAAAATATGGTCGCAACAATTCAACATTGAAAACTGGATGTAGTCAGAGAAAATATGGAAGATTGTAAGATGCTACCCCAATTTTTTTTTAAATGATGAAAATGGATATGACAGTGTTAGCATCAATTGTATAAACCAACTAAATGCCTCACTTTCTGATCACCCAGATCCTAGGATGGGCAAGGTGACAGCATACGGTGCTTGGCTACAATGAATAACAATGCAAATTAGGAACTATGATTCGTCCGTTGTGGCGGGCATCCACTTATCATGGGGATTCACCACTTTCTAGTGGGTATGAAAAGAAAGCATGAAAGATTATAAAACCATCCACTTATTCAGTGGGAATACTCCACTTATTTAGTGGGTGAGAGCAAATAAGAAAGGTTCTTTCTCCACACTGGTGGTAAACCATCTAGGGGTCCTTATAGTGTTTTTGCAACATATAAAGAATGAGTACAAAATGCATTAACTGAGAATTACATCAGATGAGATACATTATGTCTTCTTAAACAAATGCATGTGTCTAGCATCACACTAATGCCCTGCCCAAGAATTAAGATCAATTTGCACAAAGACAATAATTCATTTGGTTGAACTCACTGCATTGGTCTTTTGATGAACCAAGTTTTGAAAACCAATCAGTCTTCTCACTGTTACACAACCACCCAACAACTACCCAATTACCACTATATCAGACCCTGACCAAACTGCAAGCATTCAGTTCCACAACAATCAGATGTCATTGTTAATATCACATATATCATAAACTGTCATAGCAAGAAACAATTCTGCATTTCAATGAGAAGATGACCCAAAAGGAACATACAATCATATGACATCATAATCACTTCAAACTCTAAGATCAAACTCCAAATCTCTTGATGAAAATGTAGTTCTGATTTGCTACTGTTCAAGCTACTAAACTGACCTTGCAACATCAGAAAAACAACTTATCTTTGCATGCTAGATACCCACATGACTTTTGTACGGTGCCATAGGCAAAAAGGTACGGATCTGCAATTATTGTTTGATTAGAAATCTCAAAAAATCTGCTAATACTTGCAATGTCATTGCTGAAAGATGGGAATAAGACTAGTGCCAAAGGATTTAAGGAATCATTCATTTGAAAATTCAAAATGTAATTATCTCCTTAGCTTGTATGGTGCTGCCCATGAGGTACGGCCTGCTAAAGGAAGTATCAAATCCTTATTAAACTCCTCAAATAAACACTGATCATAGGTGCCTAAACAAAGCAATAACATCCCAACATACTTAGCATCAGAAATACCACATCAATTTTCAAATCATGATCAACCCTAACTGAATGGTACAGCTATGTTGTACGGCCCAGCATGAAGAATAATCAAAACTCCAAATTATTCATTAAAATGCCCAAAACAATTCAAGATATAATAAAACTCAACGATCAACACCAAATTAGAATAATTCAAAAACTTATGGAAGCACAAAGGCAAAATCAGCATGAGCTTGCTCCAGAATCCAGCTTCAGCACAATGGTGATTTATGTGTGAAACCACACCTAATCTGCAAGAAGGTTTTCGTCCTCAAGAGAAATTCTACAAGAGGGTTTTCATCCTCAAGAGAATATGGAAGAACTCTCTGGTTCAATCCCAACAACATTTCATTACAAAATCCAAGCATGTCCAAACAATGAGCCCAGCTCCTCTTTTTATAACTTTTTGAGGGAAATAAAATATTATTTCCTTTATCCCTTCATATTTCTCCTCAAACAATATAAAATAATTCATTATATGTGCACAACTTAAAGTCGCCACTTTTTAATTAAAAGCTCTTTTTAGCTCCAAAGACCCCTTTATCAAAATAAAGGAAATATTTGCTTTGCAAGGCCCCAAAATGATGCATCCATGATTTAAAACTTTTCTTCCCCTTTCCAACGAGCTATAACACTTAGATTTTTATTAATTATTTTCACCCCTAGGAGTTTAAGTGAAAATAATAATTAAAATAGCTCATTAAATAACACCATTTTGCGAAAAATCCCAAACATCACCAAACTGCAAAAATAAGCACACCAACATACTCCATAATGTTTGGGAAGATGAATGATGCCTTCCGACCAACTTTCCAAAAGTAGACAGCTTCTCCAATAATCTTGGAGAGCAAACCAGGAACTCAATCAAACATCAGAAAGCATCACAATGATCATGAACACCATCTAAGCTCAAATCCATAACCAAATGTTCTGTAAAACTGATTTGTGGCCACTCCAAGAACATTGGAGTTCTCCCAAACATGTCGGATAGCCACTAAGGTACTAAGAACAAGCCAAAATGTGCACAAAGCCTATGCGCCAAAAAGGGACATTATAGTCCTCCCCGCTCAAGATTGCTTGTCCTCAAGCAATACATGTTATCCAACATAGATACTTGCATGATCATCAATAATATACCTGGATCCCAAATCAATCTGAAGAATGCCCCACACCACTTCTGTTGCACTACTATGATATATCTGTGAATTGCATAGCTGGTATTTTGTTTACACTTTTGAAATGTTCTTCCAATCACATAACTATTTGGATCCCAAACATCAATAAACCCAAAGATGAAAGAGTTAGCAATCATCAATATAATTGTCCAACATGAAACTACTGCTGGGAACCAAAATCTAAAATGTTCCTTCGCGGAAGAACAAAAATCAGCTTGATCACAAGCTGAAAACAATTCTGAATAGCCATGAATCAGCTGATTCTCACTCTCAAAAAGAGCATTATTAACTGTAACACTTATTTCTTTCAGCTGAATACTTCTATCATCTTCCCACAAAGAGCTTAAAGCAATAAAAAGATCAACCTCATGGATGCATAAGTCTGAAATAACCTCATATAATTCTGATTTCAGTAATTTAATAATGGGATAGCCATAGCAAAACTGGAATCTTATGAAAACAACAAGAAATTTAGGCCATCTCCAACCAACATACATCAAAGTCATGACCAAAATTTCTCTCCAATCCATGAAAAAGTATGCAATTGACAAATTATGATGGCTGATATGAATAATGACAGCAACTTCATGACATAATTTAGACTCCACAATCATCCTTGAAACAGTTCTCCCATCATCACTTTCCTCCACAAAACCCTGAGGATAAAGTCTATTATGAAAATAAGCCATCATTGCACTTAACTTGTTGCATACCTGAACCTTATGCTCACCTTCAACAACTGCTGAAAACTTCTAGTTGGTGAAGTTTTTGTGAAGAGTGACATTCCATGGGTGTTCCTCACCTGGATCCCATATCCTGTTACTATCTTCCTCCATGTTGCAAACTCCAATTTGGTCTTTATCATTCAACATGAGAAGTGAATTTTCATGTGTTAACTCAACTTCCGTCATAGAAACAGAATCATCAAATGATTGGAAGTTGTTTTCACTTTTTTGTTCACACAATTCATCAATTTGCTCCAACTTTGCATCATCATACTTAGGAGGATGTCCTAAATCGTAACTTCCTTGGAGCAAATCAAACTCTTCAATTATCAACTTGCCTTCATCTTCTCTAGCAGCTCCAACTTGCTCCTTGAATTGGTGTACATATACAAGCTATCTTTCAACTTCTAAGACAGCCATTTGGGTACTCTCTAAAGAATCCATAGTTGTTTTAAGCTTAAATATAAGCTTATTAATTTTAGCATCTCTTCCTTTCAATGCTTCACCTATTTGATCAGCAAACTCAAGAACTTGATCTTTATCAGAAAGCAAGTTCAAATAATCTGATTTCACCATTTCTAAAACCTCTCTGGCCATACACCAATCTTCAATTAAAGATCCTCTTTCCATGCCCATTTGTCTTCTTTCAACTTGTGCTCTCCAAATGTGATCTTCAACAAAACTATGTATGCTATCCAAGTGTGTTAAAAATTGGACAATCTTATCTTCAGTGACCAACAACTGATTCTTAAAATCCAAATCAGTTGCACACAATAAATTTTTTATCATATCCTTAGAGGCATGATCTTTGCAATCAGCTACTTTTAAGTTGTCCTCTTCATGGCGACTTTGACTACAAGAAGTAGCATTACTGAAATCCAATGTTAAACCAACCTTTGAGGCTGATCCAAATTCTTCAACAAACTCCTCATCAAATGACCCTCCTGAAAGGACACTTGGTTCTTCAATTTGCATGGGAGATGAGTCTTCTTCTTCATCACTTAGATGAAAAGAGATGGCATTCTCATATTCAAACCTTGAATCTTCACCAATTGCTGATTTAACTTCATCATCACATTCTTTGTCAAGGAACATTAAAGAGTCTAATTGTTCTTCACTTTGCATGGAAATATCCCACTCATAATCAAGACTTCCATCACTAGAATAGTGGGAAAACTCTTCATTAAGTGTTGTTCTAAAATTTTCAGCAGCATTAAACCTTTCATCTTTTGTGATTTCATTGTTTCCCATGTCCTCAACAAGACCCTTTGCTTCAATACTCCTAGGCTCACTTGCAAATTCACCAACAAGCAATCTATCGATCATCTTCAACTCCTCAAAAGTAGTGGCATCTTCAGGATCTTCATCAAATGAAGGACTTGCTAAGTCCCACACCTTAGGCTCATATTCTTCATCAAAGCAAGGCTCAGATTCATCAATTTTTATTGTAGCTTTCCCCAAATCAGCAAGCTCCTCAATGCATGTTTCTTGATTAGTGGTCTTCTCTTCATCATACAGAGGCTCAATCTTATGTATTTCAGATATTAGGACTTCATCTTCCCTTTTGTTTGTTTCTAGATCATCCGGAAAGAAAGGGCAGGTGGTGAAACTTATTGGTTCAGCTTCTTTGTTCTTGCAATGATGGTTAGGCTCCCAAAAATCTTTGCATAGGAAACAAAGATTTCTTCTTCTAAGTTCATTCTTGCTTAACTCTTTCTTCCTTGAAATAGAAGGCTTCTTGTTTGATGCGCTGGAAAGTGATGACTTAGGAAAGTTCTTGGTCCTTGCCATAGGAGTAGTTAACTCAGGCTTGCATAAAGACATTTTCATCTCCTCTTCCTTCCTTATCTTCTGAATGTATTCTATAAATCCCTTTTTGTCAGGATTCCCCTCTTTGATGATTTTCAAGAAAGCATCCCAAGGAAGTTGCTGCTTACATTTATTTGATAGACCTTTATACTCATCAATAATCTTAGTGGCCTCATGATGATACTTCCTTCGATCCAATTTCTCTTGAACAACTCTTTCTAATTCATCCAAAACCTCTGTCTCACTTCTTTTCTGCATAAGAGATGCCATGATCTCTCAACACTGCTCAAAATATTTAAACTTCCCAACTCTAAACACACATGCAAGTGCTGATAACTCACAAGTAAAGCTAAAAACTGACTTGCTCAATTGAAAGATATGCAACAAATTAGCTTCCCAATAGGCTGGCAAGAACATACCAGCTCTGATACCATTGTAAGATGCTACCCCAATTTATTTTTTTAAATGATGAACATGGATATGATAGTGTTAGCATCAATTGCATAAACCAACTAAATGCCTCACACTTTCTGATCACCCAGATCCCAGGATGGGCAAGGTGAGAGCATACGGTGCTTGGCTACAATGAATAACAATGCAAATTAGGAACTATGATTCATCCACTACGGCAGGCATCCACTTATCGTGGGGATTCACCACTTTCTAGTGGGTATGAAGAGCAAGCATGAAAGATTATAAAACCATCCACTTATTTAGTGGGTGAGAGAAAATAAGAAAGGTTCTTTCTCCACACTGGCGGTAAACCATCCAGGGGTCCTTATAGTGTTTTTGCAACATATAAAGAATGAGTACAAAATGCATTAGCTGAGAATTACATCAGATGAGATACATTATGTCTTCTTAAACTAATGCATGTGTCTAGCATCACACTAATGCCCTGCCCAAGAATTAAGATTAGTTTGCACAAAGACAATAATTCATTTGGTTGAACTCACTACATTGGTCTTTTGATGAACCAAGTTTTGAAAACCAATCAATCTTCTCACTATTACACAGCCACCCAACAACTACCCAATTACCACTATATCAGACCCTGACCAAACTACAAGCATTCAGCTCCACAACAATCAGATGCCATTGTTAATATCACATATATCATAAACTATCATAGCAAGAAACAATTATGCATTTCAATGAGAAGACGACCCAAAAGGAACATACAATCATATGACATCATAATCACTTCAAACTCTAAGATCAAACTCCAAATCTCTTGATGAAAATGCAGTTTTGATTTGCTATTGTTCAAGCTACCAAACTGACCCTGCAACATCAGAAAAACAACTTATCTTTGCATGCAAGATACCCACATGACTGTTGTATGGCACCATAGGCAAAAAGTTATGGATCTGCAATTATTATTTGATTAGAAATCTCAGAAAATTTGCTAATACTTGCAATGTCATTGTTGAAAGATGGGAATAAGACTAGTGCCAAAGGATTTAAGGAATCATTCATTTAAAAATTCAAAATGTAATTATCTCCTTAGCTTCTACGATGCTTCCCATGAGGTACGGCCTGCTAAAGGAAGTATCAAATCCTTATTAAACTCCTCAAATAAACACTGATCATAGGTGCCTAAACAAAGCAATAACATCCCAACATACTTAGCATCAGAAATACCACATCAATTTTCAAATCAGGATCAACCCAAACTAAATGGTACAGCTGTGTTGTACGGCCCAGCATGAAGAATAATCAAAACTCCAAAATATTCATTAAAATGCCCAAAACAATTCAAGATATAATAAAACTCACTGATCAACACCAAATTAGAATAATTCAAAAACTCATGGAAGCACAAAGGCAAAATCTGCATGAGCTTGCTCCAGAATCTAGCTTCAGCACAATGGTGATTTATGTGTGAAACCACACCTAATCTGGAAGAGGGTTTTCATTCTCAAGAGAAATTCTACAAGAGGGATTTCATCCTCAAGAGAATAGGGAAGAACTCTCTAGTTCAATCCCAACAGCATTTCATTACAAAATCCAAGCATGTCTAAACAATGAGCCCAGCTCCTCTTTTTATAACTTTTTGATGGAAATAAAATATTATTTCCTTTATCCCTTCATATTTCTCCTCAAACAATATAAAATAATTCATTATATGTGCACAACTTAAAGTCACCACTTTTTAATTAAAAGCTCTTTTTAGCTCCAAAGACCCCTTTATCAAAATAAAGGAAATATTTGCTTTGCAAGGCCCCAAAATGATGCATCCATGATTTAAAACTTTTCTTCCCCTTTCCAACAAGCTATAACGCTTATATTTTTATTAATTATTTTCACCCCTAGGAGCTTAAGTGAAAATAATAATTAAAATAGCTCATTAAATAACACCATTTTGCAGAAAATCCCAAACATCACCAAACTGCAAAAATAAGCACACCAACATACTCCATGATGTTTGGGAAGATGAATGATGCCTTCCAGCCGACTTTCCAAAAATAGATGGCTTCTCCAATAATCTTGCAGAGCAAATCGGGAACCCGATCAAACATTAGAAAGCATCACAATGATCATGAACACCATCTGAGCTCAAAGCCATAACCAAATGTTCTATAAAACTAATTTGTGGCCACTCCAAGAACATTGGAGTTCTCCCAAACATGTCAGATAGCCACTAAGGTACTAAGAACAAGCCAAAATGCGCACAAAGCCTATGCGCCAAAAAAAGGGACATTATAAATATTGAGTTCAAAAGCATTTTCACCAACTTGTTTGATGATGGTGTATGGACCATATCGAATAGGACGGAGTTTCTTGTGAGACCCTTGAAGTCTTTCTTTCTAAATATGAAGCTAAACCTTGTCCCCAACCTTAAATTGATGAGGCGTATGATGCTGATCATGTTTGTCCTTGTATTTATGATTACTATATCGTTGTATCTCATGGACTTATTGCTGAATATGGCATATCTTCTCCACAAACTTAGTTGCCATGTCTGTCTCTTTTTCTGAATGTGTTGATGGGTCACTCAACATAGTCAGCAATGCTACATCAATTGGAAACAATGGTTGGTAGCCACGACATACCTCAAATGGACTGTGCCCTATGGAACCATGTAGTGCTCGATTGTAACTATGTTGTACATATGGCAAGCTTTCATCCCAAGTTTGAGGATGTTTGGAATGGTACATCTGCAAAATGTGAATGAGCATCCGATTCACCACCTCAATCTGCCCATCTATTTGTGGATGGAAGGCAGTGGATTTTGTCAACTTTGTGTCCATCAAGGCCCAAAGTGTTGACCAAAAATTGCTAAGAAATCTACTATCCCTATCAGATATGATGGTTTGTGGTAATCCAAAGTGTACCCAAACATTCTCAAAGAAAAGCTTGGCAGTTTCTTCCACAGAGACTCCTTTCTTGCAAGCCACTATGACAGCCATTTTTGAAAACCTGTCTGCCACCACATATACACAATCATGCCCACGTCTGGTAGAAGGTAGTCTAGACATGAAATCCATTGAAACTAAATGCCAAGGTTGGTCAGGGACTGCAAGATGTGTATACAATCCTTGTTTACGATTGGTAGGCTTCGCAATGGCACAAGAAGTACAAGATCGGATGTATAAAATGGCATCATGTCTCAATTTGGGCCAGTAAAGATACCTCTGAAGTACAGCAATAGTCTTCTCCACCTCGAAGTGTCATGCAACACGGCTGTAGTGTGCCTCCCATATCATCTTTTGCTACTCCTTGGTTGGAACACATATGTGTCCCATATGATAGAGAATCCCATCCTTCAAGTAGAAATCGATGGCTTGTTTTCCCTCTGCTAGATTGTTGTAGATCTCAGCAAAATCAGGATCTATGCCATACAACTAAGGCCAATCTATTGTGTGGTGGCCACAAGAATCCAATATCGCTGTCAGGGCTGTGATCGAAGGTCTAGTCAAACAGTCTGCAACTTTGTTAGTAGTTCCCTTCTTGTGGCAGATATTGAGATGAAATTGTTGCAAGTAGGCAGACCATCTTTGATGCCTATCACTTTGTAGCTTCCCTTGTGTTTGTAGAAATTGCAGAGGTTTATGATCCGAGTGAATGATAGTCTCCTTCCCCAAAATGTAGTGTTTCCATTGTTTACAAGTTTGCACAATAGCATACAACTCCTTATCATAGGTGAGGTACTTACGCACTGTGTCAGAGAAAGTCTCACTGTGGTAGGAAATTGGATGCCCGTGATGCATGAGAACTGCTCGTAGTGCATAGTCTGAACCATTTATTTCAATTTGAAAAGATTGTTACAAATCTAGGAGTGCTAGTACTGGTGCAGAACATAGCCTCTTCTTCAACTCCAAGAATGCTTTCTTTTTTACCTCTGTCTAGCAAAATTTTGTCCTTGGTCCTCCTCTCAGTGCCTGATTCATAGGCCATGCCAAATGTGAAAAACCAAGTACAAACCTTTGATAGAAATTAGCTAGACCCAAGAAGCTACGAAGTTCTGTGAGACTTTTGGGAGATGGCCAATCTTTGAGAACTTGTATCTTTTCAGGGTCCACACAAATGCCCGTTCTATCAACAATGTAGCCCAAATACTAAATACTCTCCATGCCAAAAGAACACTTATCTTTGTTAGCATATAGCTTGTGTTGTTGCAAGGTTGAAAGCATTTATTGAATATGCTGCAGATGGTCACCCCATGTTTTGCTAAAGATGAGTATGTCATCTAAATAGACGATAACAAAAGAACCAATGAATGGTCTAAGGACATCATCCATCAATCTCATGAATGTTGCAAGGGCATTGGTTAAGCCAAAAGGCATGACTAGCCACTCAAACAACCCTTCCTTGGATTTGAAAGCAGTCTTCCACACATCTGATGGCTCAACTAGGACTTGGTGATATCTAGATTTCAATTCAATTTTGGTGAAAAATTTTGCCCCCCTGAGCTGGTCTAGCAAATCATCAATGCAAGGGAGTGGATATCGGTTCTTCACAGTGATCTTGTTGAGAATTTTATAATCAATACAAAGTCTTCATGTTCCATCCTTCTTTTTGGCCAAAACAATTGGACTTCCACATGGTGAAGCACTTGGGCGAATGTGTCCTTTCTTGATCAACTCTTGAATCTGCCACTTGATTTCTTCATTCTCCAAAACTAACCTTCTATACAGTCGCCCATTTGGTAATGGTGTCCCTAGAATTAGATCAATCTGATGCTTGACTTGGCAATGTAGTGGTACCCCTATTGGTGAATTGAATACATCCTGATATGTTGATAATATTTTCTCCATCTGTTTCTGTTCAGCTGTGGTAGTGGACACTTTGGTATGACTATTGGCAACAATGGAGTTTACCTCCTCAAGTCGAACCATAAGTAGGACAAATTTTCCAATGTGAGCAATCAAATGCTTACATTATTTTGCAGTAATCAAAGATACTGGTTCTGCAGGACTTACCTCAGGTATTCGATACCTCTTTTCTCCCAACTTGATGGTAACATTGTGTGGCCTTGACTCATAGACTCCATGGCGCTTGTACATGTATGGGTGCCCCAACAATACATCGCATACATCCAAAGGTGCCACATCACATAATACTTCATCTTTGAATGGCTTGATAGAATAAGGTAAGTGACACTGTTTATTCACCAGAATGTCTTTTCCCTGACTTACCCATCCCATATGATATGGTTGTGGATGTCATGTTGTCTGCAGATTCAATCTTTTCATAGTTTCAGCAGAGATCAAATTCTTTTGGCTTCCACTATCCACAATGAAATGAAGAGCCTTTCTGTTTACCCACATCTGTGAGTGGAATAAGTGTTCATCATCTTCACAAGGCATGACTTTGGCAGTGGCAACTATGGCATGTGGGTTAGCCTCAATGATTTGTTCACCCTCATTTTGTTCACAAGGATTTGTAGGCAACGACTCCTATTTCGTCTCTCCTTGACATATTTCTGCCAACAAAGTCTTCGTGGCATGACAGTCTTTAGTGTTATGACCAGGGCTCTTATGGAATTCACACCACATCTTCTGCTTACCCTTATTTGTTGTTGATGAGGTCTATGAGGAAAAGTCCTTGGTTGTCTATTTCCCACCAAATTTGTTACCGCCTTCACAATTGAATTTGTTATTTGAGGGATAATCTTTCTTCCCCTTTTGTTTGAATTTCTCCTCTATTTTTACTACATATTTGAAGGCGGTACCCAAGGTCTCAATATGTAAGAAATCCATTTCTGTCTAGATATACTGATGAAGCCCACTATGATACTTCAATACCCGATGCTTTTCTGTGTCACAGATTCCCAATTTTGTAGAAAGTGCATGAAATATATTTCAATAATCTTGAATAGATTGGTCCTTCTTTTGTCGAAGTAATTGCCACTGCATGTACTTCTCCTCATATGAATTTTTAGGGTAGTATTCCTCCTTGATGTATTCCACAAATTCTGCGCATGTGGGATTGTCATCCTCCAACGTTTCAAATCCTTGGCTGTCAAGGCCATCATCCCTGGCTAGTAGTCTATTTTCCCAAGATTGTTTCACATGTTCCTTAGTTTTGAGGAGTGCAAAGGTTATTTTTTCAACATCTGTGAAGTGGTTTATAGAAAAATATTTCTCTAATTTTGATAGCCAATCATCAACAACATCTGCATTAATTTTTCCTTCAAAATTTGGAATGTCAAAATTTACTTGCACCTTGAATGGGGTGTGACCATGAAATGGCACTCCAGCTACACCTTCTGGTTGATTATTTCATTGGAGAATTCAAGAGAATTCAGTCATCATATCCTCATGTTGCTTTTCCAAAGCTTCTTGTACCAACTCCTTGAAAGGGTCGGATCCATCTCCTTGTTCTTCCATCTTTGGTCGTGTGCATCTCAAGGGTAGGTAATTTGAAGGGTCTCTTGTCTGCAATCCCAACCTTGCATAACCAAACTATGTATGATGTGACATATAGGAGCGAACCACTCTGATACCACTAATCTAAATTTTAATGGAGAATTCAGATAATAATACCTAGCGTTGGGCCTGTGGTATTGTAAAAATAAACAAAATGCTATATGTGCAAAACTTGTAAGAAGTTGCAGGCAACCAAAGAAGATTTCTTATTGAATCAAAAGTTGAATATATACAATGAGGAAGAATGTGAAAGGTCACCTTATCCATAGAATTTGAAATGGATGGTTGGAAGGTGACAAAACTACTAAAATTCAAATTTTCAAATTTTTCAAAATTTCAAAAAAAACTACTAAATTTTGGACCCCACTAGGCAGGGTCATAACTTCTAGCCAACTAGTCAAAATCTAGACATTTTAGACTCATTGGAAAGATCTCCTGAAGAGCTAGATTGAGTTACGTTGAGCTCTACCTATGGCTACCGCTCAAAAGCAATCAGAGAAAGTCTTGACCCTAAATTCCACTCCGAAGGCCTCTGAAAATGCCAATTACTAGGATGTAGACAAAACTAGAAAAAAATACTAAAAAACTAGAATATAGTTGCATGAACAAATTTCACCCTAATGCTTTTGAATCTCTGCGAGATCAGTTGCATTCACCAGAGTAAAACCTGCTTTCTCTGATTATTCTTTGGTGACAGGGAAAAAGTATCTTGCTCTGCATTCCTTCGCATTAAAGTGTTTTGCTTTGCAATTCTAAAGGGAAGTCTGGGATGATGATAAGTGCCTACAATTGTAATGGTATGTGTTTTGGTGGTCCACAAGCTATCCTTCTTTTGTGACAATTGAAGACAGTGAAGTTCATGTGCTTTTGTGTGAAGAATCTCATGAATAAAGTGGTTTGTGTTTGTGCAGTTGCTCCTAATGATTTCAACATGCTTGTGGATTCCTCCTAATCATGTTCCTACCTTTACATTGGTTCCCATTAAGGAAATGAGATCATGTTTGAATATTATTCCCAAATAACATAGCGTGCAACCAGTCTTAGTCGACTTGGTTAATTCTAGTAATTGCGGAGATCCCTTGAAGATTATGGAAGCGTGTTATGGTGTGGAAGATCATGTTTGAGTCCCAACTAAGGCATGGCGTGATCCACATACATCTATACTACAAATCCTTAGCATAATTTTGTATTAGGTCAAGACCTATTTTGTAAAATGTTTGTAATGTCGACCTTGGAGATTGTTCCAATGGTTGATGATTATAATGCCGACCTTGATGATCATTCAAAGGTTGATGAAGTGTATAAATACTTGTAATTGAGTCATGATAAAGATGTCTTTGTGCGAAAATGGGAAGATAAAAAGGGCGAGCAGATAAGGCAGAGCAGGGTAGAGGATCTATTGTACTTCAATGTATTAATCTCAGACATGAAGAAGATGGTGATTTTGGCAGTGAGCCGCCAGTAGGGTTTAACAGCCCTTATTGTAATCTTTCTAGGTTTAGGGTTGAGGCAATGAGCCTGCTAGACCTAGATGTACTTCATGACAGTGAGCCAGTATGTTCTAGGCCCATGGAATGACCAAGCCTGAACATCATTTTTCAAAGATTGCAATATATTTTGAGAGCTAATCCTCTATGTGGTTTTTCCCCACCTTGGGGTTTTCCACATAAAAATCTAGTGTCTCTTATGTTTAATGTTGCATCTGTGTTTAAGTTTCTAATTTCATGCATTCTTTGTTTAATCATAGTAAGTGCAGAAGTATTTGAGTTTTTGGGACAAATGATTCACCCCCCCTCTCAGTTGTCTGGTGCATTTCAATAATTGGTATCAGAGCAAGGTTCCTCTGAAGAAATTCTAATAGCTTGAGGAAGATCCAAAATGTCTTATAAGAAGGAAGCGTTGCATTTTGATAGAACGAATTATGCTCTTTGGAAGGCACAAATGAAAAGTCATCTTCTTTGTCTTGGTTACAAAGTATGGAAAGCCACAAAAACAAAATACACCTTGCCTCAAAATGGTTTGACAACTGAAGATGAAATCAAAGAATATGAAGTGGATGTTAAAGCAAAAGATGCTCTGTTAAGTTCATTGAATGACTCAGTACTGACAAAAGTTGTGGATCTTGAAACTGCAAATGAGGTATGGGAAAAGCTGAAAATCTGTATGAGGGAGATGATTTTGTGAAGGAGGCCAAGCTACAAAGTCTGAAAGTGATATATCGAAATTTGAATCTGAATGAAGATGAAAACATAACAGCCTTTATCCAAACAGTTGATGAACTTGTCACAGGAATAAAAGGTAAGGGGGGAACTCTCGGTGATAAGGAAGTTGTGATGAAAATTCTTAGATCACTACCGAAGTCCTATAGTGACAAGGTAGCTACAATTGAAGAATTTATGCAAGTAAAAGCTATTGACACAGATCAGTTGCTTGGTAAGCTTACTACCTTTGAGATGAGAGAGTTTGGTGATGCCCTGCCAAAAGTTGAGACTGCCTTCAAAGCCAGTACTTCTAGGAAAACTCCAGATTAGAAAAGTACACGGTAGAATCTGATGATGAGTTTGATGAAATTGAAGCCAAATTTGTGGATAAATTGCAAAGAGGATTTGGTAATTTCAAAGGTAAATTACCTTTTAAATGTTTTTCTTGTGGTAAAGTAGGCCACTTTACTTCTAGATGTCGTGAAAGAATTGAAAGAAATAGGAAAAGATATGAGAACAGGCCTAGGATCCAAAAGAAATGCTATTATGTTGACGATTTTGATGATGAAGGAGTATCAGACAATGGTGAACCAGATAATGTTAGTACTTCTGGTAATGAATGCTTGTTTATTGCAATTAAAGAAGAACCTATGTCCACTAATCCTGCTAGTTGTGTGAAGGAAGAAACACTAGTGGAAAGTGCTTTGGCTGCTTAGGTTGTTGAAGACAGATGAATGGGTCATTGAAGTGGCTGCTCTCACCACATGACTGGTGACAAAAGTAAGTTTGTGAGTTTGGAAAGATATGAAGGTGGACTGGTTAGGTTTGGAGATGATACAACTGGTAAGATTTGTGGAAAATGATCTATTTCTTTTGATGGCAAGCATAATACTGAAGATGTCTTGTATGTGAAAGGATTAAAGCAAAATCTTTGGAGTGTGGGTCAGATGTGTGACAAAGGTTATGACTTAAGCTTCAAGGATAATGGATGCAAGATCAGGGAAAGCTCTGAAACAGTCATTGCAACTGGTAAGAAGACTAGAGGTAATATCTATCACTTGAGAGGAACTGATAATTATTGTTTGTTGGCTTAGACTGATGAAAGTTGGCTATGGCATAAAAGGTTGTGTCACATCAATTTTGATAACATTATGAAGATAAGTACTACATAGGCTGTTAGAGATTTGCCTAAGCTTGTGAAGCATGCTAATCCTATTTGCAAGGAGTGTCAATTTAGGAAACAAACAAGAACAAGTTTTAAAAGCAAGGACAAATTAGTTGATGGACTACTGGAACTAGTGCATACAGATTTGTGTGGACCTACCAGACTAAGAAGTTTGCAAGGAGATAGGTATTTCATATTGCTTATTAATGATTATTCTACAATGACTTGGGTTACCTTTTTGAAAGAAAAATCAGAAGCTCTAGATAAGTTCAAGGCATTTAAGGCAATGGTTGAAAATGAGAGGGATTTGAAGATCAAATGTTTAAGGTCTGATAGAGGAGGAGAGTTCAAATCAAATGAATTCAATTTCTTTTGGGAAGAACATGGGATAAAGAGATAGTTATCTACACCTAGAACTCCACAACAAAATGGAGTCATTGAAAGGAAAAATAGAACAGTTGAAGGAGATGCTAGAACCATGACGAAGGAAGCTGCTCTTTCGGAAGTATATTGGAGAGAGGCAATTCACACTACTGTATATATTCTAAATAGAGTCCAATTCAAAGGTAATAGTTCTAAGACTCCTTATGAATTGTGGTATGGTAAAGTTCCTACTGTGAAATATCTCAAAGTCTTTGGTAGCAAATGTTATATCAAAAGAGAAGAAGATCTAGGCAAGTTTGATGCTAGGTGTGATGAAGGAATCTTCCTTGGTTACTCAACCTAGAGCAAGGTCTACCGGTGTTATAATAAGAATCTGAATAAGATCACTGAGAGTGAAAATGTCAAAGTTGATGAAAGCAAGGAAAGGTCTCCAGAATCAAGTGGATATGAATTAGATAAACCAAATGTTCCAGAAGTGGTGCAGCATGAAGACAGCTCAGATAAAGAGGATCAAGCTCTAGAAAGTGCTACCAAGACATCAAGGTATGTAAAACTTAATCATTTTGAAGATCAAATCATAGGAGATAAGAGTAAAGGAATCCTGACCAGAAGAAGAGTTGTAGAAGAACAAGTAAATTTCTATCTAATTTCCAAGATTGAACATAAGACTGTGAATGAATCTTGCAATGATGAGAATTGGGTAAAGGCTATGAAAGAAGAATTGATGTAGATAGAGAAGAATCAAACCTAGGATCTTGTTCCCAAACTAGTAGATAAAAATGTTATTGGTACCAAGTGGGTTTTCCGAAATAAGATGAATGAGAATGGTGAAGTAGTAAGAAATAAAGCAAGGTTCGTATGTAAAGGATACTCTCAAGTTGAAGGAACGGATTTTGAGGAAACATTTGCACCAGTGGCAAGGATTGAATCTATAAGAATGTTTCTGGCATTTGCATCCTACAAAGATTTTAAGGTATATTAGATGGATGTAAAGTCTACATTCTTGAATGGAGAGTTGGAAGAAGTCTATAGTGAACAACCAGAAGGATTCCAGTCATCACATCAGGGTGACATGGTATGCAGATTGAAGAAGGCATTGTACGGGTTAAAACAAGCCCCCAAGGCCTAGTATGCTAGGTTGGATAAGTATCTGATACAGTTAGGATTCACCAAGGGTACCACCGACAGCAATCTCTATTTCAAGATAAATAATGAACAAATCCTAATTGTTGTAGTCTTTGTTGATGACATTATCTTTGGAGGCAATGAAGGTATATGCACAGTTTTTGCTAGAGAAATGCAAAGTAAATTTAAAATGTCCTTGTTTGGTGAGATGAGTTTCTTTTTAGGTCTGCAAATAAATCAATCAAATAAAGGTATCTTTATTTCTCAATCTAAGTATGTGAAACAGTTGTTAAAGAAGTTTGGGATGGAAGATTCTAAACCAGTAAAAACTCCCATAATAACTGGTTGTAAGTTGAGCAAAAATGATGATTCACCTATGGTAGATCGAAAAAGGTACAGATCTATGATCGGAGGATTACTTTATCTGACTCAAACCAGACCTAATATAATGTATACAGTTTGTCTTGTGGCAAGATTTCAAGCAGAGCCTAAGGAGTCACATGTGATGGCAGTCAAGAGAATTCTGAAATATTTGAAAGGCACAATGGATAATTGTTTGTAGTATCCAAGGGATAATGATTTCACTCTCGATGCATACACTGATGTAGATTGGGCTGGAGATGTACATGACAGAAAAAGTACAAGTGGAGGTGCATTCTTTTTGGGAAAAAGGTTGGTATCTTGGATAAGCAAAAAACAAGACTCAATATATCTGTTTACTACAAAAGCAAAATATATTGCAATAGCATGTAGTTGTACTCAAGTGTTGTGGATGAAACAAACATTGAAGGACATCACAGTTGTGTATGAAGATCCAATTGCAATCTTTTGTGACAATACAAGTGCCATAAACATATCAAAGAATCCAATAATGCATTCAAGGACAAAGCACATATCCATAAGATATTACTTTCTGAGGGAAAAAGTGATAGAGAATGAAGTCAAGTTGGAATATGTATCTACAAAAGACCAGATTGCAGACATTTTCACCAAACCTCTATCTAATGATACTTTCAAGTATCTCAGAGAAAATTTAGGGGTTATTACCCCTCCTACTCTAAACTAAGATGCACAAGAGTGCATCAGTTTGATGGTGCTTAGAGTTACTTATTCAGATCTAGATTGATACTTTTAGGGCTACTTTTGAGGGGGAGTAGTCAGAGAGTTCAGAAGAGAAATTGAATCAGAGTAAAAGAATGCAAGTATGTGCCCTTTTCCATTGATGTCAAAGGGGGAGAGAAATCATGTGAAAAACTTAGAAGGAAAGAGTGCAGATGTGTAAAGAGATAGGGGAGAATCTTGTCTTGATGGTTGTTGTAGTTTTTCACATCATATGTTGCCATCAACTACAAAGGGGGAGATTGTTGCAAGTATGTGCCTAATCGGTGTTGTCATTGATGTCAGCATATCTTTCTTTTCATTGGTGTCAACTATGTCATATTCTATTACTTGTTTAGAAGCTTTGTATGTTGTGGATATTGAGAAAATTGGCCTCTCCAGAAGAAACAAGTGAGTTACAGTGAAGTGCGGTATAGATAGTGAGTTGTATGCTGAAGAATAGTACGATAGATTACTCTATATTTCTTGCTGCTTGAAGATCTTGGTCTGCAAATTGGAAGTTATTTAAAGGGATGTCTAAAGATGCTAAATCTTGAGTTTGAGCCTCTGGTGTAAAGAATTGAGAGAGTTGCATTCACCAGAGTAAAACCTGCTTTCTCTAATTATTCTCTGGTGACAGGGAAAAAGTATTTTGCTCCGCATTCCTCTGCATTAAAGTGTTTTTCTCGATGGTTCTAAAGGGAAATCAAGGATGATGATAAGTGCCTACAATTGCAATGGTTTGTGTTTTGGTGGTCCGCAAGCTATCCTTCTTTTGTGATAGTTGAAGATAACGAAGTTCATGTGCTCCGGTGTGAAGAATCTCATGAATAAAGTGGTTTGTGTTTGTGCAGTTGCTCCTGATGATTTCAACATGCTTTTGGATTCCTCTTGATCATTTTCCTACCTTTACATTGGTTTGTGTTAAGGAAATGAGACCGTGTTTGAAGATTATTCCCAGATAACGTAGTGTGCAACCAATCTTAGCCAACTTGGTTAATTCTAGTAATTGTGGAGATCCCTTGAAGATTATGGAAGCGTGTTATGGTGTGGAAGATCATGTTTGAGTCCCAACTAAGGCATGGCATGATCCGCATACACCTATACTACAAATCCTTAGCATAATTTTGTATTAGGTCAAGACCTATTTTATAAAATGTTTGTAATGCCGACCTTGGAGATTGTTCCAATGTTTGATGATTGTAATGCCAACCTTGATGATCATTCCAAGGTTGATGAAGTGTATAAATACTTGTAATTGAGTTGTGGAAAAGATGTCCTTGTGCGAAAATGGGAAGAAAAGGAAAAGGGTGAGTAGATAAGGCAAAGTAGGGCAGAGCAGAGCAAAGGAACTATTGTACTTCAATGTATTAATCTCAGACATGAAGAAGATGGTGATTTTGGTAGTGAGCCTAGAAGTGAGTTGCTAGTAGGGTTTAATATCCCTTAGGGTTTAATAGCCCTTGTTGTAATCTTTCTAGGTTTAGGGTTGAGGCAATGAGCCTGCTAGACCTAGTTGTACTTCATGGCAGTGAGCCAGTATGTTCTAGGCCGGTGGAGTGACCAAGCTTGAACATCATTTTTCAAAGATTGCAATATATTTTGAGAGCTAATCCTCTCCTTGGATTTTCCCCACCTTGGGGTTTTCCACGTAAAAATTTGGTGTCTCTTGTGTTTAATGTTGCATCTGTGTTTAAGTTTCTAATTTCATGCATTCTTTGTTTAATCATAGTAAGTGCGGATAAGTGATTAATGTTTAAGTGCAGAAGTGTTTGAGTTTTTGGGACAACTAATTCACCCCCCCTCTTAGTTGTCTAGTACATTTCAACAATTTCCTACCCTTATCCATGTCATGCCTAATTCTCTTTCATACCATCTTCTTCTTGGTAGACTGTGGATTCTTGCCATTGGGGTAGTCTCGTCTACCCTTCATCGTTCAATAAAATTCATCTTTGAAAATAAAATGCATACAAATGAGGGTAATTTAATTCTAGAAATTTACTTACAAACATAAGTGAGACATCAATTTCCTTTAAGTAATTTGATCCCTTCTTCAACAAAAACCAAACCACTATTCTTCATTGTTAACAACAGTGTTGGTTAGGATAGTGTGAGTCCTTCGAATGCATTTTTTGGTAATGATTGGGGTTCATTAGATTTTACACCCTCCTTTGTGAGTGAATATAAAATCTCACCTCCACACTCAAAGACCTCAAAGGTAAATGAAATTTCTTCAACACAATCTCATACTCTAAAAATTTTAAACTCAAGTTTAATGATGATGGAGCCTTTAAAATAAATGAAGATCTGCCTTCTTCTACATAAATGGTGGCCATTTGTGATAAAGCACCATCTAATTCTAATACATGTCATGGTAGTGACGAGGTCCCTTTAGATTTCAACCCCCATGGAATGGTTGAAACAAATTTTGACCCTCCTCACCATGATGAAAAGAATGATACTTCTTCTTCAACATATTTCAACAAAGATAGTCATATCACCTCTCCTCTTTGTTAAGTATTGGAGAAGCGTTATGGGATTGGATTCAAAATTATTTTAAAAAAAGGATACAATGGAAATGGGTTAGGATGTAAAGAACAAGGAATTAAGGAACCTGTGGAACTGACACCGCACTTGTCTAAAGTAGGTTTAGGTTTCCAGCCTTCTCCTACGTTCTCTCCACCATTCTCACAACAAAAAGTTTTGCTTCCTACTCACCCTAAATCTTATCTTCTATCTCAACAAGAGTGTATTTTGTCGAGTCTACTCAAAGACCACTTAATCACTCTTCCTACTCCAAAACACAAAAAGATTCAACAAAATAATCATTCATGACTTCATTATTGTACATATCATCGAGCACTCGGCCATTCCACTAATTAATGTTGAGTCTTGGATGGAAAAATTCAACAACTTTGAACAAGGTTTGGCTCTAGCACTTCTCACCATGCTTGATGTAGTCCCTCTAGCACCTTATCCTCCATCCATTTTATAATCAAGTTAGGGGAGGATAATTTGTTATAGGTCGACTCACAAGAGTGGTGCCTTCTTCTCATTTGTGTTATATGTATTGTGATCCCCATATTGTAATGTTTTAAGCTCTCCCTTGGCACCCCTGTTAGCACAAAGGGTACAAGGAATAAGAATGCATTGTGTCATTCCTCTATTTGTATCTTCATTCTTCTATATGTCGTGATGCATATTTTTTTTATTTTTCTTGGATGATTTAGCATCCTTTCATGTTGATTTAATTTACGTGTATGTGATCTTCCTTTTGTCTATGTGGCACCTTGTAGTAAGTCTCGGCGTCATACCATGACTACACAAACCATTGTGTATCATGCCTGTAAGCATCGCCTTGGTTTGTTTAACTTGGGGGCAACCCCTTGTTGCAATGTAGATTTTGTAAACACATCTTATTTGGGCATGTGTTTTTAGAAAGCTCTCATTCCTATCTTACATTTCTTCATCACTCTACCTTAAAGGCAATTGCTCCCTAATGGAGTTAGAAATCACTTTAAGGTGGGGGAATATATCTTTCTATGAGCCTTACTCTCTATCATTCTATCTAAACACTTGTTGATTATCTTTGTTACTACACTCTCTTGGAAAGGATTATGGCTACCTTGGAAACAAGATCTTGATTCTATCTTGTTCTCCTAGGTTGAATCTCCTTGCATGTTTTGGATAAGGGTTATGCCACCAACTAGAGTTTGGTAGTAAGGTCGCTTCACCTTCTTATTCTATAAGACTTTGTGAAAATCATCTTGTGGGAGGTAGCTTGATGTATTCCCTTGAGTGGAAACACTTTCCTTTTGAGATGATTTGTATGATGTGTTTGTACTTCTCTTGTGCTTCTCATTTATAACTAACCCCTTAGCATTCTTCTTTATTTCATCTTGGGGAATCATATATGGCAATTGAGACATCACTTAGATCAATCTCTCCTTTGTCATGTTGAATCAAGGTCTTATGTATTATGTTTCTTGTGATCAATGTGTGTATGCTCCTCATCTATTCTTATTATCTATATGTTCTTCACATTGTACATGTGTTCTATCTATGTATTCCTCATCTGTGTCTCTTAAGTGTTTTCATTATGTACTCGAAGTGTTTTCCATGTGTCTTCCATGTATACTCTTTGCCTTGTGTGTATATTTCATGTCAAGTGTGTATACTTGGTCTATGTTGTGTATACCTTGAGTATAGCATGTATGCTTTGTGTATGACATCCATGCTTTGTGTGTTGCATGTATGCATTGTGATTTCTCAAGTGTATGCCTTGTCTTATCCCATGTTTTCTAAGTGCTTCATATATGAGTGAATTATGTCATGTGTCTTATGTGTATGAAATTCATCATAGACTCCTAGGATCCTAAACTTGGGGGCTTGATTGCCCCTCAATTTTGGTGACATTCTTTGGCTTCTATGATCCTACTTGTTTGCAACCTTGGAATCCTAAGCTTGGGGTCTTAATCACCCCTCAACCTTGGCAGAATTATTTGGCTTCTATGATTGTTGTGTTTGAAATTTGTCTTCTCCATCCTTTAGTATGAGTTTGAACGTAAGTTCGTAACCACACTAAAGTGGGGGCTAAATGTAGCATTGTAAAATGTTTACACTACCATTTTACACTTAGTTTAGCACTTAGGCGGACCTAAAATGTTTGCACTTGTTAATTAGGACCTATTTTAACACCTTTTTGAGCATTAAACGTGTAATTCTTGATCCCAATGCACAAAACCTATAAAGCTAATTATAAGGCATGACTAAGCACACTTTAAGTGCCTTATCTTGGGTGTTTGGGACTAAAGGAATAGGGTGCCCAAGCACCATTCTCCCCATATTAGCTGTGGTCTAAATTGTGGCTTGTCAGCTTGGGACCTCTTAAAAGGTTCCCAATGTCAGCCTCATGTGGTTTAATTCTCTGAAAATCAATGAGAATGCATATAAGAGTATGTAAGTCTATTCATTTGAACATCTCTAAGCTATCTCTAACTTCTTGAAGAATTCTTATTCTCTCTCATGCTCTCTACTCTTCTCTCAAGCTCTCTATTGTGGATTATTGATGCGGCACTAACATATTGAAGGTCTTGTGAAGATCCTTCTACTTCTTTAGGCTACACCAACTTCTTGAGTCAAGTTGTGATGCCACATCAAGCATGCAAGGGTTTCCATACTCATGGTGACTTCTTCCCTTCATGCTTTGTTCTACCATTCCATTCTACTTCATATTTGCCTCTTCCCTTCTAGGGAATGTGCTCTTTATCTATCATCTTTGTTATTGTTGAGGTGGAAACACAATTCATGGAGCTTGATTGAGGCAAGCTCCTAAATAAAACCCAACCATCTCCCTTCTTGTGTGTGTGCAGGTCAGAAGAATAGGTTTCAAGAGCTTATTTCTAGGAAGAAGACATAACTTGTAGGTATAGACCCGGTGAAGACATCAGTTTCTATAAACCCTAATCATGGTCTAGGGTGCCCAAGCACCCTTGTCCTTGGCATTTTAGCCTCTAGATCCAAGTTCTAAATCATTCCTTTACCTCTTCTATTCATTTGGTTTCTGGGTTTCTACTTCTAACAGTCTCTTTTACTCTGATCTTTGTCAACAAGGGTTTCATATCTTCACTCTATCTTGGTTGATTGGATTTGGTTAATTTCTTCTCTATGCAACAAAAGTACTAAGCCCCTGTAGTTTGGCTATCCTCCCAGGGTAGTAGTCAAGCTCGGCTTGTGTCCCAATGTTTTGTAGAAGAGGGTTTGACCTAGTTTGATCTATTGAGATAGTCTCTCTTTTCTACACTACATAATTCATCCACTTAAATGAAACAAAGATTGAGAGAACTTTGTTTTGATGAAGGTGCACTAAATGCAAGACTAGCTAGGGTTTACTATCAAAACCCTAGATTTTAAATGCTTACTCCCTAAACCACAATTTTTTTATGCATGAATTCTTTTTTAATACAAATGATATTTACAAAATGCTACATTAATGGAAAATCAGATTTGAAATGTAGATGACAATAGCAAAATCTGAAACAAGATATTAATTACAAACCCTAGGTTTTGAATTTGACTAGGTTTTCCAAAAATGCAACTTTTTTGACAAAACTCTAGAAAATAAGAGTTTTAAATACAAGATGCAACACCATGAAATGATTAACTACTATTATTCCAATCATATCTCATGCAAAATCAGAATTTTAATTCATGCTATGATGATCTAACTTTATGAAATGCAAACAAGGTAACAAATATGCTCTTTAAGATCTACAATGAAATATTTTTTTTTCCAAATTTCAAATGCAAGGATTGAAGAATGATTTAAACACCAAGAATGATAAGGTATAGCAAATTAAATCCCTTTAATCAACCCAATAATGCAACAAGATCTGAAAAAATATACTAATCTAGAAACCCTAGGTTCAAGACTAGCTAGATTTTCTAAGAAATGCAAGTTTTTTGTAAACCCTAACAATGAAATAATGCAAAATTAAGCTATATAACTATTTAAAATGATGAATGAATATAATATAATCAAATATAGGGTATAAAATGACTTTTATATGAATCAAGAAGGATGCCAAAGTGCAAGAAACGTCGATTTCACCAAAATGTTTGATAGAAAAGAGTGACTTAGCCTAAAAGGTTAAACTAGGTCAAACCCTCTTCTAAAAACTTGGAACACAAACTGAGCTTGGCTTCTACCTAAGAAGGGAAGTCAAGCTACAGGGGTTTTGTTCCTTTGTTGTATAGAGCAATATCAATCAAATCCAACCAAATTTAACCAAGTAAACTAGGGAAAAATATCAAACCCTAGTTGACAAAGATCTACTCATAACAAACTGTCAGAAATAGATATCTGAAATCTAACACCACAGCGAGGATCAAAGGGAAGAATAGAACCTAGATCTGGATTTGGGAGTCCAAAAGACCAGGGTGCTTGGGTTCCCTAGACCATGATTAGGGTTTGGCATAATGTGAAGTTCCCTATGTCTTCGCCCTTTTGTGCTCTTACCTCCTATAACTTGTTTTCTGCATATTCTTCCAGATGCTACCTGCACACACACAAGAAGGAAAATGGTTGGGTGCTATTTAGGAGCTTGCCTAAGTCAAGCTCTGTGAATGGTGTTTCCACTTCCACAATAGCAATGATGAGATCTTAAAGAGCATGTGCCCTAAGAGGGCAGAGGCAAATCTAAAGTAGAATAGAATGCTAGAACAAAGCATGAAGGAAAGAAGTCACAATGAGCATGGAAACCCTAGCATGCTTGATGTGGCATCACAACTTGACTCAAGAAGTTGGTGTAGCCCAAAGAAGTAGAAAGATCTTCACAAGACCTACAAGAAGTTAGTGTTAGGAAATAACCTTTACATTTAATAAATTAGTTTTAGATTATTTGTTAGTTTTCGAGAAGTTATTCTCGTAGGCGGTTACAAGGGAAAAATAAGGCTTTATAAGCCATTGTATGGAATGTAAAACACGAATGATTATAATGAAATTCTATTTTTTTTCTGTTATCATTTACAATGGGAATTGTTAATATTGCCTTTGTGTTTTATTAATCTACCAATTTAACATTGGTATCAGAGCATATTGATATCTTTGTGCTTGTGCAATGATGTTGCATGGAAGTTTGAAGATTGTCAAACTTTTTAAAAGAATTTTTATTGTTGTGTGAAGGGCGTGTTTTAGGGGAACAGTTGAGGTGCTCATTTTTGGATGGGAGACTGGGTAAATATGTTAATGACTATCATTTTTGTTTGATTGATAATTCTTTTAAAAAAAAGAGAAAGCGCTGTCAAAACATCCGCTCGCATAATTTTTAGGAAGGCAGAAAAAGGCATTCAAAAAAAATTATTTAAGGCGTTGCAGAAATATTTAAGTTCCTGAAAGACAAATGAATTACAAGGATATTATTGTAATGTGTCAATAGAAGAGATTTGTTAGAGAAGGAAGGTGCATTAACTTCTTCCCTACCATAACTACAAAGGACCAGCAAAGCTTTGACCTGCATTTGTAAAAGGCAGCCTAAAGGAGTTTTCATTGGCAGCATATGGAAGAAGAATGTAATTTCCAAAGCACATAGACTCAATGTTGATCTTGTAATGGGAGATGAAGTCTACAAATTTGAATGGGGGAGGATTTCACAATGATTCCATTGATAGTTCGTTACCCTAGGTGGATTATGGTATGAAATTAGCAGTTTTGTTTGTTTGAGCCTCATTTATTTCTGAGTTGGTCCTTTTTTTCAGTTTGCCATGGTGTTGATAGCAATATTTTATTTCATATGACATACATTGTTAATAAGTAGTAAGGAGTTAATATAAGCATGTTTGAAAGGTCAAGACAATAGTTGGATTAGTGAAAAGATTAATGGGAAGAAGTGTGGGCAAATATTTTGTTAATGAGGACACTATAAAAGGTGCATTATTGGTGGAAACCAGAACCTCTAAATATGATAATGTTTAGTTTCATTATGTCACTAAATGTCTGTGTTCCTAAAGCTATCCATGCTATGCCTGAAAAAGACTTTAGGGACTCGCATACTTGTGTTATTGGAGAGAAAAATGAGACATCAAATGGATAGAGTGTAAAGATGACAAATCAGAGGATGGAGGTATTGAAGGTAGGAGGATCTTCATCATCCCAAGCTAGCTTCTCGCTCAGGGGTGATTCATTGCATGAGAAGCACCAATGTTTATCTCTAGTCTCTTCAGGAGTAAGGGGGATGGGACATTGTGGATAGTTGAATCCACAAATCTATTGTTGTTTGTGTGTGGTATCTGTGGATAGTTGAGTGTGTCTCACTTCACAGGTTGATGAGTTGGAGTTGTATAATCAGACATTTACATAGACAAAGAAGTTTAGGTTGATGTTGATGGAGTGGTTTTAACATTTACTTAGACAAATAAGTTTAGGTTGATACCGATACAGTATTTCTTTTGTTTTTTTCTCTTTTGTAATGTAAACCTTAAAGGGGGTTTGTTAGGAAATAAGGTTTACATTTAATAAATTAGTTTTAAATTAGTTGTTAGTTTTCGGGAAGTTATTCCCGTAGGCATTTACAAGGGAAAAATAAGGCTTTATAAGCCATTGTATGGAATGTAAAACATGAATGATTATAATGAAATTCTAATTTATTTCTATTATCATTTACATTGGGAATTATTAATATTACCTTTTTGTTTTATTACTCTACCAATTCAACAATTAGTACCGCAACAATAATCCACCATAGAGAGCTTTAGAGAGGAATAGAGAGCATGAGAGAGAAGAAGAGAAAGCTAGAATCCTTCAAGAAGTTAGAGATATCTTAGATATGTTGAAATGAATAAACTAATTTACTTTTATATGCATTACTTCTCACAAATGACAAATAAAACCAAATGGGCCCAACATGAGGAATGACTTAAGAGGTCTTAAGCTGACATACCTTTAAATTAGGTCTAGGCTAAATGAGGGACTAGGGCACTTGGGCGCCCTTGTCCTTTAGCCCTAAAAACTCTAGCATAAGCTCCCTTAAGTGTGTTTAGGTCAGCCTCAATTATTTTATCATGTTTTATCATTGGGATCAAGAATTAATCATTTAATATTCAAAAGGTGTTAAAATAGGTCATGATTAACAAGTGTAAACATTTTAGGTCCACCCAGGTGCTAAACTAGGTGTAAAATGCTAGTGTACACATTCACTCCATAACAAAGAGAATCAACTATATAGGGGATGTAGATATCAGTCTCTACTATTGTTTCTTGCATGGACAAAGACCAAAAACCAATAATTAAAGGAGAAAGTTGTGGAACTTACTTCCTACATCAAGCGATTGGTTGGTCCATTGTAGATAACAGATGGTTTGATCACACCCCTATTTATGATCACTCCATAGGAGGCTGAAAGTGTGGATAAATTAAAATATATATTTTCTTCCATAGAGAAATGTATGGAGGGCCTCTTCAATTTTGGATTCAAAGTGCTCAATGAAGCCATGAGCTCCCATGACAAGTTTAAGCAGATTAAGGAGAAGATAGAAGATCTCATGGAGGATTACTAGGAGGAGATAGACTCATATACCTAGATCTTGCCAAGAATAGAGATACTATCAAAGTTAAACTTTGAAGTATTGGTCAAGGAGGGGATTTCTGGGAAAGATGACACTAAATATCTATCCATATGTGTAGAAATAGTTGAATTAAAGTCCAATATGTTGGACTCCAGCCTCAACAAGGTCAATGAAGCAAAGGACAAGGTAGTAAATGTCCTGATAAGAATCCAGTCATTGATTGAAGATACCATAAGACACTACTATAAGAATCCTGATGGCCTAGGGTTATCTTGTACCTCATCACTTTTTCTGGGGGAGCTCTCATGACTAGCTGAGACAGTTCCCTTTCTTCTATACATCATTCCTTTTGTTAATGGTAACTCTTCAAATAGAGGATTTTGTTGGGATCTTCTCCCCTGCATATAAATTTACTTTGACCGGTTGGGAGATTACTTCGGAGTCGCCACCTATTGCTAGGAACTGTTTTCTTCTGAAAACCAGGGTTCTTTCACAAGGTTCCCCAGGGTGTTTTCTTCTGTTGCTGACTCAGATGGGTCACATATATATCACTGGAGATGATTAGATAGTCTTTTACTTCTCAGTCCCCAGCGGAGTCACCAATTTCTGTTGACTTTTTCCCAGACTGGATGCTTATTCCCAGATTTCCCTACAAGGTAGCCATCAGTGATCAACAGGATCTCTGGGCCAGGGGGTCAACAGTGTAGGAGATAGACTCTATATTTTATCTCCTCTTCTTCTTCAGGCTCTGCAAGACCTAGGGGGGTATTCCCTACTCAACATCCATGAGGATATGCATGCAAGGCTGGGATGCTGACAGAAAGCAGATGAGTCCTCCTGTAAGTAGACCAAAACTGAATGATAAGAGCAAAGGGGCTAGCTTTGGGCCTATTAACAGTTGTAGACAGAGGACTGAGGGTCCTAAACTAATTCTAAAGTCCTAATGGTGGTTTTAGATTTTGATTTGAAGTTTAAGTGTGGATGCAAAGCTGGATATGGTTATAACACAAAACAAAGCATGATTGGTGCCTATCCAGGGCCTGGAGTCAATAGACATACACCTGTGAATGATCAGCATAAACAACTAAAACTGGATTTCAAGGGGATCTATGTGATACCTGCCTTACAGGCATCTCCCAATACAAAGTGTTAAGTTATCTCTACTTATGGTATCCCTACTGCAGTATATTCCCTCCCAATATTCAACCTGAAAATAGTTTAATCTACCCCTTGAGTAGAAGTTAAAAGATCAGACATTCAACACAGGAATTCTATGCTCTAGAATCTAAACATTACCAAACATCCAGATTCAGAAGAAGAATACATGCAATACTGGAGACAGAATTAACACAACACATGCCAAACAGCATTTCTCATACAAGTTTAATCATGAAATCAGTGGGTTCATGCCAAAAACAAACAACAAGAGATACATAAACTCACAGGTAAGCTGTACAGAGCAACCAGATCAGCTTGTTATGCATTACAGAGCCAAAATCATCAACTTTCAACAACCACCAATGAACAATACAACCTGCTTATAACAGCCAGGTAGGTGCTCAGCAATTAATTACATTGTTGACCAAAATTTCGCCAGATACACAGTATCATGAAAATGGCGCTCAAACACAACCGGATTGGCGCCCAAACTTGAATGCAGCAGGTAGGGGAGGAGACAGGAAGATTTCTCGAGCCCTGCGCCATCATCCGCTGATTGACACCTTCAGTCGGGTACAAGATCGACCCACGCCATCGCCCATACCTCTGCAACAATCGCCATTAATGGCGCACCAACCCGCGGCCTTGGGAAAATCATCAAACAGTCGATCGCAACCATTTCCCGCCGAGATTCATCATCATGATATTTCGAATATGCAGGATCACATTATCCCACATGCACCCCGCAGCAACCTCCTTTGCACTTTATATACTAGGTCATGAGCATATATCATGTCGGTACTTTTGCTCCCGACGACACTAGTATAGACTTCATCATCATCATCCTCCAGCAGCATGATATCCTGTTGTTCGAAATATCACCCTGACGTCATCATGATATTTGAAATATAACCTTCATGATAATCGGCACAACCTGATCCTTCGGAGGAACATCCTCCTGCTGAGCTTATAACAAAAGTCTGGCCGATGAACATCCTGATGACGTCATCATCATATCCTGCTGACGTCATCATCATATCTGCCTACCGCGCTCCTCCTCATATCCGGATGACGTCATCATCATGTTTGCAAATATCAGGAGGTCTCTTCAAGATGATCAGTTGTTAGAAATATGACCCCCGCGGACCTTGATGACGTCATCATCATATTCACTTCATCATGATATTCGGAAGACAACCGGATATTTGGAAATATCCTCCTGATGTTCAAATATCAGGTTGCACTGTAGCTCCTCTATAAGATCGGGGCGATAACTGAATATGATGATGCTGCTTGAAAAGATCACCCTCAATAGATAACGCGCGAAGCTAGCAGGCGGATATCTCCTTGATATCAACATCATCATGATGTTCGAACAAACATATATCCGGGTGATATGAAAATATCACCCCCTCCTTCGCGAATATCATGATGCAGATAGGCAGAAAGAAAAATATCACCCTGATATACGGATGACGTCAGCATCATCAGGATGAGAAACAAAGAACAAGAAGTGATACAACCTCATCAGGATGATATTGACTAAGATCATCCTGACGTTCCAAAATATGATGACCCTAATGAATATCGGGTCGCAATTACAACTCTTCAACAACATCATCAGGATGATGTTAACCAAGATCACCCGATGATAAAAATATCACCCCGGCGAAATATCATGAAGGTAGAAAATATGATGACCTCCACAAGCAGCAGGATGATAACTGGAAATATGATGATGATGAACACGACCCTTAGGAAAAAACAAGTCAGGTCGAGCAATTCAAAGAATAAGCAACATCATCATCATGCTTGCGCAAGGTGATAAATGGAAGATCACCGGAGACTTAGAAACATCACCCTCGCAAGCAGATCAGGGCGCACTGTAGCTCGGCAGCATCATCAGGATAAAACCCGAACATCACCCGACAGTGAAATATGATGATGACGATGAGAAACCGGTCGAAGGAGAACATGATGATGCTGACCCTCATGGAAACAGACATGATGATGATGACCTCCTCCTCAAGAAAATATGATGATGCAGCTGAAAAATACTGAGGGAGTCCGACACTTAGAAAAAATGGGCAAGAAGATAAAGGCTTCAAATGAAGAAACCTCCTGATCATGATAAATCAACCCCTGGTCAAAATGAGTGTCAACAGTGGCTCCGAATGGGGACGTGCAGGTGAAAACCTGCAGCGAGAACCAGATCTCCGGGCAGACCTAACAAAAAGCCAAAAAATGCGAGCTGTACAAGGCATTTACACTACATACATATTTTACAAATGTGCACAGCAACCAGATATTCACGCAAAATAGGACTTAAGGAATTGGCCATGCACAGGCAATTCCAGAATTTCACCATCTAGGGCCTGGAGGAAATAAGAATCCTCCCCATGAGTATTGCAAACCTGATACGGGCCCATCCATAAGGGCTGAAATTTGCCATGTTTACCCTTTTCCTGATCTTTAGCATTCCAAATAAGCACCAGATCATTTACTTGAAACTTCCTTTTTGTAGCTCTCCTGTCAAACTGATATTTCACATCCTGTTGTCTTTTGAGATTGATCTGGTGGGCTCTCCTCCTGTCTTCATCCAATGCAACCAGCTGATTCACCCTTTCTGTCATGGGGTCTTCAATGTCCTCATCATACTCTTGAATGAATCTGTAAACTGGTAGGAGATTGTTTATGGGCAGTCTAGCTGATGTACCATATACCAGCTCAAAAGGTGACTTCCCAATAGCCCTTTTCACAGTCACTCTGTCAGCCCATACTGCTAAATTCAACTTTGAGTCCCAAGCTCTCTTGTTCTTGTCCAGTATCCTCTTGACAATTTTCATGATGCTCCTATTGCTTGATTCTGCTTGACCATTTCCTTGTGGGTGATATGGTGATGTATATGACAGGCTTATCCCATACCTGTTGCAAAAGTCAACAAACTCACCTGATCTGAAGCACATAGCATTATCAGTGATTATTTTAGATGGTACTCCAAACCTGATGATGATGTTCTCTAGTATGAAGTCTGTCACCACCTTACTTGTAGCTCTTTTAGTTGGAATGGCCTCAATCCATTTGGTAAAGTAGTCAGTTGCCACCAAAATCCAACTGTGTCCCCCACTTGATTTGTCTGCAATTTCCCCTATAAAATCAATTCCCCATTGCTGGAATGGAGCATCCACAGGTGCAGCTCTGAGGGGTAAAGCACCATGATATTTCAGCTTTCCTGAGAATCTCTGGCAAGGGTCACATTTTCTTACTAACCTCTGTGCATCTGAAAAGAGAGTGGGCCACCAATATCCTGCCCTGAGAATTTTATGAGCTGTTGTTTGGGCAGTATAATGGCCACCACACAATCCTTTATGCATGTCAATCAAAATATTGTTAGCCATATTCTTATCCACACATCTCAGCAGCACACCATCAGGATTTCTCCAGTACAACTCACCTTGAACAATGACATACCTGATTGCATGTAGCTTCAGAGTCCTCTTTTGATTGTCACTGAAATGGGAAGGACAATTCAGATTTTGCAAATAATAGACAATATCCTTGTACCATTCAGATCCTGATGCACTTACATTCTCATCTTGGACTGCATTGACTTGGCATGCTTCCAAGTTTGACTGTGCCATCATCTTGGCTAGTCCTTGTCCTCTTATCAACTTAGTAACCTGTATGTCTATGTTGAATTCCTGTAGTTTGTTTATCCATCTGCACCTTCTTCCAGTCACCTCCTGCTAAGTGAATATGTCTTTGACTGCAGCATGAGGTACATATGCAATTATATGTGACCCTACCAGGTATGGTCTGAAACTTTTAATGGCTCTAACAAGTGCATATGCCTGCTTTTCCATAATATCATACTTCAATTCAGAGGCCTGCAGGGACATACTGAAGAAAGCAATGGGCTGTTCAAAACCATCTTCATTTCTTTGTAACAAACATGCAGCTACAGTATGAAAGGAAGCAAATGAGAACACTTGGAATGGCCTAGAAAAATCAGGAGATTTAAGAACAGGGGCCATCTTAATTGCCTCTTTGATATTCTGAAATGATTCTGCTGCTTCCCTTTCCCAGTTGACAGTTGCATCCTTCTTCATCATCTTGGAGATGTTCCTTGTGATCTCTGCAAAGTTGGGAACAAATCTTCTGACAAAGTTTACCTGTCCAAAGAAGGACTGAACTCCTTTCACAGTTTTTGGCATTTGGATCCTGTCAATGGCTGCCACTCTGTCTGGATCTATCCTGACTCCATCCTTGGAAACAATATGTCCCAGAAGTTTTCCTTCAACTACTCCAAAGGCACACTTCTTTGGGTTTAAAGAAATACCATATTCTAGTGCTCTTATAAAAATCTGCTCCAGATGCAAACAGTGCTGCTCTTCTTTCTTTGAGTAAGCAGTCAGGTCATCCTGATATACTGCCAGGATTGAATCAATCAGCCCTGCAAAAGCAACATCCATTGCTCTCTGAAATGTAGCACCTGCATTTGTTAGTCCAAATGGCATTCTAACATACACATATGTTCCCCATGGAGTGGTAAAGGCAGTCTTATACTGTTCTGATTCTTTTACCTTTACCTGATTATATCCTAAAAATCCATCCATCATGGATAGGAGTTCACAACCAGTCACTCTCTGCAACATAGCCTCCATATTAGGTAATGGATAGTTATCCTTCAAAGAGGATACATTCAAGTTCCTGAAATCAACACACAACCTAATATCACCATTCTTTTTCCTGACTGGGACAAGGTTAGACACCCAAGTTGAGTGTCTGATGGGCACAATTATTCCAGCATCCCTGAGCCTCTTGAGTTCTTCCTGCATCTTGGGAGCTAAGGTAGGATTTATAGGCCTTTGCCTCTGTCTAAATGGCTTAGCTTCAGGCTTCAGTGGGATCTCATGCTGGAATAAGTCTTCTCTATAAGCTTTAAGGTCCTCATATGACCAAGCAAAAACATGTTTATACCTTTTTAGCAATGCAATCAGCATACTTCTTATGTGTGGTTTGAGCTGTTTGCCAATATATACCTTCTGAGGGGCCTGAGATGTCCCCAAATTTATTTCTTCTAAATCCTCCTTATTTGTGGGGGATGTCTTTGTGACCATTTTGTCTCTACTGTCAAAGGCTCTTTCCAAAGCCACTAACCCTCTAGGGATCTTGTTAGTCTTCAACTGGATGATCTCCTTCCCTACAAGAGTCTCTTTTCCATCTACAGTCTCTACAAAAGCTTGGAAATCAATCTGTTGGTTCTCATACTCATCTATGCAGTGCAAAAATTTCAGCAAATCCCTATCATCATTAAAAACTTGCCAACTGCATATGTTTTCTGGTATGGCAGGCCTAATTTTAACTTCTACATCTGTGACACCTGACAGAGTGATGTCATCCGGCCTTATTGCAACATTGGCTAAGAAATCAGCCATAACATTTTTTGACCTTTCTACCCAGCCAATTGAAAATGCATCAAATAACTCAATAGTATCCCAAACAGCATGCTTGTATTGCTTCAGTCTTTTATTCTTTGCAGCATACTTATTTCTGATTTGGGATACAATCAGCTCAGAGTCTCCAAATACTCTTAACATCTTAATTCCATGTTTGAGAGCAATATTCAGGCCTAAAAGCAAAGCCTCATATTCTGCAATATTGTTTGTGCAATCAAACCTCAGCAAGAAAGAGGATTTGAGGAGCTTACCAGTTGGAGACAGGAAGACAACTCCAGCTCCAGAACCTTCTTTTGCACAAGCTCCATCAAAAAACATGGTCCACAATCCTTGCTGATCCAGCTCTTCAGTGCAGACATTTTTCTTTTTGTCTTCTGCATCATCTGAGACAACCTTGAAGTTATCACAGTCAGTGTCCACAAAGCATACCTGTTCATTTGCTTCTTGGTCTTCCACTGTCTCTGATGATCTCTGCTCTCTGATTAGCTTGACATCCCTGCCATTCATTGGAATCATGGCATATGACAGGTCCAGCTACATACTTCCACCAATTAGTGCTGCCCATCTTCTTGACAGCAGCATACCATACTGTGGCTTGATGTCAACCACTGTTATATTCATCTTATATTTCTTTTCAGGAAATGCTGCCAGTTTGAAATCCACATCCTTCATGATTCCAATAACTGGTACCTCTCTGGCATCCATTGCATAGCATTTTCCACATGCCTTGTCAATTTTTAATCCTGTTTGTTGCATGATAGCCAAAGGCATGACATTTGTGGATGCTCCAGAGTCAAGCATACAATTTCTAATTATTTTACCATTTATGACCAGGGAAACATAAAATGGTTCCACCTGTGAAGGACACTTTGTCATGGTCATTCCTAAATAGACTTCAGGAGTCTCATCTTCTTCATTACACATGACCTGTTTCTCACCCTGGGTCTGATCATTCTGCTTAGCTTGAAAAGGTACCCCTGAGATTAGGGATATTGTCCTATTCTTGATCTCTTCCACTTTCATGAGTTCCATAAGTGGAACAGAGACCTTTACCTGAGTGAGGATCTGGGCTATATCAAATGGAGCACAGTTTTGTACAGCAGCTGTAGCTTGCTCCACAATCTTGCTTTTATCCTGAGCTGACTTAGCTTTCATTCTCATAGTTCCCTGATCATCATTCCTGTCTTGGGAACCTCTACTTTGATCTTCAGCCTGAGGGGTTTTGTTTTCTGGTCCTTGGAAATCATGACCTGTTCTGTATCTAAGGTTCTGCTTGTTATTTACCCACTGCCTTTTTTGTGGTTCAGTTCCTTTATGACCATGCATCTGCTGACCTGCAGAAATATCCTCTGGCTGATGTGGGCTGCCAACCTGATGTTTACCTCTGAGATTGTAGTTGCTCTTGACCTGAGCAACTGCTGCAGCTGTGAAGGCTCTAATCTCCTCATCAGAAGGTCGTTGTAAGCTACTCAGAAAATTGTGTGAGTTCTGAGCATACACATAATTATCCTCATGATCTTCATCATATGGGGACTGTTGGCAGGCCTGAACCTGATCATCTGTCTTCTCATCAGCACCATATAGAGTATATCCATTACCTATGGACATCATGTTAACATCATCATCCTGCACATGATGTGGCTCATTGCACTCATTACAAGATGTAGCATTATCATACAAAGATTGGGCAATCATGCACTGTGACTGTGAATGTGGCATCTGACAGATTATACACCACGGAGCATCATCAGCAATATTTATAGTTTTCTTCAGGGGATCAGGAGTTTCCTTGGCATGTTGAGCCCTCTGACTTGTGTTGTTACGTGGATATACAGGCTTACCATCATGCCAATTGGTGTTATAAGGCATATCATGTAATGATGGCCTCTTTTCCTGTCTTTGATAGACTTGCCTATCAGGACCCATCCCTTTTTCACTTCTAGCTAATCTATAGCTCAGGTCCTTAACAACATTTGCCAGTTTGTCTATCTTATCTTCAGGAGCAGATGTACTACCTTGAGTGTTCTGAGGCTTATTTGGATTCTGCAGAATTTTTACATCATCCCTTCTATTTGTCTTGCCTGATGCTTTCCTATTGTTTTCAATATTTACTGCAATCCTAAAAGCATCCCTGAGAGTGGCAGGACCTTTATCTCTCAGTCCATATGCAGTCTTTGCATCAAAGGCATTGATGTACAAAATTATGCACATTGGTTCATTTGGCCTCATATGATGTGGCAATTTGTTCAACACTTTAGTAAATCTTGCATTAAAATCTGCAACCTGCTCATTTGACCCTTTGGTAATGCTGGTGAACTCATTTACAAAGAAGCTAGGGTCAGTTTTATCACCATATTGCTCCTTGAACATCCTCTTAAAATCATCCCATGATGATATGCTCCAGTCAGGCAGATTCCTGTACCATTCTCTTGCCTCATCTATTAAGGACTGCATGAATGACTTCATGAAAACATCCTCATGCTCAACCTCAAAATTGTCCATGACATTTTGGAAGGCCTTTAGATGATCTTCTCCTGACACTGTATTGTTTCCTGAAAACTTAGGCACTTGCAGCCTCAGATGCTTATCAATAGGGTTAGGATACCCAGGAATACCATCAAACACCAGCTGTCTGAATCTGTCCAACTGCATGGGCTGTCTGTTTGGCTGATTAACATTAACATTTCTATTTGCATTTTGGTTTCCTGCATTGTTTAGTGGTATCCTAGCATCATTCACATTTTGTCTGTCATCATGATGCTGATGATGCACTTCATATCTTTGCTGATGTCTTTGCATATTTGCATTTTCTAAGGTAGGAACTGAATTATTTTGGGCAGTTCTCAAGGCTTGCACTTTCTGCTGTATATCATCTCTGATTTTCATGGCTTGTAGGTATTCTAGTTCTGCTCTTAGGCTTTTGATTTCTTCAGCTAGCTGTTCATCCTTAGGTCTGGAGGTAGATGGTCTCATGCCATTCAGGTCATCATCCTCATCATCCCTCAGAGACTCTGCCTCTTCAAACCTTTCACTTGGGTCTAGAAAGGGGCGTTCTTGGAACACCTCCGACCTCATTCTCATACTACCACCCTGTTGCCTCTCATATGCACCTTGGATATCAGCTTCTGCACTTGAAAAATAAGGGGCATGCTGTCCTGATGGCCTAGGGTTATCTTGTACCTCATCACTTTTTCTGGGGGAGCTCTCATGACTAGCTGAGACAGTTCCCTTTCTTCTATACATCATTCCTTTTGTTAATGGTAACTCTTCAAATAGAGGATTTTGTTGGGATCTTCTCCCCTGCATATAAATTTACTTTGACCGGTTGGGAGATTACTTCGGAGTCGCCACCTATTGCTAGGAACTGTTTTCTTCTGAAAACCAGGGTTCTTTCACAAGGTTCCCCAGGGTGTTTTCTTCTGTTGCTGACTCAGATGGGTCACATATATATCACTGGAGATGATTAGATAGTCTTTTACTTCTCAGTCCCCAGCGGAGTCGCCAATTTCTGTTGACTTTTTCCCAGACTGGATGCTTATTCCCAGATTTCCCTACAAGGTAGCCATCAGTGATCAACAGGATCTCTGGGCCAGGGGGTCAACAGTGTAGGAGATAGACTCTATATTTTATCTCCTCTTCTTCTTCAGGCTCTGCAAGACCTAGGGGGGTATTCCCTACTCAACATCCATGAGGATATGCATGCAAGGCTGGGATGCTGACAGAAAGCAGATGAGTCCTCCTGTAAGTAGACCAAAACTGAATGATAAGAGCAAAGGGGCTAGCTTTGGGCCTATTAACAGTTGTAGACAGAGGACTGAGGGTCCTAAACTAATTCTAAAGTCCTAATGGTGGTTTTAGATTTTGATTTGAAGTTTAAGTGTGGATGCAAAGCTGGATATGGTTATAACACAAAACAAAGCATGATTGGTGCCTATCCAGGGCCTGGAGTCAATAGACATACACCTGTGAATGATCAGCATAAACAACTAAAACTGGATTTCAAGGGGATCTATGTGATACCTGCCTTACAGGCATCTCCCAATACAAAGTGTTAAGTTATCTCTACTTATGGTATCCCTACTGCAGTATATTCCCTCCCAATATTCAACCTGAAAACAGTTTAATCTACCCCTTGAGTAGAAATTAAAAGATCAGACATTCAACACAGGAATTCTATGCTCTAGAATCTAAACATTACCAAACATCCAGATTCAGAAGAAGAATACATGCAATACTGGAGACAGAATTAACACAACACATGCCAAACAGCATTTCTCATACAAGTTTAATCATGAAATCAGTGGGTTCATGCCAAAAACAAACAACAAGAGATACATAAACTCACAGGTAAGCTGTACAGAGCAACCAGATCAGCTTGTTATGCATTACAGAGCCAAAATCATCAACTTTCAACAACCACCAATGAACAATACAACCTGCTTATAACAGCCAGGTAGGTGCTCAGCAATTAATTACATTGTTGACCAAAATTTCGCCAGATACACAGTATCATGAAAATGGCGCTCAAACACAACCGGATTGGCGCCCAAACTTGAATGCAGCAGGTAGGGGAGGAGACAGGAAGATTTCTCGAGCCCTGCGCCATCATCCGCTGATTGACACCTTCAGTCGGGTACAAGATCGACCCACGCCATCGCCCATACCTCTGCAACAATCGCCATTAATGGCGCACCAACCCGCGGCCTTGGGAAAATCATCAAACAGTCGATCGCAACCATTTCCCGCCGAGATTCATCATCATGATATTTCGAATATGCAGGATCACATTATCCCACATGCACCCCGCAGCAACCTCCTTTGCACTTTATATACTAGGTCATGAGCATATATCATGTCGGTACTTTTGCTCCCGACGACACTAGTATAGACTTCATCATCATCATCCTCCAGCAGCATGATATCCTGTTGTTCGAAATATCACCCTGACGTCATCATGATATTTGAAATATAACCTTCATGATAATCGGCACAACCTGATCCTTCGGAGGAACATCCTCCTGCTGAGCTTATAACAAAAGTCTGGCCGATGAACATCCTGATGACGTCATCATCATATCCTGCTGACGTCATCATCATATCTGCCTACCGCGCTCCTCCTCATATCCGGATGACGTCATCATCATGTTTGCAAATATCAGGAGGTCTCTTCAAGATGATCAGTTGTTAGAAATATGACCCCCGCGGACCTTGATGACGTCATCATCATATTCACTTCATCATGATATTCGGAAGACAACCGGATATTTGGAAATATCCTCCTGATGTTCAAATATCAGGTTGCACTGTAGCTCCTCTATAAGATCGGGGCGATAACTGAATATGATGATGCTGCTTGAAAAGATCACCCTCAATAGATAACGCGCGAAGCTAGCAAGCGGATATCTCCTTGATATCAACATCATCATGATGTTCGAACAAACATATATCCGGGTGATATGAAAATATCACCCCCTCCTTCGCGAATATCATGATGCAGATAGGCAGAAAGAAAAATATCACCCTGATATACGGATGACGTCAGCATCATCAGGATGAGAAACAAAGAACAAGAAGTGATACAACCTCATCAGGATGATATTGACTAAGATCATCCTGACGTTCCAAAATATGATGACCCTAATGAATATCGGGTCGCAATTACAACTCTTCAACAACATCATCAGGATGATGTTAACCAAGATCACCCGATGATAAAAATATCACCCCGGCGAAATATCATGAAGGTAGAAAATATGATGACCTCCACAAGCAGCAGGATGATAACTGGAAATATGATGATGATGAACACGACCCTTAGGAAAAAACAAGTCAGGTCGAGCAATTCAAAGAATAAGCAACATCATCATCATGCTTGCGCAAGGTGATAAATGGAAGATCACCGGAGACTTAGAAACATCACCCTCGCAAGCAGATCAGGGCGCACTGTAGCTCGGCAGCATCATCAGGATAAAACCCGAACATCACCCGACAGCGAAATATGATGATGACGATGAGAAACCGGTCGAAGGAGAACATGATGATGCTGACCCTCATGGAAACAGACATGATGATGATGACCTCCTCCTCAAGAAAATATGATGATGCAGCTGAAAAATACTGAGGGAGTCCGACACTTAGAAAAAATGGGCAAGAAGATAAAGGCTTCAAATGAAGAAACCTCCTGATCATGATAAATCAACCCCTGGTCAAAATGAGTGTCAACAGAATACAAGCTCAAAGAGGTAGAGATAGACAAAATAACTATTGAGGATGCATTAGATGTAGAAGAACTTGGGTGAAGTAGCTTTTATCTAGATTATTTTTTAATTTTTGTGCCATCTTACAACTAGCACGAAGTTCCACAGGCACCACATGCCCAAAAACCTTTGACATGTAGAATCACTACTCTGAACACACCTATGATGGTAGATGGATGCAAAATTTGTTTTAGCCACCCCATTCCATAAAAATTATTGTTCATCTATTTATAACCATTGATCTTGTCTAATCTAGATCATTGATGTTTTAATTAAGGATGTGCTTGAGTCTATAAATAGGTGATATTTTTATATGTAATGGAGTTTTAAAAACTATTGAAACTAAAAGAATTTTGTGAATAAAATTATTCAACTACTCTTCCCTTTTGGAGTAATATTCCTACATGGTTTTTAGGCTCTAGATGGGTTTCTTATTCATGCATTTTATCTAATTATTTGATCAAACTATGTGTTCATGTCATTGGTATTTTACTGTTTATGGAATGCTCTGTGTGGTTAATCTGAAGACTATGCTACAAATAATTTATGAGAATGTCTTGTTAATTTCTTTCTTTTAATGGGTGTTTAATTAAGATTGTTCCACAATTTATAAATTCCCTTTGAAGATTGCACTATCCTTCATGGAGTTGTGAACATTTCTAACAAAGCAAGGATTGGTTAAAATTAGATTTGTCTACTCATTTGGCATTGCATGGAGATGGGGATCCCAGATTAGGTTTTCTGTATTTTTCCCTTTCCCCTTGTCGTTTGCATTTTCTCCACAAAATGGTTAGATTGGGATTAAAACAAATTTGGCATTGGAAACAAAATGAATATTTTAAAATAGTATTCTAGCTTTCATGGTTATTAATTCCAATTTTTAAATTTTGAAACCAATTGAATTCTTGGGTTAAACTTGTTTGAAATGATAAAATTAGCAAATCCTAACAAAGAAAGAAAGCTCCAACTATGTGTTTAGTTTTGTAGGCCCCTTGATGAAATAACATTCAATGACTAATTGGGTTATCCTACATGACCAAGACCTAGTTATAAAGACCTTGGGGTAATTTATCTTCATCTAGAAGGTTGATTCATTTTAGAAGAGGTGGGATAATTAGTATTTCATTTGAATTTGAAGAGTGTGTCAAAACACCCATCAATAATTTCCATAACAAATTTATTTATCATTTCAACCAACTTGTCATAACGTTCTTTTCCCATAATGGTAAAATCTAAGAACTAGGCCTACGGGGGTAGAAAGCTTCCCTTCTTATGTTATCTAAAATGCACCTGATTAGAGTTATGCATTTGCCACATTGCTCCAAAAATGTTGCTCTATATAGTACCCATGTTGGCAACTTATGAGGAGAAACTACAGTTGTATCATAATTTTTGATGAAAAATCATTTATCATGGAGAAACTAGTTGTCCCAATTATGATTTCTTTATTTTTACACCCAATGCTAGAGGTATTAAGAACTTCTTGAAGTCACTTGTAATCCTCCACCTTTCATGTTCCAATTTCTCCAAAAAATGAGTAAAAAAAATCCTCAGAAACACAATAATTTGAATATTGATAATTCATATCCATATTTATAATTCTCATCTACATAGGGCATGGAAATCCCTTAGACATTTCCTTTTAATGTAACCACACAACAAGAGTATTGTCCCATTCATCTATAAAAACATGTAGCAAAATGTGATGTAATATAGAGTACCACTTGAAATGTTTGAATTGAACCAAGCTTCTATAAGTTTAACATATCATTATGTAGTTTGTCATCCAAGATCTAACTATAATCAAATAGCCTATTCACATATGGGTTTTGGATATTTATGGCCAACATCATTATCCTTGTGTACATCTTTTATTTAGTGTCAATTCCCATGACTTGATAGATTTCTCGATAAGTTGCCTTGAAGTGTCCCTTAAAGGTGTCTAAGTCAAAGGGCTTAAGCTCATTATCAGGGATGGGTTCCACTTTCTTCAATGCCTTATATTTCTTGACCCTATTGTGTGGGAGCCACTTGGGTCTATAATTGAGTCTATCCTTATTGTATTATGTGGACAAGACTTGTAAGCTTATTGGTTGCACAACCTTGGGGTTCAAATTGAAAAAAATTTACATCAACACTTTGTTTAAAATGAATAGGGCTTTTCAATCTACACCCTTGATAGTCCTAGATGTACTATCATACTTTTTGCATACCCATTCCAACAACTTTGGGTTGATAAAACAATTTGGAACTATGATCTTCCCCCAGTTGAATATCCATATATTACACATGGGGATGTCCTTGAAAGACTTATCAAAAAAGTTATTAAACAAGTCCTACCCTTTTATGAGCATCTTTAATGTGCATATTGGAATCCTTCATGTGATCAATGAGGAAACCCTTCCCTAATGATTTATTAAACCTCTTAGACACTTAGGGAAGTTTCTTAGCTAAGTCTTGGGAAGCACCTCATTTTGATGATTTAGAAGCCATGGTGCTTACACTAGTTAAATGACCTAAGGCTTGTGAAATTTTGGAGGTTTTGAAACAAATTCACCTAACCAATTGAGTTATAAGGATTAGGGTAACTAACAAGGGCAATTAATGCAAACCCTAGGTATTCATAATCTTGAAATAAACCCCAAGTCATTGTAAGTCGATGCAAAGAGTAGCAATAGTGACAAAATATGGTGGACTAGAGGAATAAATTTATAACTCACAATATGTGGATATGCCTAGACTCAAATTTTGGTGGTTGTATTCTTCTATAATTGGAATCCTAGAAACATACTTCACATAGGTCCTCAACATATTTCTTTGCAATCTATATATTTCACATGGGGATGGCCTTGAGGGACTTGTCAAAAAAGATCTTGAACATGTCTCACCCATTTATGAAGGTTATGGAATCTCCAATGTGCATCTTGGAATCTCCAATGTGCATCTTGGAATCCTCAACATGATTAGTGAGGACACCCTTTTAGATGCACAAGGGAGTTTCTCAACTAATTTCTATGAAACACCTTACTTTGATGATTTAGAAGCCATGGTGTTTACACTAGTTAATTGACCTAGGGATTATGAAATTTTAGAGTTTTTGACACAAATTAACTTGATCAACTGAGATATAAATATTAGGGTAACTGACAAGCACAATTAACACAAATACTAGGGATTCACAATCTTTAAATAAACCTAATGTAGAGATTAGCAATGACAACAAAATGTATAAAGGATTAGATTTATAACTCACCAAATGTAGAGACACCTAGACTTGAATTTCAATTATTGTATTCTTCTATAATTAAGATCTCAACAATGTACCTACCACAGGTCCTTGACATAACACTTTGTAATCTTCAAATGAATCAAAATCTATCAAGTATTAGAGTCCTAGTGCTTTGAATATCATACACAAGTAGTTTGCAGGTTATAGCAATAGAAATGGCAATGTCTCAAGTTTATAAAATGTGTGTGTAATGTATACAAGGGGGTAGATGGCATATCTACACAAAAAATTTATGACATTAAAGATAGACTCAAGTGTAGGCTAGATAGTAATAAAATCCATGGGTGATGCTTTTGAAAATATAATATAACATAGTCATTGATTGTAGGATGAAAGAAGATCAACAACATATCACAAAGATGAGTGCAAAGTTGTAGGAATATAGCACTTGGTGATGTGAAAGAACAACACAATACAAGTAGAGTCTACCACATAAGTGCCTCTTTAAATAGGAGTAAATTCATAGGTGTTAACTTGATTGGACATGTATAGGCTTGGCATGTATAGGGTGTGGCATATGAGAAAACTTCATAATATTACATGTAAACCAATATAAAATTGCATGTGGCTATAGTTTTATTGATTAGACTCACTTTATAGCACATCACATATCACATGTTGGGTGAAAGTAAGTATCACACATTATTATTTAAAGGAAGCATGCGACAAGCTAAGGATTTGTCATGTAATCTCAACTGCCATCTTTGATTGTCGAGAGAGGTGGGGGGCACTGTAATCTTCAAAGTTGTGACATGTGTCACCCCTATGCTAATGTAACTGGGAACATTGATGAATAAGGTGTATCCCTTTTGAATACATTATCACAAATGCAATGCATGGTGCAACATCACAAATCAACAAGCAATCAAATGACTAAAAGGATGACTTCGCAATGTAAAGCAAGGAAGAAATGCAATAAGCGGGTGCCACATGTCTAACAAATGTCATATACAAAAAATATGTATGGAGGTCTTTCATTAATCTTATTAAAGGGATGACTTGGTGTTGATAGGAAGATCGATGATGCAATTAAAAAGGTTCCACATGGGCCAATGGCTTGATACATTAGAGAACATATAAAGTGGATAGAAAAACACTTTTTAAAAATAGGAACACGACAAGCCTTATGCTAAGTAGGTGATGACTTGGATGAATAAATTATAACTTTGAGATGCATATTAGGCTAGGTGATACATGGCACACCATCACATAATGACAAGTGAATTAAAACTTAAAGTGACCACTAAGTGATGTAAAGGAAACATGTGATGGAATAAGTAGATGCAATGTAGAAAAAGGTCATCAGGAAGCATAAAGCATATCAACAATTAAATAAAAGAATAGCTAAGTGACTAAATAGTGTGCTAAAGGCATGCAATGGGGCTAGTTACCCAAAAATAAACAATGCATAAGGGGCACAACTTAAAGCATTACAATCCACAATAACAAGTCAATTTAAAAGCATAACAAAAGGGAGGAACAACCAAAGAAAACACTATGTAAATGGTTTCTTTAGGTTTTTCATAGGGTTTAAAAGTATTTACAATTGAATTCCTTCCCAACCTATGTTGAGAACAAAAAAATTCAAGCATAACATGGTAGGATGCTAACGGGTTCATTATATCAACTCAAGAGACTTGTTAAGAAAATTATCTTGAAAAATAAGTATTCTATAAAATTGAAGGAGACTCAGTAACTAATCATTTAAATATATTCAATATTATTATAATTCTTGTGTCAATAGGAGTCAAAATGAATTAAGATTATAAATGCATTTTGTTAATTTGTTCTCTACCCAATTCATGGGAAAACTTAAAAATGGTAATCAGTAGTAATTATACTTCAATGAAACTAGAAAATGTTATAGGAATTCTCTTCAGTGAAGAGATTAGAAAAATATCCATGGATAAAGGTCCAAAAAATTCCAAGAATGAAACCTCTCCTGATGCTTTGGTTATTAAGGGCATCTGAGGTGAAATAGGGTGAGAAGAAGTATGGACACAAGAAGTCCAAGAGAAAGGGTAAGTATAAGTCCCCTGAGAAATTGCAAGTGTTGGATGTTTAATCTAAGGAATACTGAGAGGGGGGGTGAATTAGTATTCCACAAAACCACTTCTCAACAAGTTTATTAATCCAATTTCCAAAATTAATAACATGAAAATAGAATAAGCAACCATAAAGACATTACACATGGACACAAGGATTTTTACGTGGAAAACCCAAAAAGGGAAAAAACATGGTGAGTGTTAGCTCACAATATATTATAATAGCTCAATACCTGATTACAAGAAGGCTCACTGACTTAGGGCTCGCTTCCCTAAGAAGAAGTGCTCACTGCACAAAGGCTCACTGCCAAGAGAAAAGAAGAATAAGGATCAGCTCACTGCCAGAAGATGAATTGATGTCAATGCATCTACCGCATGTTGGATTACAATTCCATTGAAGGTTCAATATATAGATTCAAAGGTCTTCATTTATTCTTCTATGCTTTGTCTATTTAACTGCACATACTTTGTTTTATGTCCTTGTGCAAATTTTTCTGCTCTGCACTCTGCTCATGATCCTTTCCACTTCAAATTCACACACTTCACAACTTCTTCATCTACACAACATCAAATTCCATCGAGTATATATATTCTCTACAAGATTTATCTCATAATCAAGTCGGCAAGCAAAACATAAACCGTGTACACAAACACAACATCTTGTCGACTTGAACTTGTGTACAATCTGTAATGTAAACTTAAACAAACATACAAAAAATCTTCATATAGGTCAGCTTCAATCATAACATCACTTAGATTGACTATTCATACAATATAACTTCTCTGCATAAGAAACTAACATGTTTGTCAGCTTGTTCCTTAAGAGTATACTTGATCAACTCATCTATCACAACATAATTTCCACTGTGGACCATATGAGACTCTGAGAATCACTTCAACCATTCCTCATACTTCACAAATCATATCTTAACAACTGTAGATCATGATGTCCTTATGTGGTGAAATGTGGAACTTAGATCTGACTCTTCTACCTTGGTGAAGTACTGGCAAACCAACCGTCAGAACTTGGAGTTTTGTAGACAATCTTCCGGATAACTTCAGACTCTATAACTCATCAATTGTATGCTTCTAACACTTATCTATATTGCTTCAAAACTGCATACCAATACAATCACTTGTGGAGAAATGTAGACCAACATACTCATGCACTCTGCACTGTTCCTGACTTAACTATGTTCACCCAAACTTAAGACAATCACAAATTGTCTTCTGAAGGTCATTAGGACTTGTAAGCTTGAACATGGTATCTCCAAACAATCTTGAATAACATACCTGAACTGCATACCTTGACCATCAATTGCGGAGGAATACCACTTGAGTGCTTGGTCATTTTGCCTTAGTCTTTTGTGTCTAGACTAGAACCTTGTATGCAGGTTGTTCCAAGTTGAGTACCCAATCATCCTTAGCCCTATCATGCTATGTTTGCCTTGTTTCCATCAATGACAACATTACCCAATCAGAAGTGTCTCTTGACAATGTTGCCAACATTGGATTGTGGCAAGAGAGGTCACATCAAAAAAGACTGTAAATCCAAGAAGGATGATTCTTCTAACAAATTCTTAGATAATGATGAATATAGTAGTGATGCTTTTATTTTTCTATGGTAATTAGTGAGGACTCTTGGTTGATTGACTTGGGTGCATCTTACACCACCTAAGGAGTGGTACATTGAATACACTAAGTGTAATCAAGGACAAGTTTTTCTAAATGACAACTATGTATACCAAAATATAGAATAAAAAATGGATGAAGCATTAAAAAAAGATCTTAATCTACCCCTAGCTACACCTCCAATTGAGCAAGATAATGCAAAGTACACAATTAAAGACAATAAAAACTCTATCACCAACACCCTCTTGATTCCTTGGATGTGCTAAAGATTGTTGTTGTTCAGAGAAGATGTGTGGTTGCTCAAGAATCCAATAGCATATACTTGATTTTGTTCCACCCTATTGCTTATTTTTGTTTGAGAGAGGGTCTCTTTATAGATTTTATTATGAGAATGCAAATGGTTTAGATTTGATCTTAGATTGAAGGGTGGGGATTCATTGAAGCTACTAATGGAGGGCTATGATTTATCCATATGCATGGGGAAGTGAGATGCTCACAAGTGGAGGCTTGGGATAGGTGTAAGTGAATAAGACAAGGATTGAGAGAAATGGAGGGTGGAGATTACCTTGTTTTGAGTGGAGGGTGGAGGTCATAAAGGAAATTTTTGGGTTTTGGTGGATGTTGACTTTATTTATTTTTAAATAAACCAATGGTGGAATGTGCAAGATTCTTTGAGGTTGGGATTATTTCTATCCTTATGTGAATCGATAGGATTAAAAGATGTGATAGTGCAATGGATGGTGGGGATTTGAGAATAGTTTGAATTTTAGATTTTAGTGGAGATGAACTTTATCTATTTTTAAATAAAGTGGTGGAGGAATGTGCAATATCTAATTAAGTAAATAAACTTGGTTTATTTAATTTAACTAGTGGAAGAAGGTTAGTTTGATTAATTAAATACTCTATTGTATTTAATTAATTGATGATGGGTGGAGATTAATTGAATTGATTAAATAAATATGATTTATTTAATTGATGGAGGAATGTTAGAAAGTTGGTTTTATTAAATAAATGTAATTTATTCAATTAATTTGATGATGGAATGTTAGAAAGTAATTTTAGTTAAATAAATATGATTTATTTAATTAATTTGATAATGTGGGAATGTAAGAGGTAATTAGTGTGATGTTAGAACACAATGAGATATAAGTGTTTAAAACAACACATTGAAGATATTTGGTTGGATAAAGGTAAAGGTATCCTTCATGGATGGAATAGGGGGAACACTCTCAAAAGGACTACATATTCCAAGTTTGGCCCAAAATCTTATGTCTATGTCAAAAATATCTAATTTTGGGATGCATGTTACTTTTGATGGTAAAGGTTGCATATTGGCAAGAAGAAATTTGGTGCTTGCAAAGGAAGTGTAGCATGGTACTTTTCATAGGCCAAATACATCAACATTGTCTAGAAGTGCCAATGTAGCTAAATTTGAATCAGGGTTGCTATGGCATCATAGTTGGGCCATAGAGATGAAAAGGGTTTGAAAATCTTTATAAGTAAACATATGGTGGATGGGATTTTTTTTATTGTTTTGTTGAATTTATTTTTATGAACATTGTGTGTTAGGAAAGTAGGATATGGTGTCATTTGTCTCGAGATGTACAAGGGCAAAGGAGGCTTTGGAAAAGATATGCAGTGATGTTGTAGTCTTATGGATGTCAATTCCATTGGCAAGTCTCTGTATTATGTATCCTTTACTGATGATTATTCTAGGTATTCTTGGGTGTGTTTTGTTAAAATAAAGTCTAAGGTGTTTCTCAAGTTCAAGGAGTTCAAGAATTTGGTTGAGAATCAAACTAATAAGAAAATTAAGATGCTTAGATGGTGCAAGGCACCATAGGTCTTATTGAAGAAAATTGCTAAGTGTTAGTATTTTGGTAGGATGAAGTCATGTTTTTGTTTGTAATAAGGTCCTTGAGACCATTTCTCATATTATTAGTAGTTTGGAGTCATTTTTTAAGTCAATTTTGTAAAAATTGCCAAAAGTTGCAAAATTGTGGAATATGAAGAGTCGCCTTTTGTAAATGAAGGTAGTTGGTTGGTTAGAATTCAAAAATTTAGTTGTGGACCATTGGAATATGATTTAAGAATCCTTGGGGGTCAAAACCAAGGTGGGTGAATTGTATTTTGGTGAAAATTCAATAAAAATAACTTTGTTTCTACCTTTCTGAACGCTAATTTGATGTTCCAGCACCTTGTATGGTTCTGTACAGTCGTGCCATAACCTAAGACTGATTGGAGTTGATGGAGGTTTGATTCTACTCTCTTTTTCATTTGATTTCATTGATTTTCATTAAGATTTGAGCATTTGGCAGCCATTTTTCTACAAACTGGTCTGAAAACCTCATGTTTTGGGCATAGAGTTAGGATTTGTAGAAAAGCTCTTGGAAAATTGTTTGAAGAGGTGGGAAATGTTTAGGAAGACTATTTGTGACATGTCTAGGCTAGTGGTATGAAGGTTTGAGGTTTAGGTTTTGGAAACCTAGTTGTGAACCATTCAAACAAGCCTAATTAGGCCTTTGTCAAAGCGGGACAGTCAATTTTAAGGTCTTGTGTTCCAAACCAATCACCCCTTAATTTTGAGTATGTTTTAGAACTCCATAATGGGTATCCAAAAAATCTTTTTGGTTGTGTGTTTGATTTGTTTCCTTCAAATTATGTCAAAAATACCCCTTTTGTTGTCCTACTAGGCCTAAATTAAAGCGTAGCAGCAGAAATTAGCCCTCAGTGTTCCAAAACAACATCACCTACAAATTTGGTATGTTGTCAAAGGCCATAATGCATACTCAAATCTGTATTAACATTTTGGTTATGAGATCTGGTTAGGAATTTATGTTGGAAAAACCGGTTGTGGAGTACCACAAGGAGAATGGGAAGCTTGTGAGAGAAACGCAGTAAGTGAGGGTTCCAAATTTGAAAAGCTCGCTTTGTTGAGTTGGTTTTGAGTTGTTTTGTATTCACCCAGCCTTCTCTGCATCATTAGGATAGATAATGAGGAATAATTCTACTCCAAGGAATTTAAGACATATTGTAAACACACTAGAATTGTGAAACAAAGGACAACTCCCTACACACTCTAATAAATTAGAGTAATTAAAAGGTTACATAGAACCTTGTTGGATCAAGCTAGAATATGTTAATTAGTGTTATTCTAGGGCAAGAGTTCTAAGCTAAGCTAGTAAGTACTACATGTTACTTGAAGAACATGTCTCCTACTTCTAAGTTGGAGGATAAAACATCATATAAAATGTGGATTGGTAGAAAACTAGTAACACATGAGGATGTTTGGTTTTGAAGAAATTGTTCACATGCCAAAGGAAATATGATCTAAATTGTATTATAAAGCAAATAAGTGTATTTTCATTGTGTATGGTGAAAATGTTAAAGGCTACAAACTTTGGAATCTTGAAATACTAAAAGTTATCTATTCTAAGGATGTCACTTTAAGAGAATTTAGAGTCTTATCTAGAGAAGAAAAGTAAAAGGAGAAAGAGAGTCAAAAGATGCACTTTGAACATAAGTTAGAAAACCAAAATGAATATGACGATGAACAAACAAGTGGACAAGATAGTTTGGATACAGATGAGGCAAGCACATCTAGCACAAACTCTAAAGAATAATAGGGTACTGATGTGGTAGGAAATTCTTCACCAGTAATTTTGAGAAGTCTATAAGGTAGAAAAGTCACCCAAAAGGTGTATTCCACCTAATTTTTGTTGTCTTTTTAGCTCTAACATGTATCGATAATGAACCAAGTTCTATATAAGAATCTCTCATTTCTAAGGAGAAGTCTTGGAAGAGTTTCATGGAAGAGGAAATGTTGCGATTAAAATAGTGAAAGACCTCAAACTTGGTAGCTTTTCCTAAAGGTAGGAAACCCATAGACTGTAAATGGGTGTTCAAAAAGAATTTTAGGGTAGATGGATCATTTGAATGGTATATGTCAAGATTGGTGGCAAAGAGTTAATCCCAAGTAGAGGGAATTGACTTTGGTGAGATTTTATCTCTAGTAGCTAAGTTCTATTAGGATATTATTATTTCTATCTATAGTGTGTGATCTTGAAATAGAGCAAATGGATCTAAAGACAACATTCTTGTATGGTGGCTCAAAGGAGGAATCTACATGGGATAACCTAAATAATTTAAGGTAAAAGGTAAAGAGGATCTAATTTATGAGTTGATGAATTCTTGTACCAAAGAGTGTCCTTAGATTTGTGTTTTAATAATGAATGCCACTTTATGTAGATAAATTGATTGTTTCTAGTATATGACTGAGGATGATTGATGTACGTACAAAAGAGGAAGAGACGTACGCTCTTGCGAATTCTATTTGGTGATGTTTTATAATCCTATGATTTGATGATGTATAAATGACCTAGGATTATTCCTTTAAACACATAACCCTATATGTATGAATTTGAATTTTTGGCTTCTACACCAATAGGTAATGGTTATATCCTACAAATGTCAACTTTGGAATGTAAGAATTCAAAATTTGGGAGCTAAGGACACAATTATGCCAACAATCTTATCCAAGGATATAATTGTAGTTGTGATTGTGTTCAAGGTGAATAAACTATTAGAAATTGATTCAACCTAGATTTGAAGAGAGTGATGTGGCATGTTTGAGTAATGGATCAAGTCTTAGGTTAGTGTGTGCACAAAAATAGTCAAATCATGCACCCAATACATCAACAAAAAGTGGCATAAAATTACAATGGAAAAATGTTTGCAATGCACTTTTCTACTCTACATTTTTCCCCCACTTTGGTGTGTGTAAAAAACTACATATACATGCATGCCAAAATAAAAATACATAGAAAAAGTAATAATTTGTATAAAAAAGATATCAATTTTCCAATTTCTAGAGTTTGAGATAATGAAGCAAATGTATATGTCACAAATGAAATCTATGCATAAATTGAAAGTAAAATTAGTAAATAATATATCCCTCAAATTATGTGTACTATGAAGGAGTGCAAATAGATCGAGTAGAAAGAAAAATGTGACTAAAATAAAGTATGATCATATAAATTTAAAATTATAAGATTGAAAAATTGAGTATGAAAAATGAATAATGATATATAGGGTTGAGTAGATAGTGCATACTTGTAGTGTACTTACTTGTGTGGTTGAGAAATGTATTAGAAACTGTGTTGAATCTAGCAAGTGTAATCATGTAAAACCTATGAAAATGATAATAATACCTTTCCCCAAATTGTAAAGATCAAGTGGAAGCATATAACATAGAAGAGCATAGTAATAAAATGTAACCAAAATATTAGTGGAACGTGTATCAATGTCCATGGGGCCTAAAATAAATATCATACGAATCCAATGTCACTTTATGGGAGTATCCCTCAAGATGTGCACATGTGATTATGGTAGTAGATCATGATCATGAGTTTTGTCTTTATGAATAAAAGTGGTGTATAAAATGCCACTTTTCATGTTGTCACTTGTGTTTCATTCCCTTGTTCAAAAGGCAAGCCTGTAGATCTTCCCTTGCTATTAAATTGATTATGATCACAAAAGTGTATATAAAGATGTATCTTTTGTAACTTTTTTTTAACTTTGATTCTAATGTAGCTTGTATTGGATCACTAGGCCAACCACCATACCCCCATGTATGTTATGCAATTGATGATTACTTGTATATAAACTATTCCTTTATTATCACGTTGTTTGATATCTTCATGTGGAATGTTGGCATGGGATGTATTAGATTCCTTGGACTTGTGATGTTCCTCATGACTATGATTAGAAGGATATTCCCTAATATTAAGGTACTATAAGTTAAGTTCCTTTGTTGTCACTGTTCTCTACTTGTATCACATGTTTATCAATGAGATCTCAGATTTTGTTCTTTAATGTGATACATCTACTCGTAGTGTGTCCATGTATTCTATGATATAGAAGTATCTAGCATTAAATTATATATATATATATATATATATATATATATATAAATCTATTACTATGATTAATGGGAGGGAAAGTAATGAAGTGTTGTTGTAAAAAATATTTTAACACTCTATGGGGAGGATCTTTGGGGCTAGTGAAGTTTCTAAATGCTTTTATTTTTTCTTGAATAACCTACTCATGATATGTAATGATAGTACTAACATAATGTGTGGTCTCATGTGGGATAGGGGGATAAGCATAGGGAATAGGGTGATAATCATACCTAATATGGTCCCCAAAATATGTTGCATGATGTGCATTAGGAGTTTCATTATGGGAATTGAGAGATATTGTATCATGTGAAAGCATAGGCTCGTCCATAAGATTTCCTAGTAAATGAATACTAGAGGGTGAGAGATCAAATTTATTAGCCAACTATGCTCTAGGGCAATGACTAAAAGATTCAATTAAGGCACAAACAAAATGTTGTGTGTTTGATTCACATTTGATTTTAAAAAGTAGCTTTGGAATAAAAAACAACTTTTAAATATATCTATTTAGGGATAAATTAATATGATTCAAACCCTATATGAAGTAGGGGATCTAGATATGATTAATCGACTATGAAAAGAAATAAAAACAATACCCTCTCCCATAATTAATGGGGAAATCACTAAAAAGGATGTTTGGAATTATGAATCTTCGATGAAACTGTTGGAGGGTTTCTTTAAGCTCAACTTTGATGGTTCCTCTAGGGGCAATCTAGGCCTAGTTGGTGTGTGAGGTGATTAGGGACTTTATGGGTCATGTTGTTAAAGGAGGTTTCATTTTCCTTGGTCATAAAATAAATAAAAAAGTTGATTGGGAAGTAATAGTTGTAGGTCTCACACTAGCTTCTTCAGCTAACTATAAGAACATTTTGGTTGAGGAATATTCTTTAAATGTTATCTAAGGATTGAAAAAGGGCTCCTACCCAAGCTAGAGAAATGGTTGTTATCTAGAGGAAAAACAGTCTTTTGTCTTTTTATCAAGTGTTCAATTTAGACATTATAAAGAATAGAATAAGATAGAATACTTTCTTACAAATGTTGAATTTGATCATGATCCTTTTTTTGCCTAGGATTAATCATCCTTTTAATTTTGTGCCTCCTTAAATATAAGTTGGTTCTAATGATATCTCAAATAGATTTTATTATTTATTAGCTATGAATTGCTTCATCTTGTTTTCATTATGGTTAGGGATTAGTGGTATGGAACAATGACCCATTTAAATGGCTCTTATTTTGATTACATGTTTGAAGGATTTCTCCCTTGTCCTAGAACATAGTTTCTCATGTATTTCTTTCCCTCTGCTACCTTTATATGGTGTGCACTAAAAAGTTTCTTTTTGTGTGTTTTCTATTTATTAAGTTGCTAGTTGTATGTCTACTAGTGTTGGTGGTTGGAGTCCTTTGGGGTGTAACTAGGTGGTTTATTAACTCAATTCTATTTTTTGGGACATGGTGCATCATTACCTAAAAAACATTAGGGATCCCCATATCAGGGGTAGGGTGGTAGGTAGAAGGGTGTAGGTTGTTTTCCATTTCCCAACTAAAGCTTCCTTGGGCTTGGTCTATTTTATGTTGGGTGCTATGAGACTTAATGAATCTATCTGTAGAATATATAAAGCTTTCTTGTGTAAATATTTTGTGACCAAACTTGTTATTTTAGTTCCTTTTGTAACAATGAGGGGCTAGTTGCTTAGATTATTTTTGCTAGATTTTCTTGGCTCCCTAAATTGTCTTTTTCTCCAATGGTGTTAGAGGGTGGTTGAGCTAGATGATTGTAATTATTGACCTCCATGGGAGATATAAATGTTTTAAGCAAGGAAATAATGATAGTATATTTTAGTGTGTAAAAGGATTATGTACTTTCAATGAAGTCTTGACGTATGTTTTGAAGAATCCAATGGCAACTCACTCGAGGGTCAATTGGAGATCCTAATCTCACTCAAATGGCTTGTATGAGATTTTGATTGCATGATGTATGCCCAAGAGTAGAGGGAGGTATTCTGTGGGGTCTACTTCCTAAATTTGGATCATTCTATAGATGATAAAGTTCCTCAACCTGTGCCTTCTCCTTGCCCTTAAGTTGTAATTGTGGATGTCAAAGGCAGGGGAGCTAGTGAGTTGTCAGGAGTTAGATGATTAATAATCAAATTTAAGCATGTTGGACCATTGGGGTCATGATGGAGACCACTAATTAGGACTTGACTTGGGAGGACAATAAATTACCAAATTGAATAGTACAAAATGCATGGTAGTTAGAAAATTGGTTGAGAAGGTGTAACATCTTCAGAGGCTTCAATTCAATTTGCTCACATCAAAAGTACCTGGAAGAGTGAGAATGGTAAGTTTTTTTCTTACACAGGTGACAAACTTAGTATTCACCTTTGTGAACTTGTTACAAGCAACAAACTAAATTCTGGTAAATTGGCAAACTCATTTTGACATAATGGAATCCCCATTGTTCACTCTAATAGAGAGGTTAGCTATGGAGAAAACTTGTGATGAGAAAAAAAAGATGAAAAGGTTTTAATTAAAACAAAGATAAACTTCAAAGAGAAGCTTATTTAAGGCTAAAGCAAATTTGATATTAAACCATATGATGGAGAAATCAGTATGGAGAAACTAGACCAATTGGTCTCATAGATGGAGGCATGTTTTAGCTTTCATAAACTCACCCCACATTAACAAATATTATTTGTAAGGTTTAAAATTATTGGCCATGTGTTAGCATGGAATACAAGTTACACATTATCCTTGGAATGTCAAAAAGTTGCACCTATATCTAAACATGATTGACTTTAAATAACCGCTTAAGAAGCAACTCTATCCCATTTTCCATGAGAAGGATCATTTGATGTAGTTTCAGTACTTTTGGCCAGAGGCAAGAACAAAGTGTACAAGAGCACATAGGCCAAATTTGGAAGCACATTATTTAATTGGGGAAGGATGTCATGGATAAGGAAGTGTTAATGAAGGACATTGGAGGGTTCTTTTGACACCTCAAGAGGTATGTCCTATTGGAAAAAAACATAGGATATTGATGAAGCCTTGTGCCTAAGAATACCACCTTAAGATTGACAAGAAGAAAACTTATTCATTAAAAAAAAAGACAAGGAAAAACAAGGACAACAATAAGGAGGAAACAATAGCAAAGATAGAGATCATGGAAATTCCAAGAAGAAGGTGAATAGATCACTCCAAAAGAAGGATATGGGTAGAGATATATGTTTTGCATTGTGACAAATAAGGTCACTTAGAAGATAAGTGTTGAAAGCTTCACCAAGATCTTACACCTTTGTGGAGGAGGAAGGAAACCAATACAACCTTCATAATCAAAAGTAAGGAAATTATGGGTGATTCTAATTCTGATGATAAAATATCACATATGGTGTGTAAGGATTTATATATCGTTGGTGAGAGTTCTAAGTAAAAAAGGAGGATGAGACCATGGAGCTATTCCATGTAAAAAATAGAATTAAGGACAAGAAAGTGGATTCTCTATTTGACACTTGCTCACAAGCTAGCATTATATCAACAAAGTTGGTTGAAGAGTTATGTTTGATGACCATGGATTATTCACAACCCTATTTAGTTGGACAACTAAAGAAAGGCATGAATATTAGTTTTGATAAACAATTAAAGTTAGATTTTAGTATTAGGGTTGAGTTTAAGGATGAAATTTTGCTTGATGCAATGCCCTTGGTTGTGTGTGGGGTCATCTTTGGCAACCCATAATTGTACATGGGGGTTGTAATTTATATTTCTAGGCATACCCAATATATACATGTGCTTGATGGTGAGTCATATATGTTGAATGCTATAATGGAAAGGGTCAAAATAAACATGGTTAATATTACACAAGCTAAGAGGCTTAACAATGCAAGTGGTAAGTTTGCACTTTTGATGATTAGAGGTAAGGATGAGTAGCTTGAGTTTGATGTGTAGCGGTTGCGTGGGATGCTCATTTACCATGATCAACATGAAATGAGTGATTTAGTAAGGTAATTTTTTGAGCTATTCATGGAGCTTGAGGGACCGCCTCTAAAATGAAGCATTGAGAATGAGATTCAACCATTGTTGAATTATCCTTTGTCAAACATTGGGTTGTACTATCAAAGTATAATTGAAACAAAAGAGGTCAAGGATTATTTGAAGCAACTTTTGGAATAATGGATGACTAGACCAAGTACAACCCCTTACAGTTCTCCCTTATGGTTTTCCAATAGTCATTGTGCCAAACAAGGATGGAACTTGATGCATGTGTGTGTGGATTATCAGGGCCTAAATAAAATTACACTAAATATAGGTACACGTTGCCCCACCAAACTTGATTCAAAATATCGGTTTCATCAATTGCACTTAAAGGAATAGGACATTTAGAAGATAACATTCAAAACCAAGCAAGAGATATTTGATTGGTTGGTGTCGCCATTTGTCTTGTGCAACTCTCTAGCTACCTTCATGTGACTAATGAATGAGGTATTGAGACCCTTGATGGATTATTGCATCATTGTCTATCTTGATGATATTTTGTTGTTTTTGATAACATATGAGGAGCATATTTTGCATCTAATGAGGGTGTTTAAAATTCTAAAAGAGAGCTAGTTGCTTTTGAAAGAAAAAATGTGTTTCCTAAAATTTAATTGGTGCATCTAATGACGTATGTTTTGAAGAATCCAATGGCAACTCACTCGAGGGTCAATTGGAGATCCTAATCTCACTCAAATGGCTTGTATGAGATTTTGATTGCATGATGTATGCCCAAGAGTAGAGGGAGGTATTCTGTGGGGTCTACTTCCTAAATTTGGATCATTCTATAGATGATAAAGTTCCTCAACCTGTGCCTTCTCCTTGCCCTTAAGTTGTAATTGTGGATGTCAAAGGCAGGGGAGCTAGTGAGTTGTCAGGAGTTAGATGATTAATAATCAAGTTTAAGCATGTTGGACCATTGGGGTCATGATGGAGACCACTAATTAGGACTTGACTTGGGAGGACAATAAATTACCAAATTGAATAGTACAAAATGCATGGTAGTTAGAAAATTGGTTGAGAAGGTGTAACATCTTCAGAGGCTTCAATTCAATTTGCTCACATCAAAAGTACCTGGAAGAGTGAGAATGGTAAGTTTTTTTCTTACACAGGTGACAAACTTAGTATTCACCTTTGTGAACTTGTTACAAGCAACAAACTAAATTCTGGTAAATTGGCAAACTCATTTTGACATAATGGAATCCCCATTGTTCACTCTAATAGAGAGGTTAGCTATGGAGAAAACTTGTGATGAGAAAAAAAAGATGAAAAGGTTTTAATTAAAACAAAGATAAACTTCAAAGAGAAGCTTATTTAAGGCTAAAGCAAATTTGATATTAAACCATATGATGGAGAAATCAGTATGGAGAAACTAGACCAATTGGTCTCATAGATGGAGGCATGTTTTAGCTTTCATAAACTCACCCCACATTAACAAATATCATTTGTAAGGTTTAAAATTATTGGCCATGTGTTAGCATGGAATACAAGTTACACATTATCCTTGGAATGTCAAAAAGTTGCACCTATATCTAAACATGATTGACTTTAAATAACCGCTTAAGAAGCAACTCTATCCCATTTTCCATGAGAAGGATCATTTGATGTAGTTTCAGTACTTTTGGCCAGAGGCAAGAACAAAGTGTACAAGAGCACATAGGCCAAATTTGGAAGCACATTATTTAATTGGGGAAGGATGTCATGGATAAGGAAGTGTTAATGAAGGACATTGGAGGGTTCTTTTGACACCTCAAGAGGTATGTCCTATTGGAAAAAAACATAGGATATTGATGAAGCCTTGTGCCTAAAAATACCACCTTAAGATTGACAAGAAGAAAACTTATTCATTAAAAAAAAAGACAAGGAAAAACAAGGACAACAATAAGGAGGAAACAATAGCAAAGATAGAGATCATGGAAATTCCAAGAAGAAGGTGAATAGATCACTCCAAAAGAAGGATAAGGGTAGAGATATATGTTTTGCATTGTGACAAATAAGGTCACTTAGAAGATAAGTGTTGAAAGCTTCACCAAGATCTTACACCTTTGTGGAGGAGGAAGGAAACCAATACAACCTTCATAATCAAAAGTAAGGAAATTATGGGTGATTCTAATTCTGATGATAAAATATCACATATGGTGTGTAAGGATTTATATATCGTTGGTGAGAGTTCTAAGTAAAAAAGGAGGACGAGACCATGGAGCTATTCCATGTAAAAAATAGAATTAAGGACAAGAAAGTGGATTCTCTATTTGACACTTGCTCACAAGCTAGCATTATATCAACAAAGTTGGTTGAAGAGTTATGTTTGATGACCATGGATCATTCACAACCCTATTTAGTTGGACAACTAAGGAAAGGCATGAATATTAGTTTTGATAAACAATTAAAGTTAGATTTTAGTATTAGGGTTGAGTTTAAGGATGAAATTTTGCTTGATGCAATGCCCTTGGTTGTGTGTGGGGTCATCTTTGGCAACCCATAATTGTACATGGGGGTTGTAATTTATATTTCTAGGCATACCCAATATATACATGTGCTTGATGGTAAGTCATATATGTTGAATGCTACAATGGAAAGGGTCAAAATAAACATGGTTAATATTACACAAGCTAAGAGGCTTAACAATGCAAGTGGTAAGTTTGCACTTTTGATGATTAGAGGTAAGGATGAGTAGCTTGAGTTTGATGTGTAG